>OZ012543.1:50688431-52029914 GCA_963935595.1 Schoenobius gigantellus | reverse complement strand
ATTCATGAGGTACCCACCTTTCAAGCTTTTTCACATTCCCAATTTGCTTCAAGGGGATTAAGCCGCATAGTAACGTCAATCATAAAAAATCACTGCAGAAAAAACCGGTTCTCTTCATAAATATTGAATAAAAAAATCTTTAAAAAAGATATGTTATTATTCAACGCATTCTTTAGAGGATGGTCTTTTTAATTTTTTGATAAATTAATTAAAACTTGGTTAAAATGTGACCCAAACATGCCTCGATTTTAAAACTATAAACCTAATCGCTTCGTAAATATTAGGTTAAATCACATACTTTCGATTTCAATAGCAGGACAGTACATTTATGAAAATTTGATTTATGTCTATAAGAATTATAATACATTTGAAACCAATTTCCAAATTCATCATCTAAACACAAGATACAAAAATAAACTTGCCGTTCCAACATTCAGGCTTCAAAAAACTAGAGGCTCGTTTATGGGGAAATGTATAACCTTTTATAATAAGCTTCCACAAAGTGTTACCGACTTGCCTTTTCATAAGTTTAAAGCGCATGTAAAAAAGACTCTTATGAGTAAAGGATATTAGAAAGTCAACGATTATTTGAATGATGCCAATGCCTGGTGTTAATTTTTCAGATAATGAATCGTCTTGTTATGTATAACCATTTGTTTAAACAAAAATAATTTTTGGTAATAAGTAGTAAGAAGAGAACTGACACATCTAATCTTGTAATGGAAGTTGAGCTCAAACTTCTGCTGTGAGGTCAGCTTCCAATTGACGACTCTGTAACAATACAGGGAGAAAAAAATAGCCCTTGCTGGTTTTCTTGCTGGTTCTTTCCAGTACAAGGTCTCCCGCCGTAGACTTGTGAACCAATGGCGTAGCTGCTTTGACGTTCAAAAGAGATTGTAACAATCCAATTTGAATAAAAGATATTGAATTTGAATTTGAAAAAATAAATAAAGTGAACAATATTCTAGGGGATGGTCTTTTTAGATTTTTTTTATTCGCCTTTATTAATTTTTTATTGAAATAATTCATCTTACGCGTAAAGGTTTGCTTAAATATTCCCCTCACTCTCACTCACTCACTCCTATGTAATCAGTGCGGGACGATCGATGCAAGGTCATTGGGAGCACTATGCGCCTTAAAACAGTTTTATCACTAACACCGCAGCCTGCAGCTAACTCGGACGTGGTTTGCGATGGATCCGCTTCCACAATAGCCTTCAATTCTTCATTATCAAATTTGTCGAAATCGAAATTTCCAGAACGAAAACGTTGGAACCAAAAACGCACTGTGTTTTCTTTTGCGGCACCGTCGCCATACACGTCATTAATCCTTCGAGCCGTTTCTGCAGCACTGGTGCCACGGTGGAACTCGTACTCGTAAATAACGCGATATTTCAAGTTTTCCATTTTGTAAACTGAATGACGCAAAGAAAAAAAAACAATTGAGGAAAAAACAAGTGAATTATAATTTTCGAAACACAAATACATGAGTAAATAGCTGTATAAATTTGAATTTGGAATTTCTAACCATAGAGGAGATATTTGAGATCAAAGTGGCCAGTACGGCAAGACGCCAATCTCATAAGTAAGGACCTAATAATACATGATGATAAAATTGATTCAGGTTTCCCTAATGTGGAAACAGCCTTGCGTATATTTTTATCGCTTATGATTACAAATTGCTCAGCGGAACGTTCTTTTTCAAAATTAAAAATATTAAAAAATGAAAAAAGGACAAAGATGATACAAGAAAGGCTCGATAATTTATCGATATTATACATAGAGTCTGATATGTTAAAAACGTTAACGTTAATACTATCTTGTGTGAATCCAATGCCCGGAAAAGTCGCTAGGCGCATTTCAATAAATAAATTATGCTTTAGTTTTCATTGTTGTCGCATATACTCCACTACTACGGTGCGTTACATCTCATCATCTTATTTTACAAAAAACTAATGTTTTTAGGCGGTAAACGTTTAAAGACCGATTCTAGTCGACATATGGATAGGGGGCCCCACAGGCGTGGATTGCTTGGGGCATCAAGTAGTCTTAATCCGTCACTGCCTACAGTTCATCAAATTGAACTGACATCTTCGTAGGAAATTTTGCTATAGGCCAATTCACTACTTCCGAAAAATAACGCCTCTTTACATTATTTAATTACGATACAATGTTCGTGCTAGCCCTACGGTACTAAAGAAGTTATTTATTAAATTATTTATAAAAATTCTATTAATAAAAGGTAAAAACTTGTTGTTTAATGTTGCCAGTTCTCGACGCTCAAAAGACAGCCCTTAAACGATTTGTTATTATAATATTATTATCAACAGGATGATATTTTCAACGCGTATTATATGGCTCGCTCCGTGTCAATTTGATATAAGTGATCCAATAAGTCAGTGGCTGAATGACCAGTCGGTGGGCCCAATCATTTTATTATCACTTCCTCCGGTGACACTCAAGTAAAATGGACAACTGCTCTTTCAGTAAACATGATACAAGGATCATAACATTATTGATATTTCCACGGATATAAATATTACAATCAACATAAGATACAAAACAACACGGCCTCTTTACTAAATCAAAATGATGTTTGAAACAACTAAAATGGATCGTCAATGTTAACTACCGGATGGCTTTTAGCTAATAAGAAGGGATGTAACGCAAGTTATATATCGGTTTTATTTATCAGAAATACCTACGGACATTAACAAAATATGTCATTAGTATTATGAATTGTCGATTAATTGAAATTTATTTGCTAATAACTGTCAGGCAGTTGCACAAACGTTCATTACTTTTATTTCCTCCTTTAAGTCTAATGTCGTCTTGTACTGTCAATAAGTGGAAGAATATGACAGCAGCTTTAATGAAGCATTAAATTTTTCATTAAATTTAATGTGTAAACCCTTGTGCAACTGACATGCCACGAAGTGAAATTTACCTTGTTAAATAAGTATAATTAATGTTAAACCATTAAATAAAATAATAATATAATTAGTTTAGTTGAGTAACGGCATTTCTAAAGTAGGTAATATTTGAATTCATTTAAGTAACGACCACGGGCAATATATGCCACAAACTACGATTTATTCCATCCATCTCCCAATTTGTACTTCTCCCCCTTTTAAGGTGACGCTCACAATCACGACGAGCCCGGCGGTGGTTCGTTGGTCGTTTCGGCCTATGATGTTCGGCCCTAAAGTATGTTTAAGACCGGTTGATTCGGCCCACTGAGATGATTTTGCAATTTGTACAGTCGCCGTGACAATGTTTTTGAAATTTAAGTTCTCTCTACCGCTTTGCTACCGTATACCATAATATGACGAGTGAATATTTCACTCGTCATATTATGGTATACGGTAGCAAAGCGGTAGAGAAAGCTTTAGAAAACTTGCTTGAATAAAATATGACTATTAGTGTTTTGTTGATTGCGAGCTCTGTTCGTCGATCTAATTTATCCACTCTGACCTACTCCGCCTTTTATGCCATCTAGTAAACTGTTAAGGAACTGGATTAGAAAATTAAAAAAAAATGCTTTTTTACAATTTTCTAAACAGTAAAAATGCACGTTTATTGGTAAAATTTTTGCGACAATTATATTATTATATTTTCTAATTCATAGCTGTTTTATAATATTGAACAGAGTGATCTTTGGATTTTTATCTATCGAGTGAAGTATTAATAATGTTTAGATAATACGTTCAACAATATCATATTATATGAACTTCAGAACTGTATGATTTATATTTGTGACAGTAGAGTAAACGAAATTGTTCGACAACGGCAAAAGTAGCGCCTCTGCACAAGTTTATTTTTTAGTTACAAAAAAAATTGTGTGTGCTTGTTCAGACAAGCAAAGTGAACAACTTTCACTATAGGACCGGACCAACTTTGAAATCGCAAAAAAAATCCATATGTTCCAATCCAATCCAATCTGTTCCATACAAATGTCCAATATTTTTTGCGATTTTAAAGTTGGTCCCATAGTGAAAGTTGTTCACTTTGTTTGTCTGAACAAGCACACAAAATTTTTTTAGTAACTAAAAAATAACCTTGTATACATGAGAGGTCCCGCCGCTGTAATTAACTGAACTGACCTTGGGAGTGGTGGTCTCCGCCGCGGACCTCAGCTTAGCCCGTCCAGCGCCGCCCGCCTGCCTGATCGCCGCCATGAGGCTCGCATGGGCGTCGCCGACCGGCGCCGGCGCCGGCGCCGCTTGGCGAGGCGACTTCTCCTCACTGTACAATAAAAATACATCATTAATGCAGCTCTGCACCCTGCCCTACATGCTTAACACGTGCGTAACACCCGCAAGAGACAGAGTATCTGCATACTTTAGATACATATTCACATTACATATTTATGCTTGTACAGTGATGTCCAAATTAATACCAAAAATGCGAACCTGCCGAAGGAAACTAATTCGGGTAACTATTTGGTTTCCACGGCTTCGCTACTGGCGCCAGCACTAATTTCTACATTTTTATTAACAAGACCAAAGCATGCTAATATTCCGAAATTATATGCGATTGTACATATTTAAAAAAACCGAAAACATTATAAGTAATAGATATTACAATGATATAGGACACACAAAACAAAACACAAACACCCGGTTTTGTTTATCAGTACGTAAACTCCTGCCATTTTTTGTAAGATTTTTTAATTAAACTTGTTTTGTCGTGTCAACTATTAAGCACTTTATGTGCTTTTGCAGCAGACGCAATAATGCATTTTATATTTTATTTGAAAACATTATCAAAGTTACTTCGAAAGTGAAAATCACAATTTAAATTTTATTTCTACAAAGTGAGTCAAAATGATTTTCTAGATTCCCGTTTGATACAAGCTATGCCATGTATGCAGTTTTCAATGGAACTTATTATGGTTTATTCCCATTGGTATGCCCTGACATTACGCTCAATACATAAAAAAATGTCAATCCGAAAGGTGTATTATGTTAAGTTTCGTTTAATAAGGGAAGCCTATTTCCGGGCATTACATCCACAGAGTCCAAGCAGCTACTTAGCATTTCAATAGAAGAGAAAACCTCAATAAACTTACACCCTCAAGTCCCAGTCTCAAACAATCCCTAGTTAGTAGAATTCCCGCTTATATGATCATCGCAGCAAGGAATTAAATTATTTCGCTATGTTTGCTTGCGAGCGAAAACTATTTAACTGGACAGGTTATAAGTTATAAAACATTTAAATCAGTTCGTGCTATTTTGAGTGATTAACTAACAAATATCAAAACGTTTAAGCATGCAAACTACAATATTTTAACAGCGTTATAAATGCAAGCAAACCTAACATGGGTTTACTAAGAAGCAGTCGCTCGTCTCGTACAAAATTAGCTTTCAGCCTTTGGACGAAGTATTGATTGTCGGTCGCCGCCGTGAGAATGACCGCTTGTGGCTTTGCCAAGCGAATGGGTTCATGGATCTCTCACACCTATGCACTTTCAAATGGGCTTTTCTACCGGTAAATACGTGTTCTAATTTATACAAGTCAGTAAAAAAATGTGGGTGCTCCATATTCGAAAGTCTCGATCCCGTTCGCCCCATTAAGTCTCATGAGTCATGACATAAGGGGGCCTTTGCCCCTTTAAAAGATTTGAGTGGTCTCTCATTTCAAATATAATTGATGTTTGAATTGAGTCATTTCAAACGTCAATTAGAGTACAGTTGTCAAAAAAGTTTAACTAATAATTGCAAATGAATTTAATTTATGCATAATGAGCGCAATGTAACAAAATTAATAACAAGGAATGTGATTTTTATTTTAAAATAAATTAGAAAAACAAAAAATGTTAATAAAGATAACCAATAATATCATAATCCATAAATAATGTAATTACTTAATATACACATAGATTGGATTGTTGGGTACATATTTGTTTATTATTATTCCTATACTTTTGCTTGTGATTTATAACAATATAGACTAGTGCCAAGGGAGAAATTGGTATCTATAGTACAGGCTTAGCCTAGTTTAGATACCAACAGATCAATATTATATGTGCACAAAAGTTCCTAGTTTTAGTGGTCAAACTAATCATAGAACATTGTTTAGTATGTAGGTGAATTGTAAATTTTTACCCACATTTTTTTTGTTAATATTATTTTGTTATTAACCTGTATGTTCGACCGTTTCCTAACATGTATATTTGTGCCAACCAAATAAATTGTATTATTATATTTATATCATGTTACATTAGCTTTTTGTTGTGATCGTTTTTGGGCTGGGGTCTTCTTTCTAGCATGGCAGGGCAAATTTCTCTTTCGCGTGAAGATAATAAGACATTGCATCCATACCGTCACCCGTTAAATTTTGTTGGTTTAGGTATTAAGTTTATAAGCATTATTCTAGTAGCAAACAAAAAGCATTGCATTTACAGATTTTTATGAAATCATAATAGTAGATTACCCAACAAGTGATGAAAGGTGAATTCTTTTCGAGGCACTAAGTTGTATCTCGAGAGGAGCGAAGGATTCTAGAATAGAATCCTGAGCGGATCAAGAGATACAAGAGCCGAGCTGATTTTTTTCACATGTAGTTTACTTTTAATCATTGACTGCGAGAAAATAATTACTCTGTGATTAAGAATCAAATTTTATTAGAACTTTATTTGAAGTTTTTGAAACTTAGTTATTGGTTTTAGTGGTTTTTAGTACGCTTTTATAGCGAGAGTCTGCAACCTCTTTGCACGTTTTCCTTTTTAGGGTTCCGTAGCCAAAGGGCAAAAAACGGAACCCTTATGGATTCGTCATGTCTGTCTGTCTGTCCGTCCGTATGTCACAGACACTTTTTTCCGAAACTATAAGAACTAACTTAGTAAGTAGATGTATTATGTGAACCGCATTAAGATTTTCACACAAAAATAGAAAAAAAAAACAATAAATTTTGGGGGTTCCCCATACTTAGAACTGAAACTCAAAAATTTTTGCTCATCAAACCCATACGTGTGGGGTATCTATGGATAGGTCTTCAAAAATGATATCAAACAACAAAATAGTGATTAAAAGTGCTTTTCATTCACTGTTTTCAGTGAATAAAATAAGCTTTTTAGAGGGGGAATGGTATAAAGATTTTTATAATTTCACACACTAGACAAAAACCGTACACTTGTTTTACAGCAGGCTGCAGCAATTATTTCAATATCGTTTCCATAGCTACACTTTTTTGCGGAAATACTTCGGCATATCATCAATATGACGTATTTCGCAATTCGTAATTGCTTAATTATTACTTATTGACCATTTCGTATAAGGACTACACTGTCAACTTTTAAATCTTACACTGCTAACTCAATGATAACAAACTGACAAGTGAATTTACTGTACCGCTCTATTTTAAATTAGGCTGTATACACACGATTAGGAATACAGCCTAGTGTACTTATTTGTAGAACACGATTAGGAATACAGCCTAGTGCACTTATTTGTAGATGATATAGCTGTTCAAATTTTGGTTCTGTTTTGTGTATCAAATGAATAAAACTCGGCTTCGATTCGAGTAAGATTCGATAAAGTAAAAAATACTTCCACTCCTGTCGTAATCAACGTTTCGAGTGTCAAAAATGGCGTCCGTTTCTGCGTATTGTCATTGACGTCACCAAAGCACGCGCGTTCTCGCAGCATTGTACAACTAATAACTTCGGGATCGAAACTTTCATTACTGTTTGTTTAATTTGTTTATTGGAGATAGAATTTTGACGTGTTCTGTATAAAGCTAATGGTCAAATATCTGTCGCTTGTAACCAAATCCACAGATAGATAGAATATTAGAGAATAGCCCCGCCGATACCGGCAAAATAGACTCCGTGACATGACTATGCTAGTCCCAGGGGGTTATTGTCTCATAAAAAATCAATCAAGATCGACTTGAGATTACTAATCATTGCGGCGTCTATACAAGACCCTGTGTCGACCGTCTGATTTATAAACAAGTTAAATTATTTCAAAAATAACTTTTTTTAAATACAAGTTTTTAGTACTGGACAATAAGAATCAAACGAGCCCAAACTCGATGGGGTTGTGTCGTTTTATTGCGGGGTTCTTATGGCCACTTTCCAGATCAGCTCCACGTCATCACAATATTGCATTGTCACACGATATACACATGCATGCAAAATTACAACTCAATCGGAAACCGGGAGGTGGGTCAAATTTAACTTGCAAGATTTCATTACAGATTTCGGGACAGGTGAAAGAAAGGTAAATAAAAGCTTGTAAAAAATAGTAATGGATGGACTTTGACTGTCAAAATTGATAGCGATCGTGATAGATTTTTGTTACACAACCGAGGGGCTGATGAGTGGCGTGAACAACGTCGCTGCCGCGGCCGCACGGGAATTATTAATAGGCAACGTGTCCCGTTGACTGACGTTGAAATCAACAGACCTCTGGTGAACTTAGCACACATTGATTTACTACCAAACGTAGATAGACCACTTCATACAAAAACGCGCTTGAAATCTGTCACCTAATCGACTATACATTTGTACGCTGTTAAATAGGTAGTTGAATATGCACACCCGAATTAAAATTACCATAAAGAAAGTACCGTATTTATCGAATTCAACCTTATTCTTTATTATTACGGCAACTATTTGAAGTACAACCGTGTGCAGTTAGATCATTTCATACCTAGCCACATTAAATTTGACGTTTTAGTAATTGCTACAAGAAAATATCAACTTTATACTCTCAAACATAATGCTCAAAATTGCTTATCCAACTCATGGAAAAGAACTGCACGAGGCCCGATTGGGCAGTTCTTCACCGGCCCACTTTTCGAACGTTCATGCGTTATCTACGTTTGGTAGTAAATCAATGTTAGCACATGACAAATTCATGCCGGTTCTGTTTACGAATGCCTGGTATGCCAAGTATATTTGCGCGAATTCGCTGGTTCATACCAGTGTGAAAACGAAATAGGTACTTCAGCTGTGTTCCAGATAAGCTTCACCACTTTCATGGATATACCACTTTTTGACAGCTTTCAAAGGGTCCTCTGATATACCACTTTTTGACAGCTCTCAAATTTGACATTTGAAATCTTTTTTTCATGAATCAAAAAGATTTTTCAGCAGATTTAGAAATAAAATTGGAAGATATTTTTAGTTACAACCGATTCTGATTTGTATTATTTGAAATAAGTATTAAGTTACTGGATCAAGTAGATGAGACGTCAAAATTCAGTACGAAAAATCAATCAATTAGCACGGCTAAAATGATAACATTTATTATAAGAAACGCAAAACCAGGCTAACATCAGATGTCAGCTCAAAAAGTTGCGATGCTTATCTGGATCGCACCCTAAAGACAGTTTGTTGCAGTGTTCCATTGCGCTCATTTGTTTTTTTTTGTAATACGACAAAATCGAAAATCTTTAACCTGTTCAACATTCAAATCCCGTGATTGTACAACATAACATCCACTAAGTACCAACTCAAAAGGTTGATTTAAGTGCACAAAAACCCACCCACTCGAATCGACCGTTTGAATTAGCCCAACAACGTCATTGTTGCTTGTTGATCTGACTTCCGAACACACAAAAGGAACGACAAAATGTCGACGGACCGCACAAAACAAAATGCCAGGAGGTTGACGAACTGATGCAATGCCCTATCAATAAATGCTGCATCCCTAAGTACTTATATCACAAATGCGATAGTAACTCTGTCGATCTGTTACACTTTCACGCCTTTAAACGTCTGAACCTATTTTTAATGAAATCTATTTGTATAAGTACTAATACTAGCTCTGCCCGCGAACTACGTTTCGCTATAAAAAAAGTATAAGGCTATAATAAATATATTGAGGTCATTAATCGAGATAAAAACTATGTACATATAGATTAATAAAGAGGAAAGATTTGATTGTTTGTTTGCATTGAATAGGCTCTGAAACTACTAGACCGATTCGAAAAATTCTTTCACATTTAGAATCCTATACATTATCCCTGATAAACATAGGTTACAAAATTATTTTTCCTGCGGGAGAATATAAAATTCCCACGGGAAAACAAAAATAACGCGGGCGAGGCTGCGAGCGGAAGGATAATTAATAGATTATAGAGTTTTGTTTTTACTTAATGTGCTTACTGAGTCGATTTTAAAAATTCTCTTACTTTTAGAATGCTGCATTATCACTGAGAAACATAGGCTATAGAATTGTTTTCCTACGGGAAAATATATAGTTCCTACGAAAAACGAAAATAGCGCGGACGAAGCTGCTAGCGAAAAGCTAGTTTTTATGAGAAAAGATTTGTATTAACAAAATAATAATAATAATATACTGAATGAAGAAATGGGGTACGCTAATGTAGGGCTGTCGACACTTAGGAACAAAAAATAATTTATTACCTGACCATTGGCTAGACGGTGGGCGTATGTGGGGTCAACCCGACAGATGCCTACCCACTAACCCCCCCCCCCCCCCCCCCGTTGTTCTCCCTACCCTTTGGGCGCGTGTGGTAGGGTCCACAATGCGATACCATTACTCACGCGCCCAGAGAGATGATAACCTAACTGAACTACATCAGAGTCGCGGGCAAAAGCTAATCATTTTACATTTTGGATAAGATGATTCAATATTATGTTGTCGTATACGTGTACATATATGTACGTACGCGTTAGGCATAATCGATACGTGAGTCCCGTGGGCGGGTGCAACTCACACTCGCAGACAAATAAACAAGTAAACAGAACGTCGTCGTCGGGTGATATAAGGCCAGTGACAAGCTTGTGTTGGCGAGTGCGAGCCTTTCCGAGAACGGCCGCCGCAACGCTCGGAGGTACGGCCAGGTTTCTTTTCTCGCGAAGCGCGCTCCGCAAATTGGCAACCTCGGGTCGTATATTAAACTACCTAGCCTTTACAATGTTGCGTATAAAAAGAGGGAACTGTATTGTGTGCACTGCACGTCATTCCTAGTAATGTCTTAACATTCTGCTGTTTACCCCGTTCGTGTTAAGCTGTGCATACCTGCAGGCCAATTCTGGATCTTTCAGCGTATGACATGGTATAAATTTGAGAAAAAGAAGTCATGAAATGCTGCATTTCGTATTACCGATCTCCAATGATATTATCACTATGGCATAATTTCAATAATGTCATCATTAAATAATTAAAAAATGTTCAAAAATCTGACCGGAAATAGTATTTTTCGTTTTGCACTATGATATCATTTGCAAAACCATGAGATCGGTAATAGGCCCTCTGGGTAGTGTTCATTTTCAATGTCTTCTGTTGCAAACCTGACATCAGCAACTACAGTTGAATGACAATTATGAAATTCGGTCTTCTTCAATGTATCTTTTTTATTGATGTGACTAAACGACAACAATTCTTGAAATATTATCACAAACAACTACTTGCGTTCAGGATAATCTACAGGCCTTACCATGGTCGCTGAAAATAAGAGCGAACGCACACGACCGACTATCTAATATGACCGATTTTTGACGGTGGAAAATGAAACATATATTATACAAAATTACAAACCTGACGCTGTCTCTATCTACTATGTATATTATTAACACAAGTGAAAGCGCCCTCGGACTTATTCTCTAACTTCGGTGGCTAACTAAAACTGTAATTTTTGAAAGAAACAATATCGGTGGCTAACTAAAACTGTAACTTTTGAAAGAATTACTGCTATTATTAACGCCGCCGCCGATATAAAGTTTCTTTCAAAAATTACAGTTCTAGTTACCAACCGTAGTTTGTAAATACGCTTGCAGGTCTAAAGTTAGTCTTGGTTTAAACCTGACACTGTCTCTATCTATGTGTATTAAAACAAGTGAAAGCGCACCAGGTTTAAACCAGGTTTTGCAATAACATCGAGTGCGCTTTCACTTGTGTTAATTATATACATAGATAAGATAATATTTATTTTATTCACTATAAACCCGTCGAGACCCAGGCGTACTCATATGATGACACGAAAAAAAGGCCTTGACGCCCGCGACATCATATGATGACGGAATTTCTCGGCCGACTTTTTACGTTATTGTGTCACAAGTAAGGCTTTATTTGGCCTGCTGTTTTTTTGGCATATAGACTACTAAATGCTCTTTGAAATGGTACCAAATACTCGTTAACCATAACTTTAACTTTTTGAAAATAAAAAGTTTAGAAACGTCAAAGCGTTCACTCATTTTGTGTCACTGGGTTACAACGTTAGTGAACGTCAGTTAGGAATAAATTGGTTGAAATCGCTGTTTTTTTATCGTAAAAGGTATGTAAAGTGATATTATTTCTTTTGTTTACAGTATTTCCAGTAATAATTAGCATAAACAATTGTATTTCATTGTATATTTAGTTTATAAATCCGCGGTAAATTGCTCCGCGGTAGAACAAGACGCCAATTTATTTTCAACATATAATTTAAGTAAAACAACACAATAAAACTATAAATAACCATACATATTATTATAGCCCTATGTTTAAAGATTTTTTTGATATACAATAGTTTTGGAAATATTTATAATGAAAAAAAAAAATGACGTAATGAATTGCGTAACCCTTCAAAGCGCGCGCACTTAGAATTAAAAAATTGCATAAAATAAATTATAGTGTCTACAATAAAATAAAAAATACGTATGGATAGCTAATTTAATAAGGAATGAACTTATAATAGTTAATTAGATAAGGATTCATAATTAAATTAATAAAGGGCGAAAATGTTCGGTAGGTTGCGCAAGACCCAAAAAAAAACATTTTTTTTTTCAAAATTTTTTTTTAAACATACAACACTATAAAACAATAAATAACCATATATATTGTTATAGTTGTAATCTTCAAGATTATTTTGATATACAATAGTTTTGGGAAATATTATTAATGAAAAAAGAAAAAAATAAAAAATTCCTTCTGTGACGTAATGCATTACGCAATCCGGGCGCGCGCGCAACCTCACAATTAAAAAATTGCAAAAAAATAAATTATTGTGCCTACAATAAAATAAAAACTACGTATGGATAGCTTATTTAATAAGGAATAAACATATAACAGTTAATTAGATAAGGATTCATAATTAAATGAATTACGAGCATTTTATTATTTCTATTTTTTGAACGTAACAATGGCCGCTTTGATCTCCGATAACTAATAAAATAAGTATCGGAATGCTTTCAAACATAGATAAGTTTTTAGTTTGTTTCAATAGCTTCTCAGAAATGTAGCTGTGATACCCTTAATCCTAAAAAGTTGATTTCAAAAACAAAAACAAAAGCCGTAGGTGCCGAGCGCGGCAAAACCTAACGGCGCGGCTGCGAGTCGCGGGCGTCCGTACAGACCGCCTGATTAATATACATAGATAAGATAATATTTATTTTATTCACTATAAAACGCTTAATCCTAATACATACAGGACTTATATTAAAATAGATAGATAGGGACAGCGTCAGGTTTAAACCAGGACTACGCTTAGACCATATTTTCTAATAAGACGGATGGAGTCCTAGGTTGCAACGCACACGTACTACAAAAAGTCGGCCACCGACAAAGTGATAAACGTACGTGTTGAGTCGGTCAGAAAAATCGAGCGAATTATCGACGGCCCCACAAAAAGTCGGTCGTGTGCGTTTGCCCCAAAGCTAAAACAACATTGAAACAGATCGTATAGCACTGTCTCGCTCTGTGTGGTTTCAAATTTCAATACTATTTTAAGCTATCCTGGTGTGATGAGAGAGGATTTCGAGAGCCCTTGAATTGGGAAAGTACACAATACAACACCCGTGAATTTACAGTTTGACCACGAGACCGCCCCTATGTCGTTCGCAAAAGCGGCGGTCTTCGTAGGACAAGTGTTCAGCTCAATGTGTTGACTGTACCACTTGTAAAATGTTTGAATATTGCCAATAGCAAAAGCGAACGTTTTGTTGATCTTATAGCGTTGCCGGCGGTGAAACTTTTATTGTTGTACTGAGCGTTTTATTGTAATCTGTTCGAGTCGAGTCCATTCTCGTATTATTGAAGGTAAGGGTTGTAGAAAGCTGAACAGGCAAACGGGGCGTGTAAATATTGAATTTCCGTCGATCATGTTATTGCAAATATCCTAGGATATCCTAACATAGGCTTATGCTTATCGATAGGCTGAGAAGTATCAGAAACAGCTAACCTAAACAGCCATTTTTAATGCTATCGTTCTAAATAAAAATTGCAACCATCCCGTGTCACCAGTATTAATAATCGTCCTAATTTCATGATAATTTTAAAAGGATAATTGTAAAACTCAACGCATATTTTGTAATTTTCCAGATGGTATTTATTACATGCTCATTCTAAAACGACTACTAAGTGCTGTCGTAGGATTTTTGTGTGCGTTTGACTTTACAAAAAAAATGTTAGAATTACTAAGAAGATGACAGCAGGCTTTCACACTGTTAAAAGTCCTCCGCGGTCCATTTTTCGGCCATTAAGTATTTCTTAATATATACAGGTTACAGCGTAAATGATATAAACATTAATAAAAAAAATAACCCACCTATTTAATTTTATATTAATTTTTATTTTTTTCTAAAATATAAAAAAAAATATTCAAGTATAAAAAAATATTTAAGTATTTTTTTTTATTATAAAATAATGGATTTGTCCTATAGCGCCCCTTAAATTATCCAGGGTTATAAAAAAGTAACCCTGTATAAATAAAAATGAATCACTGAAATGTATGTTCGCGCATAACTTCCGAACCGAACGAATTGGATAATTCTTTTTTATTTTCGTTATTGTCAGGACAAGGTGGGGATGTATATGAGCTGTGACGATGTTTAAACATTTTGATGCAATCCGCAGCCCTACCGCCTATCTCAAAGCGAAAGTGGGGCCGCGGGTGTGAGACTTAAATCAAGGGTAAAAATTCAAATTTAAAAAAAAAATTACACACGTTGTTGAAACCAAAACGGGTATAGATCGTTGGGATGCCTTTTACGATCACGATGATCGAATAAAAAATTGAATCACGTCCGTTCAACGATAAACAAGCGATATAATTTGCATGCATATTAATTAATGACACCAAAATTATTGTCTTTTCATTATTGTATTCAAAACACTATCAATATTCAGCGTTCACTATCATATCAATATGGATATGTGCACGATTCATAATTATTTAGGACACCTAAAATGAGATGCTTGTTTACTGACAAAAGGATTTTAAGCGCTAAAAGAGCTAGCCGATTTAATGCGAACACATTGTAACCTTAGAATTTGTATAATTTGGTTTATCGCTGGTTAATTAGATTTTTATTAAAATTAATAACTTTTCGTTTATTTGAGTTTGCCGCTGTTGAATGACATCACAGATAAAACTCGCCATACTAAACAGGCTTCCTAGGGGGTGCGTCATAGATAGATTGTCACGGCGCGTCATAGGTCTTCATTCGGGGAAAAAAGATATAACGCTATATCCCCTTTTACAACGAAATGAGAAGAAATTCTTTAATTAATTTAGAATTTCTATAGCGTCGTTTAACGAATTAATAAATATTTTAAGATATTCAGTTATTCGCCAAGATACTGTATTCAAAAAAGTATAAATAAATCAAGCAATTAATAAATCGAAGTCGAAGTCGTTCATTTTTGCGGAAACGAATAATGTCAATATTTCGTGCACCAATATAGTTCGACGTTTCCTTTTTAGGGTTCCGTAGTAAACAAGGAACCCTTATAGTTTCGCCATGTCTGTCTGTCTGTCCGCGGTTTTACTCAGAGACTATTAGTACTAGAAAGTTGTAATTTTGTATGGGTATGTCTTAGAATAATAACGCATAGAAACCCAACCGACGCGCACGATTTGATGCGACTAAATGTGAGCCATAAATGGCTCACTACGCCGGCAGCTCCATACTGTTTTTATCGTAGTGTGCGTGTTTCGCGCGTAAGCGACTGCACATATCGGCGTCATTTTTGCTTCACTTTAATCATCGCGCTCTTTACCGGATTATCCTTCTATGCGTTATTATTCTAAGGGGTATGTATATTATTCATGCCAAAATAGTGGTAGAAAAAAATATTGAAAAATTTTTTTTTTATGGTAGCTCTCATACAAGTAAAGTGGGAGTAATTTTTTTCTCGACTAACCCATCGTGTGGGATATTGTTGAATAGGTGTAAAAAATTTTGTAAGGTTCAGAACACCATTTTGATGATTTAGGGATCCGTTTTGTTAGAGGTAAGTTTCCCCCCCCCCCCCCCCCCCCCCAGTATATAACGAAGTTTAAAGGAAAACTATCAGAGTACAAGTACAAACTAAAAAGTTATAGAAGACCAACTTATAAAATGTACTCGGAAAACTAAATTTCATTGAAAATTAGTACTGAATATAAATTTACGAACCACGTGAACTTAAGGAAATATAAAATCATTGCAGCTTTAATTTAATAGTAACATGTTGTGAGGTGTGAATGTGAACTCAAAGTTGGCATTTGCAACTACGGAACACTACACTGCGCGTGGCCCGACACGCACTTGGCCGGTTTTTCATTTTTGGTTTTGGAGTATACAAAAGAAGTATACTGCTTCCTCAAAATCGATTTTTTATACCTTAGCTCCCATACTACATTAATTAGAAACCGAACTACTGTACTCAGGCCCTAGACAAATGCCACACGCTAACTTTTCCGCAGTCCTTCCGCAGAAAAAATGTATGGAAATGACATTAGCTTACGACAGCCGCACGCAATTTTTTCCGCAGCTAATGTCATCTCCATACATTTTTATGAGGAACGACTGCGGAAAAGTTAGCGTGTGGCATTTGTCTATCGCTACCCTGATATCGCTGCGGTCACGAGCAGACGCCCGTCCGCAGAAGGCGACAGCTGTCGCCGCAAAGTGTCGCTAATCTGTAAGAGCTCTAACACTTACCGATTAGATATTGCTACTAACTACAATCATTTAAGAAGACCAAAACAAGCATATACATCGACAAAATTTTAAAATACTAGTAGTAGGTAGTAGTAGGTATTTGAAATGCATAGCACAAAATAAAATAATATAGGTACCCATTTCCATTTTGTATTTCAATACTGTTTTTTGAAAAGCATTTTGTGTTTTATTTATAACTAGCTGTGCCCGCGAACTATGTTTCGCCTTAAAAGTTCAAAGAAAAAACTGTAAATCTACTTTCCCGCGGGAAAGTAGATTTCGCTTTAATAAAGCTCAACACTTAAAAATTTCTGCAGGCCCATTCGCTAACTACGGTTGGTAACTAGAACTGCCATTTTTACCGACGAAAAAACGGAGGAGGCACTCAATTCGACGCGTATATTTTTTTTTATGTATGATCACGCATTACTTTTTACAGAGAACTCCGATTTTGATGATCCTTTTTTTATTGAAAAGGGTATACCCCGAGGGTTGTCCCTCGGGGTATACCCTTTTCACAAAAAATTCCTACCCTAAGGGTAGGATAACAGGAAATTATTGTTGATTTACTCGCTAATTGTGATCAATGACCACGCATTACTTCGTACAGAGTGATCCGATTTTGATGATTCTTTTTTTATTGGAAAGGGTAGGTAGTCCCATATAAATTTGAAAAAACAATTCCAACCCTAAAGGTACAAAAATGGGGGATGATTGATGATTCACTCACTGATTGTAAAATTAATAGATGAAAGTCGCAAAAAAATATAAAATAAATTTTTTTAACAAAAAATTAAAACGGCGGAAAAACTAAAAAGCAAAAACACTGAAAAGTTCAAAATAATATAAGAATAGGTACAGGCAACATCACACTTCTATATTGAAGTCGGTGACAAATTTTAAGACTTTCTAGGAGATCATCGTTTGGCACCGAGTTCAATATACTCGTAGAAGTGTGATGTTGTCTGTACCTATTCTTATATTATGAAAAAAGACACTTTATATCCATTACTGGTTTATTGATCTTATGTGTTACGGCAGCGTTCATGATAGCAGTAATGGATGTTAAGTTCCTTTCAAAAATGACAGTTCTAGTTAGCAACCGAAATTACAGAATAGGCCTGCTGGTGTGGACACTTTTATCAATCACCTAGTGGTATGAGAAATAGCCTACTAGCCAGGGACGGATTTATAAATTTTTCGCCCCTAGGCACTTTTCTAACTGCCGCTCCCTTAAAACACTGCATGTGCAATATAATAGGTTGGGGAAAAAGTTTCTTCGCATTTTTTAAGAAAATTCAAAACATTTTTTAATATAGTTTATTTACATTTAACTAAAGTATGTAGGTACCATTTTGTTCGATAACTTTTTGCCATCTTGTAGGTAGGGACATGATCCCATTGCTATAGAAATTTTGGGACTTCTGGTCAAAATACCGCGACAAGTGGTTTTGGCAGTCCTCTCGTGATGTTAACCTGACACTGCCTAAAGAATTCTGAAGAGACCGAAACAGGTGGAAATCTGAAGGTGCAAGGTCAGGACTATACGGCGGATGCATTAACACCTCCCAGCCAAACTCTCTTAATTTTTGCTGAGTGGCTAAAGATGTGTGAGGTCTAGCGTTATCATGATGAAAAACCACACCCCTTCTGTTGATTAATTCCGGCCGCTTTCTCTCAACTTCTTGCTTTAATCTCATCAGTTGTTCGCAGTAGAGTTCAGAATCGATGGTCCTGCCTGGTGGTAACAGCTCATAATGAATAATGCCCTTCCAATCCCACCACACACACAGCATCACCTTGTTGCGAGTTAACCCGGGTTTCGCCACAGTCTGTGAAGCCTGACCGGCCTTTGACCACGACCTTTTTCGCACGTTCTTGTCGTACGTGATCCACTTTTCATCACCAGTTATCAGCTTCTTCAAAAATGGTTCGGTTTCATTACGTCGTAATAAAGAATCACAAATGAGTACACGGTTCATTAGGTTTCTTTCAGTGAGCTCGTGAGGTACCCAAATGTCGAGCTTTTTTGTGTACCCAGTTTTTTCAAATGCGCCAAAACTGTTTTGTGGTCAATTCCCAGTTCTTCAGCTACGTCGTAACTACTGACATGCCGATCTTGCTCCACTTTTTCAAAAATGGCATCCATTTTATCTGTAATAGGGCGACCAGAGCGACGTGCATCTTTGACATCAAAATTTCCGGATTGAAAACGCTTAAACCAAATTTGTGCTACTCTCACAGACACTGCACTAGGTCCATAAACATCGCAAATTTTTTTCGCGGCTTGCGTTGCATTTTTACCTTTTTTGTAGTAAAATTTTAAAATGTATCGAATTTCTTCATTAGATTCACTCATCTTGGCGGTACGAAAAACAAATGAAAATCACACATTTTCCTAATTTGAATTTGGAATTATGTTCTTTAAAATTTAAACTTTCAATGATACCAAAACCAGCCAGATACAAATAGTATAGCCAAAGAGATTTTATTACAAGTTTATACATACTATAATGCGAAAAGACTTTTTCCCCAACCTAATATGTTAAAGCCATTTTTGGGATGTTGGGGGGGAGGGGGGGGGGGGGGGGGGAGCGGCCAAAAACTGTACGTTACAAAAAGGCGTTGCGGCGGTATCCGCCAGCCGTGCCTAGTGTGCCTTTAGGCAAATCCGTCCCTGCTACTAGCCTAAATCGGTCAATCCGTTTCGAAGGAGTTCGATAACAAACACTGTGCTGTGATACGAGATATTTTCCTATACTAGACTTGACTTTGAACATCTCTGATATTCATGGTTAATACACATTAAACACAGTGTTTATAACGACGCACTGTGCGAATTCTCTGCGACCTTGCGTATCTAAAGGCGCACGCGCAATCATACATAGCGATAAAGAATTCCACGAAATAGATTTTCCTCGTCCACATTTGAATGAGGAGCGAACGCGTTTATAAGGTTAGATGTCGATCTACAAATCTATTATGTAATGATGAAACGAATAAAGCAATATTTTTGAGAATATCATTCAGAATTTGATTTAAAGACCCAAAAGTAAAAAAAATATATATACAATGAACAATAATACTTTGGACTCTTTTTAGGTAACAAATGAACATAACTTATTAGATAAAGTATACCAGTCCAATTTCCCTTACATTGTTATCGATCGATACGTTTATAAACAAAGATAATAGCGGGAAAAAGACAAAAAAAATGAATTGTCATGTTTCAATTGTAAACAAAAACCAATATAACAACACGAATAGTCAAAACTTTTTTAACGCGGGAATCCAGTATTAAACAATTTTAATGATTGCCTCCACAATTCAACGAATAGCAGTCTATTAGCACTCAAAGCGCACCATTTTTCGAAATAACGAGAGGTTATGAATATTCACGCAATGGTATACGGCTGAATCACTAATGTGCCGTTGTCTTACTGGTAAGATTAATTATAGAGCAGCCAATTGTTAATGAAGAATTTTGCAGATACGATCGAAATTTAAATACAATGTGAATAGCATCTGTTGTTATTGATTAAAATTATTAATAATATGTTAGTGTAAAAATTACGGCTGATATGCTGATAATTATGAAGTATGCCTGCAAATTTATTTTCAATTGTTAATTGTTAGTATACCAAAATAAATTGCGCGTTGGTGTTGTTGAAATTTTACAGGTGTATAAACACACGATGTACGCTGCCTAGGGTTACCGGTAAGATTTTGGCAAAATTTCCAAATGTCGAGATTTTCAGGTAGCTGTCGAGAGGGGACTGCGATTTCGATACACGCGATAATTCTAAAATAATGTTTTCTTGAAAGTTCACGAAGAGCTGTCAAAGAGGGTGTTTTGTTTTGTTTTTTTTTTTTACTGCATCATAAATGTCGGAATAATTCAGACGAAATATTAACCCTTATTCAGTATGATCGCGGGGTTCGTTGAAACAATGCTATTGCTTAGATTAAGAATGACAAACATTTAAATCTCTTATTATTTGGTGACATTTGTATTGCTTAACAATAATTAGAGAACTTTTTTTTAACGCCGACATCTAGAAATTTGGAATTTAATATGGAAAATGAATTAATGTAATCTTCATAATATAACATTTGCACGTTGACGAGTTCGACAGAATATGTTGGAACCAAATTGTAAGAACCTGTGTTTACCCTATTCTTGCAAACAAAGATACTTTCGTTCACATTTGCCAAATATTTATTTTAAAAAATATCAAAATCATAACGCACTGAAGTAGTGTCATTTCCAATTACGTGACAAGTAATATGCTGTGTGGAATTGTTCTAGAAGGTGTCAATAATACGAACAAAGACAATTATTAAAAATATTTCGCTTGATATGTGTTGCACGACAAAAACAGCATCATCGCCAGTTCATCGTGAGAAACGTATAATTAAAAAGCTAATTGTATAGACAATAGAAGCGCTAATTACTCTGCAGCTGCATGCATAACCAAATGAGTATTCAGATGGAGAATATAACCATACTAAACGGGAGTTGTTGAATTATAAAAAATGCAACAAGGGTGCTTAAATAGCTATTATCTGCCTGTTCTAAGGATTTTTACATGTTCTATACTAGGTTATTTCAGTAATCTTGCAATTCTAATAATAACTAGTTTTGTCGCAATTATGAGTTAAAATACTAACTGTCTTATTCATAATAATCAAGCGAAATATAGTGTTTTGTTTCTGTCACTCACATTCAAATATGACAAAGATAAAACATAATTATTATTAGAGCTATAATTATCATTGTACGATTATGAATAAGACCATAACTATAGAACTTTAAATAGCCGCGTGACTGGTCGGACTGTTACCGACTTTTACTACCTTTATGATTCTAGCCAGTTCCGTAAACGTTTAGTTGACACGCTAAATAAGCTCAGGGTCCCTTCATAAAGATTATGGACTCATTACCACCAGGTAATTATTGAAGCTACTAATTGCTGACCGAACAAGCCCAACGCGCCGCAATTATATTTCGCAACTAAACTTGGGTGGGAGTTCCCAAGTTTATTTGCGAAACCATATATTTTCAAATTACACCCGCAAAAAAGTTCAAAAGTAATTTGGCGATTGGCGAACATTAATTTCTCGGAAGGCTACGGATTCCTGAACAACAAGGGGCCCTCCACTTAGTAAATCTTTTAATGAAGGGACCAGTCACGTTAATTAACGGAGGCCATCTGAATAATCATTAATCAATGAAGTTGAATATTGATTAAGACTGGCAGATGAAACAAATATTTCATGAATAATTGAACAGGCCGTTTGGTGTGAAACGCCATAGCGACTGAGCTAAAGACCATTTAAGGAAATGCAAGTTTGAATATATTTTTTAGGGTTCCGTACCTCGAAAGGAAAAAACGGAACCCTTATAGGATCATTTTGTTGTCCATCCGTCCGTCCACCTGCCTGTCTGTCAAGACCCTTTTTCTCAGGAATGCGTGGAGGTATCAAGCTGAAATTTATATCTACTGTCCCTTGGAGCAGTGAAAAAATCAAACTTCTAAGCCAACGCAATCAAAAGATAAAGCCGTTTATGCCGCAAATTTCCGCAAATTTTCGACACTCGCAAGGGAATCAAAACCTACAGGGTACTTCCCGTGAACTCAGAATCTTGAAATTTGGTACGAAGTAACGTCTTATAGCACAGATAAAGGAGAAATTCCGAAAACCGTAAATTTTTAGTAACATCATATAATAAAAATATTATTTATTCTCCTCCAGCTTTACATATTGTAATGTTATGGATTTCATTTTGCAATAAAAATACCATAACTATGACTCGATTGTCGTGATGGGTGAACTTTTACTTATATACCTACAACAGGTTTGTACGGAACCCTCGGTGCGCGAGTCCGACTCGCACTTGGCCGGTATTTTTTTACAACTTAGTTGGCAAGCCAGCAGGCTGCCCACCAGATAGTTAGTGGCTAGGGTCACCTATACCAAATGCAAATTGTGGCTCCTGTAAGTTTTGCAATTCCCCCACCCAATGTACGACGCCAACTTGTGACATGAGATGTCATGTCACGGTACCCAGTAATTTCACTGTCTGTATTACTCTTCAAACCGGACGGAACGGAGCAGTGCAAGCACCGCACCGCAGAGCTTGGCGGCAGACTACTAATGGCGACTCTGGTACTAATGGCCAATCTCACCAACTATATTAGCATAGAAAACTCCAAAGACGTATTGCTGTCACTTTTTGTCTTCAATGAAAAGAATGTGACAACATGCTGCCTAAGAGTATCCTAAGCTAAGACAAACCCCTAACCATGATCGCCCAAAACAATAATTAAAACCGCACTGAGAGCGGTGTCTCTGTTTCAATATTATTTTAACCTTGCTATAAGCGATCATGGTTCGGGCCTTGATTGGTGAAATTGGCCATAAGTCTCCGTTGATAAAAGAATTTCAATATTTCAGGCCGTAAATAAATCGTCAGGACACTACTAAAATTTATTGCATCAACATTAAAAAATCGAATCTTCATAAATATAGATTTCTTTTTTTTCACCAATTTAAATTTTAGCGCACTACAGTCCATTTTATCGTATACATCTGCACTAAGATAAAGTGTTCCAAGAATGTTAGCTCGCTCATGTTAAATTTTCATAGAATAAAGCTTTCGGTAGCGGGTGGACTCGATTAGTGTGCAATCTACTCGTAAATACCGTTCAAGTTGCATGAAACGGGTTGTCTTTTCTTTATCGTTTGGCATACATCTTAAAAGATCAGTAGCTACTTAGGTTCACATGGGTTTACGAACAGTTCTCAAAACATTTAATAAATTACAAAACTGTCCAACAGTTGAAATAAATTTTAGGATATTCCATGCTACTTAACAAAACAACATATACACGGTTATTTTTTTATCACCCTGGAAAATTTAAGGGAGGGTTCACGACATGGTAAGTATTAGAATAAAAAAATTTACTCACTTACTTAATTTTTTTTTTTTAAATACAAAAAATGCTGCACTAGTTGAGAGCGGCATTTTTTGAGATTTTTAATTTTTTTTTTAATATAATAATGGATGTGTCCTGAAGCGTCTCTAAAATTTTCCAGGGTGATAAAAAAATAACCGTGTATATTCGAGAAATATCCTATTAGGTCGATAGTACTACAATATACCTGATGACAAATGGGTTTTCTTTTTCATAGATTGTAGAATACATTGACAATGGGGATAAAACAGAAAACTTGTATGAATGCGAAAATTTCAAAAATTATGCCAATGTTAATTTCATTGTAAACAAATTCATGCGTATTATGTACTATCAGTTTAGTGCGTCATCCAAAGTCTAATACACAAACAGGTACGTGTTCTATTCTTAACCTATAGATAGATAAGTATTCTATATTTATGACTGAGTGAAACTTTTAATACGGTTGGATGAGGAATCAAGGTTCCAGAAATTCGCTGGAAAACAATACCTACTACGTCCTATTCAAAGTAAACGAGTATTATGCAATCTTAAATTACGTTTACTCGGAACGTGTAGTTGTATAAATTAAGCACATTCGAGAGAAATGTTTACTGAAGCTGAGAATAATACATGAGCACGAGTGGACTAACTGAAAAGTTTTGTCAACACGGAATAATTTGTGTTTTGGAAACAATGATTATTTTATTTGTTGTAGTAACGTGTTTGTACTCGTATTATTCCATTTCCATTTTAAACATTCCTAAAAACGAATTTAGACGCAGAAACTGTACAAGTCCTCCTCCTTTCGGAACAGAAACTAGAATTCACGCAAAGATGCAATTCCAATATGTAGAATTTCCCAGAATGTGTAATTTTAATACACTTCTGGACACATCTATTGGCCCACCTTGCATTTTCAGTTTCGTTTAGTCCTAGCTAAAAATTTATATTAGGTCGAGCAAAAAGTTTTTATGCAGTTTTGAACCTGGCACATTCATAATTTTATTCAATAGTCTTTTTTTGAATTTCGAACACAGAATTTAAAGAAACAAAAGACAATTTGGAGCCTGTTCGTTGATATCAAACAATCGAATACTAAGAAAACCTGATTTTATTGGTTTACTTGGATTTAATTCTTGAAAGTGTGATTTTTCTCTTTGGTTTTGCAACAAACATTACTTATTCTTAACATTAAGGTGAGGTTCTATCAATAATCTATGGATACTTCGCCTGAAGTTGCAGCCCAAGCTGTGGCACTTATCCAGGCCGGACACAGCCAAAGAAATGTGAGTGCTCGACTTAATTTAAGTCGATCTGCGGTCCGAAATGTTTATCAGAGGTACCTAGAGACTGGCGGCTTTGTTCGTCGCCAAGGAAGGCCACGATCTCGGGTCACAACTGAAAGGCAGGATCGATTCATCGTGACGACCAGTTTGAGAAATCGTCACCTTACCTCCATTGAGATACAAAACCAACTTCGCGACTTCCACGGAGTATCTGTGAGCGCTCGAACTGTTCGGAGAAGGTTAAAAGAACGCGATATGGTACCACACAAGCCAGCTAATGGCCCCAAACTAATGCGAGCCCACCGAACAGCGCGTCTTCATTTCGCGCGCACTCATTTAATTTGGACTCAGCAGCATTGGAGCCGTGTACTCTTTTCTGATGAGTGTAAAATTGCGTTACATGGCAATGATGGAAGGAAGAAGGTCTACCGACGTAAGGGAGAGCTTTTTGCACAATGCTACTTTGAAGAGAGGGTTGCTTATGGCGGTGGCTCATGGACTGTCTGGGGCGGTATATCCGCGAGCGGCAAAACTCAACTTGAGGTTGTTACGGGACCACAGCTGCCAACATTAAATGCTGAAAGGTACATTCGTGAGTGCTTAGAACCTCACGTGATGCCATTCGTGGACCATGTGGGCCCAAATTTCCTTTTAATGCATGATATTGCAAGAGCCCATACGGCCGGCATCGTCAGGGAATATCTTCGGGATGTGAACATCACAGTTATGGACTGGCCAGCCAGAAGCCCAGACATGAACCCGATTGAGCACATGTGGGACGAGATAAAAAGACGTGTTAGGGCTCGTCAGCCAGTTGCCCTGACGATGCAGGAGTTGAAAACTGCCATAGAAGAGGAATGGGAGATGATCCCTCAAAATTTCATAGAGCGGTTGATAAACTCTATACCTAATCGTATGAGAGCTGTCGTAGATGCCAATGGAGGCAACACGCATTATTTAATTAAACCTTTATTTGATAAAACATGTTTTTTATTCAAAAATCAACAGCCTTCATCAAGGCGCATACCCGACTTGTTAGGCGTAGCTCCATGTCGTGTGGTATTCTGAATTCAAATTTAAAACAATACGATCGAAAAAGATGGTAGAATGTATCAGGTTTAAAACTGCATCAATAGTTTTTGTTCAATCTAGCAATCATATTTAGGTAGGGGCCATCGAAACCTAAACTCTAAGGTGGGCCAATAGAGGTGTCCAGAAGTGTAGTTTCAAAAAATATTGAGTTTTTTAAAAGTTGCATTCCCATGATGTTGACTTTTATTGGATCGCAAAAAAGAACACTATTTATATTACACAACCTCTTTAGATAACTTGAAGATGTCAATGTTAGTCAATATTAAATCATATCAGCCAATAGACGCCCACTGTTGGACATAGGCCTTCCCCAAGGATCTCCGTACCGATCGGTCCTGCGCCTCCCGCATCCAGCGGCTTCCCGCGACCTTCACCAGATCGTCGGTCCACCTTGTGGGGGGCCTACCAACACTGTGTCTCCCGGTACGCGGCCGCCACTCGAGGACCTTTCCGCCCCAACGGCCGTCAGTCCTACGAGCGATGTGTCCTGCCCACTGCCACTTAAGGTTTGCAATTCTTTGGGCTATGTCAGTAACTCTAGTTCTTCTACGGATCTCATCATTTCTGATGTGATCACGTAGAGAAACCCCGAGCATAGCCCGCTCCATTGCCCTTTGGGTGACTTTTAGCCTTCTGATGAGACCCATTGTAAGCGACCACGTCTCAGTTCCGTATGTCATCACTGGCAACACGCACGAATTGAAGACGTCTTGAGACACTGCGGTAGATGGGCCGAGAAAATGCTGCGTAGCTTCCCGAACGCTGCCCAGCCGAGTTGGATTCGCCGATTTACCTCTTTCTGGAAGTTGGACTTACCGAGCTGGACTATTTGCCCCAGGTAAACATATTCGTCAACAACTTCCAGCGTAGAGCCTCCAACATTCACAGGAGTGGGTACTACACGGGAATTCGACATTATTTTAGTCTTGTCCATGTTCATTTTAAGACCCACTTGTTGGGAAACTCTACAGAGGTCTTCGAGCATTGTGCCTAGATCCTCCACGGTCTCAGCCATGACTACGATATCATCAGCAAAACGAAGGTGAGTCATATACTCGCCGTTTATGTTGATGCCGAGTCCCCTCCAGTCCAAAAGCTTAAATACATCCTCCAACGCAGCTGTGAACAGTTTCGGCGATATAACGTCACCCTGTCTCACACCACGCTGAAGTCGTACTGGTTTCGAGTTTTGGTCCTGAAGGCGGACTGACATGGTGGCGTTTTCGTACAATGACTGCAACACTTGGATGTACCGATAGTCTATTTGGCACCTCTGGAGTGATCTAAGTACGGCCCAGGTCTCGACAGAATCAAAAGCTTTCTCATAGTCCACAAACGCCAAGCATAGTGGCAGATTATACTCCTCGGTCTTCTGTATAACCTGCCGCAGCGTATGGATGTGGTCTATGGTACTATAGCCTTTTCGGAATCCGGCTTGTTCGGGAGGCTGGAAGTCGTCGAACCTGCGTGCGAGACGATTCGTGATGACCCTCGAGAATAGCTTATAGACATGACTCAGGAGCGTGATGGGTTTATAGTTCTTCAACTGGGCCCTGTCGCCTTTTTGAAGAAAAGTGCCACCACGCCCCTGTGCCATGCTTTAGGCGTTTTGCCCTCGAGTATGACGGAGTTGAATAGCCGCTGCAGCGCTTTCCGGACTGGTAGTCCACCCGCTTTTAGGAGTTCGGCTGTAACTCCATCATCACCCGGTGCCTTGTTGTTTTTAAGCTGTTTAAGAGCCACACTAATCTCGTACAGGCTGACGTCCGGGATATCTTCGGTATAGTGCCGGGTCAATTTGGCTCTAGGGTCTGTAGCCGGAATAACAGGTGCCTGTGATGTTGCGTAAAGCTGTCCATAGAAGCGTTCGATCTCGGCCATAAGCTCAGGTCGGGATGTAATGACTCTGCCGTCCTCTGTCTTCAGCTTCGTCAGCAGACTCTGACCGAGTGACAGATCTCTTGCGAACACTTTGGAGCCCTTGTTCTGCTCAATGGCCTCTTTAATACGTTCCGTATTAAATCGGCGTATGTCGCGAGTCAGGCACTTAGAGATCTGTTTGTTGAGTCGCCGACGAGCATCTTCAGAAGACTGCCGACCCATTCCACGCCTTTCCTCCATCAGCTTAGCTGTCGGCTCCGAGATCTTACTTCGTTGCTTAGTACGGCTGGGTTTGCAAAACTTTGCACCCACCGTAAGGACAGCTTCCACAACCCTGTCATTATAAGTGTCCACATCCGTGCAGTCCTCCAGGCAATCGAAGCGATTTTGTAATTCGAGTTGAAAGCGCTCGGGGTTTTGGATCTGGATGGCTTCGGGACGGAGCGCAGACTTCACCAGTCGATACCTTTCCGCTTTTATGTTAAGATCATATCAATGCGCCTCGTAACATTCGGTGATCGCTCCCCGTGTTAAACGAATTGATCACTGAGACGTCATTGAATATGCGGGTCTTAGTCGACATGATGAAGTCAATCTCATTTTTTGTCACGCCATCCGGACTTTTCCAGGTCCATTTTCGATGCAGCCGTTTTTTGAAGAAAGAGTTCATCATATAGAGTCCCTCTCTCTCCATGTAGTCGGCTAGCATTTGACCTCGAAAATTCCGGATTCCAGCTCCAAATTGCCCCACTTCAACTCATTATCGCCCCGCTTGCCTAGCCTTGCGTTGAAGTCTCCCATGACAACGGTGTAGTGAGTCTTGGAAGCATGTATTGTCCGAGAAATATCCTCATACATAGCTTCCACTTCCTCGTCGGGGTGGGTCGAGGTCGGGGCGTAGACCAGAGGCCCAATTCAGCTAATAAGCTACAGCCGAATCGAAACTGAACCGTTGCGGTCGACCAATCGGAGCGCTTATATTGCCTTTCAACTGCTCGATGACGTGAAAATGTGGCGTTCTGATTGGTCGATCGCAACGGTTCAGTTTCGATTCGGCTGTAGCTTATTAGCTGAATTGGGCCTCTGTATGACCTTCAGCGAATACCGTTCGATGATTCTGAGTATAAGGTACGCCACCCTATTCGACACACTTCCGATCTGTACCACGTTGTTCACGAGAGACTTGTGGACTATAAACCCGACACCACCTTGGGACAGTTCTTCGCCCTCTCGGAAATAGAGCAGGTTGCCGGATTTAAGGACCATCGTATCCTCACCCTCTCTTCGGACTTCGGATAGTCCTACAATACTCCAACGGATCCTGCTCAGTTCCCTCTCCAGTTCCAGCAGCTTCTCCTCGGTCCGCAGGGTACGCGCGTTGTACGTTGCCAGGGCCAAGGTCGTTTGACGGGGGGTTTTCGCCGCCCGGGGATTCTTCGCACCCCTGGTCCCAGCGCCGGGTCGACGACCGTCACCGCCGGCACGGCCTCCGGGACCGCCGGGCACTTGGGGCCTTTGGTTAGTTCGATTATTCATTTTGGGGGGGTTTTGGGCCTTCTCCCACCACGCTGGCCCAGTGCGGGTTGGTGGGGTGCGCCAGAGCCTCGTCTGTTGAACAGCAGGGTGCACCACGTGCAGGTGAGGTTGACTTGGGTTCCGTTAGATAAAGTTCGGAACCCCTTACACCCTTACAATATTAAAACCTAGTGGTTATTTTCTCTCAGGCCAATGTTCAGTCACGGCGGCCCATGTATGTAATTCTATGCGAAAGATATTTCAATACTTCACAAGTGTTTGATCTGCGCAAACGCAAGTGCACTACTGCACTGCTGTTCCTTTGACTTTGATGGGACGGTTAACCAAGACGACCAGATGAGATCAATCGCTAGACGCATTGTTTAAAGGCCTTCCGGAGCACGGAGGAGCTTTAGATTTTTTACATTTTTGGTCACCCATCATAGGCGTAGACATGGCTGACGTCAACTTTAGCAATCATTAAACGCTACTGCATCACCAAGCTACGAATTGCTCGGTCCAACGAGAAGAAACAGGGCTTATATAAGACTAGCTGTGCCAGTTTTTTATCCGTTTTTGCAACATTTGTCGTATATTTTTTACCCGTTTTTGCAACATTTGTCATTGATGCTCAGCTCCTATTAGTCGTAGCGTGATGTTATATAGCCTAAAGCTTTCCTCGATAAATGGACTATCCAACACAAAAAGAATTTTTCAATTTGAATCAGTAGTTCCTGAGATTAGCGCGTTCAAGCAAGCAAACAAACAAACAAACAAAATTTTCAGCTTTATAATATTAGTATAGATTATGGAGAAAATTTCCATACGTTTTAGAAAATTTGGATATATGTAATAAAACAAGCTGCCTTTTTTGATAAAGTGTGAAAAAATCATCGAACGTTTTTCAAGTGTAAAAATTACATCATACGGGGAGAATGCAAGAACGAATCGATATCCAATTGTGTACTACTTCAGCCTCTCGAAGCGGTAAGCAAGTTACGTTTCAAAATACCACTTAATTTATGCTTCGCTAGCGATTGTGCATGTTTCTACCACGGGTAGCATTAAAAACTTTTAATGTTGTTCTTTTTTAAGTCTGCATAAATGGGGATGAGCTACATATTGACAGTTCGAATCGAAATGCGACGGAAACATTTACCTTACTTATAATTTGTGTTGGGTTACACATGAATCTGTTATTGAATGTCGATATGAGTACAGTTTTATTACAAACTTGGAGCCAGAAAGAAAAAATACTGCTGATTATAAAAAGTTAATGAATTAGTTACTCAACAACAAACGGCTATTAATCTCGCGCACCATATGGCAATGTTCATACAAAAAATCAGGTAGAGATTTTACGCACGCATATAGGCTTGCTCAAAAAAAATGTAAACACATGTTTCAAAGGGCACTGAGGGATTGGTGTTCCGAAATTTAAGAAAGATCTTTTTATACAAGTTTTTTTTTACGATGTCTGACCCCTTTTTTACGATGTTATCGTAAGAGAAATTCTAGTTTGATAAAGCAGACAGTATATATTAAACTATAGATCTTAGTTTTGTTGACAAATTAGCGTGTGAAAATGTGTTTTATTTTTATAATTTAATAAAGAAATAATGCTTGTCCGTGGTATATAATTGATTCTAGCTAGCTGCTAATTGAAAAGTTAGACTAGGCGTTGTATAAGGCTTACCTTTCATACATTAATGTGTATATTGTTTAAGTTCTCAGACAAAACTAGATACCATTATGGACGAAATGAACATAGATACTAGAAATAATATCATAACTTCAGCTATAATAATTATGGTGATTCCTAAATCCTACTCAATTTCTTAGATTCACGATTACAAAGGGATCATCGTCATAAAGCTCTCAAAAAAGTCACAACTAATCAACTTTGGATTCGTGGCTATTGATAATTGTATACTGGCTGCGCTTCCCGGTTTTACCCGCGTAAGTAACGCGGTTATTTTAGAATGAAAACATTTTTTTTACATAAAAGCCATCTAATATTTTTTGCGTAGAGCAGTAACAAACATCGATTTGTCTTCACAAACTTTCACATTTATAATATATATATAAAAAATAATATTTTCCCATTTTAGCAACATTTTTATTGGCTCCTATTGGTCGCAGCGTGATATTATGTTAGCGTTAGCCTTCCTCAATAAATGGACTCTATCCAACACAAAAAGAATTTTTCAATTTGAATCAGAACAGTAGTTCCTGAGATCAGCGCATTCAATCAAACAAACTTTCAGCTTTAGCAATATTAGTATAGTAAGTAAGAATAAATATAGGATTCACAAGATAGTTTTAAAAACCGACCAAGTGCGAGAAGGACTCGCGCACCGAGGGTTCTGTACAAGCTTAACTTATTACAGTTTTCAGATTCGGCTCCATTACATGTGCTGGAAGACATTGCTTCTTGTCAAATTTCATGATTCTAGGTCATGAAATAAAGCGAAATCTAAAAAAATATGTGATATTATGTTTTGCTAGCGTCAACTTATACAAGTTAGATTTTTTCACAGCTGAAACAGACCGTAGATTAGGGTTGTCCACCTTAATATATAATATAGTATCCTGCTATACCTATATGTTGGTCAAATACTATATTTCCAAAAAAATATATATAGCAAGCGAAACTACAATATTTTCTAATTGTCTATTTCAAATTGAGTCAGAAGAGAATGGAGTCAAAATTGCATAATGATTTAAAGATTATTATTTCAATTCTTCTTCCAGTACCAGCTACTTCTGCATTTACGGAGCGCATCTTTTCCTTCATGAAAATTCAATTAAATTTCATAACTGAGATGAGCATAATCAGGCCAATTTAAATTTAATATAAGCAGAACTGATAGTATTTTTCAATTTGAATATGAAATATCGGAATGTAATGAAGTATATGAAACTATTCTTAGAATAAAATTTTAATTATTACATGGCAAAAAAATCATTTATAAATTCTGTTTCGATCTTGATCATATTATATTTGTTTTATTTTTTTCCATATACTATAAGTATTTTTAGAGGTAAACATTTTTAAAATATGATTTAAATAAAGTAGGCAACCCTACCGTAGTCTCGCGGAGGTATAGTTGAAATATATAAAATTCAGCTTCATATCTGTAGCTGTAGACATGAGAAAATGGGTCTTGACAGACAGACGGACAACGATGTGATCCTATAAGGATACCATTATTTCCATTTGAGCCCTGAAATTGCAAAAGGACTCACCGTATTTCTTTTGTTGGTTCTGCATTATCCATCTGGGGCGGTGGTGGCGGAGGCGGCGGGGGCGGCGGCGGAAGCAGGGCTGCCGGTGGGGCTACTGGCGGGGGCGGCGCGTCCGGAATATCCGGTAGCTGGTCTTCAGGCAGCTTCACATCGGCCAGGTCTTTAATATCCGGCAACTCGGACTCCGGCAGATGCACAACCGGAGTCACTGGAGACGTCACGACCGACGGAGCTATGGATCCATCAGTTGTTATGGAAAATTGGACATCACCCGCTATGCCCGGGAGGTGTGGGAGGTCCAATGGCATTTCTAGTTCTGGGACCTACAAACAAATACTTTGTTGTTTTACAAGGCAATCGGATCGTCTCATTTAAACAAAATAAACGGAAACGATAAAACTTACCATTCCCATGCCGGGCGCATACATGTACTCATCAATATCCCTTTTGAGTACATCCCGTTTAAGTATTGAAGAAGGTGCATCTTCTAGTAAACTGTGAGATTCAATGTCCGGCACCTTTGGCACATATGTGGGTATTTTGTCTGGCGTTCGCAGATAAGGACTCTCATTACTATTGAAAATCAACAGTTCTCCTACACTTGTTACGTTTTGTAGCGCTGTCTTTAAATCGTAATGTTCCTTCTGATTGGTATTATTAGGTGTTACTTTGACGTGGTAGAAATGAAGCTTCTCCTAAAATCACCATAATATTAAAAATATATATTAAAGATCGAATTACCGTAGAAAAAAAAAAAATTTGTTTGAAAAAATGAATATTAATGAAACAAATATTCACAAATAATATTAATGTGTATGTTAATGACATAATCTATCTATATTATATTTCTGATAAAACTAATAAGTTCTTGCGCCCATTATTCTTATCAGTTAAAGTATTCAAACCATTCAAAAGAGCTTTCTCTCTAATCATATTCAATTATTTGATATTACAACATGAAGCCTTTTCAATACTGTTTCTGATTTGTACACTTGCACTTCCCATTTAATGACATGTTTTCATGCAAAAATTAAATCTAAAGTTAATAATATTAAGTATTTACCTGGATCCCTTTCTCATTGGCTGTCCTCTGATTTTTCCCACTCAGAGTATACTTTTGAGGTTTATGGCAATATCCATCTAGATCGAAAATGGATTTATAATGTTCGTGAGTTATAGCAGCTGGGTATTTTGCACTGGAAAACACTTTGATCGCTTTTTGTGTGCCGGTCAATATTTCAACTTTCTTCTTGGCCGCCTGGATTCTTTCTTTGAGATTTTTAGTTTTGTCTAGGTTTTCTGTAATTCTTTTTGATACACGTGTAAATATATCATCAACTACACCATTTAAATTGTCTAGAGCATCAGCTATTTGCATTATAGTTTCCTCGGTACTCAAGTCAGCCGGTACTAACTTTACTTTATAGATACCTTCCATTGTGATTGTAGAAGATTACCTGTAACAAAAGAATATTGAATTAATTGAGGCCGATCCCTCGTGTTAAGATGGTGTAGTAATTTTCTTTTTAAATAAAATTATATGAATTCTACTGTAATATCTAGAGATCATAATGCTATCTTACCTAAAAAATCCTGTATATCACCTAAAATAAATTAATAAGGCACGAGAACTATCACTATATAAACACATTCACAATCTTGTGTAATTAACATAATTGTCCATTTTATTTATAGCACTTTGTAAAGCTTCTAGAATTGTTTTAAAAAAAATATTATCAGTCCATTTTTAAATTAAATTGTCCCTTTTTAACACTACTCAATTTTTTGATGGATAAAATGTATGTAGATTGTCTTTTGTTGGGTCAGTACTCCATGAGAATCGACAGTAGGCATCAGGCGACATTGTTGGGTCTAAAATTGCTGATTCCTCAACAGGTTGTTGTGGCGCAGACATGATATTGAGGTGTTTATTGATTACAGGATCATTAGGACTAACATAACCACTATTTGCTTGTGGTTTTAATGGCACTGTATTTACAGTAGGCTTAAGACTAGGCATGGCATTCAAAGACTGCAGCTGAATGTAGCTGTTATCTGCACCATGTTTTACTGGTTGTGGCAAGCTGGGCATAGCAGGCAAGCTATCTGGTCCGAGCGCCTTTGTAGGCGATAGACCTAAATTTGGTACATTTATTAATGACTTAATTTGTGCGTCATCGTGACGAACATATCCAGATGAGGTAGGTGGGTGGCTGTGCACATGAGGCGGAACAATACCCGTAGTAAATATTGGTGGGGAAAGGCTGGCCATCACATAGCTAGAACCTGCAGGCTGTATTGGAAGCTTGGGTAGTGGATTCTTTATTGGAGCAGGAATAGCTTCTACATAGCCAGAAGCAGGGTTCACAGCGGGAGCTGGGTCCTTCTTGAAATTTTCAATAAAATATGGTGAATGTTCTCTAAAACTTTCTAAGTCTGAATTGTCCAGTGAATATTCATCTTGATGTGGATTTGTGTCATCAATTTTCACATTTTCTACTTCTAAGTTTAGAGAAGAGTTAGAACTGTCATCTGAAGTGGACACTTGTCGGTCAACAATACCATGTGAAGTATCAGTCAGAACCGTACTGTCTGTGTGATCACTGGAACCGCAATTACTGGTATCTTTTTGTTTAACATCAGGTGAAGGGACAACACCTTTGGCGTTTGGAAGTAGCAACACTTCATCGGAAGAGGGCTTTTCATCTTTACTTGCTGGATTCCAGCTGGTATATGGGTATTTTGTATCTTTCTCTGGAATACTCAATCCGTCTGGGAGCACTGGTTTTATATCACCCATTTTTCTGTATTTTTTGTACAATTTAATACTTCCATAAGTTATACTCAGTAAGCTAAAGAAACTCATAAATATGATCAAACCCATAGTAAAAATATCTTTGCCTCTACAAGTTACGGTACCTTGCTCACTCCAGTCACCTAAGTGCTCTATTTCAACATTCTTCCTTTCTGGTAGAGTGACGTAGTTAGTGTCTGCAATTACTCCACTATAGTCATCAGTATCCAGATTTATAGCCCTTATTTGATAAGTTTCACTTTCTACAGTTCCTTCACATACTGTTAGTGCATATGACAAGTTTGTAGTGTTGAATATTTCCGTTTCAGCACCATCTTTGACCCGTTTGATTTGATACAGATCCACGGTGCCACCAGGTATTTCTGGTGCTTCCCATTTTATAAGATCTGGGTTATTATAGACCTTGGGAGTTTTTATTGTACTTGGTATTCCTATTTTGGTTCTAACAAAGATAGGTTTGTCTGGACTGGATTTTGAACAGCTATGTATTCCAGTGTTACAAGCTTGGATTGTTAAGGAATAGTTTTGAAAACTTATTAAATTAGTCAGTGTTACCTTTCTTCTTTTAGTATCTTTGCTATCCTCATCAACTTTGTCCACATGAATTTTTATTCCATGGTTGTATATTTCGTATTTCCCAATTATGCCATTTCTTGGGGATGGTGGATCCCATGACATAACTAAGGAGGTGCTTTCAACATTTGAAACTGTTACATTCCGTGGACTAGTAGGAGTATCTTCAGTGGTGGTAATAGCCCTAGAGGCATTTACAGTTTTTAAGTCATAAGTAGTATTTAGATCTAATGTAAACAGATAAGTTTTATGGGGTAGTAAACCAGTTATATTGACAGCCATCTGATCAGGGTCAGGTATATACTTTGATTTCTTTTCATACATTGGATCACAATTATTACTTGTGTTTACCACAACACAATATTTGAGTAGATATCCAGTTATAATTCTCTCTTGTAAAGTACATGTCATTGTCCAGCTCACCCTTACATAAGACTTCCCAGGTGCATCATTCTGAACTGTAACAGGAAAACCATACATGGGAATGGAGTCCTTTGATATAGCACATGTTGCCCAAACAATTCCGCTTGTTTTAGTGCCATTGTTAGCAGATATTGCAAACTGGTACCTATGGTCATTTGGAAGATTCACCTCGTAACTATTTTTTGAGGGATCTAAAACAGTGAAATTCATGCGACCTGCACAAAGCAGTGTGACATTATATTGGCACCAAAAGAGAGTATAATTATCAATCTTTTCTTTTCCTACCCAAGATAACTTGTAAGTGCCACTTCCGTATGCGAGCTGAGTGAAAGTTGTCACTTTTAGGCTGCTGTCTGTTTTGGCTGGAATATATAAATGACTGCTGTTTTCTGATAATCCCTTTTCATTCTGAGACCAAACAGTTACTTCCATTGGCTCCCAAGGTGCCTTATGAACAACATAGCTTAAACTCTTGTTTTTGTCAGGATACAAGTTTATAGTTGAAGTACCTTGAGATACAAGTACTCTATATGTGAAGTTAGCACCAGCCTCCTCATACTCCTCCAACTGTTTCCAGTACACCCAAATCATTCTATTGAGATGAAAATCTGCTTCACTGAAAGCTCCAGCAATAAGCTCTGGTGGTCTTCTCGGTTTTTCACTAGCTGTGTAGAAAACCTTATATGTAAACTCCGACCAAAACTCTTCTTTCACAGCTTTTTTTGATTTAATGTATATCCTTACTTCATATTGCATGAAAGCATACGGAAGGTTCTTCAATAAAAATTTGTATGACTTGTTATTAGGCGATAGGTGTGATGCATCAACACTATGAAAGTATGTCTTGTTATCAATTTTAGCAATCTGGTACTCTATTCTGTGATCTACTCCACAAGTCAGAAGGTCAGCCATGGTATTTGGAATATTCCACTTTAGCAACACGCTATGTGGGTTATATGTTACCAATTTCAAATTACTGGGTGGATCAGGTTTTACTATAGCAAAATGATCTATAGTAAAGTTTTGGCTATTCCCCCCAAATTGATTAGATGAATTCAAAATGAAGAAGTATTCCTCCTCCTGTTGCCGGTACCGCGGCTCACTACTGGTGTTCCATGTACAGTGCTTGCTTACATGATTGCTTGTTTTCTCTGGTATGCACGGAGTCACTGCATTTCCATTGACTAGAAACGTTAGAGAATAATTAATTGTAGCACCATTTGGTGGAGCCGTCCAAGAACAGTTGAGGACTTCAAGGTTCTTTGAAACACATTTGAAATCGGTCACATTCATAGGTGGTGAATCTACGAGGACCCTGACTGGACATTTCTTGTCTGTCTTCTTATTCCAGCAATAGTATGTGTTGACTTGCTTCTCGGGCTTTGGCAGATATAACTTTATTGTAGTATCATTGAGAATTGTGGACGATACAGGTGTTTTACCCAAGGTGAATTCAAGATCTTTTGATGTATAGTTGGCGTATGGGTTGTTCTCTGCTATGCAGAATATTTCTAATGGATCGCCATAGGGCACTGAAATGATACCTTCGGGATAAATGCGCACTGACAGGTCTACACCAAGGCATGATGAAAAAATACATGGCAAACTAATACAGCACTTTATGATCGTACACCAAATCCCCAAATCGTATTGCGGTTTTCTTCTGAAGCCACTACACTTCGTTGTTTTTGAATGGTATGCCATCACTGATTAATATATTCAATTATCACTCCATAACTAATAAAAGCACTTGTTGTTCTAGCCACATTTGAGTATAGGAATCAACACACAATCCAGTTTTTTTAGTGAGGTAAACTGCAATGGCGCACTGTTGACCGAACGGGAGACGTACACCAACTGACTAGGATCACGTCAAAACCATATTTATTACATTAGAGTTACTGTTATCATTACGCTATAAGATCCCACACTAAATTTACACCCTAGACTAGGTAAATACAAATTAAGAATAATTATTACGCTTTGATCGTGTCGAAAATATAGAAAAAAAACTCACACTGAATAATTTTCTCGTAATCGCCAACTTCACACTAGTTTATAGTGCTGGGACGTGAACATTGCATAGATAAAATATTATTTATCTCGATACGTATTCAAAAATCGATATTAAGATAATACCGATTTACCGATATTTTAAAATAATCTTAGAAAACGTCATTTTTAGTTTACTTATAAAAGTTGGGATTTCAATTCATAATAATTTTAAAGTATCATTCGTGCTTTCTAAAATAAAAAATACTTCAAATATCAAAGTTTTTAGACTTCCGCGATTTGTACACATTTTAAATACAATTAACTCGGGTCTATTTCGCGGTAAACAATAACTATATTGACTTACTGTTTCCCGACGTTTCGGCCGAATTACATCAGGCCGTGGTCACGGGATGATGTAATTCGGCCGTGACCACGGCCTGATGTAATTCGGCCGAAACGTCGGGAAACAGTAAGTCAATATAGTTATTGTTTACCGCGAAATAGACCCGAGTTAATTGTATTTAAAATACTTCAAATATGTTTATTATTTAAACAATCTCATCTCCCGAGATGAATAAAGCCCAAGATATATTTTTTGTGTGATTTATATAGTATAAATAGATTAAGTTATTTGGTAGGTACCGCCCGTTATTGTATAACTTAAAATCTACTTATAGCTTCACTTTTGACAATCAAAGTGTATCCTATATCACTGCTAATTGTAAAAGACAGTCTACTCGAGTCTTGTATTGACGCTACAAAGACTCCGATCATGATTGATTTTTAAACCGACTTCAAAAAAGTCGATTTTAAAATATTTTTGCATTCGATAGAGTATACTCCAGCCCCCGTAGCACGTCCACCAAAACACGATGTGATAAAGCGATTTATAGCGGTGAACTGTCAAAATACGGTGAAACCCTATTGTATTTTGAAAGTTCACTGCGATAAACCGCTTTATTATATTGTGTTTTGGTGGACGTGCTAGGGGGGCTGGGGAGGTCCCATTGTCACCAAAGTCAGTGGCCGTACCGCCTAACTCAAAGCGATCACTCGCTATCGCTTTCGTGACATTAGAACAATAGTTTTAATGAAACAGATGACATTTGAGCTATTGTTCTAATGTCACGAAAGCGATAGCGAATGATCGCAATGAGTTAGGCGGTAGGTAGCCCCCCTGGATCTGATGATGGGATCTCATGAAAATCGAGGGAAACCCTTAAATTGTATAGGTACGGCCAACGTGTTTCATGTTTTTTCCAAAGCTATTCACGTATGTATATTTGTGTCTGGTAGTCATGAACTGAACTGCCCCCCTAGACAAATGCCACACGCTAACTTTTCCGCAGTCGTTCCTCAGAAAAAATGTATGCAGATGACATTAGCTGCGAAAAAAATAGCGTGGGGTTGTCGTAAGCTAATGTCATTTCCATACATTTTTTCTGCCGAACGACTGCGGAAAAGTTAGCGTGTGGCATTTGTCTAGGGCCTCAGATGATTTAGAGGATCCTTAACTTTTAGGAATTAGAGATTAGTGTAAATACAATAGGCACGTAGGTATTAATATCACAATAAATAGTCTCTCTCTCTCTCTCCAAAGTTTTCTTTCCCCAGCTGTTTGCCTTTCTTTAAAACATTGAAACAGCTTTAGCCAAAGAGGTTATCTAGTCTACACACTATCTATACGATATGCGACACAACACGTATCTGCCCCCTTAGACAAAAGCCATGCGCTCATTTTTTCCCAGTCGTCCCGCAGAAAAAATGTATGGAAATGACATTAGTCTTTTTTTTAGGGCGGGGGAATCTCTTTGTGATTCTACAAAGGACTGAAAGGTGACAAGGCTGCCCCTTAGATATGCCTTTGGACTCGAGTAAGAACCCTATACCCAGCTAAGCCACCAGTAACCTTTCCGTCCCCGTGGAGGCATAAGGGAGGCATTCTATATCATCTCCATCTCAGAATAACAACTAAAGCATAGAAACCTTGCTAAAATAGCTACTGAATTCAATATATTTGACTCACTTTGACATTAGGCAGACTATAATTAGTTAGAAAGAGACAGGTATTATGTAAGATGTTTCGGAAATCCGTAGGTGGTCACTAATTTCTGTTTCTGCTAGTGATGTTTTTCGCATGACTCGCCTAGTTTCAACGTCGATATATTATGAATTAAATATATTCTTAATACTAAAATGTTTTTATTACGAGAAATACAACATAAATCATAAAGGATACATTTTCTTATGAAACTTATCCTGTTAAAAGCTGCTGTGCCCTTTGGTATGGTCAGCCAGTCAAGAGACTAAAAGCGGACGTTGACATGCTATTAAGAAAAACGAGTAAAGGGGTTTTTGGGGGATGTAAGGGTTTTTGGTGCTTATGATGACTAATTTAAACGTCTGTGACGACAAAATACTCAAGAATAGCTTTAAAAAGTTGATAGTAAATGAATAAAAAATATTTCTAAATTATTCCCTTTTCAGTCCTACCTATCTGAGAATTGAAAAATCTGGCGTACTTAGACAAAAATTGCGCTATTACAATTAAGGGTGTCTCCCGTTGGCTAGATTGATGAAATTTTTCCATTTAAGAGATTCACAAATTCAATGGGTAGGTAATTAGTAATTTTTACGTTAACTTAGAAGTTTAATTTTTTCACAACCTCAAGGGACTGTAGACCTGAGTACTTATATGATTTTGATTTAAACTCGATACTTTCACGCGTTTCCGAGATAATAGGTCTTGGCAGACAAACGGACAATAAAGTGATCCTATAATCGTTCCGTTTTTCTTTTTGAGGAACGGAACCCTAAAAATTTAACTATTAAAATTACGGGTGTTTCCTATTACCTTTACTGTTGGAATTTTTCCATTGCAGAGATTTATAATCAATAGACAGGAAATCGGAAACACACACTATATTTATTTGTTCGCTCTTAGGTATGTACATGTACTTGAGGTTAATCTCATATTTAATTTACCCGAAAATTTAACCCTCATGCATCTTGTACTTCGGATAAATTCGTAAAAGCTAAAACTCCTATTTGTACATATGCCTGGAAATTAAACTAAACACATTAAAAATTGACCATAATTTATTCTTAATATATTTTTCGATTGACTTATTACACCTGATGTGCGGCCGTGTTTATTTAGAGGTTTAGAGGTGTTAATTTTCCGTAAGCAGCGTTTGATATTTGATCTTTTTGACTCTTTCCAGTTCTTTCGCTAATATTTTAATTCTTAGAAAAAATCTTCTAAACTAGTTTCTTTTGGTATCTGCTGTGTCAAGGATTCCTAAAAGAAATATTTAAAAAATTAAATACATTTTAATTTTCATAAATAATATTTTAATTTAAAGATTTCCTTTTATTAAATAACTTGACTTACGTCTTGACGCCTTAGTTTCATAGTTTTACCATACAAATTAATCTGGTGGAAAATGTCTGGAGCAAATGAGACTGCTTTTTTGGACTCCACTTTCGTCTGCCAAATCTGCCAATACACTTTATCGAATAGTTTTTTTTACATCGTCTTTAGAAAATCTGTAAAATAAGAATATCGACCAAATTTTACAACACTACGCATGATCAAGATAACCTCATAGTAATTTTCTAATAATCGCTAAAACATAAAAGTGAAGTTAATATTACGTATTGTTTTTCTACAAAATGATTCAGCGATATTTCATATGTATTTATATTGACTTATTAACTCACATTCAAGTAAAAATATGAGAAAACATACCGATTTAAAGTCAATATATTTTGACTATTTTCCTTTCGCGACGAATAAAATTTGCAGACCCAAACTACACAAGACATTATGCTATAGAGTGCACAAACTCACACTATTTGTAAATACCTAAAGAATTCTTGCATTCTAATCACTTAAATATTAATAAAATATCACCAAAATATTTCTAGCAACGGGACGCACAAACAAAGATTATACGAACAATTCAATGAGTTCAAACTCGGATGGTCTATCTTTGAGACAAGGTACTATAGAATTTGGGGTGCGATGTCAGACAACCTCCTTGTGGTGCACCCTGGGTAACCCGGCAGATTATCTGCCGCGGGCTAATAGTCTGACGAGAGGGCCCCCATGGAGGGGAGGCGTGGGATGGCCGGGTTCAACCTGGCGGACCACTTCATGTGGTCACCCGCCTTATGCGGGGAAGGGCGAAGTCCCCTCTTCTTGTGTTAAGAAGAGGTGTGGCTTTCGCTGGAAGTCGATTTCGGCTGCCGGAGGTGAGGCGATTCTTATCGCCATGGTGCTTTGCACCTTCTGGGGATTTTCCCTGAGCTTCGGCTCACAGCGCGGCGGTGGATCCAGTGGGGTCTGCCGTCGGGCAACCCGTTACCCGCACTGAGCGGGCCGGGGGTTCGGCGCACTGAGCGTCGGACCGCGTGGAAGACAACCACAATAAAAAACCAACCGGGGTGTAGAGCGGCGCAATTCTGTGCCGCTCCACAAAGTAGCTGAGCCAGATGGAGAGTCCGGCAACGGACATGTCACAGGCAGGGGGTCAGTGGGAATAAGGCCTGGCTGTTGTCCCCTTCCCCCCTGTCTTGTGACGGACGGAGGAGCTGCTGGGGGGTTTTTAGTGGGTAGGCCCGGGCTGTGTACGGTCTGGGGAGTCCCACATATCCTCGTGGTTTGGCTTGACCACGAGGAATGCGCAAATGCATTTTCCCCCCTCCCAAAAAAAAAAAAAAAAAAAAGGTACTATAGAATTTAGCCGCATTAAATTTTAACCAATTTTAACCAAATCACAATAATCTTGTGACCACCTTGTGATCTGCCAAATAGACAAATATTACTTATCTCTTACACTTACACAATTTTGTGCTGTATGATAGAAAGAGACAAATAACGCATAATGAATTCTTATTTTAATGTTCTTTCTATGCTTTAGTTGTTATTCTGAGATCTCCATACATTTTTTCTGCGGAATGACTGCGGAAAAATAAGCATCTCGTTTTTGTCTGGGGTCAGTATATTTATTAGGTCCCTAAATATGAAATTGGCATTTTGCCGTACTGGCCACTTTGATCTCAAATATCTCCTCTATGGTTAGGAATTCCAAATTCTAATTTATACAGAGGCGCGTTCAGAGCCTTCGCGCGAAGTACAACTTTTCGCTCTAACCCCGTTCAATGCCTTTGAGCGTGACAACCGGGTGAAACAACCACCCGTTCAAGACCTTAGAGTGTCGGCGCGAGTTACAACCGAACAACCATCGAATTTGATGGTTGTAAAACGCTCTGACGTTTATAACTGAAATACTCTTACGTGATTGGATGATATTGGCGGCCATATTCTATAATGTCATTTACATAATGTGAAAGAGGGAGATAAAAAATTTGGTTGCTGCAATCCGTTCAACGCCTTTGAGCGAGTTAAAAAACAACCGGACAACTACACCCAGAGGCGCTGAACGCGCCTCTGCTATTTACCTCAGAACAATCACTTACTGCTTTAGTTATTCTTCTGAGGCTATTTACTCATGTATTTGTGTTTCGAAAATTATAATTCACATTGTTTTTTTTTCTTTGCGTCACTCAGTTTACAAAATGAAAAACTTGAAATATCGCGTTATTTACGAGTACGAGTTCCACCGTGGCACCAGTGCTGCAGAAACGGCTCGAAGGATTAATGATGTGTGTATGGCGACGGACGACGGTGCCGCAAAAGAAAATACAGTGCGTTTTTGGTTCCAACGTTTTCGTTCTTGAAATTTCGACCTGCAGAACAATCCCCGTGAACGGCCGGAGACCAAAGTTGATTATGAAGAATTGAAGGCTATTGTGGAAGCGGATCCATCGCAAACCACGTCCGAGTTAGCTGCAGGCTGCGGTGTTAGTGGTAAAACTGTTTTAATCCACTTGAAGCAAATTGGGAAGGTGAAAAAGCTTGAAAGGTGGGTACCTCACAAATTGCGTGAAGCAAATCAACAAACGCGCGTTGACTGCTGCGTTGCGTTACTCAACCGGCACAATAATGAAGGTATTTTAAATCGAATCATTACTTGTGATGAAAAGTGGGTCCTGTACGCTAATCGGTAGCTCTCATCGCAATGGCTGAACCCTGCCGAACCAGCCAAACCATGCCCCAAGCGAAAATTGACTCCAAAAAAGTTACTTGTAAGCGTTTGGTGGACTAGTGCTGGTGTCGTTCACTACAGCTTTCTTAAATCTGGCCAGAGGATTACGGCAGATGTCTATTGTTAGCAACTGCAAACCATGATGGAAAAGCTAGCTGCTAAACAACCGAGGCTGGTCAATCGCTCTAGGCCACTGCTGCTTCATGATAACGCTAGACCACACACTGCACAACAAACGGCTACCAAATTAGAGGAGCTTCAATTGGAATATCTAAGACATCCATCGTACTCACCGGACCTTGACAGATTACCATTGTTTTCGAAATTTGGATAACTTCTTGAAAGGGAAAAAATTCAACTCCGATGGGTCAGTCCAAACCGCCTTCAAAGAATTTATTGATTCCCGTCCGAATGGTTTTTTTAGTAAAGGGAACGATTAACTACCTTTGAGATGGCAAAAGTGCATAGATAGCAATGGTACATACTTTAATTGAATTTTATTAATATATTATATTTAAAAAAATGGACTTTATGTTCCTCCCATACAAAACGCCAATTTCATATGTAAGGACCTAATAAGTGTGTAAGTCTTCTAAAGGTGCGTTTCCACCAACTTTTTTGTTGATAACACTTTTTGACAACCCAAAAGTTGACAACTTGACACAAAAGTTTGTTTGTTCCACGCCTTTAAAATCGAAGAAAAAAAAGTAAATTCGGTATTTATTTCTCCGCTTTCGACCATTTAGAATTTTTATAAAATCGGTATATTGTGGAACCTTATGCCAAATACTGTAAGAAATCTTCTTCTTATATATAAAAATGAAACGCTGTGTGTGAGTCACGCTAAAACTCTTAAACGGCTCGACAGATTCTTACAAAATTTTCGGTGTGTGTTTGAATAGGTCCAAGGAAGGTTTAAACGTAAAGGTGGACCAGGTAGGTGGCGCTGTAATCATGCAGGACAACGTCTGCCGGGCTCACTAGTAAACAATATTTTAATAAATTTTGATATGAGTCAACTACCCAATTGATAATAGAGCGTCGGTGGCGCTGTGTGTGGCCTCGGCACTGGACTGTGCTCCGAGTAGAATCGGGAGGCCCACGATCGATTCCGCCACGTATCAATGTGTTTTTCGTTTAACGAATTTCATATGTACAACTATCTGATGCTCCTACGGTGAAGGAAAACATCGTGAGGAAACCTGCATACACCTGCGAAGTAATTCAAAGGTGTATGTGAAGTCAACCAATCCGCACTGGGCCAGCGTGGTTTGACTAAGGCCTAATCGCCCTAACTAGTTAGGGTAGTCTAGTGCCCCTCGGTGGAGACGTATATGAGCTGTGATGATGACCCTATTGATATACTTTTTCATTTTTAATCACTTGAAATATGTAGTCTTTTCTTTGTATTTATTGTATATTATATTATATGAATACTTTTAACTTTGCCGTATAACGCGGTACTGCTTCTACCTATTATTTATTATCTCATAATTATTTACAAAAGAAATGGCTTTGGCCTTTACAAAAAACAATATTATGTCAAGGACTTGACTAATAACTTATTTATCGGTACGTAAACGACAGGGTTGCTGCCTTGCACAAATTATAATAATTGAAGAAGAGAAGATTAAGAAGAAAGAAAAATGAAGAAATGAAAAATGAAGAAAGCAAAATGAATATTGAAAAAAAATTACCACCGGAAGTTACCTACAAGGAAAAGAACGACAAATGAATAACCAAAAAAAAAGAATAACTAAAGAATTGGCTGTATGAGCACAGTACCCTTTGCGTTCCCAGAGCTGCGTTCAAAACCTACGCTCGAGTGCACTCCGAGTGCACTCTGACAGCAACCGACCCGTTCAGAGCCTCGGGGTAAAAAACGCTCTGACAGGCGGTTAGTACACTCTGTGCCCGTTCAGAAGTTTCGAGTGATGCAACCAAACAACCAACTTGAGCGTAGGGTGAAAAACACTCTGACAGCTTTTATGTCAAAGTCGATGTCAAAAATACGCTAATTACTTATTATTTTATTAAATAACACTACTTTGAACTCTTTTAAGCCTAATACAAGGGAAATATAGAGATTTTTATGTGTTGTAATTATTTTTAAGCAGAAAAATGGATATTGACTGTGAATTTCATAGTAAGGATTAGTATATTTTGCCCTTTGCTTGATCTTGATCGGCAAGCTACAAACTAAAAAAAAAGATAGCAACCGAGCCGTTCTGAACCTCGGAGCGAGTGTGAAAAACACTCTCGGTTGCATTACTCTGACCCTCGGAACGCAACTCAGAATGGGAAAATGATCTAAAAAAAATTGACCATTTTGACACTTGACTTGACTTGACTGACAGCTTAAAAATATAAATATTTGTTTTTGAAAAAAATATACATATTGTTTTTGATATATACACGCATTTTCAGAATGAATTACGAAAATACTCTGATATGAAAGTTCATTTATGTTAATAATGGAAGACCACACTCACAATACTTTGGGGCATTCCACCAAAGTAGCCCTAAAAAAATTACGAGATGATATCCATGCTACTGTTTCTGAATACGAGCAGAAAAATCCAACAAAGTAATTAATTATACATATTAATATTTTTTTCGAACTATGTAACTAGTTACGTAGGCCTCTAATCATAATATGAAAGAAGCACAGATATTTTTATTTGATATAAAAAATAAAAATCGTCTTCTAAAATACTTGTAAATACTAACAGTTCAAAATGTAAATTAATATGCATGCACAATAAATAATACTAATAAATAAACTATTAATTATTGTACTTATCTCATTGCAGATTTGGACTTGTAAGAAACATAATTTCATTTTCATCTGAGAAGGTGCTGCTATCGGGTGTTGCATATACAATAACATTAATATACATTGTCTGTCTTATCCTTACATATTTATTGGGAGAATCTGTCCAGGCTCACCCTTACTTACTATGGGAGGCATTTTTTTTATTTATTATATTAGTAATAAATTTCCTTGTGGCTTTGAATGAGGAATATATATACAGAAATGAAATACCACATAGAGTTCGTAAGGTTCTAGGTAATTTTCATTTAATTAACTACCTTGACTGATTTTTCATTTGTCTGAAAAACAATTTCAACAGTAAATCTAGACACCTTTGTATAAAGAAAATGCTCAGCTACAATATTTTATTTAGCAGTAAAATTTATCTGGTAATTGGAAAATCAGCCCCTTGACAAACAGATTTTATTATTTTAATATAAATATTAAAGTAACATTTAACAGAAACCTTGGATGCATCGATAGAAGAAATAAAATGGCAGGAAAACCATTATCCTCATTTATGCGCACCTTTTTCACCATGTGTTATTCTCCAGTGGACATACAGAGATGGTAAATATTGTATTTTGCCCTATTTTGGGAGTTAATTTTAAATTTATATACCTATTTATTTAACTTTATTAATTTAAAATTCCCATTCTAGAATTTATTGTGAATAAAGTTTTAAACCATTACAATTTTAATGCTATTATAGAGTAATATATCTATACTATATAAAGCTTTGTTAGTTTTAGAAATTAACATAAGTAGCATTATTATAATTATATTACATTTCAAGAACATTCATCATTCTCAATTTTTTTAGAAAAGCTAATATATGTCTATTGTTGATTACAGCAACAATTGTGAACCTTCCTTGGGCACTTTTGGTAGAAGGTGATATTATAGTGCTGAGGCCAGGCCAGGAAGCTCCTGGCCACTGTAAAGGCCTCCAGCCAGAAGATCCTGAATTGTTTTTTGGACAGATCTTTCAACCAAGTTTGCAAGTAATCTTTTTATACATTATCTAATTTTTCCATATATGTTTTACAGATTTTTTTCATCTATACATAAAACTGTTCTTAACACGTTGAACGCCAAAAGAAAAATGCATCCTTCTGTTAAGGCCGCGTCGGTCAGTGCTGGTCGACAACTAGACTTTCCGTTTGAGCCATGTCGGTCAGTGCTGACCGCGGCTTACGATTGTTTGCGATCAATTCTTACGGGTCGTAGGGCAGTGCTATCTAACTAAATCCCATATTCATTGACCAGTTACTCCAGTTACTACAAATCAAGTTGGTTTTTGAAAAACGCAAAGGACTTAGAAAAAAAACTACAATTACCAAAGAGTAAAAATTCTTATTGAATAAATGAATCAAAATAATTTGCGCACTTACGTTCTATGTAAATTAAAATACTAAAAATCAGTATTTTGATATTTTCAAGTAAAGTGTATCGCAACTAAAGTATATTTTTAACCGACTTCGAAAAAAGGAGGTTACTCAATTCGACCCTATTCGAGTATATGCTTTTTTTTATGTTTGTTGGCCAATAACTTCGTCGTTTATGAACCGATTTTGATGATTTTTTTTATATTCGACAGAGGATACTCCAAGGGTGGTCCCATGGTCACCAAAGTTAGGATCTGATAATGGGATCCCAAAAAATCGAGGAAAACCATTAAATTTTTACGTGTGTCCAACGTGTTTTGTGTATATGTTACGCGATTACTCCGCCAATTGTTGACCGATTTTCAAAATTCTTTTTGTATTCGATAGAGTATACTCCTGGGATGGTCTCAAGGTCACCAAAGTCAGGATCTGATGATGGGATCCCACGAAAAGCGAGGGTAACCCTAATTTAATACCTTCGGTGAGCTGCTATTATATTAGGGTATCTTTCACTAAAAAGACTTCATTCACTAAAAAGTGAACGGCCAAATGTCATCATCATCATCATCATTTCAGCCAAGAGACGCCCACTGCTGGACATAGGCCTCCCCAGGGATCTCCAAACCGATTATTGGTCCACCTTGTGGGGGGCCTACCAACGCTGCATCTCCCGGTACGCGGCCGCCACTCAAGGACCTTTCCGCCCCAACGGCCGTCAGTCCTGCGAGCTATGTCTCCTGCCCACTGCCACTTATGGTTTGCAACTCTTTGGGCTATGACGGCGACTCTAGTTCTTCTACGGATCTCTTCATTTCTGATGCGATTCTCCATTGTCCTTTGAGTGACATTGAGCCTTCTGATAAGACTCATTGTAAACGGCCACGTCTCAGTTCCGTACGTCATCACTGGCAACACGCACGAATTGAAGACTTTCGTCTTAAGACACTGCGGTAGATTGGCCGAGAATCGTATCTTCCCGAACCTTACCCAGCCGAGTTGGATTCGTCGATTTACCTATTTCTGGAAGTTGGACTTACCGAGCTGGACTATTTGTCCCAGGTAAACATATTCGTCAACAACTTCCAGTGTAGAGCCGCCAACCTTCACAGGAGTGGGTACTACATGGGAATTCACCATATTTTTGGTCTTGTCCATGTTCATTTTCAGACCCACTTGTTGGGAAACTCTACAGAGGTCTTCGAGCATTGTGCCTAGATCTTCCACGGTCTCAGCCATGACGACGATATCATCGGCAAAACGAAGGTGAGTCATGTACTCGCCGTTTATGTTGATGCCGAGTTCTCTCCAGTCCATAAGCTTAAATACATCCTCCAGCACAGCTGTGAACAGGCGCTGGCGTCGCCAAGCCGGGCACACCAACAGGGTGTGCTCGGCCGTGTCGTCGGGAGCGTCGCAGTGATGACACTGCGGCGTTTCCTTCCGACGTGCAACTCGGTACAGGTAGTGACCGAAACAACTATGTCCGGTCAGTACCTGCACCATGCGGAATGAAAGGCTGCCCTGCCGGCGCCCAACTCACTCCTCCAATACCGGACGGATCGCCTCGATCGTCCGGTGGCCGGCAGCTGGAAAGGCGAGTGCCTCACCCCCACGGCGCAGAGCCTCCCACTGCGCCTGGGTACAAACCACCTCCACCTCCTGTGGGGCAGATCGTCCCCCCTGTTCTCGGACGGCAACCCGATGCCGATACACCTCCGACTGGACGCGTGCATCGACATCCCACGGCGTTTGGCCCGCAAGTACGCAGGCCGCGCCGTGGCTAACCGTGCGTGAACAGCATTGACTTACTACCAAACGGTAAGATAGAGCGCTTCATACAAAAACGCGCTTGAAATCTGTCACCTAATCGACTATACATTTGTACTCGCTGATATATACTTGAATATGCACGCCCGAATGAAAATTACCATAAAGAAAGTACCGTATTTATCGAATTCAACCTTATTCTGCATTATTACGGTAATTATTTTAAGTACAACCGTGGGCAGTTACATCATTTCATACCTAGCCACAGATCTAACGACGTTTTAGTAATTGCTACAAGAAAATATCAGCTTTATACTCTCAAACATAATGCTTGAAATTGCTTATTGCATTGTCGCTCCAACGCATGAATGAGATAACACATCGTGATACGACGCCCGTGCGAGCGAGACGATTGTGATGTACTGACACTGACGCGAAGCGACATGTTTATGATTAAAATAATTGTTTTGATTGGTTTTTACGTATAAATCGAATATTTGAATACATGATAAGATGTGTAATGGGTTTACTCACGCAAAATATGAAATCCCGTCTTTTTCTGCCGTTTCTGGCTATTGTTACCACAACTTTTGAATGCGCATTTCGGCATGTTTACATGCCGACAGCTAATCACTCACTATGGAAAGGAACTGCACGAGTCGCGATTGAGCAGTTCTTCACCAGCCCACTATTAGATCGTTCATGCGTTATCTACGTTTGGTAGTAAATCAATGGTGAACAGTCAGACCTGCTTCAGCCAATCTTCTAGCTGTCCACCAACTATACTAACATAGCGAACTTATTGAAGCTAATGATGTTGAATTGGAATAGTTCAATCGCATTTAGATGATGATTTCTATATACACGGCATATCAGAGTATATCTCAAATTTAGCTGTCGAGTAACTTTACTTTGATTCTGTCAAATGTATTTGAAAATAAACCCATATACAAAGAATAGTTATACACGGTGTTCCAAAATAACCAATAAATAATCAATAGGCTAGATGAATAAAAAATATTATTGGTTTAATAGAACTCATTATATAATAAACAGAAAGAAAAAATCGGTTTTCGAATAACTATAAAAACAACCAAGATATATGGTATTAAAGATTTTTCTACATCTCTTTCTAGCAAAACGGCAATTTACATGGAGTTTATATGGCCGTACTAAACAATGACGTCACGGTTGATGTCGGATGTCTCTGTCTAATCGCTTCCAAATTAACAGTTTAAAATGCTTGTATCTAATGTATTTCTAAGCCGATTTTAATTTTAATTTCACAGGATTGTATCTTTTTTACGATTTTTCAATATTTTATGACGAGACGTGAAAATTAGAATTCAGTCATCATCCCTATTCTTTATCGAAAACTCATTATTAAAATGTGTTTACACGTAATGTCATTCAACCCAAAATTTTCATGTAAATCATAGATACTATGATTTCTATAAAGAATTGATTATTTATTGATTATTTTTAAACGCCGTGTATAATTAATGATTAAACGAACTTACCTGTACGTGAAGTTCAATCATAATTATACGAAGGCTTCGTCCGAAGGGATTAGCAAATAATACTTGTAGTAACGCCTAGTGATACGCCAGTCACGCACTTTATTTGAGGGTATAAATAAAATTTAAAATGAGTCTCACGTCAACAAGGTGGGCGACCTATCCGCTCGCTTCATTTAGTTTAGAGTAGCCGCATCCGGAATATTTCACACAAAAATGGGGACTTGTAGTTGGGAGGGAGGGTTGCTAATCCCTTCGGACGAAGCCTTCGTATAATTATGATTGAACTTCACGTACAGGTAAGTTCGTTTAATCATTAATTATACTCGGCTTCGTCCTCGGGATTAGCAAATAATACTTGTAGACTTTTAGAGATAATAGTGTGAAATATTTTGTTTATTCCTGAATTTTCATTAATTTATGTTAATAAGAATAAACATCAATCATCATTTGAATTACTCGTATTATTAACAATTGTTCTGGCAAAATAATTATTTCCATTAGTATTGACATTACTTATGGTTCTATTATAGAATCGATAGAATGTGCTTAAAGAGCCGCTCCATCCAGCGGTTCGTCTTATTTGATCTAGGCCGACACCTAGGTGATGAGCCGCGGATGTAGCGGCGTGCTGTGCGCGGTAAATAAGTTTAGATCAAAAACGCTATCGCGCAGTGTGTTCTTTATTCACTGACTTAAGGTTTGGGAACCGACAGCATTATAAGGCTTTTTAGCACTTATGAAGAGAAGGAAAGATTTCAATACTTTTAATATTAATCTAGGACAATGTTTGTACTTTGTGTGCTGTCAACAGCGCAATGAGAGTGATGAGTTTTTTCGAAAGTTTTTCAAAAGACAATGTTTCATTGGCGTAAAATTGGCTGACATAATTAATAACTATTGAAGTATCCCACATATTTGGGCAAGGGAGGGCGTAACCGAAATATTCCTTTAAAATATCTTCTTACTCTGTCATCTTCTCGTAAATTATTTTCCCCTAAGCAGGGCGAGCGTGGATCTATAGGAGTTAAGCGTGCCATATTGAGCTCCCTCTTCATAATAGTTTGTTGAAATAAATTATTTGTGGAATTGAAGGATTATACAAGTCACAATTATTGTCGTTACAGTAATTGAACCAGCGCCGTAAATAAACATTATATTGTTTAAAAGAACTTTGGAATATAGATGCTAATATCGGCGGTACACTCCACGCCGTCCGCATAAGTTCCCCGCTATACAATGACAGAGAACGGGGTGAAAGCATAAAAATTAAAATCGGCCCAGGAAATGCATCTGGGTCCCTATGCCAGGAGACATAATCAGTGCATTTAGTATTTATTTGACTAGCGAATAAGTCTACTTGAGGTGCCCCATACGATGAGACAATTTCCTGATATGCCCAGTCCGCTAACTCCATTTTTTTTTTTTTTTTTTAATACGTCGCCCTACACTAGGATTTTCTCCTGTGTCGTGGGTGCAGTTACAAACATAGAATATCACATGCACATACGCCCAGACCGGAACAAATTTCTGTAGGCCATAAAACATTTGTCCCGTACGGGAATCGAACCCGCGACCCGTTGCGCAGTAGGTGATCACTCGACCTTTGCGCTAAACGTGTCGTCGATTCTATGTCAGGATGTACCCGCCTTGATTCGGCAACTGCCGTTATATTATCTGATAAGCTAATGTAATAAGCCATAACATACAAATTGCGACATTCACACCACTGCCATAGTTGACGAGTGATGTCAGTGAAGTGGGGGAACTGAATACTCCCCATTGTATTGATGTAAGAGATTACTGTAGTGTTGTCGATGCGGAGAAATTTGACAACTAGGTACTTACATTTTTGGCGAACACTTTTAATCTTAGAAAAGCAGCTAGAATTTCTAGGTAGTTAATGTATTGTGTTCTCTCCTGAATGCTCCACAACCCGCTAACCTTCTCTTTGCCACGTACAGCCCCGTATTTGAGGCCTCTGAGAAAATTTCCAGATCATGTGTATCATGTTTGATTTTACAAAACGGTATTTGTATTGCGTCATTCCTAGGATTTGTGCGAATTGACGTATTTTAACCATTTTTTTTTTTTATTTCTGATTTGTGATCTGGAAATTTTTAGTCTAGATTAGAACGAAACCTTAAAAATGTACATATATTACTAGGTATCATTAAACTTTTGGCCTCGTTAATTAAAATCAAAGAGAGGTAATTAATTTTTTGGTTTGTATATTTGGCCAATAATTATCTAAATAATTAGTTGATTTTAGGTCACCAGAACGGAGTAATCGGACAATTGGTTTTATTGCCTTGATGGTGCAGTACTCAAGCCAAATAGTTCTTGTTCAATTTGAAATCTTAAATATTTTCTTGAATTAGGGTCAAAAGGCATCTTTTAAATCTATTTTTGTCATGAAACAATTTTTTGTTTTAAATTTTAGCACTGAGCGTAAATTTTCAACTTTTAAATGATCTGTTTTTATAAATTTATTAAAGTTTTTTTTTTTTTTACTCTGCACCCTATTTATTTATCGCCTTTGCAGTCTTAATAATTTCTGACAGGTTTTCGCCTAATGAATGAATAAAAAATGGTTAAGTATTTTGAAGCTGGTCTTTCATGTCCTTTTTAAGGGAAGACAGAATAAAATTCCGTCGTATGACTGAATCCGGTATTGTAAGTCACAGAGAATACATTCTGTGTCCATCAACATTTTTATTAATTCTGGGTCACTGTTATTTTTCGAGGTCAGCGAATTAATAGCTTGGTTCAAGCATGAAATAGCCGTAGAAACTTGTTTTTGCCTAATTTCGATATTTTTATAACGTTTAGCGTTTATATCGGAGATAGCCACCTTAATTTCGGCATTCAGTACCTACGGGGGCATTAATTAGTTTGCAGTTAGTCGGCGAAAGGTATTTCACATTAATGTGTGTTCCAACTTAACTGCAAAGTCTTTGTGAATGTTGGCTCCAAAAGTATTCGAAATAGTTGGATCCTCGCCCAATATTTCAAGTATTGTGGTGTTTAGCATCGCATTAGCTGACCCAGGCTCGTCGGTATCCGTCACTTGCTCAGGCGCGCCGGCGGCGGCGGTGGTGGCGGTGGTGGCGACCACCACGGGGGTGACCGTCATGACGGCACAGAAGATATAAACGGCGGGCGTAGCCACTTCGGCGGGTCCTGGGTCGAGGTCGACCTGCATCTCCGAACGTGGCTCAGAACCAATAATCCCATCGAGCAGTAGGCCAATTATAAATCTTTCATCGTATGACATGGCATAATAAATCATGAAATGCTTCATTTCGTATTACCGATCTCCAATGATATCATTACTATGGCATAATTTCGATGACGTCAATATCATATAACGAACGAATGATCAAAAATCTGACCGAAAATCATAATTTTCGCTTTGCACTATGATATCATATGATATTATTTGAAAACCGTGAGATCGTAATAGGCCTGCAGGTTTAAAACGTTGTTATTACGTTCTTGCTCTGAAAACCACCGATATCTCCATTAGTCATGAAACAGACCAAAGTACTGTTCGCGAGACTAATTTATAGGGTAGTACAGCTCCAAAGAGAAGTACGCAAACCCGGATATGTAACCATTGCCACTATGAATACACCGATATCTCCATTAGTCATGAAACAGACCAAAGTACTGTTCGCGAGACTAATTTATAGGGTGGTACAGCTCCAAAGAGAAGTACGCAAACCCGGATATGTAACCATTGCCACTATGAATACACCGATATCTCCATTAGTCATGAAACAGACCAAAGTACTGTTCGCGAGACTAATTTATAGGGTGGTACAGCTCCAAAGAGAAGTACGCAAACCCGGAGAGGTTACCATTACCATAAGGTAGTACAGCTCCAAAGAGAAGTTCGCAAACCAGGATAGGTAACCATTACCACTATGTATATACTGTATTTGTTCTTTAGTATATAATCATAAAAAGTAGGTGCATGTTACGATTGGATAATTATTATTACTGCTAATCAGTTAAGGAACAATCCTAAAATACTGTTCGCAAAATTATTATTGGGTAGTGCAACCCCAAAGAGAGGTACGCAAGCCCAGTTTAGTGAATAATCACTGTAACAATATATTACTATTATTTAGTAATATATATACTATTATTTAGTAAACTTTCTTCTTAGAGATATAGTGTCATAAAAATTCATACAAAATAAGCCCACTAGGTAGGTATGAAATAAATCTTATTTAACAGTTTTCGTAAAACTATTTCATTGGATTATAAAACTTAATTTCAGAGGAAACCAGTAAAAAATAAAAACGTGACAAATTTACCATTATAGGTATAATTCGTCATTAACTAATTAAGTTTCTCTAGTACTTATGAGAATATAACAAGATGGCTGACTTATCATACTTCTGCCCGTTATCAAACGAGCATTGTACGGGCAGCAAATAGAAAATGACATTTTCGGCCATAGTCACTAATAAATGCACTTATTCACACAATGACTAACCTTGAGACTCCGCGTACGGCATCTTCGTAACACTTCGAGTTTTTTAAACTTACACAACAGATTTGACAATCCTCCTCACTTTTCCGCTTAGGCATTATAAATAAGCACTACCTCACTTAAAGTAAAAACTTTTAAGACGCGAGAGTGTGATCGTGGCGAGCACTAAAAAGCGAATGAAGCGAGCGGATAGGTCGCCCACCTTGTTGACGTGAGACTCATTTTAAATTTTATTTATACCCTCAAATAAAGTGCGTGACTGGCGTATCACTAGGCGTTACTACAAGTATTATTTGCTAATCCCGAGGACGAAGCCGAGTATAATGATTGTTTATTAATTACCCACTGTTATTATCAAGATGCCTATTTATCTATAAATGTTATTTTTAGTCAAAAACTTTTTATCTTTAATATGACTTATAAGCATCTTATTATTAATTCAAAGTTTAGAAGAAAGTATCTTACTAAATATCATTTATCTTGTTATAAACAATAAAATGTATGAATACTGTCAAGTCAGTAGGATGACCTCATTCCTAGATAGCATTTTGGTAATTGTTTATAATGCATTGCTGTCTAGTAAAGTTAAATCCTGTTTTGGTAAAGAATTCACACAGAACTCTGGCGTCAACTTATTTTATAACTAAAATTATTATTATTTTTAAATTGCAGAAGGAGAATTTCAGTGCACCTCGTTTTAAATTGCAGAAGGAGAATTTCAGTGCACCTCGTATTCGGACTCCTCATCAGAACAGAGCATACAGAATGTGTGAGACTCCATTTTTAAAGAATTTGAAGCTGGCTCTAGAGCAAGCCACCTCCAGACCGGTGACAGTTTTTGAGAAGCAGAGATACTTGGTAAATAATGACTAGTTACATACACCCACTGTATCTAGCTAGCCAGCTAGTATAACTAGCCAGCTCTGTAACTATTATTTCTCTAAAGTTCTAGAAGAAACATATTGCCCCGGGCATTTTTATTTTTACTTTTCAAAAAGTCTTTCTATCATAACCTCGGAGAACATACCAGTAGAGTTGATATTATATACTTAGCTAGAAATTCTACCACAAACAGGGTGGAAGAATATTGGTACAACATTGACAACGTCACGTCAAGCAAAACAATGCAAATATTATGCACATACTTCGTGCTGTATGCATATAAAGCATATGAGGTGCTTTTTCTTAGGAGTTTGTTCAAAGTAAGTCCTGTTGTTTCCCTGGGTCCTAACTTCGCTCAGAAACAGTTTGTTGAGCTCTGAGGTCACTAGACAGACTTAAGCAAGAGAAGGAGGGGGGTTTAAATTGGCAATATGCGAGTTATCTCAGTTGATATTGTAAGTACTTAACATTAGACATATTTGCCCGTCAATACGACGATAAATGACTGAACGGGCAACAATATTTGTTAATAGTAGCAATTTAAAATGGTTAAATGTTCACAATACTGTCTCTTATTTGCACGACTACTACTCATTTAAATGAAATAAGACTTTTCGGATTTACTTGCGTGTGGATATATTTGGTTGTAAAACTAATTATTTAACATTAAAAATATTTTTCAACAGTGCACGGTGAAAATAATGGAGGGCATAGTCCTTCCACTGGTGATAGTAGTGGTGGTGATCGCCAGTTTTGTTCGGCACGTGTACCACCTGCCTGGCGTCACCCACTGGACGGAAATATACTTCTTGCAGACCATCGCTGCCTCCTTGCCGCTGTTGCAAATCATTTTCCCTATAGCCTGGGTGACGCTTAACTGTTATGCATTAGCACGGTAATATGACTTTATCACTATACTCGTATTTATTTTGCTAACACATTATATTCTCTTGGCAGGTTTTGGGTTTTATGCGTACTGATATGAGATATTCTGCATTAATATTAGGTTGGGGAAAAAGTCTTTTCGCATTATAGTATGTATAAACTTGTAATAAAATCTCTTTGGCTATACTATTTGTATCTGGCTGGTTTTGGTATCATTGAAAGTTTAAATTTTAAAGAACATAATTCCAAATTCAAATTAGGAAAATGTGTGATTTTCATTTGTTTTTCGTACCACCAAGATGAGTGAATCTAATGAAGAAATTCGATACATTTTAAAATTTTACTACAAAAAAGGTAAAAATGCAACGCAAGCCGCGAAAAAAATTTGCGATGTTTATGGACCTAGTGCAGTGTCTGTGAGAGTAGCACAAATTTGGTTTAAGCGTTTTCAATCCGGAAATTTTGATGTCAAAGATGCACGTCGCTCTGGTCGCCCTATTACAGATAAAATGGATGCCATTTTTGAAAAAGTGGAGCAAGATCGGCATGTCAGTAGTTACGACGTAGCTGAAGAACTGGGAATTGACCACAAAACAGTTTTGGCGCATTTGAAAAAAACTGGGTACACAAAAAAGCTCGACATTTGGGTACCTCACGAGCTCACTGAAAGAAACCTAATGAACCGTGTACTCATTTGTGATTCTTTATTACGACGTAATGAAACCGAACCATTTTTGAAGAAGCTGATAACTGGTGATGAAAAGTGGATCACGTACGACAAGAACGTGCGAAAAAGGTCGTGGTCAAAGGCCGGTCAGGCTTCACAGACTGTGGCGAAACCCGGGTTAACTCGCAACAAGGTGATGCTGTGTGTGTGGTGGGATTGGAAGGGCATTATTCATTATGAGCTGTTACCACCAGGCAGGACCATCGATTCTGAACTCTACTGCGAACAACTGATGAGATTAAAGCAAGAAGTTGAGAGAAAGCGGCCGGAATTAATCAACAGAAGTGGTGTGGTTTTTCATCATGATAACGCTAGACCTCACACATCTTTAGCCACTCAGCAAAAATTAAGAGAGTTTGGCTGGGAGGTGTTAATGCATCCGCCGTATAGTCCTGACCTTGCACCTTCAGATTTCCACCTGTTTCGGTCTCTTCAGAATTCTTTAGGCAGTGTCAGGTTAACATCACGAGAGGACTGCCAAAACCACTTGTCGCGGTATTTTGACCAGAAGTCCCAAAATTTCTATAGCAATGGGATCATGTCCCTACCTACAAGATGGCAAAAAGTTATCGAACAAAATGGTACCTACATACTTTAGTTAAATGTAAATAAACTATATTAAAAAATGTTTTGAATTTTCTTAAAAAATGCGAAGAAACTTTTTCCCCAACCTATTATATTGTGTATATGTATTGAGGGTTAATTTTGAGGTACCGGCAACCGCGCAGGATTAGTTAGATAACATCATTAACAACAACGTTTGTTTTACGAGTTTTAAGATAACTCAATACATTAAACAAAAATCAATTCTCAAGTTTTTATTGACTGTCGTGACATTGGTAAGTCTATGTTTCATTTATAAACGACGACGGAAGACAACGCTGCATTCGCGCGCTGTTCACGTAGAGTTACAAACATTCTAGAGGTATATTAAATGAATATTAATTTTTGTATGAAAGTAAAATCTAACGAATTATCAAAAGTCGTGGAACAAACGTTGTAGTTAATGATGCTAGCTATCTAATCCTGCGAGGTTGCCGGTACCTCAAAATTAACCTTGTATACAGTTACTGTCCTACTTAATATTGTTAATTGATTTTTTTATACTTCTAGACGATTACAGGTCTAGTCCCATCAAAATTCGATGCTTTGTTTTGAGTATTTTTAGTGGCTTACTATTATCGTTATTTTCGCGAGGTATAGGATTTGACAATAAATAATGACATCATGTTCCTTATGTTTAGAGCATAGAGCATACTTTTGGTGGAAGGTGACATTGTAGGGCCAATCAGTATACTCCACCAAAATACTTTTTAGTTAGAAAATCATTTTAAATAAAGTTAGAAGCAATTAATGAACAAAAAATACAAATTACAGATTTAAACTCCTCTCCGAAACACGACAGAAGTATGTTCGTCCCAAATCATGTTCCATATCAGAGGAAGCCAGTGATCCCCTTATACAAGCACTGAGTGAGTCCAACTTAAAACCTGAGAGTCTGAAGACATTAGCAATAACATTCTTCAACATTCTTATTGGAAAAGAGGACATGGTTTCTCGGACGGCCAACATTGTGCACGTTCTCGGATCTTTGTCTGTGAGTATTTTATCATTGTCTATTCCACGTATAAGAAGTAAGACAGAGGTTTTTCTAAGAGTTAGGGCATAGCATCTTCGTTCTCATAAGCAGCCTGACTGAGTAGGTATAGTCCAGGAACTAGACACTCAATCACTTTAAGACCAGTGTCCCCTGCAGACGAATATAATGTTTGTAAAGGTGATCGGTAAGAAATGAGTGCGAGTAACTCTCACCTATTAGTGGTGCAACTGTAAACGACATATGTATCCATACTTACTAATATTATAAATGGGAAAGTGTGTGTGTGTGTTTGTTTGTCCGTCTTTCACGGCAAAACGTAGCGACGGATTGAAGTGATTTTTTAAGTGGAGATAGTTGAGCGGACGGAGAGTGACATTGGCTACTTTTTGTCTCTTTCTAACCCCCCACTTCCCTAAAATGGGGGGTGGAAGTTTGTATGGAGCATTCCGCAATTTTCAAGGAAGAAAGCTAAAAATTGGTATGCGAACTATTTTTGACTAACAAAAAAATCGTACATCATTTTTTTATGGAAATCTGCCCCCAACCCCTTAAAAGAGGGGGTGAAATTTTATATGGGACTTTTTGCAGTTTTCAAGGTAGGAAGCTAAAAATCGGTACACAGACTCTTTGTTACCAACGAAAAATACCTGCCTTATTTTTTTTTCTTGAAATCTGCGGTGTTACCCCGAATTTAAAAGCTAGTAAATCAATAAAAGACAAAAATCGCATTTTTATGTAAAATGCAAGTCACAAACATAAAAACTAGTCAAATTTCCTTGACTGTGCCTCTAACTCATAATTGACTGCAACCATAAGGTTTTATCGCCTGACCCTGAGGTAATTGGGGGCTGCTCTCAGTTATCTTGAGGCGTCTTAAGTGCGATGGGTATGGGTGGTCTATATGCAGGTGACACTGGCTGCAAGCGTTCCCAGTACGACATTAGGTACTTTTTAAAATATTCAAAGATAATTCACAACTCCGTTCGATGCAAAGGTGGTGCATTCAATCGAGGCTGCCGATGCGCTGCGGCCAAGTGGGAGTCGGCTCGGCACCCTCAGATGTTTTGAATGTACAGATGAAACAAACATGTTGTTGCAAAACTCATAAGTCCATACATAGGTTTTGCCTTAAAAACAATAGGAGTATGATCACAAATCTATGATTTGGTTAAATTTAGAATAAGAGCATGTTGGTACCCTTTAAGGCGCTGGCCAGACAGAAAAGACGTAAGATGAAGACACGTCGCGGTCAGGGCGCCGACGCGTCTTTTTTAAAACATATAGAAGACAGACAGACAAGACAGGGCACGAGAGCAGGCGGCATTGTGTTTTTCAGCAGTCAATCTTCCAATTTTGGCGCGACAATATGTCTTCTTTCGAGTATGAAGATGTATTAGCACTGGTGTGTTTCACTAATATGCAGAGGGTTAGATGTTATGGGTACATCCGGTCTGAACCGGTATGTCGAAGCAATGAAGACAATAGATTTTTCAAAATAATGGAGCATTGACATTAATCCAGATCGTTTTACAAGAAGTATATAAAAAGACTCCACAATGTTTTAACATCATTATGTCCAAAGTGAAGAATAAAAACACAAATCGAAAAAATTGTATATGTCCTGAAGAAAGGTTTACTTCTCATGCTGATGCCCCCCGCCCTGTCCGCAGCCCCGGTCGCACCTGTGCCCCGTCCTTTCTATATGTCTTGCAATGCGGCGCAGACGAGTAAGCGTCGTGTTTGTGCCCCGTCTGCTATACATTTTATGTGAAAGTAAACTAAAGAGGCGCCGCGTCCGCGACGCGTCCACGTCTTACGTCTTTTCTGTCTGGCCAGCGCCTTAGTCTGTCTAGACTAAATAGATATGTATCAATGCACATAATCCTGTTGTGTGCTTCGATACTACTTACGTTAGCAGCAGGCTCTCAGTAAAATAGGCATTCCTTTTCGATGATCCTATAGACCAGGGTTTCCCAACCTTTATTTCGCCGAACCTTCCCGAACCAAAAAAAAAATTCATGCCCCCTTAATTAGTTTCAACAAAAATAAGAAACACATTTTTTGAGGCCAAAACCTGCCGATTAATAATAAAATGTGTACTAACTAATACGGGATTCTTTTCCTTGAGTTTTTGAACCAAGCCTGATCGTACGCCTATCATAGCAGGGGTGAGAACGGCACGCAATTGTTTTATGAGTGAAAGATGGATTCAAGCGGGAAGGTGGGGCGGGGGTGCGCATCACACGTGTTGTGACTTGTCGAAACTTGTATAGCAGCGATTGAATGGTAATATTGATAATTCGGAACAGTTAATTTACCTACGCGTTAATAGTATATTATGAAACTAGCGAATAAAGGACGGATTTAAAGCGAGGGCCATATATGAATCACGGGGAAGTGAAGGATTCTAATGACTGAATCACGACCGTAGGGAGTGATTCATGATGATTGATTCAAGTGTTGGAATCCTGAGCGACGTGAGTCATTCATGGCCCTCGATATTAATCCGTTTTATTCAAGAGTTGCATACTATATACCATGACAAAGAGAAAAAGAAAGATTTAAGCAAAAATAGTCATTAAATGAAGAAAAAAGGAAGGTTAAATTAATTAAAGCGCACCTTGAAATTGGAACAATAATTTCAGTGTAAATAATTAAGTGTAATTTTATACGAATGCCAAACTCCTTGTAGAAAATGTCGACCAATTAAATCTCGGGGAGTTATTTGCACAAGGAGTTTGTATGTCGAGTATTCACTGCACGAGGAGTTTGTATCGTATATTTTTTGCGCAAGGAGGTTGTATAGCATTGAGATGGAGAGGTCGAATATATTTTGTGTGTTCTAAATTCAAACACCAGTGAATAAAGTAAACTTTTTAGAGGGGGAATGGTATAAAAAGTTTTTTTTTTCTGGAAATACATACGTACTTTTTACGCCCCCCTAGTTGGGAAGTCCTGCTATAGACCGTCAACATATTACAGGCACTGTGCTGCGTCGACAAGAAGGGTATTCTATCGTGGCCTAATCCAACGGCTGAGAAGGTTTTCTTCCTGAGAAACTCTAGTCCCGCGTCAAATAATTCGAGCAAGACTAGCCTGGTGGGTTCCATGGGACACCAAAGTCAGACAACATTGGAACAGCAATGTGGTGATGGGAAACAAAACTCAGAGCCGTCGACTATTGTTGAGGTAAGAATGTCAGATTGGCTTTTATAATATCACATCATTGGTGGCAATAGTTATTTGTTCAAGAGAGAAAAGTTCTTTTTTGCTGCTGATTGAAAGGCACGAGGTGACGAAACCTATAAAAACTTTGTGCTCAACATTTCGCCTCGCCTAGCGAGAGAACTATGACTGTGGGTAATAATAGTAAAGGAGTCCGACACCATTTAAAAAAAAACCAGCCAAGTGCGAGTCGGACTCGCCCATGAAGGGCGAGTAGTTGCAGCAAGTAGTTGCGGTTTACGATTTATGACGTATTAAAAAAAACTACTTACTAGATCTCGTTCAAACCAATTTTCGGTGGAAGTTTGCATGGTAATGTACATCATATATTTCTTTTAGTTTTATCATTCTTTATTTAATGGTCTGAACTGAATACGTAGACGCGGGCTGCTTCGGTATACGTCTTTTTACACTCTGTTTATCCTAAAGATCATTGGATTTTATTGGGTATTAACCAGTTATAACATTGTGTTTTCCCAAATGCGAACTATTCGTAACGCATTTCCCGATGTATAAAAAAGTGTTTTCAAATTGACAGCGCCGAGTTGCAGCCCGAATTTACATATTAGGCCAACTGGTTATCTTTGTATGAGGTTTTGGACCTGACACACGACCAGAACGCGCCGTTCTAGGGTGGGCGGAATAGAATACCCAAAACCGGAAGACTCAGGGCACGATAGACTGGTCCTGAGGTGATGATGTCTTTAAGGACATAGGGGACATGGGAAGCACAAAAGATCGATGAAGGGTCGAAGTGCGAAGGCACTCATGCTTAGCCGCCCCCATACCAAGATAAGATATTTTTTATTGCTGTAAAGGGCAGACGAGCATTCGGCCCACCTTATGGTAAGTGGTTACCGCCGCCCATGGACTTTGCCAACATCAGGGACATAGCCAAGGTCGTTGCCTACTTTGAGTGTAATACTCTCCTTAAACCTTGTATCAGCAGGTTGTATTTACTAACTACGGTTGGTAACTAGAACCGTCTTTTTTGAAAGAAACTTTATATCCATTACTAGTTTAGTGATTATATGTATTACGGCGGCCTTTATAATAGCGGTAATGGGTATGCAGTTTCTTTCAAAAACGACAGTTCTAGTTAGCAACCGAAGTTAGAAAATAAGCGCAGAAACCTAATATTCCTTGTATCAGGTCCTGGACCTGACGCACGACCAGAACGCGCCGTTCTGCGTGGAGTTCGACGACCAGCGATGGCGGCACCACCTGGCTAGACTGAAACCGCTCGGCCTAGCCGCCTTGTTGAACACCTGCGCGCCCGCTCCCAGGCACACATACGCGCACTTTTGTTCTCACCTCACCTGTGAAGCGCAGCTTAGGTAAGTTTGAACAAGGTCTATTTAATTTTTATTTTTTCTAAATATGATGGCGAATAAGCAGGCCCATTTGACAGTAAGTGACACAGCCGTCTATAGTACACGTGGGCTGTTAATCGTCTCTACATCCAATTGAATTTCAATCGGGAAGACGGTTCGGTTATCAGCGGCATGGAATCCAGTGATAAACGTTACGCAGATGAGCGGTCGCCGGAATACGGACGCGTCGGTCGGCTTACAGAATAGGGACACAATAAGTGTAGTGTGTGACGGTAGCAGAAGAAACATCTTGAGGGTGGATGAATGTGCATCTACCTCACATACGGAGTGAAAACATCGTGGTTCTCCAGTCCGACTGTGACCACGGTCGGTGTAACCCGGCTGAAACATCAGGCATTTTAAAAAGGTAAAGAGTATGAGTAATCTATCGCGTTAATTCGTTTTTACCCATGTTAATGTGGGCTGTTGATTGTTGTGTCTGCTTGTTTCTATCTTGTTTGTATAAAAATCCACATATGTGAATCTTGGTATGTAGCACCGACGTTAGTTCTCTCAAGATCCGCACGATACGGAACCAAATTGGCGCTAGTGTTGCAACTTAAGTGTACTAAAAATCACAATTTCAATAGTAAGCCCCACTGGAACTTTTTAGCGGAGGGAGACTCTGTACCAGAGTCACCTGCTTGGGTACCTCCGTCTTACCTATATCTGCCGCAAAGCAGTAGTACTTGCATTGCTGTGTTCCGGTTTGAAGGGTGAGATATGGCAGTGAAATTACTGGGTACCGTGACTTGATGTCAGACGTTGGCAACGTATACTGTGGTTCTTGTGGGGTTACCGATTTCCTGCGAACCACAAGAACCTCATGTATTATGCTTGTTTGCCAACTTAGTTTTATAAAAAAAGCTATGAGAGCACAGTTAGAGGAACAGATGTTTTGTTTGTGGATTCGATTGGTAGTAGCGCTTCTGAGCCCAGGTGGTTAGCTTACATCATTTGACTCAAGCTTGTCGCCATAATAACAATTTTCATAGTATATTTGTTGACTACAGTTTTAGCATCTTTTCTTCTGTCCGCTCGTCCGTTTCTTCGAGATCTCGGCCCCTGGGCCATGAAGAGGCTTCAGGTTTTTACTAGATGATAGGTTTTTTTACGCACAATAAGGAAGCTCTTGGCCATCATATCACTTGATAGTAAGTGACGAATAAAGCCGTAGATGGAAGCCAGTTTCACATCGACTCCTCAACGTCTTAGGAACTGGTTATCTGACCTCTAATTGTCGGAACACAAAAATCTTAGAGACATTGTTTTTATTATACAGCTAAGTTGGCAAACAAGCAAACTACCCATCTAATGGTAAGTGGTAACAGTCACCTATAATACCTGTGATTTTTGTAAGATTCGCATGAAAACTGCAACCTCCACAAGAATCACAGTGTACGTTACCAACTTGTGACATAAGATGTAAAGTCACAGTACCCAGTAATTTCACTGCCATATCTCACCGTTCAAATCGAAACACAGCAACGCAAACACTGCTGCTTTGCGGCAGAAATAGGTAAGACGGAGGTATCCAAATAGTCGACCCTGGTATAAAGTCTCCCTCTGGGTAATTATGATGACAAAGAAGATTGGCAAGAAGCCATACAATGTTGGTACTCAGTTGGTAATCAGACGAAGTGTATGGTGATAAAAATATCACGTATTTCTTTGTCTTTAGTAATGTAACAAAAAAGGTAATAGCATCATATTTCTACAACTGCTAAATAAAAAGATATTCGCATTTGAAAATAATTATGGTATGTACATAGAGTACAGAGATAACAAAACGTTATTAATAGTTAACAAAACGTTGCAAATGTCAAAACATGAGATTGATTTCGATATTGACATTACTAGTAATTGTTATTATGGATTGAGGAAGGATTTTTTTCTAACGTAAGACTTTTAGCGCGCTGACATCGATATCATCGCCATTCGGAACGCACCTCCACGACTCGACTGACACTGACAGTGAATGTGACGTTGACATTTTACAGTTGACAGTGGTAACAGTCGGTCACGTGACATATCGATTAAAATTAGATTTCCTTATACATCTTATTTAACTAAAACCTCAAGACAAAACCAGGAAAAGTAATATTGTTATGTTCTACCACTGTTTTTTTGTCCTGTAATTGTCATTAATCGATCAATTATATGAAAATGAGTGGATTAATCAATAATCGATATTTCTGCGACGAATTGGATAGTTGCTTTTGTTTTGTTTACCTTTGCGTTTTAATTTTACTTGTCAGTTAGATGCGTTTTGTTATCAATATTCACTGAAATAGTGAAATCAATTTTTCTTTCTTTACAAAAGTTATAGAAATTCCTCAATTAAAGAAAAATAGTTAAACTAGTATCGTTTACATAATATCCAAAATTCAGTATCCTATATTGCATATTTTAATGGGTACCAGGCTTGCCAATCTTCTTTAGGTTGGTAGGTAGGCAGGCGGGCTCAAAAGTACTGCCACCAACCAAACAAAGCAGAAAAACGTCTACCACCATGCAAAGTGGAATCCTGCACCTTCAGAACAATATCGAGTGGTCTCAAATACTAAATCACGAAGGCGGTATGAGTATGAATTCTAATTTTGCTAATTTGGAACTTTTTTTGATATGCCCGTCCAAAACCTTCCGGGATGTTAGTAGGATTGGTGTTGTTTCAGCGAGGACCTCGTGCCGGTGACCAATCGAAGGTGTCTCTGCGAGCTGGCCAAGCAGATCGGGTTCACCGACAGCGTGGCCGACTCGTACACGGTGCAGGACTGTCTCGCCGTGTTCAGACACCTGGTAATTGTGATTCATCATTTTATAAACCAGGGATGGCCAACTCATTTTAACCGGTGTATTGATTACAGGTGAAACCCCCGTACAATCCACTAGTTACATACTGAATGAATATCCATATCCATAACCCCCATCGGTTTTACGCTTTTTTTCATATGAATTCTTTATTACGTATTTTATAATGAACTATGGGTGGAATATTAGAACAACGTTCATTTTAACCTGCTGACTATTTTATCCTTGCCACAAACTTGTAAAACAGTGCTAAAACTGCACTTAAAGCGACATGGCTCTATGCGCTTCAATAGCGGTGTCTTTTCTCAATATTATTTTAATCATATCCTAAGTGATGGTTAAACCCCTGGTGCTGTCATTCTAGATGCTGATTCTAGATGCTATTATCGGATTACTATTTTGACGTGTATACTGGAACGTTTTTGTATTCATTCAAGCTTCAAAACCTGTTCAACGACCATGTCCTCTTGCTTAAGATTTACTATATGTTGTTTCCTAACTACGCAGTAAAGTACACTTTTCCGATTTGCTTGCGTATATTTGGTTTTAATTATTTAGCCCCACGTTTCCAACGCTTTTCAGCATTCGTGGTCACATCAGCTTTATTATTTTACTACTGGCACCTCACATATTTCACGTAAACGGAGCTCATCTCATGGTATCTATTGTTTTGGAAGTCTGTGGACTGGTTTGGAATTTTATTTTTTTCATTATGGGATCCCAAGCTGTTGGAAATCTCTAACCATTATCTCTATTGAAAATTCGGGTGTCTTTGAATCTCAATCCCGTGACCACGAATGCTGAAAAGCGTTAGAAATGGCGGGCTAAATTATAAAAACGTTTCAAACCAAATATACGCAATGAATTCGAAACGTGTAGTTTTATTTAAAATGCGTATTACTCGTGCAAATAAAAGACAGTATTATAGGCAGTAAGCACTTAAAGTGCTAATATTCCTCTGTGTTACCAGCAAGCGGACACGATACGTCGCGAGACGCGGTTCGTTCGTCAGCTGCACCTGAGCACGCGTGTCAAGGTGCCTTTGCCGCATATGTTAGCCGTCCTAGTGAAGGATCAAACAAACCAGTTGCAAATGTTAACACAGGTACGACGTCATACTCTACTCCAGCTAGTTATTGACATAAATAAATGATACGGCTCGAAGGACCACCTTGGAGTTACGCAACATAGAAATACACTGTTGTATTATAATATGTCGGATAGAAATACACTGTTGTATTATATTATAAGAGCGTCGGTGGCGCAGTGGACTCGGCACTTGCCTTCCAATCGGGGGGTCGGGGTTCGAGACCCGCCATGTACCAATGTGTTTTTCGTTTCGAATTTCATATGTACATTTGTCTGACGCTCCTACGGTGAAGGAAAACATCGTGAGGCAACCTGCATACATCTGCGAAGAAATTCAATGATGTATGTGAAGTCGACCAATCCGCACTGGGCCAGCGTGGTTGACTAAGGCCTAATCACCCTAATATAGGGTAGGCTCGAGCCCCTCGGTGGGGACGTATATGGGCTGTGATGATGATGATGATTATAATATGACGCCTAAGACTTCATTGATTATTACGGAATATTAATTGTCTATGTTCATTTTTTCCATCGATTAAAATAAAATCAAAGGAAAAAAGATATAAAAAATAGTTCTGTAGAGAATCGAATCTGTATCAGACGAGGTTCACCTTTATAGATAATATTTCCAGCTAGAATATTGCGCCAATGAGCCATCATGATATTATTACATATTTATTATTACACCAACAATAGTGTCGCTTATACAGTACAGTATTATTACACCAACCAATAGTGTTGCTTATAAAGACCAAATTTTGGGAAGTAATGACAATTTTCAAACTAAAGGGAAGAGCTCATTTTGTAAATATACCGTTGATACATGGTTGTTTTGGCCACATAGCAAAATTTCGGTTGATCCTGAAACAAGAATTCTATCTGTACAGGGCACAGCTGATATTATCCTGGACTCCTGTGTCGACTACTGGAACGGCCGCGACCTCACGCCCATTTCTCCGTCCGACCGTAAGAAGATAATAGACTTCTACCAGCGCAACTCACTCACTGCGTACTGCAGCGCCTTTGCCTACAAGTACGTGTTTCTAGACTTATCCATTAAAGTTTGTCAATTTCGTTTGGATAACATGTCAATATGCGTATGTTATACTTTTAACAATTACTAATTTAAATTTTGTAGTTACCTATGAAACATGATTTTCTTGAATCATGTGAATAATCATAATGTAAGAAATATTGGAAATGTTATTTAGAGCAATACTTTTCAAGATAGCGGCTGTTTGTCAACTGTCCGCGAGTTCCGAATCACGATTACATTGATTAGACTGCTTACGTGCGGGCCGTTTTAATATAAATGATTTCGTCGCTAACGGCGCGACATTTTTTTCAGGACGATCATCACGCTACACTACATATGACTATTAGTCACCAGGGGCATTATTTTGCTAATCTAAACGTTGTTACCGTGTCTTGATAGCGTTTCAATAAAACTTCTTTCGTCACTTTTACACGCTTTACGTGGTGCAATTTTTTTTGTACTATAATTTCTTGATATGTCAACAGTGATGTAATGTTTTAGTAAGTGATCGGTTAACCTACAGTAACTGTCTCAAAAAGCAATGCAGCTTGACGTGTGTATTGTGACGTTATTGACACGTCATAAATGCATTAACTCTACTAGATTAAGATCTGCTGTGTAGTCTGCTGTTTTGCGTACTTTGTTATGTAAAAAATGGGTTTGAATCCAGCTCCCTTATTCGATACGTTCGTTTGCTAAGTCAGTTTTGTCATTTCGAAAGACACTTTAGAAACCGCTATAGTTCCAGTGCCAGATTGTAGACTTTTTTCCTTTTATTTCATTGGATTGACTTGGGACAATTGATGGAACAATCCAATGCAGTGGATTGTCTCTATTTACACAACGCAAATATTGGATTGGCTTAGTGAATTCTCTCGCGTCGAAATGGACCATGATACTTGCAGGCTAGCGATGGGCGATTTTTACTAAAAACAATCGAATTATTCGATTATTGTGTTTATTCGAATGCATTCGAATAACTATTGCTGTTATTCGATTGTTGCGTCGATTTTCGGTCGCAGGCGCAGACTGGCCGGGCGCGCGGCTTACAACAATTTATTCGAATACAACAATTCTGTAATAATCAATGCTGGGTCTATTGGTAATTTAGTAAGCGCGTGAGACGAAATTCACTCGAAAAAATACATAGGTAAGTGTTAGTTGTGTTTGCGTATTTGTTTACAAACGATTGACTTGTGATTCAATTTACATACATAAAGAAGTTTTAATCTGGACCCCCTCCCCCCGCATCTAAAAGTTATACCTGCGCCTATGCATAAATACATCATTACTTATAACCTATATGGAATATGGATGGAGGTATGGATAGGGCGATTGATTATAAGGCATAATTATTTTAAAATTCACGCATAACGTATATTATACTGTTGCATGCGGGCAATGCAACCTTGATCTACAATTGACTGAGAGTTACTAGAAAAACAATCGAATCGACACTGTCGCCGTGATAGTGTTACATCACCCCCGCTACCCGCCCGCGCGCCGATGATATCGTCCTACTCGTAATTGTTATTCGATTGTTAATTTTCATTCGATTGTTGTTTGGCGACGGCGAATGAATCGACAATCGAATACGCAATTGTACAATTGTCGATTCATTCGATTTCTTTTTACTCACAATCGCCTGCAACAATCGCAATACCGATTATCGCAGGCCGCTGACTCGTGGCATAACGCAGTCCCTGGCCCACATGTACCTGGAGCTGCCGGCCGACAGCAGGCAGCTGTACGCGCCACACTCCGACCAGTGGGCGGACGCGCCTGCACTGCATTTCCATTCCACAGGTAAATTATTATCAGACTAACGACCCCGGGCGCTATTTTTTTTTCGACGAAATCAATCAATATCAGTTTAATTTTCATCAAAATCGAAACGAACATAAAGTAAAAATCGAGCGAGGCCAACGCTTGACGAGCGCCCTTCAAGCGTTGGCGGCGACGGCGACGGCGGCTGCGGAGCGTTGGATGAAATGTAATATAATGTATTTCAAATGAGTAATAAAATTGTTATACTGAGCCCCCTGATACGAGTAGTGACTACGTTTAGTAAAAAATGGGCTAACCTTGTTGCACTGAACGCAACACTAATTTTATTGAGCATAATTTACAAAAATAAGTTGTATAGCCATTAATATAAGACCAATAAGTGATGACCGAGCATTTGCACCACACTTTCCACCCCATACTATGCCGCATATTGATATTGATAATTTTTTCATAGTGTTTACGCCAAGTTCAAATTATTTCACTAAATTATATTACAGATTCGCTATTGTTCAACGAAGTGACCGATGACGACGTGGATGACGCAGAGGGATACTTCGACATGCAATGCAACCAGGTTCGCTCTATTTATTACTTTGTTATAAAAAAAAAACATGTCAAATAAATAATAAAATAATACAAGGAAAAATCAACAACCCGCGCCTTCGACATACCGTGTTGATGTCATGACCAATAAGGGCTCGAGGTGATCTATTAATTAATTTATTTTTCAATTTATTTAGCTATTGAGTAATGAGACTTCAGAGAAATAACCTGCTATCAGCGATTTAACTTAATTAACATTTTTAAAAGAAATGCCATGTCCTAATATATTCGGAAAAAAAACTTTTAAACTAAGCAGGTTACAGGCCTATGCCCAGCAGTGGGCGTCGTGCGGCTGAGATGATGAAGCAGGTTACAAAATAATATTATACTAAGCAGAGTACATGCCAGTCCACCAACCATCTATCCACAGATAAGCTATAATGGTCTCCTACCATTAAATAATCTAGTTCACAACAAGACATTTATTGTTTCTCAATCCGTACACAGTTACACATCATCTCTTTTGAAGGCTGCATTTCTACCCGTTGAATTTTTGCGAAGGATAGGGTTCTATAATAACAGAACACTTTTATTTTTTTAACTGAGTAAAGCGGCTAGTAAATAGACAAATATACTGAAGAAAAAATACGCACGTTACCAGGTATTCATAGGCATGGTGACGATGCAGTACCAGGCGCAAAGCGACATGGTGGAGCTGATCGAGCGCCTCGAGCGCGCGTGCATCCGCTTCGTGCACTTCAGTAAGGAGAACGAGCTGCGCTCGCGCGTGTTCAGCGAGAAGATGGGCCTCGAGTCCGGCTGGAACTGCCACATCTCGCTCATGAGCGACGAGAACGCGAGGTGAGTGTCCCTCGGTAATCTCACGATAAGACGTTCCTCTTACTCGTAATAGTACACTTTAGCCAGGAGAACGAGAGCTCACTTGGGACTGCCCCATTTTGCTGCTCAAAAGCGATAAGAACGCCAGATGAGTTACTATCGAAAGTCTCGCTCAGACATTACTTCGTCCTAATAGTGCTCTTTAGAATGGAGAACGAGCTGCCCTTGCGCGTGTTCAGCGAGATGATGTGCCTCGAGTCCGGCTGGAACTGCCACATCTCGCTCATGAGCGACGAGAACGCGAGGTGAGTGTCCCTCGGTAATCTCTCGTTAAGACGTTCCTCTTACTTGTAATAAGTAGTACACTTAAACCAGGAGAACGAGCTTCGAAGGCACGTATTTAGTGAGAAAATAGACCTCGAGTTCACTTGGGACTGCCCCATTTTGCTACAAAAGCGATGAGAACGCCAGATGAGTTACTGTCGAAAGTCTCGCTCAGACATTACTTCGTCCTAATCCTAATAGTGACCTTTAGAATGGAGAACGAGCTGCCCTCGCGCGTGTTCAGCAAGAAGACTGGTCTCGAGTCCAGCTGGAACTGTCACATCTCGCTCTTGAAAGACGAGAAGGCTAAGTGGGTGTCCCTCGATAATCTCGCTATGACGTTCCTTTTACTCGTAATAGAAAGTTTCGAAAGCGCGTAATCAGTGACAAAATGGGCCTTGAGTTAACTTGGAACTGTCACATTTTTCACGCAATTGTAATATACAAATCGGTGTTGGAGAAATTATCACTAATTTTATTAAACAAATACTAAAATCAGTTTTTTGCCACTGGAACATATTTTAATTTTAAGTAATTGTTACATAAATATATACCCTCATCTAAAGTTGTGTAATAGAGTCGGTCAGTAAAGTTGCTTTGATTAGCCTTAGATCAAAATTAACAAATGTTCCAGTTACTTTTCACAGATAACAAAATGATTTTGTTCTTTTTTTGCTTTAAATGTTATTAACAAATAATCAAATTCATAACGCACAGATGCTGCCCTGCAAAAAAAATATTTGGATATTACTGGGACTATTATTATGTCATTATAGTGAAACACGACACTACACATATATTTCCTCTACCATTTATTTTCTTGGTGTATTATCTTAATGTTTTTTATAGATTTATATGTGTCTCTTGCATATATATTATCCAATTCTTTAAAGGTGAAAATTCAGTATTTAATTTGAATCCGATACAAATTTTCTATGCTTATCAATTCATCGTGTCTATGGAATTGGATAGTATTAATAATAGATATTATTAGGCATTGTTTTATTCATACCGTCTACTAGTAATATACTGACAATAAACATAAATAAGTTAACTGTTAAACAAAGAAAAGGTCTGAATAATGTGCAGCTATTTCGATACGATGTGAATTACTACAGTAATTTATATTAAAAATTAGAAACATAACTCTATTTCGCTAGCAATGACTGAGCGTGGCACTTATGCGTGTAGCTGTTTACATTGACCTTTTCATTTCCAGTACTGTAATAAGGTTGATTCATTCACAAGTAAGGATTACCACTTATTGTGATGAGTCACAACTTAGTATAAAATGATTCAATTTTATCTGTATCAACACACGTGTGAGCTGATTCTACTCTTGCAATTGTACCAGAATGGTTTATCCAACTTGAACTATTTACTTTAAGTCTGACATATAATTCACATATTTATGCAACGACACAAAGTAAAAAAATGTCGGAAGAAATCGAGTTTATTTATGGTGTATATAATGACCATTGACGTAACCCACGTAATGGCTGTCAAAATTTTCTATATAATAATAATGGAAAGTCGAGCAGTAAATGGGGGAGTGATTTTGTATTGTACATAATAATTATAAAAAAGAATTCAAGAATAAAATCAGGACCTGGCGTTAGTGTTAGTTGGGGCAAACAACCATACGGAGACTCCGTGATACAACCAGAGGGAGACTCCGTATTAGGATTGTCTCCGCGGGTATCTATATCTTCTTATCGTGCTTGCATCGCTGTTTCGGTTAGAAGGGTTATGACAGGCAGTGAAATGACTGGGTAACGTGGCTTGACATTTTACGCAAGCAACGTACACTGGGATCATTGCAGAATTATAGATTTGCAAATCTTACAGGAACAGCATGCACTATATGCGACTGTACCACTTAGAGCTCGTCTAAGCTGAAATGATGTGCCCCACTACTCACTAAGTTAATTTAGTTGTGTGACTGCAAGTAATAATAACTACACTTCATCTGTGCATTAGCGTTGACTATTCCGTGACCTATGGATCTGTACGGTCGACTAGTCGCGTGATAGATACTTTTGGTAGGTTTGAATGCTTAGATCATTTTGACGCTGACTGTACAAGAGAAGTACCTACCGCTACAGAACATATAATAGTACTCCGTACAGAAAGGTCACTCACCTTTCCGCATTTATTTCAAATACCTCACCCCACCCCGCACTTCGTTTTAGACATCACTGACACTTAAACAAGGGCGGGCGCATTCGCTCGGATGCGATTAGACTTCACGTTCACCGAGTAGACGCGAGCGCCGACCGATAACAGAGATAGCGCTATGCGTGTCAAAGAGAAGGCAGTCGCTACACTTCTCGCGTCATTTCGATTGATAATCACGCACTCAGTCTGACTAGATTCCACGCACACATTTGCGCGTGTAGAAACTCATTTGCTTAAGTAGTAGTAATAGGTAATTGATTTGCGAACGTTGTATGAAGTGCGTCATTTCAGCTTAGACTAGCTCTACCATCATACGGGCAGTCGTCAGTTTGTTTGCTATGAGCTAAGTTGTAAAAAAGAAACACAATTGCAACAGCAGAATCGGCTGCGTTGTTTGACGGCTGGTGTTGTCGGCAGCAAGAGCTGTTCGCCGCTGTCGTCGCAAACGTTGCCGCAGCCGGGCAGGGAGCGCCCCGGCACGCGACTCAGTAGGGCCATCGAAAACCATGACGCGGCCGCGCTCGGCTTTTACTATAGGTTTGTTTTACACGCGCCGACCTCGACGGACTCGTCGACCAGCTGCCAAACGTAAACGAAGGGATTCTTGTCGTTGACTGACGGGGTATGATAAGTTTGCAGGATTACAGAGGTATTGTAAGGTCGATTCCGATCCGTCGACATTAAGATTGTGTGTCTTCGTACGCTTAAGTTGCGATATTGGCGTCAAATTGATCCGTATTGTGTGGTTTTCGAGTGATCCAAACCCATTGTTATTTAATTTTCAAAAATACGGATCCAATTTGGCGCTAGTGTTGCTATTCAAGAGTACGAAAGATCACAATACAAATTTTTCGAACGCTTAGGTTGCTACATTAGCGCCAAATTGATCCATATTGTGCGGATTTCGAGTGAAAAAAAGTCAGTGTTATTTAATTTTCTAAAAATACGGATCCAATTTGGCGCTAGTGTTGCTACTCAAGCGTACGAAAAATCACAATACCAATTTTTCGTACGCTTGAGTTGCCACATTGGCGCCATATAAATCCGTTTTGTGCGGATTTCGAGTGAACTAAACTCCGCGTTATTTAATTTTCAAAAATACGGATCCAATTTGGCGCTAGTGTTGCTACTCAAGCGTACGAAGAATCACAATACCAATTTTCCGTACCCTTGAGTTGCTACATTGGCGCTAAATTGATCCGGACTGCGGATTTTGAGTGAAACAAACTCAGTGCTATTTAATTTTCTACAAATACGGATCCAATTCGGCGCTAGTGTTGCTAATCAAGCGTACGAAATATCACAATCCCAATGTCGATCGATCGGAATTGGTTCGAGAGTGAGCCTACTGATGTTTGGACGGATGTTGTTGATGTCGTCGTCATTGTTAATATTTTTATGCTCAAGCCATTTTCAAAAGCTCTTCGCCTGAAAAATTACTCGTATAATGCAGTAGTGAAGATTGATTGCATGAAACTGCCACCCAGCCTACATGGAGCTTAAGATACTTACAATACTGCCCATTTAAACATGCAGGTATATCCTGTAATTGTCTTACCATTTATTAAAGTTATTCATCAATATTTCAGTCTTCAGTCAGGATTCGATGTTGACGGTCGCGTTCGAAAAATACAAGGTTATTTTCGACGTTGGTCTCATAGTGAAAGTTGTTCAGTTTGCTTGTCTGAACAAGCACACAAATTTTTTGTGATAATTAAAAAATAAACTTGTATATGCACGAAATCTAACGGAATTAAGACAAGAGATTTGTTGTTTGAGATGAAATATCACTATAGAGTTCTATTCAAATCGCAAATTACACTTCTTTTTTATTTAAGACTAGTGGGCCCGGCGGACGTTGTCCCGCCCGATTACAGCGCCACCTACCGGAACCAACTTTACGTTTAAACCTTCCTTGGACATATTCAAATACACACAGAAAATTTCGTAAGAATCTGTCGAGCCGTTTCAGAGTTTTTGCGAGACAAACACACAGCGTTTCATTTTTATATATAAGAAGAAGATAATAACCCTTTTTGCGACAGTGTCATTCTGATCTCCCTTCGTTCGACGTTTGGTAGCTTGGATCTTGTAACTCTGGGTGGTCCAACGGGAGCGGCCCGCAATTCACAGCTACAGCACGCCTAGAAAACTTGCATCGTGTCTGTCTGCCTATATGTCCCTGTATATATATGCATTTTACAAACAGCTCATTTACACTTTGCAGCAGCTATGTAGTAGCAAGTGTGGGTGATAATTTAATAAGTGATTAAGTCTTCATGTACACCGTTAACTGTGAAATGATAGAACAATAATTAATATATCTATAAATTTACTATTTAGCGCCCACTCCAATTCGTGGAATCGCTTGTACGCTCGACGCTTGTATCTACTAAACGCTGGTCTGTCTAGCTGGCCAATTTAAATATTTAACGATTAGCGCTAGCGAAATTGAGGCAAAGATCGGTGCACTCCCTGTTTCCTTTATCCATAATCCAACAACGGAAAGACCTAATAATAAGCAATGCGTCTGCAGTTGCGCCTGATATTGTTTAACGTGCCAACAGTAGAATTGAAGAGCTCAAGATATTTTACACTAGCTTTGAACTTTTGACCACGGTGAACGTTGGTTAACTAAACACAAGGCCGAGTGCACCATGCTACTAAGTCGCCAGGCTTTTTCAATAATTGTACAATTGATTTTGCATGTTCTTTAAAAATGCTAAATAAATAATTCAAAACACAAAAAAAAAAATACTTCGAGCAGGATTTTATTATAAAACTATAATTAATCATTTATATGTATATTGGCAACCCTTTTCGTTTATGTGTGACGAGGAATCCCTCGATTGTATTGTACGTCATTTTTATTTTTAACCGACTTCGAAAAAGGAGGAGGTTCTATGTTCGACTGTATCTATTTTTTTTTATGTATGTTCACCGATTACTCCGCCATTTGTAGACCGATTTTCAAAATTCTTTTTGTAATCGAAAGAGTATACTCCCGAGGTGGTCCCATTGTCACCATGTCAGAATCTGATGATGGGATCCCATGAAAATCAAGGGAAACTCTTGAATTTCATTAGCATGTCCAACGTGTTTCATGTTTTTGCTAAAGATGTTCGGGTATTTGCATCTGATAGTCATCAATCATGCTACTGAGCTGATGATGGAAGGTTTCTGGTAGGTTTTTTTTATTTTTTATTATTATGTTTACTCCACAGACTCTTAGTCCATGCCCTTGTTCAAATTATTATTATTTTTTTTACAAAATTCCTTTTTAAACTCCTTATAAATAACAATTATCACTTAGTAACTTTTTTTTTTCTACATTTGCGCAGCTTATAAATTAAAATATACTTTACAATATAACTATTATGATACCCTACCATATTATACTAAACAAACGTACAAACGGCAACGCTTCAGAGCCCACATATCGACCATGAGACAGATCTTATATCGCTCGGTAGGTTAGGATTTTATATATCGCTCGGTAGGTTAGGATTAGGATCGGTTTCTGGTAGGTTAGGAGTTCGGAAATAATTCTTTCAGTACTGTTTAGAGCGAAAGACGTTTTATTTTAAGTTGTTCTGGTGTTTGCCTTGGCTCAAATTCTAAAACGCATGTATTATAAACTAAAAAGATTGAAAAAAATACATACATACATACAAAAGAATACATACAACATCACAGTTTTATATTGATGTCGGTGCCAAGCAATGATCACCTGGAAAGTCTTAAAAAATGAAAAGAACAATTAATATAGGTACCTACTTAGTTACTTTGGCACCGACTTCAATATAAAACTGTGATGTTGTAACTATGTATTCTAAAATTATTTATGACTTTTTGGTGTTTTTGAAGTCTGTTTAATTTTTGTTCCTCCAAGTTGTAATTTTATATGTTACGTAACGTTTGGGGAGGGGAAGGGGGATACAGAACGATGTTACAGCGCGTTCCATGGGGGGAGGTAGGGTCACAAACCTTAAAAAATGCGTTACGTAATACTTAAACCTACGTCTCATTAAACCTACGGTGGCGAGTGGTCGTAGAGTTAACGCGGTACGTTGAAGATGCAAATTCGAATCCAGCCCGAAGTGGTTTTTTTTTCTGGTTTATTATACAATTGACACAATACTAAAATCTGCCTAATAAACACTTTGTTTCTGTACTTACTAATTATCAAAGTGTAAGTGAGCTACAAGTTGTTTCGAGCTAAGCATGCTACGGGTGTATAGTGTTCGAATATTGCGGCGGTAAACGTTTTAAAGTTAAATTGAATTTATGCTGTGAAAGCTTATGTCAGACAAAGACAAAACTTGGATTAATTTTACCAGAGGCCCAATTCTCGTAACAAAAACCGTGGCGGTGTCGCAGCGAGTTGGTTTTTATAAACGCGTTTCCTCATATATAAAAACCAAGTCGCTGCGACACCGTCACGGTTTTTGTTCCGAGAATTGGGCCTCAGGCCTTAAAAACATTTCTGTATAAAGAGGTAATTTGTTAGTCAAATGAATATACTTACAAAATATTTTCAACTTATATTTTACCAGTCATCATTCGATGGTAAAATCATATTTCGTTTGACTTTCAACTGGTATTTGCATGCGCAGCTATTCTGAAAACTGACTGAACAGCTAAAATCGTATCTATTGGCTAACTTATTATGTTGTGAATGCTGCAACGCTTCCTAAGGCTTGTTATGCATGAGTTTGCTATGCTCGTATTGTAGTTGTTTTTTTACGATACTTTGCACATTTCTGTTTCGTTAAAACCTGTTTTTGGGTAAGTACTTATTGACTTGTATAGGTACTCCTCCATTTAACAAAGAAATACATAATTTAATAATGCTTATGAATCGATACATATTGATGCACTGTAATTATAAGGGTATGTTTTTACTAAGTTAGTTGGTACATAAATTTTATTAATTTACAGTTGCCTATTCTATTGCTTGTTCAAAATCTTTTCTTATCAACTTATCTCTTTGCACACACAAACAAACATTCACTCGACGTGTTCACGGTCAAGCTGAGAGTTTTAAATGATATTGTGTGTTTCACAGCAGCAACAATATGACGACTTCAAAGGCGCTGTCGCTGTCAGCGCCCGGCGCCATCAACCTGGAACCCATCACAGTGAAGTTTGACAACGAAATAAAGAAGGCTAGGCATTCGATCACTACGCATAACGGACTGCAGGTAGGCAATAAAATCTTTCTTCTTCTTCTTTTAATATATAAAATTCTCGTGTCACAGTGTTTGTAACCGAACTCCTCCGAAACGGTTTGACCGATTTTTATGGAATTTATTGTGTATAGGTCTGAGAATAGGTCGTAAACTATTTTTATTCCCTAGGTGATAAGGATTTTTTTGGACCAACATTATGGCGAAACCTAGTTCGTGTGCATAGCTAGTAATATGTATATATTTAAATTCTTAACATAATCATGAAAGGAGTGTTATTCAAGAATAATAGAATTTTGCATCAACAAAACGAATTATCACTTTTCTTTGCATTTCGAAATACAACTGTAAATAATCTACAAATAAAATTGATTTTCTCTTCGATAGTTTGTTTATTAATACATTTTCTTTTGTTCTCTGACATAATCCGTCAAAACCTATTATACGCATACCCACTGGAACGTCCGTGGGGACTATAGTCCCCAAAATCTCGCTCTTCTCGATCGACCTGGGTACTATGGTACCCAATTCCCTTTGCGTAAAAGCGCGCGGTGTGATAAAAAAATCGCGAAAAATAAAATATTTTCTCTATGGCTTTATTCCTTTGTCAATAGTCTCTTTCATAAGTTGACAGGTCATGTCCAATTTATTTTTAGTCTTAGATTGAAATAAATTTGTCATAGTCTGCGGTTTAACTTACTTGGCCGTATCCATACGTTTCTTACTCCATGACCGATGAGATTTATTGCGTACTTACTTAGTCTGTATTAGTATTTTCGTAGAGTGTTCTATATTAAAATAAACTAGAAGAATTGGGCTACATTATTATGTATGGTTTATGATAGTTTATAGTGTTATATTGCCACACTCAACGTTTTTTTCAAAAAGTGAGTATTTTTGAAATTTTAAGCACTTTAGTTACTATTCTCGTCATTATTCATTCAATTATGAATCCTTATCTAATTAACTATTATAAGTTCATTCCTTATTAAATTAGCTTTCCATACGTATTTTTTATTTAATTTTAGACACAATAATTTATTTTTTGCATTTTTTTTAAATTTGAGGTCGCGCGTGCGCATCTCGCGTATATAATTACGTAATTAATCGATTTTATTATTTTTTTCTTTTTTCATTAAAAATATTACCCAAAACTATTATATATCAAAATAATCTTCAAGAATAGGGCTATAATAATATATATGGTTATTTAAAGTTTTATAAAATAGTTTTTGTGCAAAAATTTTTTTAAAAAAAATCGGGTCTTCCGCGACCTTCCGAACATTTTCGCGCTTCATTCATTTAATTATTAATCCTTATCTAATTAACTGTTATAAGTTCCTTCTATATTAAATTACCTTTCCATACGTATTTTTTGTTCTCTTGTAGACAGTATATGTCACTCTCCGCAATTTTTTGAACACTCCGTACGCGCCGGGTTGAGTCATTCCGCAATGGCGGCACCTTTGATATTTGAGATATACTACTTTTTGCTTTTGAAACCCACCACGCTTCGAGCGTGGCGTGGCGAGCGTTCCAGTGGATAAAACTTCCAACTTAAAAGTAACATTGTGACATAGCATAAAGAAAAAGGAGTTTCCTACATTCTCCCGCCACTATTTAAAAAATAATAATAAATATCCAAAAAAATACAAATTAACACTAAGAAGTTATCAGAGGTACGAGTTTAGTCAATGGTCTTTTAAGGATGCCACCAACCGTGCGGATATCCGCTACTCGAGCAACCCCATCGCGACCGGGATAAAGTTTTACGACTACTCCTTTAGGCCATATATTACGCGGCAGTGCTGGATCCACAAGAATAACTAAAGAACCCTCTTTAAGGTTCGCATCCTTACCTCGACAGCCTCTCGGCAACAAAGTGGGAAGAAACTCACGTAACCATCTCTTCCAAAACGCATCTGCAAGTTTCTGAGCGTTTCGCCAACTTTTCCTAGACACCGTATCACATGAACCAAGCCACGGTACTTCTGAGCTACCTCCAAGCAAAATATGGTGTGGTGTCAATGCTTCGGGATCATCTGGGGAAACAGAAACGTGTGTTAGAGGACGAGAATTAATAGTGTTTTCGATCTCAGCCAATACAGTAACCAAAGTTTCCTCGCTGGGTGTTTGCTCTTTTAAAACCACTTTAACCGATCGCACCAACCTTTCCCAACATCCTCCCATGTGTGGGGCGAGCGGTGGGTTGAATCGCCATTCTATTTGTCGGTTTGTCAAAAAGGTAGAGACCTCTTCATTGTCAATCTCACGAATCACTCTCCGCAGTTCTGTATTTGCACCATGAAAATTCGTGCCGTTGTCGGAGTACATGACTGCGGGGCATCCTCTACGGCTCATCATTCTTCTCATCGCCATGATTGTAGAATCAGTTGTCAAACTACCAGCCAACTCAATGTGAATTGCTCTTGTTGTCATACACGTGAACAAAGCACCGTATCGCTTCTCGTGGCGACGACCAATCCTAACTACCATCGGACCAAAATAGTCCAAGCCACAATGCGTAAACGGGCGTGCATGATGTGCAAGTCTTGCAAATGGCAAATTCCCGGTGGGTGGCACTAAGGGTTGTGACTTACGTATTTTACAAAATTGACAATCATGCTCTACTGATCTTACTGTCTGCCGTAAGTGAATAATCCAATACTTCTGTCTCAAGGTATTAACGACAGTCTCCGTGCTACCGTGATACATCCTCTCATGGTAGTGTTGAATTAAAAGTTTAGTATACTTATGTCTACCATCTAATATAACAGGATCTAATATGCTTCTATCAATATCATGTAAAATACTAGCTCTTCCTTTTAGACGCAATATGTCATTATCCATAAATGGGTTTAGTTTTATCAAACGGCTGTTATTTGAAAGTGACAGATTAGACAATAATTTTGAGATATCCTTTGAATAATGATCATGTTGACTCTGTACAATCCACAGTTGCTCAGCTCGTTTCATAAAGCTAGAATCTAATTTAACAGGCCTCTTTGACTTTAACCTCTCAATAAATACTAAGACATAAGCTGTAGATCTTATTAGCTTTAACCACTTTGAGAATCGATTGATATCAGGAAGAGAATAATCAGTCCAAACTTCTGTTACTAACACAATTTCTTCAATAGGGGCAGGTGGTAATATTCGGGGCCAATCTTGCTTATTACATTGAAGAAATTTAGGACCAAATATCCAATTGGACTTATTATGCCCTTTAATCCGAGTAGCTTCATCTGCTACATTTAAAGAACCGGGTAACCAACGCCATTCCTTAGGGCTAGTCAAGTCACGAATTTCTGACAGCCGATTATTTAAATATGAATTACTCTTTTGCAAACTATTTTGAATCCAATGCCAAACTGCGCGTGAGTCAGTCCAAAAAAATCGTCGAACAATTTGGAGGTCGTGTTCTTTCTCGATCGTAGTACCAAGACGAGCACCCATCAGCGCTGCCTGTAATTCGAGTCGTGGTACAGTAGTTGGTTTTAACGGCGCTACTCGACATTTCCCCATTACAAAGGAAGTTTCACCGTTGTCACGACGTAAATACGCCACAGCAGCATACGCCTGCTCTGACGCGTCAACAAACACATGGAGCTGAAAACAATTTAATTGAGTAAAGCTATAACACCGAGGAATGCTAAACTGCTGACACGTCTTTAAGTCTCGTAGCCAATCGAACCAACTTTTAGAAAACGCGTCACCTATTTCTTCGTCCCACTGTACACCACTCCGCCATACTTCCTGTAACAAAATTTTACCACGAACTAAAATTGGACATAAAAAACCTAAAGGGTCGAAAATCGACATTGTCACCTTAAGCATATCCCTTTTAGTAGGTTTCTTAACTCCATTGGCCACATCGGAACTTACTTTTTTCAGACTTAAGTCAAATCCTAGTACATCAGCTTTTGGACGCCATATCATACCCAAAGTACGTGTAGTATCATTTTGGAGTAGAGTTACCGTTTCATTTTGCGACTCCTCAGGTAAGCAACTAGGCTTGTTCGATATAAATCCACGAATCTCGAACCCTCCACTACGATGAATCATACAAACATCCTTAACTAACTGCTGCATTTCCTCCTCAGTATCCACAGAATCCAGATAATCGTCCACGTAATGTCGCTCTTTTATCGCCTTCACCGCTCGCGGATGGGTCTGTGAAAACATGTCTGCATTTCTTCGCAAAATATATGTAGCAGTACAAGGTGAACATTTCGCTCCAAAGGTCATGGACGTCATTTTATATGTTCGAGGGGGTTTATCTCTATCTAAACCACGCCATAAAAATAATTGAGAGTACTGGTCTTCATTAATCATCTTAATCCTTAAAAACATTTCTCTAATGTCACCAGTTACAGCTACTGTACGTTCTCGAAAACGCATCAGAACACCTACTAGCGAATTTAATAAATCAGGCCCTGCTAATAATTCTGTGTTCAAAGAGATGCCCTTAGTTTCCGCTTTCGCATCAAAAACGAGACGTAACTTACCTGGTTTGTTGGGATTCCGAACACCGAAGTGCGGTAGGTACCAGACTCTTTCACCAGCAATAATACCTTCAACCGCCTCTGCATAGCAACGTTCAAGCATGGTAAGTACCTGTTTACTGTAGTCGGTAGCAAAACTAGCATCCTTATCCATCATTTTCTCAATAATCTTCAATCGTTGCATAGCACTTACTTTATTATCAGGCATCTGTAGGTTGTCCGACCTTCACAACAATCCAGTTTCCCAGCAATCATCAAGCTTATTTGACTTAGTATCCAGAATATTTAAAGCGCGTTCATCATCCAAGGTAAGTTCATTTTTGTTTTTATCCCCATATTTTATACCAATACTGTCAATCTGAAAGTAATTTTTAACCAATTCATGTAAATCTTCATCCAACTTATTTTGACGTAAATGGTAGCTAAATTCGGGTATAATATCACTTGTAATCGACGAAATGAAACCATGTATTACCCAGCCTAACATCGCTCTTGATGCAACAGGCTCATTCTTACGACCTTGTCTTATCTCTCTGGTCACAATCAAATGCCAATAATCTTGACCGATGAGCAAAGTCGGTTGTCCATCATACGTATGTAACGGTATATTCTGTAAATGTGAATACTGGTTTAATAAAAGCGTATCAAGTTTTTGAATAGGCAAAGACAAATTATTAATAGTACGTACTCTATCGAGGGTGTGAACACCGCATGAGGTACGTAATGTAAGTGAGACAATTCGACTGCTCATTTTATTTTTGCTTCCAACTGCTCCTTGAAGGTTAAGTTCGACCGACGGACCATCAACACCAACTTCATCAACAATACGATTGTCAACCAAACTGACAGTTGAACCTTCATCTAATAAAGCGTAAGTATTGACAGACCCTAATGGCCCTTCAATTGTAACAGGTAAGACTTTCAAAAATACGCGATTACATTTTGCAGCTTTAGCCCACACATTAGCAGTAGTCTCAGGTACGTACTCATCACTCTTTTTTTCATCATCTTTCACCCAATCGTATCTATGTAATAATAAATGATGACCTCTATTACATACCTTACATAGTTTTTTTGCTCTGCACCGTTCACGTCTATGTTTCGGACTCAAACATTTAAAACATAATTTATTTTCGCATACCCAGGTCCAACGCTTACTGACATCTTCTTTACTGAAAGTCGCACAATTATCTAGCGTATGTTCATCCTTATTACAAAATAAACAATGCGTATTTTGTGTGGTATTCTTTTGCGCTGAAACAATGTTAATGGCATTATTTTCGATATTATTAGTAGTTGTTAAAACACTTCTTTTACCTGAAAATTGGAAATGTTTATTGGTTTTTTGAGGGAGCTCAACTACCCCGGCCCTACATACAAGTTCGGCCTCCCGCATCAAATAGTCAGAGAGAGCGGATAATCGAGGGTGGTGGGCATCCATATCGACAATAAAATCTATCCACCGGTAAACAAGATTCTCGGTAAATTTGCTAACAATTTCAGACACAAGATCATTATTATACAAATAATTTACATCGGTAGCTCTAATAGCCGCTACGCAATTCGCGACCTTAGTAGAAAGCAAAACTAAATCTGCCCTAGAACCACTTAACGTAGGAATTTTTCTGATGTCGTTTATTAATCTATTCAGGACTAATTCGGGCCTACCAAATCTTAACTCTAAAGTCTTTATTATTTCCGTGGATGACGTAACTGTGATTAATCGCGCAGCCACGGCCTCCCAGGCTTCTCCTTGCAAACATCGTTGTAGACGGGCCACATTTTCTTCATCTGAGTATTGTCCTACTCTGGTCGTCATTTCAAACGCGTGCTTGAACCTCAGCCAGTCCAGCGGATCTCCCGAAAAGGGTGGTAAATCTCTAGCTGACAGTCGGCCTAACATCTTATCTCCCGAAGACACATTCACAGGTACACTCGACATCTTTATGGCATCTGTGATGGCGTGGGTCAATTTCGAAATATCATTCCTACTATCATGTTCGATCGGAGCTTGATCCTGAATGACGTGCACATTACCAGCAACGTTGTTGTCAACCCAGTGTTGCACTACGGACTGCGTGCTTATCGACGCGTCGTAGTCGTCATCGTCCACTGCGGCATCCAACCTCGCCGTCTCCTCAGCCAGCCGAGCCTGTATCAATGCGCGTTCAGCTGCCTGTCGTTCTTGCTCAATTTGGCGCTCCTGCTCTAGTTGTTGCTTACGTTCAACGACACGTTGTTTCTCCAACTCAGCTAACTCTCTCGCAGCGCGTGCTTCTGCTATTCGTTTCAGAGATGCTGTACTTAATCGAGAATTATTACTACGAGCTGACCTTAATGACGATGGAGACTTCGCAGATTTTTCCGGTACATCGTTTTTTGTGTTCATTTGAACATCTTGCTTTTTCTGCAGTCTTTCACTTCTTCGCAAGATATCCTGATCCATTTCTCAGCTCGAAGGACCACACATGTAAATAATCTACAAATAAAATTGATTTTCTCTTCGATAGTTTGTTTATTAATACATTTTCTTTTGTTCTCTGACATAATCCGTCAAAACCTATTATACGCATAAAACTTCCAACTTAAAAGTAACATTGTGACATAGCATAAAGAAAAAGGAGTTTCCTACAACAACAATACATTTTTATTCAACTTAATATTTTTTCATTTTCGTATTCTGAAAGTAAGTTTTTGCTTACCTAAGTATAGGGGAGAAAATTATACATCGCGATTCTAGGGCCGACAAGAAGTTAATTAAGAAAAAAGAATTTCACTATTTGTCAAACGCGGTCATAGACAAAGTAAAGTCCAATACAGCTATAGTCTGATTTTTAATTCGACGGAATTCTGACATTTCAGAAGTGTTGCCAACATTGAAAAACTCTTCCTAAAAAGGGAGAGCATTTTAGCAAAATAAAAAATAAACCTTTATTGAATTTAAGGTTTCAATTAAAAAAACTAAGACTTAAAAAATTACTGATAATTTTAAAATGGTAATTACATTGTTTAATGTCATATTATTGAAGTTACAATAATTGTCAAGGAAATTATTTTTCTATTACTGGGACCCCTGTTCAATAATCCATAGGCTGCCAACCTTTTTTAGAAAAATCTCTTCGTTTGTAAAATTTTTGCTTCTTCTAAGAGCCAATATAACAAGATGTCAAATATAAAATTAAAAAACTATTTACGCCGCGTCATGCACCGCGGTACGAGTTGCGCAAAGTGAAACAATTAATATTAGAGGGCATATAATATCACAGCTGAAAAATGGCAAGAATGCATAATAGTACATTATGGTACAAGTGTGTAATGTAGGTGATTACCGCTGAGGCGCATTGAGGCCCGAGCCGTCAGGCGAGGGTCTTAAGAAGCCGAGGACGGTAACCATCAATACACACGTGTATCATACAACGCTTTTCAACACACTTCTGAATAAAACAATACTTAAATAAAAAACCATTTTACATAGTAGATAAAAAGTTTACTTAGAGACACAATTAGTAAATGTGCAGTTAGTAAAATTATAATTAACTATTTTTGATGACATAGCGGTCTCATCAGATAGATTATTTATTGAAATACTTTCATGTTCTATTGTTATTTGTGATGGTTCATTATTCGTGTAGGTAGGTGAAATCCAATCATTGGACGTACTTGGTATTTCGCCAGTAGTATGCGTCTCAGAATCAAGTTTAATTCTTTTTGTGATTTTTGCACAAATTTCCTTCTTGTTTTGTATGGAATCTTCTACGTATGATTCTGCTACATTGCTAGATCGCCACCCGCCATGTCCCTTCAAAGTCATTATATCAGCTCCTGAATTTGCCAGCAATGTAGCTGAAGTTCTTCTGAAACTATGTCCAGTGTAGCTCTCAGCATCTACTAAACCCAAAAACTTAGCGATTTCTTTAGGCATAGAACCAAATTTGTTTATACCTATAGGCTGACAGGTACATTTACCATTCTGGTAATTTAGAAAGAAACGGTCATTTTTTGTTTTTGGCGAACGAAAACTTTCATACTTCTTAACAATATCATAGAATGGACCGTGTATGGTGAATGACCTAGGTATTTTATTTTTCGTGATAGGTATCTTCACTAAAAGCATCTGGCCATGGTTCTCTATATATTTTACAGTTATATTTGTTAATTCTTGTATCCTACAGGCACCAGTTACACCAAATATTAAAGCAACCTGAAACAAAAGAAACAATAATTAAGGTCAACACACAACACAAGCTGCTATTAAATATTTAATTAAAATTAATTTAACTAACCTTTGTAGCCAAATATTGGTTATCTGGAGCATCTTTAATAAATTTTTCAATATCATCAGATGATAAAACCTTAGATTTTTTGCTTCTAAATCCATCAGATAGTCTCTTTAGATAAGCTGACAAATTCGAGTATGTTTTTAAGTCCACTCCATTCTTTGTTCGAACTGTACTTTTTAACATTGAGTAAATACACCACAAAGAGCTAGGTTTGTACTTAGAAGATAATTCTTTAAAGTACGCCATGAACACATTTTCTGAAAAAGACTGCGTATTCTTGTTGTTCTGCCATTGTATGAAATTTTGGTACGCTAATAGATATTTTTCCTTTGAGTTTTCTGGTAGTAAACTTTCCATAACGTTCTGGGCTTCACATCTTATATCGGGCGGTGTACAACATACATCATTTTCTTCATAAATTGTATTTGCAGACATCTTAATTAATAACTAACTAAATAACTTCAAAAGAGAAAACGAGACTACGAAACGAGAATGAATAATAGTAATGAAAAAGTCACAGTTTGATTATAGGTGTCATTATGTGCCTAATTGCCATGGGATTAGAGCCACTTTATGAGGAAGTGTGTTGAAAACCATATTATTAAAGAAGAGGATCAAATGTGCCCTCTTAATGATCTGCTGGATAGTGTGTGTGATTCTTTTATAATCCGAGTTGATGATGATGACGACAATGATGATATGTGATGATAATTAATAAATATTTTTATGTGAGAAATATGTTGTTTTACTCTGTTTTACCATTTAAAAATGTACATTCTAGCTAGTGTGCATTGAGTGCACAAAACAAACACTATTTACAGTGTCATTACTTGATCTAATTCAGTTTCATATTTTTTGTTAGTAAATATTTAATTAATTCTAAGCAGAAAAGGTTATTGATATCCGATTTGTCTATGGATTACATCTGTCAGAATTCCGTCGAATTAAAAATCAGACTGTACATCTATGTATATAAAATTTCTCGCGTCACTAAGTTGGTTCGGGATAAACTCCGAAACTACTTAACCGATTTTGATGAAATATGGCGTACTGTGTATAATTTGGTCCAACTTAAAAGATAGAATAGTTTTAATCTCGGTCATTGATCTCAATATTTATTATTGCATCAAACTTTATTAGGGAATGAAAATAAATTTTCGCTGATTATTTACGAAGATATTCTCTTTTCTTTGTTTTGTCGCATATCTTGCAAACTTATTGCGGCTGTTGTACACACTCATCGAGAGTCTCGACCGGGAACGCCCTCGACGACAGCATTCCTGTACACACTCGTTCTGTCAGTTGTACTGAACACTGCTCTGCTAGGGAATGCTCGCTTATTCGCACCCAAGCATCGTGGATAAATTGCTTGTCCTCGTGTTATTCAAGTTTTTTTTAAAAATTGTGTGCTTGTTCAGACAAGCAAACTGAACAACTTTCACTATGAGACCAGCTGTTCCACACAAACGTTCAACATTCACTGAACCTAGATGTATGGAACAGCTGATTTCTTTTTTGCGATTTCAAAGTTAGTCCCATAGTGAAAGTTGTTCAGTTTGCTTGTCGGAACAAGCACACAAATTTTTATTGATAATTAAAAAATTACCTTGTAGTATCTCCTTTGAGTTCCATAATACCGCCTCCCGTTGATAGCACTTCGAAAACCGTAACTCACGTTCGTTAGACCGCAAAACGCGTCCTTTCACAAACATAGTCAGCGGGCAATGAAATGAAGGAGTGTTTACATGCTTTCTCTGGTTTTCCTCGCGAGATCAAACGAGAGCCTTTCACTCGGGCACAAAAAGCCAAGACCGACAGAGGCGAGGCACGAAAGAGCGAGACAAGACGAGAGAACCATGTACACAGCACATCAGATCAACCTACCCAAAACTGTCAAAATATCCCAATCGATATTCAACTCTATCTGCTCAGAGTTAGATTCAAATTCGATTGCAGAATTTTAATAGATATGGGTAGGTTGATCTGATGCCGTGTGTACATACTCGCTCTCGGCCTCCTCGGGGTGTCTGCGAGTGTGTACAAAAAATAAAAGTTATTGTTACTAAAGTCCTTTTATTTCTGACATCATATCAGTTTTGGGCGAGCGCTTTTTTTTAAAACATCACAAATTTTTCAGCTTTCAGAAAAGTATCCATTCAATGTTTCGAGTGGAGTTGTATATTCACAATAAATGGTTTTTCGTGACAAGTTAGAAAATCTCGAAAATATCGAAGAACCGTCACAACTTGGTAACCATCCAGTTTTGACCCCTAGTTTACTGGACTTAATTTGTTGCCAATGACCTCTAGTACAACCCCTTTCAAGGAATAGGCGGAGTTTTCCTGTCACCCTGAATGTTTTAACTACCCATCGAGCATCCCCTCGGTGAGGATAGTTAGTTCGCCACTTGTAATGTAAAATCGCGCGTGTCCCTCAGCGCAGCAGTATCGCAACGGCGCAGGGGTCCGCGGACTCGCTGCTGGCGGAGGGGGGCGCGGAGTCCCCCCCGGACGCGTGCCGCTCGCTCTCCTGCCTCACTGACTCCACGGACCACTCGGCGCCCGTCAACTTCGACATGAGCAACCGGGTAACACTTTTTTCTGCCACATTTGACTTGCCATGGCTTGCAGGCTATGGTCACAGAATAGATAATAGTAATACGGACAGAAGTTACACTCCTTTGATCTTGAAAAAAAAAAGCCGATATTTTTTAAGTAACTAAACTTTGAGCATCCAAGCTGAATCACACCTTAACGCCACGCGTAGCGTATGCTATTAGTAATTCTGAAGCATCACGTCGCTACGAGCTCGAGCGATAGGGTTGTTGTTGATGGTAAATAACCATAGAAAACCACAACCACCACCAAGAAGTGCGCGGAACTATGCTATACAGTGGCGGTCACAAAATTAAAGACACCAGTCGATTTTCATACAAACGAGGTAACTTTGAAGCCTTGGTTCTCCGCCAGGGATTGACCTAGCTGTGATCAGATGATGGCCATCTAGGGAGTGAATGGAGGAGATTCAGATCGCTATACACACCCAACTGATCTGATCAGCATTCTAGAAGATATACGGATATGTTTAAAAAATCCGCAAAATTAGCATAAAATTGTATGGAAATCCAGAAACTGAAAACTCTGATTCTTATATCTCTAAGAACGCTGATCAGATCAGTTGGTTGTGTATAGCGATCTCAATCTCCTCCATTCACTCCCTGGATAGCCATCATCAGATCACAGCTAGGTCAATCCTCGGCGGAGAACCAAGGCCTTGTTTGTATGAAAATCAACTGTTGTCTTTAATTATATGACCGCCACTGTATATACTGTGAGTATGTATTGCTCCCAAGAGCGCGACAGCCCCGCTGCTTCAACACTCTCACGGCCTTATTAATAAAAATTTTACTCCTTGGATCATCCTCGGATTAGTTACTCCGTGTTTTGTCTTGTTTCCGCACATGTCGGCTGTCATATGTCAAAATAAGACAAAACACGGAATAACTAAACCAAGGATGATCCAAGGAGTAAAATTTTGTGAGAGTGTTAGCATTAATAGGACCGTCAGTGTTCGCGAAACGGTAGGTACTTATCTTATACCTAAACGCGTAGTGACGGAAGTCTGTCTTAGCTTAGGACAGTCCCAGTTAGTATGCTGTCACTTCTCACCTTTAATTAAAAGAATGCGACAGCGTGCCACTTAAGATTGTCAATTTGGGTCTCCGGGTATCTACATACCGAGTTTCATAACATCGTAAACAAGCTAAAATATTAAAAGTCATAGTCAGCGCTCACTCCGCGTTCCCGAACACATTTAGGCAGTATAATAATTTAGTTGTCTGATAAAAAGGCGACAGGGTAGCTCTTGGCATTCATCTCACCTGATGGTATGCGACGACGGTGCAGCCGAAGGTAGAAGCGAGCTTCACCCGGACTCCTCGACAGCTGAAGAGCTGGCTATCTTATCTCTAATTGCATTGTCGGAACACAACAATGCTATCAACATTTTTACTGTGGCGACAAACTTAGGTAAGTCGGTGGTAACTAGCCAGGCTGAATCAGAAGCCTACCACCAATCATACCAAGCGGGAAAGCTTCCGTCCTATGGGATTGCCTCGACCACTAGTCCACGGAGGCGGTAAAGTTTTCTTTTAATACATTTGCTCAAAAAGTAGACTTTTCCAAGTGTGTTTAGCGTGCGGAAAGTTATTTTTTTCCGCACTAGTATGCTTTTCGTTTTTCTTCTGCATATCCAAATACATGGAGGTTTTTAATCAAAAAGTTTACTGTACAAAATTTCTGTATGTAATGACTGTTTTACAGAGTAAATATTATTAATAAATTAACTATTGTTCAAACTGTAATGTTAATTAATACGTCTTGTCCAAGAATTAAACTGGTTTTTCGTCGATTTCTTTTTGTTGTTTTATTTTTTCGCAAATGTTTCAAAAACGTCGTTCGATGCACGTGCGGAATTGTCATTCCCAGTCGTCCCTATTGTTGGTTGACCCGCGACTTTTGAAGAAAGGACATACTCTCCGCATTTGTATCGAAATGTTGTTAGAGTCCGCTCTAGTCAACGGACATTTGCTTTTTCATCGCGTGTGGTTAGGCGAAGCTGCCGCGCGGGATCGAGAACATCCGGCCTCACATCGAGCAAGTGGACAACGTGCCCCTGCTGGTATCGCTGTTCACCGACTGCACCGCACGCTCCGTCCACTCCATGATACAGATCATGCAGGTTATTAATCTTACATTATTTATCTTCTATCTATATATATAAAAGGAGATGTTCCCATCTATAGATGCCCGCACAGCCGTAACCGCTTATGGTAGAAACGTGAAATTTGGACAGATGTTTTAATTCAAAATGCGGACGCACACTAAGTGGGAATTTAAAAAAAAAATAAACCTAAAGGGATGAAATAGGGGTAGCAAGTTTGTATGGAAAAATATTTAAATTAGCAACGATTTTGAGAAAACTTGAAAATAATGCTCTTAAAAATATTTCATTGAACACGTGTTTCATGATTTATTGAATTCACCCCATTAGGGTGAAAAATAGAGGTTGAAAGTTTCTATGGAAAATATTTACAATCTGCTCCAATTTCTATGAAAGGTATTATCCGGGGTTTTATTTTTTTTTTTTTCCCACGAGAAAACAATAATAACGCGGGCGAAGCCGCGAGCGGAAAGCTAGTGTTTTAATAAAATGTTTCAATCTAAAATGTTTTGAGTGTAATGTACAATGTGTCTGGCATCAAACCGCAACCTGCCCATGCCAACTTAGTCGTATAAAACTTATGGTGTTATTGAAAATTCAGATTTGTAAAATTAATTTTAAAATTCCCTTATACAAATAGTTCTAGTCTGAATATGGTGAGTGGCTAATGTTAAATATCTGCGTTAGAGCAGGCAAGCTCACTAGAGCTCGCGCGCCGTACAAAGGACAACGCGGCAGTATCGTTCAGCGGTTTAGCTGCTACAGTTCCGAGGCGGAGGTGTGCTATCGGCGAAAAGGTTCTCGAACATTTCAGCGAAATCGTGATATTTCTAGAAAATTTCAGAAAGGCGTCGCGCGTCCTTGAAAGTTTCCGAGCCTACTGGAAGGTTCTGGAACCTAATGAAAAAGTGTCGAAAACTCTGGAACTTTACGAAACTATGAGGAAAGTTCTGGAAAGCCGCGCTTCTCGTTTTTAAGTAGCGCAGCGGCCGTATATAAAGACCGTGTGGGTGCAGCCTGGACACAGTTGACTCGAAGTCATAACAACGAGCGACAATGAAAGAAAGAAAGAAAGAAAATTTTTATTTTGCCACCACACGACAAAAACACAAAAAAAAACGAACAGAAAACAGTTTAAGAACAACTAAAAACAATTATTTAGGTGTTTGTCGTCGTGTGATGCCAAAACTGTACTCAGCTCAGTATAAGCAGCAAGCGGCAGGCGCTTGCTACACTGATATTCTGCTGAGTACAGCAGTGACATCTAGCACGGGATTACCTACACAATGAGTGCGATCGACGGAGAAATGCGAAGTATAGTGCATTTTAAGTTGTTTTGTACTGCGCAATACGTAGTGTAGTGTGTTTTTAAGTGGTGTTGTGTGCTTAGTTTTAGTGTTTTTGTCGAGGACGAAATAGACGTTTTCTTTTGTGGAAATTGGCTTTTTTAATACCCTCACCCGTATCAATAATATAGGTTATATCTTTGTGTATAGATTGTGTAAGTTATCATTTGGTTATACATATAACCTGCATTAGCTTACGTCGCCATAGCGACGGCGACTCGAGTTAAATAACCCGGGCAACTCGGGTTCGTCATCCAGTCCGTTGACCCGAGTTGATTTTGCTCATCTACCGAGTTGACTCGGTCATTCATTACGGACTCGGACTGCTACGGCGCATGGTGCCGCTACGCGTAGGTGTGATCGAATCGAGTTGAATAACCCGGTCCTGGGCATATTCATATCGGTATTTTTGGATAAATAACGTAGTTTCGTTTTATTACAAAACACACAAGAATAATTTCGACTTTGAATCTTTAGTCGGTCGAATCAACTCGACCCGAGTCAGCCCGAGTTGCAACCCGGGTTAGAATTATTTCAACTCGAGTTATCCGAGTTGAAAATATTGTGACTCGACCCATCACTGCGTCGCCATGTAGGTAATGCGGGTTACTGTTTGATGATGCAGATAATGCAATGATATGATATGCATGCAAATTATTGAACCTATAATGGGTCAACTTCAATAATGGGTCAACGTAGTACTTGGCAGCTATTTGATTTTCATTATTATTATTATTAAAAAATATATACGGCTGATAATATCTGTATCAAATCACTAATTTACGCGTTTCTCGTCCAGGACTATGGAGAAGTAGTCTGCGTAATGGGATCAGCGGCGAACTGTCTCAACATGGAGATATTCATGCAGGCGGACGCCAGGTAAATATCTACTGGTGGTCATTTGAAAGACATTCTATGCTATGAGTTCGTCTTGGTCGATCGTAAAGTGCCGTGTTTATGTCAGTTAAAGGATCGATTCCAATCATAGAATTCCGGTTGAGTTTCGCTTTATTATTGGAATTGATCCTTTGCTATCTTAAAATAAAAATATTCTTTATTCAAATATGACTTGATAGAAAGCTCTTTTGAATTGTCCAAATGATTACCTAACACCCATTCAGGGCATCTTTTAGCTTAAGAAGAATAGGCGCAAAATACTTGTTAGTTTTATCAGAATTCAGAAGTGCCGACATTTACAAAGAATTATGTCGTTACCGCACACAGCAATATTTGTTTACACAAATGTATTGAAAGCTCAAATTTCGAGCACCATGAAAACCAATGCTTTCAATTTCAAATCTTCCAGTTGAATTTTAAGTCTTTTCACAATATCCATGATAGTTCAAAATCGTTCGAAGAGACATCATCATCTCGGATATAACTGAGTGGCAACTTGTTATATCGTTGCTTACAAGAAGGTTGTCTTTGTCTTTTACAGCGTAGCCGTAGAACCGTTGTACCCAGTTTTGTGCCAAAAAATGCCGCCGTACCAAGTGCCCGATAAGTGTGTCGGGCCGATAGACCTGGCGAGGTCCCTCAACTCAGTACCGTGTTCCTTGTCGGTATGTTAACTGCTTAATATGTATGACTCTATAGATCAGCGAGTGTTGTAAAAAATGTTGGTACTTTTAAAAAAATATAACAAATATATGTAATCTTTTAGTATTTAGAAAGTGATAAATTTGTCAAAAACCAAGTCAAGTTGATTGTTGGTTGTATCGGTTGTAAAGTTTGGATCTAATCAATTACATCCGAGCTTCGAACTTATTTAAACCATTTTCTCGTGGTCCAACTAGTAGAAAATCTAGTTCTATCTGCGCTTTTATAAATATTTACCATTCATGGCTTCAAAAATATACATTTCATTTATAGAAACCTGCAATATTTTATGTTGACATTTTTTTTTACTAATTAAAACAATTCATATATTCACTGTAGACTAGACAAAATTTCTTATAAAAACTTCGATGTTTCAACAAATATGTTGAAGTTATATTGTCTCAAATCTATTTTATTTTATTACTGTAGAAGTTAATGAAATGTGAGTGTGTTGGGCTTGGACCCCGATATTGGGGTTTTCTTCGACGGAGTTTCATACCCGAGCTCACTACATTGCTCAAATTCAAATGCAAAAGTACTTTATTTCATAGGTCCTTGCGGGCACTTAAATTCGTCAATTTTACAAAATTAATGAAACATGAAAAATATTCTACTAAAATCAAAATAACCCGTAGCCGTAGCTCTGTGGCCTCCGTAGAACTGAAGACCTGCAAGACTGCTGGAATACGACTTAGCAGTCTAAAAACACTTGTAACTTCATCTTTTATGTAAAAAATCATTTTTACTTTCATTCCATCATATGTGCTCGTGTCTGGAACCTATTAGGCTAAATTTTTCTACCACAACCACTACATGTTGTTTCTATTCTTTGCACGCGGCTCAGTTGCAAAACAAATGGCAAAATAAGCCGTTCACTAACTACTGCAGCAAGGAGGTGAGATATCTCTTCTTTTACTACACTATACTGTCTGTTATTCTTGTCATTTAAGCTACACGAATATAGGTATGACATGGCTTTGAATTTATATTTAAGGTTGGACCAGCGATATAATCTGAGTGAAAAGAAAACGCAAAAATAAAGGTGGAGTGGTGGCGTTAGTGATTACAAATTTTACTGTTCGGTTTGGTTGGTGACATGACTTCGGCCTCCTGACTCGCTACCACCATCTTTTTATACAAAAAAGCTGGCAAAAAACAGACAACGCCCAGTAATAACAAAAAAAAATCGATCTATCTAATTTCACTCCTACCCTTCACACTGGAACACAGCGATGCAACTATGCAAGCGCCGCCACTGCTTTGCGGTAGACTGATAAGGACAGGGGTCGTGGCACAGATGATAGGTCCAGTTTCCCTCTGCTAATCTTTTTTAACTTCGTACGTGCAATTCATCGCTAGTTTTTTAAATTAATGAGTCATTGTGTGTCAGTTTTTATTAACCCCCGACGCAAAAACGACGGGGTTGTATAAGTTTGACGTGTCTCTGTGTGTGTGTGTGTCTGTCTGTGTGTCTGTTTGTGGCATCGTAGCTCCCGAACAGAAGAACCGATTTTAATTTTGTTTTTTTTTTGTTTGAAAGGTGAATTATCCATTTCGCGTTAAACGTAATCTAATATTAAAAAAAGGAAGCCTGAACGCATCTGTAATTTGACAGTACATTAGGTGCGTTCCGAAGGGCAAAGATATCGATGTCAGCGCACTAAGTAGAAATGACTTTTAGCGCGCTGATATTGATAACATCGCCATTCGGAACGCACCCGTACAGCCAGTTACGGTCCGAAATGCGTATCTTATCAATAATATTAAAACCTAAATATCTCATTAAATTGGGGTTTTAAAAATGATATAATTATTTAAACATGCTATTTTTAACCAGTACAATAATGTACGAGCAATGCATGCATCGTACAATTCGCGCGGCATCAGCAGTTTTGTACTCAGTTGACGTCATTCACGCTATTGCATTGTTTTAAGCATATTATTCATTAGTAGTTAGCGATCAGCCAACAAGAGCGCCGCGCCTACTCATTATTTACCATTTATAACATAGGATAGTCTCAGTTAAATATATCAGTTTAATCAAGTTAACAAGTTTATCATTTAATCAATATTGTTTCGGCGTAACCCGAACATTGGTCCTTCGAGTCTTCCGAAAGACGGGATCACTACACGTGTTCAACAGTTCTTGTGTCAGTTTGTGGAGTGCATACGTGTCGTGCTTCTAACCAGTGACCTTTCGGATGAAGTGCATTAATCAACGTCACTGAGGATATTACACCGTTCATCTCGTGGCGTACTGTGCTATCAAGTAAGCACAGACTACCCAGGAATCAGAAGAACCAAGATCTTCTTATATCCAGGGCATCAAGGCTTGTGTGCGAGTCTGCACGCAACCACCAGCATCAAGAAATCAGACAAGTAAGATCTGTCCATTTATACATACATATTTTGTCTGTAGATATGTCGACCATAGACGATATCTACTCAAACCAACAACAAGTTGCCAAAGCTATCGAGCATGTCCTTACCAATTTTAACAAGGACAGCGCCGATAGGAAGACACCAGAATATCTACAGCGGCGCGTGGATCTTCTAGACAATTATTGGCATGAATTTTTAAATAATCACGGTAGGTTGTCAGAGGTTCAAACAGAATCTCACCCCTATTTTACTAATAAGGAATTCGATAGGGTTAGGGAGAGATATGAGGCTATCCGATCACATATTAAAAGTTATCACGCCCCGGCCGGAGCGGAGAGACCAAGAACCCCCGTGTTGAAACCACCAACCTTCGTTGACCGGTCTGAGGAATCTAAGCCCTCACCTTCCTCGCGAGGGACGGCCAGTAAGACTGAAGATATGCTGAAAAAACAGCAGAGTAATCTTAGGGCATTCCAACGGACTCTTCAAAATTTTGATGTAAACAACTTAAATGAAAATTGGGAGTTTGATGATATATTGCGCACAATTCAAATGCGCTGGGGAATCGTTGACGCATTACATTGGGAGTTAGATGCTGAGCTTAATGGTTCCAACATGGAGTATGAAGAAGTTTTTAGTCGCTATGAAAGAGAATATCACGAGGTAAAAAGGGCTATCAACAAAAGATTTTCTTCAAGAGTTCACATGGAAAAGTCCGCGCCTCAAATGGAAATACCACAATTCAGCGGAAACTACCTGAATTGGACCTCATTCAAAGATCTTTTTGTTGAAACAATACATAATAATTATTCAATGTCAAAAGCCCAAAAATTGCAATACCTAAAATCTAAAGTTAAAGGAGAGGCCGAAAGATTGATACAGCATTTAAAAGTGAGTTCAGATAACTACGATATATGTTGGGATATTTTAAATCAAAGATTTAATAACAAAAAACTTATTTTTTCATCTCACATTAATATATTATTAAATATTCCAACAATACAGCATCAATCCATAAATCACATTAAACGCATTCACGATTCAACCTTGGAATGTCTCAATGCCATAAAGAATTTAGGGGTAGATGTTGGTTCATGGGATCCTCTTATTGTGCACATATTGGCACAAAAATTAGATACTGAGTCACACATGGAGTACGTCGCATCACTCAAACAACCAAGGGAATTACCAAATTTAAAAGAGTTCTTGTCGTTCTTAGAAACCAAATTTACCACATTGGAATCTTCTCGCAGGAAACAAGATGGAGTATCCTTTCAAAAACACCAAGGTACTTCTAAGTCTTACAATCATTACCAAGCTAATGTGGAAAAGCAAAGCAATCTACTGAAAAATTCATTTTCATCAAGCACAAAAATGACAACGCTTCAACCAGGCCAGACTACCACAGGCCCTAAGTTTAGATGTCCGATGTGCAAAAGCAATGTGCATGGCATTTATTATTGCCGAAAATTCATTGATTTGTCACCAAATGACAAACGTGACATAATATCAAAATTTAAATTGTGCCCGAACTGCCTAAATAATCATCAAAATATTTGTTTATCAGAACATCGTTGTAAAGTCTGCAACAAAAGCCATAACAGCTTGTTACATGATGCATTCTCACAATCAAACGAGGTCATGACGGACACACAAGCTCAGAGTTCGCCTAGCAACACAAATGCAAAAATCACGAAAAGTAGTTCGCACGTGCAACTTTTTAGTGAACCCATCGAGGTTCTGTTGCCAACAGCTATCCTTAAAGTACAAGGAGTTGATGGTTTGTATCATGAAATGCGAGCCTTGTTAGATCAGGGTTCACAGACCTCGTTAATCACCGAAAGAGCGGCTCAGCTGTTAAGACTTCCACGTAAAAAATGTAGAGGAGTAATTTCAGGCGTAGGTGACAAAGATAGCGAAAGCAAGGGTCTAATTAAAATAAAATGCGTATCCCGTATTAACGACTTTTCATTTGAAACAGAAGCATTAATAATGAAAAATCTAATAAAAAATTTACCAAGTTGTTCATTTCAAAAGCCAGAGTGGCCATATCTTAATAACATTAACCTAGCGGATACCGAATTCTATCTTAGCCGCCCGGTAGACCTTCTCTTAGGAGCCGAAGTTTATTCACAAATTTTACTTGATGGTATATGCAAGTCAGATTTAACCCTTACAACAGCCCAGCAAACACAGTTAGGCTGGATATTAAGTGGTAACACAAAAAGAGTTTTTCAATGCAACGTCGTAATGCAAGATCTTGATGACATAAAGAGCTTCTGGGAGATCGAAGATATTTTAGAATCATCCCAATTATCAAACGAAGACCAAAAATGCATTGAATATTACAATTCAAAAACCACTAGACGGGATGATGGGAGATATGAAGTTAGGTTACCTTTAAGACCTAATTACCAAACAGAATTAGGTCAGTCCAAACAGAAAGCCATGGCGCAATTTTATAAGTTAGAGAAAACATTTGAAAAGCAAAATAATATTGCAAGTGAATACAAGCTATTTATAAACGAGTATTCATTACTCGGTCACATGACACCAGTGACACCGATTCACGGAAAGAAGTCACCTGAGTATTACCTACCTCATCATTGCGTCATTCGCCAAGACTCAACTACGACAAAATTGCGAGTAGTATTTAATGCCTCCGCAAAAACATCAAGCGGTAATAGTTTGAATGACGTAATGTACAGAGGGCCAAACCTTCAACAAGATCTTCAATGCCTAATCATCAAGTGGATGCAATACAAGTTTGCTTTCACAGCAGACATTGAGAAAATGTTCAGACAAATTTGGCTGAACATCGAAGATCAGGCTTTGCAGAAAATAGTATGGCGTAATAGCAATTCAGAAAAGCTTGAATCATATCAGTTAGGAACAGTCACATACGGGACAAAGGCAGCTCCTTTTCTCGCTATGATGACTCTTAAACAGTTGGCACAAGATGAGAAAGAGAACTATCAAGACAGTTCAGCACCAAGCATACTTCAAGACTCTTTCTATATGGATGATCTTATTTATGGAGCTCATAATGAAAGTTCAGCGAAGAAAATTCAATCAGAGCTAATTCTTCTTTTAAAGTCTGGTGGATTCAACCTAAGGAAATGGAAATCAAACTTGCCAGCACTACTGCAGCAGGATCAAGATAGCAGTAAACAAACAGATTTTGATTTTAAAGTTTTAGAATCAACCAAAACCTTAGGACTTGGATGGAACCCTATTAAAGACTGTTTTACATTTCAATCTAAGATAGAATCATCACATATAAAATGCACCAAACGAACACTTCTTTCCGACATCTCCAAGTTGTTTGATCCCCTGGGCTGGCTTTCGCCTGTAACAATCAAATTAAAAATTCTATTTCAAAACACCTGGAAAACAAATATTCAATGGGATGAAGACGTACCGGAAGATATATTTAAAGAATGGGTTACGATCTGTAAAGATATAGCAATGATAAAAGATTATAACATTCCCAGGTGGTTGAAAACAGAGGAAAACGATCATATTGAGTTGCATGGGTTCTGCGATGCAAGCAACCAAGCTTACGCGTGTGTCGTTTACAGTAAGAAAAAATCTGTGGTTAGATTAATCGCTGGGAAAACAAAGTTAGTACCGCTAAACAAAAATATATCTTTGCCTCGCTTAGAACTAAGTGGAGCATTACTTTTATCAAAATTAATGGAAAAAATAAAATTATCGTTAAATAACTTTAATATTACAATTTATGGCTGGTGTGACTCAACCGCAGTTTTGGGTTGGCTGCACGGTGATGCCGACCGATGGAAGCCCTTTGTCGCTAACAGGGTAAAACAGATCACTACGTCGATGCGAGGAATCTGTTGGCGCTATGTTAAAACAAATGAAAACCCGTCTGACTGCGCCAGTCGAGGTCTTACAGCTCCTCAGTTGAAAACACACAATCTTTGGTGGGATGGTCCCACATGGCTTCCTATTTACCAACCAAACGGTGATGACACCAAACTATTTTCGACAGATCAAGAGTTGCGAAAACTTAAACTAGTTCATACCACGCAGCATATTACGGAAAATAGTATCATTAATAAGCTGTTAACAAAATATAGTTCTTTATCAAAAACAACACGGATCTTAGGATGGATAAGAAGATTTATTTATAGGAAAAGCAAATTAGATTATTTATCATTAGAAGAATTAAGACAAGCGAAATTAGTCATAATAAAACATGTACAAGCGGAAGAATTTAGCACAGAAATAAGTCAAATAAAACAAAGCAAAAGTGTTAGCATAAGCAATAAATTAAGTAGTTTAAGCCCTATGTTAGATAACAAAGGCGTGTTAAGACTATCAGGAAGGTTGAGAAATGCAAATATGGACTATGAAACAAGACACCCAATAATCATCCCAAACAACACGCGCTTGGCCGACCTTATCATTGATGAATCACATGAACTTACCTTTCATGGCGGTCCGCGCTTGACGACAGCATTGATGCGACAAAAATATTGGTTGATTGGTGGTATCCGGGCTACCAAAAAGCGCTTGCGTTTGTGTGTTGTTTGTAGAAAGCACCAACCTGATGAACAAAACCAGCTCATGGGCGACTTACCTTCATGCAGGGCTAACAAGTCTCGCCCCTTCTATCATGTAGGAGTTGATTACACCGGTCATGTCCTAGTCAAGGCCAGCAAGGGCCGTGGAATCAAGTCGACTAAAGGATATGTGGCCGTATTCGTCTGTATGGTCACAAAGGCCGTACACCTCGAGCTGGTATCAGACTTATCAAGCTCCGCATTCCTGGCTGCTTTAAGACGCATGGTAGCGAGAAGAGGAGTGCCGGGACACATCTACAGTGACCAGGGTACCAACTTTGTCGGTGCTAACAAAGTATTGCAACAAGAATATGACCATCTAAATCACATCATGAACAAGGACTTCTTAGTTGAAGTAACCAGTATCGGCATAGAGTGGCATTTTAATGCACCTTCCTGGCCATCAGCAGGAGGCCTGTGGGAGGCAGCCGTTAAAAGCCTTAAACACCACCTGAGAAGAGTCATCGGTGAACAAAAACTCACCTTTGAAGAGTACATCACACTCCTTTCACAAATTGAAGGCTGTCTCAATTCACGACCATTGTGTCCACTCACGGAAGACCCTCAAGATATAGACGTTCTCACGCCCGCCCATTTCTTGACAAATGGTCCGGCCTTAAACATCCACGACACAGAAACAGATTTGAGGACGAGATGGACATTGCTACAAAACATTCTCAGAGCACTATGGGAGCGATGGCAAAACGAGTATTTAACACAATTAAGTTCTAGAAGTAAATGGAGAAAACCACAAAGCAACATTAAGATCAACGACATCGTTACCATCAGGGATGAAAATTTGCCCCCAGGCAAATGGGCTCTTGGGCGAGTTATAGCGTTACACCCCGGAAATGACGAACTTGTAAGAGTCGTTAGTTTAAAAACTAAATCAGGCATCATAAAACGACCGATCGTCAAAATTTCAGGAGAATCAAAAGCACCTAGCGTTATTATGGCGAAACCAAACCTCTGTCGTAGAGTCAGAACTCAATCTTCTTAAACGCACAGAATTAGTAATAAATAAACACCATAAAATTGTTAATTCCAAATTTAATTTATTAGAAAATAGCATGACCCAATTCAAGACTGCATTACAAAATATTTCACTATTTAATGAATTTATTAGTACCGCAATGATGACTAACAATTTGTTGTCGAGTCTAAAGAGTATTCAAGAAACGTTTTTAGACACTATTACCAATTTATACAATGGCAAGTTTCAATTCCATTTGTTAACACCAAATCAATTGAAAGAAGAGCTCAGTACCATAGCAAGACAGCTCCCGAAAGATCTATCTCTACCAGTCGACACTTATGAATTTTATGAAATTTACAATTTGTTAGAAGTTAGAGGAAGCCTTTCTGAACCATATTTAATTTTTGAGATAAAAATCCCCTTGATCGGCAGAGACATGTACGAGATATTAAAACTTATTCCAATCCCGTACAACATACGCAACAACACACAAGCAGCTGTTGTTCCTGTATCAGAGTATGTTGCGGTCAATATAAAGAAGGACGCTTATATACCGCTAACAGAGAAAAATTTAGATTTATGCATCAAGAAAGATACGACACTATCATTATGTCGCCCTAAATCCCCAATTTTCAACCTTAAAAACGATCAAAGTTTATGTGAGATACAAACAAATACAAAAAATTGCAAAACAATAACGAGTCTTTGCCAAAATGAATTTATAGAATTACACACATCAGATAGTTATTTTTATTATTGTTGCACTAAGTGCACTCTTAAATTGTTATGTGAAGATTCTGTAACAGTGGTACCAATCACACAAGCTGGTTTATTTGGTGTAAATCAAGAGTGCATTATTAAAACAGCTGATTTCATGGTGTACTCGCAAAGACAATCATCCAATAAATTGACAATCAGTTCAGACATACCAGAAATACGAATTTCGCCTATTAATCATATTGTGAATATCTCCCTACCTGACCTATCTATTCTTGAAAGAAATTACTCTGGCAACCTTAAGTTTAATGACCAAATAGAAAAAATCCAAAACCAAATAAACGACATGAAGAACAGTGACCCTCTTGTCGAGGTTTCCTATCATGACATCCACCATTACGTTGCTATTTACGTAATCTTCGCGGTGGTAGCAATAGGGGTGGCGGCAGCCGCTTATCGACGCTGCCGCAGGGCGGCCGCGCGGACGGCAGCAGCGACGAGGGCGTCGACGCCGGACCGGTCGGTGCCACAGCTCGCACCCGCCGGTAGCTCCAGAAGTGTACAGTGCAGTGATAGTGTTATGGGCAATCAGTGTAGTATTAGTGTTATGGGCAATCAGTGTAGTGTTAGTGAAACTAATGAGATCTCAAATGTGCGGTTTTCAAAACAAAATAAAAGCACGTCGCCCGTGCTTCGTAGCTATTTCCATAATAAAAACTAAAATTTTAAACATGTAAATTAGTATATTACTAACAACTTACTACTCTAGCATTAGTTCTAAGTAAAATTGTACTTTCACCTTGTACTTAGATATAATATCATGCACATTATCATTTAATCATTTTACTAACACTAATCTCCTTTTCTCCCGCCCGGGAATATGTACGAGCAATGCATGCATCGTACAATTCGCGCGGCATCAGCAGTTTTGTACTCAGTTGACGTCATTCACGCTATTGCATTGTTTTAAGCATATTATTCATTAGTAGTTAGCGATCAGCCAACAAGAGCGCCGCGCCTACTCATTATTTACCATTTATAACATAGGATAGTCTCAGTTAAATATATCAGTTTAATCAAGTTAACAAGTTTATCATTTAATCAATATTGTTTCGGCGTAACCCGAACATTGTTGGTGCATTGTTCATGCATTGCTCGTACAAATAATTTAAACTAGTTTTTAAAATCTCTATTTTGATTTTTTTGGGTGAAAATCGCTCTAAGAAAGTCACCATTGTTCTTTGCTGCATGTGGACCTTAATACTGATATGTATTGTATGTATGGACCTTATCAACGTATCGCCAGATGACCCGCGACGCAGACGTGTCGCTGTACACGCTGATCACGATGTCGCGCCACTTCATGATGAGCATGTGGAACTGCACGCAGTTCTGGATCTGCAGCGTTTGCTTCATCACCCTTATACAGGTACTGAGAACTACATAGTTAGGAACACTTTCGAATATTGACTACAGTAAAGATAAAAAGTCACTTATCTGAGATTCGGATTACGTTTAAATCTTAGTACTGGCATTTCTTTACACTCAAGTTATTGGCGCATTAAGTTTAAAACAATAACTGTGGACAACCGTGGACGTTTGTTGTTCCAAGACAGTCACCGGTTAGTTACTTTTTTTGTATCTTTGATAAATGATCCTGTATTCATAAATTCAGTCAAAACTAAGCGACAGTTGAAGTTACGCAAAAGTTTTTGAATTATTCGTCTGGCGTCGCGTGCGCTACATTTCTTTTGATTTTGATATTTCGACAAGAATCAAAATAATATTGATTGGCGCCGAATATGTCACGCAAATTGATATGATGGAAATCACGCCCGACGCCAGACGAATGATTTGGCCTTCGTCTAATGATCTAGACACATAATTTAGGTTTTGGCAAACAAGCATGCGGGTCGCCTGATGGTAAGTGGTCACCGCACATTTCTGAAGAACCCCAAGCTGCAGTCCTTATGGAAAACTTCAGAAGGGAGCTGATCGTATTTTTTTTATTGCTACTAAGTTGGCAAACAAGCAAACTGCCCATCTGATGGTAAAGTCACCTATTATAGTACACGTGGCTCCTGTGAGATTCACAACAAAAGTGCAACCTCCACAAGAACCACAGTATACGTCGCCAACGTGTGGCATCAGATGTAAAGTCACGGTACAGGTGCCGGCAAACATCTTGTACATTTTTACAGATAAAAAATACATGCGAAATTGCAGTATTTAGTACAAAATCTTTTACTGCGCATGTATTTTTTGTCTGTGAAAATGTTCAAGATGTTTGCCGGTACCTGTATTAAACCGAAATACAACAATGCAAGCACTGTTGCTTTGCGGCAGTAATAGGTAAGACGGAGGTACCCGAGCGCAGAACGTGTCATGTGAGCCTTGCCCGGACGGTGTCCAGGCACAGAACATAATACTCACCTCACTGCACTCATTTCAAATACCGCACCCCACCCCGCACTTCGTTTTAGACATCACTGACACATAAACAAGCTCGGGTATGGCAACAATTCACGTTCACCGAGTAATAGCGGTATGCGGGTAAAAGAGAAGGCAGTCGCTGCACTTCTCACGTCATTTCGATTGATAACAACGCACTCAGCCCTACTAGATTCCACGCACACATTTGCGCGTGCACAAACGTCATTTGCTTAAGTAGTAGTAATAGCTTAGGTAATTGATTTGCGAACGTCGTATGGAGTGTCCGGGGTGTGGTCCAGGTGGGGTCGCTGTGCGGGTTCCTGCCGCTGGCGCTGAGCGTGGGCGGGTGCGTGTGGTGCGGCGCCGTGGGCGTGCCGCTGGCCGGCGCGCCGCTGGCGTGCGCGCCGCGCGGGCCCGCCGTCATGACGCGCGCCGCCGCCCGCCCCGCGCGCCGCGCCCCCGCCCAGGTACCCACGCGGGCCCGCCGTCATGACGCGCACCGCCGCCCGCCCCGCGCGCCGCGCCCCCGCCCAGGTACCCACGCGGGCCCGCCGTCATGACGCGCGCCCCCGCCCAGGTACCCACGCGGGCCCGCCGTCATGACGCGCACCGCCGCCCGCCCCGCGCGCCGCGCCCCCGCCCAGGTACCCACGCGGGCCCGCCGTCATGACGCGCACCGCCGCCCGCCCCGCGCGCCGCGCCCCCGCCCAGGTACCCACGCGGGCCCGCCGTCATGACGCGCGCCCCCGCCCAGGTACCCACGCGGGCCCGCCGTCATGACGCGCGCCGCCGCCCGCCCCGCGCGCCGCGCCCCCGCCCAGGTACCCACGCGGGCCCGCCGTCATGACGCGCGCCCCCGCCCAGGTACCCACGCGGGCCCGCCGTCATGACGCGCGCCCCCGCCCAGGTACCCACGCGGGCCCGCCGTCATGACGCGCGCCGCCGCCCGCCCCGCGCGCCGCGCCCCCGCCCAGGTACCCACGCGGGCCCGCCGTCATGACGCGCGCCCCCGCCCAGGTACCCACGCGGGCCCGCCGTCATGACGCGCGCCGCCGCCCGCCCCGCGCGCCGCGCCCCCGCCCAGGTACCCACGCGGGCCCGCCGTCATGACGCGCGCCCCCGCCCAGGTACCCACGCGGGCCCGCCGTCATGACGCGCGCCCCCGCCCAGGTACCCACGCGGGCCCGCCGTCATGACGCGCGCCGCCGCCCGCCCCGCGCGCCGCGCCCCCGCCCAGGTACCCACGCGGGCCCGCCGTCATGACGCGCACCGCCGCCCGCCCCGCGCGCCGCGCCCCCGCCCAGGTACCCACGCGGGCCCGCCGTCATGACGCGCGCCCCCGCCCAGGTACCCACGCGGGCCCGCCGTCATGACGCGCGCCGCCGCCCGCCCCGCGCGCCGCGCCCCCGCCCAGGTACCAACCACAAACCAGGTACCAAACAGCAGTGCAAGCAATGCTGTTTTGCGGCAGAAACAGGTAATCCGAAGGTACCTAAGCAGGCGACCCTGGCGCAGTCTCCCTCCAGTTCTAGAATATGGGCGAAAGTGTCTACAGTCATTCACTAATGTCAGTAGTACTTGTCATATACGGGTTTACTTCCGAGACAGTGTGGAAAATGACGCAAGTATATTTAAAAAAATATGTAATTTTATTATAAATGGACACGTAGTTTTTCATCATTCGAACATCACCACCATCACCACAGCTCATATACGTCCCCACCGAGGGGCTCGAGCCTACCCTATGTAAGGGTGATTAGGCCTTAGTCAACCACGCTGGCCCAGTGCGGATTGGTCGACTTCACATACATCATTGAATTTCTTCGCAGATGTATGCAGGTTGCCTCACGATGTTTTCCTTCATCGTAGGAGCGTCAGACAAATGTACATATGAAATTCGAAACGAAAAACACATTGCGAACGTCGTTTTGTGATTTGCGAACCTCACTGCATTCGAACAAAAAATATAAAATACCTTCACTCGATATATCACAGTATTACGGTCACCCTATTTGCACTTGCGTTGCGCCTTTTCCATGTGTCGTCCGGGCGCCCTTACCACGCACTTTCATTCACCCTTTGACTCTCGAATGTAAAGCGAGTACAAAATTTTGTGATTGTTCACAGATGGCGCTGTTCGTATTCTGGTGTTACGCGTGCAAGTTCCTGCCGGCGGCGATTTCGATCCTAGTCCTCTACGGGTTCACACTGCGCGCTTTCTGCGAGCAAATATCGGAAGCCACCAACGCCACCGCATGTTGGATAGTGTACCCGGTGAACGTGGGCAACTTCACACCGGACCACGACCTCGCCAAGAAGAGCTGGCACGGCTGGGGGGACGATTTCTACGACGGCTTCTACTTGGCCCAGCTCATTACTCTGGCGCTCATCACGCTGCATTTGAGTAAGTTCTTTTTAACAACTTAGGTGAAATACAAGCATACGGCACACCAATGTCTCTGGTCTTTTGATTGAATATTATGATGGAGTATATTATACAGGATTAATTGTAAAACACCTGCAACCTTGCAGGAATAGATAGTTAACATCATTAACTACAACTTTAGCTTTACGAGCTTTAAGATAACTCAATAAATTGAACATAAATCAATTTGCAAGTTTTTATTGCACTGTCGTGACATTGATAAGTCTATGTTTCGTTTAAAAACGACGACGGAAGACGACGCTACGCTCACGCGCTGTGCGCGTAGAGTTACAAACATTCTAGATAGAGGTATACGAGTATGACATTAATATTTATTTTTGTGTGAATGTAAAATCTAACGAATTATCAAAAGCCGTAGAACAAACGTTGTTGTTAATGATGTTAGCTATCTAATTCTGCAAGGTTGCAGGTGTTTTTCTAATAACCACTACCCACCTCTATCAAAATAATGTTGCGTTAAATTAAAAAGATCTAAAATTATACCTCACTTTTTCTAATACACAGGCAAGTACATTGTATAGAACGAAATAGCATACATATTCGATAGTGGAAATATCAAATAACGTCATCAAAGAACAATGGCTAATTGGTACCAGATGATTGGCATAAATGTCTATTCCCTTACACAATAAGTTAATATTTAAAAAGTGGTAATATTAAACCTAGAGAACTTCAGGTTTTAGAAAAATATGTATTTTTGTAAAACTAATTTCTAATATGTACTAACATCATAGAGCTATGAATCACAGAGTGATTGGTATCTAAGATACAGGCTCGGCCTAGTTTAGATACCAAAAATTATTTTTTAAATATCTGTACACAGTAACAAAAAATCTAGCTTACCAAATAAATATATATAAAAAAATAAATAACAGAAAGGAACAAGTCCATCGTTATAGTGGTCAAACTAGCCAATATTACTGAGGCCCGATTCTACTAATGGGCCGTTGCCAGGGCGGGGCAGGATCGTTGCTTTCAACCAATAAGAACGCTACATTATCGTTCTTGTTGGTTGAAAGCAACGATCCTATCATCGAACATTTGAAAGTCAGTCTATACGCTTCGAATGGTCGATCGCTGCGGTGTCGGTTCGGCTGTGGCCTGTTGGTGGAACTGGACCTCTGGTTCTATTGTATTGAACTCGATGTTTTTAGGTCTACCTACATTCTATGGTGAGTTTATATGATTGTGATTTTGGTTTGACACTGGACTCAATTCTGTGCGCCCGCCGTCTAAACAAACTAAAACTAAAATTTCTAAATTTAAACTTAATTTAAATGGCCGGTTAGGCAAGTGCTATTCTACGGTGAAAGGTCAACTAAATTTAGGCAGAGCTTAGGCGTAATTCTAAAATGTCTATGATTAGTTTTAATTGTGTTTGTGTTGCTATGGTAAAAATATTAAAAGTAAATTAATAGATGGATATTGTTGCTAAAGAAACTAAAACGGGTTTATGTTTTTATCAGTTAATACATTTAATGTACATTTTTATCTTATTTTTAACAATATAATTGTAACTACTAAAAAATTATTATTATTTCCTAATTCATTTAAGGCGAAAACAATCAATTTGGGCATGATAAAAATTTCTACCTCATTTATTACTTGGATTTGTTCATCTTCATTACCAAAATGGCGGATTTTAGCAAAGTTCTAATTTTAATCGGGATGATTTTAGTCGCCGCTAAAAATAGTCACTTTAGGATGTTTACGCGTAAAAATCTCACGTCTGGAATAGCGTTTGGACGGTTAAAGCTAAGTTGAATTGACCGTCTAAAATTAGAACGGTTGAAAGGTAGGTACTTCACCAACGGTCGTAATTGGCCGATGTTCTTTGGCAATAAAGCAAGTTTTGTGACATTTGTATGATCAAAACATTTATATTCGCGTCGGTGGCACTGTGGACTCGGCATTTGCCTTGCAATCGAGAGGTGCGGGATTCCAGACCGCAACGTACCAATGTTTTTTCGTTTTTCGAAATTTCATATGTACATTTGTCTGACATTCCTACGGTGAAGGAAAACATCTTGACGCAACCTGCATACATATGCGAAGAAATTCAAAGGTGTATGTGAAATCGACCAATCCGCAGTAGGTCAGCGTAGTTGACTAAGGCTTAAACGTCCTAACTTAGGGCAGGCTCAAGCCCCTCGGTGGGGACGTGATGATGATGATATTCAATTTAGCCCTAATCACCCACAGAAAATCTAATGAGGCGCTATTTTTTGAACCCACTAACCCTACCTAATTTAAGCTCTATCCAATCAAAGTCACAATACGCATTCGCTCACGCAAACGCATAGGACAACAGTGTGTTCCAGTGACCGTTATGTTATTTTCATACATTATTTGCCATTATAATCATTATTTTAAAAATATGCGTGTTTTGTAAATCAGTATCACTTTTTTATCGAAATCATACATAAACACAATAATTTTTCCTTGCAATGGTGTATTTTTTTTTCAGTTGTTATATCCATGTCTTTCGTGCATAGACAATCGTCTATATGGCAGCGAAGCTTCTTGACGAATAAAGTGTGGTCGGCGAGTGTTGTTCTTTTGTAAGTTTTGTTTGTAATTACCATTGATGCTAAAGTGCAACTTTCAATTGCTTCTCAATTCTCAAATTAATTTCATCTAATAAACGAAATTTTGGATGAATTTCAATCTTGACATTTGGATTATTATATTTAAAAAATATCAGCTTTATTATTATACATCACATGTATCATTCGTTTATTAGATAAAATTCATTTGCTTAAAATTCGTTTGCATAAATACTTTGAGAGCAGCCCAGTGCGGAGAATAGTAGGTGCGTTCCAGATAAGCATCGCGACTTTTTGGTGCTAACATCTGATATTAACCGCGTTTTGCGTTTCTTTTAAAAAATGTTTACATTTTTAGCCGCGCTACTTGTTATAATTTAAATGAAACACTAGGAACTGATTTTTTGTGCTAAACCAGTCCAGCCTACTAAGTCCAAACTTATAATTACAAATCAGAATCGGATAAAATTATATAGGATTCTTTTAATTTCCATCTCTGAAAATTATTTCTGATTCATGAAAAGTTTTTAAATGTCAAATTTCAAACCTGTCAAAAAGTGATGTTAAGACCCAAATAATAGCCTCAATATTTGATGCTTACTTTTCGTGGTAAAAATGTGGAACGACCAACCAACACGAAAAGTTAACACCGAAAACTAATAGGTGAGGTCCATAATCAGACAACAGTGCAAACGTTGACGTTCGCAGTCATGCAAACACGTACTATTCAAATCGTTCGCACTGCTCACGGACGGAAGCACACAGATCAATTTTGGACTGAGCTTTCGATCTGTGAGTCTGTCAAACTGACAGTGAATGTTATTCGAAAAGAAAATTTGGAGGGAGACATGTATTGTGTCTCCAGTATCTTTACAGAGCACTTCTGTATTTATTGTAGATAATTAATGAAAAAGAAATTCGAACAAACTAACATAGAAATAAAACTCAGCGGGAAACCGATGTTGACTTTGATATTGACAGTTCTGGAGACAGTACACCACCTCTTTTCAGCATCAATCGGTGACGTTATCGATTACGTCTTACCGCTTACAAATGCGCACATGAGCAATTTTGAACCGATTGTTTGCATGTACACGAGCGCTGATATCCAATTATGGACCGCACTCAATGAAACGCGTTGATGTTGAAAATGTTGCAAATGCGCGCTTATCTGGAACGCGCCTTGTATACGTCAGTGAGTGACGCCTTGTATACGTCAGTGAGTGACGCCTAGTACACTGTCAATTGAAGTGTCCCAAGAGTACCTATTGCAAACGTAACCCAGGTCACGGTAATAATATATACAGTAGAATGACTTCATAGAAACAGTCGAAACACGCGCTATGCCTACGCGCCTCAATACTGGATAGCAACTGGATCGCATCTACAAGGGCAGTCACGAACGCAGTTCGCCGCAGGTTACACGCACGAATGGAGCTTTATAATATTAGTAAGGATATAAGCTTGACGTTTCACAAAAATCGGTTTTCTTGGTTCTTCGCGCGATCTTTCGCCTATTTGGTTAGTAAGTGAGTGAGATAAATAAAATATATTTGCTTATTTATTATTAATTTATTATATCGAAGACATTTTAGGCAACCTACATGTTAGTTTCGTTAACCTATTTTATTGCATAAAAACCTACTCATTCCTTTTTAGATCGACAAAGTAATTCTATATGCATTCTGAAATAGTATAATTACAAATCTAGGCAGAAACTGTAAGCGCGCGGCCCTATCGCGGGCCAACGCACCGAGCGATGCCGAGCGGCCGTAGGTATAAAATTTCGAAGAGGGGCCGAGTTCACATACTGTATTATACTATTGCCGTGCCCAGGTTGATCCTGCAAAGCGTGTTCAGCGCGGCGATGGCGAGCGGCCGGTACGGGTACTGCGGGCGGTGGGGGGCGTGCGAGCTGCGGTACCGCGTGCCCTGGCGGCTGCTGCTCGCCTACCTCGGCTCGCCGCTGCTCGTGTTCGCCGCGAACGAGCTGATCAAGTGGCAGGAGATCAAGTCAGTAGTACAGTATAATAGTACCACGTTTATCAGAAATGACAGAATCAGAAAATGACACGCGCAGACGTGGCATTTTCTGATTCTGAGCGAGATAGAGTGAAATTCTTGTTGGAATAAAACGCAACTGATACGTCTTATTGTTGAACGAAAATTGCGGCCATGCCTCCTAAGCGATCACTCGCTATCGATATCGTGACATTAGAGCAATAGTTTTAATGTCACGTGACATTTGAACTATTGTTCTAATGTCACGAAAGCGATAGCGAGTGATCGCTATGAGTTGGGCGGTAGCCCCCCTGATCACAGAATAGTTCATAGTACTACGAACAGAACGGCCACTCACCTCCCCGCACTCATTTCAAATACCTAACCCCACCCGGCACTTCGTTGTAGACATCACTGGTATGGCGACAATTCACGTTCACCGAGTAGACGCGAGCGCCGGCCGATAACAGAGATAACGCTATGCGGGCAAAAGGGAAGGAAGGCAGTTGCTGCATTTCTCGCGTCATTTCGATTGACAATAGCGGACTCAGCCCTACCAGATTCCACGCAGACATTTGCGCGTGTACAAACGTCATTTGCTTAAGTAGTAGTAATAGATAAATTGATTTGCGAACGTTGTATGGAGTGTCCGGGGTGTGCCCTGATTTTAAATGTCAAACGCACTGTCAATGTCTAATTAAGTATAATTACTGATAGACGTTAGAAAAATGTCCTTTTCTCTTCATTAAATGGTCGAGTCAAAACGTGCTCCCGAGTTTTTGTTAAAAATTCCCTTCAAACTTTGGCTGGTTTTATTCTTTTCATCAATGCTGATTGTGGTGACTTGAAATCTTAACGTGCGCAATAAAGTTTCGGCACTCGTACCTATTCGATCGGCTTTATATGTTCCGCGCTTGCGGTGCAACTGCACTGTACCTACTGAAGCACGTTTAGTACCTTGCAGTGTAGTTGTTTGGTTTTTTCCTAACTCACTCTGCGGTGTTGTACGCGGTCGTGACTTACTTTTACGAGCTCGAGCATCTTAACATTGTATTCTCAAAAAAAAAAAAATCAACGCACGCGCGTTCAGAGCCGCACGCGTCCCGCGATATGTTTCTAAACTACCACAAGCACACAAATTTTTCTTTGGCATTTTTTGGTACAGTCCGCTTTAAACGTCTAGTCCGCTCTGAAGTTCTCTCACGCCACTTTCTATCTATCTATCTACTAAGTTTATTCTTATCGTGCTAAAACTTATTTAGTGATGTGACATTAATCTTTTAATTAGCTTCCTTAGAAGCTTCGGAATTGAAAATGACTGAATTTAGCGAAGTGTAATAAAATAAGCCCGTAACCCTAATTCGATATAGTATGTGACGTCATGTGGCACATTCGCCTCATTGTCTACATTTTTGATGCGGAAAATTTTGTGACTTGTCTAGAGGCGCAGTTTGTTATTTTATGGATATTGTTCCCAATTTTATTTTTATTAAATATTGTCTATTATAAATGACATTGTTAATTTGTTTTCTCCTTTTTTATTATTTACAGGGCAGACAAAAGGGATCAACGCCGTGCCAGACTAGACTTCGGAACGAAGTTAGGAATGAATTCGCCATTTTGATGTACTGATAAAGTACCTCTAGTCAATTATGTAAGCATAGTACAATTTTGTAATTAATATGAAGACGATTGATGTCTTGTGGACAGATGAAATTTATTTTAAGATAACTGTGACTTTGTACTTAAGTTTGTAGAAACTATTTTGTACTTACTTTATTTCTGACTCTTTATAATGAAATATTTATGAATAAATATTGACAAAGAGTTTCTTTTTTGATTACCTAACGTTAGCAGCAATATGAGTGAAACAAAGAAATACTATTATCTAATACAGGGGCTAGCTCGCCGCTAGACCAGAGCGCCAATTGTACTAATAAGCAACAGCTGAACTGTTGCAGTCGACCAATCAGATCGCTACATTATCACGTCATTGAAAGCTTCAGACAATGTATGCATTCCGGTTGGTCGAATGTAATGGTTTAGGCGCTTAACACATTGCCGCCGCATCCCGCTGCGGTGTACGGAGGGACGAAAACCGCATGCGGCTGCGGCGGCACGGAACCGTGCCACTGTACGGTTTGCTCCGTATCACCGTCCGGAGCTGCGGTGCACGACGACGCCCCGCATCACCGCATTATCTATGTCGAGATCTATTACGCGTATGCACGTCCTTTCTACGCAAAAATCCGTACGATACTGCGGCACAGTGTGGTATACCCCGCGGACCGCACCGCATCACCGTCCGGGAGTGCGGTGCCGTCGCGCGCGCCGCACAACCGCACGGGCATGCGGTGTGAGTGTGTTATACCCTGCGGTTTTTGTATACAAATTAAGATTCTTCAGTCAAAATTAAAAACCGCAGCGCCGCACACCGGAGCGGTGTCCGGTGCAATGTGTTATGCGCCTTAAGCCGCGTACTCATTTCGAGGTGTAGCACGTAATGTAACTGATACTGTAGCAATCTACAAGTGTGTACGCCTCGTCCATGGTAACGGCTGGGGTAACGTTACCCCAGCTGAGCCACACATATCTCTGAAACGCGCAAACGACAAACTCTAAAACTTGCCCACATACTCTATACATTCTAGCGGCATACTCTAAAATTGTTCTTTTTTGTGGTCGCTGCGATTACAATGCGCTCCGCGGGCGAACGGCTCGCAGCAAGCTCGCGGCTACGTACTCACTAGATATCAGCTACGTTACGTGTTACACCTCTGAGTACGCTGCTTTAGCTTCGGTAGGGCTGTGGTTTATCAGAGGAATTGACCCTTTGTAGGTTTAGAACTTGTGCAACTTTTAAATAAATTCGATAATACCAATAATTGATTTACACAAGATTCAATTGCAATTGTGCAGTGCAGAGTATGTCGTTCGGATGTGGTTTCAAGAGTAACGCTTCAGACCTCAAACTTTAGAAATCATTTATAACATACAGAATAAACCTATTGATAAAAATTTTACTCCTTAGATCATCCTCGGATTTGTTTCTCCCTGTTTTGTCTTTGTTGACGACAGTTCGCAAGTGCCGGGGACCCAGAACTAAGCAGGGGACGTAGTCTAAGCTTATGTGGGCCAAGTCCCCATGAATGAACCATATCATAAATAAATTCGGCCCCTTTTGATTGGTCCGCGGGCGGGATGTCCCCCCGCGAACCAAGGGATAGTGTATAAATATAGGGCCGAATACTGATAAATTGTAGTCAGTTGTAGTCGGTCAGTGGAAGTCGTCTTGCAAGAAGTAAATAAAGCTCCAAATATTATCACAAAGAAATCAGCGTTTAACACGAGTACCTACATACAGTCCACTCTCAACATCTTGGTCCTACCGAACCGGATCTAAACAAGTACAAGTGATGGTAGTTTCGCGACGAAAACATGTACCGCGAGGAAGGGATCTCAAGTCGCACTGAACGGCGACACCGAACGGAAGGGGTCTCAACTCGCGACGAAAACCTGTACCGCGAGGAAGGGATCTCAAGTCGCACTGAACGGCGACACCGAACGGAAGGGGTCTCAACTTGCCCCGAACAACCACGAACGGAAGGGGTCTCAACTCGCCCCGAACAACTTCACCGACCGGAAGGGGTCTCAACTCGCCCCGAACAACCAAGAACGGAAGGGGTCTCAACTCGCCTCGAACAACTTCACCGACCGGAAGGGGGCTCAACTCGCCCCGAACAACTTCACCGACCGGAAGGGATGCCAATTCGCGAGGAGGAGAATGCGCGTCACGTTTATAAGACGACGCCGGTTAGGAAGATTGCTCGCTCCACGAGATCGACCGCCAGTGCCATTGCCCGAATGCAATTCGAAGCCGAAGAGAGACTAGCTGCAGTACGACGCCAGGAAGCTGCAGTACGACGCCAGGAAGTTGCAGAGGAAGCCGCAGCACTACGCCAGGAAGCCGCAGTACGACGCCAGGAAGCTGCAGAGGAAGCTGCAATACGACGCCAGGAGCTAGAAATTGAAGCGGAGCTTATTCGAAAAAAGCTAACCGCCGACCTAGCCGCCGCCGAAGATGGCAGTATGCTGGAAGAAGAGACCGAACCGGCGGAAAACCACGAACGAGTTGAGGCATGGCTACAGGAGACTTCGAGGCAAGAGGAACAAGTGCATCAAGTGCTCGAACCGGAACCCGTACTCGCACCGGTGAGACGCGACATAGTTAGACCTAGGGAGGTTGAAATCGCTACTCCAGTCGCGCACCGAACGAGACTACGGTGGGAAGAAACAACCACGCCGCGTGATCGCGAGCACTCAAGAGGACGGGCTATTGAACATTTAGCCGGCACGCTCGACCACATGATGAGGTCGCGACCGCCGCCGCGTCAAGCCACCGACCTGCCACTATTCTCGGGATCACCGCTAGAGTGGCTGCAGTTTGCCGCAGCCATGCAAGAAACGACGGCCGTGTACCAGTTTTCAAAAGTGGAAAACCTTGCGCGCCTCCGTAACTGTCTGCGAGGCGAAGTCAAGGAGACCGTCGCGCCGTTACTGAGCACCGCAGCGCATCCTGACGTCATCATGAAGACGCTGCAGCAGTGTTTTGGCAGGCCTGAAATATTGATCGACGTCGCGTTCGAAGACCTGAAGAAACTACCGAAGCTCGGCTCGACTGCGATAGAACTCAACGCCATCGCAGTTCGAGTACAGAATGTCGTAGCCGTGCTTAACAACGTAGAAAAGAACTATCTACACAATCCGCTGCTAGTGAGAGAAATCTACGAGAAGCAAAGCCCGCATCTAAAAACGAAATGGTGCGACTACGCCGAAGAACACAATGAACCTGAGCCGGAAATAGTCAAGTTGACCATGTTCCTCATGCGAGAAGCTGATCGAGCGCTCAAGCACGGATACTCCGGTACGCCCGGTATGCACAAGCCGACGCCGCAACCACCGCAACGCCCCGCCTCTAAACCCGAACAGAGGAGGAAGGTGTACAACGTGGCAGAACCGTCGTCGTCGGACAAGACCGAGCCGGAACGCTGTGCATAGTGCAACAACGCACACCGACTTGACACCTGCGACGAGTTTGAGAAGATGTGTTTGGACGAACGATGGAACGTCGCGAAGAAAGCTGGCTTGTGTTTCAAGTGCTTGAAGAGCAAGCACCGAAGAATAATTTGCCGCCAGAAACCATGTGGCGTGAATGGATGTCGTCGGCCGCACCACCGCTTGCTTCACGCCGAAGCACCTGCGGCCCGAACTAACCAGCCGGAGGAAGCAAGCGTCTCTTCAACCCGAACTGAGTGCACTGTGAAACTCAAGGTTTGCCCAGTAACCGTATCGGGCAAGAACGGGGAGCGTAACACATACACGCTCTTCGATGAAGGCAGCACAGTGACGCTCATAGAAGAGGGACTGGCACGAGAGATAGGCCTGGATGGCCCCGCGACGCAGCTACGCGTAAAAGGGATCGACGACCGACAGCGTGAAATTGACAGCCGCGTCGTTTCACTACGCATCGCCGAACGAAACACGAGAAATTTCAAGGCGTGTTCTGCGCGAACAATGGCGGACCTGAACCTCGCCACTCAATCAGTTGCAAAGGAAGAGGTGCAGTTTGATCACCTCACTGACCTGCAAGATCAGTTCGTGTACAAAGAAATCAGCGTTTAACTCAAGTACCTACATACAGTCCACTCTCAACAGTCTTGTTTTGTGCCGAAACAAGACAAAACACGGAGTAACTATATAATCCGAGGATGATCCAAGGAGCAAAATTTTTATTAATAAGGCCGTAAATGCCGATAGATGAAACTGTAAAAAAGCCGGTACACAAATAAAACATCATTTGAAAACAAATAAATTTTTATTAAGGCTAATAATTTGTGATGTAAGTATATAACCATAGTCATTTAAAAATAGATCATATGCTATCCTTTAAAGTTAGTCAACTAACACAATGATTTGAATTTTGATGCTTTAAAAATAATCTTATTGTTTTCCAATATTGACTGTGAGGTTTTTGTATACTATTAATAAAATAGACAAAGTTACATTGATTTCTTATGGTACATACTGAAATAAACCACAATATATTTTTACGAACACAATTAAAGTGGAGTAAAGTTTCTGTTTGCTATTTACTAATTAGTGGACTAGACATACTAAAAAACAATATACTCATAATCAAGGACCTAAAAAATGATAATCATTTTTTTAGGCCTGTGCTCATAATTATTATCTTTTATATGAATACAGTACTGTCTTCATGAGAAGAGTAGATATTTAATAATCATGATAAAAAAATAACAAAAAAAATGTGATATAAGTCAATAAAAAAACTAAAATGCACAAAAGGATCATGGAAATTAAGTGGAAGACGATTTCTTTGTATATAAAAGTTTTAGGACTGGAGGGGTTAAAAAATCTATCACGATCGCCCTCAAATTACATATCATTGCGGCATCAATACTCTGTCGACTGTCTGACAAAAATAGATGGATGCACTTTGACTGTCAAAACTGAAAGCGATTGCAATAGATTTTTGTTACCTACAATCAAGGGGCAGGTTTGTTTTGAATGTGTTAGGTACTTATGTTTAGTTCATTCTTTCTTTAGAAATTTAGTCATCTTTATCCATTGTCACCTTAAACAAACAATGTCAATATAATAAAGTTCATTTCATAGCCAAGGACAATGATGGTTTACAATTTTTAAACTGGCCTATTTATTTATCCTCCACTCGGGGATCATAACAGGCTTCATAATCAGATTTCATTGTCATATGAATAATAATTGACTTTTTGATTTACTAACATACGTTTAATAAACATTTAATAAAAAAACAACTAAATCCCATTTTGTTACTAGGTAGAATTCTGAAATGGGCCCAATCAATGTTTGGTTTGTTAACCACATAATGTAGTAACAAGTTCTCCAAATGAAATGTTGACAGTTAATCCTCAAAGAGTATTGTATATGTAAACTATTCCAGAGAAATTGATATCATATCCAAACATCTGATCTTTGTACATTTGTATAAATTGACTATACATTATAAATGTTATATACTTTCTCTCCAATACAACAATCTTATTCTTTGTTAGTAATAAATCACTTAAACACTTGTACTTAAGGGTACTTATATTAAACTCCTATTACTAAGAATCATCAGGTATATCAAGAATTTCTTGAACAAATGTAGCCACGTCAGTCTCTCTATGGTCCTGGCAGAATTGAAGAGCCAGGAGATCATCATAATTAGGTCTATGTTTATAATCTTTCTGCAAGCATTTAACTATCATGTCTGCGAACTCTGGGGAGAATTGGCCATCTGGCAGTCTTGGCGGGTCATCTTTAACTACTTGCTTCAATTGCTCAAATGGTGTTCCCCATGAACTGTATGGAAACTTTCCAGTGGCAAGTTCAATCATCGATATGCCAAGTGACCAAACATCACTGCGAATATCATATTGACCGGGATTACCTGCTGGGTCAATCCTTTCTGGTGCCATGTAAGGCTTACATCCCGCATCAATAGTTTTGGCAACAGAGTCCACGAGATATCCTGAAATTCCAAAGTCACACATTTTGACCTCACCTTTCCTATTGATTAGTATATTTGATGGTTTTACATCTCGGTGTATGACTTTCAATTTTGAATGCAAGTAGTGTAAAGCACTTACAACTGAAAAAGCAATTTTCCCAAGTATGTTTTCTGGTATTGTTCGGTCATTCTTGTATACCTTAGTATAGAATTTATCCAGGCTCATATCCATGACTTCCATACAAATCCAAACATCACCTTCTCTAAACATGGCTCCATAAAAATGAACAGTATATGGACAGGCACTGGCTCTCATTGAAACATCTAAGTCCATCAGGAGCCTTTTCAACTCCATAGATTGATTGTTGAATGTTATTCTCTGAAATTGAAGAAAGCATAAAATGCTTATTCTATTTTGTGATGGCTGAGATCAATCAGGGTGAATTTCAACAGGTTTATTAAATATTATTAATTGGCAACATTCCATCATATGAAAAAGTTCTTTTTATTTAATTGAATGTCTATAAAATATAAATAGTTGTGATTCTAATCAAAAATTGAAATTCCTGACATATATATAAGTGCAGTTGTAGGACTGTTGTCGGTTAATTCCATTGTCACTACAGTAAGGACATTGCCTATAAAAAACCTCACTGTGCCCTACTAAAAATTATACCTGCCTACTTTTTACAAATTATTTTGCTGCATACATCATTAGAATAGCTTTTGCGATAAAACAATAATAGTTTGATACACCATATGAATATAAAGATATTAGACAATTTGCATATTTCAGAGAAATATTTTACACTAAATAAGTTATAAATTGGTAACAGCAAGAATTACTGCCTAACTCAATATACATATACAACTAAGGCTCAAATATTTAATTGTGCTAAATGTGATATTCTAGGAGATAAATACTTATGGAAATTAATAAAAATTTGTTGTTTACTTATAAAATCATAAAATAAACAAAACTTATTAAAAGATCCATTTAAGATACACCAAAATGAAATAAATATGGACACAGAAACAGATCTTTTTTTCACCTTTAGAGAAGACAATACAGATATCCCACAGATCAATTATAGGTATTTGTATACTTCAGTTTAGTTCACAGACTAAATTTTAGTAAAGTTTGATGAAGTATTATTTGTTTAAATTGATTTGAAATAATTCTGCGAATACGAATGATAAGAGTGGTTAAGTAATAAGAAATTTCATGACAAGTCAATTAAAGACAGAATAAGGGGCCAGCAAGCATTTTTATTACAAAAATTAAGTGGCCTGGACACTTACCTTTACAGCCATTATAGTGTTACTAGGTTTATGGTGCATTTTCTCAACCACACCATATGCTCCGCGACCCAAGTCACATATTTTCAGGAGATCATCGGCATGAACAGTGAACGTTTTGTCATCTATTGTAATTGTTGTCTGCTTATCCAAGTTTCTTGGTGGGGTCCTAAACAAAATTCGAGTATATTTCTTTGGGAAGCCACCTAACATAAAACTAGAAATTGATGTAGTATAACATTCTCACAGCCTTACAAATAAACGTGGCATAAAGTTAAACTCAAGAATAAACTAAGAATAAGCAAAATGTCTACTAGTAAACCAAGAATAACTTATAAGTATAACATGACATTTCTATTCATACAAACGTTATTCCGAAGTTATTCCAGCTCGCACCCTAGTATAAACCGATTTGTGTTTGTTTGCTGTAATCATTTGATGTTATAATATTTAAATATAATGGATAGACTAATGTAGTCTATAATTCACTGTTTAAATAATAAACAAAGTTCAAAGGAGATCAATACAGTTGAAGATTTCGTCGGGGTTGATAAGGGCTTCATGGCTAAGGTGGTCAAGGCGTCAAGACAGATCGGAGGAATAGATACACCGAAGATAAACTCCGTTTATTTGTCACAAAATATTCTAAGGTTATTCTCGTTTTATACTAAGTATAACTATACCTAGTATAAGGGTAGAATAAATGTGGTATAACTCATTTTTATTTGTAAGACTGTTATAGTATACACAATTAGATTGGTAATGTCTTACTAATAACGCATCAATGATGTATTTATAGTTTATATACTTACACTGCAACTGGTTCCTCCTGAGGCTTAAAATTAAAGCCAGGTGGAGGAGCTTTTCTTCTTCCAGACATTGCGTAGGACACTTAATGCAAATGAAACAAAAATGTAGAAGGACTCCTAGATATCGTGTTAGAAGTTTTGAGTGTTACATAAAAATGACCATTTTGCAAAACATTATTTCGTCTCGCAACAATTTTCTTTAAAGTAAAGAAAATTAAAATTGCACTTTTTGGAAAAGAAAAGTAATAAATAACTTCAATAACCGAAAAAATAGGCAGGTAGCTTCACAAGTAGCTTCTCGCACAGCCACAGATTAGAGAGAATATGTCCAAACGCACAGAGGCGCGTTCAGAGCCCTCGCGCGAAGTACAACTTTTCGCTCTAACCCCGTTCAATGCCTTCGAGCGTGACAACCGGGTGAAACAACCGGCCCGTTCAAGACCTTTGAGTGTCGGCGCGAGTTACAACCGAACAACCATCGAATTTGATGGTTGTAAAACGCTCTGACGTTTATGACTGAAATACAATTACGTGATTGGATGATTTTGGCGGCCATATTCTATAATGTCATTTACTAGAAAGAGAGAGAAATAAAAAATCATGTGAAAGAGGGAGATAAAAGATTTGGTTGCTGCAATCCGTTCAACGCCTTTGAGCGAGTTAAAAAACAACCGGACAACTACACCCAGAGGCGCTGAACGCGCCTCAGCGTACACCATTGAGATAGATAGATTGTATTTGTTAGCAGAAACTATATAGAGATACTACGTATTAGGTCATTGGCGTACACTTGGACATTGACATTACTTATCATATTTTTTTATAACAGGAGTGCAGGCAGTGTGACCCTTGTCTAAATACATTAAATAATTCATGTTTAATTATGCCGCGATCTCCCTAACGTCTATCTTCATCTAGCGACCAACGCCGAATGAAACACGGCCAACGTGTAAACAGTACCACGAAAACCTGCCGAGCGCACTCACCGAGCCCGCTCGGCCAACGTGTACTAGAGCCTTTAGGGAGAGCTTACGCTGACCAGCAGGCTTATTCACTAACTCAACTGACAAGTGGAAATGGCTATTAACCATCTATAAACATGACGTTTTTTATCTGTGGCTAACCAAAACGCCTTTTTTGGTATTCACTAACACCGGTGTCTAACGAAAAATCACTAGGCTCACTGTTAATCACTAGGGTTGTATTGATAATCACCGAACGACAATTTTCATCGATATTTCACCTAATTGGTATTCTGTATCGTTCAGTGTCTAACGTTTGACGTTTTGAATGCCTTATAGTGAAAGTCACCGTAGGTTCGATTAATCACTATTGGTAAGCAATGTTTTATTTTAATCCACTCTAATTATCAAGCTTAAAAGTAGGACTATTAACATTTCTAAGGTAGTGGATTGTTAATTTGGTTCAATTAAATCAAAACTAGTATGTTACATCGATATTCTATATGGAATTTTGAAATTATATATTTTTTGAAACTATATTTTTCGAAACATCATATTTTTGTGATACTTCGACGAGTATGATTTTATCATTATAACAAATTGACGCATTTAGGGCTTCGAGGAGTCAAATCTTCATTTAGCTCCGTACGCAGATAATTGAGTATTTATATGGACACTTTGTAATTTTACAAAATTCATTAGAGAAGAGAAGAATGGTGTCCAGCAGGCGTAGCACGAACCGTGGATAAAACGGGATAAGAGACAAATATCATGTTTCTTCTCGCTCTCTCGTATCACGATGAAGCGAGACGGGACGAGGGTTAGTCACTTTCTCTGCTATAGTTCACGCGACAGAAGATATAATAGTACTTCATACAGAACGGCCACTCACCTCCCCGCACTCATTTCAAATACCCCACCCCGCACTTCGTTGTAGACATCACTGACACATAAACAAGGGCGCGCGGGATCGCTCGGGCGCGGCGACACTTCACGTTCAACGAGTAGACGCGAGCGCCGGCCGATAACAGGCAGTCGCTGCACTTCTCGCGTCATTTCGATTGATAACCGTGCACTCAGCCCTACTAGATTCCACGCACACATTTGCGCGTGTACAAACGTCATTTGCTTAAGTAGTTGTAATAGGTAATTGATTTGCGAACGTTGTATGGAGTGTCCGGGCCTACTGATGAAGGACTTCGATATTTGGTGTAACTAAAAAAAGTAAGTTCATATAGGTATTTAATATATGGAATATTCACATTACGACAATTCTGTAAAACATTCTTACCGTTGTGGTTTCGTCAGGGAATTGAAAATATGTATAGGTAAGTCTTAGTTAAGTATATATATTTTTTTCAAGAACAGCAGTTTTTATTTCAATATATCATGCACTTTGATCGTCGTCGATAAATAATCATAAATTTCAACAGTGATCGGCGGAAATGTTTGCTCATCTCCTTATCACATCGTATCTTATCAAAGTAACGTCACCGGCTTGGATATGCTCGCTGTTTCAACAAAATTTCAAAATGGCGGTTGTATCTAAGTATTTTGACGGTTCATCGTGATAAAATGCCTTATCATATCCTCTTTTTGGTGTTCATGCTGGGGGGGCTGGGTATTTGATGCTAAGTTTTCGTGGCAAAAGTGTTGATGTGGAACACACGAAACTAGTCTAGAACTAGAAAAAATGTTGAAAACGGTGCTTATCTGGAACGCTCCTTTGATAGTCTTATTTTATCTGTGGGTTCAAGGACAGAATTAACGAGCCAATTTACGAAGTTACTGATTTCTTTTGGGGAAAGTCCGGTAACTAGGGCTACTAAAATTAGTCGGGTAATGCACAGTGACGTGTTGTGATTTATCGATATCCACTAGGGAACTTTCGTTGTACACCGATAGACCACGTGATTCAAATGCCTTACAGAATAGCAATTAGTAGTTTTGATGGGTTGTCCACTTTGGACGGTGGACAACTATAAACAGTTGGTCACTTCGAACTGTCAAATTAGCGAATAAGGCTGCAGCAGGCTTATTCACTAACTCAACTGACAAGTGGAAATGGCTATTAACCATCTATAAACATGACGTTTTTTATCTGTGGCTAACCAAAAAACCTTTTTTGGTATTCACTAACACCGGTGTCTAACGAAAAATCACTAGGCTCACTGTTAATCACTAGGGTTGTATTGATAATCACCGAACGACAATTTTCATCGATATTTCACCTAATTGGTATTCTGTATCGTTCAGTGTCTAACGTTTGACGTTTTGAATGTCTTATAGTGAAAGTCACCGTAGGTTCGATTAATCACTATTGGTAAGCAGTGTTTTATTTTAATCCACTCTAATTATCAAGCTTAAAAGTAAGACTATTAACATTTTTAAGGCAGGGAATTGTTAATTTAGTTCAATTAAATCAAAACTAGTATGTTACATCGATATTCTATATGGAATTTTGAAATTATATATTTTTTGAAACTATATTTTTCGAAACATCATATTTTTGTGATACTTCGACGAGTATGATTTTATCATTATAACAAATTGACGCATTTAGGGCTTCGAGGAGTCAAATCTTCATTTAGCTCCGTACGCAGATAATTGAGTATTTATATGGACACTTTGTAATTTTACAAAATTTATTAGAGGAGAGAAGAAAGGTGTCCAGCAGGCGTAGCACGAACCGTGGATAAAACGGGATAAGAGACAAATATCATGTTTCTTCTCGCTCTCTCGTATCACGATGAAGCGAGACGGGACGAGGGTTAGTCACTTTCTCTGCTATAGTTAACGCGCCGTGTTGATCACAGAAGATATAATAGTACTTCATACAGAACGGCCACTCACCTCCCCGCACTCATTTCAAATACCCCACCCCACTTCACTTCGTTGTAGACATCACTGACACATAAACAAGGGCGCGCGGGATCGCTCGGGCGTGGCGACACTTCACGATCAACGAGTAGACGCGAGCGCGTCGCTGCACTTCTCGCGTCATTTCGATTGATAACCGCGAACTCAGCCCTACTAGATTCCACGCACACATTTGCGCGTGTACAAACGTCATTTGCTTAAGTAGTAGTAATAGGTAATTGATTTGCGAACGTTGTATGGAGTGTCCGGGCCTACTGATGAAGGACTTCGATATTTGGCGTAACTAAAAAAAGTAAGTTCATATAGGTATTTAAATGCAATTATATGGAATATTCACATTACGACAATTCTGTAAAACATTCTTACCATTGTGGTTTCGTCAGGGAATTGAAAATATATATAGGTAAGTCTTAGGTAAGTATATTTTTTTTTCAAGAACAGTTTTTATTTCAATATATCATGCACTTTGATCGTCGTCGATAAATAATCATAAATGTCAACAGTGATCGGCGGAACTATTTGCTCATCTCCTTATCACATCGTATCTTATCAAAGTAACGTCACCGGCTTGGATATGCTCGCTGTTTCAACAAAATTTCAAAATAGCGGTTGTATCTAAGTATTTTGACGGTTCATCGTGATAAAACTTCAGGGAACTTTCGTTGTACACCGATAGACCACGTGATTCAAATGCCTTACAGAATAGCAATTAGTAGTTTTGATGGGTTGCCCACTTTGGACGGTGGACAACTTTAAACAGTTGGTCACTTCGAACTGTCAAATTAGCGAATAAGGCTGCTGAATGTCGGCAGCATTTCCCCACAACAAAATGCCATATGACATCAAACTATGAAAGTAAGAAAAATATACAAGTCTTGCTGTATCAACATCAGTCATCTGACGTATTTTCCATACAGCGTGAGCTGCAGAACTAAGTCTCTGACAATTTGTCTATATGTGGGCCCCATTGCAGCTTAGAATCAAGTGTGATCCCAAGAAATACTGTGGTGTCCAGAAGTAAAATCGCGCGCACCAGTAGCACAGAGCTAACGAAGTACATCAGGCCGCGCGTGCCTCTCCCCGCTGTCGATTTGTGACGTCATAAACGTTCCGCGACTCGCTTTATAAATCCGGACGGCGCGGCAACTTTGAACGCTTGTAAGTCGGTCACTTTTTAAGATATCAAAAAAATAAAAACACTGTCGTATTTGTCTAGTGACCTGTATTCTGGGTATATCGTTAACAAAAATCGATGGTCAGATTGATTGAACGAGTTATCAATTTGCCTTCGGCATTATACATAACTGCGAGCGTTTATAAACTGACGACGCCGTATGTAAGCGGCGTAATTATACGGTTTGCCTGCGACATATCCAAGTTCAAAAATAAATTATTTGAAACTGCATAAAGACTTCATATAACAGACAGAATTTAACAAGTTCAGTTTTTGGTTTCTATGAGCTAAAAATGGTTTGTAATCTTTCCATTCACAAAAAAAAAATAAACCTCTTGCACCTGTTTTGTATAGAAAAACATCGTAATCCATAACAACATTTTTTCTTTCTTTTCTTAAAAAAAAACGTCGCCCCACGCTAGGATTTTCTTCTGTGTCGTGGGTGCAGTTAGATAGAATATCACATGAACATATGCCCACACCGGAACAAATTTCTGTAGGCTATACAAAATATTTGTCCCGTACGGGAATAGAACCCGCGACCCGTTGCTCAGTTGGCGATCACTCGACCTCTGCGCTAACCGTGTCCTCAAACATGTCGTCAACTCCAATAATATTCGAAAATTTCGATACAACCTTTCAAAAATTATCTGAAGGTTCTGTGTAATGTTTCGATGTTTTTCTATAAATACATGATCAGGGGCCTTACCATGAGCTCTTATCGCAGGCCTTAAACAGTATTGCTGTCTATTTCCGTACCATGACCGGCTTAAAGCAGCGCGTTTGCAGGCCTGCTTAAAATGACGTCACGAAACCGTTCACCTTTTTTTATGTATGAACTTTCGTACCATGACCGCCCATTTGACAGTTTGAAAACTGCTTTTGAACGTCCTAAATGTCAAATAAAGCAATCTTTAAAAAGTTGCTCTTCAGCGGCTGTAACAAGATTGTTAAGTGGATTTGACCCAATTTGGTGGAATTTTCATAAGTTACTTGTTAAAACTAACTTTATTTAAGATGTTTTCAAACGGCTGTAATGACTTTTTCTCTAATTTTAACTCCCTAATTTTCGTATAATTAGTAGCCGAGTCACGCCGAGTGTTTTTAATTTTTATATAGTTTTCACAGTGTTTATTACTCTTGAAAGTTGAGATATTGCTTGAGATGTGATGTGACGATAATGAAATATTTGAATTTTTGGAGAGTGAACACCGCGCGGAGTTAAAACAAGTGACATCGAGAGAAGCTAATGATACCCTCAGAACAATCAAACCTACCTTTGATTCAGAGGAAAATGAATTTCAGTATAAAAAAAGTACCTACTCTGTGAAAATGAATTTATTAAGCAACTAGCGACCCGCCCCGGCTTCGCACGGGTACAATGTAGATACTAATGTGGGGCAGTTTGGAGTGATTAATAATATTATAAAATATTATTACATACAAACCTTCCTCATGAATAGATAGGGTGATCTATTGCTGAAAACTGCATTGAAATCCTTTGCGTAGTTTAAAGATTTAAGCGTACAAACAGAGAGAGCAACTTTGTGTTATTAATTATACTATATTATAATAGATAGATGTTAGTTGTTTATTGATTATATTAAAACCCTTGCCTTTACTTACATTAATTTTATTTTGTTCTACTTTATCTAATGTTAAGCATAATGTAGGTAACATTTTTCATTCTAACCATGTTTGGTTACCTCCAGAGTTGGTTAGGAATTTTTACTATACTTTCAACCGATAGTGAAAATTAAGTTCAAATGACTAAAATTTAGAAACAAAGGTCACTTCGGATCATTTTTTGTAGCAACCTTTAATTCACAGCTTAGCAAAAACAACCTTTTCTGTTACAGGGTTTTAACAGCTGTTTATCTTTATGCACATGGATCATACCAAAATTCAACTGGGGAACCCCAAAATGTTGCTCAACAGACAGGTTTCCTATTTTATCACAAGAAATTGATGCCATTAACAATGTGCAAATAAGAAATAAATGTGGTTTCCAAAAATATGCTAAAAGAATGTAATGTGTATGAGTTAAGGTGTGTATAATAAAGGCTAATACGATTCAAATTGTGAATTTACTACCTTACCTACTATGTTCCCATAATAGTGTAGTAGGTTCATTCCTCCTCATCTGTGGAGAAACCTGTGCCCAGCGGTGAGTTGAAGTGGTGGTGGCATTACACCAAATTATTAAGGATAAGCATTAACTTTGCAAAATGCTTTTATAGCTTTTACCAAACCTACACATAATATCTTACCATCCTAACTAATATTATAAATGCGAAAGTGAGTTTGAGGCAAAAGGCACTTCTTGTTCCACAAACAAAATTTCTTTCTGCAGATGTGACTTTAATTTTGTGGCAAAAAAAATAATTGTACCTACTACTTCCTAAAGTTGAAAAATAGTAATAAATGGTTAAAACTCAGTTTACAAAATAATTAATATGATGGTTCATTAATACCTTCTCAACAATTTTTGTGCTATGGGAAATGATATAAATAATATAAAACTTGGAAGTGATAGCTTTCTATATGTATTACATAGAAAAAAACAATATATTAAATAAAAAAAAATATTTCAGATGTGCATTGCAGACAGATCTAAGTATATGCACATTGTTGTTAGCATATAATGTTCACACTCAATAAGACACAGAAAGGAGGGCATACAGTGAAATTAAGCTTTCAATTCTTGAAAGTGGATATATCATTTCACCATAACACTTATTAGGATTCTTATGCTACCTACAAGGGTGTGTGCTTAGTCTTGTCGATCATCAGTTAACCTCACCAGGGTCAACTGATGATCGATTGAGAGAAAGAAATGTAACTCGTGAGAAATGCTCGGGCAAAAAAATGCTTAACTGCAACATCACAACAATGTATGTGTTGATGGAAATCATCTAGGGTCTAATCACGAATCATTTACTTGGACAAATCATCCTCTCATTTAGAAAATTTTAATACACTAGATAATAAAGCTTTATTATTATTGGTAAAAATAAAATGAATAACATTTTTCCAAAATATAATAAAAAGTTAGGGTCAAAACAATAAAATCAAACACAAGAAACAAAAAAATACTACAATGTTAGTCTTAAAATAAAACAATCATTTCAGGTTATTCCCAATCTTTCTTGGCCCAGATTTTCGCCTCTGTATTCACACTATGCAATGAAGCTAATCTTGATTAATCCAAGAAGCATTTAATCAAACGTCTACTGCAGCGCAAGATCCATCTATTGAAAAGCAGATCATTGCAGCCAAAAATGAAATTTGTTGTTCGCTTCTGGGTTGTTCACCAGATATCCTATGACAAATATAGGTACTTCTTCAAATTTAGCTGTCTCCGAGTGAGTTTCTTCAATAAAGCAAACAAAATTCAGGTTTTTAAGATTCAACTTATAATAAAAGATTTATTTCTTCACAATAACTGTCTTTTATTCGCATGAGTACTACACATTCAAATTAATTTACACTTTTTGGATTTATTCGCATATACCTATTTGGTTTTAAACATTTCAATAATTTAGCCCCACATATGGCTTGCTTTTCAGTATTCATGGTAATGAGATGACTAAAGCTGGTGGGTGTTGAAGAGTAACATCATAATTATTATTCATTTACTAAACATAAATTGTGTAATGCTTTCCATATCTTTTTCCACTTCTCGCTTGTGCAGACTTATTAAAACCTATATACTGGTTATATGTATTTTACCAGACGTTTTCCAAGTCATGCAAACATAACATTGACGAACCCAGATAAAATTCGAGTTGATTTCATTCAGAAGTAATCAGAGAAATCTCTGGAAGTAATAGGTAGATATTCTTAGTTCTTATCGCTGTACAAAGCACGACGATGTAAATTACTTGCAAACTCTTTGTACAATGAAGACGCAACACAATAAACTGCCGACACACTTTTCTATCGATTGTTTAAAGAAGAAAATGCAAACAAAACATCTGTATTTTAGAACACGATTGATCGTTGTCTAATTCTTTTTTGTTTGGTGGTGTTTCCCTTTTGGATTTCCCCAGAATCGAGATTTTTGCTCAGTTTTCGTTTTTCAGAAGGATGGTAATGCCCTTGTAAGACTGCTTTCTTAACATGGATCGTGAAAGTACAATGGGTAGGTAGGTGTATTTTATACAAAACTTCGAAGATCTTTATTTCTTTAAAATTTTCTGCCACAATAAATTAATGTACGTACATAGGTTAAGTACGTTCATAACAAGCTATGAACATTTCCTTCCACTATCAATAGCTTGGAAAATTCTTGGAGAACGTAGAGTAAAGATGTAATAAAATAAAGACAACTATAAATTATAATAACTCATATCTTAAGAATAAAAAACGTTAAAACGAACAACAAAAATAACAAATGTAAATATGTTGAGATATTCTCTTTTACCGGTTCAACCGGTTTTTAATCTTTCAATGGTTTTCGAACGCTTCCGAAGAAAAGAGATGTCAGATACAACAGTTGTATAGCGCTATCTCGTTTTAACATTAAGGCAGACCAGAGACAAATAACCGTTCACCTTACGACTCAAGCAATCTTTATGCCGTTCACCTAAACAGGGCTCATAGTACGATTTTAAGCAATCCTGTTTAGGGCCTGCTTAAGAACTGCACGGATTATGGATGGTTTTATAAAAGCTCATGGTAAGGCCCCAGGAGACAGGACTTGAGCTAACTAGTTTAATTTCTTAGAGTCTAAGGAGTGACTGACCTACTAGTCATTACTCAGCAGCCTTATTCGCTAATTTGACAGTTCGAAGTGACCAACTGTTTAAAGTTGTCCACCGTCCAAAGTGGGCAACCCATCAAAACTACTAATTGCTATTCTGTAAGGCATTTGAATCACGTGGTCTATCGGTGTACAACGAAAGTTCCCTAGTGGATATCGATAAATCACAACACGTCACTGTGCATTACCCGACTAATTTTAGTAGCCTTAGTTACCGGACTTTCCCCAAAAGAAATCAGTAACTTCGTAAATTGGCTCGTTAATTCTTTCATTGAACCCACAGATAATATAAGACTATCAAAGGAGCGTTCCAGATAAGCACCGTTTTCAACATTTTTAGACTAGTTTCGTGTGTTCCACATCAACACTTTTGCTACGAAAACTTAGCATCAAATACCCAGCCCCCCCTAGCATGAACATCAAAAAGAGGATACGATAAAGCATTTTATCACGATGAACCGTCAAAATACTTAGATACAACCGCTATTTTGAAATTTTGTTGAAACAGCGAGCATATCCAAGCCGGTGACGTTACTTTGATAAGATACGATGTGATAAGGAGATGAGCAAATAGTTCCGCCGATCACTGTTGACATTTATGATTATTTATCGACGACGATCAAAGTGCATGATATATTGAAATAAAAACTGTTCTTGAAAAAAAAATATACTTACCTAAGACTTACCTATATATATTTTCAATTCCCTGACGAAACCACAATGGTAAGAATGTTTTACAGAATTGTCGTAATGTGAATATTCCATATAATTGCATTTAAATACCTATATGAACTTACTTTTTTTAGTTACGCCAAATATCGAAGTCCTTCATCAGTAGGCCCGGACACTCCATACAACGTTCGCAAATCAATTACCTATTACTACTACTTAAGCAAATGACGTTTGTACACGCGCAAATGTGTGCGTGGAATCTAGTAGGGCTGAGTTCGCGGTTATCAATCGAAATGACGCGAGAAGTGCAGCGACGCGCTCGCGTCTACTCGTTGATCGTGAAGTGTCGCCACGCCCGAGCGATCCCGCGCGCCCTTGTTTATGTGTCAGTGATGTCTACAACGAAGTGAAGTGGGGTGGGGTATTTGAAATGAGTGCGGGGAGGTGAGTGGCCGTTCTGTATGAAGTACTATTATATCTTCTGTGATCAACACGGCGCGTTAACTATAGCAGAGAAAGTGACTAACCCTCGTCCCGTCTCGCTTCATCGTGATACGAGAGAGCGAGAAGAAACATGATATTTGTCTCTTATCCCGTTTTATCCACGGTTCGTGCTACGCCTGCTGGACACCTTTCTTCTCTCCTCTAATAAATTTTGTAAAATTACAAAGTGTCCATATAAATACTCAATTATCTGCGTACGGAGCTAAATGAAGATTTGACTCCTCGAAGCCCTAAATGCGTCAATTTGTTATAATGATAAAATCATACTCGTCGAAGTATCACAAAAATATGATGTTTCGAAAAATATAGTTTCAAAAAATATATAATTTCAAAATTCCATATAGAATATCGATGTAACATACTAGTTTTGATTTAATTGAACCAAATTAACAATTCCCTGCCTTAAAAATGTTAATAGTCCTACTTTTACGTTTGATAATTAGAGTGGATTAAAATAAAACACTGCTTACCAATAGTGATTAATCGAACCTACGGTGACTTTCACTATAAGGCATTCAAAACATCAAACGTTAGACACTGAACGATACAGAATACCAATTAGGTGAAATATCGATGAAAATTGTCGTTCGGTGATTATCAATACAACCCTAGTGATTAACAGTGAGCCTAGTGATTTTTCGTTAGACACCGGTGTTAGTGAATACCAAAAAAGGCTTTTTGGTTAGCCACAGATAAAAAACGTCATGTTTATAGATGGTTAATAGCCATTTCCACTTGTCAGTTGAGTTAGTGAATAAGCCTGCAGATCGTTTTTGTGCTCCAGAAAAGGGCTATTCGAGCCATCTATTAAAATGAGAGATTCTTTGCGAGAAAAGTTTAAAGAAATTGGTATTATGACAGTAGCCTCGCAATATATTTATGAGAATCTAATATATGTTCGTAAAAATATTCATTTGTTTTGTAAAAATAGTGATATTCATTCAGTTAATACTAGACAAAGGAATATGTTAGCTTTACCAAATACCAGGCTCCAAAAAATCAATAATTCTTTTAGAGGCCTGTGTATACGTTTCTACAATAAAATCCCAAGTTGTATACAAGAACTCAGCTTAAACAAATTTAAAGTTGCAATCAAAGATGTACTTATTAAAAAAGCATATTATAAAGTGTCTGATTACATGAAGGACAAAAAAGCTTGGGTTTGAACTCTCATTTCTAATATTTAACAATGTACTGCGTTTTGTTTCAAAGAAACATTCAGTGAGAGCAATTTATAAGCTAAGTTCACGCACTTCTCTCAGAAATAGCTTATTTAATGTGAATTAACACATCTCTTCTTGTAATGGAAGTTGAGCTCAAACTTTTGCATTGAGGTCAGCTTCCAATTGACGACCCTGTAACAAAATCAAAATTGTAAATGGCGATTTAAAAGAGACAAAAAATTTTGACCTTTCGAGTTTCTTGCCTGTTCTTCTCGAGAAGGCTCTCCCAATTTCCGAACAGGTGTAGAGTCAACTTTTTTTTTTTTTCATTCCTACTTGTATTTGCAGACATCTTGAGTATATTCAAGATGTATGCACATACAAGGTTAATATGATTTCATTAAATTAGATTGTTTTGCTTTGTTTTGACGTCAATAAGTGTCTGTAAAGGCCTATGTTGAATAAAGATTTTTGAATTTGAATTTTGAATTTGAATTTACGTGGCTCTAATGTGTGAATCAACATTATGCCATATAATAAATACTATGTAGTACAAATTCAACTATTAAAAAGCACACAAAACTATTTTTTGAAGTGCCATTGAATGCCAAAAGGCGTAAAAAGTGGATAAACGTTATGAAACGGGCCCTAAGACCGTTGGATTTTGTTGTGATGACCATTTTTTTTTTTTTTTTTTTATGGATGGCCCGGCAAATGACCTCCTCCCGCCTGATGTTAAGCGGTGAAAGAGGCCCAAATGAGTTGACAGATAGAGTAGCGACGACATCCACTCTCCTACCTGCCCGCCCCTTGCCGGCCCAAAAGATGCTTTTTCACGCCTCTTTTGAAGGAACCCATGTTGTAGGATGGAGGAAACACGTGCGCAGGTAGAGAATTCCAAGTGTGGGATGAACGACAGAAGAAGGAATCTTGGAATTTCTTGGTACGGTGTGAAAAGGAGGACACAGTGTACGGATGACTCCGAAGGCCCTTACGCGTGTTTCTGTTCAGGAATGGAGAGGGAGGGATAAGGTTAAAGAGCTCCTCAGAGCATTCCCCATGGAACATTCGGTAAAAGGCGCTAAGAGAGGCGATGTCACGACGAAGTTGTAGAGGCTCGAGGGTGTTAGTTGCCTCTACATCGCCAATTATGCGAATAGCGCGACGCTGCAATCTGTCCAGAGCATCGAGGAGGTACTGAGCGGAGCCGTCCCAAAGGTGCGAGCAATATTCCACGCAAGACCTAACCTGAGTTTTATACAACAAGCATAGTTGGTCCGGCGCAAAATACCTACGCACCTTGTTCAGGACACCGAGTTTCCGTGAGGCAGTAGTTATGACGGATTCGATGTAGTCTCTGGGGTTCAGATCGCAGCGAATGTTCATTCCGAGCAAGGTGATGTTGCTCTGTGTGTGAAGGGTTGTGCCCTGAAGAGAAGGAAGGGGGAGGAAAGGTGACCTTTTCGCCGAGAACACGCACACCTGTGTTTTCTTAGCATTGAACTCAACAAGATTGTCGGAGCCCCATTCGGAGACGAGGTCCAGCGTCTTGTTGAGCTCAATGATAAGATTCTGCCTTTCCCTACCAATATCACCACGAGCAGCCCCCGAGGCTCCGTGATATCCCCCATGCACTGTACTGTCGTCTGCATAGCAATGTATAGCTCCCAAGGAAAGCATATCATTGATATGCAGAAGAAACAATGTGGGGGATAGAACGGAGCCTTGCGGAACACCAGCGTTCACTGCCACGAACCGCGAAGCGCAGCCGTCAACGACAACGCGAATTCTACGCTCGTGGAGGAAGCTGGCAATCCACGTAAAGAACTGCGCGGGTAATCCGTATGCCGGAAGCTTGGAAAGAAGAGCCTTGTGCCAGACTCTATCAAAAGCTTTGGCGATGTCGAGACTAATAGCCACCGATTCGCCGCGCTTATCGATAGATTCACCCCATTTGTGCAAAAGGAACGCTAGAAGGTCACCTGTTGACCGTTTAGGACGAAACCCATACTGTCGGTCATTAAGTAACGAGTGACCTTCCAGGTAACGGATCAGCTGTGTATTAAGGATCCTCTCCATGATTTTACACAAAATGGAAGTGACGGCTATAGGACGATAGTTAGCCGGATCAGAACGATCTCCCTTTTTGGGAACCGGCTGGACATTGGCCTCTTTCCAAGATTTCGGCACACAACCAGCACAGAACGACAGACGGTATAGACGCGTAAGGACCGGAGTCAACTCCGCTGCACACTTCTTAAGAACAATCGCAGGAATGCCGTCTGGTCCACCTGCTTTTCGAGTATCGATCGACTGGAGCTCCGCCCGCACATCACGCTGTCTGATACGGATATCGGGCATGGTGCTGCCACAATGGGACAGTTTCGGAGGTTGTGTACCACAGTCATCGACACGGGAATGAGCCGCAAAGAGTTTTGCCAGGAGGTCGGCTTTCTCCTGCGGCTGATGAGCAAGTGAGCCATCGGCAAGTCTCAGCGGTGGCAGCGAGGGTTGGTAGAAGTTTGATTGCACAGCTTTGGCCAGGCGCCAAAAAGAACGGCTACCCGTAGGGTGCGATAGCAGTTCCTGGCCCACTTGTGCAATGCGCTGAGCATCCGCTCTAATGTAAGCCCTCTTACATAACTTGGTGGCATTATTGTAGGCTGTTTTTAGTAGGCTTGTATTGGGATCCTTAGATGCTCGGCCTCTGATCCAAGCGCGGTAAGCCAGCTGTTTGTTTTCAACAGCAGAGGCGCACTCGCGATTGAACCAGAGGTTACGTCTGCCTCTACTGACGAGATTGGAATGCGGAATATAATATTCCATTCCTAGTATGATCTCGTCAGCAACAGAGGTAGCGCAGGAGTCCGGATCCATCCTATTGAAACAGCGCTGCCACCAAGGAACAGATGCGTAATAATCCCGCATACCGTCCCAATCTGCTGACGCATAGTGCCACAGACGGCGTGCTGCAACCACAGGCGACGGTCGTGAGGCACTGAGACGGATACCAGGCAGTGATCCGAAGATCCTAGTGGAGCTCGAACCACCACCTGATATCCGTCAGGGTGATTTGTCAACAGAAGGTCCAATAAAGAGGGCGCTTGACCGATAATATCTGGTACCCTGGTGTTCTGGGTGACCAATTGTGTCAGGTCGTGCGTGAGAGCGAATGCGTGGGCAGTCCTACCCGCATGGTCAGTTTTAGAGGAACTTAACCACAACTCGTGGTGAGCATTGAAGTCCCCTAAAAACACCAGCTCGGCGGAAGGAAATCGCTCCTGCGCGTCATCTGCCACCCGACTTAGATGTTCAAAAAGTCGAGTTGTCTCCAAGTCACCACGATGGGAACGGTAGACGCAGACGTAGACACGGCAATGAGTGCCAAAATCGACGTGTACCGCAAGGATGGAAAAGGAAGGTTCCTCCAAACAGCGCAGGCGACGACAGCAAACGTCCGCCCGGACGAACAAGCAAACACCAGCCTTCGCCTTGAAGGACTCCTCAAGAGCGTAGCCGGGGTAATTAAGGTAGCCTGTATCGGCCGGGCAGATAATTTGCGTCTCCGTCAAAAACAGCATTGCTGGACGGGCTGTCTCGAGATGGTGGTGGACAGCTAAGAGGTTAGAATGGAGCCCGCGGATGTTAGCGAGCCCCACCTCGAATAATGGTGTTTTGGTGGGATAATGCACCGCTGTACGACCAGTCTTAATATTTTGCGCTGCCATAATTATTGGAGTGAGAGGCGTGAAACTGAGGTGTCCTTGCTGCGCTTCGCATAGTTAATGTGTGTAGGCCTGTTTCGCCAGGGAACAGCCGACAGCTGATTTGCGCTGACCCTCCGCACGGAAGGGCCCCCGAACCCCCCCGGAAGTGGCCGCCGGGACCCACCGTCCGGTCACCAACCGGCACGACGGACCACCCCGAGATTATGCGTGGCATGGTGGGGCAGCCTCACGGACTGGTTAGGTCCGTTTGGGCCCCTGTACTATACCACGGGCGGCCAGCGGAATAGCCGTTTCTTCAGGTCTTCCTGGGCGGAGGGTCAACGCAGTCAACCTGGCACTGGGTCGACGGAAGCCCGCACAAACCATACGAATCGCAGCAACGACCCCTCAAGCTCTGGCTGTGCGCAGACTGATCCCGAAACGCGGACAAAAATGGCCACTTGACGGGTTTTACATCATGCGCACGGTGGTCGCTAGCCAGTCGGGTTTTTCAAGCCCTACCACCAGAAGTTGGTCACTCGATTAGCACCACCCGGGGATCACGTGTAGGGTCTCGAGGGTAAAACCTACGGACGTGAGCGACTCCAATCCCCCCCATTTCGATGTAAGTAAAATAATAATAATAATTTTTATTTATATCTTCACAATGGCTTACATTATAGGTACTACATCTTATTCTCTAACAACTATATTTTATTCGGTCAGAGTTCAGGTAAGAGCGTCGGTGGCGCAGTGGACTCGGCACTTGCCTTCCAATCGGGGGGCGGGGTTCGAGACCCGCCATGTACCAATGTGTTGTTCGTTTCGAATTTCATATGTACATTTGTCTGACGCTCCTACGGTGAAGGAAAACATCGTGAGGCAACCTGCATACATCTGCGAAGAAATTCAATGATGTATGTGAAGTCGACCAATCCGCACTGGGCCAGCGTGGTTGACTAAGGCCTAATCACCCTAACATAATAGGGTAGGCTCGAGCCCCTCGGTGGGGACGTATATGGGCTGTGATGATGATGATGATGATGATATTTTATTTAAATGACAAGCCTGTGTGACAAAATTCCGGCCCTCCGGGATTAAATCAAACTAAATAAACATATTAAATACTTAGATAATAAACACAATAACAACATTTTCATAATAAATTTATACATATTACATTATTATTTTTAATTTTTATTTTTATTATAATATGTAATTAGATATTCTAAGCTTCGGGGTACCTATTACCTACTAGAAAATAACCTATAACTTAGGGGCCGTTCGAAAACCCGTGAAGTTTTCACTCGGTAAAAAAGAAAAGGATAGATATATTGCGAGAAAGAGAAGTTTAACTGGTTTTCAAACGCTAGCGAGTGATTTTCGCACTACACGAGTTTTCAAACGGGTTCTGTTAGTTAAAAACGAAAAGAAGAGTTCTTGTGTTGTGCAACGCAAACTAGCTTTATTTTACAACTGCACAAAGCTTTACTTAACATTTGTAAACTTTAACTTCAACATAAAAACGAAATCAGTAGCCACAGATCACAGAACAGTCAACTGTCAATGTCAGGTAAAATTTAACGCTGACTGGGAGCCGTGAGAAATTCACTCCTGTCAGGCGAAAATTACTCTGCACTAATGCGTTCAGAATTGTATACTCTTTCTACGGTTCAGAAATACGAGCGGAGTAATTCGTCGGTTAACCTCGGTTTCACTCGGGTGGTTCTCGAACGCTATCGGGTGAAATTCACTCTACCCCGAGTAAATATTACTCGTTTTCAAACGCACCCTTAGTTGTATTACGAGGTTTTTTGATGTAATGTCTTCTTTTTGACACTTTTTAAACCACATAGGTACTCGTATGTATGATTAAATATGTTGACTTTTGTTGAGGGTAAAATGAAGGTACTTACCTTCATTTTACCGTCAACAAAAGTCAACATAGGTACCCAATTTTATAGAAAAACTAGCGGCCGCCCGCGGCTTCGCCCGCTTGGTGTTTGGTTTCGCGTTATCGCGCCACAGCAGCGCCTTCTGGCGACGCGATGAATAGTAGCTGAGCTGCTGAGTGTTTTACGTGAATCCCGATGGAACTATAATTTTTTGCTGAATGAAATCTCTTTTTCTGTAGGTACCTCTGACAAAGTGTATATGCAAAATTTCAAGATGATCGGTTGAGCATTTCAGGTGTGAAAAAGTAACAAAAATAAATCAACAAACAAATTCACTTTTGCATTTATAGTATTAGATGGGATTAGGTAGGATACGATTCATGTTACCTAAACATGTACATCTATAGACTATAGACCTATAGACACTTACCCGTTAGTAGGCACCTTTTTTTTGTTATAGTTGGGAAATGCGTTACGCATACCTCGCGCTTGGTAGGCGCGAGGTTATGTCGGACTTTCCACGGCCCCAGGCAGACGGGATTGTATGTCCACCAGGGAGTGCAATGCCGCGGCCTACCGACTAAAACCCAACTATGCCCCTCACATGCGCCTTGGCGCGAGCGCGACAATCGCCACCACATCCTCACCGTCATCAGACGAAGAGGATCCGGCGACGAGAGTCGTCTCGCTGCCGGACGAGGTCATGAGAACCCTTTCGGAAACTACCACAACCTCGCCGGTCGCCATCCCGAGCGTCTATGCGGACGCGGTAGGCCGCAGCAAGGACGTGGGACGCCAATTCCCAAGGCGGGGTGCCCGCTATTAGGCAGGCCGCCGTGTGGGACACCGTGCGGTATCCCCTGATTGCCCTCAGCGCCATGGCGCGCTGTGACCTGTGCAGGCACGCGACAGCACGTGGGCTGAGAGCGTCGGCCCAAACGGGAGCCCCATACAGGGCCATACTTTTGACGACGCCTGCGTACAGGCGTCGGACTGTAGGGCTCGGCCCCCCCACATTGGGGAGCAAACGCCCAAGGGCATCGGCGGCACCAAGGAGGCGGTGTTCGAGGCGGCGGAAATGCTCCTCAAACCCCCACCGCTCGTCAATAACGAGCCCAAGATATTTGATATGCCGCTTGAGCGGCACCCTCTCACCCGCGATCAAGATCTCCGCGCCCGCGGGGACACCTCGCCGAGGCCCGTGGAAAACCAGTGGAAAACTCAATCCGCCGAACAACTAAGGTGGTAGCAACCGAGGCCAACCGCAAAAGGTCGTCGAGATCCCTCCCCCGGGTGGTAACGAGTGTGTCATCTGCATAGCAGATCAGACGCACTCGTGGGGGGAGGGCACCGCGGAGGATGTAGTTATATCCCACATTCCAAAGGAGGGGCCCTAATACGGACCCCTGTGGGACTCCGCGGTACATCCCGTGGCAGCCGGCCAACCCGCTACGTTCGGTGAAGAGAACCTCCCTGTTCTCCAGATAGCTCTGGATCATAAGGAGGAGGTACTGGGGGGCCCCATGGTAGCGCAGCCCCTCAATAATCACCGAAAACGGTAGACTATTGAAGGCATTGGCGATGTCCAAGGACACCGCCAATACCCTCTCTCCCCGCTGTGGCCTCGCTCACCATCCACCGAAATCTGGTGAGGGCGTCAATGGTCGACCGACCTGCTCGGAACCCGAACTGAGAGTCCGAGAGGTCGGGACCAGTCTCCGACAGGTGTTGGACGAGGCGGGAGGCAATGATTTTCTCAAAAACCTTCCCTACCTCGTCCAACAGCACGATAGGGCGAAAAGCGGATGGGTCATCTGGAGGACGACCTTCCTTCCGTAATAGGCACAGTGTGCCATTTTTCGAAGGCTTCGGGAACCGTCCGATGCGGAAGCAAGCATCGAACAGTTCCCGAAGCCTGTCTCCGAAGTGTCTCTCGCGCAAACTATTCAGTTTAGAAAATAATTATCTTAGAAACTTCAATATGATTTTGAACACCTATCCATAGATACCCCACAAGTATGGGTTTGATAAAAAAAAATTTTTGAGTTTCAGTTCTATGTATGGGGAACCCCCAAAATTTATTGCTTTTTCTATTTTTGTGTGAAAATCTTAATGCGGTTCACAGAATACATCTACTTACCAAGTTTCAACAGTGTAGTTGTTATAGTTTCGGAGAAAAGTGGCTGACATACGGACGGACAGACAGACAGACAGACATGACAAATCTATAAGGGTTCCGTTTTTTGCTATTTGGCTACGGAACCCTAAAAAGCGTTTTCAGCCTGGTAAAAAAATAGCTGGGAAATGGTAAATACTATAGACGTACCTATATAGGACCAACAAGCAAATCAAATACCCGCGGGTCTAAGATACTCATTCAAAAGTTAGTAGGTGCCTACTAACGCGGGGCTCTCGTTGCTCAATCGGGGAGCCACCCACACGTGCGTGCGCCAACAGGGCGGCTCGATCGTGGACGTGTCGTTCGCGAGCCCCGTCCTCGCACGCAGTGTTAGGGACTGGAGGGTTGTGACGGGGGTGGAGTCTCTCGGACCACCGCTACATCCGATTTGAGATTCCCACCCAACGTTCCCCTCAGCCCCCGAGCAACGATCGAGCCCGACGATGGGCCCTGACTCGCCTCGACGAGGAGAAGGTCGAGGAGGCCCATCGACCGGCCCATGGACGACGAAGATGTGGACGAGGCCGCCGTCCGCTTACGCGATGGCCTTACGGAGGTGTGCGAGGCTTCTATGCCCAGAGCGCACCCTCCGAGGGACCGCCAACATGTCTATTGGTGGTCCCAGGAAATCGCGCACCTGCGAGCGGCATGTATTGCCAGGAGGAGGGCTTACACGCGCCACCACAGGCGGCGCGTGCGGAACGCGGAGACGGAGGCCTCTCTGTACAATGAGTACAGAGAGGCGAAAAAGGCCCTGCAGCTGGCTATCGCCCGCGCCAAGGAGGAGGCGATGGACGAGATGCTGCAAGGCTTGGACCGGGACCCGTGGGGGCGGCCCTATAAAGTTGCGCGCAACAAACTACGAACGCGCGCCGCCTCTCTCACGGAGTCCATGGACTCAGTCCTCTTACGGTCTGTGGTGCAGGCCCTATTTCCTCCCACAGACCCGGAATTCTCCCCTCCACGCATGGTCGCATCATCTGTGGAGCTCCCCTCAGTCGTGGGTACTTCTCCTCCTCCCATTACGGACGAGGAGTTTAACAACGCCATATCCCGACTGAGGCGAAAGAAGACGGCCCCGGGGCCTGATGGGGTCCCTGGAAGAGTGTTGGCGCTGTGTGCCAATCACTTCGGAGACAGGCTTCGGGAACTGTTCGATGCTTGCTTCCGCATTGGAAAAATGGCACACTGTGCCTATTACGGAAGGAAGGTCGTCCTCCAGATGACCCATCCGCTTTTCGCCCTATCGTGCTGTTGGACGAGGATGGGAAGGTTTTTGAGAAAATCATTGCCTCCCGCCTCGTCCAACACCTGTCGGAGACTGGTCCCGACCTCTCGGACTCTCAGTTCGGGCTCCGAGCAGGTCGGTCGACCATTGACGCCCTCATCAGATTGCGGTGGATGGTGAGCGAGGCCACTGAGCGGGGATTACATTACCTCATGTGCAATCCATTCTTCAAATATGAAGACAATAATTATCTGGGTTCATTTCCAACACATTATAATAAAATTGTTATTACCAACTGCTATATTACAGTTGATGCACAAAGTCATAGTAAAACTTATCTGAAAAATACAAATGAATAATTCATTGTATGGTATGGTATTAAGCTAATGTTATAAATAGCTATGTGAGCACATAGCTATTTATGGATATATAGATAGATAGAAACTTTATTTGGTCTTCAGATACATACACACAACAATTTAGTATAAGCAAATAAGTATACATGGAAGTAAACAAAAAAATACAAAAATATGAAATCAGTATCGCATACCTACCTGTTTCCACACCACTGTTATGTATGTGTGCTGTAGCAGCACAAAAAGGCCATAGCTCAGCGTCAATTTTGCTCATAAGACATGAGCAAATCGCTGATTTTCAGCTACAACCTGGGGAACTACGTCTACGACACTAAGCCGAAGTGTTGCGCGCCCTGCTCACCAAAAGCTTTGCGTTTAATTGTCTGATCAGCACAATTATGTCATCTTATATTCAATGGATGGTTATGGAATGTTATTCTATGGTTATGGAATGTTATTCTAGTGTACAAATGGATAATGGTATTATTAAAATCATTAAGAATATATGTAGTAAATAATAAATAGGTATATAAAAATATAAATTGGATAGGGGAACTGTGTCATGTGAATTGGCTCTCGCAATCTAGGCAAGACGTTTCGAAATTCCCTTTTTTTCACTATCCATAAGTAAATTTTTGACCTTTTCCTTGAACGTATGTATCGATTTTAAGGTTCTTATGGGTGGCGGAATATTATTCCAGCATTTTGTCGCGTGGTAACGAAAACTGCCAGTAAATGCTGTTATTCGATGCGGGTATACATATAGGGGGGGACGCAGTAATCTAGGCTCAGAACAATGATCCGTGTTGAAACGGAGGAATTTTATCTTTGAGAACAGATAATCAGGCTTTCTGAATTTAATGATGTTAAACATCAATGCCGCGAGATGAAGCTGTCTCCGTGCTTCCATATTTAGGATACACGCATTATTTAAAAACGGCGTAATATGACTTCTTGGAGGTACGTCAAAAATGAACCTGCAGCATGCATTTTGTACGCGTTGGACTAAGCGGCTAGTTTTATAAAGAAGTCGAGGCCCATAGACAACATCTCCATAGTTCAGCCTTGAAAGTACCAAAGATCCTTACCTTCTCCGATAATAAATGTCTAATTTTATACAAAACTTTCAGTCTGTAGACGCAGCTTCTAACCAGATTCTCTATGTGTTTTTCAAAACGCAACTGACTATCAAAAACCACACCAAATTTTTGGCCTGATCGACCTGTTCAACAGTTTCTCCTTGTATAACAACGATTGGATTTTTATTATTTATTTTGTTAATTTGTGACTTTGATGCAAGAATCATAAATTTTGTTTTATTGGGATTTAGAAATAAACAGTTTCTAGTTGACCATTCAGCTATATTGTTTAAATCCTCATTCAACAGTTGTAACGCGTTTATAATTTTGTTCGGTTCTTCGGAAATATATATTTGAACGTCGTCCGCATATATATGTAACTTACAATGTTGTATTTCTTTAATTATGTCTGCACTATATATAATGAAAAGAAGAGGACCCAAGATTGATCCCTGGGGTACACCTCGATTAACCAATTTGAGACTGGATATAATATTAGTACCATCGCGTTTCCTAATTTTTACAGACTGATATCGGTCACTGAAATAATTATTGAACCATTGCAAAGCTTGCATATCTAGGCCATAATAACTCAGCTTAAACAACATTAGAGGCACATCAATGCTATCAAATGCACGGGAAAAATCCAAAAGCGCAAGGACTGTACCACGTCCAGAATCTTGCGCTGCGATTATATTGTCTGTCACGTCGAGTAAAGCGGTAACAGTAAGGGTCGTGGGCCCTTACGGAAGCCCGACTGATGAGAGGGCAGTATATTATTATTCTCTAAATGCGTCACAAGCTGACAATATATGGCTCTCTCTAAAACCTTCGATAAAAATGGCAATATGCTTATTGGCCTTAAGTCTTTCATTTCCTCAGGACAGTCCACTTTAGATAATGGAGTAATGACAGCAAGCTTCCAACAACTAGGAACTTTGCCTGTAATAATTGATTTGTTTACAATTTTGATGATAATGGAAAGCGTATTTGGAAGTGTGAGTAAAATCATATTTCTACTAATATTATCGCATCCCATTGAGTTAGATTTAATAGATAAAATATACTTTGCAATATTAGCTTCAGTAACAGGTTTTAACGAAAAAGGATTAGCTCCAGATGTAGCAGAATCAAACTTTGTCTTCTCCAATGAAGAAGCATTCAAGTCATTACGAGGAAGATTTAAAAAATAGTCATTAATCTTATCGGGGTCATTAAAATGGTCCGGTAGAAAATCCGACTTACTCGGGTCAGTCAACATTTTTTCTTTTAAATGCTTCCAAAACTTACCACTATCATTAACGGTGTTGTTAACATAATGATTATAATAAGCACGTTTTTCCTGAAAAATACTCGTTTCAACTAATGCTTTTAAATCCTTATAGTACTTTTTATGAGTATCTATGTTAGTATCTCTCATTCTAACACGTGCTTGATCACGCAATTTAATCATAGACTTCACCGTATCAGTTAGTTAGTTAGTTAGTTTGGCTGGGCTCTTACGCACTTAGCCTCATGATTGGGCCATTGTGCGTCCTAATCTACGTTTGCTTCCACCCTACTCCATCCATCCCAGGTCTCCCCAGAACGCCAGCAGCCTCTGTGGGCTGCTGCATGCTTCCGGCATAGATGCCGGGGAGTGGAGAAGTTTTGCCCGTTGATCGGCCACGCTTGTGCATTCCAAAAGGACGTGCTGTGGCGTTTCTTCTGCCTCCATGCACCCTCTGCATAGAGGGCTGTCTGTCACCCCTATTGTGAATAGGTGTTTGTTTAGTAAACAGTGTCCGGTTATAGTAGCTATAACTTTTCGGATTTTGTCTCTCTTTAGTCTGATGAGGGATCGGGCAAGCTTCTTTGATGGTACCGGGATTGCATCTTTTGTCTGTTTGCATCCCTCATTGGTTCTCCACTCTGTTAGATGATGTTCCTCGGTTTTTTCACGCAGCCAGGTTTTTATCTGGGCCTGTGGAATGGGTAGTAGGGGCTCTGGTCCGTACATTTTCGTGTTTGAACCCCTCTTAGCCAGTTCATCTGCTGCCTCGTTACCAAGTGAGTTACTGTGTCCTTTAATCCATTGCAGAGTTACCCGGTTTGTATCTGATATGGCTTGGAGCATGTTATGACATTCCAGTATAAGGACAGAGTTAATAGTATTGTTTTGGAGGGCCTGCAGGACAGACGCGCTGTCTGTGATAATCTTTATGTTAAGATTAGTAACACCTCTAGCTGCAATCGCCTGTGCCGCCCTGGTGATGCCAATGCACTCTGCTTGGAAGATGGTGTTCCGTCTGTCTAGGGTTATTGATGATTTGATATTAAGGTCGTTTGAGAAGACGCCTGCCCCAGTTCCATCAGTGGTCTTGGAGCCGTCTGTGTATATCCTAACTTCTTTGATGTCAGAGCAATCTTTCGATTCTGCTGTAAGTTGGATATCGTATCTTCTGTCGAAGACATGGTGGCATGGTATTCTATCGATTGGTGCATCGAGAAAAGGTATTTCTTTTGTAATCCAATCTAGGATTATCGTTTGTGTTTTTCCTATGTTGCTTTTCCATAGTCCCTGCGATCTTAGTCTTAGGGCTGCTGCTTTCGCCTCCTCTTGTATGACTAGATCTAGAGGTCTCAGTTGTAAGAGGTACTCTAGGGAAGCTGATGGAGTGGTTCTCATACATCCACTGGTCGATGTAGTTGCTAAGCGTTGTAGACTTTGGAGCTTAGCTTTTGCTGTGATCAGTTGGGTTCTGGGCCACCAAACCACTGATCCATAGGTTATAGAGGGTCTGATAACTGCAGTGTATAACCATAGTGTGATTTTTGGATTGAGACCCCATTTCTTACCAACGAGTCTCCTACATTGGTTAAACGCCAAGCATGCCTTCTTTGTTTTTGTTTCTATGTGACTCGCCCAGTTTAATTTGTTGTCAAAGATTATGCCCAGATATTTGACTTGTGATGATAGGGAGAGTTTGGTGTTGAAGAATTTTGGTAGTTGTAGTTCTGGTAACTTTCTTTTGTTGGTGAAAAGTATAAGTTCTGTTTTATTTGGATTTACTGACAGTTGATGTTCGTCACACCAATGTTCTACTAATACTAGGGCTTCACGCATTTCTTTGCATAATATGTTTTCTGCGGTCCCATTTATCAGTATTGCCAGGTCGTCTGCATAACCAATAGTAGTATAGCCTCTGTCGTTTAGTTTCCTTAGGAGGCTGTCTACTACTATGTTCCACAGAAGTGGGGACAGGACCCCCCCTGGGGACATCCTTTAACCACTTTTGCTCTGATGGTGTTGTTCCCCACTATCTGAACCGCCCTTTTGCTTACCAGCTCCGTGATCCGTTTTGTTATTGCTGGTTCTATATCGTACTTTTGAAGGGCGTGGTTAATGCTGTTGTGCATTGTTTTGTCGAAAGCTCCTTCTATGTCTATGAAGGCGCCTAGGGTTGAGGATTTATTGTGTATGACCGACTCTATTTTACGGACCACCATATGTAGTGCCGACTCTGTGGACCTGCCTTTCCTATAGGCGTGCTGCTGGGGATGTAAGGGTCTTTCATGGAGTGCTCCATCCCTTAGGTGTCGGTCTACCAATCTTTCCAGTGTTTTGAGCAGGAATGATGTTAGACTTATTGGTCTGAAGGATTTCGCCGTAGTGTAGTCTTCTTTCCCCGGTTTGGGTAGGAATACTACCTTCGCCTCTCTCCATTGTTTTGGAATATATTTGAAGGTTATGCAGGCCTTATATATGGGTTCTAAGTATTTTACTGTTAAGTTGGGATGCCATTGTAGCAGCGCTGGGAATATTCCATCCAGTCCTGCGGATTTGAATGGTTTAAAGCTTTTGATAGCCCATTCTATTCTATCCGCAGTTACTACTTTGCTGGCAGCCTTCCATTCTTCGGTAGACGGGGTGCTGTAGTGCTCGTCAGACCATTCCAGGTCTGACGCGATTTGACAATCGGGTAAGTGTGTTTCCAGCAGTACCGCGCTGGTTTCCTCTTCAGATCTAGTATAGGTGCCGTCTTCTTTTTTGATGTTGCCAAGGAGCTCTGTGTTTCCCTTGGACAATATTTTTTTTATTCTAGCGGCTTGTTTTGTTGAGTTTATGCTGCTGCAGAAATTTTGCCAGGCTTCCGTTCTCCGGAATCTGATCCTCTTCTTGTAGTATTTCTGCGCGTCTTTGTATCTGTCCCAGTCGTCGGGAGTTCTTGTGTTTTTTGCTTTATTGAAGAGTGCCCTGAGTTTTTTCCTTAGCCTCTCAAGTTCTGGCCCCCACCAGAGATTTTTGTTGAGATTTTTCGGTATGGACATCGGGCATGCCAACTCGTAACTTTCGACGATTGCTGAAGTGAGGAGTTGTACTTTTTCTTCAATACTGTTTATGCTAGGTGTTTCGCCGCTAGCGTACGTTCCGTCTAGTGCTTTTTTAAGTACGTTAGTGTACCTTGCTATATCAGTTTTACGGGGGTTGCGATAGGGAGCAGGGTCTGGTAATCTATAGAGTAGTTGGAAACACACTCGACGGTGGTCCGCGAAGGATGGTTCGTTCGATACGTGCCAACCTTTAATGAGGTTCGCCGCCGTATGTGTTGCCAAAGTAATGTCAATGATGGTTTGATACCTAGAACTTACAAAGGTTGGTTCTGTGCCTTTATTCATTATATTAAGGTTTGTTTGGAATAGGTATTCGGTTAGTAACTCACCTCTTTTATTTGTGTCCTTACTTCCCCACAGTGGATGATGTGCATTGCAGTCCGCCGCAATGATCAGTTCCCAGCCATGGTTCTCGCAGTGTTGTACTAGTTCCATCATTTCCCTTGGAGGAATGTCCTCTTCGTTCGGCATATATGCAGAAGCTAGTACAAGGGTGGTTTGATTTTCTGTGGAGAGCGTCACTGCAGTAAGATCTCTAGAACAGAATTGGTTAAGCATAGTTGTTTTTACAGAGTTTGGTATATAATACACCGTATCAGTTATCCAAGGCAAGGATTGATGGCTCTTAAAATGTATGGTTTTGAGTGGGGCGTGCTTATCAAATAGTTGCATTAGTAATTTGTCAAATTTATTAACCATGTCGTCAATTGAGTGTTCGTGAGCTATGGATTCCCAATCGATAGAGTTCAGGTCATTATTAAAATAATGCATGTCAATATCTTTTAAAGGTCTATATGTTATAATTCTAGTGGGCAGTCTAGTCTTTTTAAGCGTCAGAGTAACATTTATCATTGAATGGCCTATTGCGCCAGTGATATCGTTCACCGAAACTTCACGGACTGGACAATTAGTACATACAACGTCTATCAGTGTCCTTGAATCAGCAGTGAAGTGTGTAGGCTCAGATACCACTTGTCGCAGACCCATCAGGCGGAGAAACTGGGTCAGCCTAACAGTTTTGCTATCATTTACTTGGAGCAGATTCACATTAAAATCTCCCGCAAGAATGATGTAGTCGTGACATGAATATCTTGAGACTGAATCAGTTAAAGCATCTAGAAAGACGTCCACATTCATCCACGGCGGCCTGTAAGCTGTACCGATCGCTAACGAATACCCGTTTGCCTTTGTAGTTAGCCACATCTGTTCTATTGAAGTGTTGGGGTTTTTTAAGTAACGTACACGGAGATCATCCTTCACATAAAATCCTAGTCCACCACCTCGCCCACCTCGCATTTCCGGCGGACGTGGGACGCAGCGTAATCGGTACCCCGGCGGCGCAGGTGCACAATTCTCTTGCCCAGTCGCTAACCATGTTTCATTAATTGCGACGATGTCAGCCTTAAAGCGATCCATGGCAACCAGAAAGTTGTCATGCCCAGTATTCAAAGAGCCAGCATTATACAGTCCTATCCTAATAAATTTAGTTTTAGGAGCCATTACAAATTAATACGAAAAAAAGTGCAAGAATAAGTACATAAGATTACATAAAATATAAATATTTAAGTGGAAACATATAATCAAAATTAAATCATAGTTAGTGAAGTTTATATAAACAATTAAAATGAATATCGTGTACGTCATTGAAACAAGTGACACAACTAGTACCAATTTCTGTACACCATGAAGCCTCATTGCACTGCCACAACACCCACAAAACACTTGAATCTGCGTAGAACATATTTTGTCGATTTGCGTATTTTGACTGAATACGTATTTGACCACTTGCGTATCTGACGACATGCGTGTGATCCTGTTGTAGGTTGTTTTAGTAATTGAAACCACGAAGTGCAGCACATACAAAATATATTTCAGGCAGCGGAACGAGAGAAGAAGAAGGTTAAAATTACCACAGACCACATATGTCACAGCAGGCACAGATCAATCATAAATGTGACAGTTGCTATACTTAACACCCTACCTCAACTGTAACATTTACACTAATCATTTTATACATATTCTTATATTTTTACCACAAACTATGTTTTCTAATTATTACAAAATGCCAATTAAAAAAAAAATATTTAAAATTTTGAATACAAACTGTTTTTGTTTACTTATTACACAATGCCAATTTTGTCTCTAAAGTAACTAAACAATTTGAAAACTAAGGGCTTAGTTAGAATGTCTGCTATTTGTTCTTCAGATGGAATGTATTTAAGTACAATAGTTTTATTACATATTTGTTCTCGAATAAAGTGATACTTTACATCAAGATGTTTCATTCTTTTACTATTATCTCTATTATGAGTCATATAAATACATGCTTGATTATCCTCATAAATTATTACAGATATTACAGGTATAGACATTTCTGACAATATTCCCTTTAAAAACATTGACTGGCAGATAGCTAAAGATAAAGCTTTATACTCAGCTTCACTAGATGATAAAGAAACTGTATTTTGTTTACGTGTTCCCCAAGCTACAACATTTCCATATACAAAGAGAGAATAACCAGTGACCGATTTTCTATCATAAGGGTCATTGGCCCAGTCTGAATCTACATAACCAAAACAGATTTCAGAACAATCAGACTTGTAAAGAATTCCCATATTACATGTTGTTTTCAAATATCTAAGAATTCTTTTCAACCCTAACCATAAATCATAAGATGGACTATCTTGATATCTACTGAAATAATTTAAAGAAAAACTTAAATCTGGTCTACTTCCTATCATAAGATACATAAGACTACCAACTAATTCTCTATAAGGGAAAGTACTAGACTCATTTTTATTATTACAATTATTCTTAACTAAACATTTTTCTATGGGTATTTTCACACCTTTACAATCTTGCATACAGAATTTAATTAATAACTGTTCTATATAAGGTTTTTGATGTATGAATAAAGTATTTAATTTTCTATTTCTTTCTATGTAAAATCCAAGAAATAATTTTACATCACCTAAATCAACCATATCAAAGGTTTGCTGTAATGAATATTTAAATGAATTTGTTAAGTTTTGTTTACCAACAATCAAAATGTCATCGACAAATAGGAAAACATATAATATACTGTTATTATTTATATTCTTTATATATAAACATGTATCATAACCTGAGTTATAAAAACCTTGTTTCATCATAAAATTGTGAAACTCTTCGTTCCAGTAACGAGGTGCTTGTTTTAGACCATATATTGAACGATTTAACTTACAAACAAAATCATTATTTTTCATATTTTCTGGGAGGTGCATATATATATCCTCCTTTAACTTTCCATGTAAAAATGCTGTCTTTACGTCCATATGTGTTATTTCTAAGTTAAATTTGTTTGCAATTGACAATAGGGTTCTGAAAATTCTGGGTTCTGAAAAAAACTATCACATCGATAGATACGCATCTTGTTTACAATCATATAAAAAGTGTCAAATGGCAAGCAACAAATGAAATGAAATGTCCCGTAGACATCTATAATTTTATTAAAAATAGTTTTCTGATCGCGTATGAAAAATCAACTAAGAACACGACATTAACAAAAAATTCTCAAAGAAATAATAAAAAATGGATTACCAGAAAAATACGTGACAGATGTAGTAACGTAGACTCGTTATTTGTGGAGTGTAAAAAAGACCCCACAAATAAAATCTTAAGAGCAGAATATAACAGGGAAAGAAACAAATTAAATAAATTAATTGAAAAAAACAAAAATAAATTTCATAATGAACAGATACACAAAAATAAAAATAATCCTAAAAAAATGTGGCAAATATTAAATGAACTAACAGGAAGAACGAGAAACACGATTGAAGATATAATTTATAAGGCATTTAATGTTAATAAACAAAATGAAAAATGTGTAGTAGATAACTTTGCAAGATCTTTCCAAAAAACAGTTGATGAGATCATACCGCAGTGTGATAAAAATATACTTCACAAATCCATTTATACCAATTTAACTGACAAAACAATATTTTTTAAAAAGCCACTATTCGCGGAATCATCGAAAATATTAATCCGCATAAGGGCCCCGGCTTTGATGGTATTCGTCCTATTGATATAAAACTTTCTATTGACCACATAGCAGTGGCAATAGCTAACCTAATTAACTGTAGTATTAAAACGGGGATTTACCCTAAATAACTTAAAACAGGGATAGTCAGACCAATCTACAAAAAAGGTCAAACAACTCAATTTGAAAATTACAGACCAATCACGATTTTGCCAATTATAGATAAAATTTTTGAAAAGTACGTAGCTAAATTAATAATTAATTTTTATGATAGAAATAACATACTGACTGACAGACAATATGGCTTTAGGCCTAACAAAAGTACAACAAAATTGCTATCCGAATTCACGGATGAAGTAAATGACAAACTTAACAAAAAAGAACATGTCCTTTTGGTATTAATTGTAAGGCATTTGATACACTAAAGCATGATCTTCTTATAGAAAATTTAGGTAATTCTGGCATAAGGGGACCATTGCTCAATTGGTGTAAAAATTATATGAATGACAGAACCTATAATGTAAAGATAGGTAGTACAATGAGCGATAAGATTGACGTAACTATTGGAACTACACAAGGATCAGTATTGGGTCCATTACATTATCTGTGCTATGTGAATGATGCAAGAAATATCATCAAACATTGCTCTATTTACCAATATGCAGATGATACTTGTCTGGTAGCATCTGATAAAAACGTAATGGTAGCCCTACAAAAACTGCAAGAAGATTTCACAGCTATTAGTAAGTGGTCACATGATGTGGGGCTTGTACTAAACACTAAAAAAACCCAAATAATTTATATCAGCTCGGCAGGCCTATTCGCTAACTACGGTTGGTAACTAGAACTGTCATTTTTGAAAGACATTTTATATCCATTACTAGTTAAGTGATCTTATGTCTTACGGTAGCGTTCATGATAGCAGTAATGGATGATAAGTTCCTTTCAAAAATGACAGTACTAGTTAGCAACCGAAGTTAGAGAATAGGCCTGCTGGTCGTAGGTCGGTTCCGGGTAAACTCGACCTTATTGCACATAATCACACTTGCCTACATTCATCTAATAACCAAACCACGAAGTGTATATGTCCCAATATACAACAATGTAAGGAAGCTACTTATCTTGGCCTCATTATCGATAGCCGACTTAACTGGGGACCGCATATTGATGCATTGTGTGAGAAACTCCGAATCATTCTGTCTAAGTTTTATATAATAATAATAATAATAGCCCTTTATTCGAAATAAGGTTAACAAATTTCAAAATATTAGATAATGCGTTCTTTCATAGTATGTCCCTCATTTCGCTGTGCCTCTTGGCATAAGCCTCCTCCAGCCTTCTCCACTGTACTCTGTCTCCAGCCACTCGGGTCCAATATGGCCCCAAAGTAAGCCGAATATCATCTTCCCATCTCCTCATTTGGCGTCCTCTTCTTCGTTTTCCATCCCATGGATGCCATGTTGTCAGCTGTTTGCTCCATTTGTCCAGCTTACAGCGTAGCATGTGTCCTACCCAACTCCATTTTTGGTGGTCAATACGAGTGAGTATGTCTACGATTTTCGTTCTACTCCTTATTATTGCGTTTGGTATTCTATCTTTTAAATTGACGCCTAGCATACTCCTCTCCATTGCCCGTTGGCATCTAGCTAATTTTTCTCTGTGTTTGTCTGTAAGGGACCAGGTCTCACAGCCATAAGTTAAACAAGGCAGAATGCAGGTATCAAATGTCTTCCTTTTAAGGTTGGTACACAGTTCTCTGCTCTTCATAATTTCTTTCAATGACCAAAACTTTTTCCATCCATTGGAGATTCTTTTATCTATCTCTTTGGTCATTGAGTTGTTTGGAGAGACAATTTGGCCCAGATAAACATATTCTTGGACATACTCTAAGGAACATCCGTTAACCATAATATCTACTTTTGTGGAATTCGTCATAACTTTGGTCTTTTCTATGTTTAGCTTTAGACCAACATCTTTACTTTTTGATGATAATGACTTCACCATGGCTTGCAACTTTACAGGATCTTCCTCAAACAGTACCAGGTCGTCGGCAAATCTCAAGTGGTTTAGGCGCCTCCCGTTAATATTAAGACCGTAGTCATCCCAATTCACTTCTCTAAAGATGCTTTCTAACACGGCATTAAATAATTTCGGGGACAACGGATCTCCCTGTCTAACACCTTTGTTTATGGGGAAATAGTCTCCTTTGGATTCTAACTTAATGCAGCTATAACTCTTCCTGTAGATGTTTCTAATGATGTTAATGTATATACTATGTACCCCTTGCTGTGCTAAGCTTGACCAAATGCGTTCATGGCTTAAGCTATCAAATGCTTTGGCATAATCAATAAAAGTTATATATAACGGTTTTTGGTACTCATTGTATTTTTCCAGGACTGGTTTTATAGTATGGATATGGTCTATTGTACTGTAGTTCTTCCTGAAACCTGCTTGTTCTATAGGTTGGTTTTCTTCGAGCTTATTTATTAACCTCTCTGAAATCACTTTTGCGAAGACCTTATAAATATATTTGATATAAGGCTGATAGGTCTGTAATTGCCTATATCATCTTTAGCCCCTTTCTTGTACATGAGAACAATATGTGACTGTCCCCACTGACTCGGTATTTCGCCAGTGTCTAGTATGTCATTGAACATCTTGGTAAGAATCGGACTTAATTCCTCAACTGTGCCTCTCATCAATTCGCTACTTATATTATCTGGCCCAGGAGGTTTTTCTAGTTTTTGAGAGGTTATAGCTTTCCGAACTTCTTCAATTAATATTGGTGGGATTTCGTCAAAGTTGTTACCAGTTTCACTGACTTTGGTTACTCTATCTGCGTCTTGATTTGAATAGTGTCTTGTAGTAGTCTGTGGCTATTTTTTGGATTTCACTTCGATTTGTGACTTGGATATACCTGTTATCTTTTAGTGTTAGAATCCATTCCCTTCCATGTATCTCGAGTTTTTTAAATGCTTTTTTGGTACCACCTGTTTTCTTAATTTCTTCTTCCAATATTTGATGTCTTCTAGCTTTCTTCTCTTTTTTTATAGCTTCTCGTATTTTTTTACTGAGATCTGAAATTCCAATTCTATTACAAATTGTCTTGTCTGATATTAGTTTCTTTCTTTCTTTTAACATCTGTACAATTTTGTCGCTAAACTTGTATTGGTTATTGTTCTTTTTGACAGTTGTTATTTGGGAAAGTTGGTGTATTAATTGTTCATATTTTTCTAAAACATTTTTATGGGAGTTTAAAAGCTCTCTTAGTGAGGTTGTGTCTATGTTTCCCTTACACTGTTTTGCCAATGATGCTGTGTTTCCCTTGATGCTTGTTCTTGATCTTTTTGGTGGATGCATATACATGTAGCACCTAACCATGCGGTGATTGGTGTTAAAGTTTAGATTTTGTATAACATGTGTGTCCTTGAAATATTTCACTTTGTTAGTAATGATAAAATCAATTTCGTTTTTGTACTTTCCATCTGGTGATATCCAGGTCCATTTAGCATTTGTATTTTTTTTTGAAAACTGAATTGAGAAGTATTAGGTTATTTTGAAGTAAAAAATCTTTTAACTTATGTCCATTAGGGCTTCTTTTACCATGACTGTACTTTCCCAATATTGATTCTTCCCCTATCTCTCTTTTTCCTATTTGAGCATTAAAGTCTCCCATAATAATGATGTTATTATTTTGGTTTGATGTTATGGCATCTGATAGATTATTGTAGAAGGCTTCTAGGTCATCCCTGCTGGCTTGTTCTGTGGGCGAGTAAACCTGAATAATTGTCCACAGTTTTCTGTAGCCCGGAATTTTTATATTTAGTATTGCCAATCTGTCTGAAACTCCTATCAATTCCTGAATACAGCCTTTGAGTGACTTTTTTATCAAAAAACCCACTCCTCTATGGCCCGCTATTTCTCCTTTATGGTATAGTATATGCTCATTATATTCTTCAATTTTTTCACCAAGTCTTCTCATCTCACTAATCCCTAAAATGTCATATTTAATATTTTCAAGTGACTTCTCTAATTCAAGTAAGCTTTCATGTGTTCTCAGTGTTCTTGTGTTGAGCGTTGCAATACTAAAAAAGTTGGGATCTTTTGCTGGAGGGTAATGGTCTAATTCCCCACGGGGACCAGCCGGGTTGGAGAATATTGTTATTGTTTTGTTATGTCTTGTTCTTATGTTTTCTTTATTCTTTCGGCTATCTTTACTTATTAGTTTTTTAAATTTGTTCTGTTTTTTGAAGTTTGAATTTGAAATGTATTAGTTTTTGATAATTTGGTAGGCTGTTTTACAATCTCTTCTTTAGTCTGGCTGAAGTTGTTTGGGGGTGTAGAGGGTGGCGTGGATGGTACTCTCTTTCTCTTTTCTGATTCTTGCTGATCTTTAATTATTAATTTGCCTTGTTTTATTACTGCGTATTTACCCGATGCTCTTGCTTCTTTAAGTTGTGCATATAGAGATTTTCTTGCATCTAAATCTTCCTTTGGCAGATCTTCCGTTAGTTAAGTGTAAGTGTTACCTTTATGGGTCTGTTTTTGGTTTCAACTTTTTTGCCAAATCTGTACACTTTACTTATCTCCCATTTGTCCCATTCATGAGGCTCTTTTTGGTCCTTATTTGTGTTATTAAGTATTTCCAGTACTATATTTCGAAGTTCTACGTTGTCATTTTCTTTTTCGTCTACCCCATGCAAGATAATATTATTTCTTCTCGCTTCTGTGTCTAAATGCCTAACTTTTAATCTCAGAGTCTCAACTTCTTTTTTCAAAGCTTCATTTTCCTCCTTAATATAAGTCAGGTGCTCATCAATAGTCTTACTAATTGTTTCTTTTATGATTTGAGTTTGTTTCTCGTTTTGTTTTTCCATTTCTTCCTTCATATTAGCCCATAGCAGTTGCATTTGCTTGTCCATCTTATATTCAGCTTACTCAATGCAAAATAATTTATTATTGGATGTTATTATTTTTCTGGTAGACCAAATATCCAAGACTGCAAGATTTTCACGGAGGAAGTGAATGCAGATTGTCTATGACAATGTTGACACCGTACCTAACAGTGATACAAGTTGCGGCTGTATGGTATGCCGACCTTTTGCCTTTTCACGTTAGACGAACTTCTCACTTTTTTTGTCTATGACTTTTTGTAACCTCTTAATAATTATGTTTTCTTGTTTTTTTTAGCTTCTTTGCACTAGTATCAGTAGTATCACTGATTTCAATACTCGGATATGGTATACACTTATTTTCTCCTCAAGATAAGCACTTTATACTACTTGAACAATCACTTTGGCATTAGATTTTAAATTTATAAAGGGAGAGACGGTTTCGCGATGTTTACACTTTGACAGTTGACAACCGAACCTTAGTTACGAAGTTTTATATAATTAAATATAAATTACCATATAAAGTATTAATTAATCTATATAATGCCTTGGCAGACTCACTAATATCATACGGACTTTCCAGCTACGGTAGAACCTTCAAAACATATCTAGATAAAATATATAATCTACAATTGAGAATATTAAAACAAATCGTACCAATAAAAATAAAAAATAAATTCAAGGAAAACTATAGTAAACTATTTAGTTTCTGTAAAATCTTACCTATACACACTAAAGTAAAATATTCAATAGTCTTGGAAAATATAATGAACAATAAAATGATTACACCTATAAAATTAAAAACCCAAATTAGAAAAATAACACAAAAGAAAATAATGACAATCGGAAGTAACAATCTATATGGAAAAAGAACAATAGCTTATATCTTTCCCCGTCTGTACAATGACCTACCACTCACAGTAAAGGAAACAATTAATAATAAAAACAAAAAATATATGCTCACTAAATATTTTTTCGACTTTATTCAAGTAAGCTAATTCATGCATAATAATGATCATCCGTACTCGCGCGCAAACCCCACTAAACGCTTGGTAACCTGTTTTGCCACGGCGAAGACTAACTAGCCTACTACGTTTCGACAAATTATATCATGAATTATGTGTATTGTAATGTAACGCAGGCAAGTTTGTTTGTGAATGAAATGTCTAGACTGGCCATGACTAAGTGTCGAGATAAACCCGATAGGGTTTAACGATGCTTTTACGTTTTAAGACTAACATTACGAGTATTGTATATTAATAAATAAAAATAAAAAAAAATGAAAGTTACTAAATTTCCTACAGGTGAGTAAGTATCTGTATAGTTATTGCTTTGAAAGCCTTTTGCTACTAACCTGGCTTTAAAAGTTTCTTTTCCGTTGCTATCTTTCTTTACTCTAAATACCCATCTACTGTCTATCACTTTTACATTTTCAGGTTTCTTTATAATAGTCCATGTTTTATGCTTTTCATGACACTTTAATTCATTTCTAATAGCTTCTTCCCATTTTGAACTATCTAACCCTACCTGAGCTTCAGCCCTAGTCAAAGGAACGTTTTCGCAAAACATAGCAGCATGATAGCTTTCATAGTCCACATGCCAGTATGGGGCTTTTCTTTCTCTTACAGGCTTCACAGAATTTGGTAAGTACATATTATTTTCATTTTGCATGCTATCACTATCATTTATACTATTATCATTACTATTGCATACATTTTCGACGTTTTCAACTAAATTTTCTTTTTCATAAGTAGTACATTGATTGTAGACACATTCATCCATCACATTCAGGTTTTCTTGTAGGTTTTTATTATTATTATCACACTCATTCAAACAATCAGTACTCTCATCAAATATTACATTTTTAGCTCTAATTTCTTTATTATTTTCACTATCCCATAAGATGTAACCATTATTACAATAACCTATCATCCTATATTTTTTAGATTTTTCTTGAAATTTTCCTTGCCTTAATTCCTTAGGTATAAGTACATAAGCATTGCAGCCAAACACTTTGATTTTACTATAATCTGGTGTCTTTTCAAACCATAATTCTGCTGGTATTTTACCATCCACAGTAGGTAACCTATTTAACAAATATGCAGATGATAAGATAGCACTACTCTAGAACATTTTTTCTAAGTTGTATTCTTTAAGCAAACACCGGCCCTTCTCTACAAGAGTTCTATTTAAACGCTCGGCTTTACCATTATGCTGAGGAGTATATTTAATACTGAACTCGATAGATATACCCCTTTCATTACAAAAAGATAAAAAATCTTTGTTCTTATATTCAGTACCATTATCACATCGGAGACGTGAAATCTTTCTATTAAAATGAGCTTCAACTTTACTATAAAATTCTTTAAAATATTTTGTGACTTCTGATTTGCTTTCTAATAAATAAATAATTGTGAAATGAGTGTAATCGTCCAAAAGGGTGAGGATATATTTCTTTCCATCATGGCTCAGTGGTGTAATGGGGCCACATAAATCAGTGTGTACAACTTCGAGAGGATATTTAGTTTTTACTTCATAATTCTTAAATGGTAACTTGTTTTGTTTGCCCATGATACAAGTTTCACACAATAATTTAGTATAGTTTTTGTTACACTCAATTAAACCTTTATTTGCTAATTCCAATAATTTATTTTCTGAAGTATGACCTAACCGTCTATGCCAAAGTAAATTATCTTTTGACACACTATATGCAGAACCTGCAAATGTCAAGTTAGACAGTGTAAAACTTACCTTATACAAATTATTTTCAGGAAACCCTTGAAAAACTTTTCTATTATCTTTATATATTTCTACTTTATTATTTTGAAATTTCACAGACAACCCTGACATTTCACATTTCCTAACTGACATTAAGTTACATTGTAATTCTCTAATAAATAAAACATTTTTCAAAGTACATTGGTTTGTTTTTATATTACCTACTTTTGTTGCAATTAATTTTTCATTTTGTTTGGCTATTTTTATTTCTATAGGTTTCTTTAATTCTACATACTCACTGTAATACTTGTCACTGTTTACTAAGTGATCGGTCGCTCCAGAGTCAATCACAAACACCAGGTTATTTTGAGAGCTTCTTTGATCGGCAGTACACAATGAAATCATAAAGGCTACTTCTTCACTGCTGTCCTGATTTTGGTTTTGCTCACTATAGTGCACGTGTTTCTTATAATTTGATTTCCTGAACCTACATTCGCTTTTCTTGTGTCCCAATTTTCCGCAATTATAGCATTCAAATCTAAATTTATTTGTCTTCACATAGGTATGTTTTTCCTTCTTATTGAAAAATGCAGTTGACTCAGGCGTTGCTGGTTCTGTACTGGATTTCTTTTTGATTTCTTCGTCCAAAAGCCTGTTCTTTACAAACTCCAAAGTCAGATTGCTTGATATGGTTTCTATAGCTGTTATTACATTTCCATAACTATCGGGCATAGTCATCAGCAAAAGGCATATTTGTTCTGTGTCATCAGGTCTGGCTCCCGCTGATTTCAAGTCGCGTATTGCCTCGTCAAATGTGACGAAATGGCTTTCTAATTTTTCTGATTCGTTATACTTCAGTGCCAATAGCCTTTTTCTTAGTAACAATTGGGATGCGACGCCTTCCCTCTTGTAGTTTTTTAGTAACTTGTTATACATCTCAAATGCAGATTGACAATCTTTAATTATTTCTAAGTGGCTGTCTGCCACACTTTGAACAATTATTGACATGGCCTTTTTGTTTTTCTTATCATCTTTGTCGCCTGTTATAATCGTTTCTTCTAGACCTTGTTCTGCTAGCGATATTTTTAATCGGAAATCCCAATGGGAAAAGTTCTTACCAGCAAATTGTGGTACTCCAAATTTGTTGGTTCCGCTTTCTTCCTTCGCTGCCATTTTTCTGTGCGGAGCACGTGTAGTGCAAATGGAAATTACTTGACACTACGTTTCTACAAAACTTGTTACCGATTCTTATGCTGCAAATGCGCGTTCTGGGCCCATAACCTGTTGTAGGTTGTTTTAGTAATTGAAACCACGAAGTGCAGCACATACAAAATATATTTCTGGGAGCGGTACAAAAAGTTTACATGTTTCAATGGCGAGACGAGAGAAGAAGAAGGTTAAAATTACCACAGACCATATATGTCACAGCAGGCACAGATCAATCATAAATGTGACAGTTGCTATACTTAACAGATCCATGTAGATTGATGGCAAGCCACCCACAAAAACATCACAATATAAATAAGCAGTAGTAAAAACAAATGGAACAAAGCTGTACACCAATAACAGAGCTATTACACACATGGTAAAATAATAATAGCTTACGAATAATAGCAATAAATCAATGATAACCAGCAATAACAAACAGCCGAACATAATAAAGATATACATTAGCAGAAAACTACTATAAACAATTAGCACTACACAAACAATAAAACAATAATAAGCAAAGAATAAAAGCAATAAATAATTACGTAACAGCAATAATAAACCATAAAGAAATATCATCATATCCTGTATCACCAATAAATCAACAACCAAAAACACGGCAAATGTCAGCTTCGGTACGAAGGCGATGACGCGGCACATCCTCGCCCTGATGCTGGCGCGCGTAGATGCGCCCATTGCGCGACCACACGAAACGCCAATTAAGGCGTTTGGCCTCCTCCCGAGCCCGGCGGAATACCACCCTGTTGATGCGGGTCAACCGCTCGTTGACATAAAACTTGCGCGGTTGCCCCGGCAGGCCGGTGCCCTCGGTGGTCGCGCCGCGACGCACGCGCGCCGCTTGCAGAAGCCGGTCCCTCACCGCACGCCGCGCTAGCGGCACCACTATAAGTCTCGGGCGCTCGGCAGAAGTGGACGCCTCGTCCAAGGTCGTTTCCGCCGGTCGCCCCACACGTACAGCACTCACAATCTCCTGCTCGACCAAATCGACTCCCAATTTATTCGCAAGAGTCATGATGGTATGGGTAAGGTTCTCACCCTTTGGCTCCGGAACACATGATATCTCAATATCATTTTGCAGAAGCTCTTGATCGCGATCATTAAGCTCGATTTTGAGTTGTTCTATAGTGGAAAGCAGTGTGTTCTCGGTGCCTGGTGAATTTTTAGTCTCTAATACCGTAAGACGCTCGTTAAGATTGCTCATGCGATTTTCACAGGAGTCTATTCTAGTGGCTAGTTTGCACATTGTGTCATTTAGCGCTGATATTAAATGTCTAGTGGCCTGCAGTTCTTCTCGAAAGAGTTTCATTTCAATCACGAGAGCCCCAATGGTTGTCTCACCCGTTGTTATGTTACTTGCGGTGTTATCCAACGTAGCGTCCAGTAGTGACACATCCATTTGCTCGGGACTGGTTGTGATTCCGGCTCCTCGCTTGATTGTCACCGAGTCCATCGCAGCTCTTACGGGGGTATTACTATTGTCAGTTTTAGGTAATTTACTGAAACACATTATGCATTTCCATGTAGCCCTGTGTTCCCCAGTTAAGGTGTTGAAAAAACGCTGCTCCGATACATTAGCACAAAGTAAGTCGAAATTATTGTGACAAACACTACAGGTCAAAAAACATCTATCTTTTATTATTTGATGACATCCGAAGCAAAGACTGCCGTTCTGTGGCATGTTTAAAAATATATTCTTAATAGAAAGAAAAACAAAATGAAACGTCGCTTCCTAGGATTGAACCACGTTCTCTTTAATTTCGTAGTTTTAGATTGCACTGTCGGAGCTAACAACTAGCTTGAATTGTTAGACTGTGATCAAATTATGCTTCCTAAATAACTTGCTTGCTTAATAAATTGAAACAAATATCAGTGTACCGACTTTTGTACAATTTTTTTCCTAATAATGTTGATCACTGATAAAAATTTGTTCACTGAGCACAAATAATTTTCAAATTTTACAATTAACACACAGACTTTTTATTTTCAAAATACACCAATCGAAAATTCTCTATTTTTACTATAGTATAAGATGTTTTATATTCCAAAAAACGTAGAAATTTCACAATAAAACTTTAAATATTCCCGAGAGCAACAAAAACACGTCAGCCAAGTATCGCGTACCGAAGTATGGCATTGGCTTGCCTTTAATAAAAATATTTAAAATAATTTACTTACATTATGCTTACATTGTTACTTTTAATCAAAGTACGTCGTCTCAAAAACAAATTCAAATTACGAGAAAACTTAGTCCAGTTAGCAAGCCAATATTTAAATCACATGTAAAATCAAGAACCTGAGCATAGCTGTAGAAAATAAAAGATATTATTTTGTGAAAGAAAGGAAGGTTACACACACACACACACACAAACAATAAAGAAAAGTCAAAACGACAGCTACAGTGGCATTGACAATGATATCCTTTTAATTGCCAGTAAAAAAAAAACTAAATGTGGCCCTGCTAAAGAAACAATAATTTTTTTTTTTTAAATTTTATTTTCCTAAATGCAGGCCTTAATATTTTTAATATTCATGGATAAACATCCTTCTCATAAAGTTCTATTTCCGTCATAAATTTGAAACTGGTTAAAAAAGGTTCAGAATAAAATTCCACGTTCCATACAAAAAGTGGACATGCCCTTTCATACAAAAAATGTCAAGGCCAAATATTTACCGATGCTTTCGGCAAAAAATGGCGTTTTTAATAACTCTCCCGCCGTTGGGTGCACGACGAGATCTCCTGGGGTTCTCCACCCAAAAGGAGTCATCGTAGAGTAAGGCCTACCCGGGTAAAAACCCCTTGGATGTACTCTCTGTCTCCGGAGGTCCAGCGGTAGGTAAACGGTACCGATGGTCCATGGCGGTGATTGCGCCGTGGACACCGTTTGCCTACCTACCTAATCCTAAATAGGTGATACCTACGTATCTATTCTGTTGATTAGAGCTTTTATTGTAACTTCATAAACTTGTTAAGTTTCAAACCATTCGCCATTTTTTGCCGAAAGCATCGGTAAATATTTGGCTTTGACATTTTTTGTATGAAAGTTGCTAAGCGCAACCTTTTTTTTTTTTTTTTTTGTCCCGCTGAGGAAATGCATTAAACTGCATACCACCGAGCCGGTGGTTATGTGGGGCTCTCCTTCCCAGACGGGGAAGGCCTACCCACTAAAACCTCAGCGCCGCCATCAGGCATTGTAGGGGGGCCTCAGGATCGAGTGTCGCATCTGAGGACCCCCAGCCTTTGCTCCCCTGTTTCTACCAGGGGAGCCCTTCTCGGGGGTGTTCGCAACCTCCCCCGTCCGACCTCCTACGGCGACACCCCTCGACCATGCGGGGGTGTGATCCCTCCCGGGTCGTGGGCACGAGCTTTGTCGTGCTCGCCAGCGACCCGCGGCGGCGCATCAGGCCATTATCTGGCCCGACGCCGCCTCCTTCGAGCGGGATCGGCCATCTCCCGATCCCGCTCGGCGGCCTCCTTCTGGAGCATCACAGCTTCACAGAAGGAGGCCGCAGCCCTCCAACCTCCCTCATCCGCCAGCATTGCCGCAATCAACGCTGGCGGAGACAGATCTTGCCCGATCTCTTCGACCAAGACCCGGCGTTCGGAGTCCCAAGCGGGACAATCCGCCAGCGTGTGCTGGGCCGAGTCGAGGTCGGATGCGCAATGGTGGCATCGTGTCGTGTCCTCCCGCCCTATTCGATTCAGATACTCATCGAAACAACCATGTCCGGTAAGTATCTGAGTCAAGCGGTAGGTGACTTCCTCCTTCCCGTGGAGCCAGGCTTCGAAGTGCGGGAGTATAGCACCGACGGCGCGTTGACGCGCACAGCCCGCCGACTCTAGCTGTGCACGCCAGTCCCTCTCAGCCCGCCGGTGCAACTCCCGCCTGTGCATTCCGTGCGCGGGTTCTGGGGGGCTCCCTCCGTCTCTCCCCCGGTCGACATGTCGCGGCGCGTTATACATCTCCGCGTACATGTCGGCCAGGATTTCGAAAGGGGGGGAGCGCCCCAGAACCGTCGCCGCCTCGTACGAGATTGTACGGTAGCCCCGTACGATCCGTATAGCCATTGTCCGCTGCATGCTCCGGATGAGAGCTCTGCAGCGGGAGGACCTCGTGCAGTCTCGCGACCACACGGGGGCCCCATACAAAGCCACGGACCGCACGACGCCCTCGTACAGGCGGCGAACACCGTCCCTCGGTCCCCCGAGGTTGGGCAGCAGGCGGTGTAAAGCACCCGCTACCCTTTTGACTCGGGGGACCAACCGCACGAAATGCTTATCGAAGCTCCACCTGCTATCCAAGGTGAGGCCAAGGTACTTGATATGTGGCCCCACCTGGACCTCCGCGTCACCTACCCGTATCCGGCAGCTGGGTGGTTCCCGGCGCCTTGGAAGGCCGTGGAACCATAGCGCCTCGGTTTTGTGCGGCGCTATTTCTAGACCCAGCCGGCGGATTGCCCTCACGACACATGCCACCCCCAGCTTGGCAAGCCTGAGCGTCTGCCCGAAGTCGGCCCCGGTCGTCACGACGAGAGTGTCATCGGCGTAACAGACGACACTCACGCCGTGAGGAAGGCTGGTGCGAAGGACCGCGTCGTATGCGAGGTTCCATAGAAGGGGTCCCAGAACGGACCCCTGTGGAACACCGCACTCGACCCCCCTCGTCGTTTCCGTCTCGTTCCTTCCCGACATTCCTATCGTCCTATCGCGCAAGTAGTCCCCGACCACGACCCGCAAGTAACAACGACCACGACCCGCAAGGCAACTCGTGGTATTCGAGTGCCTCCCTGATGGCCTGCCAGGGGAGGGTGCCAAAGGCGTTGACGATGTCCAGAGACACCGCCAGTGCCACCCCCCCCCCGATCGGACTGCGGACTCCGACAGCGACCGGACGCGTTGGACAGCGTCCAGCGTCGATCGCCCCTGCCGGAATCCAAATTGGCAGTCCGACAGGTCGGGACCCACGCGCGACAGGTGCTCGCCGATGCGGGCGGAGATAACCCTTTCGATGAGTTTCCCCGCCTCGTTCAGCAAGCAGATCGGACGGAACGACGACGGCACGTCTTCGGTCCTTCCCTCCTTCCTCAACAGCACCAGCCTGGCCTGCTAAGCGCAACCTAGGCAATACCACAGAACACAACTGGCAATCTGGTGGCTCCCCTTGGCGTAACCTGGCGGCTAGTCCGCCAGGTGTGACGGTGTAACGGGGTGAGCAGCAGGTGACGCAGTGGTGCAGTGGTTAGGGAAGTAGGTTAGCCAAATGAAGCACCAGGATTGTGTCACTGATATGTATATTTCTTCATCGTTACAAATATAATTAAAAAGGCACTCTGAAACAGATATATGGACTATTATAAGCTATGGATCACAAATATGTTATAAAAACTTACCAACATAATAAAAGACTTACACATAAGTGCCTTTAAGATTTTATGATATTCGTTAAATTATTTCGTCAGATTTATAGAAAAAGGTGCGTAGAAAATATTAACTTATGTTAATTAGCCATCGCTACTTTTTCACGTTTCGATGTCCGCAATTGAGTGACGGGAGAGACGAAATTAATTATGTCAAAGACATAAGATTTGAAATGCAGTCAGGTTAGGCGGGAATATAACGAGTTACTATATCTAGAGTATAGCACCTCGTTACACAGGATCGTCCCCGGTCTGATGGCTCGGAGAAGTGGCCTTCCCGATCGCGAGTTATTTTACAATATGGGGCGTTAAGATTCCGGCGGAGGCTTTGAATTAGTGAATTAGCCACCGGCGAACCGAAGAAAGGCATACGGGTAAACGGGGCTCGTCACTCTTTGTACCAGTATCGATAATCGCATTATTCCGCCTCAAAAAAAGGCAATAAAAAGGCCACAGAAAATACACTTGATTGTAGGTAGGTACACTAAACTGTTTGACTGCATGAGTCGTAGAACATACATTTGTAGGAGCTACAAAAAAAATAACTGCATGTAACTATTATTTCAGATTGAAAATGACATGGAAAATTATGTCAAATATAAATTGGTTGGAGGAAGACTAGTACTAAAAAAAAGATGCTTGCCCTCTTAAGTTTTCTTGTCAGCAAAAAACAGTTAAAAAATTAACGATCTGTAGTGCAAAAACGTAGGCAAAAAGAACTGATTCACAAGATACTCCATGAAGATATCCCGAATCCGATCACTTTCGAACATATTGAGGAAATATTTTGTTTCAGTTTGAGTCCTCGCATTTCCGCTGCTATATAATCACTATTTTCGGAAAAATATTGAGCCACCATAAAACTGTCTACTTTTGGTAAATTATCTGATTGACCTTGTTGAAGTCCTTTCTCCATATTTGTAATTAAATGGCTAATAGACAATAAAAGTCAAGTTACACGGAGCGCAGTAAGTATGTACGACACACAGACTTATTAGAGATACTACGTATGTACGACACAAAATGCAGAGCAACCACAGACTTAATAGAGATACTACGTAAGTAAGAGCAACTGTGACTACCTACTTAGAGCGCGCGTACTTGAAAATTTAAATAGCGACCTTAACTTTCGGCGTTAATAACTTTGGAAATACTGCATCGATTTTAATGAAACAATAACTATTGACATGTACATAACCATAGCTCTTATTTAATGCGTGTTTTATTGTAATTTTCAAACCTGTCGGTCACATCAATTGTAATAATTTTGACGTTGGTTGTAGTTTTAGGGTGAGTATGATAAAACACAGATTGGACAAATCAACTTTATTTCGATAATCAGGTAACTAATGCAAATTTCAAGCAAGATTAATTCAATAAAATTATGTACTAAAGTAGTTATTAAATATTTAAGCAACAAATAACATAATTAAAATAAGAAACATAGATAACAATTATTAACTTCTGTCTAAGGATAATATGGCACTTTTAAACAAATACAATCACTTAAATATTATTGAAGTCTTACATTTTCATCATACCTATAAGCGATCCATAATAAACATAATGTTACCAAATAAAGAACTAGCTGTGCCCGCGAACTACGTTTCGCCATATATTTATTCCCGTTTTTGCGACATTTTTCATTGATGCTCAGCTCCTGTAAGTCGTAGCGTGATGTTATACAGCCTAAAGCCTTCCTCGATAAATGGACTATCCAACACAAAATGAATTTTTCAATTTGAATCAGTAGTTCCTGAGATTAGCGCGTTCAAGCAAACAAACAAACTCTTCAGCTTTATAATATTAGTATAGATTATAAGGACATAAAAAAATAACACAAAAATTAAATATGCTTAGAAAAATGTAAATTACATAAATACTTATTTGTGTTATAAAATTGGTTATTTCTTCTTAATCATCTTTATTACCAAGTGAAGAGTATTAAGAAAAAAAAAATCTTTTTCACACAAATAAGTAGTACTTACTTATTTGATTTACATTTTTCATTTACATTTTACATTCCTTACATTTTTTTAAATAAGGTAATCCACATCACCACTACTCATTACCTCATATTTTTTTGACCAATAGTATTCTGCAGGTGTCCTCCGAGAACCAGATTCGATTGACACCCTAGCGTTTTTGAGGTGCCGGATAACTTCTAAAACCTTATCATTTTTCCACGGCTTTTTTATTGATTCCGCTTGAGAAGAATTAATTTTTTTAGTTCAGTTTATTAAATGTTTTTAAATCACAATCTTTTTGCGAAAAGTCTGTTGCACACGTAATATTTTCACTAACTTTTTGTGTCACAAAATCACTAGTTGACGCATTTTTCTTGTTTTGATTAACAGCGACGCGCGTGGTAGGAATCAGAACTAAATTGTTCAATTTGCCGCGGCATTATGTATACCGCGTTTAAATTGACAATGAAATGTTTCGGCATTTTATATAATAACACGGCAATATAGATTTTGCCTTCGGCATTATACATAACTGCGAGCGTTTATAAACTGACGACGCCGTATGGAAACGGCGGATTCATACAAATTGCCTGCGACAGATATATGATTGCTAAGCAACAACTGTTTATAATCATTGTATTGTCAACTTATAAATATAAACAATAAATACAATGTTCTCTAGCTTAATATGTTGATTTATTATATAACACTGTCAAAATCTGTTAACATTTTCAAATCTGCGACACAATCTGCTAGACCCTTATTCGCGAATCAAATTCTGCTAAAATTGCAGAGTTCTGCTAAATCACAGATGAGTAATTATCCCCGCGTTCCAAACTCAGACTAAGTACACCAATGGACGCGCTAAGTATTAACCTCAGAACAATAACTCAGAATAATAACTAAAGCATAGAAACCTTGCTAAAATAGCTACTGAATTCAATATATTTGACTCACTTTGACATTAGGCAAACTCTAATTAGTTAGAAAGAGACAGGTATTATGTAAGATGTTTCGAAAATTCGTAGGTGGTCACTAATTTCTGTTTCTGCTAGTGATGTTTTTCTCATGACTCGCCTAGTTTCAACGTCGATATTCATGAATTAAATATATTCTTAATACTAAAATGTTTTTATTACGAGAAATACAACATAAATCATAAAGGATATATTTTCTAATGAAACTTATCCTGTTAGCGGGCTAGTCGGGCTAGCCAGTCGAGAGACTAAAAGCGGACGTTGATATGCTATTAAGAAAAACGAGTTAAGGGGTTTTTGGCGCTTATGATGACTAATTTAAACGTCAGAGGCGCGTTCAGCGCCTCTGGGTGTAGTTGCCCGGTTGTTTTTTAACTCGCTCAAAGGCGTTGAACGGATTGCAGCAACCAAATCTTTTATCTCCCTTTTTCACATGATTTCTTATTTCTCTCTCTTTCTAGTAGATGACATTATAGAATATGGCCGCCAATATCATCCAATCACGTAAGAGTATTTCAGTCATAAACGTCAGAGCGTTTTACAACCATCAAATTCGATGGTTGTTCGGTTGTAACTCGCGCCGACACTCAAAGGTCTTGAACGGGCCGGTTGTTTCACCCGGTTGTCACGCTCGAAGGCATTGAACGGGGTTAGAGCGAAAAGTTGTACTTCGCGTTGGCTCTGAACGCGCCTCTGTGACGACAAATTACTCAAGAATAGCTTTAAAAAGTTGATAGTAAATAAATAAAATATATTTCAAAATTATTCCCTTTTCAGTCCTATCTGAGAATTGAAAAATCTGGCGTACTAAGACAAAAATAGCACTATTAAAATTATGGATATCTCCCGTTGGCTAGATTGATGGAATTTTTCCATCTAAGAAATTCACAAATTTAATGGGTAGGTAATTAGTAATTTTTACGTTAACTTTGAAGTTTAATTTTTTCACAACCTCAAGGGACTGTAGACCTCAGTACTCATATGGTTTTGATTTAAACTCGATACTTTTCGAGATAATAGGTCTTGGCAGACAAACGGACAATAAAGTGATCCTATAATCGTTCCGTTTTTCTTTTTGAGGAACGGAACCCTAAAAATTGAACTATTAAAATTACGGGCGTTTCCTATTATCTTAACTGTTGGAATTTTTCGATTGCAGAGATTTACAATCTATAGGCAGGAAATCGGAAACACACACACTATGTTTATTTGTTCGCTCTTAGGTATGTACTTGAGGTTAATCTTATATTTAATTTACCCGAAAATTTAACCCTCATGCATCTGAATTCGTAAAAGCTAAAACTACTATTTGTACATATGCCTGGAAATTAAACTAAACACATTAAAAATTGACCATAATTTATTCTTAAGATATTTTTCGATTGACTTATTACGCTTTATGTGCCGCCGTGTTTATTTAGAAGTGTTAATTTTCCGAAAGCAGCGTTATGATATTTGATTTTTTTGACTCTTTCCAGTTCTTTCGCTAATATTTTAATTCTTGGAAAAAATCTTCTAACTGGTTTCTTTTGGTATCTGCTCTGTCAAGGATTCCTAAAAGAAATATTTAAAAAATTTAATACATTTTAATTTTCATAAATAATATTTTAATTTAAAGATTTCCTTTTATTACATATCTTGACTTACGTCTTGACACCTCTATTTCATAGTTTTACCATACAAATTAATCTGATGGAAAATGTCTGGAGCAAATGAGACTGCTTTTTTGGACTCCACTTTCGTCTGCCAAATCTGCCAATACACTTTATCGAATAGTTTTTTTACATCGTCTTTAGCAAATCTGTAAAATAAAAATATCGACCAAATTTTACAACACTACGCATGATCAAGATAACCTCAAAGTAATTTTCTAATAATCGCTAAAACATTAAAGTGAAGTTAATATTACGTATTATTTTTCTACAAAATGATTCAGCGATATTTCATATGTATTTATATTGACTTATTAACTCACATTCAAGTAAAAATATGAGAAAACATACCGATTTAAGGTCAATAAATTTTGACTATTTTGATTTCGCGACGAATGAAATTTGCAGACCCAAACTACACAAGACATTGTGCTATAGAGTGCACAAACTCACACTATTTGTAAATACCTAAAGAATTCTTGCATTCTAATCACTTAAATATTCATAAAATATCACCAAAATATTTCTAGCCACGGGACGCACAAACAAAGATTATACGAAAAATTCAAAGAGTTCAAACTCGGATGGTCTATCTTTGAGACATGGTACTATAGAATTTAGCCGTATTATATTTTAACCAAATGAAAATTCATCTTGTGACTAGGTGCCAAATAGACAAATATTACTTATCTCTTACACTTACATAATTTTGTGCTGTATGATAGAAAGAGACAAATAACACATAATGAATTCTTATTTTAATGTTCCTTCTATGCTTTAGTTGTTATTCTCTGAGGTATTAACTATGACACGAATAAAGCGTCCAGTCCAGTCTGCCATTACAAAGCACCGTGTTGTTGTGCTAAAATTTTTTAAATGAATTCTATAAAGTAAAAGTGTGGAATCTTGGATGCGGCGTCCCTAGTTTTTTCCGCCTTTTGAGAGCACCAACCCAAATTTTAGCTCGCTTTTTTCGTAGGTATTTTATGTCTATTGGTATCTGAAAGTATTTTATGCATAGTTATTTTGAAAGTATTTCATGCATAGATAACATTTTTTCACATGCCGTACATTTTCGTTGGTCCAAATGTTTGTAGGGGATAAAAACTTAACGTAATGTACTTTAGGGTGATATTCAGTATTTAGATAATTCATTTGTATTTAATGCAATCTTCTATGAAAAGTCAATGCCGTATAAATCTGAAAGTCATATTGATATAAAAGTAATAAAAATAATAAATACATATAATTATTCATTAAAATACTTCTGCTTTTCAATGTAAATGTTTACTGCGTACCTACATATCTTCTCCCGTGCCAGTGTCCGACACTCGACCTTTTTTTTTATTGCAGAAAGTTGGCAAACAAGCAAACTGCCCACCTGATGGTAAGTGGTAACAGTCACCTATAATACATGTGGCTCTTGTGAGATTCGCAGCAAAACTGCAACCCCCACAAGAACCACAGTGTACGTTGCCAACTTGTGACACAAGATGTAAAGTCACAGTACCTACCCAGTAATTTCACTGCCATATCTTACCCTTCAAACCGAACACAGCAATGCAAGCACTTCTGCTTTGCGGCAGAAATAGGTAAGACGGAGGTACCTAAGCAGACGACCCTGGTACAGAGTCTCCCTCCAGAATCAGGCGAAGGGGCTGATGACGTTATAGGTAAAAAAAAAATATATTTACATTTTCAATTTGTACGTAAGTCTTTGAGTATGAATAGTGTTCATGTTTCAAAAAATGATAGAGAAGAGAATTTGGACGTCGATGAGGACGTTGATTCTGGGTGGTGATTTTGTAACTTATCGAGTGATCGACAATCGTTATCAAACTGGATAACTAGATGAAGAAAGGCGGAATTATCCTATAGCCATATAGGAATTGGTTATTTCATTCGACAAATATGCTAAGACCGTTCGAATGACGACGTTACAAGATGTTAAACATTTTAAAAATAAAACAAAATTATCAAATCTATACGATGACCGATTGCCGATGAGTTACAAAATCACGCCCCTGATGACGACTCAGTGGAGATTGTTAGTTTTAAATTTTTGGATATAATATACACACTTTCACTTTAAATAGACGGCATAATGATTTATACATATTATCAATTGTTCTCTTCAAAAATATGTTAATGCCGTACAGTATCAGATGACCATAAAGTACTCCTGAAATGGTAGTGTCATTTTAAACAGCCAAAAAATATGGTCTGCATTAAAATGTACGGCATCATTTTTTCCTAATTTTATACTATTTAAAACAACGATGTTATGTAGAAAATTGCTATATTTCATCAATCTATGATTATTGAAACGTTTACAATAATTTGAAAAATTGTATTTTTTGCTTTTATAACTAGAAATCGACATTATTTAAAAAAAAAATGTCGAATTCCCGTGTAGTACCCACTCCTGTGAATGTTGGAGGCTCTACGCTGGAAGTTGTTGACGAATATGTTTACCTGGGGCAAATAGTCCAGCTCGGTAAGTCCAACTTCCAGAAAGAGGTAAATCGGCGAATCCAACTCGGCTGGGCAGCGTTCGGGAAGCTACGCAGCATATTCTCGGCCCATCTACCGCAGTGTCTCAAGACGAAAGTCTTCAATTCGTGCGTGTTGCCAGTGATGACATACGGAACTGAGACGTGGCCGCTTACAATGGGTCTCATCAGAAGGCTCAAAGTCACCCAAAGGGCAATGGAGCGGGCTATGCTCGGGGTTTCTCTACGTGATCACATCAGAAATGATGAGATCCGTAGAAGAACTAGAGTTACCGACATAGCCCAAAGAATTGCAAACCTTAAGTGGCAGTGGGCAGGACACATCGCTCGTAGGACCGACGGCCGTTGGGGCGGAAAGGTCCTCGAGTGGCGGCCGCGTACCGGGAGATGCAGTGTTGGTAGGCCCCCCACAAGGTGGACCGACGATCTGGTGAAGGTCGCGGGAAGCCGCTGGATGCGGGAGGCGCAGGACCGATCGGTATGGAGATCCTTGGGGGAGGCCTATGTCCAACAGTGGGCGACTATTGGCTGATATGATGATGATGATGATGTCTTTAGCAATATCATGTTAAAAAAAGTTGCCGTACAGCATCAAATGACCTTAAAGCTTTATAAGTCAAATATTACGATGAAATTAAGATAATTATTAATATACATTCAAATGAACAATAATTTTTTGACGGCATTATTTTTAATAGTACTTTTGAGTGCTACATAATGTTTTGAAACCGATGCCGTACTTTTTCAAATCACCCCCCGGACCACGGAATAATTTTTGTACGGCGTTGCGGAATAATGGATTAGAAGAGGTATTGAAACTGTATGGAACCGATGCCGTACAGAATCAAATTGCCAAATTTACCCTGAAAATCGCCTTTGCGGCGCATAATTTTGTACGGAACTACGTGTTTTTTTATTATTTTACATGTATCTATCGATGGTAAGAATGCCGTACAAAAATATATGACCAAAATGTACTCCCTCCTACTTGTACTTTTGAATTCTCACCTGCACTCAGTTGGACAGCTTACAAGTGACGGCATAGTGCTGAATCTTATTATTTAATGCCCTTCTATCTTTCTAAATAAGTCTCCTGGTGGTTCAAATGACCCGTTACATGACAAATTCACACAACAACGCGACGCGCCATAAAACTTTGACACCTAAAATCGCTAACGGTGTATTATGCAAGGGATCAAACTAATTTGGTTTAAACGACAAAACAATGACACATATATCGATGTCGCTCACGCACGTATTGTTCGGTCTGCTCGTACAAACACGTACCGGACGCCAAATTAGGTAAGTGATTTATTTGGGAAATGATGAAAACAATTAATAAATAGGTAAAACACTTTAAAAAGGCCGCTTTCATCGCTTAACATCAGGCGGGAGGAGGTCATTTGCCGGGCCCTCCTTAAAAAAATAAAAATAAAATAAAGGCACAGGAATTTGAAATTAGGGAAAAGAATTCTTTCTGCCCACAAAACATAATTACTCCTAGTCATGCTCCTAGTGGAGTTTCTGCCACAGATAACGACGAGTGAGCCATGGACTTAATAATCAAAACTTTTGATTATTAACCCTGCGTTCCAGATAAAGCACTGCTACTTTCTGAGGCTAACATCTGATTTTTGCGTTTCTTATAAGAAATGTTGACATTTTTAGCCGCGCTAATTGTTACAAATGAAACGGAAGGTACTGATTTTTTATGCTGAATTTTGACACCTCACTTAATTAGTCCAGCCACTTAAAATTTTTAATAATATAAATCAGAATTGGCTAATACTATAAATATCTTTCAAGAAATTCTTTAAATCCACTGAAAATCCTTTTTGATTCATGAAAAAAAGATTCCAAATGTCAAATTTGAAAGCTGTCAAAAAGTGGTATCAGAGGACCCATCTACTAACATGGGTATTTGATGCTAGCATTTCGTGTCAAAAATGCTTAAATGAAACGCATGACAACCAGCAAGAAAAACTAGCATCAACGGCTAATGGTGGCAATTCTGTTGGCACTAATTTGATTAAACTAAACTAAATTTAGTTATAGTGCTGTCAAATTGTGTTTTTAGTTAAAATTTTCGAACAAAAAACACGATTTGGCAGCACTAAAACTAAATTTAGTTTAGTCTATTCCAACTAATGCCAACAGAATTGACACCAATGAAACGCAGAGATGCTAAAAATGTTGATATTTATGGCTAAAATGCTTATCTGGAACGCAGGGTAAGTCCATGGAGTGAGCTCACTCACTGGCCCCGTTCCGTTTCGAGATTACACTACTCACAGTACTCAGACTGCTCACGCCCGGACCGAATCAATAGACGCGATAATGACGCCAATGGCATGCTATCGTTTCGGATTGATCGTGAACGCGCTTATGTCAATATTTGGACTCAATTCTGTGCGCCCGCCGTCTAAATAACCTAAAACTAAAATTTCTAAATTTAAAATGAATTTAAATGGCCGGTTAAGCAAGTGCTATTCTACGGTGACAGGCCAACTTTTAGGCAAAGCTTAAAATATCTAAGATTAGTTTTAATTGTGTTTGTGTTGCTATCGTAAAAATATTAAAAGTAAATTAATGGATGGATCTTGTTGTTAAAGAAACTAAAACGGGTTTATGTTTGTAACAGTTAATAAATTTAATGTACATTTTTATCTTTTTTTTAACAATATAATTGTAACTACTAAAAATTATTTTTATTTTCCTATTCATTTAAGGCGAAAACAATCAATTTGGGCAAAATAAAAATTTCTTCCTCATTTGTTATTTGGATTTGTATTTTCATTACCAAAATGGCGGATATTAGCAAGGTTCTAATTTTAATTGGGATGATTTTAGTCGCCGCTAAAAATAGTCAGTTTAGGATGTTTACGCGTAAAAATCTTACGTGTGGAATAGCGTTTAGACGGCTAAAGCTAAGTTTAATTGACCGTCTAAAATTAGAAACGTCAGATTCAAATTAGCAATGTCAGTTGAATTTGACAGTTACCGTAGAATAGGATAATGGTTTAGCGGCACCTAAAGAAAATTAGGCAATTTAGCGGTCACTTCAGAATTGAGTCCAATATCAAAACAAACATATCCTCAAAAAGAATTTAACTCGTAATTTCAATTGTATTCTGTGATTGCTTGGAGCTTTAGCAGTTTTTCTTTGCCTTGTACCTACCTTTTACAATTTTCTGCTCTTTTAGCGTCTTCAGGAGACAGCTTGAGGTAAACTACTTTGTTTTCTTCTTCAACAGAAACTGGTAATTCTAATGTCGTCATATTTTCCATATATTTAATTCAATTTTTAGGATATTTGGCTTTTTTTGCCTTCAATTTACATACAGAGTAATTTTCAACCATCAAACTATCGAACAAAAACAAAATGTCAACGTGACAATGACATTTGACTAACGGTGCTGACGAATTCGGCCTGAGCACAGCAATGCGTTCAACGCCTTTGAGCGAGTTAAAAAACAACCGGACAACTACACCCTGAGGCTCTGAACGCGCTCCAGCAACCAAATATTTTATCTCCCTTTTACACATAAATGTTTATTTCTCTCTCTTTCTATCAGATGACATTTTAGATTATGGTCCCCAATGGGGGTAATTCTGAAGTTACCTGCACTAAAACTAAAACTAAAATTAAACATATAATTTTAAATTAGTTTTAGGTAATTCGTATTCTGAAACGCCGGACTCTCTTAATTTAAACTGTATTTGACAATTTCTTAAATTGAATACACAGATTATAAATACACCTAGTGCTGTAGAAAAACGGGATAATTTAGAAACATTAAAAACAGCTATATTGTACTAATTTTACTATCAGAAATTATTAATTTAAGATTTGATCGTATTTGTAAATAACAGAAAAGAAATTTTATTATTTATCATTCATTTTATCACAAAAGAAAAATTATTCGACATTTATTCTGCGATTGTAATGGCTTCGCGCCTATGCCATGAAATAAAAAAAATTACGTGGTAGTCTGTAGTTGTATAGATAGGTACTTCGTGACTTCCTCTGAATTTTAAAATTGCGTATTTTGTTTCATTAGTTATTTTTGTTTTCTTTTCATAATAACCGCTGTTATTTATTGACAAATAATAGTAATTGCTAGGCAACAAATTTTAGATAGGCATACTTCTATCTGCAGATAGAATATTAATTTCTGTTGTAAGAGTAAATACATACATACATAACCTACCTATCATCTAAATGTCAGTACTATTAGACTACTTGGGAACAAACAAACAAATTACAACTCACGACTTGGCAATTGATGCCATAAAAGCCTTTCCTTATAAATGCCATAACAACCAATTCATCATCCATTTGGCAAGTTGCACAAAAAAAATTGACTTCGGTAATGTTAGAAAATCGTTAAAAAGTAACAAGATAAATTTAGACGGCACCTAAAAGTTCACCTCCTAAAATTAGTTTGACATATTTAAAATTATAGAAAAAATTACATTTAGGAAGCATGTCAGAATACGAAAATAACATCTAACACTAAATTGAGTAGTTTAGTAACGTCACTCTTAATTTTAGAGTTAACTTGTGAGTTCTGAATACCAAATGGTGATTGACATTTCTATCTCTAATTTTATTTAGTTATAGTTTTAGGTGGTCGCTTCAGAATCACCCCCAATATCATCCAATCACTTAAGGGTATTACAGTAATAAACGTCAGAGCGTTTTACAACCATCAAATTCGACGGTTGTTCGGTTGTAACTCGCTCTGACACTTTAAAGTCTTGAACGGGCCGGTTCTTTCACCCGCGCGAGACGCTCGAAGACATTGAACGGGGTTAGAGCGAAAAGTTGTACTTCGCGTGAAGGCTCTGAACGCGCTCCTGTAAACGTTGTTTGTGACGCAATCTATGACGTCATCACATTCAACGTTAATGCTGTTGTCGCGAAACGGGCCGCCTGATGGCACGCTCACAGTGCTGATGGTCACTATAATCGCGAAACGGAACGCGGTTACTCATTTCAACGTTGACATGGTATTTGTGTTCTGTGGTTGACATTGACACATTTTCGAGCGCCCGATTTAAATCTCTGCATTGTAACAAAATATTCTGTTATATAGCTCCTCTGTAAATATATATCTACTTCTACTATTGACGCTGGCATAATTAACAAATTGCCATAAAAGAGGATCAAAAAAAAAAACATTAAACTATATATTTTACATTGCCAATAAACGATAAAAAAACTTTATTTTATTAAATGTTCTAATTGTGCTGCTATGTTGCTGCTGTACATTGTTGTGTTGTCAATATCATTGACATGTTTTGTCCATTTTTAGGTGACCCAAAACAAAACCATAGCACACTTTTGGCCTTTGTTAACAAAAGCAAACTCAGAAACAGTGTCTTATCCATAAACTCGAGTTTCGCAGTAATGGTTGTGTAAAACGACCGATTACCACTTAACCAAGAAGTGAAATGTAGTGAATCTGCATAAACCTACTTTACAAGAAATCCAAATTTTTAAGTGACCTCTAACTTTTGTTCGCCAGTTTATTTATGAAGTTATTTCACATTTTAGGTTCTCATTTAGTAACTAGTAACAAAAAAAAAGCAAATTTTTATCCCTTTCAAAGTAAGTTGTGAAAGGCAATTTTACAAAAGTGGATAATCTTTTTTAATAATTGGTTATAAAAAAGTGACAAAATCTTCATTCATAGCTTATAATGTAATTAAGTTACAATAATGTATGAAGAGGTCTATTTTCATCATGCTTTAGTTAGTTTCTAAATGGTGGCAATTCTGTTGTCACTAATTCAATTAAACTAAACTAAATTTAGTTTTAGTGCTGTCAAATTGTGTTTTCAGTTAAATTCGAACAAAAAACACGATTTGACAGCACTAAAACTAAATTTAGTTTAGTCTATTTCAATTAATGCCAACAGAATTGACACCACTAACTGATTCAGTAACTAAATTAGGGCTGTGTGTTCAGAAGTTAATTTGCTTCCCAAATCACTTCTCGATTCAGACAACTTAATTTGACCTTGTCTAAAAAGCCGAATTAAACAATCATTTAAAATATTTTTTTATTAACAAAAATAAATGTACTTTCACATCAACTATTTTTTTTATAGGAAAATTTTATAGCCCTTAATGCATTTTTTGCTTTTCTTGAAGCTTCTTCTTTCATTTTATATCGTTTTTCCTTCTCTGCTAGCCCTACAACTACATCATGTTGCAGAGCGTTTTTCACAGATGCTTTGGAAAAAAGTTTGTTTAAGACGTAATCATCATCATTGTCTGTCTTCTGCTTTTTAGTTTTGAGCTTACTCTTTTTCACTTTTTTCACAGCTACTAAATTTTGTATCTCATCCGTACATTCAAGGGAAATTATTTTTCGTCTTTTTCTGTTAATTATTTCATGTTCACAGTCTTTCGAAGATTTTATATTATTCGTATTTTTTGAATATTCTGGTATTGATGAAATATCCTTAATGTCATGTTTATTCTTTTCCTTTTCATTATTACAATCTGTTATGTTTGTTGATGTCTCTTTATTAATGACTTCTTCAATTAACTTTTCTTCATAATCTTCTTTAGTGTGCATATTAATAATGTCTAGTTCTGATATGATATTCTCAAAAGCAGCAGTTGTGATTTTGTTGTCAATAATATTAATTTCTGGTTCTATAATTTTTGGTGGGTTTAATAATAACTCCCTTTTCTTTTTATATCTCTGCCTGGGATCATCTGCTGTATATCTATTGATTTCTTCAGAATTCTTTGATAATTTCCTACTTATTTCTCTTGCCTTTCTTCTCATTTCCTCAACTTTTTTCTTAGAAAAGTGATTATTAGAAGATCCGTCAGTGCATTTTTCTTTCATCTTGTTACCATATACTTTTGTATGTTTAAAAATTGATGCAGTTTCAGTGTCACCATCATTATTTGGTTCATCTAATGTAAACAACCCCTGCAATGTACTTGTGCTAAGCATATTTTTCTGATTAGGATCTACAAAAATCTTATTACTGAGAAAATGTTTAAAAATTTGCCTTTGATAGATTTTTTCTTCTATTGTGCCTGCTGTTAGTAATCTATAAACAGTAACATTTTTTTGTTGACCAATTCGCCAGGCTCTTTCTTTGGCTTGGTTATCAGTTGCAGGATTCCAGTCAGGGTCATATATAATTACTCTGTCAGCTCCAGTGAGATTTACCCCCAAGCCACCAACTCTTGTTGTAGACAGAAAAACTAAATACTCTGAATTTTCATTAAAAGTTTTAATTAAGTTCTGCCTTTGAGAAATTGTTACAGTACCATCCATTTTCAAATATTTGAAATCTTGGCTTTGCAAATATTGTTCCAATATACACAACATAACCCTAGATTGAGAAAAGACTAATGCCCGATGACCTTGTTTTTGCCATATTTTAAGTAAAGAATGAACTACTGTCATTTTGCCACATCTTTTCCAATGGCCAAATTTGTTATCTAACTCTTGAGTCTCATTTTCTTGGACTTCATATAAGTATATATCTGGGTGATTACATATTTTTCTTAAAGAGGAAAGAGCTACCAAAACTCTGGCTCTAAGTGGATCTCCAAATCTACTCTCTTTGTCAAGAATACTTCTTACAGTGCTACTCATAAGATAACCTATGTACAAATCTCTCTGTTCCTGTGTAAGAGCACAGAACAGAACTTGTTCATTCTTTTCCGGTAGTTTGATATGTTCCTGTACATCTTTTTTTGTTCTTCGTAGCATGTAAGGAGTGATAATATTTTTTAAGGTTTTAGCTATTTCCAATGCTGTAGTTTCTTGTAGTTCAGTAGCATTGGCATATCCACCCTGTGTTATAGGATGTGCAAAATATTCCATAAATGCATTATATGTACCTAATAGCCCTGTTCTCATAAAATCGAATAATGACCATAGTTCTTGTAAGCTATTCTGCATGGGTGAACCTGTTATCAATATTCTATGTGGTGTTTGAAATTTCTTTATTTCCTTACTAACTTGAGTATCAGGATTCCTTATTTTATGGCCTTCATCTAAAATGATGTAATGCCATTTATGAAACTGCAAATCCTTTGAATATTTAACTACACCAGCATATGTAATTAATAATATACCATGACTGTGATGTATGTCACGGATAAGTTTATTGTGATTGCCAATATATGAACCAGAATGATGTAGAACTGCAACTCGTAAATAAGGATACCAATAATGAAAGTGGGACACCCACTGATAAATAACAGTTGCAGGTGCAACAATAATTGATGGACCAAGTCCACCCCATTTTCCAGAATTGGTAATGGAAAGTCCAGCAAGGAATGCAATGATTTGTACTGTTTTTCCTAATCCCATTTCATCTCCAAGTAAACCACCAGATTCCACTTGGTGTAGCTCCCATAGCCACTTTACTCCTGTCCTCTGATACCTGTAAAGTTGCTTCCAGATATAATTTGGTACACATAAACCATTTTGAAGCTCATGATTCTTATGAGCATCTTTATTACCTTCGAGAATGTAATGTATATCTGCAGAATGAGTTTCATGTGTATTAGTTCCTGATGTTGCAGCTTGTAGTTTTTCCCTCCAATCTTTTATTCTTTTGCTGTATAGTTCGTTGTCGCCGTCATCTATAATTTTATTTCTAGTTTGTTGTGAATGTGTGGAAGGCATTGAATTCAGTTTCAGCTCATTGTCATCTTCATCAGAAGATGGAAGATATTCACTTTCTGTATCGGTATCTTTTCTATGGCTATTGTTTGATGTCGCCATATTATTGGATTTATTATCTTTCGACCCTGTTTTGTTATTTTTCAGAAATTGAGATTCTTCTTTTTTTGATATCAATTCAGCGACATGTTTACTTTTATCAGATACAGCCATAAGACGTTTGGTGTTAATAATCTTACTTTTATGCTTAGCGAGAGCTATTTGTGATTCAAGATATTTATTAATATCGACCATTTTTAGCTAGACATAAATTAGGTATCGTGTTTTGATGATCTTTCCCAAATTGTGTTATGTACCTACTTCGAATTTAAAAACAAAACACGGCTTCGTTTCTTTAATATTTTCAGTCAGGAATTACTTAACAAATGGCAATCACTCGTATATTCAAAACCATCTTTTATATTTATACTACACTACCAGCTACCACTGCTTTGTCTGCTTTCTTGTTCTTCTTGTTACGATCACGTTACGATAAACAGACTTATTATAGATACTACAGGCGTGTTCGGGTAGCCTGTGGTGGCGTTTTTAGCATTATCAAAATTGGCGTTGATGTAAGGCGCGTTCGGATAGCATCGAGGTGGCAAAAATAACTGTTATACCGGCTCCAGACTCACGCGAGAACCGAGAAGTTATCCACACTCAGCGATCTTCTCATTTACATTCTCGGTCGTGATCCGGAATGGACGACAGTGCTACTGCCTTGGTATTGTGTGCGTTAGCACATTATAATCTCGTTAACACGAAAATTAAAAATAATATTAAGAAAAAATGGCTCAAACGATGGTGGTTATTGACAAAGAACTTTTTTATAGAAAACGTTTTGCTTCCCACAAAATGGGCACTGTGTGAAAATATTATTTAAACTTTAACTCTGTTTCATTTTTCCACATTTTTTACTCGTATGTCTAAAATTACTTAACTATAAAGACTAACGAAATATCTCAAAACAATTAAAATCTTCGTGAATTTAAATTATTTTCTTAATATTTACCACACATAGGCGCGTTCAGGGCCTTCGCGCGAAGTACAACTTTTCGCTCTAACCCCGTTCAATGCCTTCGAGCGTGACAACCGGGTGAAACAACCGGCCCGTTCAAGACCTTTGAGTGTCGGCGCGAGTTACAACCGAACAACCATCGAATTTGATGGTTGTAAAACGCTCTGACGTTTATGACTAAAATACTTTTACGTGATTGGATGATATTGGCGGCCATATTCTATAATGTCGTCTACTAGAAAGAGAGAGAAATAAAAAATCATGTGAAAGAGGGAGATAAAAGATTTGGTTGCTGCTATCCGTTCAACGCCTTTGAGCGAGTTAAAAAACAACCGGACAACTAGACCCAGAGGCGCTGAACGCGCCTCATTATTTTGTTAAGCACTGATAGCACAGATGAGAGACTATGTTAATGAAAGAGTATACAATAACTGTGAAGTTATCTAAATGATACTGATATGCATCAGACACCACAAAGTATTTTTTTTTATAGAATAATTGGCACGAGATAACATGCGATCTACGCCACGGTCGCAGTCGCACTGAGAACAAACGAGAGTGTGATAGTGTTCTCTTTTCTCGCCCGAGAAACCCTTTGAAGCGGGCAAAAAAACCGACACCGATCGGAGAACAGGCGAGCCCGAGAACGAGAAGCCGAGAAACCCATCACATTCACGCTTCTCGGGTGTTCTCGGGGGTTCTCGGTGTGAGTCTGGAGGCGCCTTTAAAAATGACAAAATTGACACAATGAGCGTTCGGTCACAGAATAGATAATAGTACTACGTACAGAACGGCCACTCACCTCCCCGCACTCATTTCAAATACCTCGTCCTACCCGGCACTTCCCTGTAGACATCACTGACACGTAAACAAGGGCGCACGCGATCGCTCGGACGAGTAGACGCGAGCGCCGGGCGATAACAGAGACAGCGCTATGCGGGTGAAAGAGAAGGCAGTCGCTGCACTTCCCGCGTCATTTCGATTGATAACCGCTCACTCAGCCCCACTAGATTCCACGCACACATTTGCGCGTGTACGAACGTCATTTGTTTAAGTAGTAGTAATAGGTAATTGATTTGCGAACGTTGTATGGAGTGTCCGGGGTGTGGTTCGGTTAGAAGAAATGTGAACAAAAGTTGCATTTTTATCTGTTTACAGGCGCGTTCGGATAGCATCGAGGTGGCAAAAATAACTGTTAAAAATGACAAAATTGACACAAGGAGCGTTCGGTTAGAAGAAATGTGAACAAAAGTTGCATTTTAATCTGTTTAAGTCAAACGTTCGGATAGCTGAAAAAATGTTAAAAATGGCATTGTGTCTCCTCGCCTTGTCCGGGGTACATGGTGAGAGAGAGATGCTAATTTCTTGTAGAAAACATAGCTTTTACTTCCGGCAGCACTATTTTACCGACGTTTCTGTTGCTCTCTGTAACATAAGAAACTACCGCCACCAGGGGGCGCAGCGCACAGACAGTTTAAAAGGCATGGAAGCCACGTTTTTCGTCATTGCGTTGCTGAATTTCAGTGAAGAAACATAGCTACGAGGTTATTCTGTCGGATTATATGCCGATATGGATACCTTCCAGTCCGGCAGTACGCGGAAACGAAGGCGAGAGAGGCGAAGAAAACGCAGCAGCTCAACGGGTTCTTCTACGACACCGACAAGTTCCGAGAGCTCCGTGGAACGTCCAAGAAAACGCTATAAAGTTAAGTCAAACGAAAAGTTTTCTAATAGTTCGTTAGTTTTGCATGAATTGTGTAATCAAGTCCAAATCTTAACGGATTTCATGAATAACTTTGCTCAAAAGTCGGATCATCTCGTTCAATCAGGGAATCAGACAGAGGAGGTATTATCAAATCCTAATGAAACTGTTGGTACTAGTGAAATTACCTTGAACGATAACGATCTTTCATTTAAATCATTACAAACAACCTTAAAAGATAATGGTTTGAGCAAAACTAATCAGGAACGTATAGAGATTCTTAATTCGTTACAATTATTTGGAACACCCGATTGGTCAAATTTAAATTTTATTGAAATTCAGAAATCATATTTATCAAAACCTGGATTTGTTGAATTAGAAACAAACGATGACCTTAAACCATTCGACAAAAATAATTTTCTACCCTCAGTTGATCGCACTTTAGCGGCATTATCAAATGATGTTTTAATGCAAAGAGAAGCTCTTCAAAAAACCGTTTCTCAGTTATTAGCATGGTTTAAGAATTTAAATACATTATCGTATGATGAATTGAGCAACAAAATTAATGAACTAATTATTGAGGAAAAGGAATTTAATAACATTTCAAATAACATGATGCAGATAATATGTGGTAAAAGAGCTTCTATAATTAATAACAGAAGAATGGAACTTTTGAAATCTATACCAAATAGTTTTATTGTGGATAAATTTAAAAAGATATTAACTTCAGAATTTTTGTTTGACTCTGAACAATTTAATAAATTGCTTGAAAAAGAGGGTGGTCCAAGTAAGGTTTTTACTAAGACACAACCTACAAAGAAAACAACCATATCTACTAAAGGTCAGTATAAGCAACCTTTTCGTAATCAATTTCTCCAACCTTTTCGGGGAGACATTAGTAATACCAGCATACCTGGGCCATCCACTAGTAATCGACGTGAAATATCTTTTCAAAGAAAAAGAAAATATAGCGAAATTAAAAAATCTAGTGGAAACCGCCGTAGCGGCGGCATCTCTAAGAAACGCCGCTATGACTAACTCTGCTTTTGAAGCCGGTCGCTTAAAAGTATTTATTGAAAGATGGAAGATTATCGGAGCACCTCCAGTAATTTTAAATACAATTGCAAAATTCCGAATACCATTTACAAAGAAACCTCCGTTAATATTACCAGATTTAGAATCTTATCAAACTACCCACTCTTCTCAAATGAACATTGAAATACAAAAAATGTTAGAATCGAAAATCTTAGAGGTTGCTCCAATGACTCCCAGCTTTGTGTCCCCAATGTTTCTGATTCAAAAACATGACAAAACTTACCGTCAAATATTTAACCTGAAAAAACTTAACGAATATGTACATGTCAAGAAATTTTATCTCATATCCCATTTTGAAGTTCCAAACTTTCTTCAACCTGGGGATTGGCTAACAAAAATAGATATGTCGCAGGCTTACTTCCATGTGAATGTGTCTAGAAGCCATAGATGCTTTCTTCGCTTAGTATATAGGGATGTTCTATATCAAATGACATGTCTTCCGTTTGGTATAGCATGTGCTCCCAAATGCTTCGCCATGATAACGAATTTTTTGGCACAGAAGCTACGAGAATCAGGAATACGTTTAATTGTATATTTGGACGATTTTTTGCTGGCTCATCAAAACAAAAGTTTGCTTCAGTAGCAGACTTCATTAACTGTACAATTTCTTCAAGCACTAGGTTGGGTTCTCAATCTAGATAAATCTATACTAAACCCAACTCAAAATCTAGAATTTTTGGGTATACAGTGGGACACATTAAATAATAAAAAGTACCTTCCTCAGCAGAAAATACTTAAACTTCGATTAGAGTTTCAGCGACTCTTGTCGAGAAAGACTTGCTCGTTAAAAGAAGCTCAATCAATATTAGGCCAACTGAACTTTGCCAACTACGTAATACCACAAGGACGCTTACATTGCCGTCTTTTTCAGAGCCACTTGCACTATCTTCGAAAGCAGCATTCGAATCGGAGGAGCACGTTACCCGAGCCAGTTCTGAATGACATAGAATGGTGGCAGCAGTCGGTAAGCGACTTTTCGCTAATATATCTTCCACAAATCACACATCATCTAGTAACAGATGCATCCGATCTGGGCTGGGGAGCCCTATTAAACGACACCTATTTAGCTGGCCAGTGGGAACCACATCAGCAGAATTGGCACAGCAATCTCAAAGAATTAGTAGCGATTCAACATGCTTTAGAATCTCAAGCCCACAATCTCCAAGGAGCAATACTTTTAATTCAATCGGACAACGTGACGTCCTTGGCTTACTTGAGAAACCAGGGAGGAACAAAGTCCGCTCGGCTGATGGAACATACTCGTCATGTGTGTCAACTTATTCACAACCTGAAAATGATAGTAACTTACCAACATTTACCGGGATGCTTCAACGGCATCGCCGATCGCCTATCTCGTGGGAAGCCGATCCCAGAGTGGCATCTTTTACCCGAAGTAACTTCAAAACTATTTCAAACCTTCGGTGTACCACAGATAGATCTGTTTGCATCAGCACGCGCACATATAGTTCAAACTTACGTAACACTGGACCCCTGGGACAATCAAGCGATATTTCACAATGCCTTCAGCAGGCAGTGGGAGTATCACCTAGCTTGGGTATTTCCGCCCCCATCTCTAATACCAAGGGTGTTAATACATCTGAACACGTGCAGGGGACGATTTATTGTAATCGCCCCACGGTGGCTGAAGTCGTTCTGGAGACCAGATCTAATGAACAGAGCCCTCAGCAGGCCAGTTCAAATACGGAATCTAAACGAAGCATTGATAGATGTGACAACTGGGCAGCCACTACCCAGAGCCGCCAACCTGGCCCTGGAAGCATGGCTGATTGGAGCTGGGACCATCTACTCCAGAACTGGACACTAGAAGAACGAACTGTTCTTTTGAACGGTTGGCGTAAATCTACCTTAATATCTTATCAATCAGCCTGGCGCCGATGGGTACAATGGTGTAAAAGTAACAATATCTCTGCAATTACACCCGGAAATGGAGACTTAGCAAAATTTCTAGTCCATCTTCATTTAAATGAAAATTTTGCTCCCTCCACCATTCATTTTCATAAATCTATTATTTCAACATTGTGTGAACCTCATATAGGAAAAAAGTTGAGTGAAAATATATTTGTAAAACAAGTACTTAAATCAATTTCTAATTCTAAGCCAAAAATAAATAAAGTTCCTATATGGAATCCTCAAATAGTGGTAGAATGGATGCAAAAAAATGTACCAAATTCGATCACACTGTATGAAGCAAACCGGCGTTGTGCAACTGTACTTTTGCTTGCCTCGGGAAGGCGCATTCATGATTTGACACTCTTACACATTTCCCCTGAACATTACGAAGATGATGGCACAAGTATTACTTTGTGGCCAGTATTTGGATCAAAAACAGACTCCGCTAAGTTCCGTCAATCAGGATGGAAGTTAATGCCCCATCATGACCCAATGTTGAATCCCGTGCACTGGATTCGCAAGGTCATACAATTATCAGCTACCAAAATGGGCTCGTATCAGCAACTATTTATAACAACTCAGTGTGAATCAAAGCCTGCTTCTAGAACTATAATCTCTAACTGGGTTAGAACTATATTTCGTTCAGCTGCTATTGATGACAGCCCTGGTAGTAGTCGATCTGCAGTAGTTTCATTTAATTGGGTTAATAATGTGCCAATTGATGACATACTAAAAAAGGGTAACTGGAAGCAGGCTTCAACTTTTCATAGACATTACTGTAAGCAAATTAAGGGAGTAAATCATGAAATTACTACTTCTAATAATAGTATTCAAAATATGTCAAATTTATTTGATACTGTTTGATTTTTTTTTTGTAGGTATTAAGCTATTAAATTTATTGATTGATTTTTTAAATATAAATGTCATGGTTCTAAATATATACCTATATAATGGTTTTTTTTCCCTCTGTTTATTCAATTTAAAAGAATGTTTCCTTTTGTACATACAAAACTCCGCTCACCAGGTGTTAACAAACATTTCTCACCATGTACCCCGGACAAGGCGAGGAGACACAATGAAGAGGTTTTACCTTCCAATAAAACCGCCATTGTGCTCTGAGCCTTGTCCGGGCGATTGATTTCACCTGGTGAGAGCAATGACGAAAAACGTGGCTTCCATGCCTTTTAAACTGTCTGTGCGCCGCGCCCCCTGGTGGCGGTAGTTTCTTATGTTACAGAGAGCAACGGAAACGTCGGTAAAATAGTGCTGCCGGAAGTAAAAGCTATGTTTTCTACAAGAAATTAGCATCTCTCTCTCACCATGTACCCCGGACAAGGCTCAGAGCACAATGGCGGTTTTATTGGAAGGTAAAACCTCTTCATAGTGAACTGCCAATTTCGCCCCAGCTATCGGAAGAGGGTCAAAAGTGGCAGTATTTGACATTTAAGATTTTTGACGTTTACTAAACGTAAAAATTTTGACACGATTGAATAAGTTTTAACGTAATAAATTTTATTTTCATTATTTATGGAAATTAATGATCGTTAATCATGAAGCGAGCTTATTACATCATAATACATCCAGAATCTGGAAACTGAAAATAAATTTAGGTTATAATAGCTTATGACTTTGACATATTGATAATGTAGCGTTCGGTTAGGGTGTGGAGCAAAAATGGCAAAAATTTCATAACCTTCTAACCGAACGCTTTACATCAACGCCAATTTTGATAATGCTAAACAGTGTTGCCAGATTTTTTCCAACTTCCCCCCCAAATACATTTAAAAAACCCCTAGTTTCTCCAGTTTGGTTGATAAAAAACCTCTGACTATTTTGGCCATGTCATATACATAAGCTTTCTAATATTGGCATTAAAAAACTTAGAAGTTTTCTTCAAATTACCTATTTTAATTTATTTCACATACATAGCCGTGTGTCTGTCGATTCGAATTTTTCGTTATAAATGTCTGTGTGAGGCTGTGAAAAACAGTCTTTTAGCCGGAATTATGATAAACAAGACAGTTCAATGGTAACATAATGTGTTGCCAGCTAATACTCGTAAGTTTTAGTGTCCCATTTATTCTATTTGGTGAATAAATTGTCGGTCTTGTCTGATATAAAAAGGAATTTGCCATTTGGTTAGAATAGTAGAAAACCTTCAGAAAATCCCCTAGATAAATTTCGTGATATCAAAACCTCCAAAAAACCTCAAAGACCTGCAAAAACCCCTAGGATTTAGGGAAATCCTCTGAATTTGGCAACACTGCTAAAAACGCCACCACAGGCTACCCGAACACGCCCTACGTCAACCGTTCGGATAGCTGAAAAAATTTCAAAAATGGCATTGTGAACTGCCAATTTCGCCCCAGCTATCGAAGAGGGTCAAAAGCATTGAGATAGACATATGGAGATGCCCCGTTAAACTGTTCTTTGATATCTTGACACGAATCTATCAAATATCGTTTTGTTTCTTTCTTACAAAAGTGAAAATACATTTGTAGAAAGAGATGCATACTGTTTCGTCTGTGGCATGTATTTTCTGTGACGTCACAAAAATTGCCTACCGTGACCAGTCCGCCATTTTAAGTGCCGAGCGAATGTGTGAATTTTGCTACTATTAATGGGCGATAGTGAAGATACCTAAAGAGAAAATTTAATTAGTCTATCGATATATAATATTAAACAGACAGACTTACGTGCCTAAGCCTAGCTCACATGCAGTGACTAAAGTAATAGGAAATTATTATTAATTAAAATTGGAAAGCTTAATAATTGATGAATTATTATCATTGTCAATTAATTTTAGTTTTTTAAAACCTCCATTTTTCATAATAATTGAACATATAAGGTTCCTATGACAAAGTTTGTCATAAACTTTGATTAGTAACGTACCGTACAAAACTAAAAAAAATATTTAAATTACACCCAAATTATCCTACCTACTTGAAAGTAAGTACTTATCGCCTCCTTTAAATAATTTTTTACAAAAAAAACTATTCCTATTTATTTTACAATAACATTTTCTCGCACTTGTTTTTACAAAGAAAATACACGTCTATTGGTATAACTTTATAGTCATACTAGCTGACTCGGCGAACTTTGTACCGCTTAAGTTAAATAGTGATCTTTAATAAGTTTTTCTTAGAATTTGCGTAGTTCCACAATTTGAAACTGCCTAAATATTTCTGAAACACGACTTTTCGATCAAATTATTACAATTTAGGTCCGTAATGTGCAGCCCCCCTAGACAAGATGTCTTTCGATAATCGCTAACGCAATCGCTAAATGGACAATGTATGAGATTTAACAATTGCGCTCGAAAGCTAAGCGAGGGCTGATTTCAAATCCCATATATTTTCCTACTAGCGATTGCGTTAGCGATTATCGAAATGCATCTTGTCTAGGAGGGCTGTTCAGCTAAGATCTATTTCCCTAGAAATGTCGTAGATAATTGGATTGATGAATTTGTTTAAACTTAAATTTATCGATATTGCACAACTAATACTGAGTACATCGCTAGTAAAGGTAGCCATTTTATGTGCCAAAGTTTTGTAGGTAGTCACGCTGATTCTGTAGGTAGGGCCGGTCCATGTATTTGTTTAGTCATTGGTCAAAAGTGGCAGTTTTTGACATTTAAAGGTGCGTCCCCACTAGGGCCGCGCGGCTTACGAGGCCTAGCCGCGAGGCTGAGCCTCGTGAGTGTGGATGTAAAGCGAGGCCCAAGTCGCGCGGCCCAGCACAGCCGCGCGGCCGGTCAGTGTGAATATCTCAAAAACGGCAAACCTGCCCGACTTGTTTAAAATCTACCAAACGCGACTCACGATAATGCCAAAAATATGCCATCTTCTCTCAGAACAATAACTAAAGCGTAAAAATATAATTTGTGAAGTAAACTCGAGGAGAACTTTGACGGGCCGCAGCGGGGCGGATCGAGCCGCATAGCACGCAACCACTATTAGCGGCGGAATATGCGGCCCGCTGCGCCCCGGCATAGTACTCGATAGCTCATATAAAATACATACGAGCGATTCGAACTGATTTTTGCGCTGCGACCCGACCCGTTGCGCCCCCTCACAGTATACGCTAACTTATAAACGATCTTGTTACAAAACCTCTGGTCTAAACCTACGGTCCTACCGCTTAACTCATAGCGATTAACGATGGTGATAGCGAGTGACTCGCTATCGTTTTAATTTTACGAGTTGGCTATGATAAGCGGCGGCCCTACCGCCTAATTCCTTCGTTATAATTTTAGCTCTCTAATATTGTGATTTCGTACCGCCTATCATAGCTTTTGAAATTGAAACGATAGCGAGTAACTCGCTATCGCCATCGTTAATCACTATTAGTTAGGTGGTGGGGCCGCTGGTCTAAAGTTAGTCTTGGTTTAAACCTAGTGCGCTTTCACTTGTGTTGATACTCGTAGATTGAGACAACGTCAACTCGGTCCTAGTTTCAACCAGGACTAAGTATAGACCATGTTTGTTTTCTAATAAGACGAAAGAAGTTTAAACGTATATACTTTGTGATATTTTAAAGAAATAGACAAAATTATGACTTCTGTAAAAGGCTGTAACTTGTAACAAGCATTGACTGAAGTATTACGGAACCAAAATGCGTACCAAGACGACTTGACAAGTTATAATATTCGACATTTAACGCTTTAAAAGTCGGCTACATAAAGGTAACCAAAAGTAGGTAGGTACTGTATTCCGTAAGTCAACTTTAAATTGAACTTACCATTCTGCCAGCTGTTCGCCGATATTCTGCTATTATACAAGGTTATTTTTTAGTTATGATAAACATTTTGTCTGTTTGTTCCCGCTAATCTCCGGAACGGCTGGACCGATTTTGACGGGACTTTCACTAATAGATAGCTAATTATATTAGGTATAACATAGGCTCCTTTTTTATTAACTTCAACAAAAGTTACTATTCCGTGCGGACGAAGTCGCGGGCACAGCTAGTTACAAATAAATGTGAACATTATTGCTACCGCCACTATTATACGACTACTGTCATCTCCTCGCGATAGAACAAATAACAAATAATTGGACAATAAATACAAAAATAACAAAAGGCGGGCTTATCAGATTTCTGCCAGGCAGCCTTTATATATGATATCCATACTAGGTTGGTGGTTAATAAAAGAAAAAAAAATCATTAATGAAATACAAATATTTTAAACAAAATAAAATAGAAAAAAATTAAAGAAAATTAATAAAAAAGTACAACAAACAAAATTATAATAATAACTCCATACTGTAAGTACCCACATAAATTCTAAAGGGCCGTTATAACAGGAGGTGTATATGGAAGGGGGTGTCGAAAGCTGAAGGAAATGTTGCTTTACGCTTTTATTAAAAGATGTAAGACTTACCATCAGGTGGACAGTTTGCTTGTTTGCCAACTTAGTTGCATTGCAATAAAGAAAAAACTACAATGTACAGTTTTACTACCATTTTACTAGTCCATACATTTTGTGGTTAGGTATGAATGAATTCAAAAAATTAATATTACAAAAACTATGCATCGCCGAGAGGGGAAAGAGGTATCGGGGGGTAGTCCTCTTCTTTCTGCACATCTTTTTCACCTCCCCCCTGCAAAATTTTAGACATTGACAACGACAGAAAATCACATGACACACCTACGGCAGCCATTCTATTAAAACATGATATTATAGCTCCAATTTGTAAATAAAATCATTCCTATTCTTCACAATGAACACGTATTTTATTACTCAAACAATCGTCTACCAGATGATGATGAATGATAAATAAAAAAAAATAAAGAAATATTTTTAAATAAAATTTTGTAAATAAAATTTTTTAATGGAAACAAAAATTGAAAAACTACATTCATTAAACAATTTTTCGCACTGTATATTTAGCCGTGTCTCTTGTTCTGTATAGAAAAACATCGAAACTTTCCACAAAACAACAGATAATTTTCACAAAGTGTGTATGGGAATTTTCTAATATTATCTGTTGGTTTCGTTTTTTACACAAAACAGATGCAGTAGTTACCGCTTTATTTATGAATAGTAGAATTTCAAAACATTTCTAGCACAACAACCTAACTGAAATAAATCTACATTTCTACTAAAATGGAAATAATTCTTCAAAATCTGGCCACACTGGGCCGCGCAGCTCTATAGTGAGAATGCGTTATAAATATACACAAAAAGCTCGTGAGGCCGAGCCTCGCGGCTCCCGCGGCCGCGCGGCTCGTAGTGGGGACGCACCTTAAGATTTTTGACGTTTACTAAACGTAAAATTGTTGACACGATTGAATAAGTTTTAACGAAATAAATTTTATTTTCATTATATACGGAAATTAATGATCGTTAATCATGAAGCGAGCTTATTACATCATAATACATCCAGAATCTGGAAACTGCTTTATTTACATATATTATCTAATGGCCAATTTTCGTCCAATATTTTACTTTGATAATATAAACTGACAAACAATGTTGCTGGTCGAAAATTAGAAATATGGTATAATCATCCCAGTTTCCGACTGCCTTTTTTTGTTTAGCTAAAATCAAAACTTGGCGACCCCTCCGTAGAGTAAGGCCCTGCGCTTGGGTCAGTGATGCTGGCTCACCGTCGTGCCAGTCTGCAGTGGGCGCACTCGGGGAATGGCTACCGCCGATCCTGATTGTGCCTCTATGGAGTTAAAAGTTGCTGGAGGGTGGTTTAGCCAGGTATGGGGTTAATACCCGAGTCCAATAGCATATCCTTGGGGCGGCCTTGCAAGCTTTTCAGTCCCTTGTCGAATCGTGAAGAGGATTACCCCACCTTAAAAAAAAGGTTAGATATTGAGACCACATGAATCTGAATTAAAACTGCATGTTTACATACTCCGGATTTGAATAGCAATAAATAGATGTCCGGTTAGGACCCGTTGACGAAGTTGACCAAAGCAAACGGAGAAATCGTCGCTTCGAAATCGGAGATTCTTTGGGAAGTTAGCACTAGCACCTTCTACAGTCAGCTATACGCATCTACTCACCCCGTCTCGCGCCGGATGAGAAGGATCCAAGAGCCACTTTAACCCGCCATGCAACAAAGGATCTCCCAGACATCAGCCTAGACGAAATCGAGAAGGCTCTTGGGCAACTTAAAAATGGAAAAGTCCTGGGGGAGGATGGATGTATGCGTTTTGTATGGCGTTTGTGGACTATAAGAAAGCTTTTGACTCCGTCGAGACCTGGTCTGTTCTAGAGTCTTTGCAGAGGTGCCAAGTTGATTGGCGATATATCGAAGTGCTGAGATGTTTGTATGACGCTGCTTATATGCCCGTCGTTGTCCAGAATGATCAAACTGAGCCTATCCTCCTGTGACGTGGTGTGAGGCCGGGGGATGTAATATCACCGAAACTCTTCTCCGCTGCGCTGCAGGATGTATTCGGAACGCTCAACTGGACAGGACGTGGCATTAATATAAATGGCGAGTGCATCTCACACTTACGATTCGCGGACGATATCGTCATTATAGCTGACGCAAGACTTACAAGAGATGGTGAACAGCCTGGTTGAGTCTTAGTAAATGGAGTATCTCTCGAAGTTGTACAGGAATAGGGCAAACTCTTCAACTAGGCAGAAACAACTTTGAGAGGGAAGCCAACAGAAGAATTCAGCTGGGCTGGGCAGCATTTCGTAAGCTTCAACATGTCTTCTCGTCACCCATTTCTCAGTGACTTAAGTCGAAAGTCTTCGACCAGTGCGTTCTCCCAGTCATGACAACGGTGCCGAGACGTGGACACTCACGGCTCGACTAGTCCACTAATTTAAATTCGCTAAGCGTGCTATGGAAAGGGCTATGGCCGGAGTATCTCTAAAAGACCGTATCAAAAATGATGTGATCCGTCAGAGAACCAAAGTCACCGACATAGCCCACCGAATTAGTAAACTGAAGTGGCAGTGGGCTGGCCTAATGAGCCGCAGAACTGACGGCCGTTGGAGTTGTAAGGTGCTTGAGTGGAGACCGCGACTCGGAAAACGCAGGCTGGAGTGGGCTGGATGAGAGTAGCCGAAGATCGGGAGCGGTGGCGTGCATTAGGGGAGACCTATGTCCAGCAGTGGACGAGTGTAGGGCGATGATGATGATTAGGACCCGGGTTCAAATAGACACAGCCTTAATAAAAATTAAAAGCTGATTATTTTAGTATTTTAATTTTAAAAAAATATATATTCTATCATACTTTTATTCATAAAAATTTTTCTTAATTAATTGGTCGAAAACTGGTCAACAGATGGACGAAAACTATAATTTTTGGTCGAAAACTGGTAAAATCGGCAATTTAACGCTTGGATTTTAATAATAAAAAAAACTGTTAATTTGACTATTATAAAATATATAATTATTAAAAATAGACTATATGAGGAGTTTTGGATACGGTTGCTTGGTTTTGGATACGGCAGCCTAAACGATCAGGGATATGATATTCTAAATTTTGCCACCAGAAATAATTTAAAAATTATAAACACATTTTCAGAAACGACCAGAACACCTAATTACATATAAATGTGCGAAACATTCAACGCAAATTGACTACATACTTTCATCCAGCGGCACTTTTCAAGGCTACAAAGACTGCAAAGTTATACCTGGAGAACCAATAACAACACAGCACAGGTTACTTGTCGCTATACTAAACCTGCCAAAGCCAATTAAAACCTATGTAGACCGCACCATACGTATAAAATGGAAAGAAATCCATACCTCTAAGGGAGATATCTTTACACAAGCTATAGAGGAATACCTACATCAGGACATGGAAACTGAAAAGTCGGCCGACAAAATGTGGTCAGATTTCGAAAAGGAATGCGTGTCAAACGCTAAACAGATTCTGGGCATTTCTAAGGGGAGGTTAAATATTAATAAAGATACGTCATGGTGGACAGGGGATGTCAAATAAATTATAAAAGCTAAGAGGGAAAAATTTAAGATTTGGCAGAAATTTAAATTGGAAGAAGATTTCAAGGATTATAAGAAGTTTAAATTGTTAGCTAAAGCTGCTGTTGCACAAGCTAGAGCCGCGTCGAGACAAAAATTTTACGACGAACTAGAAAGTGCAGATAATGAAAACACAATATTTAAAATAGCGAAACAGAGGCATAGAGCATCGGAGGATACGAAGTTTAACAAATATATCAAAAACGCGCAAGGCGTCCTGCTCACTTCAAACAACCACATAAGTAGCCGGTGGAAAGAGTATTATGAGGGTCTGCTGAACGAAGAGTTCCCAAGCAATAAACTTCCAGAAGTCCTGCCAGTCCTAGGGCCTATAAACTGTATATACCCAGATGAAATCAAGAAAGCCCTGGCAAGAATGAACAACCATAAAGCTATAGGGCCGGACAGCATACCAGCAGACCTATGGAAGAAACTAGGTCATAAAGGTCTACCGTGGCTTATGAAACTTTTCAATATTATTCTCAAAGAAGGCAGGATCCCAGAATCATGGCGCTCAAGTTTCTTATCCCCGATTTATAAGGGCAAAGGTGACATATCGCAATGCAATAACTACAGGGGCATTAAATTAACATCGCACACCCTAAAGCTCTGGGAGCGAGTGATAGGAGCTCGAATCGCAAAAAAAGTTAGAATAACTGAAAATCAGTTTGGTTTTACTTCTGGTAAATCCACCACTGATGCCATCCAAACAATCCGTATACTGATGGAAAAGTACCGCCTAAATAGAGACAATTTATACTTTGCCTTCATAGACTTAGAAAAGGCGTTCGATAGAGTGCCCAGAAAATTAGTATGGCAGTCTCTTAGAGCCCAGGGAGTCCCAGAAACATACATCAGAATAGTCCAAGATATGTACAGTGATATAACTTTTTTTTTTTTTTTTTTTTATTTATTTATTTATATATTTATATCCTAACAATTTTCACAAAACAACAAAAAACCTCGTTGAGGTTTGTCCAGTTGCTAGGGTCCTCGAATTTTATTAATAATGTTTATAGTGCACTGCGCAGTGCGCATTCCGCCTCCGCCTGGAGCGCGCCGTGCGGTGCAGGCTCGCGCTTGCATCGCTACGTCACAAACCGGCTCCGACCCAAGTCGCAGCGATGCAAGCGGCCTGCATACAGGATGCTCCGCTTACTGCATTTTATTAATGAAATGGCTAAATAATATTTTTTTTATATTATGTGGTGTCAGTTTATCCATAAATTCGATTGGCAATTGATTAACGTAACACGGGATAAGATAAACGGAGGTACGTTGTCCATAAAAATTATTTGTTCTGGGAACAAATAATTTCCTTTTCAACATATTACGCGTTGTTATTTTTCCTGTTAGTTTGTGTTGAATTTCGGTTCTGAAATATTGTTCACATAGCATGAGATATTTTACTTTAGTTTGTACAGGTAAAACATCACAGTGTTTGAACAGTCCAAAGGGATTGTCTTTAAATTTTTCTTTAATGTGGGGAGGTACGATAAGTTTTAGCAGTCGGTATTGGAGTTTGAATATCTGGTCTAAGTATGTTTTAAATGTACGACCGTAACTGCTTAAACCATAACCAACTATGCTCTCAACTAATGCTTTATACATGGTAAGCAGTACTGAAAATGGTACGCGATTTTTAATTATATAAAAGTTTGCCAGTATGGCACGCAGTTTACCACAAATTTTATCGATTTGCTTAGACCAATTGAACCTATTATCAATAACAAGTCCTAGATAAGTCTGCTCAGTAACTTGTTTCAGCTGTCTACAGTCTCTGGTACATCGACTTATGCTATTAGAAGATGTATGAAGACAGTTATGACCATGAACTGTTAATTTGATCTCATTGTCACAACATACATGACTAGACCTAATATGGAGCACTTTAGTCTTTTCGGCATTTAACACGAGGCCTGCATCGTGAGACCATTTGCAGATTGCAGTAAAATCGGCTTGTAAAATACTTTGCGCCTTAGAGATGTCTCTGTCAGCAGAGATGAGACATGTGTCGTCGGCAAATTGGTACACCTTGCAATGCTTAATAACGTTATTAATATCATTGACATAGGCTAGATAGTGCAAGGGCCCCAGAACTGATCCTTGGGCTGTCCCCTCTGTGACATGAATAGGGTCACTTATGTCCGTTCCCACTTTAACCCTATAACTCCGTTGTTTCAAGTAGTCCTCACACCATTCCAGCATTTTACCCCTCACTCCGCTATTTTCTAGCTTCCTTATCAGTATGTCGTGCCTCAAAGTATCAAACGCTTTACTATAATCAATAAAAACTATCAAAACATGTTTTTTGTCGTTTAGATAGGAGTTTATATCATCAGTAAATCGCGATAATAACAGAGTTGTGCTCTTTTTACGTTGAAACCCGTATTGATTTGCTGATATTATTTGGTGTGACCTATAAAAGTCCTGAATAGTATTACATATATATTTCTCTATAATTTTATCTATAACCGGTAGGATTGTAATAGGCCTATAATTTCCATAATCACTTGTACTACCGATTTTGTGGATAGGCCTTACAATGCCCTCTTTAAGTTCTTTAGGGTATATTCCTTTTAGCTACACATGTATTAATTAAATGTGCTATAACTCCTGTTATTCTATCCGACAACCTTTTTATATCTACAGCTCTGATGCCGTCAGCACCTGGAGCTTTATTTGTGTTAAAACTGCGTACGATTTTTAACACATTTGACGCTGTGGCTGGCCGATAAAATATAGATTTATTCACATACTCTTCATAATCATTTTTATTAAGGAGTTTTACATTACATTTCGGAATAATCGACTTAACGTTGTATTGAAAACTTTTAGCTAAGTTGTCAGCTATATCTTTATCTTTTTCTGGATTAAACGCTTGTTGAATTACATTATCAATAGATTTGTTTATCCTTCCTGCTATTGTATTTATTAGTTTCCACAACATTTTAGTATCCCCTTTATACTTATATATTTCATTTTTATAGAATCTATTTCTAATCTTGTGTACTTGTTTGTTTGTAATATTTCTTATTTTATTATACTCTAACCTTAATTTTTTATTACTTGTATCTTTAATCCATCTACTAAACAATTCATCTCGTTTCCTACATAATTTTTTTATTTTATTATTAACCCATTCAAAGCGGCCACGTTTGGAATTATCTCGTAGTTTGCATTTATACTGTGATTGCTTATAACATTGGTTAAAATTATCTGCAATATACCTATAAATCTTATTTGGACTGTCCATACCCTGCGGAGGTTGCCAATCTATATTGTCAAGAAGTGAATTTAATTTACTATTATTACATCGATTGATGTAAGTCGGAGCAGCCTGTATATGCGAGCCTCCTATCAAGGTGACGGCAGTCAGTCTGTGATCGGCCAGTACTGTGCCGAGTGCAGCGGTTATATGTGTTCTGTGGCAGCGGTGCGCGCGTCTCTTATGCGGGATCGTATAAATATGTGATCTATACATGTTTTCGTTATTTTGTGTTTTAGTTTTTCTATTCTGGTAAAATCTGAGATTCCGCATAACAGACCGTGCCCGTGCATTACCTCTAAGTATGATTTTTTGTCGGGTGAATCCTTCTTTAGATCAATATTCGTGTCGCCTAAAAATACACAGTTTGAATTAGTGAACCCATCAAGCGTTTTATCCAGCTCTTTCACAAAAGATTTTTTGCTAGTATTGGGTGGTCTGTAGATCGCACATAAACATAATGAGTACGTGTTAGTTGTTAAAACGCCGGCGAGGCATTCAAAAGTTTCGGTATTCACTTTAGAAACGGTAAATTTATGACAATTTTTTACATATATAATGATACCTCCACCCTTACGCTTATTTCTTAGTTTTGTGAACATAGTATAACCTGGAATATTGTACAGAGACTGGATAACGCTGGATATGTTGACTTCTGTTATTACTAAGACGTCAACGTAGGTTCGCGAGTTACATAATAATTGTTCTACCTTCCAAAAATTTTTAATCATTGAACGAATGTTAACATGTAAGATGGTTAGATTATTAATGGTTTTAGGTATCGTAGCTATATAGCATACTAGGTTTACACAGTTGAATACTTCACTTACGTTAGTAGGTATATCAATCATAATTAATTTTAATAATTTATAGTGGGACTATGCTTAACGTTCAAACTTAAGATTTTAGCACATCAATGTCATTTTTTGATCTAATTCTTTGCACTTTAGTGTTTTCGTTTTTACGTGCTAGCACAGACCCGTCCTTGAACCACACAAACTTGAAAATACCTTTCAGTTCCTGCTTTGCCTGCCAAAGAAGATGTTTGTTGTATGGAGTTAAAGCTTCGCGAACAATCACTTTCTCATCCGCAGTGTTCCCAGTTAGATTCGGCATCAAACTTCCAGCTCTGATTACCTCCGTGCGTGCCGATGAAAGCAAGTGACTGCGATAGGGCTCGGTTTGCAGCTTCACTAAAACTGGTCCAGCTCCAGTTGCACGTGATTGCAGTCTTTTCACCGACACAACTTCCTCTCTCGGTACACTCAACTTTTCTACAACATCCTTGACCATGCGCGGGAGTTCGATATCACTACACTCCGGTATACCAGCTATTTCCACGTGGGTGGATAGTAGCTGCTGGTCCATTTCACGGACGTGCTGCTCTAGTGCTTGAGTTTTGAGTTCAAGGTTTTTGGTATGGTTCTCAAGCTGCCCCTGTTTTCGCTCCATATCCTTCATTCTAGACGTGAGAGCTTGGATATTTTCAGTTAGGTCCTCAACTTTACCACTGCAAAATTCGATCGCTTTGGACATAGATTGTATTTCTTCCGACAATATTTTGTTCACCTCCTTCTTTATATCTCCCAGAAGTTTTTTGATGTCTATCGGGAGTGGAGTGGCCGCTTCTTCTTCATCATCATCGTCATCATCCAGAGCTGCAAGCGTCACAAATGATTTTCTACGAGAGGAGTTTTGATTGCAGTCGTTACATGTCCACTCCAGATTTTCAGCAGCTTTTAGTGCAGCCAGTTGTTTATTACTAAGCCCCGTGCATAGGTTCGAAGCATGTACAATTTTTTGACAACGACTACATTCCAGTATTGTACTTTTCTTGCTAAGTAATTTTTCACAGCTATTACACTTCGGCATGTTAAACTAGAACGATGTAGGTATGACACCTTAATAAATTACTAGCGTTAGCGTATTCTTGCGTGTGCACTCGAAGACGTCTGAGCGAGAATGACTACAAAAATCAAGAGCCCAGCCGGCCTTAGTGAATCCTTCCAGGTAAAAGTGGGAGTGCACCAGGGATCGGCTCTGAGTCCACTGCTCTTCAATCTATCTATGGACTATATTACTCGGGATATACAAAAACCAACTCCTTGGTGTATACTATACGCCGATGACATAGCACTTATCTCACAAAGCGCACACGAACTGCAGGAATGTCTAGACCTATGGCTGGAAAAGCTCGAGTCGCATGGGCTACGGATAAGTAGATCGAAAACGGAATTCATGGAATGTGATTACGGCGGCGAAACAGAAGTAGGATGCAAAATATTGATAGACGACAATCCCCTGCCTAAAGTATCACGTTTCAAATATTTAGGTTCTGTACTTACTGCTGATGCGCATATTGAGGAAGATGTCACCCACCGAGTGAATACAGCCTGGCTCAAGTGGAGATCGCTATCTGGTGTGCTCTGCGACCCGCGAATGCCTGTAAGAACTAAGGGAAAGGTATACAAGACAGTCGTAAGACCTGCCCTCATGTATGGGTCGGAGTGCTGAACCACTAAGAAAACCCACGAGCAAAGTGTCCATGCCGCGGAGATGAAAATGTTGAGATGGGCCGGTGGTGTGACGCGCTTAGATAGAGTCCGCAATGAGTACATCCGGGGTTGGTTCAAGGTCGCGCCGATAGTTGACAAATTAAAAGAGTCAAGATTACGGTGGTATGGGCATGTAATGAGGAGGGATGATGACTATGCCGTGAAAAAAGCTCTGAACATCCCTGAGAAACCCAGAGGCAGAGGGAGACCCCCAGCTACGTGGTGGTCCAATGTCCTGAAAGACCTTAAAAGTATCACCGAACCTGTGACAACCCAGGACCGTTTGGCCTGGCGCCGCTGTACGAGGAGGTCCGACCCCGGATGAACTGGGAACATGGGCAGGAAGAAGAAGAAGAGACTATATGAGGAGTTACCACAATTTATTTTGATACAAAATACATGTCAGAACACATATTTTTATTCCCAAAGTTGGCAACTCCACTAATTGGTCGAAACAGGCTAATCTACCCTACCTCTCGACTGTATTTGCTTGAGGAGTATAATAAGGCGTATATGTGGGCGGATTGATTCCGTAAGATGATAAAAATCGTACAAATTCATTACTACGAAATACAGTAGCATATTTTTATTCCCAAAGTTGGCAACTCCACTAATTGGTCGAAACAGGCTAATCTACCCTACCTCTCGACTGTATTTGCTTGAGGAGTATAATAAGGCGTATATGTGGGCGGATTGATTCCGTAAGATGATAAAAATCGTACAAATTCATTACTACGAAATACAGTAGCATTGTCACAAAAAATGGAGTCTGGAATACCAAATGTATAAAAAAAACTCAGTTTCCAAGGCCTTTGATATAGTAATTGCGTCAATCTTCCTTAGCGATACTAACCATATATATTTCGTAAAAATATCCACCATCGATAAAATATATTTATATCCATAATATGCTACCGGCAGGGGTCCAATTATGTCAATAGAGATTACTTGCAAAGGACGAGAAACATTTTTTGGATATGTCATCTGGCCACGCGGTTGAGAATTTGAAATTTTATAGGCTTCATCTAAACATGGCGGCTTAGTACCGCATATTTTCAACAGTTTACACCATAGATATAGAATGAAATAGATGGGCTATAAAAGCCGTCAAACATGAGGAAAAGAGATAAACTTATACACATTGCCAAAGGAAAGAAGAAGATGGCATCATTTTTTTTTGTCCTTGTTACCGTATATAGGTGAAACTGGTAGTGGGGATTGTTTATCACCAGCGTCTGGTGCTAAACAAATACGTGGAAGAAATTTTTTGTGTGAATTATAGCTTACTGTGTAATTATTTAACACTTTAATTAGTGTAATTGTGAACTATTTGAACATTTAAATCATGGTGCACTGCTCCGTTTTAGGTTGTAATAGTGATAGTGCTAGAAAACAGGAAAATATAACCTTTCACAGGTAAGACCTAAATTGTGTCAATAAAAAATCTATTTCTTAAACCAAATCTATTTTTTAAATTATAAATACAAGTTATATTGCAATTTTTTATCCTTCTACTATGGTTCTCAATCATATTATGGGATTAAACATGAAATTTCAAACTAAGTAGTAAGGTTACTGTTAACCTAACAAGCTAGGAATGTCGCCATACAATATGGCCACGTATACAGCCAACGCGTATAACATTTTGCCGGGTTATAATGATACCAGTTACGCTACGACTATTTTTCTAAATTTTCACAAATATTTAGTAAATGTGTGAATATTGGATTTTAAATAAACTGCAGAGATAAAGAAAAAACAATGATTATTGCCCGCTGTATTCTTAATCGAGCGACGATCTTTGAAGGTACCTAGCTGGCAAAAGCTGGAAGCGAGTGGTCGCGGATCGTGCTCAGTGGCGAGCGCTTGGAGAGGCCTATGTCCAGCAGTGGACGCGTGTGGATGATGATGATGATTCCTAATATTTTTTCTTATATTTGTAAAGATGTTTACATAATAGCTTAAATAAATAATTAAGTAAAATGTTTTATTTATTTTATTTATTTATTTTACAAAATTCCACAGCTTACACTAAATCAGTTATTGTCTGGAGTAAAATTACTTAAATATTTGCCAATTACGGAATTTCATTTCATTGCTCAGAATTTTTAAATAAATTACAATATAAGTAGGTAGGTACAAACAATGTCCTGGTTATTACATTATCTATATTTAAACTCACTCTATATTTAAAACGAAATATACTCGGGTAAATCCGAAAAGTGTAGTTTTATTTAAAAGTGTAAATAACTTTAGACTGCGGCGAAGGTTGAATAAAGAATTCAATAAAAGAAAAACGCAACTTCCTCCCACTTTTATTTTTTGAGACATATTATTGAGCGAGGAGCGCTCATTAAAATGTCTCAAAAAAATACGTAGATCAATCAACCCTACTTTATGTTTATAGTGGTAAAAGCCACTATAAACATAAATTAGGGTAAAACTTAAAGCAACACTGGTATACCCATCTACTTTAGGTAGGTATGACGTCATCTATGTCTGTCCCTTACAGGTATACGGTCACGTCCTATCTATTCATTCTTTATCTAAGGTTTACACCAACCCGGTTTTCCATTTAAGCGTCATTTATTTCACGCTAACATCAAATGTAAACCGTGTTTTACGTTTCTTTTAAGAAATGGTAACATTTTTAACCACGCTATTTGAAGAAATCGTAACAAAGGGAACTTAATCTAAAAATATTGATATTGTTTCAAAGGAACGTTTACATAGGATGAATACGTCAAAAGCTAATGAAACGCGATGATGCTAAAGATGTGGAAAAAGCTGCAAATCTGCGCGTAAGTGGAACGCGCCTCAAAGTAAACGGCGTCAAAATATGGCGGACGCGGCACACGTCTGACGTCACGAAAAATGTTGCCAATAAAGATAGATAGACATTTATTGCAATTCTCCATCACACACATGCGTTACAATCACAACTTAAATAAAATATAACAATAAATAGAGATACCTACATATACCGTGGCAGTATGTGTGTGCTGTAGAAGTGCAAAAGGTCATGGCTCAGTAATCGCTATCGTACACATCAAAAATGTGTACAAAGCACTGATATTCTGCCATAACCTAAGGGTGGCAGGCAGTCAAAAAAAATAAAATGGGAGTAAACAAAAAATAGAGCTTTATATATTATAGCTTATAGCTACCTAGAGGTGCTGTTAGGAATTTGGTCTATGTTTGTGTGTGTGTGTGTGTGTGTGTGTGTGGTAGCACTCGTGTACACTCCAACCATGTACCCACCAGACTGCGAGCGAAACAACAAAATCACCAATCTAGATTACAATAAATCGAAACTGTTTTGTATAGAGTTGGACTGTTTTATTTGCATACGTTAGACAAAGACGCCATTACATTTATTTTTTCGTCTTCTAAAATTTTTTACATAACTAAGTTTCTATATGACATTGCAACAGTTCCATTAGTTTCCTTATTCAGAGGTATCTCTATTTATTTAGTTTGTGCGTAGTATAGTATCTCTATGTAGTCTGTGCTGTCTGAACTTTTTGCTCAGAAGTTTAGACATATTGGTGGCAATTCTGTTGGCACGAATTCGATTAAAGTAAACTAAATTTAGTTTTAGTGCTGTCAAATTGTGTTTTCAGTTAAAATTTTCGAACAAGAAACACGATTTGACAGCACTAAAACTAAATTTAGTTTAGTCTATTCCAATTAATGCCAACAGAATTGACACCAATCTCTCTTAGATAAAGAATGGAATACTCCTTAGATAAAGAATGAATAGATGGGCTATAAAAGCCGTCAAACATGAGGAAAAGAGATAAACTTATACACATTGCCAAAGGAAAGAAGAAGATGGCATCATTTTTTTTTGTCCTTGTTACCGTATATAGGTGAAACTGGTAGTGGGGATTGTTTATCACCAGCGTCTGGTGCTAAACAAATACGTGGAAGAAATTTGTTCTGTGAATTATAGCTTACTGTGTAATTATTTAACACTTTAATTAGTGTAATTGTGAACTATTTGAACATTGAAATCATGGTGCACTGCTCCGTTTTAGTTTGTAATAGTGATAGTGCTAGAAAACAGGAAAATATAACCTTTTACAGGTAAGACCTAAATTGTGTCAATAAAAAGCGCCAAAACTATTTTTTAAATTATAAATACAAGTTATATTGCAATATTTTATCCTTCTACTATGGTTCTCAATCATATTATGGGATTAAACATGAAATTTCAAACTAAGTAGTAAGGTTATTGTTAACCTAACAAGCTAGGAATGTCGCCATACAATATGGCCACGTATACAGCCAACGCGTATAACATTTTGCCGGGTTATAATGATACCAGTTACGCTACGACTATTTTTCCTTGATTCGTAGGTAATTTGTTACGTGAAAGGGAACTCACATATTAGTTTTTGTGTTACATTAATATTGACATATTTAAGTATAAAAGGACATGTCCACTTTTTGTATGGAACGTGGAATTTTATTCTGAACCTTTTTTAACCAGTTTAAAAATTTATGACGGAAATAGAACTTTATGAGAAGGATGTTTATCCATGAGTATTAAAAATATTAAGGCCTGCATTTAGGAGAAAAAAATTAAAAATGTTTTTTTTTATTGTTTCTTTAGCAGGGCCACATTTAGTTTTTTTTTACTGGCAATTAAAAGGATGTTATTGTCAATATGTCAATGCCACTGTAGCTGTCGTTTTGACTTTTGTTTATTGTTTGTGTGTATGTGTGTAACCTTCCTTCCTTTCACAAAATAGTATCTTTTATTTTCTACAGCTATGCTCAGGTTCTTGATTTTACATGTGATTTAAATATTGGCTTGTTAACTGGACTAAGTTTTCTCGTAATTTGAACGTACGAAGTAACCAGACCCAAGAATTGAACAACAAAATGTTATACCTACTTCCAGCCGGCCTATTCACTAACTTCGGTTGCTCACTAGAACTGTCATTTTTGAAAGGAACTTAACATCCATTACTGCTATCATGAACGCCTCCGTAACGCATAAGATCATTAAACCAGTAATGGATATAGTTCCTTTCAAAAATGACAGTTCTAGTTGCCAACCGTAGTTAGCGAATAGGCCTGCAGGTTACAGTCGCACTCCTGATACAACTTCTCATTTTTTTTGTACCAGAGTGCTATAATTTGGAATGTCGAATGGTACCATTATGTTTAAGAAAGAAGATCCTCGGGGATTGTAAAATATTCGTAAAGTAATGCCAGAGTCTGTGAAAATCACATGAGTCAATATGATTTTGCATTTTTACGGTAATATAAGTTCACTGTATTGTTTACACCAAATAATTCATGCTTGACTTACTAACAATAAAATCAAAGAACAGAAACTAATTGAATTTGAAAATATAGAAAATTCCACTGATATAGTGTAAATACTGGACAGGTTTAACAGTCACACAATTTGTTTTATTGTTCTCATGCTTAACTCAATTAGGTGAGGTTTTTTCAAAGCCTAAAAAGGCCTGAGGTTTATATTAAGTCAGACTATGGGCTAAGGAATCCCTTTGCAGAATTGCTTCTCGGGTATACATTTCAAAAACTCATGTTTACTTATATAAAAAAGTGTTATTGCTTCAAAAATCAATATGCACCTTTACATTTAGGTATAGCCCATATAAGCAGGGAAAACCTGTCCAGTAGAAATCTAACTATACGTTATACTCTTTGGGTCTGATTCAAACAATTCCATTGTTTTATTAGAGGTTACTAAAATTGTACTTACAAAAGTCCTCTAATTACCTATTTCAAAAGAAATGTTATAACTTACACTGCTATGCTAGCTGCAGTAAGCGACCAACCAACCTGGTGGTCAATCTATTTTAAATAGGTCATTAGAAGCCATCTAATGACATATTGATGCTTGAATTCCACACTTGAATGTTCCCCAGAATGAAAATATTCAATTTAATTTTAATCAGTCTTGGAACATATTAAATTAAGCAAGCTAAGTCATATTTTGGAGAACATATTCAAGAAAATGATCTATCACATGAGACTGCTGATAAGAGGAAAAATCAAATGAAATCCATGAATTTAGGATGGGCTCTGCACCAAACTCATATAACACCACTGGCTCAATTTTGAAATGACGTACTAATGAGGGAAGATGTTGAAATTGAATAAATAAAAATAACATAATTTCTGGGTTTTATTTCATACCTGCAACCAGTTTCTATATTACAACTCTTTCACATAGTTTCCACCATTATAATTATTCAACACTTCATATTACATATTTAGTACCCATGATAAAATCGAGGGTATGTAGTCATATAGAAATAAATATTTACACTGAATTAGCATTATAGTAATCTTAGAGAATTTTGCACTTAGTTCATTATAATGACTTCATTAATTAGCATTTGTTTTGTAAAAAATCTTTTGTTATTGAAATAGTAAAACTGTAGCATTCTTAAGAACAGACCAGTATATTTTATTTATGTTGATATTTCATTACTGTGAGGTAGGTGCTTATCCTAAGAGTAGGCAGAGTAAAACAGGTATCACACACTAGACACTACAGCCAGGGGCTCATCCTAACAAATGCTGCACAAACACACTGCTACAAAGTAAAGTATAGAAGTCATCTGCCACCAACCAATGCATTTATTGTGCTAGATTTCATTTTAACCCGGCGTCATTGAGGTTGGGTCAAAATTACCCGTCTTGTTTATAATTTCTTATATTTTTGAAAGCGCGCACGCGACGTTGCCGTTCTTGGCAGTAGCTGGAGCCAATCGTATGCTCGAAACGTTGTCGGTGATAAATCAGTGCGACGGCGACTGCGCTGGGAGATACACGCGTGTAATTGTCAAAAAGGTAATTATGACCCATCCTCACAATCAACGTAACATTTTTGCGCCATTTTTTCGTTACCAATTTTTTTGTTGTTTATTGATTTTTTGAGGTGTTTTATACGTTTTTTGTTGCTTTTTGCTTTGGATTTGCATATTGTTTTATTTTGTCAAAAGGTACTTCTTGTAAATTACAATGGACCAAGAGCGGAGACAAAATGAACTTATTGTAGCGGCATTAGAGGAGTCCGATTCGCAGGAAGAATGGCCTGATAATGATGAAGAAGTCGAAGAAGAAGATCATGTGAGTGTACGTAGTGAACCAAGTGATACGGAGCAAGAATGTTCGGATAGTGGTGACGATATCCCGCTCTCTGAAATAAGAAGAGAAATGCAATCTAGCGCACATCGTTCGCCTACGGCACAACACGATGTTCCTGAGTCGCAGTCACGTTATCTTGGTAAAGATGGCACGGTATGGCTAAAGACACCTTTTCGACAAAATGTAAGAACTAGGGCAGAAAACATAATCACTCAATTGCCAGGTGTAGCACAAGAAGCTAAATCGGCTACTTCCGAGTTGGAATGCTGGGGATTGTTTTTCAATGATGAAATGTTGCAGACTATTTTGACATATACTAATGTACGTATTCAACGAAGAATTGCATCCTGTGAGGACTTGTCGAAACACATCTATATGAAAGCATGCAGCATTGAGGAATTCAAGGCATTTATTGGTCTATTATATATTGCTGGCCTAAATCGTTCGGGGAGACAGAATCTGAGTGATTTGTGGGCTTCCGATGGCACAGGTGTGGAAGTTTTTAGATTAGTCATGTCTGAACAACGTTTTCACTTCATACAGAGCTGTCTGTGTTTTGATGATGATACTACCCGCGAACAAAGGAAGCAGTTAGATAACTTAGCACCAGTCAGAGACCTATTTGAAGCCTTCGTTGAAAATTGTAAAACAACTTATTCACCAGGCGAGTGTCTAACTATCGATGAAATGCTGATAGCCTTTCGAGGCCGATGCAAATTCCGACAATACATTCCATCGAAGCCGGCGAAATATGGTATCAAGATCATTGCACTAGTAGATGCTACGAACTACTACATCTCGAATCTTGAAATTTATCCTGGAAAACAACCTGCTGGTCCATTTGCTGCAAGTAATAAACCATTTGATGTTGTGAATCGAATTGTGGAACCAGTTTCAAAATCAAACCGAAATCTGACATTTGATAATTGGTTCACCAGCTATGAGCTGGTGAAGCATTTGCTCGATGAACATAAGTTGACGTCGGTTGGTACTATCCGTAAAAACAAAAGACAAATCCCTCTTGCATTCACTAAAACTCGTGGGATTGACGTGTATTCATCTCGGTTTGGTTTCCAAAAAGATATTACTCTTGTATCTCATGTACCTAAAAAAAATAAGGTGGTGTTACTGATGTCAAGCCTTCACCATGACAATAAAATTGACATTGATAGTGGAGAAAAGCAAAAACCCGAAATAAACACCTATTACAATCTGACGAAATGTGGGGTTGATGTCGCTGATGAACTTTCCAGCACATATGATGTGAGTCGTAACTCCAAAAGGTGGCCCTTGTCAATTTTTTATGCCATGTTGAACATGTCAGGAATTAATGGGCTTATCATACATCGCATAAATAACAGCAAACCAAAAGAAAAGCGACGCCATTTTTTGAAAAACTTAGGTCTTGCTCTTGTCAGTGATCATTTGAAAGTTCGTCAGAATGTGAATCGCTTGCCACGAGAAATGCGCAAAAGAATCAGGGAATTTGTTGGTGAATCATCAGAAGAGCCACCTGCAAAGATATCCAATGCCCGTAAAAGATGTGAAGTGTGTCCTGCTAAAAAAGACCGTAAAACAAAACATACGTGTCAAGCTTGTCACAAATATATATGTCCTGAACATATCATATCTTTCTGCAGTGATTGCATTCACAACGAAGACTCTAATTAGCTTTGTTATTTTTTTTTTATAATATATTAGTCTTAAGTTTATAAAAGTGCCATAAATAACTTAAAAGATTTGTTATTATTGTAGAAATAATTTGAAAACCTAAGTGATCTCTTTTTTGTTCCTTTTTTTGTGATTTTATGTAAAAGTTGATTAAGGTTAATAAAACGTTACTTAATTCTTATTTTTCTCATTTATTATCAAAACCTAACTAATTTAATTGTTAAATTATAAAACAGTTTAGCAAATTACTAAAAACTATGTGAATAGCATGATTTGAATTATATGGGTAAAATTGACCCACCTCAACGTCCGTGTAACTGTTTTATACCACAATGACGCCGGGTTAATAGCATGGACCTATTGATTACATGTATCATTTTTTTGGTCAGAGTCAGAGATGCTTGTTTGTTACCAGCAGTGACCTGCAATGCTGCTAATTTGCAATCCAATTCAATATGTGGTCACCTGGGGGTTTATTGTCGAAGGAAAAATCTATAACGTCTGCGCTACCTTTAATTTGACAGTCATTGCGGCAACAACACAAGATTGTGCATTGTGCACTTCTTAATAAAAAGTATTGTGATGTATTTTTTTTTTTTTTCTTTCTTTTGGCTTGCACGGTTAGTGCATTAGCCACGGACAAGGTTAAAAGGTAGGGAAACGAAGTGTTTATTTAAATATAGTTATAGGATCGGAAGGGAAATTAGGGTCAAGGACAGTAGGTAAATCAGGAAAGGTTACAATTTAATGTTGTTATTACATAAATACACAGAAATAGCATTATAAACATTAGGATTATTCGAGGAGAGCAAGGTTAAAATACTTGTAGGGAGAGGAATCTTTAAAGATCAGACATAAAACTTGAAGTATCGTGTAATGGACAAGTAAAAAATAGATGATTCAGGTCTCCAACTTCAGATCCACAATTACAGATATTGCTGTTAACAATACCAAATTTGGCTAGATGGGCAGGAGTGCAAACATGACCCAATCTCATTCGAATCAAACTGGTCGTAGAAAACTTATTGAAATTCATACTATTAAACCATGGTTTAGCTGGAACAAATGGCTGAATGCACGCATAATGTTTTCCCTTAAGCTGGCTAGAATTTTTCCAAAGGTCTTCCCAAGATTCACTTAAGTCAATCTTTGGAAGTGTTACAAGATCGAAACTGTAATTTTTATATGGAAACATATCACCACATTGAACTGCATCTTTGGCCAATGCATCAGCATGATCATTGCCCCATATATCCTTATGACTAGGAACCCACACAAAATCGATGCAAAAATGTTTTTTAAAGCACAAATAAATAATTTTTTTACAGTCAATAATGACAGGATGATTGTTATTGTTTTTAAATGGAAATCTTAATAATGCTTCCAACGCACTCTTCGAATCGGAAAAGATAACAGTTTTTTCTAATTTCATTAAATTAATATACTCTAAAGATTTATAAAGAGCATAGCACTCGCCTGTAAATATAGAAGTCTCTTTAGGGAATTTAACTTTTTGGACAATCTTATATTGATGATGATATACACCAATTCCCACATTACTACTATTATTATATTTTGATGCATCACAATAAATGTGATGCCAATCACGATAATCTCTATTGAGATAGAAATTAAATTCTTTATTGGCAAAAGGATCACTCTTTAAATCACTATTATTAAAAACAATCTTAGGTTGAAAAATTAGAGAATCAAACTCGGTGCTAAAAACTGGAAGGTATTGAGATTGATGTGTAGGAGCTTCTAATGAAATAAATTTTTGATAACTCTTGACTAGGCACGGGCTGGTTTTATTATCCCAATAATGCGATGAGCTTATCTTTTCAGTTAGTAATCTAAGAGTTTTATGAAGAGGATGATTGGAAATCTGAAGAGCACGAAATAAAAAGCGATCACTCAAAAATTGACGACGGAGTCGTAACGGTGGCTCAACGCACTCCACTTGAAGTGCATTGATAGACTTGATTTCATTGCACCACACACTATACGTAACGCTTTGGATTGAATTTTGTCTAATTTATCTAAACCAAGACTATTGCATGGTTCTAGAAAATACGTACCATAATCAAGAATACTTCTAATCAGAGCGTTATAAAGCAATTTGAGAGAAGAGGGGTGGGCTCCCCACCAGACACCCGACAAACATCTTAGAATATTTAATACACGCTCACACTTCGATACTACATAGTAGAAATGAGGCAAGCCAGAAAGCTTAGAGTCAAGTATTACACCTAGGAATTTTGCTTCCTTTGTTACTGAAATTGAAGCAGAGTCGTATATTATAGATACTGACGGAAGCAACCTCATTCTAGTAAAAAGAACAGAAGAAGTTTTAGATACAGATAATGTTAAGCCATTATTATCAAGCCAGACTTTCAATAATTTAAGAGAGGAATTAATATGTGATGATATTTTCCCAATTGAATACCCAGAGTCGTATATTAACAAATCGTCTGCGTATTGTAGAATTTTAACATTTTCACAAGATATTGAAGAATCTAAGTCATACGTATAAATATTGTAAAGGATGGGGCTTAAAACAGATCCCTGAGGGAGACCCTTCCACACAAGTCTAGATTTTACATGTCCGTCTTCCATGACTAAATTTATAACTCTTTCATGTAAAACATTAATTATAAAATTAATTAACACATTTGGAACCTTTAATGTATTAAGTTTGTCCTTGAGAATAGAAAGCACAACATTATCGTAGGCGGCAGTTATATCTAAAAATACCGCTAATGTAGACTCGTTATTTGAAAAAGCTAGGCGAATGTCAGTTGTTAAAATACCTATACTGTCCATACAGCTCTTTCCTTTTCTAAACCCATATTGCGTGGAAGATAATAATCCGTGACTTTCTATATACCATTCAAGACGATTTTTTACCAAATGTTCAGCTAATTTGGAAAGTACTGATGATAAAGCAATTGGGCGGTATGAGCTAGCCTGCGTTGATGGTTTATTGGGTTTAAGAATAGGTATAACTTCTTGTGATTTCCATGATGATGGGATGTTGTCAGAGAACATAACAGAATTTATGATAGACAAAAAATATTCTAAAGATGAGTCACGTAAATGCATAAAAAAAGAATAGGGTACACCATCTTGCCCAGGGGAAGAGTCACTGACATAAGAGAGTACTCCTTTTAATTCAGAGAGTCTAAATGGGGAGTTTAAAAATTCGTCTGTACCAGGTAGAATGTCATAGTCTGTGCCAGGTAGAAGTGGAAAAAACGGCTTAAAATTTTAAAACGTTTAAACGTTGTACTTATTTAAATAAGCGCGCTTGTAAAAAAGCTTTTCGTTTAAACGCTTATTGTTTATTGCGTATAATTATGTTTGCAAAAACGTTTAAGTACAATGTATGCACCGTTCTATTGCTAATGACAAAAACACTATAGGGATAGCTTTATACTATTTAAACGAAAAAACTGCTCTCATATCAATCAAATGAAATTTTATTGATGGAAATATTAATATTCTTATTTTATTATTTAATAAACAATGTTTCTACAAATATTGCATCACGCGACTTAATTGACCAAGTTCCTTTCAAAAAAGTCCCACATTACATTATTACCACCTCTCGACACTAAAACTATCAAATTATATATTTATAAACTTTATTTAATCGCACTTTATACACACACGCATAACAAACGTAAATACAATGCTTATTTATACACGTATTTAAAAAAATAAAACGAAAGCGTACGTAAAAGCAGCCAGCCACAACACAACAAACGCGTACTTATCTCTCGACAGTGAAAAGCTTACTACTTTTTTAAACGAAAAGCGTGGTAAGCCATCCAATTTTGGGATGCGTTTTGGTCGCTTTATAACTCCAGCACGCAGTATAATGCCATCTAGCGGCGAACGTTCTATTTCCGATGCATGTATACAGAGCATGCTTTCAAAGTAGGTAATTTTATTGCGGGAGTACAGATGGCGGGAGGACGGGACTAATGTATGTCGGTAAAAAGCAAAGCGTAAGTAAAAGCGTAATGTTTTGATTAGAAAAAGTCTGCTTTTGTACTTTTGTACAAAAGCAAACTTTTTTAAGTGCTTTTCGTTTAAACGCTCACCTCTAGTGCCAGGAATGACATGTGCGATGACTTCTAATTGTTGAGGTTGTTGAGGGACGAAGGGGGGTGCTAAATTATCCAAAAACTGATTAGCAAGAGAAATATTAATAAATCTAGGTGTAGACTCTTTAAAAACAGATTTAAATCTACGAATATTTTTCCAAACAGTTGATGGTGGGATGTCGGGTGATACAGAAGAACAAAATTTCTTCCAACTCTCCCATTTCTTTTTTTTGAAAAGTTTACGGGAACTGGAAATAAGTTCTGTCAGAATATCAAAATTTTCTGAAGATGAATTAATCTTGTAATTTTTTTCAGCGTTTTTCCGTTGCTTTATTATATCACTGCAATCTGAATCCCACCATGGTGGAGACGGAATTTTAGAGGTGCTTGTGTTTTTAACAGGGAATAATTCATCTGCAGTATTAATTAATATTTGGATAAAAGCATCAGTACAGTCACTGATATTACTTTGATTCACTCTTGGTAGAGACATACACCTTGTTTGAACTTGCTCGGAGTACTGATCCCAATCAGCATTATACAGTTTATATTTTAGACGAGGTTGTTGTTTGTACTTAGATGGCAACTTAGCAGTTAAATATGGAAAATCAACTATTATGGGATAGTGATCACTACCAAAAGTAGAATCAAGTGTCTTCCATACCAGAGATGCTGCTAAATTAGGTGAACATATGGTTAAATCTGGAACACTATCACCTTCAAAAGGAGAAGTGCGTCGAGTAGGAATGCCATTATTCAATATGCATAAATTGTAAGAATTTAACATATCAAGAATTCGGATACCATAGTGATTAGAAATTGAACTACCCCAAGAGGTGTGTTGGGCATTAAAATCACCCATAATGGAAATAGGTTTAGGGAGATTATCAAAAACAAGATCTATTTCATTAAAGATAGAGGTGGAAGGATGTGGGATATATACAGACACAAAACAAATATTATTTATTATACAGGCAATAATAGAAAAATCATTATTGTGTACAGGAATATTTACAGGGGTAAAAAGGACAGAATGCTTAATAAGAAGGGCTACACCACCATAGCCATCTGCTCTATCTTCTCTTAAGCAGGCATATCCTTTTATTTTAAAATTGTAAACTGGTTTTAACCAGGTTTCTTGTAATGCAATTACAAAGGGTTCATAAGTATTAATTAAATAAAATAAATCGTGTTTTTTATTAATTATACTGCGACAATTCCACTGGAGAATTGGTGCCATTTTTAATATTGTTCGAATCAATTATGTTTAAGGAAAGAGCCTCGTTGGACGGTAATGAGATTAAATTAGATTCATATAAAGAATTAATTAAGGTAACAATCAGTTGTTTTAAATCAATATCAATTTCAGGTTTCTTCTGAAGAGCGGTCCCAACTGAAGGAAGATTAAAGTTATACTCTTTTGTCAATTCTGAGTGAACTTTTTGATTATATCCTCTACTAAATATTGGCAACGATTTGGGTTTCTGAAAAACTGTTTTTTTGTATGACTTGTTAATGTTATCATGAATACTAAAAGGCCGCTCATTTGCATCAACATTCTTAAATTGTGGCAAAGAAAGATTTGTTGTAAGAACATCTGAAAAGAGTTTTGATACCTGTGGATGTAATTTTGTTGCCTCTGCATAAGAAATACAATTTTTGGCCATTGATTCTTTTATTGCTTTTTGTCTATTAAACTCAGGGCATTTTTTGCTTGTTGCATAGTGAGAACCAGAACATAGACAGCATAATACACTATCCTCCACGACAGAACATTTATCACCCGAGTGTCCCTGACCACACTTAAAGCACCTTGGAGTAGACCTGCATTGAGACTTTATATGACCATACCTACAGCAGTTAAAACACTTAATAGTTGGATAAATGTACAGATCAACGGGTAAAGAATTGTAACACATAAAAACCCTCTTAGGTAAAACTTGACCGTCAAATGTTAAAACTATTGTTTCAGTTGCTACAAATTCTGTTTGTCCATTAACAATATTTTTTCTTTTTAATCTCCTAATTTTCAAAATATTTCCACATCCAATAGGTACTGAAATATTATTTAAAATATCTTCATCACTCCAGTTAGTAGGTACACCCCTAACAAGACCCATACGAGTAATGTTTGATGTAGGGATAAAAGCTTTATATTTATGTAGTTTCAATGTATTGCTACTAAGAAACGAATTTGCATCACTAAAGGTGGAGAACGAAAGAGATACACGGTTACGTCCTATTCTCTTAACACTACCATTAACAATATTTCTAAATGCATTCTTTTTTAAAAAATTGCCAAATGAAATAGGGTGCATGGAAACATTTTCATTGGGTTCCATTTGTTCCTTCTGAACATGGATAATAAATGGTGAGGCATCACTGTCATTATAAAAATTTCTACCAACAAACAAGTGATCTTTCATAGCGTGATTTGGTGTGGAATCTGAAGTTGGGACAAAAACTGACGAGTATTGTGAATCTACTATGCAATTAGTTTGGGGAGGTTGAGAGTTTTCAATTAATAAATCACAGTGACAGTCAATCTCGGAATCATGAACAATGTCAGATGTTCTGTGTCTCCTTTTCTTTTTATTACAGTGTTTACATATTCTCTTTGCTGAAGTTCTTTTGCGTTTAGTAGATTTACATTCAGAGTCAGTATCTAGAACTGAACCTTCAGTTTCCATTCCAGAATAATTGTAACTAATGGTAACAACATTAGAATCAGTCTCAGGGACAGGTCTATTGGGAGCATTTGATGCCTCAATTGTAATAAAATTCGACGCCTGGGGGGCTGGCCCCCCAGGGTCGTCAGGGACGTTCATCTATTATATTAAAAGTACAATTGACTTACCGCAACTCGGCAAGAAAGCACAAAAATAATAAACTTGAAACAAAAATAAAGTGAAATATACACAATTTACCACCTACTTGACCCTTAAAGTTAATTTTATCTAATTAAAAATCTTTAGCAAAGAAAAAGACACCCGCCACGTTCGTCGTTTCCCGCGCTTTTTTCTTGTGATGTATTGTGATTGCTTAGATTTTATGCGATCACGATCATTAGAATCTAGAGGTGAGCGTTTAAACGAAAAGCACTTTAAAAAGTTTGCTTTTGAACAAAAGTACAAAAGCAGACTTTCTCTAATCAAAACATTACGCTTTTACTTACGCTTTGCTTTTTACCGACATACGAGTACATTAGTCCCGCCATCTGTACTCCCGCAATAAAATTACCTACTTTGAAAGCATGCTCTGTATACATGCATCGGAAATAGAACGTTCGCCGCTAGATGGCATTATACTGCGTGCTGGAGTTATAAAGCGACCAAAACGCATCCCAAAATTGTATGGCTTACCACGCTTTTCGTTTAAAAAAGTAGTAAGCTTTTCACTGTCGAGAGATAAGTACGCGTTTGTTGTGTTGTGGCTGGCTGCTTTTACGTACGCTTTCGTTTTATTTTTTTTAATACGTGTATAAATAAGCATTGTTTTTACGTTTGTTATGCGTGTGTGTATAAAGTGCGATTAAATAAAGTTTATAATTTTATAATTTGATAGTTTTAGTTTCGAGAGGTGGTAATAATGTAATGTGGGACTTTTTTGAAAGGAACTTGGTCAATTAAGTCGCGTGATGCAATATTTGTAGAAACATTGTTTATTAAATAATAAAATAAGAATATTCATATTTCCATCAATAAAAATATTTCATTTGATTGAGAGCAGTTTTTTCGTTTAAATAGTATAAAGCTATCCCTATTTGTGTTTTTGTCATTAGCAATAGAACGGTGCATACGTTGTACTTAAACGTTTTTGCAAACATAATTATACGCAATAAACAATAAACGTTTAAACGAAAAGCTTTTTTACAAGCGCGCTTATTTAAACAAGTACAACGTTTAAACGTTTTAAAATTTTAAGCCGTTTTTTCCACTTCTATTAGAATAACAAAATTAAACGAGGCTTTTTTTGACGCTGTCACTTCTGCAAGAGAAGGCAAAGGGAGCTAAGTTCATACAGCCATGTTTTTCGTAAATCTTGATAAAACATTAAAAATGTAATTTATGTGAATTTTAGTCAGAAAGTTACTCACTATCACATCGTTTGTGCGCTTTTGTTACTTATTTATTCGTTTGTGACACGTTTTAGTAACTTGTCATTGGTTTCCATACAAAAATCGCTTTGTTTTACATACTATGAAAGTCAATCATAAAATTGCTGTTTTATTGAATTTGCAGGCCTAAAAAAACCTAAATTTTATTCTAAACGCTAGATTTTTGAGTACTCTTTACAATAATACCTGAAACATGTTGGTTAATAAATAATTATATTCTTAGCCTAAAAGTGGACATGTCCTTTTGAGCATTTTAGATAACAAAGGTAATTCTTTTGAAGTGAGACTTTCCATTTGCTTGTTTGTCTGTATTTAACAGATTTCCTTCGGGGAACCTCCTGTTATTTTTAACCTGTATACATATTGTTTCAGGACGCATCGGTGTTGGATTTCGGTTCAAATTTGAATACGCCCCGAAAGAGAAAAATGTGGCTTCAAATGCTGGGTTTGAAACAATCAGCGAGGTCATCAAAAAAAAACTACGGCCAGTGCGTCAATCGCTTAGACGATTGGGAAAAAAAGTAGTCACACTTGAAAATGTGTAAAGTGATTTGAAGTGTAAGTTAATGATGCAAAATTAGTAGTTGGACATTTTAGATACTGTAGGAGGAACCAATAGAGATTTTCTGAAAAGATTTTTAGGAGTTGACAAAAGAAAGTATTCTGAACCTTTAAGGAAATTCGCGCTGTGCTTACACTTTTTAAGTTCAAAGGCATATGAGTTTGTACGTAAGCAATTTACCGTGTAACAATTTAATACGTGTTTACCACACCCAAAAACAGCTGGTGAGTGGCGAGGAGTAGACAGCCTCTAGAAAATGTTTGTGATTTATTAGCAATTTTGTGCCATAGCTAGTAATCTGGCTTAATCCAAATGAAATAAATCATATCTCTACTTTGTCTGAATATTTAACAAGAACACATAGGATGTAGATATAGCTCTATGCACCGAACAGGTGTTTCTAATTAATTATATAGGTACTTGACAGAACATAATCTTCCTCAGAGATCTACAAATTGGTCTTGTCCTGCGCTATTTCCAAGTTGCCGCCAGCGGGGGCGACGTTGGGGGTGGCAACACGGGCAACTAAGAATAACCAGCTATCTACATCGGCATCTTGCGTTCTTTGCCAGATCTTTTTTCCACATTGTAAGCAAGCTTACCAACTTTGGGCTTTTAGCACCATATTGAGTGCGGTATCAGTAGTTCAATTCTTGAACTTACCCAGCCCAAGTGAATTTTTACCTGTATTGTAGTGAATTTTATCTCTGTAAGCCGAAGTCCTTTATTCGATGACAATAACGGTGCTATTGAAATCTAATTTTAGAAAATGTTTATTTAAAATTTAATATTATACATTTTCTAAATCTTCACAAATATTTAGTAAATGTGTAAATATTGGATTTTAAATAATCTGCAGAGATAAAGAAAAAACAATGATTATTGCCCGCTGTATTCTTAATCGAGCGACGATCTTCGCAAGGTACCTAGCTGGCAAAAGCTGGAAGCGAATGGTCGCGGATCGTGCTCAGTGGCGAGCACTTGGAGAGGCCTATGTCTAGCAGTGGACGCGTGTGGATGATGATTCCTAATATTTTTTCTTATATTTGTAAAGATGTTTACATAATAGCTTAAATAAATAATAGTAAAATGTTTTAAAACGAAATATACTCGAGTACATCCGAAAAGTGTAGTTTTATTTAAAAGTGTAAATAACTTTAGACTGCGGCGAAGGTTGAATGAAGAATTCAATAAAAAAAATCGCAACTTCCTCCCACTTTTGTTTTTTGAGACATATTATTGAGCGAGGGGCGCTCATTAAAATGTCTCAAAAAAAATACGTAGATCAATCAACCCTACTTTATGTTTATAGTGGTAAAAGCCACTATAAACATAAAGTAGGGTAAAACTTAAAGCAACACTGGTATACCCATCTACTTTAGGCAGGTATGACGTCCTCTATGTCTGTCCCTTACGGGTATACGGTCACGTCCTATCTATTCATTCTTTATCTAAGGAATACTCAGAACAATCACTTTAGTTATTCTTCTGAGATGGAATAGATAGGACGTGACCGTATACCCGTAAGGGACAGACATAGATGACGTCATATCTGCCTATAGTAGATGGGTATACCAGTGTTGCTTTAATTTTTACCCTGCTTTAGTTTATAGTGGTAAAAGGGTTGGTTGATCTACGTATTTTTTTTGAGACATTTTAATGAGCGCCCTTCGCTCAACAATATGTCTCAAAAATAAAAGTGGAAGGAAGTTGCAAATTTTTTTATCGTATTCTTCATTCAACCTTCGCAGTCTAATGTTATTTACACTTTTAAATAAAACTACACTTTTCGGATTTACTCGAGTATATTTAGTTTTAAAACATTTTACTTAATTATTTAAGCTATTATGTAAACATCTTTACAAATATAAGAAAAAATATTAGGAATCATCATCATCAGCCCACACGCGTCCACTGCTGGACATAGGCCTCCCCAAGTGCTCGCCACTGAGTACGATCCGCGACCACTCGCTTCCAGCTTTTGCCAGTTAAGTACCTTGCGAAGATCGTCGCTCGATTAAGAATACAGCAGGCAATATCATTGTTTTTTATCTCTGCAATTTATTTAAAATCCAATATTTATACATTTACTAAATATTTGTGAAGATCTAGAAAATGTATAAATATTAAATTTTAAATAAACATTTTCTAAAATTATATTTCAATAACACCGTTATTGTCATCGAATAAAGCGTATTCAAATTCAAATTCAAATTCAAAAATCTTTATTCAACATAGGCCTTTACAGGCACTTATTGACGTCAAAACAAAGCAAAACAATCTAATTTAAAGAAATTATATTAACCTTGTATGTGCATACATCCTAAATATACTCAAGATGTCTGCAAATACAAGTAGGAATGAAAAAAAAAAAAAAAAGTTGATTCTACACCTGTTCGGAAATTGGGAGAGCCTTCTCGAGAAGAACAGGCAAGAAACTCGAAAGGTCTAAATTTTTTATCTCCTCTTTTAAATCGCCATTTACAATTTTGGTTTGTTACAGAGTCGTCAATTGGAAGCTGACCTCAAAGCAAAAGTTTGAGCTCAACTTCCATTACAAGAATAGATGTGTTAATTCACATTATATAAGCTATCTCTGAGAGAAGTGCGTGAACTTAGTTTAGCAATAAATTCGCGTATTTAAATATTTTTTACCAATACATTTTATCAAAAGCGGGTAGGGATTATGCGTAAACTCTTCAGTAAAATGTTCATTAGAAAATGAATTGATTTAACAATTTTTCTAAGCATTGGTGCAAAAGGGAATGCATAGTAATTTTATTTCCAAAGGTTTATTTCTACGATATGTTTTTTCAGTAACTTCGCACGTGGTAACTAGTCACCTCTTTGGACGGATAATATAATCCGTCTTTGTCTTTTTTCAATTGCAGACTATTATATGGTTCAGAGGCAACCAGTGATTCCACACACTTGTGACATTTTATTTCTCACTGCATTTTATGTACTTAATAATATTTTCAGAAAATCTCTATTGGTTCCTCCTACAGTATCTAAAATGTCCAACTGCTCATTTTGCATCATTAACTTACACTCCAAATCATTTAACACATTTTCAAGTGTGGCTACTTTTTTCCCAATCGTCTAAGCGATTGACGCACTGCCCGTAGTTTTTTATTTGATGACCTCGCTGATTGTTTCAAACGCAGCATTTGAAGCCGCATTTTTCTCTTTCGGGGCGTATTCAAATTTGAACCGAAATCCAACATTGTTTCGAGTAATTATCTCCGAAGGAAATCTGTTAAATGCAGACAAACAAGCAAATAGAAAGTTTAACTTCAAAAGAATTACCTTTGTTATCTAAAATGCTCAAAATTGTATACTTAAATATGTCAATATTAATGTAACACAGAAACTAATATGTGAGTTCCCTATCACGTAACAAATTACCTACGAATCAAGGAAAAATAGTCGTAGCATAACTGGTATCATTATAACCCGGCAAAATGTTATACGCGTTGGCTGTATACGTGACCATATTGAATGGCGACATTCTTAACTTATTAGGTTAAGAGTAACCTTAATAATTAGTTTGAAATTTCATGTTTAATCCCTTAATATGATTGAGAACCGTAGTAGAAGGATAAAATATTGCAATATAACTTGTATTTATAATTTAAAAAATAGTTTTGGCGCTTAATATTGACACAATTTAGGTCATACCTGTGAAAGGTTATATTTTCCTGTTTTCTAGCACTATCACTATTACAACCTAAAGCGGAGCAGTGCACCATGATTTAAATTGTCAAATAGTTCACAATTACACTAATTAAACTGTTAAATAATTGCACAGTGAGCTATACTTCACACAACAAATTTCTTCCACGTATTTGTTTAGCACCAGACGCTGGTGATAAACAATCCCCACTACCAGTTTCACCTATATACGGTAACAAGGACAAAAAAAATGATGCCGTCTTCTTCTTTCCTTTTGCAATGTGTATAAGTTTATCTCTGTTCCTCATGTTTGACGGCTTTTATAGCCCATCTATTCCATTCTATATCTATGTATTCTCTCTAATTCAACCAAAAATCCAACTCTAATCTGTGCTCAGAAGCTTATAGTTGGGCCCATGGAATTATTACTCAAACAGGAATGAGCTCTTCAATATATTTATTTTATTTATTTCATAAAAATCGTTGTTCATTTTTTCTCCGAAAGCTTAATTTAATTCGAATGATATTATTCATTCGAATGGTTATATTCATTCGATATTTTCGAATAGTCCAATTTCACAATCGAATAATTCGAATAGCTAGTTATTCGAATGAATCATTCACATTCGCCCATCTCTAGTCTGTGGTAATCATGGAATTATTACTCAAATAGGAATGAGCTCTTGCTTAAAAAAGTGTGCCGAGCGAGAGATAAATAACTGTACCGTTTGTCTCTTTCGTAAGTTTGTTGACCACAAATTCTACAAAATAGGTATTTTTTCTTAAAAACGATGACATTTAACCTGAAAGATGCTTTGGAAAATCATAATATGCTTAATAATCACGATTTTTAACCTCCGACGGATCTAATCGTCATATTACGATAAAAGTGTGCACCCGTCAGGGACCGTAGCATCATATGATGATCATTGGGCCTCACCGCACATTCATGCTTATAACTTTTGACATACGTGCTATTTTCATATGCAGTTTTCGCATATGAAAATAACGCATATGAAAATGAAAATAAAATGGGTTGCGCAAAATAATTTTATATCTGCTTTTCAATACAAGATAGGTTTTATTAATATAATAATTATTTAAAAAATAATGAATGTCAATGATTGTCTTTCAATAGATGGGTCTTTCCAATCAGTATATTATGTTGAAACCACCGCCACATAAGAGATAATCAAATATATGTCAACTTGTCAAAAATGAGTCAACACTAAAATCTCTCTGTGATATTCAAATACATACGTAGTAAAAGAATGAGTAATATTTTAAGAAGAAAAGAATTAAAAACATCAGTGTGAGTCGAATTGTTTCAACAATATAAAACTTAAAACTTTTGTAGTTTCACCAATATCTTGAACATAATGTTAATGCCAATTCTTTTTTCTAATAACTTTACATCACATCGTGTAAGCTAAACAATAAATAACTAATATAAATTACTTTTATGGAAAAATGTTAAAAATTGCGATAATATTTATTACCATGTGGTCACCTACTACAATGACAACGAAAATACTGACATTGACAAAGAATCGTTGTTGCAATATAACATTTTTTGAATACTACCACTAGAATTTTTCCTGGACGTAAAATCATAGTGTTATAATTATTAATAGTAGGCTAATATAATAATTTAATTTATTTTATGTTATAATTATTCCAAAAATAAACAATTTAGGTATTTTGGGCGTTAAAAGTAATTAAAATAAACAATAATAAAAAATCTTCATCTACCAATAGTTGTTTCATAACTACTAAATTATAAAATATACAACAGTAGCAACACTGTGGGAAAGGGATAAAAGGTACAGTTATTGCTCAGAACCTCAGAACAATCACTACAGCATAGAAGGAAGATTAAAACAAGAATTAATTGTGTGCTATTTGTCTCTTCCTAACATACGGCACAAAACTGTGTAAATGTAAGAGATGAGTAATATTTGTCTTTTGGCATATCACAAGGTGGTCAGTATATGAATTGATTGAATTGTCATTTTGGTTAAAAATACAAAATTGGTTAAAAATATATAACACGGCTAAATTCTATAGCACCTTGTATCGAAGTTAGACCATCCGAGTTTGAACTATTTGAATTGTTCGTATAATATTTGTTTGTGCGTCCCGTGGCTAGTAATATTTTGATGATATTTTATTAATATTTAAGTGATTAGAAAGCAAGAATTCTTTAGGTATTTACAAATAGTGTGTGTTTGTGCACTCCGTAACACAATGTCTTGTGTAGTTTGGGGCTGCAAGTCTCATTCGTCGCGAAAGGAAAATAATCAAAATTTATTGACCTTAAATTGGCATGTTTTCTCATATTGTTACTTGAATGTGAGCTAATAAGTACACTTATATACATATGAAATATCGCTGAATCATTTTGTAGAAAAACAATACGTACGTGTTAGTCTCTATTTAAAGTATAACCTACAATTTTATACGGGACCCTCGGTGGGCGAGTCCGACTCGCACTTCCCGCTTTTAGTCTCATGAACGGCCAGCCTGACCATACCAAAGAGACACAGCAGCTATTAGCTGGATAAGTTACATAAGAAAATCTACCCTTAATTATTTATGTTATATTTCTCGTAATAAAGAAATTTTAGTATTAGGGATCTATTAAATACCTACATAATATAATTATCGACGTTGAAACTAGGTGAGTGATGAGCACGACATCACTGGGAGAAGAACTGACAAGCGAGAATTAGTGACGACCTACAAAATTTCGAAACATCTTGCATATACGTGTCTCTGTCTAACTTCTATTAGCAGCGCCTAATGTCAAAGTGAGTCAAATATATTAAGTTCAGTAGCTATTTTTGCTAGGTTTCTATGCTTTAGTTATTCTTCTGAGAGTTATTGCTACCTCTCTCGGCACACTTTTGCACTTTCAAGTGTTTAGTCTTTATTTACATGGAAATAAAGTCCAAATTTGAACAACAATATTTTGAAGAGCTCATTCCTGTTTGAGTAATAATTCCATGGTGGTAATCTAAGTAGTATCTCTAATAATAAGTCTGTGGTAATATTGTTGTTTTCGTTCGCACACGTGAATAGTGCGTGAATAGTCGTATAATAAAATTGATGAATTAAAACCCCTGAAGTGCAGTAAGTCAAGCAAGATTAATATTTTCCAATGTTAATTTATTTTACGTTAGTTTGCAACATTAATTTTTAAAGGGGGATCAAAAAAAAAACATTAATTTTAATAACCTATCACAGATACAAACTTTAACCTATATTTATACAATCTTCTCAAATTGTGCGATATTTATAAACTTTATACAGAAGATGCAGAGAAGATGGACATAGTCTCTCACTTTTCGTTTTGTCATAAAACTCAAATATAACATGCTGTGTAAAAGATAAAAATATAGTAAAGTTTATTCTAACAACTTATTGTAATGAATATTTTTATTTGTGTAAATAGTTCATTGGTATTTTTAGGTTTTATTTGAATTTATACATAATGCAGAAAGTAAAAAGAAAAAATGAAGAAATTGATTTTTCATCACCAAACAAGAGAGCAAAAGAGAGTGATCATTGGCTAGTAAATGCTGACAGTAAGAAGCGCAAAGAGTCGTCTAAGAAGAAACCTGTAAATAGCAAAAATGGAAAAAGCATTCAGTTTAAGGAAAAGATGAAAACAAAGTTTAATTTTGATACAAAGCTGAAAAAAGATGGGGAAAAACCTAAATGGTCAGAAATGAAGAAAGAAAAGAAAGAATTAAGGGTGGCTCGGCGAAAAGCCAAGGCTACTGTTGAAGTTTTTGAAATCTCTCATAAAGCAAAGCTACTTGCTGCTCAAATTCAGAGGTATGTTTTTGCTACACTACTGCAGTAGAAAACTACTATACTTGCAATAAACTTTGCTATAAAACACTGGCCTGCACCCCACCCCAATTAGTATTGTAAGTTTTGTCTCTAACCTCATTTTACATTGGCAAACTTGTAGTGTCAGCAATTAGTACTGCAATTGATTGCTTTACTCATTTATTTAAAAACAAATGGTCGTACAAAACACAAGCATATTTCTAAAAACAGACCTATAGTTTGAAAAGGTGAAAACCTTTTCAAAATGAGCTCTTAGAATAAATCCCAATTGCTTATAAGATTTTCAACGATGGAATCAATATGTGGGACAAACATTAAGTGAATCCAAGGTAACTCCAAGGTCACGAATTTTATTCACTCTTTAGTTTTTCGCCATTAAATTTATAGTCATAAATTAGATTATTACGCTTTTTAGCAAAAATTATTACACTACATTTGTCGAGATTTAAAAATAATTTATTACGAGAACAAAAATTTTCAGATTTGGATAAGATTAAATATCAACGTGCTACAATCTTTATGCTATCTTTCTAAAATAGTCCATAGATTACACATCTCCAGACATACTGTATTATAAGTTGTTGTTATGGAAAATATATGTTTTAGGAAGTTGTCTTTATGGGAAATTGATGTTTTGTCCTCTTGACACTTGACGTTTTGACACAGTTGTTCTTTTAACACTGTTGACGTTTTGACACAGTTGTCCATATGAACCTAAACGTCTTATTCTTAGATTATTACTGTTAAACAAATAGTGCCTAGTACCCACTTGCAATAAGAGGAATATTGCATTACAATTACTTGTATTCAAACTTTTTTTACAATGCCTGTTAATTTTTTATTGACAGAAAAGTAGTGAAACAAGAATTTCGTCTCAATTCATGCAAAGAGCTTCATAATCTTTTGAAAGGCCAATACAAGTCCATTGCCTTGACTCATGATCTAAGCAGAGTGATACAAGTGCTTCTTAAATATGGACAAGAAGACATAAAAAATGAAATCACAGAGGAAGTTCTAGATATTATGGTGCCAATGGTACAGTCAAAATATGCTCAGCATGCAGTTAAACGTATTTTAAAATATGGGACAGATAAAATTCGACATGAAGTTATTAAGAGATTTTATGGTCATATTGTTTCACTTGCAGCCCATACAATAAGTGCTCCGTTATTAGATTATGCATATGGGGAATTTGCAACAAACAAAGAAAAGTTACATATGCAACAAGAATTTTATGGTGAAATCTATAAAAATGTAAGGTTTTTTGTTTGTTCATATTTTTAGTTGGTGATTTTTTTTATTTATCTTGGAAACATTCTTAATTATATTTCTAGAGTAGTTAGTAAGAGTAGATAATTGATTATAGTAATCATTTTATTCAGATCATTGGTTCTTAAACTTTTAGTGGCGAAGGACCATTTTACAAATATCTGTCTAGCCATGGACCATCAACTCTAGTCCAATATAAAGTATATGAACAAAGTGTTGTTTGTTATATCTATAACATTATTTTTCGGATGGCTTCGGTCCACTTAACCTGCTTCCAGGGACCACCAGTGGTGTGGACATCCAGCTGCTCCACCGGATATTAAGAACCACTGATTTAAATAATCAGATAATACTATAAATACATTTTACATAATCTTACATAATATGTATGTGGTAAATGAAAGACTTTTCTTGTACAAGAACCCCCCTGGTTATAAAGAAAAGTTTACGATAATAGGTCAAGTTGTGTTTTTCTATGGTGTAATATAACACACATTTTTTTTATAATGTAACAATATATTTCATGAATCTTATTTATCTGTAAGTTTTGAATTTCAGACGAAAGATGATAAAGTTAAAACTCTTAAAGACGCATACAAAGACAGTCCTGAAATGAAAGCAGCTATTTTGCAATCGTGTAAAGCAAATATTCAACATATTTTAGATAAAAATCTCCATGATAGTGAGTAAGTATAACTATTTTGTATTCTTTTACATTTACAGTCACAAAAAGGTATCATTTTATTTACTTTATCATTTTTTTAAATTGCTGCATTAATTTGGTATCCAATTATTACTAAGAATTTTACCTTAAAGCACAAATGAAATGGATTAATTTGAAGATGTATTTTGTTTTTAACTGACTTCCTCTGTTTTCAGATTACTTCATTCAGTCCTATATGATTATATACAAGAATGCAGTGTTGAAGAAAGGAACGAATTGATCTCCACGCTAAGTCCTCTTATTGTGCCATTGAGTAATTCCTTACCTGGTGTAAACACAGCCAGCTTATGTGTATGGCAAGGAACTAATAAGGATAAAAAGGTTTTTATTATTTCGATAGTTCTTTCAGATACATTTTTTGGGTCATAGCAAATTGGCTTGAATGCACTTTACCCGTCATAATATGACTGTGCCCATAAGCCAAACAATTAATTACCAAATGACTTATGGTCGATTTCACCAACCATTACTTAGCATAGGTAGCCCCTAAGACGCATGCTGTCACTTTTTGTCTTTAATGAAAAGAATGTGACAGCATGCCACCTAAGAGTCCCTTAAGCTAAGAAGAGTTTGGTAAAAATGGCCATCAATCTCACATTAGACAGAGGGAACACATGGGCCCCAAATATGATTACTTGATTGCTACTGCATACTGTATTGAAATATCTAAGTCAGTTATTTGGGGCTCATTTTCTTTTTATGGGTATGCTTGAGGTGTGTTCAAAAATTAAAGACAAATTTAAAATTTTCATAAGTTTAATTGACATTATTTTGGTGTGTTGGCAAACATGTCTTAAAAATATGTAATAATTTTAAGCTTCCAAAATATCTTTTAAACTAATGAACCCTACACTGTGCATGACCTGACACGCATTAAGCAGGTTTTTAACTGGAATATTAACTCTAACAATTGATTACATATTTCAGACAATCCTGAAAGTAGTGAAGGAACACGCGATTCCATTGAGCAAGCACAAGACAGGATATAGACTACTGTTGGCTATATTTGACTCTGTTGATGATACAGTACTTGTGAAAAAAGTTATAGTTTCGACATTGGCAGCAAATTTGAGAGACATTGTTAAGGATCATTGGGGTATAATGGTAAGATTTTTCTGGATTCCTTGTGGGTGTCACTCTTTTGGTTGTCAATTATATATATCTATACTTACTAATATTATAAAGAGGAAAGATTTGTATGTTTGTAATGTATTGAAACTACTTGGACCGATTTGAAAAAATTTTTCACCATTAGAATGCTACATTATCCTCGAGTAATGTCAGCTACAAAATTATATTTCCTACGGTAAAATAGAATATTTCCCACGGGAAAACAAAAATAACGCGGGCGAAGAAGCTGCCAGCGGAAAGCTAGTAGTCCATAATTTGGATATTATAGACTTTGAAACTCAATTACATATAGCATATTTTGGAATGGGAAGACTCAAACCACCTTTAAGTCTTTATTTTCCTGCTCCACCACTGACACATTGTGGCAGCACTACGTTTATTTCATTTCTACTGAGTTTACAAAAATTCTTATTTTAGAAAAGTTTTTCATCCTCACGCATTTAATACTAAGTGGTGCTACCTTGTTTAAACAGAAAGAGAAGCTCTTGGCCTTCATATTACATTATTAATTGTCAATGAGAACATAAGATACTATTGATATGTAAAGACACCATTGTATGAATAAATAGTGCCTTGGAAAACAATATTAATGCAAAAAGTAAGTCAAGTAGTATTATTCACCACGGTGAGACTAGATGGCGCTACATGTTTCAATAGGGAGCATAGCATTAGCACTTTAAAAAAACGCAACATCCATTGGGCCTACGGAAGATCAGCGCAGGTTTTTTAATTCTAGACCAGCTTTTTGCTGAGCAGAGACCTTTTCATTTAACAACTAAATATAAGTTTTTTTTGTATTGTATGTAAGATGTGTCATTTTGTATGTTGTTAAATGAATAAATATCTTTTTTTTCTTCTTTCAACAGGCAGAAATAGTTACTTCATAAATATGTATATAACTATTTATATTTGAATTAATGTACATATTATTATTAATATTTTTAGCAATTGTTTTGTTACAGACTTTACACTGGCTTGTGAAACCAAGAGACACATCCACATTCCACCCTTCGTTGATAAAGTTTTTGGAAGACGGCGCTAAAGCAGGCACCTCAAAGAAGGATACCGATATTAGAGTTAATGAACTCCGCGAAGCAATTCTGCCGGCGATAAAAAGTGATATTCAAAGTAACCCCGAATTTTGGGTCAGCGGAAAAGCAGTCATGCTGTTAACTGTTGCCACTTTGTCTGTTGGTAAGATTTATTTTTTCTTTTTCCGTCCTTAAACAACAAACAAATATTTTCTAAGGGAAATTATTAACACGGAGCATTTGCAGAAACTGGGACCTATGTGTTTCTCAAAAGACTGCACAATAGCATTCCTATATTTTTAACATTTCTTAGTTCCAAAGCAAATATTCCTACTAAAAATATTCCTAAGCAAAAGAGATAAATCTTTCTTTGAAAATAAGAGATGAAGCTATGTAAAGAATTGTTCTCTCACAAATGTGGGTGCTGATGGCTTATCTCTGGACATGCTCTTGCTAATTGCTTACACTTCCCAATTCCCTCAATACTTTAACCGCTATCTTAAATCAATCTCTTTTGACCTGTGAGTTCCCTGAGGCCTGGAAAATGGCCCTAGTTACACCGTTGCCTAAGAAGCAGAATGTCTCCGATTTCAAAGATTTACAACCAATCAGCATACTTTCTTGTATGCAGTAGTGCACTTGGTTGTGCAACTGAATGACTATCTGGAAAACAATGGTGTACTGCCTGTTTTTCAATCAGGTTTCAGGAAGACTCATAGCTCAACAACAGGAGCGCATTCAGAGCCTCTGAGTGTAGTTGTCCGGTTGTTTTTTAACTTGCTCAGAGGCGTTGAACGCATTGCAGCAACCAAGTCTTTTATCTCCCTCTATCACATATATTTTTATTTCTCTCTTTCTATCAGATGACATTTTAGATTATGGCCCCCAATATCATCCAATCACGTAAGAGTATTTCAGTAATAAACGTCAGAGCGTTTTACAATCATCAAATTTGATGGTTGTACGGTTTTAACTCGTTCTGACACTCTAAGGTCTTGAACGGGCCGGTTGTTTCACCCGCGCGAAACGCTTGAAGGCATTGAACGGGGTTAGAGCGAAAAGTTGTACTTCGCGCGAAGGCTCTGAACGCGCTCCTGCTCTACTTGACATCACCGGTGATATTTTATCGGCGCGAGACAGGGTACTTCTAGATTATTCGAGAGCCTTCAATGCTATTAATATTCCACTTCTACTCTCTAAGATATCATATTATGGTTTTAGTGTCCCGTCAGTCAAATGGTTCTTGAGTTATCTCACAAATGGTAAAACTTGATAGTAATAATGGCGAGTCATTTTTCTACCCCAGCAGGCCTACTAGAACTGTCATATTTGAAAGCAACTTAACATCCATTAAATGTCTGAATAAATGGCTTATAATATAATATGCATTACCGCTATCATGAACACTGCCGTAACACATAAGATCACTAAACCAGAAATGGATATAGTGTCTTTAAAAAATGACAGTTCTAGTTACCAACCGTAGTTAGCGAATAGGCCTGCTGGTCCGGTTTCGAGAGATGTCCCGCAAGGTTCCATATTGGGCCTTCTTTTGTTTACTTTGTATACATACAGCGGATATGTGTTCCGTGATACAGCATTGCCAATATCACATGTATGCGGATTATGCACAACTTTATATTTCGTTTGATCCAAAAGACACGCTCATAGCTGTTGAAAATATCAATAAAGATTTAAATAGCATTTCAACATGGTCGGAGTCAAACACGCTGGTACTAAATCCTATGAAAACAATGTACATGATATTTGAGACTCCTGGTCATATCTCCAGTATAATAAGCCATAGTCCTCCCATCTCATTAAGAAGTGAGGGCATAGAGTTGGTGCACGAAGTTCGCAATCTGGGAGTTCTGATGGACGGGGATCTGCGCTTCGAAAGTCATATATTAGAATATGCGAACACCTGCTTTTACAGACTCAAAATACCATATCGTATTTGTGACTTCCTTAGCGTAGATCTGAGCGTCAGACTATGTGACGCTCTTATTCTCTCCAAACTGTTGCATAGAACAGTTTGGAGAGAATAAGAGTTTTGGTGTGCGGTCCACGCCTACTGGCTCGCTCACACCGCGTCGTGCAGAGAGTACAGAACGCCTGCGCGCGTTTCTGTTTCAACGTACCTACGCGAACGTATGTTACGCCGTATTTCAACTCAACTGGTGTCCTAAAGATGGCTTATCGTCATGAATTCCACCAAGCTGCACTCCTTTTTAGCACTATAAAAACTGGGCGACCTCATTACTTGTTCGAAAAACAAATATTTTCCGGATAGGAAAAATGCCGGGTGTCGTCCCAGAAATTGGCTAATCCTTTTATCTCGACACTGCACTGCCGCCTTCCGTGGCAGTTTTAAATACACAGCCACCAAGTGTTGGAACAACTTACCACCACCCATTTGTGACCTCTTACCTTTTAATAGTTTTAAATCTAAACTAAAAAATTACCTTTTAGACCAACAAAAATGTTTACCATTAGGTGGTTATGTTGTTCCAACATACTTGCGTACATTAGTATTATTTATAATTCCTGTATATTCAAACACTCACATTTAATATAATAAATATCTTTTTTTAATTACGTATTTTATATATAGCACAATCTTTATAAATTCACATGTACAAAAATGTATACTTAACACACTGTATTATTCATCCCATCTTTTTACTAAGTACTTTATTTATATTTCCATTTTATATTTTCTCACTGTACTACGTTCAGCTGCGTAAGTGCACGCTTTTCTTCTAAAGGTTTCAGCTGAAAACCAGTGTTGTGGCACTGCAGGCCACAGCATATGCTGAGCTGCGTGTGATATGGATTATTTATTGGCGTATTACTATTATTTACATTCGTCTTAATTTTCAGATTCATTCAAAGAAGAAATAGGTGCCATAGCCAAAATTATTTGCTCGCCCGGTTGGAAAACCCATGCAAATGGTCAAGATTTACTGGCAGTTGAAGATGCTGGCATTCACATGTGTCTAAAGAAACTAGCATTACTCGATAAAGACAAAAATGGAACGACTCTGGGAGAAGCTATATGTGAACATCTAGATGACGAAACGGTAAACATTAACATCTCTATTTTGGCGGTTAAAAGCTCGATCCACACATTTCCGGGACGTGTTCCGTCAGTAGCTTGAAAAAATATCATTGCATACTTTTTATGTGAACTCGTTCACACAGTTCCGTGTCAGAGGCCCTAGCTAGACAAATGCCACACGCTAACTTTTCCGCAGTCGTTCCGCAGAAAAAATATATGGAAATGACATTAGCTTACGACAACCTCACGCTATTTTTTCCGCAGCTAATGTCATCTCCATACATTTTTTCTGCCTAACGACTGCGGAAAAGTTAGCGTGTGGCATTTGTCTAGAGGGTCTGGGCCGGCAACGGAGCTTCAGTGCCCCAGCCGACACCGTGACGTGCGCCCGTCCACCGATATTACTAGTACACGTCCGAATTTTATAAAAAAAATTTATTGACGAGTTATTAAGGCGAGGATTTCCCAAATTTGCCGATCTTAGAACGTCTAGATCTGGATAATATTAGAACCCACAATTCTGAAATTCACACACCTTAAACTTGAAGATATAATCTAGTGAACTGTGAAAGCAGAAACACGATTTACTCCATTTCACTCGATAGAAAAAAAAATCCAAACATAGGTCTAAATCAAAAACTAAAACCACGATTTGAAATCGAAATATACATAAAACAGTATAAAAGTTATACCAAAACACGTAGTTCGTTATTATCTAGTGAACTGTGAAGACAGATTTTTTGATGTCATATAAAATATTTAGGAAAATGACGAAAATTCTATAATTTCGCTTGGTTGCAATCGCGCTCCATATAAGACAGTACTCGCCAAGTCGTCTCAGGGTATGGTCATGTCGCTTCGTGTCGCGGGCGCAAAAAAATATATTACGTGTTTCTTTACGATCGAATTTTAATTTTGCAGTTTGCGTTTATTTTGTTAACTTTCATTATTATTATAGATTAGTGTAGTAATATGGTGAATAGTGTAAATAATGGATTAGGTATTATAAAGGAGAAAACTATTTTAATCCTTCTTCCTAAATTATTTTATGTGTGAAAAAATATGTTTTTCGTTCTTTTTTTCTATAAGTTATTTTATGTGTAAAAATCGCTAATAAAAGAAGTCAAAGACGATATGTTAAATCAAATGCATACAAAAAATGCTGAAAGAAAAGTGGTAAATATTTATTTCCCAAATGTTTATATTTTATTGCCGCGGCCATATAGCACAGTGCAGTGTTAATAAACCAGTATGATAATTTCTTCAAGTAAATATGCAACGATTTATAGGTTCAAAATAATGTTTCCTATAAAACTTTATTGCTGAATTCCTTTAAATACTTAATGTTACCCCCTTTATTCACAACGCCTTGCATCAAAGCTTTAGAAGGTAGAATCAACAGCACATTATACATGTAGCTAAATAATAGAGTTTTATTCGAGCCTATGTATTATATATGATTATGAACAGTAAAATAGTATTTTAGGAATCTTTTAAATTTCGTAACATTTATGGTCAAGCGTGAGTTGATTATAAAAAAGTAAAAAATAATTAACATAAATTTCCGTTCGATTTATGTAAAGATCACTTCATTGTATTAAAAGAAAATATCTGATCAGCGGAATTTTGTGAAACTTTATAAAATATTTGCTTTTGCCCGCTGCTTCGCCCGCGGCTGTGCGTAATCTGTCAGTCACTCAGTAATGAAAGTGTTTTTATATAAATACGTCGGCCCACACTAGGATTTTCAACTGTGTCGTAGGTGCAGTTTTTTTCTTTTTGAAAACGTCGCCCCACACTAAGATTTTCTCCTGTGTTGTGGGTGCAGTTACGAACATAGAATATCACATGTACATACGCCCAGACCGGAAAAAAATCTGTAGGCCATACAAAATATTTGTCCCGTACGGGAATCGAACCCGCGACCCGTTGCGCAGTAGGCGATCATTCGACCTCTGCGCTAACCGTGTCATCAAAGTTACAAACATAGAATATATTACATATCACATGCACATACGCCCAGACCGGAACATATTTCTGTATTCCATACATAATATTTGACCCGTAACTACAAAAAAATATTTTACAAAAAATAAAAACCGACTTCAAAAACACTGAAAACTTAAAAATAATATAAGAATAGGTACAGACAACATCACACTTCTGTATTGAAGTCGGCGCCAAACGTTAATCTCCTAGAAAGTGTTAAAATTTGTCACCGACTTCAATATAGAAGTGTGATGTTGTCTGTACCTATTCTTATATTATTTTTAAGCTTTCAGTGTTTTTGAAGTCGTTTTTTATTTTTTGTAAAATATCTTTTATTTTTAACTTTTCAGTGAATGAAATCTTTTTAGTGAAAGAAGTGTGTTTTTAGTGCTTTCCTCGATTTTCTATGGGATCCCATCATCAGATCCTGACTTTGGTGACCATGAGACCACCCTTGCTCTATACTCTATCGAATACAAAAATAATTTTGGACATTGGTTTAAAATGACGGAGTTATGAGGTAACAAACATAAAAAATACAACCGAATTGATAACCTCCTCCTTTTTTGAAGTCGGTTAAAAATATTTGGGAATCGAACCCGCGACCAGTTGCGTAGTAGGCGATCACTCGAACTCTGTGCGCTAACCGTGTCGTCAAATGTAAAGTCATCATGGTAAAGAACGCTAGCTGTGTAGTACTTCCCGAGTTTTCTTACAGGCCTAAGGTGGTAGAATATTAATTAATATTTTAAAACCAGTTTGCTTAGAGACTAATACGGTTGCCTGATATTCATAGCGATTTGTGGCTTTCTTCTTGATAATCTTGTTTAGTACATGCACGCCCCTGTCACTCACGCAATGCAGCGTTATAAATACCTACCACTAAGTAGCGCGCCGGCGCGCCGACCGCTGCACACACGTGTAAAGAAATTCTTAGGTTGTGTGTGAAGTCGACCAACCCGCACTTGGCCAGCGTTGATGATGGTAGCACATCAAAAACAGGTTTGAGCTTGTTTCGAATTCATCTAATAATAATATGATAGATGACATACCTGCCAGAGATACCTGTCACAAAAATTGGGATATAATTAAAAACAAAAATACTATCGTTTTTGATGCTTGCTAAGGCAAGGATAAAAATACCTCCATCTTACCTATTTCTGCCGCAAATCAGCAGTGCTTGCATTGCTGTGTTCCGCTGTGAAGGGTAAGATATGGCACTGAAATTACTGGGTACCGTGACTTTACATCTGATGTCACAAGTTAGCAACGTACACTGTGGTTCTTGTGGGGCTTGCAGTTTTACTGCGAATCGCACAGGAACCACATGTATTATAGGTGACTGTTACCACTTACCATCAGGTGGGCAGTTTGCTTGTTTGCCAACTTAGTAGCAATAAAATAAAACACACAACATTACATTTTTATTTTGAAGGAGTTTTTGTTTTGAAGTGGTGTCGGTATTTTTGTAAAAAAAAATATTTTTATTTTTTTCGTGAAATTAATAATAGCTCTCTTAGTCAACTTGAAAGAATATACCTAACTGAGAGTCAATACGTACCTTTTATATCTAAAGACTAACTCCTTAAAGTTAAGGATCCATCGTAAGCTCAGCATAGTGGAAGAATCCTTGAGATGATGTCTTTCAGACGCAAATACCTGAATAGCTTCAGAAAAAAACAGGAAAGACGTTGGACGTGCCTATTCTCTCGATATTCTTGGGATTCCAATACTAGATCCTGACTTGATGGCATGGAACCACTTCGGGGGTATACTTTTCTGAATACAAAAAGAATTTTGAAAATCAGTTAATAAATGACGAAGCTATGAGGTATGTGTTACCTCATAACTTCGTGAAGTCAGTGAAGTCGGTTAACAAATCAAATCGAAATAAGTTATAGTACTTATTTATTCAGTAATGTATTAAAATACCTACATATATCTATTAAAATATTTTTCTTCAAACTACTCATTAATTTTACTCTAATCATCGGAAAAGGCAACACTAAGTAATACATTACTACCCTGGAAAACGGCAGTAGTATTGTATGAAACTTCATTAATGACCCGTTCAACATAATTGCCCTGTTGATTGTTTTTATAATTAAAAAAATAAAAATAAAAAGAAATTACAATTCATATTCATACAATTCATACAAAATGTAGGCATTTTTCCAAAGAGATTTGAGTGGTTGTATAACATGTCACAAAAAATACACATGCGCAAAACAAGTTAGATAGGACCCTACAAAGCCAATTTTATTTAAAAAAGAGAGGCAATTGGCTTTAATGGCGAAGATTAGCTTTTATTTTAATAAATTAAAAATTGTATTCGAGTGAATATTGTGCAGTGAAAGTGGTGTTTTTTGGTGCACATTCATGTTGACGGCAAGAAATAAGGGTTTTGTGATGTACATGACAGTGAGTTTTATTTTTTGTGGATTTTCCACTTCCGTCACCACCGTCAAGATAAGGTTTGGTTTCTTAATAAGAACAATTTGCATTTTTTTTGTCATAAATAAATAAGTTTTTCTACAGTCAACTTCAGTTTTTTATTATTTTTTAATAAGTTGAAGGAAAAGCAGATTACACACCTCGTAAGTGAGCTATTAATGCCCTCGGGTTATTAGTGCCCTCGAGCAAGTGCTCGTGCACCAAACATCCGCGGGCATTAATAAGTCACTTAGCGCTCGGTGTAACAATCTACTATTTCTAAATCAAACCGAATAGCCGTCGAAGTCAAACAAAAAAATTTAACAGTGCTGTATAAGTATATGCCGCCGCGTCAGTCATATTCTTAGCTTTTGTTTTAAATACTACTTCTAGCCAGTTCTAGCTAATCGAGCATTTCTTGTATTCTAGTGATGCATTCTATACTGCACAAAAGAAATATGCATAAAATTTTAATTTACATTTTATTAATAACACATCATAGAAACATTTAAAACCTTTGAAATTGTCAAGAAACGGTCTAATTATGATGAATCTTGAAAAGTCTAATTATTGATAATTGCTTTACGTCTCTTTCTTATAAAATATATGTTTGTATCGGTATTATAATGGTGGACGAGTACAATGACGTCACTAGCAAATAAAAGCTTTTTAAACTTTGTTATTTTTTAAGTTATTAAAAAAATCACATGGTTGTTTGCCAAATAAAAATACTATGTAATGTAACAATTAAAAAGTGTCCATATTTACATAAAGATACAATAAAAAATAGCAATGAAGTCATAAAGCTGTATCATTATTGGTTGTATTACTGTAGGTACTTACCTCAGTTTATAAATCAATACTTATTTGTAACCTAGCAAAAAGTATATTGCATACGATATAAAACGTCCTTGTTGTACTGTTATATTTTTACTGTGCGGCACACGATGTTGGCGCCTGTTCAGTGGGCGCGTCCGCGCTAACGTCATGTACAAATGAACGGTGTGAAGTGCGGAACATATGGGCTTGCACGTGGAAATTCCTCGCCTTAATAGAAGCGGTAAGCATCTCTTCCGTATTAAACAAAGTCATTATACGAGTACATATTGTGTTTCCGTAAATAGTGCCTAAGAAGTACAGATTGAAGTCGATGGCCCTGACGTGTCACGGATTACCGGTCGGGTCACGGACACGGCCCCGTCACGGCCCTGCCCCCTAGACAAATGCCACACGCTAAGTTTTCCGTAGTCGTTCCTCAGAAAAAATGTATGGAGATGACATTAGCTGCGGAAAAAATAACGTGAGGTCGTCGTAAGCTAATGTCATTTCCATACATTTTTTTCTGCGGAACGACTGCCGCAGAGATAGCGTGTGGCATTTGTCTAGGGCCTCTGATGTGTCAGTCACGGCGCGGCCTGCGTTCTAGCGGGCCAAACGCCGTGGCATGTCGATGCACGCGTCCTCGCGGAGGTGTATCGACATCGGGTTGCTACTCGTGAACGGGGGGGACGTTCCGCTCCACAGGAAGTGGAGCGGATTCGTACCCTGGCGCAGAGGGAGGCTCTGCGTCAGTGGGGTGTGGCACTCGCCTCCCCAGCTGCCGGCCACCGGACGATCGACGCGATCCGTCCGGTGTTGGAGGAGTGGGTTGGGCGCCGGCAGGGCAGCCTCACGTTCCGCATGGTGCAGGTACTGACCGGGCATGGCTGCTTCGGTCACTACCTGCACCGAGTCGCGCGTCGGGAGGAAACACCGCGGTGTCACCACTGCGACGCTCCCGATGATACTGCCGAGCACACCTTGTTGGTGTGCCCGGCCTGGCGACCCCAGCGCAGCGAACTTAACGCTGCGCTGGGAGGCGGAGACCTCTCGCTGCCGAGCATGGTCGTGGCCATGCTCCGCGGCGAGGCGGAATGGGAGGCTGTGGCCTCCTTCTGCGAAGAAGTAATTTCGCAGAAGGAGGCTGCGGAGAGGGAGCGGGAGGAGATCCCCAAGCCGCTCCCCTCCGCCGCAGACGGATAGGCAGGCGAAGGCGGGCATTCGCACAAGCGATGCCCGTCTAATGACCCTGCCGTGGAGGCCTGCGTGCACGGTTGGCCCCGTGCACGCCGCCGTAAGGCCCTCCGTCTGGGGATTGCCCTGGTGTTCTCGGGCAATCCCCCCTTGGCGATAGCCTGACCAGGTGGTCAGGCTTGCCCGGGCGCGTGGGTAGTGGAGTCGCAGTGTGGACCTTACCATGCGCGCCCACAAGGGCAGGGAGAACACCGGGGGGTTTTAGTGGGTCGGCCTGGAACTTCGCCGGGCCAGCCCCACACACGCCTGCCGTCTAGCCAACGGCGGGTACGGTGCGCTTACGCATTTCCCCCCGACAAAAAAAAAAAAAAAAGGGCCTCTGATGTGTGTGGATAGACCTCAAAAGAGTTGTTCCAGAATATATGGAGTCCGGCCCATAAAGTTGTAGAGTTATAAAAAAATTGAGCAGTAATATAAACAGTGTTAAATTCATAACTAGTAGCTCTGTTTCTTGGCTTATTAATTGAAAATTATTACAACAACAACTACCATCATGGCGAAAAACGTCATTTACTTATTGACGTTGACGTATTTGACGTTAGAATACATGACAAAATTGTCCGCAAGTTACTATTAAGTACAGTTGCGTTTATGGTGGTCGAAGAATTCGATTTATTTTGAATGGATCCCACTACCGTCGCTCTGGGTATTACTTTATTTCTAACTGAGAACTAAAAGTAACACAGTTCTTGTAACGGGTCATGTCATATACTCGTATGTAGGTTACTTTTTATGTGTTAAAAGAGCAATTTGGACTGCTTCGGCTTATTTTTTTTGTCCCACGTCATTTATTTATAGTTACCTTTACTATAATCAAAATCAAAGAAAAAATTCAATTGTATTCATTATTAGAGCCAAAAACTGTGAATAATCTATATACTATAATATTATAAAGAGGAAAGATTTGATTGTTTGTTTGTATTGAAAATAGGCTTCGAAACTACTGAACCAATTTTGATGAAAGTTGGTATAGGGATAGTTCGAGACCAGGGGAGGACATAGGGTAATTTTCCTACGGGAATAAAAATTCCCACGGGAAAACAAAAATAACGCTGGCGAAGTCGCGAGCGGAAAGCTAGTCTATAATAATATTATAAAGAGGTAAGATTTGATTGTTTGCATTGAATAGGCTCCGAAACTACTAGACCGATTTGAAAAATTCTTTCACATTTAGAATCTTGATGAACATAGGCTACAAATTTATTTTTCCTACGGGAAAACAAATATAACGCGGGCGAAGCTGCGAGTGGAATGCTAGTATTTTATATGTAGGTGGAATAGAATCTGTTTTATCTTCATTTTTTGAGATATGTACAGCCGGCTTCAAAAGTAGATAAACATTTTAGTACCATGTCACACCAATTATTAACAATGCATTATAGGTGTAATCATACTAAATAAAAGGAATAGTTGGTGTGACATGCTACTAAATCTGTTATAAATGCTTATCTACTTTTGAAGCCGGCTGTACAGCTACATGGGCTAGTCTGGAACATATGTCTTTACGAAATATTCCACAAAATACTACCACTTTCTGCCTTTATGGGTATGAGAATCCAAATTGTGTCGTTGCTACACGTGCGTCACTTTCTGCTGTCGTCTGAATTATCAACATACACCTGTTATTGGGTATAGCTCTACATTACATACTATATTTTTAGATAAATACGTGATTTGTGTATGATCATGTATTATTGTCTTTTTTTTCACAGATTAAAACGTGGCTGTCTACAAACAGAGGATGTTTCTTTATGTTAAAGTTGATCGAGAATAATGAAAGTAATACGGTGAGCAAGATTTTGCAGAAAATAAAATGTCATTCAGATATTTTGAAGCAACAATCAAATGAAGGGTCGAAATTATTACTGCAACATATTAAATAAAATAAAGTTATAGTACTTTAAAAAAATGTTTATTTATTTATGCCAGTAATAAAATTATACATATTTAGAAATGATAAACAGCTTGAATATGTAACAAATACCAATCAGTGGGTCTAGCCAAAGCATAAATGTATTAAAATAACATTAGCTGTGAAAAAAATAGCGTGAGGTTGACACACAACACAAGTAACGTCATTTCCGTACATTCACAGACTACATAGAAATATCTCAGAAGATTATTGTTCTGAGTAGAAATACTAATACATTTTTCTGCGGAATGACTGCGGATATATGTTAAGCGTGTGGCTTTTCCTCAGGCTCATAGGTCCCACTATTTCTTGTAACCAATTAAATTGTAACCAAAAAAAAATAATATTACCTAAAAATATTTTTTTATCTTGACGATTTTGAAGGAGTTGAAGGAAACAGAGTTACATGCCAAGTTACCAAAACCATCTTTTTAGCGTTTTAGGAAAAAAGTTATTTGGGTAATTACCACAGAACTGGTGCAAATCCGAAACTGTTAGGGCTTGTTCATACGAGCGCTTTTCTAACGTCCGTTAAAAAAGCGTTGAAATAGAACAAATGCATTCCGAAATATATGTTCGTACGACTGCGCTTTTTTACCAAGCAGTGTTGTATTTTCAATGTTGGGCGTTTGAGCGTATAGTATCTTCTATACTAATAATTTAGAGAGGAAAGATTTGATTGTTTGTTTCTTTGTATTGAACAGGTTTCAAAACTACTGAACCGATTTTGATGAAAGTTGGTATAGGGATAGTTCGCGACCAGGGGAAGGACATAGGGTTTCCTACGGGAAAATATAAAATTCCGACGGGAAAACAAAAATGACGCGGGCGAAGCTGCGAGCGGAAAGCTAGTGCTGGTAATTCTGTTGGCATTTATTGGAATAGACTAAACTAAATTTAGTTTTAGTGCTGTCAAATCGTGTTTTTTGTTGGAAAATTTTAACTGACGCCGGGATTTAACGCAACTCTTTTTTAACGTCCGTGCGAATAAGATTGTCGTATTGTTAATATTGTCGTTATTTATAAATTACCGTGGCATTTGTTGTGTGGCTGTCTAAAGGGTGCTTAGAAAATGTAGTCGAAATACTTGGAGGAAATATTTTATGCTCCAGCTGTCACAAAAAAAAATTGAAAATAGATGTTTGAGTATACCGTATGCCATTTGCTAAGTTTCAGAGTTTGGTGCTTGCACGTTTTAGGGATATGTGTGGCTCAGCTGCGTCGGTATCGGTAATCGGAGTGGAGCGAGCGCGCGAGTTATGTGTGACTCAGCTGCTACAGCTGAGCCACACATAACTGGTATTGCGAGGCAGCAGTTTGTCGAATTGCGTCAGACAAGCTTCAGAGGCGCGTTCAGCGCCTCTGGGTGTAGTTGTCCGGTTGTTTTTTAACTCGCCCAAAGGCGTTGAACGGATTGCAGCAACTAAATTTTTTATCTCCCTCTTTCACATGATTTTTTTATTTCTCTCTCTTTCTATCAGATGACATTTTAGATAATGGCCGCCAATATCATCCAATCACGTAATAGCATTTCAGTAATAAACGTCAGAGCGTTTTACAACCATCAAATTCGATGGTTGTTCGGTTGTAACTCGCACCGACACTCTAAGGTCTTGAACGGGCGGTTGTTTCACCCGGTTGTCACGCTCAAAGGCATTGAACGGGGTCCGAGCGAAAAGTTGTACTTCGCGCAAAGGCTCTGAACGCGCCTCAGTATTCACCGGATTCGCGTTTAAGCGGGCTGTGTTGGCTCAACTGTGTGCGGAGTGCGAGTATTATCGAGCTTTACTCGATCACACGCATCGAACGCATAAACGCGAATTTGTATGGAGTTAGAGCAGTGCAATAGTAGTCACTAGATGAAGCTGTCTCATTCCATATAGAGCTCGTTAAAACTCGCACTAGGCACTCTGTAGCAAGCAACGTTACTGCAGCAGAGCATAGCTTTGTGATAAAAGTTGTCGCCCTCTCCACTCCGATTACCGATACCGACGCAAGTAAACATATAGTTACAAACTATAAGGGTAATTTAAATGAAACTTGGTTTTGTATTATCTTGATGATTTCAAATCAAAAGACCTACTCGTTCAGGTTCATGTCGACATTTTGCTACTAGTTTTAAATATTTACTCCCATCGGTACGGAGTGAGACGATAACTTAGCATTCCCGATTCACCGTGCGGGTGCCGGGTCCGTCGCTTTGCAGAGAAAAGAGCCAAGAGCAGTGCCTGGGGCTTACGACCCAAGTGCAGGTTTACGTATCTACTTTACAATGCATCAACATTTACCTTCACCACTCCGGCTCCTCTCTCTGCCTAACCATATTTGATACGATTCCGTCAGTGGCGCCTTTGTTACGCGGTTTAATATACTCGTAGGCTTATCAAGAACGTCCGTGAGTGAGCTCACGGACGTTCTCGATAAGCCTAGATCTTTTAGCAATGTGTATGAGGATTTTGCCGAAATACCTCTCGCGCCTACTTCTACCGCATATAAGTGAACATAATAACCGTTTTTTGTGATATTGTTGGTAAGATCGTATTATCTATTCAATTCAAATGTGTAGTCTTTGGGAATGTTATTTTCTCACGGCACGGTGAGTTCGATGAGTAGCACGCGCTTTAGTATCCGAGAATAAAGCAAAATGTCTGGCCTGGATGCAGTAATCGCTACGTCAAACGGAAACTTGTATTGTTTATCATACGTATCCATCCACAGATTTAGAGTAGGCTAGATACCACTTGTTCATTAAATAGTATGAGAACCGAGCGTGCCTCCATATCCCCACTCACTATGACGTCACGCGAGTCTTTTAGTGATGTACACACATAAAAAGAATCGTTTCAATCGCAACGCGAGAGTCGAGCGACGTGCGCGCTCGCTCAGTGAGCCATCAGGGGGCCGATTCTCAGTTTTTTAGAGATATTTTTAATTCGACATATCTCTATTACTTTGCATCTCTACTAATAATCTCTCAAAAATGTCTATGATATGAAATAATCGTATTCTCGTTGGCAATAGAGATGTATGTCGAATGACTATGAGGGTGCGGTCCGAAATTTGATATCAGCGCTCGTATGCGTATTTTGCATGCAAATAGTCGGTTTAAAATTGCTCATAATATGCGCATTTGTAAGCGGTATGACAGAAAAGAGGAATGCACTGTCTCTAGAACTGTCAATGACAAAGTTAACGTTAGTTTCCCGCGGAGTTTAATTTGTTCGAATTATTTTTTTTCATTAGGTAGATATATCTACATACAATAGATACAGAAGTGCTATGTATACTGGAGGGACAATACAGCCCCCCTTCAATTTTTCTTTTCAAATAATATTGATTGATCAAACTGACATTTGACAGACTCACAGATCGAAAGCTCGGTCAAAAATTGATCTTAATGCTTACCTACGTTTGTAAGCAGTGCAAACGATTTGAATGGGTTGTTTTGTTTGCATGCATGCAAACGTTTATTGTTGTCTGATTATGGACCACACCCTGAAAAAAAATTAATGGTTACGTTTTGTTTTAGCCTCGTTGATATGCTCAAAGTCTGCTTTGACAAAGTAGTTACGATAAAATAGCTTTGATCAAAGTTTACTTTGATTCCAGTTGATACCTACATTGTTTACTTTGACCAATTTTGTTCATTTTGCCATCCTTCATAGTTTATATATCTTTAAAAATTTTACTCCCGTATAGAATAATCAGAAGCTTAAACAAGAAAAGAAAGGGAAACCTGCAAATGGAGAGTTTGGTCCGTCCACTTTTCTTTATCACGAGATGTGATCGATGTTTTTACATTTGTCGCAATATTGTTTCGTTTTTTACTTTAAAGCTGAGCTGAAAAGTTGAGCACGGTCCAAGTTAACTTATATACGACGCCGACGTCAAAGTGCGCTTTGATTGTTGATTTATACGATCAAAAAAAAAAAACAGTAGCGTCCAAGTTGTCATCAAAGTTATTTTGTCAAAGCAGACTTTGCGCATGTTAACGCGGCTTTACGAAGCGAGTTGTTAACTTTTTTTACTTCACATTACAGCGGTCGTATTTTGAAACATTTTTGAATATTTTAAGAAAACAGAATTATAAGAGATACAGTAATAAATCTAAATTGGACTTTAAAAAACAATACCCCACTTCAGCACAGAATTCTTGGCTTTCTTAGTTAAATGAAAGGGATGAAGAACTTCGTAAAGTCAAATTTTCGGGAACTTTTACTAAAAAAATCCGAAAAAAGTGGAAATGTAAAGCAGAGGAAATAAATTGTTTGGGAGAAGTCAATAAGACTTGGATTGACTAAATATATTACAGTGTTAACTAATTCTTTAGATAAGCGATAGTTCTTAAATGCATATCTCGTATTTCGAAAGGGTCGTCACGCCATAAGGCCCGTCTTCGAGGTAATTTCACTAAAAACCGAGCTTCTTCAACCACACATTAACAACAGTTGTTATAATAATCATCGATTATTCATTTTAATTAAATGTGTTAGCAGTTAAAATACATACATAAACTAAAATCGTAAAAAAGTACCAACAAATTATGTAAAACAGACACAGAAATAACCAATTACTGTAGCTCGTATTCGACTTTTCAAATGTCGATTGCTATCTACCACTCGTGACATGTCGAACGCTAGGCATAGACATATCTCTAACGTGACATTTTGAGAATACGGAAACTGAGAAATATTCGACATCCGCCATTTAATTTAGACATATGTCGAATTCGACATTATGTCTATGGCTTGAGAATCGGGTCCCAGATATCGACGAGAGACGACGCGCGTCGCGCGCTCCGCTCTTCGACTCGCACACTCGCCTTTCTACCAAGTAAATTCATAATTATCATTTGGACTTTTTATAAAAACATCAGTTCGTTTTAAGACTGTTTTCAGGTCATATAAAATATGACTGTAGGGTACGTACACAGATATCGACTCGATATCTGTGGGTATATTATAGGTATAATAGATTTTCTTTCTTTTTCCGTCGATACGATAAGTCGACAAAAATTATAAAGAAATAAAAACCGTAAAAAAAATCATAGTTGATAGATTAGTAAATTTTTTAACATACCTTACCACCAGATCAGAGAATCGATTTATCAATTGACAGACACATGAGGTCCGCACGGCTTCTACCACCATCTTGCTCGCTAATCCTGCCGTGAAGCAGCAGCGCTTGCGCTGTTGTGTTTCGGCGTGGAGAGTAAGACAGCCGGTGAGTCTCAGTAAAGCTGTCCGTCTATACAAAGTTGCACCTACGGCCCTGCGTTGTGTTGTTGCACCTACGCCATATACGCCACACACAACGTAGCGAGGTACGGGCACAAGATGCAGAATGCTCGCAAACCGTAAAGTAAGAATAACGTACTTTTAGCCAACTAGCTGTGCCCGCGTACTACGTTTCGCCTTAAAAGTTCAAAGAAAAAACTGTATGTCGTCTTTCCCGCGGGAACAACTGACTTTTCCGCCAAAAAATAGTCTATATGTTAATCCATGTTGTAATCCAACTACCTACCAAATTTCATTCAAATCCATTCAGTAGTTTTTGCATGAAACAGTAACAAACATCCATACTTACAAACTTTCGCGTTTATAATATTAGTAACATTAATAAACACCTGCCAATCTAACAAAATCTTAGCTACGCTCCTGCGCCACATACCTAATATGTTGCGGGTTTCGACCTATAGACTAACTGTTGCTTACTGCTGCTTACAATATATACTTTTTATTTAATTATTGAATTTTGATTTAATAATGGGATCGCTTGAAAAACTGAAAACAATCATGCCCTATCTATACTTAATTCGAAAATGCATTCTCATTGGTTGATGGTTCGATTGCTAAAATCGATTTGAAAGTAACCATTGTACATCACTAGTCGCAAAATTTTACAGACGAATGATAAAAGTCCTTGTACCACGAAACTTGTTTACTGTGAAGTGATTCTGTCGTTTAAAATTCATTGCGTACGGCCAGAACACCCGATGGTGGTTCTCAAAGCCAAACCCGCAATGTAAAATAAATATATCAACATTCCCAAATACGAATTTATCGCAGTAGTATCACGCGAATATCACAACAAATCATAAATAATTGATTTTAAAATGAATAACAACTATTTGTGCAACAAATTACTTACGGATGATAGGATACATCTCCATTGACACGATTTACTACTTTTGAAGAGTTTTTACAGTTTACAATTGCGCAATTTGGCATTTTTACGTTTTCAACCAAACGACTCGTCAACGTTACGGTAGAATGCCAACTAAAGTAGAAGCGCGGTCAGTTTGAGCATTGCTCAAACTCCTGGGTACGCCTCGGGCACGCTGCGCCGGGCAACAGGTGGTATCTAGCCTACTCTAAATCTGTGTATCCATCACAAGGGTTTTTTTATTGGTTTTGTTTTAGAGCCATACTTTTATCATAAAAACAATGACGAATTCGTAGTAAACTTTTTGAATGCTCTGGATGCTCCATTGCTCCTTTTAACGAACAAAACCTCATAAAACTTTCTCTACATGGATCTACTTTTTTTAATTTGTACGCGATTGGACTACATCACAGCATCACATTGATAACACTAGGAGACCAAATAGATACTAAACTAAATGTTGTCTACCCGAAACCCTTCCCATGTTAACATCTGTATACATCTATATATTAAAATCTTGTGTCAGTGTTTGTCCGGGATAAACTCCGAAACTACTTAACCGATTTTCATGACATTTGGCTTACTGTATGTAATTTGGTCCATATTAAAAGGCAAGATGTTTTTATCTCGATTATTGACCTTCATATTTATTTATATTTGCGAATTACTTTCGCATTCATAATATTTAGTATATGTATAGTTATTGTGATTAAATAAAAGAAAGACTTGTATGATTAGTTTTATTTGGAGACACAACCCGGTTTCTAAATTATTAAAACACAAACATGACACATCGAACCTTGAAAACGCAGTGAGCTTCACAGAACAATATATGACATGTTACAGATTAAAAAGGCGCCAAACCAAAAATGACATTTACAGTTTTATGTATATGAATATTGCTACTCAACACCACCCCTCAATATACAAATACATAACTACTTATGGGTGCTTATTGTATGTTTAACAATTCACGGAGCCTTACAAAAGTAGTTGCTGGTAATGGCTTTGTTAGTATGTCTGCTACTTGCTTATTTGTCTCAATATAATTTAATAGTACAGTACCATCAACTACCTTTTCACGAACAAAATGATGTTTTATATCTATATGCTTCATTCTTTTATGCATAACTGGATTTTTAGCAAACTTTATGGTACTTTGATTGTCTTCAAAAATATTAATACAATCAATATTAATCAAAAAATCACTCAATAATTGCTTAAGCCAGCATGCTTCTGTAACAGACATACTTAGAGCCATATACTCGGCCTCAGTAGACGATAAAGCTACAGTTGGTTGCTTTCTAGTACACCAAGATATAGGACTATCAGAAATTTTAAATAAGTAACCAGCTGTAGACCTCCTGTCTGACAAGTCTCCTCCCCAATCTGAGTCCACAAATCCTATTAAGTCACAATTTGCATCATGCTTAAAATGTAATTTTAAATAAAGTGTACCCTTAATGTATCTAAGTATACGTTTCAGCATATTCCATAGATGAATACTAGCACATTTTTGAAAACGACTCAGAATCGAAACACTCGCACATAAATCAGGTCTAGTACCTAACACAACATACAATAAACAACCAATTAATTTTCTACAACGCAGTTCTAATTCTGGACTTTCTGACATTTCTCTCTGCAATTCAACACTCTTAAATTTAGGATCCATGGGTGTAGCTAGGCTTTTACAGTCTGACATATTAAATTTAGATAAAATCTGGGTCAAAAACATAGTTTGATTTATTTTAAGAATTCCTGTTTCAATATTTTGTTCAATTGATATACCTAAAAAATGCTTAGCCTCACCCAAGTCTTTCATACAAAAATTTTGTTTAAGATAATCCTTTGTGTCATTAACACAGCTCACATCAGTGCCTGCAATCAGTAAGTCATCGACATATAGTAGTAAGTAAATTATATTTTCCTTATCTTGTTTTACATACAAACCATAATCTGACTTAGACTGAACATAACCTAGATTTAATATTACTGAATTAAATTTCTTGTTCCAATTTTTAGGTGAATTCTTAAGACCATATAAAGATTTTTGTAATTTACATACCATATTCTTATTATCATTACAATTATAACCTTCTGGCAATGACATAAATACTTCATCTTCAATGTCCCCATGAAGAAAGGCATTCTTCACATCCATTTGATGCACCAGTAGACGTTTTTGGTTACAAACTGATAAAAATGTACGTACTGTAGGCAGCTTAGCAACAGGTGCATACATGTCCTCATCCATAAATTCACATTGCTGGAAGCCTCTAGCAACGAGTCTAGCTTTGTAAGTATTTATGCCATTCTCATCCAGCTTTTTCTTATAAACCCACTTACTATCAATAACTTTACAATTCTCTGGTTTCTTAATTAATTTCCATGTATTATTTCTTATCAAACTATCCATCTCCTCTTCCATTGCTCTTTTCCATTCCTTACAGTTATTACTCTCTAATGCCTCTTTATAAGTGGTAGGATCATTTTCCACAAAGCTTAAATATGAGAAATAATCGTTATGCCATTCAGGTGGTTTTATTTTATTTTTAGGTCTTAATTTCCTATTTTCATTTTGTACTATGGTATTTTCATTATTATTGGAATCATCAGATAGGTTTTCATTATTATAATGTAATTCTGACGATATAGAATCTACCTGCAAATCATCATTTGGCACAGGGTTATCAGATTGACAGTCATCATTACTAATATTACTATGAACTTCAATATTATCAAATGAATTATCCGTATCTAGAACATTTATTTTATTAATTATACTATTTTGATTTTCTACATTCTGATCAAATTTTTCAATATTTATATCTAAGTAATGATTAGCATTTTGAGAATTACTTCTATTATTTTCTTTCCTTACATTCCTATCTGAAATTAAAAATACTAAATCTCTCTTAATTTCTATCTTATTTTCTTTTTCAAAATAAATTCTTAGACCTTTTGTTCCTTCTCCATAACCTACAAAATATCCCTTTCTACCTTTACTTTCCAGTTTAGAACACTTTTCCTTAGGTATGTGACAAACAACCGCACATCCAAATTTATAAAGTTCTACAATATTAAATGTTTTCTGAGACCAACATTCATATGGAGTTTTATTTGTATTTTTATTTTTTATATAAGTCCTATTTAATATATATACTACTGTATTAACAGCTTCTGCCCATAAGTTTTTGTTCAAATTAGACTGTATTAACAAAGTACGAGCAGCTTCCATTATAGTACGCATCTCCCTTTCAATTTTCCCATTTTGTTCGGGAGTGTAGGCAACTGTTTTTTGATGTAAAATACCCTTGTCACTCAAAAATAATTCTAAAGATTTATTTACAAATTCAGTGCCATTATCTGACTGTAAAATTTTAACTTTGTTGCCAGTTTCAGTTTCAGCATGAGTTATAAAATGTTTAATATTACTAGGTACTGCTGACTTATGCTCCATAAAATAGACTTTTCTATATTTAGAATAATCATCTTTTAACACTAAAATGTATTTTGAGCCTGCAATAGAAGGGACCTCTAAGGGACCACACACATCTGCATGTATAATTTCGCAACAAGCAACAGTTTTTGATAAACTAATAGGAAATGGCAGCCTATGACATTTTCCCTCTATGCATGCAATACATGATTCAGTAGACTCAATATATTCAATATTGTTTCTTTTTAATATTTGTCGACAGTAATCAAAATTTTGGTGAGCTAACTTTTCATGCCAGTTGAGTAATGTATCCTTAGCACATACTATATTAGCAGTATTGACTGTACATATAAAATCCATTACATAAAAACTATGAACTCTGTGACCTATAGCACAAACAGTTTTATATTTATAAAATTCACACTTATCACCTGTTATTTTCATAGTGTAACCGTTATTTACAGCACTAATGACAGAAAATAAATTCATTTTTAGTTCAGGCACATATAAAACATTGTTCAATGAAGTTTCTATATAATTATATCCATCAAAAGATTCTAATAAAATTTGACCCATACCTTTAACCTGAAGTCTCCTGCCATCACCGACAGTTACAAATTTTTCACTAGTTAAGTATGTTAAATTTACAAAACATTCCTTTTCAAAGGTCATATGGTCGCTGGCTCCACTGTCAACTAGCCATTTATTGTTGTTTAATGAGTTCTGTCCAACATAAGCACTTGAAATAAATGCATTTCCATATTTCACACTATGCATTTTATCATCCTTTTTGACTTGCTTATTTTTCTTAAAGAAGCACTGCTCTGCAAGGTGACCATTTTTCTTACAATAAGAACACTTTTTAATTTTGCACTTATACTGAGTATGACCTGATCTGCCACACTTAAAACATATCATCGACTTTGCTGCTAAGGCTACTGGTTCCTCACACTCCTGAATGCGCTCTTCCTCAATGAGTAAACGCGCTTGAAGCTCACTTAATGTCTGCCGATCTTTGTCCACACTTTCCCAAGCTGAGATAAAGTGTTTATATTGTGCAGGCAAAGTCATTAATATTTTAGTTATAACCATCTTTTCTGATACTGGTTCTCCCAACTGTTTCAATTGGTTTGTCATTTGTTCTATTTTGCTGAAAAAGTTGGCCATGCCTCCTCCTTCATATTTATATTTCATGAACTTTTCATTTATAAGGTGCACACTACTTGCACCTTTTAATTCAAAAATACTGCACAACTTTGACCACATTGCTTCTGCTGTAGAACATGATAATAAATGTTGCATTACTGACTCGGAAACTCGAGATACTATATGTGTCTGTGCCTTTGCATCCATTACATCCCAATCTTCTGGTTTTATGGCTTCTTTTGTGGACGTCTTGTCCACCACTCCGAACAAGCCCATACCATTTAGAACTACACGGGTTTGAAATTTCCAAAGCCCCCAGTTCTCGGCACCCGTCAATTTAACGACGGTGATTCCTTGATCCATCATAATGATGTTTTTATTTCCCTTTCTTTTCCCGTCTGTGTCCACACAAGAAAAAAAACTATCTTCTGTTCAAACCAACACGTGGTTTTACTTTCTTCACCACACCGAAGATTTCTTCGTATTTTATCAATAGATAGGCGTTTCTGGGCCCATAACCTATTGTGATTAAATAAAAGAAAGACTTGTATGATTAGTTTTATTTGGAGACACAACCCGGTTTCTAAATTATTAAAACACAAACATGACACATCGAACCTTGAAAACGCAGTGAGCTTCACAGAACAATATATGACATGTTACAGATTAAAAAGGCGCCAAACCAAAAATGACATTTACAGTTTTATGTATATGAATATTGCTACTCAACAATAGTACCTATGAACTAGCAGTACCCGGCATGCGTTGCAATTGGCCACGTTCATTCATTCATTCATCACAGCCCATATACGTCCCCACCGAGGGGTTCGAGCCTACCCTATGTTAGGGTGATTAGGCCTTAGTCAACCACGCTGGCCCAGTGCGGATTGGTCGACTTCACATACACCATTGAATTTCTTCGCAGATGTATGCAGGTTGCCTCACGATGTTTTCTTCCACCGTAGGAGCGTCAGACAAATGTACATATGAAATTCGAAATGAAAAACACATTGGTACATGGCGGGTCTCGAACCCCGACCTCCCGATTGGAAGGCAAGTGCCGAGTCCACTGCGCCACTGCGCGAAGTTTTATTACAATCTGATGAATGGTTTCGGAAAGCATAGAGGACAAACATACATAGGTATACATTGATTTTTATTTAATAGATTAGTCGTTGGCTGGGAGTAAAGTACCGCTTTGCTCTCATAACAACGACCAGGTTTTGGTTTGCCAATTTGACTTTGTCCTCCAAATGACTCCCAAACTGCACTGTAACAGAAATTTCCACACCAAGGATCTCAATACCATTGGACATAGGCCGTCTTATTACAAAACATGGACTTAAGTTAGTCCTGGTTTAAACCAGGACTAAGTTGACGCTGCTTTATCTATGTAGGTAGGTATATTGAAACAAGTGAAAGCGCACTACTTACGTTTAAACCAAGACTAACTTTAGTCCTTTAGACCAGGTTTTGTAATAAGAGCGAGGAAGTGTAACTCCCTGGAACCAAGGCGCTACGATAAACGGGTTCTTCTTCGCAGTGAATGCGTACACTTGTGTCATCGTGGGGTTATTGTCTTAGCTCTGCATCCCATTCAGAGACTCGCCCTAGAAAGTCCTCGACTTCCGACCGCCTTTCATGCAATGAGATCCGAGGGAGATTTTGACTGTCGGTATACCGCACATCACCCGTACTGTTCATCCGCATAACAATGTATGTTCTCAATGGACATGTTATTGATATGCAGAATGACCAGGGTTGGGGAGAGCACCGAACCTTGTGGAACGCCAGCATTTATGGGCATGGTTTAGGAGAACCTCACCTTCGCCCTCCAAGGTTTCCGCCGAATGGTGTGTTAGGTATAAAAAATCACCAGCTGAACGGTCGTAACGGAAGCCATATTGTGGGTTGCCAATGAGTTGGTGCTCTTCTAGGTAACGTAGGAAGCGAGAGTTGATGACCCGCTCCATTATCTTGGAGAGTAAGGAAGTTATCGCTACTGGCCTATTTGACGGGTCAGATCGGTCACCCTTTTTAGGAATTGGGTAGACTTGGCAATCTTTCACGAAGATGGAAACAAAAAACGTAAGACTGTAAATGCGCGTTAGTACGGAGGTCAACACAGGGGCGCACGTCTTCAGCACCACTGCTGGGATGCCATCCGGCCCACTCGACTTATGAATGTTATGCATTTTAAACAGGGTAGGGTATTTTGATTTTTAATTTAATTAATACTAGCTGTGCCCGCGACTTCGTCCGCGTGGAATAGTAACTCTTGGCAAAAAGTGGCCTATGTTATACCTTGTATAATTAGCTATCTATTAGTGAAAGTCCTGTCAAAATCGGTCCAGCCGTTCCGGAGATTAGCGGGAACAAACAGACAGACAGACAATTTTTTTTTAAATTGTGTTTTTGTTATTGGTACCCGATACATTCATACCCATTTAGTAAAAACTTGTTATTTTGACATTACAAACATACACTTCAATTTTATTTATTTGTATTATAGATTCAATTAAGTGGGTAGACATGCGAATTTATTTTGTGTTTTTTTTAAACAAAAAGACAAGATCATTTTATATTTTGCAGAATAAGTGGTGTGGCTGACCCCATCTGGGCCACAAAAAAAAACTGAAAAAAAGATTGAGTATGCCGCTATAATACCTAGCTCTAGAGTTTGTCGGCAAGTTTCAGAGTTTGTCGTTTGCGCGTTTCAGAGATATGTGTGGCCCGGCTGGGGTAACGTTACCCCAGCAGGGCCACACAGATCTCGAAAAGGAAACGACCTAGTGAAAATCTGTTTGCTGATATTATAGCAACCTTTGCATTACAGTCCGAGAGATCGTAACATTGGTCAACATCATTTTCGACCTCCTTTCGGACTCCGTCATCAACTTAGATAGGCGGCAGTTAGTCACAGATTGTTGGACAAGTTTCAGAGTTTGTCGATCAACCATTTCAAAGCTCACCTGCAGCAAAGTTGCTGCAACAGCTAGCTGGATGGATCTCGAAAACAAAGCGACGTAACGAGTTCCACAGTTTGAGACTTGCCCATTTCCGAGATATGTGCAGCCCAGCTGTGGTAACGTTACCCCAGCCGGGCCACACAAATATATCTCTGAAACGACACAAATATATCTCTGAAACGACAAACGCAAGCGACAAACTGAAACTTGCCGACAAACTCTTAGACATTATAGTGGCATACTCAATCTATTTTTCAGTTTTCATAAATAAGTCTATTGAGTTGGCTTTACATTTTCTCTTCATTGAAGTTCTTATCTGCCGTGCGACGCGACGGCAACATGCTCGCAGGCGTAAAACCAGGTAAAATAAAAAATAACTTTGTTAATAATCCGGAAATTTTATTTTCATAATTTTTATAATTCTTTTATATTAAAAATAAGATGGGGTGCTGGAGGATTTTAGCTATTTTATTCTTATAGCAGTTTTTAAACTGCAATAGAATTTATAACATACAGTGAAATCCAATAATTTATCTTTAGCTGACAAATGTCAATCCAACTATCGTGAAGCAAATTCTGTACCTACAAACTGTGTAAGTTAATATTAAGGTCCAACAGTGGGCGTCTCTTGGCTGATGTGAATATTAAGGAAAATGTATAATTATGTTCTACTTTGATCCAATGTAAAATACGATAAATAAACCTAAACTCCTGTTGAACATCACACTTAATCATTATTTTTAAGCATTTAGGTAGGTACCTACCTAAGTATACATCTATGTCCAAACATTCCCAATTGTTTTATTGTCAATATTATTTATAACATTTAATGACTTTTCCAATAGCTCTTGTTGTACAATATCAATGGATCTGAAAAAGAATGGAAACCATAGTTTTACACAATATAACGCAAAGAAGTTTACTCTTGTTTTTAATCAACTTCGAATAAGGAGGAGGTTGTATGTTCGACTGTATCTATTTTTTTGTGTGTTCACAGATTACTTCGCCATTTGTGGGCCGAGTTGGTCCCATTGTCACCATGTCATGATCTAAAGATGGAATCCTATTCTGCGTCGGTGTAAATTGAGCCTTAGGGTAGAATAATATTTACTTGTCAAAACACGTAAGAGGCTTTCACTCTCTTCCACCCTGTACGCCCTACTGGCGACTAGGAAGCTACCAAAAAGGACGCGAAAAACTTCACGCACAAAAACCATGGTGACGCGTGCCACATACGTCAGTGATTGAGGGTTAATATTTAGAAACTGTAGAAGAAATCAGCCATTTTTTATGAATTAAGCTTTATAATTATTGTGATATATGTTTTGTCACCTGTTAGCATCCAGTATTTCCCATGTAGTGTCCATAAGTTGACAATAAATATCAGAAACTTTGTTTTGAAAAATATGATTTTCATATCTGTAAGTGTAAAGTAAGAAAAATTGTTTTGTTAAAAAGCTTTAACACATTTACACACAGAATTTTAAAGAAATAAATAGGTGAAATTCGGACCTTTCTGTTCCATAGCCTACTCTGTTTTCTATTACATCCATGGGTGTTGTTAAGAAAAACACCTTATCAGGTTTTGGAAGGCCTATATCTGCAGACTTACACCATCCCAAGTCTAATCCTAAAATATTTCATGAGCAATTACATATAACATTTTGTTATGTTTGAATGTTACATAGTAAAATAGTTGGTATAAAATTAAAAAATACAAGAGTGGATTGAAAGTTTGCAGAATCACATTTCAATAATGTTATATTTTTATTACACAATAATCCTCATTTGCTAACATACTCTTTGATAACATTAATATAAAGATTAATGAAGAAAATTCGAGACAACTACAATACTCTGCTCCATCCTATACCATCCATTGTTAAAAAGGATTGAAGACAATCCTTACTTTAGTCACTTACGTCTATTTCTTAACTTTCCAATCCACCTTTGTATATCTGAAGTTGGATAAACCTTTTTTACCTTTAGCAGCCGAAAAGGCTGCCCCTGAAAAGCAATATCGATCAACAATAATACTAGTCCCTTGTTCCAATGTTTTTAATATATCCTTAGCTTGCTCCCAGCGATTTGCTGAGAATAATAGATGGATAGTCTCGTCTGACAAATTGTTCTAAAAATAAAAAAAATACATTGTTAACATCTTCATGAATTTCAAGATAAGGATCAATTAAGTTGTTTTCTATTACCTGTGATTTTAAGTATTTGTCAATAACTTTACCAATTTCTGTGTTTCGGTTAGGGAAGTTAGTGTATTCTGCCTTTACAAGCTTATTGTTCAAATTTTCAACTGAAAAATAACAAAATATATTGTGTACAGGGAATAAAACAAATCAGCACTTGTATAGCTTCACTGAACCATTCAATTTCACCTAAGGTGTGTATTTAGAGATTATTATAAGGTAGGACTCAGGACCTTTGTGTTGTGTTTTTTTGTTTTTCGAATTTTATATGTACATTTGACAGATGATACAGTGAAGGGAAACATTGGTGGCAATTCTGTAGGCATTAATTGGATTATTAAACTAAATTTTAGTGCTGTCAAATTGTTTTCAATTAAAATTTACATACAAAAAACTAAATCTGACTGCACTGAAACTAAATTTAGTTCAGTCTATTTAATTAAAGCCAATAGAATTGCCACCATTATAAAGCAACCTGCATACATCTGCGAAGAAATTTAATGGTGTATGTGAAGTCAACCAACCTGCACTGAACCAGTGTGGTTGACTAAGGCCTAAACACCCTAACTTAGGGTAGGCTCAAGCCCCTTGGTGGGGACATAATATATGAACTGTGATGATGACAAGAAAGGTATGGTATTGTTTTTATTGTAATAGGCTAGATGAATGAAAAAAAAATATTGCTTTAATAGAAGCTCATTCATATAATAAACAGAAAGAAAAAAATGGTTTTCGAATAACTATAAAAACAATCAAGATATAAGGTATTAAAAAAATTCTCCATCTCTTTCTAGCAAAACGGCAATTGACGTGGAGTTGATATGGCCGTACTAAACAATGACATCACGGTTGTTGTCGGATCTCTCTGTCTAATCGCTTCCAAATTAACAGTTTAAAATGCTTGTATCTCACGCATTTCTAAGCCAATTTTAATTCTAATTTCACATGATTGCATCTTTTTCTACAGTATTTTAATGTTTTATGACGAGATGTGAAAATTTGAATTCAGTCATCATCCCAATTGTCGTCTAAATGGAGAAGAGAGTGGCAAAGAAAACAATGTCATGTTGTGTCCTCTCTGTGCCCAAATGCTTTGCTGACTGAATGTAACTTGTGCTGGTGGGGGCATAAGTATTCTGCCCCTTAATTGTGTAACTCAATATCCAAGACAATCACTTTCAATTTTAAAAGTCAAACTGCAAATAAGATTGCTTAGTCTTACCAACAATCTGATTAACTGGCAACAGTGGCTTTATAAAAGAGCGACTGCACATATTGTATTAAAGGTGCAATGACAGTAAATTAAAAGCTATTGTAACATACATTTTTTCAAGACAGTAAATCCTCCGGTTGCAAGTAGGAAACAACAACTTACGACTTTGGTGTTGTGGTATTTCTTATTTAAAGTTACCTCCTAAGTTTTCTTTGATAAAATGAATTGGCATGTAATAAATTGTTTTTCTTTTTTAGTGGGTGCACTACTTAGGCAGTTGAGAGACAAAACATCGCTTTTGGTCTAGGTATAGGAAAGTTGGTGCATGATGAGCAAGTTAGTACTGATTTCACAAGTTTTTGACATAATTATATTGAGTAACTAGCTGTGCCTGCGAACTTTGTTTCGCCTTACGGTAGATTTCCCGTGGTATTCGCGTCATATTTTTCCCGTGGGAAATATAGCCTATGTTACTCACGAAGAATGTAGATTTCTAATGGTGAAAGAATTTTTAAAAACGGCCCAGTAGTTGTTGAATTTTCCCATAGGAAAGAAATATTTTCCCGCGGTACAAATTATAATATAGCCTATAACCATCAGGGGCAATGTAGCATTCTAATGGTAAAATATTTTTTCAATTCGAACCAATAGTTTCTGAGATTTGCGCTTAGCAACACATTTAGCGATTCATTTTTATATATATTATATATATAGTTAGTTAGTTTGACTGGGCTCTTTCGCACTTAGCCTCTTGATTGGGCCATTGTGCGTCCTGACCTTGCGTCAGCCTACATCCTACTCCATCCATCCCAGGTCCTCCCAGAATGCCAGCAGCCTCTGTGGGCTACTACATGCTTCCGGCATTGATGCCGGGGAGTGGAGAAGTTTCGCCCGTTGGTCGGCCACGCTTGTGCATTCCATAAGGACGTGCTGTGGCATTTCTTCCGCCTCCATGCATCCTCTGCATAGGGGGCCATCTGTCACCCCTATTGTGAATAGGTGTTTGTTTAGGAGAGTGTCCGGTTATAGTAGCTATAACTTTTCGGATTTTGTCTCTCTTTAGTCTGATGAGGGAACGGGCAAGCTTTTTGGATGGTACCGGGATTGCGTTTTTTGTTTGCTTGCATCCCTCATTGGCTCTCCATTCTGTTAGATGTTGTTCCTCGGTTTTCTCACGCAGCCAGGTTTTAATCTGGGCCTGTGGAATAGGCATTAAGGGTTCTGGTCCATACACTTTTGTGTTTGAACTTCTCTTAGCCAATTCATCTGCTGCATCGTTGCCAAGTGAGTCGCTGTCCTTTTATCCATTGCAGAGTTACCCGGTTTGTATCTGCTATGGTTTGGAGCATGTTATGGCATTCCAGTATAAGGAATATATATTATTATATATATAAGGTCACTATAAATAGGTAGTTTATGATGTGATGTTTCATAACAGCTCACCTAATTTTCTGCATTGTGTAGATTTGCCAGTTCTGTCCAGCCCTTCAATAACAATTAGGGCACCACGATTAATTTTCATTTTATATCAAATTATTAAGAGTAATCAGTATTAGCTCATCAAGACTATAGTTTAATAAAATATTTTTTTTTTTTTGATCCTCTTTTATGGCAATTTGTTAATTATGCCAGCGTCAAGTGAAAGATAGATACGTAACAAAAAATACGAAAAATTTAATAATGACCAAACGAAAATACAAGTTGTCAACTTTTGGCGCGAAGTCGCGAACCACAGACACAGAACAATAACAAAAATATTTTCTGGCCGCGTTCCATTTCGCGATTTGTTAATAATCGCGAAATGGAACGCGGCCAGAAAACATTAACAGGAGCGCGTTCAGAACTGAACGCGCTCCTGTGCTCAGGCCGAATTCGTCAGCACCGTGAGTCAAATCTCATTGTCAAGTTGACATTTTGTTTTGGTTCGCTAATGGACTTAATAGTTCGCTAGTTCGATGGTAGAAACATACTCTGTATTTGAATTAAAGGCAAAAATAAGCCAAATATCCTAAAAAAATAATTAAATATAAGGAAAAAATGACGACATTAGACTGTTTTTGTTGAAGAAGAAAACAAAGTACTTTACTATAAACTGTCTCCGAAGACGCTAAAAGAGCAGAAAATGGTAAAAGGTACAAGGCATATTAACGACGAAAGTTACGATCGCTATTTAAATTTTCAAGTACGCGCGCTCTAGGTAGGTGACGTCACACATCGACAGCCGGCAGCCGCTCGCTCGCTAGTCGCAGCGACTGCTCTGCGTTTTGTGTCATACATACCTACTGCGCTCCGTGTAACTTGACTTTTATTGTTTATTAGCCTTTTAATTACAATAATGGAGAAAGGATTTCAACAAGGTCAATCAGATAATTTACCAAAAGTAGACAGTTTTATAGTGTTAACAGACGTTCCGATTTGGTTGAATCCAACGTGATCCAATCAAGTTAATGTCTTTAGTGGCAAGGGTTTTTATTACAAAAACATTTTGCCAGCGTCACGTCAGCTTTTGTTTGTTAAAAAAGAACGAAAAATTAAAAAGATGAACATTCGAAGAACTTGAAGATCTGGAACAAAGGAAAAATACAATTACTATCTACTTAATTTACATCTAAATGAACACAACCTACACAAAAATACTTATTATTTACACTATAATACACATCAAACATGAATGAAATGGAAAAAAAAGGGAAATCAATACCATGCTAAATTTTTATATCATTACAAGTGACAAAAGAAGCTATTACTTTTATTAAAGATGAATCTACTTTACATAAAATGACATCCATACTAGTAGGTGACGGATATTTACACTTGACAAGAGTATTAAAAAAGTTATCACGTTTATATTTAGAGCAAACAAAGAACACATGGTTGACATCTGCTTCTCCCAACCCGCACTCGCACAACGACGAGTCCTAAATTCGCAGCTTTTTAAGGTGAAATGGAAGGCAACAGTGACTGAGACGCAATCTAGTGATAATTGATGACAATTTTCGGCCAGCTCGAAACTTGAAAAACCAGGGCCTAATTGGTAGCTCAGGTTGAAGTTTAGCATAATATGAGCCCTTGGTTTTACTACTACTTGCCCATCTTTGAGACCATTTAACTTTTAAGGCCTGTCCAGGTAAGGATAACAAGTCCATAGGATAAATCTTAAATGGAACTTTGTCCCCACAACTAATAGCTTGCTTTGCAGCAACATCAGCTCTCTCATTACCATATATACCACTATGGCCAGGAATCCAAGCTAACTCCACAATGTAACCATTTTGAGCACATTCCATCAGCAACTGCCTACATTCTAAGATAAGCTCATTCCTGTGACACGATTTAAATGGATTACTCCCTAACAATTTTAAGGCGCTTAAGCAGTCTGAAAAAATTACCACCCTTCGCAACCTAAGCAATAATACATACTTTACCGCTTCTAATAGACCTCTACACTCCCCTGTGAACACAGAGGTCACTGGTGGGCATTTAATCTTTTGTATAATATCATAATTCTCATGATATTCGCCAACACCCACACACCCCATTAAAGATTCTTTTGATGCATCAGAATACACATAATTCCATCCTGTCCAGAATTGATCTTTCAGCCGAAGGAAATGCTTAGAAGTCAAAACATCTCCAATCAAATGAGTAGCCGATGCGCCTACAGACGGTCCGACGCGGTTGGCAATCCAAATGGAAGGGATGCCGTAAAAAGTATTATGTATCTATATCGATATCGATACAAAATACTATTTTGGCCAATACAAAAACACAATTTGTCTTTGCGAAACTCAAATAAATTAACACCTTTTGTTTATATTTTATAAAGTTTATAAATTATAAATAAATAGGTACAGATAGATTTCATGGTTTTCCTTAAGTTTTTCAGGTATTGTTTATTAGAGATATTTTTTCCTGTGATCCGACTCTATCGATTGGTATCATAAAAATACAGGATATTCATTTTCTTCATTTGGCGGGTTCGATTCCCGATCCAGACAGGTGATTATTTAGCAGTCTTTTAATGCGGTTGGATTTGTTTTTGAATTTAAAATTATGAAATCTTTCCGCAGTTATATCTACGGTATCTATGGTACTTTTCCTCCATGTGGCATCGCCTTCGGATGCCTTGTATTGTTTCACTGAATAGGTCCATTCGTTCCATTCGTTTGAGAACTATGAAGCCATAGCCAGACATCCAGATATACAGACACACAGATACACATGTTAAACTTATAACACCCCTCTTTTTCCGACGGGGGTTAAAAAAGTATCGTAGTTACTCGTAAAAATATTGAAACAAAAGTATCAGTACTTCAAATTCAAAGTGTAGAGTACTTCAACGTCAGTCAGTGACTTGAAAACAGCAACAAATTAAGTAGGTGCGTATAAACAATAATAAAAAAGCATCTGTAAATTCACAAATCAAATTATATTAGGTAGGTACTCATAAAAAGGGCAATGTTTGTTAATAACTATGTTTATAATCCACAGCAGGATGTACAGTAAGCTCCCATTCAAGCTTTACATTGACACTACGAATACCGCCACTATTACAAGCGACCTATGAACGATCCAAAGGTCAAATAGTAAAGCTTGACAAAGAGCTTACTGTAAAATGCGTAACTAAACGTGCGAAAATAAATAAATAACGAAAACCCTATTAAAACACAAATAAAAAATAAACAAAATTTTTGCAATACATTTTTTTTCTCTACTTTGTGGTTTGGCAGGACAGCAGTCGAGTCATTTTAGTTTGGGCCGATTTTTCAATCATATCAGATATCAGATAAAAGTCAGTTAACTTTTATCTGAGGAATAACAATGACAGTTTGACTGCTTTTGTATAGAAAATCTGTCATATCGCCATATTTATTCAACAGTTAAGAGTTATCTGACAATTGAAAAACCGGCCCTAAATTATTAATTTATTACTTTAAGCACACATAATTAAATTAAATAACAAAGTATCGATACTTTTGTCTTTTGTCGTGTCCCTACTTGTCGGATGAGCGATCGGGCCGTCAAGCAACCAACAAGCTAATAATAATTATGTCGGGCCGACAGCCGTACACACGTTCCAATTTGATCGGGGTCGGACGGTTGGCTCCAATCAAATCGGATCGTCTGTTACGGCTATTATGGTGGCTCAATATTTTTCCGCAAATAGTGATTATATAGCAGCGGAAATGCGAGGACTCAAACTGAAACAAAATATTTCCTCAATATGGTCGGAAGTGATCGGATTCGGGATATCTTCATGGAGTATCTTGTGAATCAGTTGTTTTTGCCTACGTTTTTGCACTACAGATCGTTAATTTTTTTAACTGTCTTTTGCTGACAAGAAAACTTAAGAGGGCAACCATCTTTTTTTTAGTACTAAACCAATTTATATTTGACATAATTTTCCATGTCATTTTCAATCTGAAATAATAGTTACATGCATAGTTAAATTTTTTTTGTAGCACCTTCAAATGTATGTTCTACGACTGATGAAGTCAAACAGTTTAGTGTACCTACCTACAATCAAGTGTATTTTCTGTGGTATTACCTTTTTTTGAGGCGGAATAATGCGATTATCGATACTGGCACATAAAGTGACGAGCCCCGTGTACCCATATGCCGGTCTCCGGTGGCTAATTCACTAATTCAAAGCCTCCGCCGGAATCTTTACACCACATATGATAAAATAACTGGGGATCGGGAAGGCCACTTCTCCGAGCCATCAGACCGGGGACGATCCTGGTGGACTAGCCGCCAGGTTACGCCAAGGGGAGCCACCAGATTGCCAGTTGTGTTCTGTGGTATTGCCTAGGTTGCGCTTTGCAACTTTCATACAAAAAATGTCAAGGCTAAATATTTACCGAAGCTTTCGACAAAAAATGGCCAATGGTTTGAAAGTTAACAAGTTTATGAAGTTACAATAAAAGCTAATCAACAGAATAGATACGTAGGTATCACCTATTTAGGATTAGGTAGGTAGGCAAACGGTGTCCACGGCGCAATCACCGCCATGGACCATCGATACCGTTTACCTACCGCTGGACCTCCGGAGACAGAGTACATCCAAGGGGTTTTTACCCGGGTAAGCCTTACTCTAGGATGAGTCCTTTTGGGTGGAGAACCCCAGGAGATCTCGTCGTGCACCCAACGGCGGGAGAGTTATTAAAAAGCGTTTTCAGCTTGGTAAAAAAACAGCTGGGAAATGGTAAATACTATAGACGTACCTATATAGGACCAACAACCAAATCAAATACCCGCAGGTCTAAGATACTCATTCAAAAGTTAGTAGGTGCCTAACACAAATAAAAAATAAACAAAATTTTTGCAATACATTTTTTTTCTCTACTTTGTGGTTTGGCAGGACAGCAGTCGAGTCATTTTAGTTTGGGCCGATTTTTCAATCATATCAGATATCAGATAAAAGTCAGTTAACTTTTATCTGAGGAATAACAATGACAGTTTGACTGCTTTTGTATAGAAAATCTGTCATATCGCCATATTTATTCAACAGTTAAGAGTTATCTGACAATTGAAAAACCGGCCCTAAATTATTAATTTATTACTTTAAGCACACATAATTAAATTAAATAACAAAGTATCGATACTTTTGTCTTTTGTCGTGTCCCTACTTGTCGGATGAGCGATCGGGCCGTCAAGCAACCAACAAGCTAATAATAATTATGTCGGGCCGACAGCCGTACACACGTTCCAATTTGATCGGGGTCGGACGGTTGGCTCCAATCAAATCGGATCGTCTGTTACGGCTATTATGGTGGCTCAATATTTTTCCGCAAATAGTGATTATATAGCAGCGGAAATGCGAGGACTCAAACTGAAACAAAATATTTCCTCAATATGGTCGGAAGTGATCGGATTCGGGATATCTTCATGGAGTATCTTGTGAATCAGTTGTTTTTGCCTACGTTTTTGCACTACAGATCGTTAATTTTTTTAACTGTCTTTTGCTGACAAGAAAACTTAAGAGGGCAACCATCTTTTTTTTAGTACTAAACCAATTTATATTTGACATAATTTTCCATGTCATTTTCAATCTGAAATAATAGTTACATGCATAGTTAAATTTTTTTTGTAGCACCTTCAAATGTATGTTCTACGACTGATGAAGTCAAACAGTTTAGTGTACCTACCTACAATCAAGTGTATTTTCTGTGGTATTACCTTTTTTTGAGGCGGAATAATGCGATTATCGATACTGGCACATAAAGTGACGAGCCCCGTGTACCCATATGCCGGTCTCCGGTGGCTAATTCACTAATTCAAAGCCTCCGCCGGAATCTTTACACCACATATGATAAAATAACTGGGGATCGGGAAGGCCACTTCTCCGAGCCATCAGACCGGGGACGATCCTGGTGGACTAGCCGCCAGGTTACGCCAAGGGGAGCCACCAGATTGCCAGTTGTGTTCTGTGGTATTGCCTAGGTTGCGCTTTGCAACTTTCATACAAAAAATGTCAAGGCTAAATATTTACCGAAGCTTTCGACAAAAAATGGCCAATGGTTTGAAAGTTAACAAGTTTATGAAGTTACAATAAAAGCTAATCAACAGAATAGATACGTAGGTATCACCTATTTAGGATTAGGTAGGTAGGCAAACGGTGTCCACGGCGCAATCACCGCCATGGACCATCGATACCGTTTACCTACCGCTGGACCTCCGGAGACAGAGTACATCCAAGGGGTTTTTACCCGGGTAAGCCTTACTCTAGGATGAGTCCTTTTGGGTGGAGAACCCCAGGAGATCTCGTCGTGCACCCAACGGCGGGAGAGTTATTAAAAAGCGTTTTCAGCTTGGTAAAAAAACAGCTGGGAAATGGTAAATACTATAGACGTACCTATATAGGACCAACAACCAAATCAAATACCCGCAGGTCTAAGATACTCATTCAAAAGTTAGTAGGTGCCTACTAACGGCTGAGTGTCTATAGGTAGGTGTACATGTTTAGGTAACATGAATCGTATCCTAATCCCATCTAATACTATAAATGCGATAGTGAATTAGTTTGTTGATTTATTTTTGTTACTTTTTCACACCTGAAATGCTCAACCGATCATCTTGAAATTTTGCATATACACCTTGTCAGAGGCACCTACAGAGAAAGAGATTTCATCCAGCAAAAAATTATAGTTCCATCGGGATTCACGTAAAACACTCAGCAGCTCAGCTACTATTCATCGCGACGCCAGAAGGCGCTGCTGTGGCGCCATAAAGAAACCAAGCACCAAGCGGGCGAAGCAGGGGGCGGCCGCTAGTTTTTCTAAAAAATTGGGTACCTATGTTGACTTTTGTTGACGGTAAAAAGAAGGTAGGTACCTTCATTTTACCGTCAACAAAAGTCAACATATTCAATCATACATACCTAGGCTATGTGGTTTAAAAAGTGACAAAAAGAAGACATTACACCAATAAACCTCGTAATACAACTTAGTTATAAGTTATTTTCTAGTAGGTAATACCCCGAAGCTTAGAATATCTAATTACATATTAAAATAAAAAATAATAATGTAATATAGACTAGATAGAATAGACAAGCGTCGATGGCGTAGTGCGTTAGGCTGTCGCCTTCCAATCTGGAGGTAGCGGTTCGAACCCTGCCACGCACGTACCAATGTGTTTTCAAATTTTGAATTCATATGTATGTTTATTCGACGCTTTTACGGTGAAGCAAAATATCGTGAGGAAACCTGCACACACCTGTGAAGAAAGAATTTCTTTACAGGATGTGTGTGAAGTCGACCAACCCGTACTTGGCCAGCGTGGTTGACTAAGGCCTAATCGCCCTAGTTTAGGGTAGGCTCGAGCCCCTCGGTGGGGACGTATATTATGAGCTGTTGATTATGATGAATGTAATATGTATAGAACACACTATACCGAATAGACACTATACCGAAGATATCCCGGACGTCAGCCTGTACGAGATTAGTATGGCTCTCAAACAACTAAAAAACAACAAGGCGGCGGGTGATGACGGAATCACTACAGCTTCTGAGAGCGGGCGGTAAGCCGATACTTAAAGTCCTCCAGAGGCTCTTTAATTTCGTAATCCTCGAGGGCAGAACGCCTAAAGCATGGAGCGAGAGTGAGGTCATCCTGTTCTTCAAAAAGGGTGATAAAACACTCTTGAAGAACTATAGGCCGATCTCACTCCTGAGTCATGTTTATAAGTTGTTTTCGAGAGTCATTACGAATCGTCTCGCTCGCAGTTTTGACGACTTCCAACCTCCCGAGCAAGCCGGTTTCCGAAAAGGCTATAGTACCATAGACCACATCCATACGCTGCGGCAGGTTATACAGAAGACCGAGGAGCATAATCTGCCACTTTGCTTGGCTTTTGTGGACTATGAGAAAGCCTTCGATTCGATCGAGACATGGGCGGTGCTTCAGTCTCTCCAAAGGTGCCAAGTGGACTACAGGTACATAGAGCTGCTAAGGTACCTATACGGAAATGCCACTATGTCAGTTCGACTCCAGAGCCAGAGCTCTAATCCAATCCAATTGCAGCGAGGTGTAAGACAGGGAGACGTTATCTCTCCAAAACTCTTTACCGCTGCATTGGAGGATATTTTCAAGCTTCTGGATTGGAAAGGATACGGCATTAACATTAATGGCGAGTACCTAACACACCTCCGTTTTGCCGATGATATAGTTCTAATGGCTGAGACCTTGGAAGACCTGAACACCATGCTCGGAGATCTCAGTAGTGCTTCCCAAAGAGTGGGTCTTAAAATGAACATGGATAAGACGAAAATCATGTCGAATGCCTATGTTGTACCCACTCCAGTTAATATTGGGATCACTACACTTGAAGTTGTAGACAACTACGTATACCTGGGACAGACAGTCCAGTTAGGTAAGTCCAACTTCGAGAAAGAGATCTCTCGTCGAATCCAGCTCGGATGGGCAGCTTTCGGGAAGTTACGAAAAATATTCTCGTCCAAATTACCTCAGTGTCTCAAGACGAAAGTCTTTGACCAGTGTGTGTTGCCAGTGATGACCTACGGAAGCGAAACGTGGCCATTCACTATGGGTCTCGTCCGAAGGCTCAAGGTCGCTCAGCGGGCAATGGAGAGAGCAATGCTTGGGGTGTCCCTGCGTGATCGGATCCGAAATGAGGAGATCCGCAGGAGAACTAAAGTAACCGACATTGCTCGAAGGATTGCTCAGCTGAAGTGGCAGTGGGCGGGACACATAGCTAGAAGGACCGATGGCCGTTGGGGCCGAACGGTTCTTGAGTGGCGACCACGATCCGGACGACGCTCAGTGGGTAGGCCCCCGACCAGGTGGACCGACGATCTGGCAAAGGTCGCGGGAAGCCGCTGGATGCGGGCAGCGCGGGACCGATCGTTGTGGAGATCCATGGGGGAGACCTATGCCCAGCAGTGGGCGTCGTGCGGCTGCGATGATGATGATGATGAATATGTATTAATTTATTATGAAAATGTTTTTATTATGTTTATTATCTAAGAATTTAATATGTTTATTTAGTTTTATTTAATCCTAGAGGGTGGTGGGCCGGAATTTTGTCACACAGGCTTGTCATTTAAATAAAATATAGTTGTTAGAGAATAAAATGTAGTACCTATAATGTAAGCTATTGTGAAGATATAAATAAAAATTATTATTATTCTTTTACTTACATCGAAATGGTCATCACAACAAAACCCAACGGTCTTAGGGCCCGTTTCACAACGTTCATCCACTTTTTACGTCTTTTGGCATTCAATGGCACTTCAAAAAATAGTTTTGTAGGCGTTTTAATAGCTGAATTTGTACACATAGGTGCTACATAGTATTTATAATATGGCATAATGTTGATTCACACCTTAGAGTCACGTAAAATCGCGCGCACCAGTAGCACAGAGCTAACGAAGTACATCAGGCCGCGCGTGCCTCTCCCCGCTGTCGATGTGTGACGTCATCAACGTTCCGCGACTCGCTTTATAAATCCGGACGGCGCGGTAACTTTGAACGCTTATAACTCGGTTACTTTTTAAGATATCAAAAAAATAAAAACACTGTCGTATTTCTCCAGGTAAATTCTTTTTGAGGTTATGTTTGTTTTGATATTATTGACATAAGCGCGTTCACGATCGTTCCGAAACGATAGCATGCGAATGGTGGCAATACTGTTGGCACTCATTCGATTAAACTATAATTTTAGTGCTGTCAAATTGTTTTCAGTTAAAATTTTCAAAACCAAATTTAGTCATGGACTTGTCGATCGACGTATATCGATCCACAAAAGCATCTGTCCTTTTCATTCCTTATGAATATCTGTCAAATTTATCGTTTTTTGTCGAGTATGTCGATCTTAGCTGTCAAATTTTGGGCAGGCAAATGTAGGGCAGAATTGACACTATTAGGCGCGTTCGGATAGCATCGAGGTGGCAAAAATAACTGTTAAAAATGACAAAATTGACACAAGGAGCGTTCGGTTAGAAGAAATGTGAACAAAAGTTGCATTTTTATCTGTTTACGTCAACCGTTCGGATAGCTGAAAAAATGTCCAAAATGGCATTGTGAACTGCCAATTTCGCCCCAGCTATCGAAGAGGGTCAAAAGTGGCAGTTTTTGACATTTACGATTTTTGACGTTTACTAAACGTAAAATTTTTGACACGATTGAATAAGTTTTAACGAAATAAATTTTATTTTCATTAATTAATGGAAATTAATGATCGTTAATCATGAAGTGAGCTTATTACATCATAATACATCCAGAATCTGGAAACTGAAAATAAATTTAGGTTATAATAGCTTATGACTTTGACATATTGATAATGTAGCGTTCGGTTAGGGTGTGGAGCAAAAATTGCAAAAATTTCATAACGGTTAGGGTGTGGAGCAAAAATGGCAAAAATTTCATAACCTTCTAACCGAACGCTTTACATCAACGCCAATTTTGATAATGCTAAAAACGCCACCACAGGCTACCCGAACACGCCTTTCGAGAGCTGGGGCGAAATTGGCAGTTCACAATGCCATTTTTGACATTTTGTCTGCTATCCGAACGGTTGACGTAAACAGATAAAAATGCAACTTTTGTTCCATGGACCTAGTATTGTTCACATTTCTTCTAACCGAACGCTCCTTGTGTCAATTTTGTCATATTTAACAGTTATTTTTGACATCGTGATGCTATCCGAACGCGCCTTAAGTATTCTGAGTATTACACTAGCTTGCTACTAATATAGTAATCTGTGTATTACACTCGTAGCACAGAATAGATAATAGTATGCTCGTAGGCTCTGTGGGGCTAGCACGCAGGAGACTCGAAAATCGAATCGAAATCCGAATCGAGGAGTTTGTATGGTAATTTTAGTAGTTCTGCTACTCACCGCCGTGGCGCTAATAAAATTGCCGTACAAATTCCTCGATTCGGATTTCGATTCGATTTTCGATCCTCTTGCGTGCTAGCCCTTAGATCATTTAACCTATGGATGCGGTACGCAACAAATCGCAGTATAAATTTTTCTGCCACTTTTCGCGGGAGGCGAGGTAAACACGCTACGCACACTACGAAAATGTTTATGAACACACACTATGAAAATATTACCCTACAATGAAGAAACACACACACATCGACAAATTAACGTGTATCTACGCAATCCCCACCACAAAGAATTAATGTCCCTAGTGATGTGACACAAAGAATGAGTAACTATTTGGGTCGTCTTGAGTGAATGATTGAAATGTTACAATAAATTGTATTTTCATTACTATACCCTGTTCGGCTAGAGTTAATAAAAACACAATGAAGACAGGGTTTCTTAAATTAGTACAAAGCGAGGCCTGCTAATTATTATTAAAATGCTTTAATTAGTTTTTGTGTCAAATACAGCAATTTCACTTGCTATTTAGCTGATCGACTAAAATAAATATATATTTTCAGTCATAGGCGTAGGTATAATGTTTTGATGGGAGGGGGGGGGGGGACGATTTTATATTTTCAGTTAAAGAAAGACAAAAGACAGTAAGCGCTCCGATGCGTAATCATAATTTTTATCAGCTCTCGGGGATGCTATGTTTGATGACTATCGATCCAAGATGGCCGCCGCCACAAAATGGTGGATTACGGTTTTCACAACTCTCTTAATATGGGTATCAAATGCAAGGGCTTGACTAGTAGAATACCACACACTATGATAAATGTAACTGGTTTATTTACATTAAAATACATCAAGTAATTAGTCATGGTCAAAGTAAAATAAAGGTACCATGAAAAGTCACAGAACAAAACTAAACAACAAAACAAATAACAGAACGACACTCCGGAGTGCGATCAAAACAATGACTAGTGTGACTTGACTTGCGCCACGCTTCTATCTGAACCCGTCGAAACAAGTTAGCGCGGGGTGCAGTGGGAGGGTGGGGGTCTATCGGGAATGTCTTAGATGTTTTACGTGAGAATTGTTACTACCAAGAACTAATTTCTGATTTTATTATATATCTACCTACATAGTTATAAACATGTTTAATAGGTAGGCACTTTTTCGTTTAGCTTTGCTCGTATGGTAGAAATTTGCTATCTCGTGCAAGTAAAAGGCACGAGGTGGCAACTTACTGCCATACAAACAAAATTAGTATTTTAGAAAACCTTTCATTTGTGATAGGGCCCAACGTGTTATAACGCTTGGGACGATATCGGGCATTTTCCTTTAAGTTGCACCAAAAAATGTGAGTTAAAGAAACATAAAATTCCTTGCTACACGTATGTGGCGTTATTAGTAGTTTATATGAAGTTTAGTTCAGATAGCACCTTGTGTAAAAAAAGGGGGTGCGAATTTTAATTGAACTCATCCGTACTAAATACGTATTTTTTTTAAGTGCTGGCTCCATACAAAAATCAGTTAATTTTTTTTTGTTTTTTTTTTACTTTTTCGCAAAATTTGTCAACCTTTCCGCTCGCGACTATGTCCGCGTTATTTTTGTTTTCCTGTGGGAAGTTTATATTTTCCCGTAGGAAAACTACCCTATATCCTTCCCCTGGTCTCGAACTATCGCCATGCCAACTTTCATCAAAATCGGTTCAGTAGTTTCGAAGCCTATTCAATACAAACAAACAATCAAATCTTTCCTCTTTATAATATTAGTATAGATGATTTTCGCCAATTTAAGAAAAAATATTGCGTGTATTTAGTCTGAATTCTATATTGCTTTGAAACTTCAATATCCTAAATATGTTTCTTTTCCCATATTAATAAGCCGAATGATTCAATAGTACCACTATTCATTGTATCAAAAGTGGTAGAAATCTACGGTACTAATTGTACTAATACTCGTACTGTACAATTACACTTCCACGGCGGCGGCGCCCTAACGGCGTGTTTAGTACAGGATATAACAAGCTGGCACCCATCCATGTTAAAATAGTCATACATATAAATATTATGGTGATATTAAAAATTCTAAAGTGCAAAATTAGTTTAGAATTTATCCATACATTTTTTTACTAATCGTACTATTTGTATGAAGACTACTTGTTTATAAATTCAAGTTTATTACTTACTGATGTTGGAGGTACCTATAAAATTTAAGGGTTTTCTTCGATGTTCATGGGATCCCATAATCAGATCCTGACTTTGGTGACAATGGGACCAGCCCAAAAAAATATACTCTATCGAATACGAAAAGAATTTCGAATACACAAAAAAAGACAAAAAACATGGGTACGCATCGAATTGAGAACCTCCTCCTTTTTTGAAGTTGGTTTAAAAGAATAGAAAAATAAACAAATTACCTTTTAAAAGAAATATCTTCTAATTAGCCTTTTTCGTCACTTACTAATATTCAGTAAAAACATAAACTAAAATAATAAATTCAAGTATCAATTTACACTGGCTGACTAGTCACACTATATTGGCGCGTCGCGTTGTGTCTCGCTCGAACACAGACCTCGCAGTCGGCACCTTACGTCCGCATTTACCTAAACTTGAGCAGTGAAATTTTGTGAAAGGGCTCTTAAATAAAGAAAAAAAGTATATTGTATAGAAAAAGATTTTTAAACTACAAAGCAAAGTTGAGCAATATAATAGGTAATAATATAATATTTTCTTGATATTTTTTTGTTCTATTATATTACACGTGAATTTCTATTTTAATCTTATATCTGGTTAAACAAACTCCGGAGTGAATGAATGATAAATAAAAATATGAATCAGCATCATTCACTCACGTTGTCCCAGCACTAAGCAATAATGCCCGTGTCACAGATAATATAATGCCCGTGTATTGTGTTGAGCTACCATCGTACCATTGTATTTTTCTATCGTAACGGCATAAAAAATACTTCAAAATTGTAAACAAATGAAACACGGTAATGTATATTTTATACTTAAATGTGATAGGAAACGCCATAATCTCGAAGATTTGAGTAGCTGGATCACCTTTTGCAAGAGGAAACTGCACAATTAACCATTTTTTGGAGCTCTTAGTGCGACACGAAAACGACACCAAATGGCAGCTGCCGCGCGTCAATTAGTTTTATATAACGTGTATGGTCATATGGTCAGCGTAAATTGGCAGAGGGGTTCGCCCAGCCTTGCCGTCTCCCGTAATGAATGCTCTAAGTGCTAGCCCCACTGAACGCGCTCCTAGTTTGTGCGCTCCTGTCTTCAATGTTTTCGTGAATTGGAACGCAGTCATATTTTTTTAAAATTTGTGCTTGTTGCTCTAGGCACAAGTTTCTTTTCTTCGAGATTTTAAAATGATTGCGTTGAATTAATATGTATTACAGATATTTTTTTAAGTTAGGTACCTGCTATAACAATGACGAAAAAAGGGTTTAAAGTAACTGATCTCAAACGTGACAAGAAAATTGGTGTAGCTGCCGGAAATTTGGATGAATTGATAGAGAAATCGTGTAAAAAGTTGGGGGTGAGTAATTTTTTTCACGTTTAGATTTATTGCAGCAAGCTTTAGAAATAGAATAGTAAATATACTATACTTGCCACATTCAAATCGTTATTGTTAATAGCTATCCAGTGATCTAGTAAAGTGTGTCAAAACCTTGACATATTTACTGTCGCCTTGAGTCCTTGACCTAATTTTCCAGTTCAATGTCGCCTCTACGGAATGCAGGCTATTTGTAGCTGAGGATGGGACCCGTGTTGAGGAAGATGAATACTTCAATACTCTGCCTCCACAAACCTTGTTTGTTTTGCTTAAAAATAAAGAAACAATGGTAACTGGTATGTTCTTATCACAACATTAACTTTTAGAGGACATTTAACATTAACATAGAATTCTTTTCCCTCATCACATTATTTAATTATGATACTTAAGAAGATATGTAAGCTTACTTTTATTTCTTTATTCCATGCCGGGTTCAATTAAGGTTGTCTACTTTTTGCACACAACATATATTGATATTGTAATTAAAGTTCTATTATCAGTGCTGGTTTTAGCACTACCAGCACCCTCAACGAGATTTTTACGGCCGGCTAAGATTTAAATTCAAACCCATATGAAAAAAAGACAAAGGATATATTGAAATAACTATTTATTAAAAGGAATAGTTATTTATAAAACAAAACTAATTAAATTTTACATTTTTCTAGCCTTTTTATCAGCGAACTCTTTTTTATCAAAGTCAATATTTGCAGCAATTTCATCTTCGATTGACAAAGTTGCCAAGTTTGGCAATCTAGATTAAGAAGTTGTTGATTGCAGACAGGTTTGTCAAAAATAATGCCAACTCTTTTTAACTAAAATGTCAAAAGAGATAGATAATGTGTTTCTCTATGGTCGGGGATTCCCGATAAAATAAACTGTATATTCAAATTCAAATTTACCATTTTTTTTAAATTATACCAGGGCTGTCCAGACCAGACACAATCGCTGGCCAATCCAAATCATTGTATAGATTGGAGGGCCGCAGAAACGAATATATAACCTGAAAAAAAAATTACTAAGCTAGTTCTTGGTAAAGTAAAGTATGCCGTCCCATATAAAGGGGCGCTGCACCCCTTCATATCTGGCGCCCTGGGCCGTCACCCAACTGCGCCCTACCCTAACGCTGCTACTGTCTATTATATTATAAATGCAATGTATCTTAACTATCTAGCAATGTCGCAGTTCCCTTGCAGGGTTCATATTTGTAAGTACTTATAAAAATGTAAATATCTTAATGTAACAACATGAAAGCAATAAAGGAAGGAATATGAATATGAAAAATTAAATGTTGCATATTCACTGGAGAATTTCCTAAAATGAGATAACTAGCACACAAAATATCCATTGATAGTGATAAGATTGATAGATTTAGATAAGCTTTAAAAAAATGTGTAAAATTTTTAAATCATATTAATTTGTAACTATTTTCCTGTTTACAGACTTTGATTTTTACTATAACATGATTCGTTCAGTGAAAAAGGAATACATTGAGACAGGAACAGCAGCTAAAGAGTTTTTTAGTTCAAACATCAAAGAGAAATTTAAGGTTTTTCAAAGATATATTGCAGCCGCAAATGACGCCCGCACAATGTTAAGTGAGAGAACACATGACCCAGAATGGTTTAATGGTATGTGATTTGACTGAAAGTAGTTTTATTTATTTATTTGATCACAGACGAGCAGCTTATAGCTGATGTGTCTATTTCAGGCACTGTTGAAATTTCTTTGTTTCTTTTAAATACTGAAATACTATGTAAAATAAAATTAACATTATAATTTGAGTTTCAGTTTCACCTTAATTTTTTGTCAATTTATTTTAGGTGTCTTAACAGGTGTGATAATTGTTATGTTGTTATAAAAAATAATATATCTAAAAATTTACATTAATTGTTTTGATCCTTTTTTAATTTGCAGACTTTCCGCAGAAACAATAAAAAAAATACATGACAGTTTTTTTAAATGGTCAGTTTCAACTTTTCAGTCTTTGTTATGTTTTTCAGGGTTAGAACCATCAGAAAAGACAAAAGAACAGTCCATGTCAAAACGTGTCAAAGAACGTATGAGAGGGTACTATTACAAAACAAAAACTGCTTTACAATCATCAGAGCTATATATACATTCTAAAAATGGACGAGGAAAGAAATTAATTGATCAGTTTTTAAAAGATCTTCATAAAATACTTGAGTCAAATAAATACAATGAGCCATACTTTAACAGAAAAGCTTCTAAAAGTGAGCGTTTGTGCACTGAGAATGGGTTGTTCCAATGTGGGGGGCTCTGGTGCAGTGATTCTTGCACTTATGAGGGTGAGCATGTGATCAATCCTTACAGGAGTCGTGAGGAGCGGATCATATTTCAAACATGGAATTTAGACCATAAGATAGAATTATCAAGGTCTATTATACCTAAGATACTAAATGCTATTGAATGTTTACACAATGGCAATTTCACGTGTGTATCTTGTGAAAATAATTATAAACAAGGCATTATCGAAACTGACAGGTACTATCTGCAAATTTTCACTTGGAACAACTTAAAGCTTGTTCACATTGTCTGCCATTATAAAGGAAAGCATGATGCCAGTTCTAATGTATACACTTTATGTAAAGGTTGTTACAATCAACCGAGTATTGAATACAGTAAGTGAAACTATTTGTGTTTAGAATAAGTTATATAGAATACATAGCTATATTATTTGGTATTATGCAGTGTTAGTAGCGATGTTGTTTGTAATGGATATTTATTTAAAATCATTTTAGACATGTTGAAAATGTAGTTTTCATAGTATCTGCTTTGTATTCAATATACCCAATTTAGTAATTAGTTATAAACAACTAAAATAGATACCTATCTAAACTATAAATTAAGAAACGCTTAAAGTTGATGGAATTGTTGATGTTGTCAAAAATGTAATAGGTAACTCTTGATTTTTCTATTCCTCAGATTGATCTCCTTATCCCAAATGTTTTAAAATGTAGAATGTTCTAAATGTTAGAAAAGTTAATCAGAAAATTATATTTTTGAAGTAAATGTTATAAAAATAATCTAATTTTGATACAGTTATATTACTTAAGAAGGACAAGAGTTATATTTTGCATGTACACGGTGTTTCAAAATAACCCAAAATTTTCATTTAAATCATAGTATCTACATAAAAATTTTGGGTTGAATGACATTACGTGTAAACACATTTTAATAATGAGTTTTCGATAAAGAATTGATTATTTATTGGTTATTTTGAAACACCGTGTATATACATTTTAGGGCGTCGAGAGAATGGTGACTAGATGTTACAGATGTAATCTGCTTGATTCTATGACAGGCTGTTGTTATTCAGAGCGAGTGTTAAATTTAAATAAACTCACCAAGTACTTGATAATACCTATATGAAATAAAATAACTTATTTCACTTCAGCTAAGATTTTGTTATAACTTGAATGCAAGTTACGATTAATGTCTGTGATTAGGCTATTTCCCCCTTTTGCAGTTTGAAGTCGTTTGGATCAAAATCAACAAAACAACGCGGTATGTCATACAACTTCACCATGCTAGGCATGGAAATAATTGCTGTTTTTCATTCATATTCATTTAATTAAATGGATGATTTTTTTCATACGATTTTACAGGCAACAATTTTTATTTTGTGGTTGTCTAATGCCGCCTCAATTGCTGTTTGCTTCTATGAAGTACGTATTATGATGAATAATTGCTTAAATGAAATGTTACATATTAGTTGTTTGATTTCGATTTTCACGGTACGTAGGTGGCTATATAAACGTTTTTAAAACGAATTATCCTTCTTATTTGAACTTGATAGGCCCGCCACACTATGCTCCTCGAGCTGCTCATCGCCTTGCTCCTCGCACTGTCGCAATGTTGCCCTCTCCGCCCACACACTGCTCTACTCGCGCAATTAATCGCGACGCTCCGCACTTGGTTATTTGCCTTTGCTTTACAATAAACGTCTAAACTTGGTATAGCTAATCATGTTAATGTCATACAAAGAAATATAAATCGACGTCGTCATCCACAGCAACAGAGATAGCTGTATGACATATATTAACAGCAATAGAACGATGAAGTACAAACTGTACAAGTAATAACATAAGACGGTTTAAAAATATGTTGCTTAATTCCCGTCATTTAATTTTTATGTAAGTACGTGAGCGCTCGATGCGGACTGTGTTCGCGCGATTATGTGGCCAGACATTCGCGCTCATATTGCCGGTCCTTTGACTCGCGTCCAAAAACCGACAAAATAGGGAGCGGTGGGCATGACGAGGAGCATGACGTGCGGCATGACGAGTAATGCTGCCACACTACGTCTCTGCCTCCTTTCCTCGCTACTTCCCATACCACTCGTCGAGTGTGTGGCAGGCCCATGACGTAAAAATATGTGACATCTTTGTAAAATCTAAGTGTTTGTCTTTTTCTAACATGCACTTGGTACAAATCATTCCTACTCACTCAAGGACTTTGTTCGCCCTCCTTATCATTATTAACTATAAAATGAATAATGCGAAAAAATCAGAAATCACAGACTATGAAATGAAATGCGATTGATCTGCTATTTCACAGAATAACAGTATATGTGTATGAAAGTATCAATCTACCTATCTGTTATTTCAAGGAAGGTTGGGAGCGACCCCCAGCAGGCTACTGCGGCTTGTACAGATCTATTGTGGCCAACCCTTCATATTAAAGGTTTTCAATTAGGCCCGCAGCGGTAAAGACGCCAATGAACTTTTTCGAGACAGAGCCTTCGCATTATAAGGTGGCAAGCTGAGACCACCTAGAGCTTGGCTCCTAGTGTGGGTGAAAGCATAGCGCCCACAAGGAATGTGAATTTGTGTCTCGTCGTCCTCACCAGGGCATTGGTCAAGCCTATTTTGTGTAGATGTTTGTTGAGTGACCAGTTAAGGCTCTAGTTTTGGATGGAATTAGCAGGTGTGACAAATGATGATCATTATATATATTTTTTCATATGCTATTTATGAAATTAATGTCCCATGCCTACACCATATTCCCGCCGGGTGAATTAAGATTACAAAAAATATATATATTTACCAAATAAAAAGTAATTAGGACCTATCCTATAAACCTAGGCCTTACTGTATGTATGTTATACTTTTGTTTTTACGTACCGCGTTTACTTGTTTTTGCGCTTGATTTCGCTACAAGTGTTAGTGGATCGTGAGATCCTAATATTTTGATTTGATATAAAATGTAGTTATCTTGTGAATAATTTGTATTTGCAATCATCCTTGAAAGTGCTTACCTTATCGTGAATCTTGAAAGTGTTTCAAATCTGAGAAATGATGTAAATGATTCAATAACCAATTTGACAATTACTCCAAATTTCGATTAGCTATTAGGTTCTGGAAATACCTAGGTCGCAGACGGATCTAGATTGTATATAGATCTATAGTGATAGAGGACCACTCAAAGGTCCTAACATTCATAATTTTGTCAAGATTAAAATACAGCCTGTTTTCACGATAACAAGATATAAATTGTTTTAAGCATAACAATAACGTAAAAAAAACGAAAAGATTTCGGAAACAAAGTTAAGGTAAGCGATTTATAGGTAAGCACTCAATATTACACAGGGTTTTATAGATAACCATTTCAATTTTTATTGAAATAAACATACTTTTTTTAATTAATCCTTTATATGACTGAACAAAAGTAAATTAATTAATACATATTTTCATTTACTTTTGACTGACTAGCTCTTTATCGTATATCAAATTTTGTACTCTTTAGAATAATTATTTTAAATAATAAAAGACAACAAAAATATAAAAGAAATAAACAGAAATTAATTTTTATTTAAATTAAGTTTATTAAATATAAGTTTGTATTTTCAAAACAATACATTTTTTGTTTTTGCTAATAAGGCAGTGTGAAGTTGTATTTGTGTGCCATACAATGGTTGTAAGGGAGTGTTTAATTTTTATTACATTGCTTACGTATTAATCCCACATCGTGAATGTCTTCATACATATTTAAAATGAGTTTACATTATATTCCCATGAGAACTAAATATAGACAATTATAAATATTATATTGGGTTAACATTAACATATAAATTATTTAAAAGACTTTTATTGAAGATAAGCAAAATGTGAATAATAATATCACTTTAAGTGTGAACGATTTGGAATCTCATGTTTACTACGCTTCTTATTAATGTAATGTAATGCTTATCTACATAAAATACAAATGGCTGATTTAGTTTTTATTGCTATATTTTCAGACAATATTGTTAACATTTTACTCGCAGTCATTCAGTGCAAAATGTCTCTCAAATACGTTTTCGGATATGTCACGTGTCATCAACGATCGGTTGTGAGACATCGTAAAGGGCGGGAATTGCTATAAATAGGGATAAATATCTTACATAAGTTTTACAGATGCACTCTATTTTGTGAAAACTTTATTACGTCTAATGTTAGAGGTAAATTATAGTGAAGTAGGAATGTAGAGCAATATTTATCATGTAGGTAATCATTGCTGTTGTTAGCGTTTAATGATTATAAAGTTTTGAACTAGAGCAATATTTACAAATTATGTACTTATATTTAAGGTGTAAAATTAGCTGGTTGTTTATCTGTAAAACAGGGCTATTATATGTATTATATTTTACATATATGTAAAAGTAAAATTAATAAATCATTAGTAGAGCATTTATATATTGACTAGTATTTATTTAAAGATAAATGAAAATATTAGTGAACAAAGGACTAACGATTTGAAGGAATTCAAGATTTGATGTAGGTGGTGTACACTGTCCTAAGTTATTTAGTGTTAATAGACTGATATGATATCGTCGAGTGAGCGTCGGTGGCGCTGTGGTTTCGGCACTTGCCTTCCAATCGGGGGGTCGGGGTTCGAGACCCGCCATGTACCAATGTGTTTTTCGTTTCGAATTTCATATGTACATTTGTCTGACGCTCCTACGGTGAAGGAAAACATCGTGAGGCAACCTGCATACATCTGCGAAGAAATTCAATGATGTATGTGAAGTCGACCAATCCGCACTGGGCCAGCGTGGTTGACTAAGGCCTAATCACCCTTACATAGGGTAGGCTCGAACCCCTCGGTGAGGACGTATATGAGCTGTGATGATGATGATGAGACTGATATATTGCATTGCATGTTACGGCAAAATGTAATGTAATGTGTTTTAGATGTTTCCAGTAAAACTTAGTTTGTCGAAGATCGTCCATTTAAAGGAAATAACGGAACCCTTATAGGATAGCTTTGTTGTCCGTCTGTCTGTCAGGACCCCTATTCTTCAGCTGTAAAATCAAATTTTTAAGTCAACCCGACCGCGAAAGATTTGACCGCTTAATATGTCGCATATTTTGTGATTTCACAAACGAATCAAAACCTTTAGGGTACTTCCCATGGTTTTGGCGATAGAGATCAGAGGGCCTATTACCGATCTCATGGTTTAGCAAATGATATCATATCATAGTGCAAAACGAAAAATACGATTTCCGGTCAGATTTTTGGTAATTTGTTAATTATTTAATGATGACATCATTAAAATTATGCCATAGTGATGATATCATTGGAGATCGGTAATACGAAATGCAAAATTTCATGACTTCTTTTTCTCAAATTTATACCATGTCATACGATGAAAGGTCCATAATTGGCCCGCAGATTGCAAGTAGGTTGGATTCCATGTACAAGTCCCGGCAAACATCCATGCGCAGTAAAAGCTTTTGTAAAGTCCATTCGCTTAGATACGGTCGCCTTTGTACTGTGCCGCCTAGGCACTTGGCGGCTTTTACAAAAGGAAAACAAAGGATGCCGCGTGGGGCGCACACCCGCTAGTGAATATGGCAATTTTCATCGAAGCGCCGGGTTGTATTTGTTGACTCTGTTACGTATACCGAAAATGTTTTCTCGTACTTGGAAGGACATTGAAATGTCCCAATCCCAAGATGAAACTTTATGTGAACCAACAATAAAAAAAGACGGGTGTTTTGGTAAACTTGTATACAATTTATAATAAATATTCATCGGTATTGTGTTGAAATTAATATGTGCCTGCACCTATCATAGACACTTCAAAAATGGTGGGGATACCAAGAATCAATATTAAAAACGGGGCCATCACCACCAAAAAATCGACATTTTTTTTTAGATAGGATTACAAATCGACAAACTCTGAAACGGTAATGAGAGGAATATAATGTGAATAAGTGTACCGTAAACAACTCAAAATCTGACCTAGTTGACACATGATGTACCTATATGATGTTCATGGAATCTGACCTACTTGCAATTATCACCTCTATCGCCAAACCCCTTTCCATTTACCTAGAATCATGAAATTGGGCAAGAAGCGATGTCTCATCGCACATGTCAAGCAAAAGCCTGTGAACCGTAAATATGTAGTTGCTTAGATAAGTTTGTATAGAACCCTCGGGAGTCCGGCTCGCACTTGGCAGGTATTATACACGGTTATTTTTTTATCATACTGGAAAATTTTAGAGGCAGCTCGGTAGACGCTAGACAACTCATATCAATAAAAAAAACATGTGGTTATATTTTTTAAATTTTATCCGCCAATAATATTAAATTATAGACATTGTTCTTGTTTACTACAAGATAAGGTAAGATTATGAATGAATAAAGCATTTACTACTACGGGCTTAGGAAAATGCGGCAACGTCGCATTATTAATTCAAGCAAGATCAATCTACAACTCGTTTGAAGTAAGAGTTATTATTGCACTAGACACTACAATAGTGAAAGACAGAGACAGTCGGCGCCGGCGCCGAGCGCCGAGCGCCGAGCGCCGAGCGCCTGACGCGCGGCAATCGGGCGCATTCGGAATTTTAGTTTCAAGTTAACACATCTCGCGAATACACAGACCTTACTCCGGTAGACCGTAGACTTTTACTTGTGAAGTGAAATTAAGTGTTTGGTGTAAGAAAGTGAACCCACAAACTAAGACTTGGAAGCGAAAACTGCATTTCGAGACGTTAAACACTAACCAAAGTGATATGTTGTTGTGGTCATGTATAGTTTTAAACGTGCACGACTATGTATGAGTTAGAGGACTTCCTTTAAATTTAGAACTCTTTTGTTATTAGAACTAAAGTTGATTTAAATTGTTTCCTAGGTAGGTAAGTATTTAAAGTTGATTCCAATTTTTTAACTACGCCAAAACAACCTACCATAACCGTAATACCTACCTAGTACTGTTTGTTTTCTTTAAAAACTTTGTTTTGCCTGTCCTAAGTAAGCCCGTAAAGTAGGAAGGTGAAATTGTGATCAACTCAGTGATGACTTTGAATCGGCGACGTTGTTGCCAGTTCGCGTTCATTCAATGTTTTGCCTACAACTTCACTCAGTGTCCATACCAGTGCAGTATTTTTTGGATATTTTAGATAATAAATATCTAATTAAACAGGTGAGTAAATTTTATTATTAATGGTTAAATAATTCTTCTACCGTGTCCTGAAGCCACCCTTAAGGGCCCACCATCCGCGTGAGCCCGAGCTAGTTTAGGTAAATTTCTCTAGTCTCCGTTTGTGTGCGTCGCTCACGCACACAAGCGCACTCGGTCGTGCAATCGGTACGGCCGCCTAGCAAAATATCGTAGATGTTAATTTTGAATTTAATAGGTGTTTATTATTTACTGTTTTATACTATAGTAAATACAGGAATGTGTTTGATCAACTTTTATTTTTACAAGCTTATATTTAGCTTGCACTGTATGTATGTATGTAGATTTGACCACTTCTCGTTTTCGATTGGGCTGAAATTTTGCACATAATAATATGTATATCGTGACAATGCAATATTATGATAACATGGAGCTGATCTGATGAAGGAACTGGACGGTGGCCATAGGAACTCCGTAATAAAACGACGCAACCCCATCGAGTTTGGGCTCGTTTGATTCATATTGACGAGTACTTTGGTCCTATTTGTTAACCAGGGTCTGATGCTGGAGCTGGGAGGTGGCCATAGGACCTCCGCAATAAAACGACATAACCCTATCGACTTTGGGCTCGTTTGATTCGTAATGACGAGTACTTTGGTCCTATATGGTAACCAGGGTCTTATGCTGGAACTGGAAGGTGGCCATAGGACCTCCGCAATAAAACGACATAACCCTATCGAGTTTGGGCTCGTTTGATTCGTAATGACGAGGACTTTGGTTCTATATGGTAACCAGGGTCTGATGCTGGAGCTGGAAGGTGGCCATAGGAACTCCGCAATAAAACGACACAACCCTATTGAGTTTGTGCTCATTTGATTCGTATTGACGAGTACTTTGGTCCTATATGGTAACCAGGGTCTGATGCTGGAGCTGGAATGTGGCCATAGGACCTCCGCAATAAAACGACATAACCCTATCGAGTTTGGGCTCGTTTGATTCGTAATGACGAGTACTTTGGTCCTATATGGTAACCAGGGTCTGATGCTGGAGCTGGAAGTTGGCCATAGGACCTCCGCAATAAAACGACATAACCCTATCGAGTTTGAGCTCGTTTGATTCGTAATGACGAGGACTTTGGTCCTATATGGTAACCAGGGTCTGATACTGGAGCTGGAAGGTGGCCATAGGAACTCCGCAATAAAAGGACACAACCCCATTGAGTTTGTGCTCATTTGATTCGTATTGACGAGTACTTTGGTCCTATTTGGTAACCAGGGCTGATGCTGGAGCTGGAATGTGGCCATAGGAACTCCGCAATAAAACGACAAAACCCTATCGAGTTTGGGCTCGTTTGATTCGTAATTACGAGTACCTTGGTCCTATATGGTAACCAGGGTCTGATGCTGGAGCTGGAAGGTGGCCATAGGACCTCCGCAATAAAACGACATAACCCTATCGAGTTTGGGCTCGTTTGTTTCGTAATGACGAGTACTTTGGTCGAGTTTCGTAATGGCGGCCATGCGGTTACAAAATGATAAAATATAAAATAATAGTAAAAAGATTTAAAAAAAAAGTCGCCCCACACTAGGATTTTATTTTAAAGCCCTAATAAGACGAAAATAAATTTTAATTTATTACATGATACATCTAATATATAAAATTCTCGTGTCACAGTGTTTGTTACCGAACTCCTCCGAAACGGCTTGACCGATCGTTATGAATTTTTTTGTGTATATTCAGTGGGTCTGAGAATAGGTCGTAAACTATTTTTTATACAATTATTATGGTGAAACGTAGTTCGCCGGCACAGCTAGTCTTATATATAAAATTCTCGTGTCACAGTGTTTGTTACCGAACTCCTCCGAAACGGTTTGACTGATCTTTATTAAATTTTTTGTGCACATTCGGTAGATCTGAGAATAGGTCGTAAACAATTTTTTATATTATGGCGAAACGTAGTTCGCCGGCACAGCTAGTTTTTAATAAAATATAAAAGCTTGTCGCAAGATTTACCCATTTTATAAAAAACAAATATTTTTTTCATAGAATTACCAATATTTATTTATTTAAGGTTTATCAAGTAAATACATACGGGCAAGATACTTAAACAGTTTTTTTTATGGAGGGCCTGACAAATGACCTCCTCTCGCCTGATGTTAAGCGGTGAAAGAGGCCCAAATGAGTTGACAGATAGAGGAGGGAGGACATCCACTATCCAACCTGCCCGCCCCTTGCCGGCCTAAAATATGTTTTTCACACCTCTTTTGAAGGAACCCATGTTATAGGATGGAGGAAACACGTGCGCAGGTAGAGAATTCCAAGTGTGGGATGAATGACAGAAGACTTACCGGAGGGAGACTCTGTACCAAGGTCGTGTGCTTGGGTACCTCCGTCTTACCTATTTCTGCCGCAAAGCAGCAGTGCTTGCATTGCTGTGTTCCGGTTTGAAGGGTAAGATATGGTACTGAAATTACTGGGTACCGTGACTTTACATCTTAAGTCACAAGTTGGCAAGGTACACTGTGGCCCTTGTGGGGGTTGCAGTTTTACTGCGAATGTCACACGAGACACATGTATTATAGGTGACTGACCATCAGTCATCAGTACCACTTACCATCAGGTGGGCAGTTTGCTTTTTTGCCAACTTAGTAGCAATAAAAAAAAAGAAGAAGGAATCTTGGAATTTCTTGGTACGGTGTGAAAAGGAGGATACAGTGTAAGGATGACTCCGTAGACCCTTACGCGTGTTTCTGTTAAGGAATGGAGAGGGAGGGATAAGGTGAAAGAGCTCCTCAGAGCATTCCCCGTGGAACATTCGGTAAAAGGCGCTAAGAGAGGCGATGTCACATCGAAGTTGTAGAGGCTCGAGGGTGTTAGTTGCCTCTACATCGCCAATTATTCGAATAGCGCGACGCTGCAATCTGTCCAAAGCATCGAGGAGGTACTGAGCGGAGCCGGAGTGCGAGCAATATTCCACGCAAGACCTAACCTGAGTTTTATACAACAGGCATAGTTGGTCCGGCGCAAAATACCTACGCACCTCGTTCAGGACACCGAGTTTCCGTGAGGCAGCAGTTATAACGAAATCGAGTTTTTCAAAAAAGGGATCATACCTATATGCATTTAAATTTCAGAACTGCACAGCATTGTCATGTGTGTATGACAATGCTGTACAAAACGTTATTTATTACAAAAAAATAAAGATAATAATCAAGTTAAATTGTTTTATTGTTTATCCTAATTCTCGGGACAAGCTTTTATATTTTTATAAGAAAATATATCTTGTAATAAATTAAAGTTTATTTTCCTCTTTTAAGGCATTATAATATAAGCTTGTTTTTAAAAAAACTTTTTTAAATTAATTACTCAAATAATACGAAATATTTTAATGACTACCGAGTTCTTTATTGTTAGTTGTATCTACAAATTAATTTATATAATATACATATAATAATTTAGTAATAAACAAATATGAAATGAATATTTTCTTGTGCTCAACGCACTTTTTAGTGCATTGAAGCCATTCGCTAGATTGTAATAAAAAATAAATTAAAGTTTATTTTCTTTATTTAGGACATTAAAATAAAAGCTTGTTTTAAAAAATCTTTTGTGAAAGCGGCCATCTTGTTTTAGTTTTTTTCGTGGTGTACTGTATTTTACGAACTTTCATTTGATACCCCATATACAGACCAATATTGTGGGGATTGTACATAAAAATAATCTGTCAATTTGTGACGGCGGCCATCTTGTATTAGATTGTCTTTCAGAATATACTATATTCTACAATTCAAGCTCTTTCATTTGACACCTAAATTGGGGAAGGTCGCACAAAACGAATTGATGAGGTTGCGTATGGATATTATCTAGGCTAGGCTCAAAGTACTCATCAAGAAAAATCATATATAAAGTACTCGTCAATACGAATCAAACGAGCCCAAACTTGATGGGGTTGTGTCGTTTTATTGCGGAGTTCCTATGGCTACCTTCCAGCTCCAGCATCAGACCCTGGTTACCATGTAGGACCAAAGTACTCGTCAATACAAATCAAACGAGCCCAAACTTGATGGGGTTGTGTCGTTTTATTGCGAAGTTCCTATGGCCAGCTTCCAGCTCCAGCATCAGACCCTGGTTACCACATAGGTCCAAAGTACTCGTCAATACGAATCAAACGAGCCCAAACTTGATGGGGTTGTGTCGTTTTATTGCAGAGTTCCTATGGCCACCTTTCAGTTCCAGCATCAGACCCTGGTTACCATATAGGACCAAAGTGCTCGTGAATACAATGCAAACGAGCCCAAACTCGATGGGGTTGCGTTGTTTGATTGCGGAGTTCCTATGGCCACCTTCCAGTTCCAGGATCAGACCCTGGTTACCATATAGGACCAAAGTGCTCGTCAATACAATTCAAACGAGCCCAAACTCAATGGGGTTGCGTTGTTTGATTGCGGAGTTCCTTTGGCTACCTTTCAGCTCCAGCATCAGACCCTGGTTACCATGTAGGACCAAAGTACTCGTCGATACGAATCAAACAAACCCAAATTTGATGGGTTTGTGTCGTTTTATTGCGGAGTTCCTATGGCCAGCTTCCAGTTCCAGTATCAGACCCTGGTTACCACATAGGACCAAAGTACTCGTCAATACGAATCGAACGAGCCCAAACTCGATGGGATTGTGTCGTTTTATTGCGGAGTTCCTATGGATACCTTCCAGCTCCAGCATCAGACTCTGGTTACCATGTAGGACCAAAGTACTCGTTAATACGAATCAAACAAACCCAAACTTGATGGGGTTGTGTCGTTTTATTGCGGAGTTCCTATGGCCACCTTCCAGTTCCAGCATCAGACCCTGGTTACCATATAGGACCAAAGTACTCGTCAATACGAATCAAACGAGCCCAAACTCGATGGGGTTGAATTGTTTGATTGCGGAGTTCCTATGGCCACCTTCCAGTTCCAGCATCAGACCCTGGTTACCATATAGGATCAAAGTTCTCGTCAATACGAATCAAACGAGCTCAAACTCGATGGGACTATGTCGTTTTATTGCGGAGTTCCTATGGCCACCTTTCAGCTCCAACATCAGATCAGCTCCATGTCGTCATCATAATATATTTATCCATATGCATGCTAAATTTCAGCTTAATCGGAAACCGGGAAGTGAGTCAAATTTAACTGGCAAGATTAGACCCGAACATGCAAAAGATAAATAAAAGCTTGTAAAAAGGTTGAAGGTTTTTCGTACGGCAGCCACAAATAATAAAATTGTTAGTTATCAACTTCTCCGATTACTCCGTAGGACTTCGCGTCGTATACATACACAAATAATTACGTAACCGGGAGCTAGCTCAAAGCGACGTGCTCTCACTTCGAGTCTTGATTGCACACTGAATTTCGACGCGCCCGAGCCAAGTATTTGTAAGAAAATCGATAAATGTATGTTAAAAAATTAATATAAAAATCAATGTACGATAATTTAAAAAAAATACCACGGTGTCAGTGTTATGCTCACCTTTGTTCTATATATTTGTTAAACTAAAATATAATAGGGTTAATTAATGAAGCTAAAAATCACGAACGGTATGTGGGTGTAACCTAAATTTTAAGTAAAATGGAAGCTATTTTTTAACGAAATAGTATGTACATTTGAGAAATGGTGACGGTGATTGTGTAGACACATAATTTAAGAATTTAAATTTATTTTTTCCCGGTCAGTTAACTGGAACCTTAACGTAAAATATCAAAAACGCCAACGGCCTTTTTGCTATTTTTCGCGCCATGGGCCCTTAAAATAACCAGGGTGATAAAAAAATAACCGTGTATATCGCTTTTAACATGTTGACCGCAGACTATTCGCCAGTAGTGTGGTCAACTACGAATTCTACCATTCGTAACGTTTATTCCATCTAGTCCTACCAGTAGTTCGACTATCGAACTATTTGAACAAAATTATTCCAAATTGTTATACTGGCTAGTTTTTATTCTAAGTACATATAGTGAAGACGAAAATACATTTAGGGACAAGTGGGGCGCATTGGAACACGGGGTACAATAAAACAAAGACGATAATTAATTTAATTTTCAACAAATTCACGCACTTTTGCTTCGATCACAAGAAAAGTATCAATAAGAGGTATGCTATATTTTCTTGCATGATTTTTAATCAATTTACGCATTAAATGCAGTAACATGTGGAGTGAAATACATAACCCAACATTTTAATGATATTTTTAAAAGATTCAGATACTGTATGGGGCGCAATGGAACGGGGCACTATGATGACAGTGTTCATTGTACCCCGTTATTATATGCCCGGGATGGATTATTGGAGTTTTGTTACAGATTTTGAAGTAATAATTGTGAAAAGGCGTAAGAAAAAGACAGATAAGAGCTTGCATAGTAAAACGATGTGCGAGCAGCGCTGTTGAACTTGTAGGATGTAGTAGGAGTTAACGAACTGCTGCTGACCTAAAAATGCCAAGTTCAGTAAAATTGCATCGATATGTTAAAAAAACCAAAGCAGCAGGAGATAGAGACGCAGGAATGAATATAGAATTTTCATTTTTTTTACTTTATTAGCCTTGTTCCAATGTACCCCAGACACCGTTTCATTGTACCCCAGACCTGGGGCTCATTGAAACAGAAGAGGCGTTGAGCAAAAACGCATTTTATTATAGGTTAAGGTAAATTTTTAACTTATTTTTGTTCTTAATAGGTAGATTATGAATCGTTGTTGATCGTTCTCAACAAATATAATCAAAATATAAAGCACAGTTTTTCTAAAAAAATAAAAATGCTTTTTTCGTTTCATTGTACCCCACCTGTCCCTACATAATAAAATATATTTCTATTATAAAATCATCTTAATATTTCAAGACAATGCTACACTGAGATCTCACCATTCATAAGTATCATTAAACCATTTTGGATGTTAACAGATTTTAAGTCGAAGATCTAACGTTTAGACCAATCTTAAGCTATATGAAGAGGTAACAGTACAGATCTCATGTTTTTGTGTAATGCGACAAAACTTGAGACGAAAATATTTGAGGCGATGTAAAAAGTTTCACTTTAAAAAAAATAAAGTAAAGGTGTAGGCATAACTGCAATAATACCCTATTGCAGTTATGCCTACATCTTTACGCACTATGCAATCATACTTACATCTGAATAATTATTTATTAGATGTATTGGTCTGGACGAATTTCTTTGATTTCACTTTTGAGCTCCACTGTACTATTTATCGAAAACTAGCGTGTCCAAAAAGTTTGAATAGCCAGTATAACAATTTGGAGTGTGCATTACCGCAGCAAAATGTTGTGCTTTAGAGAAGTGAGAGTATATCAAATAATTAGTTCATCATGAGGAGAAATTAGTTCATGAATAGCAAAATTTGTTCGCATTGTAGTTTTAAAGTTATTCGAGAAAAACAGATTTTGCTGGAGTAATGTTCGAAACGTTACCCTGGCAAAATCTTTTTTTATAAAATCGTTTCCATCCAGAACCAAATACATGAATAGATAGCTTTTGTTGCGTATTAAATGTTTGTGAATAGCAAAATTTGTGCGTGTTTGTAATTCTTAACTTATTTAACATTTTGCTGCGGCAACGTTTTAGGATATCCCAGATCTCGAAATCGGTTGAACAGAAGTTTGAAAAAAATACCAATAATAGACCTTAATTTGTTCAAATTTGTTCAAGCATTAGTTTTTGATTTGCTTGTTGAATACCAATGTAATTAATGTTTTCAAAAATCAGAAAAAACGAATTTCTCAGTAAACCAGTACACTTACAATAAAATAAAAGGCTGTAACATGTACCCTTGGTACACCTTTATAACGACAGTAAACTAAGATTATGTAACTTTACACAATATGAACATATAGAGAATTTTAAAAAGGTTTTTTTAAGTCATCGAATACGCAGCTTCCATTAAACAAGGAAACATGGCATATGTACTATGAACAAATTAAAATGTTCCATCAATAAACAATCCTGTTAATTCCAGCTTTGAATTACGGCTATTCTGAAAGTTATATCAAAAATAAGATATATCAGTAATTTGTCAATAAGCCGACCGAATTATAAAGGTTACGTAAAAGCGACCGCACCATACATACGGGTATACTTCGCAAATTAGCAGCGTAGTATATGACGTAGTGTACAGTCGGGTAGAATAGTAATTCGGACAACCGATTTTTAAATATTTCTACCAGTTTTCTTTTTGTAAATTGCAATCATGATAATCAACAGTATTATTATACAATTTAATGACTTAAGTATACAGTGTGGTAACTTTCAGCGGTGCAGTAAGGAGAAGTACCTTATCCGTTGCAGCTACACGAAAATGGTTTTAGGAGACTATCCATAATTTTTTATGGAATTTTGATCCCCATTCACAGATTTTCAAAAAAATGTACAGTTAGCAAGAAAATAGCAATTTTACATAAAAACATTTTTTGATGCCAATCGATCCTGTTTCTAATACTGATCAAAAACTTCTATGGGATCAACCATCGTTGGAGTACTCAAAAAGTCACAAATTGCAATAAACTTTTCCCGTACATTTTGTATGAAAATTTTACGCAAAAGTTTTTTTTGTGACTTTGTTTTGTGATCTTTTTGTTGACTGAATAAAAAGATAAGTTTAAAAACAATTCAAATTTCGAACTCATTATTATTAAATAAAAACAATCTTGACAATTTGGTGATCAATGGATAGGAACACATGGTCCTATTTCTTGGCAAGCGCGTAGTCCAGATCGAACGCCTCTAGATTTATTTTTGTGGGGCTACCTGAAAACTGTGAGGTTTACAAAAAGCAATACGATAGTGTTCGAGAACTTAAAGACTCACTAACTACAATGCGAACAAATTTTGCTATTCATGAACTAATTTCTCCTCATGATGAACTAATTATTTGATATACTCTCACTTCTCTAAAGCACAACATTTTGCTGCGGTAATGCACACCAATTTGGAATAATTTTGTTCAAATAGTTCGATAGTCGAACTTCTGGTAGGACTAGATGGAATAAACCATTCGTAAGACACTGCTGCTGGAAATAGGCCTGCCTACCTATACTTTTCTTACATTCCTTGCCCGTGGTTCTATCAGTAGGACTAAAATAGTCGAACTACTGGTAGGACTAGATGGAATAAACCAATTATATTGGTGTCCAATACCTACTGTTCAGGTAGTACAGTCATCCATCGCCAATATAGTTTCACAGATTTATAATTGTGCTAATAAACCTGATAATCGATTGAAAAATTATCCACTTTATAATATCCATGGAACAGATTTACAAACAAACACGGCGAAGCTATAAGGGCTTCTTAACATCTTTAGCGTGTAGATGGTTCAGAAATAGTCTGGATCTGATCGTCCTTTTAGATGTGTTTTATTGCATATGCGTGTAACATGTTGCTAATACTTATCTGCTAGATTATTGTTGTTGATATTAGAAAATATAATGTTACAGCAGTCTTGTATTTTAATTATTAGAAAGTAATGAAAGTACAAAAGTGAACTCCTCGTGATTTCACTGTTCCTAGCTTCTGTTTATGTCAAATAGAAGTTCATCTTCCGACGGATAGTTAAAAAACAGCTTAACAAAATTCAAACCTGTTTATATCAATCTTGTTATTCATAAGAAATATGACTAAATAAGTATATTTTAGGTATAGTGTTTTGTCTTCTTTTTTCACACTAACCGAAATAGATTTAAGTATATAAATAAACCATATTTTTATCTGTATGCTTATTTCATTAACTTAGGCAAATATGTTAGAACTCTCAAAATTAGTCGCTTTTTGTGCTGCAGGCTAACATATACTTGACACACTGTAGAAAAAGTTTAACTTTTGGACGTAAAGTAAGTATTCGAATATTATTATACTAAGGTGGAATATTAAACATAGTGCTGTGGTAAATACAATTTTAATAATTCTATATTTTCGGTAATGTGTTCTTCCTGGATTATCTTCGCTTCCTTCCTGCATTCTTTTTACTGGGATTTCTTTGACCTTTACCACCTTTTGGCTTTTTGGCCGAAAAGTTAGTTACATTGCCTTTTCCTTTGCGTTTGCCTTTAAGTGGGTTCATGTTTTTCTTTTCAACAGATCTCCTGAAAAATGAAAAACTTTTTTTTTCAATGCAATTGGTATTTATCTTATGTAAATTATTTATGATTCTGTAAAGACGTCACCAGTGCATAAAATTGCACCATTTATCTTAATCATATATATACTTTGGTATTATATTAACCAGACAAAGAATGCTACTCACTGTACTTGCTCGTCATGTATGCGCTTAGAGACAGCTTTATCAATATCTATTTTGGGCCTCTTGTTTAGTATATTGTCAATTATATTCAAATTGGCAGCACGTTCTGCTGTCGGAGTGGGAATAGGCGCCTTGCGTTTTCTATCCTTACCGGGAATGAGCTCATGCACTCCTTTACCGCGTGCTTCCTTCTCTTTGGGCAACTTATCTTGGAATTTTCCTAGTGAGGCAGTTGATGCCTTAGCAACAACAGCAGCTGTGTTCAACTGTCAAGGTAGAAATTGTTGTACATGGTCAATTCATGATTTTTTTAAATTTTGTTATTGCTACTACGTTGGCAAACAAGCAAACTGCCCACCTGATGGTAAGTGGTAACAGTCACCCATAATACATGTGGCTCTTGTGGGATTCGCAGCAAATCTGCAACACTCACAAGAACCACATTGTACGTTGCCAACTTGTGACATCAGAGGTTAAAGTCGGGTTCCCAGTAATTTCACTGCCATATTTTACCCTCCAAACTGGAACACAGCAATGCAAGCACTACTACTTTGCGGCAGAAATAGGTAAGACGGAGGTACCCATGCAGATGACCCTGGTACAGAGTCTACCTCCGGTTATTTAAATCTTATGGTAGGAGTGATTAAAAATATTAAATAAAAATAATGCATTTAAAATTTGGATAAACTCAAATCCTATATTTGTAATTTTTTGTTCAAGATGCAGGTTCGAATCTTATCCAAGGTGAGAAATTTTTAAATGTAAGAATTGGATTTATGTGTTTATTAATCTCAAAATCTTATTTAGAATCGAACTGATGTGACATTGAAAAATATCGAGGAGTTTGTATGGCAATTTTATTAGTTCTGCTACTCACCGCCGTGGCGCTAATAAAATTGCCATACAAACTCCTCGATTCGGATTTCGATTCCATTTTCGATTCTCCTGCGTGCTAGCCCCACAGAAATGCGCACGTAAAACGCCAGTGATCGACAGTTGTTAGTCGTGAAGTCTTTTCCTTTGAATGCAGCACCTCTTGCTTCTGTAAACAACTCGGTATAGCCGCAGCCTTCTTTGCATAATTTTTTTTTTCGCTCGAAAAATGTTAATTGTAACAATCAGTGGCGTAACTATAGAGTGGCAGGGTTGGCGAAATGCCACGGGCCTTCGACCCTGGCCCAAGAAGCCGCGAGCTCAGAAATAACCTAACATTTTTAACAAAATTTTGTACCTAAGTCATTGATTTACTACCAAACGTAGATAGAGCGCTTCATACAAAAACGCGCTTGAAATCTGTCACCTAATCGACTATACATTTGTACTCGCTGATATATAGTTGAATATGCCCGCCCGAATTAAAATTACCATAAAGAAAGTTCCGTATTTACCGAATTCAACCTAATTCTACATTATTATCATTACCGCAACTTTTGAATGAGCACTTCGGCATGTTGACGTGCCGACAGCTATGGAAAAGAACTGCACGAATCGCTATTGGACAGTTCTTCACCGGCCCACTTTTCGAACGTTCATGCGTTATCTACGTTTGGTAGTAAATCAATGACCTAAGTACTTAAAAAGGCCATATTAAAATGTTAATTGTTATTAAAAATGTCGATTAAACGATCCACTACAAAGAATTTGCCACGGGCCTCAGATGGTAGTTACGCCAGTGGTAACAAACACATTGGCTGCGGGCGAAAACGCGCCATCTTTTACAGGCTCACTAGTGTGCATTACCGCAGCAAAATGTTGTGCTTTAGAGAAGTGAGAGTATATCAAATAATTAGTACATCATGAGGAGAAATTAGTTCATGAATAGCAAAATTTGTTCGCATTATAGTTTTAAAGTTATTCGAGAAAAACAGATTTTGCTGGAGTAATGTTCGAAACGTTACCCTGGCAAAATCTTTTTTTATAAAATCGTTTCCATCCAGAACCAAATACATGAATAGATAGCTTTTGTTGCGTATTAAATGTTTGTGAATAGCAAAATTTGTGCATGTTGTATTTCTTAAGTTATTTAAGATTTTGCTGTGGTAACGTTTTAGGATATCCCAGATCTCGAAATCGGTTGAACATAGAAGTTTGAAAAAAATACCAATAATAGACCTTAATTTGTTCAAATTTGTTCAAGCATTAGTTTTTGATTTGCTTGATGAATACCAACGTAATTAAATGTTTTCAAAAATCAGAAAAAACGAATTTCTCAGTAAACCAGTACACTTACAACAAAATAAAAGGTTGTAACATGTACCCTTGGTACACCTTTATAACGACAGTAAACTTAGATTATGTAACTTTACGCAATATGAACATAATAGAGAATTTTAAAAAGGTTTTTTTAAGTCATCGAATACGCAGCTTCCATTAAACAAGGAAACACGGCATACTATGAACAAATTAAAATGTTCCATCAATAAACAATCCTGTTAATTCCAGCTTTGAATTACGGCTATTATGAAAGTTATATCAAAAATAAGATATATCAGTAATTTGTCAATAAGCCGACCGAATTGTAAAGGTTGCGTAAAAGCGACCGCATCATACATAAGGCTAACCATTTTAAATGAACGGTATAATATTGATGTTTCGTTAGTACAGTTGCGAAAAAAAGGGTATAATAAAATAATGAAACGAGAACGACATTTTTTTATTTAAAAATCAGTCTTATACAAATGATATTTTTTACTTATTAAAAATCACATATAATTTTTATAAGGCACACATGCACATTATACGTGAATATAAAATCATCGGATTGGTAGAGTGACATTAATCTGTTGAGCCGCGTAATACTCCCGGGAACAATAAGACAATGAAAATATCCTTCATACAGAGCCATGTTTGTGCGATCTGAGAAACAAACTATGCACGGTGTTTCATAATAACCAATAAATGATTAATGCGTTATCTAAAAATAATTATTAAAAATGTGTTTACACGTAATGTCATTTAACCCAATATTTTCATGTATATCATAGTATCATCATCATGTCTATGATTTACATGAAAATTTTGGATTGAATGACATTACGGGTAAACACAATTTAATAATTAGTTTTAGATAACGCATTGATTATTTATTGGTTATTATGAAACACCGTGTATAAAAAAAATCATGCAACGCAAATTGATACTTGGCGAAGAATCTTAGATTAATTACCATGTAACACAATATTAGATGAAATTTAAAAAAGGAAACCCTACTAGCTAGCTTGAAATCCAACAATCATTTCATTCGGCAAGAACATAGCCATTTACGGCAATTCCTGTTAGCGTGGTGACTTATCGTCTTGTTTATCGCGATGATTGGGGCAACGGGGCAACATTTCCATTTTTAATGTTAATTTGGTTTTAAATATACAGGGTGGAAACTTTCAGCGGGGCAGTAAGGAGAAGTAGGTACCTAATCTGTTCCAGCTACACGAAAATTGTCTTAGGACTATCCATAATTTTTTATGGAATTTTGATCCCCATTCACAGATTTTCAAAAAAAATTACAGTTAGCAAGAAAATAGCCATTTTACATAAAAACATTTTTTGATGCCAATCGATCCTGTTTCTAATACTGATCAAAAACTTCTATGGGACCAACCATCGTTGGAGGAGTCCGATACTTAAAACCTAAACATAAATTGTCTAATAACGTTTGGCCTAAAACACATATCACCTAAAAACGAAATGCCTTATAACGTTTAGCCTAAATAAGTATGCATAAAGTCGAGAATACACATAAAGTCGTTTCTGGCGCTTCGCCGGCCGCTGCCGCGGCACGCTCGCTTCGCTCGCTCGGCTCGCACGCTTGGTTCATGTTCAAACCTACGCTCGTCGCTTCGCTCCTCGCTACCTATTTTTGACGTTATTAGGCATTTCGTTTTTAGGTGATATGTGTTTTAGGCCAAACGTTATTAGGCAATTTGTGTTTAGGTTTTAAGTATCGGACATTCGTTGGAGTACACAAAAAGTCACAAATTGCAAAAAACTTTTCCCCTACATTTTGTAAAGAATTTGTGTAACTGAAATACAAAAAATAAAATAATCACGTAGAATTTTACAGATATCAAAGAGAAGGCGTATTAATTTTCTTTTTTTATTAACTAACATAACTTGATGATGTTATTCTTATTTAAAATCTTGCTGTTTCTGGCCCACGATATCAAGTGCTCGAAGTGACCGCCATTTTGACGAATACATAAATTGATTCGTTTCTGTACCGACCTAGTGGCTGCTGACAATTTATTTGGATGAATTCCATACAAAATTGTGGTTAGTGAGTCTTTAAGTTCTGGAACACTATCGTATTGCTTTTTGTAAACCTCGCAGTTGTCAGGTAGCCCCACAAAAATAAATCTAGAGGCATTCGATCTGGACTACGCGCTTGCCAAGAAATAAGACCATGTGTTCCTATCCATTGATCACCAAATTGTCAAGATTATTTTTTATTTAATAATAACGAGTTCGAAATTTGAATTGTTTTTAAACTTATCTTTTTATTCAGTCAACAAAAAGATCACAAAACAAAGTCACAAAAAAAACTTTTGCGTAAAATTTTCATACAAAATGTACGGGAAAAGTTTTTTGCAATTTGTGACTTTTTGAGTACTCCAACGATGGTTGATCCCATAGAAGTTTTTGATCAGTATTAGAAACAGGATCGATTGGCATCAAAAAATGTTTTTATGTAAAATTGCTATTTTCTTGCTAACTGTACATTTTGTTGAAAATCTGTGAATGGGGATCAAAATTCCATAAAAAATTATGGATAGTCTCCTAAAACCATTTTCGTGTAGCTGCAACGGATAAGGTACTTCTCCTTACTGCCCCGCTGAAAGTTTCCACACTGTATACTTAAGTCATTAAATTGTATAATAATACTGTTGATTATCATGATTGCAATTTACAAAAAAGAAAACTGGTAGAAATATTTAAAAATCGGTTGTCCGAATTACAATTCTACCCGACTGTACACTACGTCACATATTACGCTGCTAATTTGCGAAGTATACCCGTATGTACGGTGCGGTCGCTTTTACGTAACCTTTATAATTCGGTCGGCTTATTGACAAATTACTGATATATCTTATTTTTGATTTAACTTTCATAATAGCCGTAATTCAAAGCTGGAATTAACAGGATTGTTTATTGATGGAACATTTTAATTTGTTCATAGTATGCCATGTTTCCTTGTTTAATGGAAGCTGCGTATTAGATGACTTAAAAAAACCTTTTTAAAATTCTCTATATGTTCATATTGCGTAAAGTTACATAATATAAGTTTACTGTCGTTATAAAGGTGTACCAAGGGTACATGTTACAGCCTTTTATTTCACTGTAAGTGTACTGGTTTACTGAGAAAATCGTTTTTTCTGATTTTTGAAAACATTTAATTACATTGGTATTCATCAAGCAAATCAAAAACTAATGCTTGAACAAATTTGAACAAATTAAGGTCTATTATTGGTATTTTTTTCAAACTTCTATGTTCAACCGATTTCGAGATCTGGGATATCCTAAAACGTTACCGCAGCAAAATCTTAAATAACTTAAGAAATACAACATGCACAAATTTTGCTATTCACAAACATTTAATACGCAACAAAAGCTATCTATTCATGTATTTGGTTCTGGATGGAAACGATTTTATAAAAAAAGATTTTGCCAGGGTAACGTTTCGAACATTACTCCAGCAAAATCTGTTTTTCTCGAATAACTTTAAAACTACAATGCGAACAAATTTTGCTATTCATGAACTAATTTCTCCTCATGATGAACTAATTATTTGATATACTCTCACTTCTCTAAAGCACAACATTTTGCTGTGGTAATGCACACGGCTCACTACACGCTATACTCGGATTTCTAATTAAAATATTTTTGTAAACAATGTAATGTCATTGTCAAATTGACGTTTCAGATGTAATAAACATTTTACTAGTAAGTATAATCACTGTGCTGGTTATTAGATTTGAATGAATTTCTATTCTACTAACAAATTATGTAAAACTGAATAGTAATGATATTGAAATTGCAAGAATTTCTGCAGTTTTTTTCGCAGTCCCTTATAGACCAGTACTCAGTTTTAGGCCATGTATTATATGTATATTTATAACAGTTCATGATCATTTCTTTTTCTGATACCGACAGGACAGATCGTCGTCGTTTTTTTATCGGGTATAGAGACTTTTGCCGTAGATGGACCAGGCTGAGGCTCCATTTTGTGTCGCACAACAAAGTTTTGAGACACACAACAACAAATTTAACAACAACAACAATAACAACAGAAATAATAACAAACCAAAACACAACAAAGAAACTTAATAGTTCAAAGGGAAACAACTCCAAACACGGAACAATAAATATTCAAGCACTCTGAACAATAGGGTAGTTGACTCATATCAAAATTTATTAAAATATTGTTTATTTCTAACAGTATTTGGCATAAGGTTCCACAATATACCGATTTTAATAAATAACAATGAATGATTGCTGTAAAATTTTAATTTGAAAATGCTAGAAATAATCTTTTTTTATCTCACGCCGTAAACGCTTTGATATCCTGTGGTCAGGGCCGTGACGTCAATCATATAGTAAACAAAGAAATGTCAAATTTGATTCAACAACTCGTCGATTTGCACTATTCTTTCCTAAAACTGGCAAAAAATCGTCCAAGTCTCCGTTATTATATTTGTAAATATCGTAAATTATTTGTATTAATAGCAAAATCAACCATTGATGTTGGATTTGTGGGAGCAGATAGTACAAATCTTGCGAAAATAGACAGATTGATGGTCAGGAGATTCTTTGTGTATCGCTCTAAACAATATAAGTACAGTTTCAATACTGTTATAATGAAGAACGGTTACAAGTGTACTTGTCAAGATTGTCACGCGGCAGAAGAGAGTTGCAAACATGCATTTTTGGTGTGGTTGCACCATCACAGTGAGGAGCTATTTTGTACAGCAGTTGAATGCTATTGGATAGAATTCTATCTCTCAAAAGTCAAATAAACACTAAAAATATTTACTTCAAGAGAAATGTTGAAAAGAAAACATCAGGATCATGTGTCAAATACCAGTGTAGTACTGCAAGAATTTGTAAATGAACATAAAAAGAGAAAGATTGGCAGTTGTTCATTTGTCAAGCATGAAGAAAATTACTACGAGGAAAAATATATATACATTCACAGACACAGTTGTGACATATTTCTTAAAAAATAAAAGACCTCTTCAATGAAGAAAGAATAAAGTGCATAGAAAACTAAACCACGAATCATCAATACAGAAGTGCTCTTTAGTTCGAGCTTCGTTATAGACAATAACAGCTTCCATGTGCTATAAAGTCAGCCAGTGCATAACACATGATGGTTCTTTTGTTGGGAAGATTTTTGGTGGGAAATCTTGCAGACACATACGAGTATAATGAAATGTGGATAAAAGTTGAAAGATGAAGATTTGGGTTGAAATTTGCAAAATGTGACCTCATTTCTGATTAATACCCTGTAATAGTCTATTCAACAAACGGTATCCATAAAATGAGATTAATACAAAATTGTCATGCTCTTTTACTGAAGATAATGTTAATTATCAAAGACGGAAAACTGTGAACAGTATGCTTAACTCAAGTATAGATGCAGATGTTTTGTGCCAAAGCAAACAAAACTTATATACTTTTGTGTTGCTAGCAGTATGTCATTTTGAAAACACTCAAAAGGTAACAATATTAGCTATAATAGGTATTTGTTCTAACAATCTGAATGTCAAAAAACTTATTGATCAAATAGTGTCATTTTGGAAACTATACTACATTTTTCCTAAATTATATGAAAGTATTACTTCATAATAAATCACTTTACTATTATTTTGACTTTTATTACCTGCGACCTTAAGGCAATATATACAAATTAATAAATTTGATCTAACTCTATTCAACCTATTTGTACTTTTGGAACATATACTATATTTGAGTAACAATGATAAAAATGAGCAACAAACCTATAAAATATTATAAATCTTTTAAGGTATAACAGAAAAATAAAACACATGCATTTCAAATTAAAATATTTTGATTCAACTTAAACCTTTACAAGTCATTATTGTCAAATAAACATAGAACATTTTTTTTGTGAAGAACATAATGACTAATGTAGTACAAAAATTTATTATGTCATCTTTAGATGTTAGTTATGTATAAAGTAAAGAAAAAAAAATTCTTTATATTATTTATTTAATAAGAAGGGTCTTGTAAATTAAGAAGAGCACAGGCTGACAACACAGCAATCACATTTAATATATTTGTATACGGCTTTAAAATGGATAACTTGCATATTCTTGCGTAAGCTGTTCTAAAATTTACCAGCCATGGTGGCCAGCAGGTTTAATCAGTGAAGATAATAACATCTTTCAGTTTTACCAAACTGGATCTATTTACTTCTATGGTGCTTTGGTATATGAATACTTGAGTTATTTTGTTGACATAATGTTGTTCTAGTTGACGGGTCACATTTTGATGTTGTGGCTGAGCATGCACTGCTTTGTATTATGTTGCACAACTTTTACTGCCTTATCAATCTCGTTGTCAAGAGGAGAACAGGTTAGTACACAATAGTTCTCATTAAGTAACCACTGAAAGCAACAAATTTTAATTAGGTACTCAGTAAATTCAAGTAAAAGTTGTTTAGATAAATATATTCATTATGAAACTTTGATATTTTTGTTTGTATTACATACTTTTTAATTAATATTCAATTACATCATTATTCAATTGGACATAAGTACATATTCTTTTCCTTGAAACATCATCTAGTGTCAGTGTATAACTTAGATTAAATCAAAAAGGCGTAAATGGTCAAGTTTTCTCTCAGTTATCTGGTCAAGTTAAAATTTGGTTGGTCGGCTGCAGTCAGTTTTCATTCTAACTGAAAGATAAAAATTTAATTAATTTACATACAGATTTGATTTTACATACAACCTAAAAACTTCTATATTGTTTAAGTTGAAACTGAAGTACCTACACAGATTGAGTTATTCAGTTATAGTACTTACATTAATGTTATTTTCGCAAAAATACATTTGAGTTTCAGTAGATAGTTACAGGATTTCTTTAAGCGAGTGTTAACCAAATATTTCGCATGTCTATATCACTGGGTACGTCTAATCCACAGATTTCCTGGAGTCTTTGAAGAGGTATTTCTATATTACTGTTCTATTGTCCCGTTCCATATACAGTTTTACTATATTTTGTGATATTTAATAGAAAGCATTGTTTTTGTGAGGTTATTTCGCCCCCGTGCTTTGTTTACTATAAGACTGACGTCATTGCCACAGATAATGAACAGACTATCATGGCTGACCGTGTTTTCGGTCCAAAATTGAAAATCTTAATTTAAAATAGATTTTTTGCACTTTTTAGCCATCGAAAAAAATAATATTCATGTGCTATGGTCTAATACAACAATTATGAACATTTTAAGCCCTACTTTAAAAAAGGGTCAACTAGCCTATTGTCAGAAGCTGAATGACAAATTGGTAAACAACCGATGTCGGCTCAGCGCTCAGCATGCAAGTCAAACAAAATGGCAGCCGGCGTACTTCTAATTTCGTTCAGAAAAATATTAATATCTAATGTTTCGCAAAAAAATATTATTAAATTTGAATAATATTTTAATCATACTTACCTATTTTACAATGCTATTTAAAAAATTATCAAATGTTATTGACACCTGGCAGTGTTGAAAGCTCAGTAAAATATAATTTACTATAAAACCGTCAAGTAATAATAACTTCACGTAAAATAAACATTTGTCTAAAATCGATAATTCAAAATATTATCTTCAATAAAACGTATTAATTGAAGGGCTCAAAGAATTGACTAACAGGTTTTCTGACAGAAATGGTTATGTTTCTATTTCATGAATATTTTTTTAGACTGGTCACACCTTTGTTTACAAAATATTTTCGAATTAAAAATCCGAGTTTAGGTGCGTTTTCCGCATTGCCGTAACATTTTTTTTTGAGTATCCATGGTCATGCTGTTAAGCGTCTGAAACGTCAGGCTAAATAATTAAATTGATTTAAAACTTAATATACGCGAATAAATCCGAAAAGTTACTTTAAACACGGGTTCTCCACTATCAAGATCAAGATTTGATTCCGTAGAAGCTGTGTAAAGAAAGAAAGCGGCTCGTGTCATGAAGAAGCTGGCAGACAAAGCACTGTTCCAAAAAATGGAAGGAGCACAGTAGGGCAGAGGAGGAGTGTTTATTGAAAATGAAAATAAGGAAATATGTATGAAATCAAACGACATTGGCGAAAATGCGCGCGCTGGAGTTTGTGTGTACGTACCTACGTGATGACATCTGCAGTAAACGTCTCCGTAACCTTGAAAAACCCGATTTCTCGGTACTGTGGATTTTGGTGGACACAGGGGTGGAACAAATTGTTTTCGCCGCCCTGTATAGATCACATAGTGGGGATCAGGAGATGCTGGGCAGGAAGCGCGCAAGTTTGCGTTGTCGCTAAGCCTCACCCAGTTGGTCACTGAGCCAACGAGAATACCGGATGTAGAAGGCCGCCTATTGTTTGGACCTTCTGTTGGCAACAGATCCGGACAGGTTTTCGGTAGCCGTATCATCCCCTCTGGGAAGCTCCGATCACTGTCTGGTGAAATCTGTATCGACATTCTCCCCGCCTGACACTGCCCATAGGGAAACCAGGCGGAGAAGGCGATACAAGTGAGCAGATTGGGATGAGATGCGACACTTTTTGGAATCTTATCCTTGGCAGCAAACGTGCTTTGCATCCGAGGACCCTACGACCTGCGCTGACAACATTGTTAACGTGATACGGCAAGCTATGGAGTACTTCATTCTGATGTGACCACCGAACGTTTCGCCCGTCCCTGGTATAATGCCGACTGCGCAAAGGCTGATGCCCTTAAACAATCGGCATATCAGGAATGGGCTGCCGCGCGAAGTAGAAAACTTGCCGACCTCGGAGCCAAGAAGAAAGCTTTTAATAAAGCCGCCAAGTCCTGCAAAAAAGCACAGAAGAAGGCTCGCTTCGACCACATTGGTCGTATTGGGGCCAGGCTCTCATCATACCCATCGGGAAATAGAGCCTTTTGGTCCCTTGCCAAATCGGCCGAGACGAACTTCTGCCGGCCATCACTACCGCCCCTTCAGAAGCCTGATGGATCACTGGCTCACACCGCTAAGGATAAGGCAAATCTATTTGCCTCTCTTTTTGCGGAAAACTCGCACCTAGACCCCACAAGCCAACCTCCACCCACATTACCCTCAAGCAGTTCCGCAATGCCGGAGATTCGCTTCCACCAGAAGGAGGTTCTTCTATCGCTGAGGGGTCTGAATGTGAACAAAGCTAGTGGCCCAGATGGAATTCCTGCGGTAGTCCTTAAAACTTGTGCTCCCGAGTTGTCTCCTGTTCTCACACGCCTATACTGTCTCTCTCTGAGCACCGGTCTAGTTCCAAGATCTTGGAAGCTTGCTAATGTGCAGCCAGTACCCAAAAAGGGAAGTCGTGCTGACCCATCAAACTACAGGCCAATAGCTATTACCTCCATTCTCTGTAAGAGTATGGAGCGTGTACTGAATGCTCGTCTTATTGGCTACCTAGAAGGTAACGACCTCCTCAGTGACCGGCAGTACGGTTTTCGGCCAAGACGGTCTACCGGGGACCTTCTAGTGTATGCCACACACCTTTGGAGTGAAACGATTGAGAGGTACGGTGAAGCTCTCGCGGTTTCACTGGACATCTCAAAGGCATTTGATAGGGTCTGCCACGACGGCTTGCTTAGCAAGCTTCCTTCATATGGACTAACCCCAAACCTTTGCTCTTGGATAACTGATTTCCTGAGGAACAGATCGATTCGGGTAGTCATTGATGGCTGCTCGTCTGATCCCTTGGCTATCGATGCCGGAGTCCCCCAGGGATCGGTCCTCTCTGCAACACTTTTTCTGCTACACATCAACGATCTGTTGAAACCCGGTATCTTTGGGTACGCAGACGATATCACAGTTGCAGAGAGATATATGTCCGATGCTAAGGCTGGGAAGACCGAAATTGAGCTGCTCAGAGCGAACATGGTGGAACGCGTGAACTCGACCCTGTAAAAAGTTTCGGATGGGGGGGAAGCTAACAGAGTCGAGTTCAATGCCTCCAAGACCCAGGCGTGTCTTTTCAGCTCCAAGCGGAACCCGTTCAACTTGGTTCCCACATTCCGAAGTGTACCCTTATCTTTAACGGACCATTTAAGCCTACTGGGCATCGACCTTTCACCGAACCTCAACTTTGGGCGTTCTATTGAGGCGAAGGCGGCTAAAGCAGCTAAAAAGCTTGGCATACTCTCGAAGGTTAGGCGGTATTTCACGCCGGGGCAGCTTCTTACACTTTATCAAGCACAGGTCCGGTCGTGCATGGAATACTGCAGCCACCTTTGGGACGGCTCTGCTAAGTACCAGTTATCTGCCCTTGACTCGGTGGAGCGCCGGGCGAAGAGGTTGATCGGTGAAGACATTCTGAAAATTTCAAATTTCCAGAATCTTGAACATCGCCGCGCAGTGGCCCGTTTATCGGTTTTTTACAGGCTACATTTCGGAGAGTCTTCCCAAGAGCTGTTTGATCTTATTCCACCATCTCCCTTTTACTACCGAGGCACCCGGAGAACGGCAAAGACCCACCCCTACGTAGTAGAAATTCCACTGCTCCGCCCGAAGCGTTTCGCTTCCACTTTTTTAATGCGTACTGCAAAGGAATGGAATTCTTTGCCGTCCTCTGTGTTCCCACCTCATTACAACCCGGGTCTTTTCAGGACTAGAGTGAGTCGGCACCTAATGAGTAGGCACGCTTCACCTTAGTCCCCACCTTTGCTTACCATCAGGCAAGATGAGGACAAGTGTCCACCCATAATCTATAAAAAAATGGCCCCAGACACGGACAAACAAATGTTTCACGTCATAATTTTTAACATATTTTTTGACGTCGTTAGCAATAGTTATCCTTATTAAACGGACAAGCTGTAGTTTGAAACGATAAATTAAAAGCTTTTAACTACTGTATACTTCGACTGACATCTACACTAGCTGCCATGAAAACAGCTAGAGATGTTCTAAGTACTCGTTTTTAAATCAATCGATTTTTCAATTGTAATATAATTTCGTTCTTATTTTATCAAATTATGTCATATTTATGTTATAATGTGTATGTATTTGTTATTAAAATACATGTTGGGTATATCACAATATATAATAAAGCATAATAATAGTTGGTGTTTCAATTTTGACCAAAATCGATTTTCGATTTTGTGGTTCAATTAACCGTATCGATTCTACAGAATCGGATGTGAGTGACATCTCTAACTAATTGTTTTTACTCACTCGCTTACTTACTCTCGTGTTTGTGTAGTGCGTTTTTATTTTTTTCTATTTTTGGATTGCTTATAAATACTTGGCTATTCTTACGGAGTCTGATTTCTTTTAATAACATACGTACCCCGGCTTTGATTTATGGACTTTGTGATCTGCTCGAACGATAACTTGGCATTAAACAACGGATCTTGATAACCTCAATACGAAATGGAAAGTGTTTGTGTTAATTGTGATTCTGCTGGTGGTTCCATGGTATTGGAAAATGAGCAGATTCTTCGCTGTATACAACAATGGACGGCACCCCGTCTGGTAAGCCTATTTAGCTTTTTTCCAAATCTTTTGATTAATTTGCATTTCCTAAATATGTTTTATTCTTCATGAAGCTTCAAAATCATGATCAAAGCAACGTATTCAAATAATATAGTCTCAAATGATATAGTTATTTAGAGCAAATGTAACATAGTTTATTTTACGATTATAACCTCAAAATGTAATACATTTTGTGTGATATTACGATGCCTACGCTTGTCCGTGCTTCAACAAATGACTGAAGTGTATGTATGAAGGATTCCCAACAAAATTATCATTTTTCCTTTGCTGTCCGTTACTGGGGCATACAATGTATGGAGATGGAACAATGTCCTTTAAATGCTCTACCGCGTCAGTCTCGTAACTTAAAACCACACTTCGCAAAAATACCGTACTTTATAAGTCAAACCATCATGTTTGCATAAATTCAACAAATTAAAACAATTGCTAACTTTCCTCATTAACGAAAGAACCCGAATTCGACAGAGTTCACCCGATCCTTTGTGGCGCCACTTATGCAAATTCGCTTCTTGCATTGCACCAAATGTCACTGTTCTGCCAGATAACTGGCTACAACGAGGTATCCGATACTTAGACTGGCCGCACAAATACGTTTTCCGTATTAGATTTCCGAACACGGAATACAGAAATTCAATGAACCTAGCGCAGACGTTTGTTTTTTCACATTCGGGATTTCTATCATTCTACCTAAACAAACGTACAGAATGTGTTCCGTTCGGAATAAAAAGAACGCGGCAGTCAATATATATATGTATTTTTTATAAATTTGACGTGTTAGGATGAATGCATTCGGAAAACGAATACGGAAATCGAATGCGGCAAACAACTGATGCATCTGTTTTCTTAGAACCGCGTATAGAAATTCTGCGTGAAGAAAGTGAAGATGAAGATATAATTGTTGAAATAGAATAAGAAAATTATCTATCATAAGTCATAACATTAAGAAGAGAGCAAAGAATAATGTTCCACTTTGATCATTGGCAAGTTAACCATTATTTCAATTAATAGGATACGCTCTGATCAAAATTTCTTTATCACAATAGATCGTGGAGTATGCCTACTGGGGGAACCACGTTAAGAAAGTTCCCCAAGTAGAATTACTGCGGAAATGAATTTTTCGACTTTGAAAACCGCGATAAGAATCGAAGGGGATTTTTGACATTTTATTTGTAATGGCTTATTTAACGTCTATACCAATTATCAGTTCTATGCGAATTTTGGTTAACTTAAATGTCTATTTTGACTAGACTAATAACATAAAACTGCTAATGATGTTGTATTCTCTACTCAGCAAAAGTTGGCAACGTTAGTATTTAAAATAAGGTGACGTTAAATTTATCGGGAGAGTGATACAACATTGGTTTAGTTTCCTGTAAGGATGAACAAGCACGAAAATGTACATTTAAAACGTTACTATGAAAAAATCAAACAATGAAAGTTATGTAATACAAACTTGTGTTGCTGAAGCCTTGTCAGATGTAACAGGCAATCCAACTCGTGGAATTTTTACTTTTCTGGCTCGAGCAATATTTTTTAACCTTTGGAGCTCATTCTTTGCAACTTTTTCGGATTTTTCTGTAGCTTTCTTCTCATACATGTCAGTCATTGGATCTACATTCTGTGGTACTTCAATTAGCCAATTCTTCTCCTTTTCAGCAGCTGCTTTGCGAAATCTGTTATAGGAGTAATTAAGATATACATTTATAATAATGTCATCAAGAACATAGTTAATTACATATTATATAACAATGTCCTACAAAAATATAAAATAATACTGGTGTTTTGGAGAGAAAGCATAACATATTCGTTACTGAATTTAATACAGCATATCCACCACTACTTTTTTATTATTATAATAAATAAAATGGGGCTCTCAGTACATGTTACAATTCATATTTACGTAGTCAAAAGTAAAAAAAAATCGAAGTCTCAAAATGTTCACACAGAAGACCGTTTCTCTGTCTTAACGCCGTATCCACAGACAGCTCCACTCCACAGTGCTGTATCATTCTTATCTACGTTATATTTTTAACCCTCTAACTAACCATTTTTATTATGTAGCAACACGCGCTAACTGTTAAGATTTCGCATAATTCAACCACTGACGATCTTCACTTTCTAACGACTTCACGAATTATACTGTTAAGCACGAAAACTTCGCTTTTTTTTCATATCTAAGTATCATCTGAACCCTCAAGTAAAGGCGTAAACACAAAATTAGTATTAAAATTTGGAATTTTGTTGGAAAGTTCATACAGTTAATCTTCCCAGAACATGTCATTCAAAAAACTCATATCAAGCAAGCGACGTCTGTCAGTTATAGTACATTACGAGCGCGCTATGTCGGTTATTGCGTACGAGGCGATATTGTGCGCGTGCCGCAGGCCGACAAGAAAGCAGAGTACGTAATGAGCAATGCGCGCGTGTATCATACGACGTTTTTCAACACACTTGTGAGGAAAATTAAAGATCTTGTGGTATTAATATTTTTCTGAAAATGACTGCGCTTTTTTATCAATCTTCCACTGCATGAAAGTATCGTATGCCGCCATGTATTTATCCTTTGACTTTGGCGGTAACAAACTATTACTCGCGCTTTGCGCCTCCATAATTATTTCCGGCGGAGTTAATAATATGGATTCTTCTTCACTTGGACTCGACATATTTGTAGATAATCAATTACAACAAAAAGGCAAAAAATTTCAATAGCGGGAAAATGGCGCGCGCCTTGTTTTTTTGCGCGCTGCCCGGGCATGGCTAAACTCTTCATACAGCCAAAAAAAAGGGCCAAACAGCCAAAATTCAAAACTAAATAAACCGAATATTTTAGTTTTTAAAAAACAAGTTTGTGTGAATTTTTAATAATTTATTTTAGTTATAACTATTAATCATTGTTTTTAAATGTTTGTGTTTAAATGTCGTTGTTAATTTAATATTTAAGTAACCAGTAGTAGGCTGTTCATTTGTTTCCAATTGACAGCCGCATAAAGTCGTGTTAAAAAAAAGTATTAAGCGACTAATTTAAGAATGCGTAATGGGCATACATTTACTTTGCAATCTTGAACAAATTAGAATTTGTCGTGTTAAGATTACCGCACTTGTGCGATTATGTAAAGTGAAAAGCACTCGTGTTTAATATACTGAATAACAGGTCTAAATGCAAGGTAATAAGACCCACTTTACGAGCAAGTGTGTTGAAAAAGTCATTGCGATATTTTTACATGATTCGAGTCGACATAATCACAACCATTGTTTCCAATATTAGCACGAAAATTTAAATATTTTAGGAACTTGATCTGTAGCCCTCAATCACATGCTCGTACGTAGTATAATTTGGATTCCAGACTGGACTGCTGTACTCAAGAATACTGCGAACATAAGCATAATACAAAACTTTCATGCAGGAGACATCATGAAATTCCTTAGTTGTTCTAAAGATGAAACCCAAATTTTTATATTATGCTTTGTTGATAATATATTCAAAGTGAGTAACAAATATTAATTTTGAATCTAAATACAGAATTGACCTTGTTTATTACAATATTGTCCAGTTTGTAATTAAAACTAATTGGTATTTTGCGTCTAGTAAACTGTACATGTAAACATTTAGCAGCATTAACAATTATTTTATTGTTACTGTAATATAACTAGTCGGTTTAAATCTTACTGCAACTTTTAACAGTCTTCTAAAGAATTAACTTCACTACATAGTATAAAACAAAGTCGCTTTCCGCTGTCTGTCTGTCCCTATGTATGCTTAGATCTTTAAAACTACGCAACGTATTTCGATGCGGTTTTTTTAACAGATAGTGATTCAAGAGGAAGGTTTATATGTATAATACATTCATATTATAATAGAGAAACACTGAAAATTTTAGAGATGTCTCATGTGATGTCGTAAATAAACACATTTGCTGTTGCGGTTACATTACAAACGCTGGCTGAAACCTACGAGATAGATCAAAATAATATACTACAATATTGTACACCTTAAAAAGGTCTACAAAATAGTCCGCGATGGTATATGTCTATCTTTTATGAATAACCCACAATAACCATTTTTTATCCTTTACTTTTTACGTGAAGTAATGACTTATTTACGAAGCGATTTTAAGCAATACAGCAATCCTTATCCAATTGAGTACCTTAAATACATTGTGCATTGCACCCGTGCGAAGCCGGGGCGGGTCGCTAGTTAATATATATTTTAGTATCATCAGCATATAGTATTAATTTTGCGTGTTTTAGGCACGAACCAATATCACTTATGTAAGCTGAATAAAATAGTGGTCCGAATAATGAGCCTTGTGGCACACCAGAGGTTACAGTTATGTAGTTGGAACGATTTCCTATGATGACTGCCTGTTTACGACTTGAAATATACGATTCTACCCATCGAAGCAAACACCATGTATTCCAAGTTGGTACAACAGAATTACGTGATCTTTCTGGTCGAAAGCCTTTTCGAAGTCCGTGTAAATCACGTCCACTTGAGACTGAAATCCCATACCCTTGTGTAAGTCTCCAACGAACACTCCCAGATTGGAAGCGGTAGATCATCCTTTAGCGAAGCCATGCTGTTCTTCAGGTATTCCTTTTTTTATTACGGGATATATTTTGTTATAGACAGCTTTTTCCAGACATTTGCCAACACATTCAATATAGAGATAAGACGATAATTTTCTATATTGCATTTAGATCTCTTTTTAGGGTTCCGTAATAAACAAGGAACCCTTATAGTTTCGCCATGTCTGTCTGTCTGTCCGCGCTTTTACTCAGAGACTATTAGTACTAGAAAGCTGTAATTTGGTATGGGTATGTATATTAAGGCGCTACATCGAAAATGAATCAAACAATGGGAGGCGTGGTCTATACGTGAACGCGGGGCGCCCCCCGTGCTCAAGCAGCTAGTCTTTATATCTATGTCAACAAAGTCGTGAATGCGTTGCGCCCGCATGCAATCAGATCGTTTAGAAATTATCGACGTAAGCGACAAAATACAAATTGTTTTATTAAAAAATAACTATAATGATTAGAAAAAAATGCTTCTGTACGATTCTAGATACTGATGATGGCTACCTATTTAAGGAACTTTTTAATGAATACCTAACACCGTTTACTAGTAATCCTGAATATTCATATTTTTAAGAGGTAATTTCAAAAATAAAAAGTATCGAGGCAAAATCTTTAAATCGCGTTTTCGGTTCTGTACGTGACTAGCTAAAGATATGAAGAAACACATATTTGACTTTCAGATCTGTAAGATCTCTCAGTTACCTATGACATTACATTAAAAATAACCAATATTTTCGATATAGCGCCTTAATCATGCCAAAAAAAGTAGTGGAAAAAACATTGAAAAAAAATTTTTTAGGGTAGCTCCCATACAAGTAAAGTGGGAGTTATTTTTTTTCTCAACTAACCCATCGTGTGGGGTATTGTTGAATAGGTCTTAAAAAAATAATGTAAGATTCAGAACACCATTTTTCGATTTAGGGATCCGTTTCTGATATATTTGGTTTTAAATTTTTTTAGAGGTAAGTGAAACCCCCCCCCCCCCTCTATCTGGTAAACGGTTATATACACGGTTATTTTTTTATCACCCTGGAAAATTTAAGGGACGCTTCACGACATGGTATTAGAATGATTTAAATATAAATAAAAAAAATAACCCCCCTCCTTAATTTTATATTAATTTTTTAAAAAATACAAAAAATGCTGCACTAGTTGAGAGCAGCATTTTTAGAGATTTTTTTATTTTTTTTTTATATTTTTTTTAAAATTTTTATTTCATTTTTTTTTTATATAATATTGGATGTGTTCTGAAGCGTCCCTAAAATTTTCCAGGGTGATAAAAAAATAACCGTGTATAGACACGTGAAAAAAATTACAACAGTAGTATATATAACGAAGTTTAAAGGAAAACTATCACGGCCTTACAAATAAAAACTTATACCGAGGATAATCCTCGGAATAATTTATTCTGTGTTTTGTCTTGTTTTAGCACATGTCAGATCTAATATGTCAAAATAAGACAAAACACGGAATAACTATTCCGAGGTTATTCCTAGGAATAAGTTTTTTATTTGTAAGGCCGTTAGAGTTTAGTACTAAGTACAAACTAAAAAGTTATAGACGTCTAACTTATAAAATGTACTCGGAAAAGTAAAATTTCATTAAAAATTAGTACTGAATATAAATTTACGAACCACATGAAGTTAAAGAAATATAAAATCATTGCAGCTTTAATAATAATAATAATGCCTAATTTAATAGCAACGTATTTAGTAATCTGTGGCAACATGTTGTGAGGTGTGAGTGTGAACTCAAAGTTGGCATTTGCAACTACGGAACCCTACACTGCGCGTGGCCCGACACGCACTTGGCCGGTTTTTTTTATGAATTGGTACCATATTTGCTTCTTTCCATTTTGATGAAAAGTGCTTTCCGATATAGAACGATTAAAGAGAATACACAAGGGATAAGAGAGGGATTCAGCGCACTTTTGAATAAATATAATTATGTGGAATTTGATAACTACCAGCACTTTTTTTACATCAAATTTTTTTAGTAATTTAAAGACCGAATCTCTGGAGATAGAAATGGTGTTTATATGGTCATTCAAACAAAATTCATCGTCTACGAAGTTCGAAACCACAGGGCCTGAAGGTGAAGTAAACACTCTCTGGAAATGCTCGTTAAATGCCAAACATATAGTTTTCTATTTTCATAGATCATAGAACTAGGATAAGCTGTTTGACATTTTCGTTTCTTAGATCATCAAGCCTAGGGATATGGTACGCAACAAATCGCAGTATACATTTTTCTGCCACATTTTGTGGGAGGCGAGGTAAATACGCATGGCACACTACGAAAATCTAGCATTCAATTACAGATACGCACACTATGAAAATATTACCTCACTATAAAGAAACACACACACATCGACAAATTAACGTGTATCTACGCAATCGCCCGCAAATCATGCCCGTGTACTGTGTTGAGCTACTAACGTACGATTGTATTTTTCTATCGTAAAGGCATAAAAATTACTTCAAAATTGTACTTAAATAAAACACGTTTATGTATATTTTATACTTAAATGTGATAGGAAACGTCATAGTTTTGAATATTTGCAATAGCCTTTTGCAAGAGGAAACTGCACAATTATCAATTTTTACAAGCTTATACTTGCGATACGAAACGACACCTAATGGCAGCGGCCGCGCGTCAACTAGTTTTATGTAACGTGTATGTATGGTCATATGGTCAACGTAAATTGCCAGAGGGGATCGCTCAGCCTTGCCATCTCCCGTCTGAATGTTCTAAGTTTCAAAGGCACTCCGAGTTAAGTGCCTATTACATTACGCTATTTCTCGGACCCTGTTTATCGGGTCCCGATTTATCGGGCCCTGTCTGGCGCGTGGCCTATTACATTACACGATTTCTCGGACCCTGTTTGTCATGTGCCTATAAAAGCGCTGCCTGCTTAACTCGCTCTCAGTCGAATCGAAAGTCGATCGTCGAACGTTTTGCACGTCTAGCACTATGGCACCGAGTTTATCAAAATCCCAAAAAAGGCTTAGCGGTGACTTTGGCTGTCGGTACCGTGCAATCTACATAAAGGAATAAAAAATATTTTTTTACAAAAAAATAAAACCGACTTCAAAAAGTCATAAATAATATAAGAATAATACAACATCACAGTTTTGTATTGAAGTTGGTGCCTTTTAAGTAGCAATATTACCTAATTGTTCTTATATTTTTTTTAACTTTGAAGGTGATCATTGCCTCGCACCGACTTCAATATAAAACTGCGATGTATTCCTACATTATTTATGACTTTTTGGTGTTTTTGAAGTCGGTTTTATTTTTTGTTTAAATAAAATTTTTTCAATATTTTAGTTAAGTTCTTATACGAGTATGCGTATTAGAATTTGAGCCAAGGCAAACACCACAATAACTTAAAATAAAACGTCATTCTCTCTAAACAGCTTTGAAAGAATTATTAATGATTAACCTTACATCATCAGCTCATGTCATGCTCAGTCACATGACATGATGACTACGTACCAGACGCAAATACGAGTACATGAATATCTTAAGAAAAGATATAAAACACGTTGGACGTGCCTATAAAAATTTAAGGGTTTTGCTCGATTTGCCCGGGATTCCATCATCAGATCATGACATTGTGACAATAGGACCACCCCCGGAGTGTACTCTTTCGATTACAAAAAGAATTTTGAAAATCGGTCTACAAATGGCGGAGTAATCGGTGAACATACATAAAAAAATAGATACAGTCGAACATAGAACCTTCTCATTTATTATATCTATTTGAGTAGGCTTTATGTTCTTTTTCCAAAGATATGGCATATCCCTATAAACTTCAATAAAATAAAATAAATAAAATCCCCGAAAAAAATATACTCCAAACCTAAACACACTAGCAATTTAAATCGACGTGTAAACCCTGTGCTCGCGGCCACGCGACTGAGCTCCGTACACGATCTACAGCGTGGCAGGGAGGCAGGGAGGTCGGTCGCCCTATTTAGGGACCCTGCCTCCCTGTTTCTTATTACACTACCCTGTCCCTGCCGACAGGGCCCGAGAAATAGGGTAATGTAATAAGGCCTTTAGCCATTTGCCATCCAGTGCGGACGCGAGCGTTCAGTCGTCGACGGTCGCAAATCACCATAACAAACACCACCTCAGTTCGACCCACGATCGCGGCGATAAATCTCGTATCTGTTATCACACAATTCGGAATCTAAGATACTGTCGTTTAACCATGTTTCCGTTATTAAAATGATGTCATAGTCTGCATTCGGCAAGTTGTTATAAAATTCAGTTGTTTTTGTGCGTTGACCACGAGCATTCTGATAAAAAATGATTAATATCATTCGCGCCTTTTATTTATAAAACTATTTAATATTATAAATAGTGTTTTTTGAAAAATAAAAGCATTAGTATACCTATAAGTGGAAAGTTTTGACAGCAAAGATGATAAAAGATCGAAGTTTAAAATAAAATAGTATAACCTCAACAAACAATCGACCCGGTGATGTAACGTGGTGTATACCCGTATATTGATGTGATGAAATGGATTTGGTGTTTAGTTTTATATGTAAGTGTGTATGAAATGTAAATTCTATTAAATGGTTGTAAATATACAAGCATTAAGCGATACTACTAAAAAGCAATTAAACCAAGAATAACATTACCAAATATTAGGTAAAAAAATAATCAAAAATTTTTTTAACTCTTCTCCGCAGGATATTAGAATGTATGATGAGGTATCTGCCCTGCAAGCATGGACTTGTCGATCGACATACACGGCGAGTTCAGGTCAGTATGGGGAAATTCTAAACTATAAGAGATAGAGAAAAACTCTCTTAGGAACCGTGATCTTAATTTTAGATAAAATAAAAAAAGTTTCCGTACCTCAGTAAATTATTTAACATTGTGGTCAAAGAATGACGACTTGGTGTTTTTCTCAGGGGGAATTCATTACGATACCAGTCAATTGCCAATGTTTGGTTCCTATTACTTAAATGATACCCTCTCAACAAATCTATTTTTTCGGAATTTGACAACGATTCAGGCATTTTAATTATTTAGTTCACCATTGAATTCACAACACAACTAATAAATTGACTAAATTGTGCATTTATTAATGACAGATACACGAAATTTTTTTTTTAAATTCGAATGCTTTTTATTGTCTTTACTTTTCATTTAAATAGGCCAGTTAGTTTCTACTACTAAAGAAAACTATTAAAGTTTAACTAATAAAGAAAACTAAAACTTTAATTTCAACAACTTCTAGCAACTTTAGACTCCATACAATTTTTGGTTTGTATAGTGATATACAATCGAAATAACAAAAAAAATTTTTTTTTCAAAAAATCCGATATCTCCAAATCTGTTGAGATTTTTTTTTTTTTTTAAATAAAATTTTTATTTTATTTAAAATTAAGATCACGGTTCCTAAGAGAGTATTTCTCTATCTCTTATAGTTTAGAATTTCCCCATACTGACCCGAAAAAAAAACTCACCGTGTATATCGATCGACAAAAGCATCTGTCCTTTTCACTCCTTAGGAATATCTGTCAAAGTTATCGATTTTTGTCGAGTATGTCGATCTTAGCTGTCAAATTTTGTTTATCGAGAGTTCTATGCTCGCAGGGCTGGTTTCCTTGTATATATGCGGCAGTTTTTTTTATAGAAAACATACTTAAAGTTACTATTTTTAGCCTTTGATTTAGCGTCATTAAGCAAAATTTTATTTTTAATAGATAAGTGTTCATTAATATATATACTATAGTTCTCGGCTTATCCTGCATTCCAATATCCCTCGAAGTGAAGTCACGATTCATCCTTCATCCTTCTTAATGCGGTTTTTAAAGCGTATAACAATGTTCCGAGGTTTCCCTTCACCTGTCGCTTGGCTTGAACACGATGAACAAAATCAACGTCATTACTGTCAATTACTAAATTCAGGTGACTCGCAATTCTGTTCACTATGTCGGGAAGGGATTCCTTACCACTCTCGGGAAATCCCACTATCTTCACATTCTAGCTTGGACCATTGTTCCTGTTTCAACGACGCCTCTTCTAATATATTAACTTTATCATGTAAGGATTTCACTTGACAACGTAAGCTGTTATTATCGTCACGTAGCTTCTTTATAATGACCGAGTTCTGGTCGACAGCTGTTTTGACGGTATCGTACATGCTACTGCTGGATTTCACTGAATTCTCAAAATCTTGAAACTTATTTTCCATTGAGCATATTTGTGACCGAGTGATTTCCGCCACAATGTTGGTAGCTGTTGTTGAAATGCAGATTCGATTTCCATTCGCATACTTTTTAGGACATCATTCTGGTGCTGACAATCTTCATCGTCAGTTATAGTGGCCCTGCTCCTGGGCGTTAGCAAAATTTTCACCGGGGCAGGTAGATAGCTTAACCGGTGTGTTGGTATTATATCCACGTCGAATCTGTTTAACTTTGCATTCAGGGCATCCCCATGAAGAAGCAGCAACAGTATCACCGCTCTTTATACCGATACAAGTATTATGGTATACGAGGAGCTTACAAGACGTCTTGTATCATCACTGCTGGACATAGGCCTCCCCCAGGGAACTCCAAACCGATCGGTCCTGCGCCTCCCGCATCCAGCGGCTTCCCGCGACCTTCACCAGATCGTCGGTCCACCTTGGGGGGCCTACCAACGCTGCGTCTCCCGGTACGCGGCCGCCACTCAAGGACCTTTCCACCCCAACGGCCGTCAGTCCTGCGAGCTATGTGTCCTGCCCACTGCCACTTAAGGTTTGCAATTCTTTGGGTTATGTCGGCGACTCTAGTTCTTCTACGGATCTCTTCATTTCTGATGCGATCGCGTAGAGAAACCCCGAGCATAGCCCTCTCCATTGCCCTTTGAGTGACATTGAGCCTTCTGATGAGACCCATTGTAAACGGCCACGTCTCAGTTCCGTACGTCATCACTGGCAACACGCACGAATTGAAGACTTTCGTCTTAAGACACTGCGGTAGATTGGCCGAGAATATGCTGCGTAGCTTCCCGAACGCTGCCCAGCCGAGTTGGATTCGTCGATTTACCTCTTTCTGGAAGTTGGACTTACCGAGTTGGACTATTTGTCCCAGGTAAACATATTCGTCAACAACTTCCAGTGTAGAGCCGCCAACCTTCACAGGAGTGGGTACTACATGGGAATTCACCATAATTTTGGTCTTGTCCATGTTCATTTTAAGACCCACTTGTTGGGAAACTTTACAGAGGTCTTCGAGCATTGTGCCTAGATCTTCCACGGTCTCAGCCATGACCACGATATCATCGGCAAAACGAAGGTGAGTAATGTACTCGCCGTTTATGTTGATGCCGAGTCCTCTCCAGTCCAAAAGCTTAAATACATCCTACAGCGCAGCTGTGAACAGCTTCGGCGATATAACGTCACCTTGTCTCACACCGCGCTGAAGTCGTATTGGTTTCGAGTTCTGGTCCTGAAGGCGGACTGACATAGTGGCGTTTCCGTACAATGACTTCAACACTTGGATGTACCGGTAGTCTATTTGGCACCTCTGGAGTGACCTAAGCACGGCCCAGGTCTCGACAGAATCGAAGGCTTTCTCATAGTCCACAAACGCCAAGCATAGTGGCAGATTATACTCCTCGGTCTTCTGTATAACCTGCCGCAGCGTATGAATGTAGTCTATGGTACTATAGCCTTTACGGAATCCGGCTTGTTCGGGAGGCTGGAAGTCGTCAAACCTGCGCGCGAGACGATTCGTGATGACTCTCGAGAACAGCTTGTATACATGACTCAGGAGCGTGATGGGTATGTAGTTCTTCAACTGGGCCCTGTCGCCCTTTTTGAAGAAAAGTGCCACCACACCCCCGTGCCATTCTTTAGGCGTAATGCCCTCGAGTATGATGGAGTTAAATAGCCTCTGCAGCGCTTTCCGGACTGGTAGTCCACCCGCTTTCAAAAGCTCAGCTGTAACTCCATCATCACCCGGTGCCTTGTTGTTTTTTAGCTGTTTGAGAGCCACACTAATCTCGTACAGGCTGACTTCCGGGATGTCTTCGGTGTAATGCCGGATCAATTTGGCTCTAGGGTCTGTAGCCTGAATGACAGGTGCCTGCGATGTTGTGAAAAACTGTCCATAAAAGCGTTCAATCTCAGCCATAAGCTCAGGTCGAGACGTGACGACTCTGCCGTCCTCTGTCTTCAGCTTCGTCAGCAGACTCTGACCAAGTGACAGATCTCTTGCAAACACTTTGGAGCCCTTGTTCCGCTCGATGGCTTCCTTAATACGTTCTGTATTAAGTCGACGTATGTCGCGAGTCAGAGACTTCGAGATCTGTTTGTTGAGTCGCCGACGAGCATCTTCAGAGGACTGCAGACCCATCTCACGCCTTTCTTCCATCAGCTCTGAGATCTTGCTCCTTTGCTTGGTACGGCTGGGTTTGAAAAACTTCGAACCCACCGTAAGGACAGTTTCCACAAACCTGTCATTATATGTGTCCACATCCGTGCAATCCTCCAGGCAAGCGAACCGATTCTGCAATTCGAGTTGAAAGCGCTCATAGATAACGCATGAACGATCGAAAAGTGGGCCGGCGAAGAACTGCTCAATCGCGACTCGTGCAGTTCCTTTCCATAGTGAGTGATTAGCTGTCGGCACGTAAACATGCCGAAGTGCGCATTCAAAAATTGTGGTAACAACGGCAGAAAAAAGACGGGATTTCATATTTTGCGTGAGTAAACTCATTACACATCTTATCATGTATTCAAATATTCGATTTATACGTAAAAACCAACCAAAAACAATTATTTTAATCATAAACATGTCGCTTCACGTCAGAGTTAGTACATCACAAACGTCTCGCTTGCACGGGCGTCGTATCACGATGTGTTATCTCATTCATGCATTGGAGCGACAACGCGATAAGCAATTTCAAGCATTATGTTTGAGAGCATAAAGTTTATATTTTCTTGTAGCAATTACTAAAACGTCATTTGATCTGTGGCTAGGTATGAAATGATGTAACTTCCCACGCTTGTACTTAAAATAGTTGCCGTAATAATGCAGAATAAGGTTGAATTCGATAAATACGGTACTTTCTTTATGGTAATTTTCATTCGGGCGTGCATATTTAAGTATATATCAGCGAGTACAAATGTATAGTCGATTAGGTGACAGATTTCAAGCGCGTTTTTGTATGAAGCGCTTTATCTACGTTTGGTAGTAAATCAATGACCTAATAAAACACTTCCACAAGCGCTGCACTTCGCCATGTTGAGGTTATTATAAAGTTGATTGTTTGGTTGAACGTGCTAATCTCAGGAACTACTGATTCAAATTGAAAAAATATTTTTGTGTTGGATAGTCCATTTATCGAGGAAAGCTATATGCTATACAACATCACGCTACGACTAATAGGAGCTGAGCATCAGTGAAAAATGTTACAAAACGGGGAAAAAATATACCTATGGCAAAACGTAGTTCGCGGGCACAGCTAGTCATAGATAAATACCGATAATCCATGGGCGCCGTAACCCTCTCGCTGCGGTCACGTCCCCTGCAACTCGTTGAGAGACAAAGAAAGCAAGACAAAATGGCAAATTGGTGTGGCGTACCCCAGATGAGCCACAAAAAAAAACAGTGGAAAATTAGATTGTTTGAGTATGCTGCTATAATGTCCAGAGTTTGTCGGAGTCTGTCGGCTAAGTTTCAGAGTGTGTCGCTTGCGCGTTTCAGATATGTGTGGCTCAGCCGGGGCAACGTTATCCCAGCTGAGCCACACGGATGTCGAAGACGAAACGACAGCGAAAATCTGGAGGATTATTGTCTAAGAAAAAAACTATCGCGATCGCTTACAATTTGACAGTCGCAATCTATCCATTACTCCTTTATAAAAGGAGGTTGGCACAGAGTCTTGTGTTCACGGCGCAATGGCTGTCAAATTATAGCCGATCGTTATGGATTTTTTCTTAGTCAATCGGGCTGTTTGCTGATATAGATAGGCGGCAGTTTGTCGAAGTTTTTCCGACAAGTTTCAGTGCTTATCGGGCTTGCGTTTAAGGGCCCGGTCTCGTAATAATCGGTGTTCTAGCAGAATTCTCAGAGAAGTAAAGTTTTTTTTTAGTTATTAAAAATGCGATGAAGGAAATACATTTTACGTTAATTCAGAGTGTAGAACTTGAAGTTTCCATAATACATTTTACTATTTAATTAAATGCTATTTTTAATGTCTTTTTAAGGCTTTAAACATACCCATATTTACATTCCACGCATTTAAGGACATATTCATGCACTTGTCACGTAAAAAATATGACCAAAACATGAAATATATTCAGTAAACATTTATTCGCAAATCTTCAACAATGATCTTTACTGGTTCCTTTTTTCGAAATGTTTTAGTTTCCTTATTTAAGGTGGTTTAGTTGGTGGTTAGTAGGTAGGTTACTAGTTCAAATTTTATGAATTTCACCACTGTTTAAATATTACTTTTTCTATAAAACTAAATATAAAAAAATCATCTTTTAGCGTAATCAAACTTTAACCACTTAGAAACGAGCTATAATTAAGGCAAATAATTAAAAAACTGTATTTATAAAATCATTAACGTTCAAAAGCGATTATATAATCCTAATTGAATAAAGTATATTGACTTTGACTTGACTTTGACATTATAGGTAAATTTTATAGAATGAAAAGTTATCGAGAGTTTACGCTGCGAAATCGTAGCAGAACTGAGAGAAATTTCGACGCGTAAGCGACGTAGTGAAAATTTGTTTGCGGTAATAGTGAAACTGTAGTTTGTCTGAGTTTTGTCGAACAAGTTCCAGAGTTTGTCGCTAGCACATTTCAGAAATACGTGTGGCTTAGCTGTAAAAACGTTACCCCAGCTAAGCCACCTGGATCTTGAAAACGAAACGACGTAGCTAAAATCTGTTTACTGGTAAAGATAGGTGGTGGTTTGTCGATACTTTATTCAAAGATTCAGATTTGTCGATGCCCTTTGAGTTTCCAATTAAACAAGTTCTATAAAGATTAGAAACAATAATAATAACAGGTATAAATAACATCAAGGTCGGGTAAACACAATTGAGAACAGGCCTACACTAAAGTGAGAGAGAATAAGATTGATGCATTTTTCTAAGAATGGGCAATAAATTATGTCCATAAATTGAGCAACTTTTTGAAATAAAAACAAATGCTAATAACTAACTTATTGACAAATGGATAAAATTGTTGATTGCATATGTAACAACAAAGTCTAAACAAATCAGCCCCTTAAAGTTTTTGTACTAATTTAAAAGTAGTGGTGTATTGTTTGCAGTTTCATGTCGTCTTCTACTTTGTTAAAAACGAATGCTTGCATATGGATACTCCCCTCAAATATTAGATATCGCGGGCTTCAAACCAGAGGGGCGTATGAACAAAAATGTATTTTGTTTATTACGTCAATCTTATACAAATTGATCAATACACATACTCATATTTTATTTGTAGAGATATCTCAATTACTTTTGAAGATACGAATAAAATACTTTTAGACGTATGTCTGAAGTCAGATATTATTTTCATACCAGAAAGACGTAAAACAGCCGTAACCACGAATGAGGAATTTGATATCGAACCACAAAGACTTATATGCATACGACTATCGATTTTTATATGACGTACCAATATAATGGCGAACCATATAGACGTATGTACAGTCGACAAAGTTGCCGGTCTACCAGTAGCGTTTTTTTGGTCAGCGATATTTGAAAAAGTAAAAGCGTTAAAACAGGTTTCAATGTTATATAAAATAGAAGTATTTTAGGATTTTCATATATGATTTAAATGATTGCTTTATACCTCTAATTGTTTGAAATAATGCTTTCCAAAAAAATCTACTGGTAGACCGCGATCTTTGTCGAATGTACATACGACTATCGAATTTTATTTTAAATAACAGTGAAATGTCATGCTAAAAAGATGTCGCTGGCTCCGGAGAATAAAATGATAACCGCTATTATCGTAGTTTTAATGTTATTGCAAATTCGTCATCCTGAGGTTCTAATACATCTTCCTAATTATTTTTCAGAATTGTTTTATTTTATTTTAAACGTTACAAAATATTATTATTTTATTAAACGATTTTTCTGATATGAGAATATACACGAAAAAAGCGATAATATTATATTAGCAATATATTTTTCTTAACCACGCACGACATCTGTAGTTATCATACTTTTATTGTAAATAAAAGCAACCGTGGCATGTGACAAACGTATTTACAATTTTATTGTCATTCAAAAAAAGCTAAGCGCCTTTACTAACGCATTCTTAGTTGAATATTACTGTCTTGAATGGAACTATTCTATTCTTTGTGTAGTGGCGCTGTCCTTAAAGCGCTGGCCACACAGAAAAGACGTAGGGCGAGGATGAATAAAGTCTGCGAAAATAATCCGGAACTGGACCATTGTAAATTAAAAAACAAGAAGTAAAGATAATCAGGCTAACTAGATAAAGTGGGTGGCCTACTCCAAGTTTGAATATGCCTTTAAGTTAAACCTAAAGATCGAACAAAAAGCATGTATACATCAACAGTGTATTCTGTTGGTGGAGCTGAAACGTGCGTAATTACTAAAGCAATATTCAATAAACAAAGGGCTTTTGAAAAAAACTAGTGGGTAATATACTGAGGGATCGTGAATAAAAGGGCTGGCCTAGACAACAAAGAAAGTAACTGATGTAACGAAACATATAGCAATGCTAAAGTGGCAGTGGGCAGGCCACGTCGCCAGTATGCAGGGCTAAAGTGATCTCTGTCTTGCAACAAAACTACATCATTTTATATTTTTGACCAGACCAGATGGACATATAATCTTCAAAAGTGGTAGTAGTGGATTTAATTATTATATGAAAAAATTGTTTTAAATGACATTTCACAATACTTATGTACTTCAGATGTTTTATATCCCATTGCATACAAAAGTTTTGTATACTTTATGTCCATTCATTACAAGCATTTTCTGAGAAAACATGACATATAATTTGACACATATTGTTGGGCCAACTATAAGTGCAATATTACGGGTTTTATAAAAACTTACAAAAAAAAAGGATTTCACATAAATATGAAGGTATTTTCATAGACATATACAAATTTTCAATTACATAGATATATTAAACAAAAACTTATTTAGTTTTTCTGTCTCCTGAAAATTAAGGGTTTTGCTTTTACGCCCCTCTGGTATGAAGCCCGCGTTATGTATGAGTCTATTACCTTCTGTAAAGTAATTTAAGAAATTGTTCAGTAATATTTTAAAAAATACTCACCCATATAGAGGAACCCATTTCTGTAGTTGTTCATCCCATTGGAGCTTATCCTTCTTTTTCTTTGTGATACCTTTCGTCTTAGCAAATTCTTGCCACTTTGTAAGTGGTTTTGGTTTTGGTACAGGTTTTGCTCGTGGTAATAGAGTTGTTGGTTTAGGAAGTCGCACAACAATTGCTTCATCAATTCTTTCGGTGGGTAATTCCCATATTTTGTTAACCAATAATTGTGTATTGTCTCGTGTTAGTGAGTGTAAATATTCCTCTTTGTTCGAGCTGTAAAGATATTTCTATTCAAAAGAATTGCACTACTTTTGTTTTTAATCTTACAACATACCTCATAAAATTTAAAGTTAGAAACAGTAGAAGCTATAAAAAACTAGAAATAGTAGAAGTGCAAAATATCTAAGTGTTAAGTCACTTGCAGTGTTGTTTGTTAAAAAGTGTCTTAATATTTAAAGAATAATCTAGTTGCGCAAAGCAGCAGTGCTTGCATTGCTGAGGCGCGTTCAGCGCCTCTGGGTGTAGTTGTCCGGTTGTTTTTTAACTCGCTCAAAGGCGTTGAACGGATTGCAGCAACCAAATCTTTTATCTCCCTCTTTCACATGATTTTTTATTTCTCTCTCTTTCTAGTAGATGACATTATAGAATATGGCCGCCAATATCATCCAATCACGTAAGAGTATTTCAGTCATAAACGTCAGAGCGTTTTACAACCATCAAATTCGATGGTTGTTCGGTTGTAACTCGCACCAACACTCTAAGGTCTTGAACGGGCGGTTGTTTCACCCGGTTGTCACGCTCGAAGGCATTGAACGGGGTTAGAGCGAAAAGTTGTTGTACTTCGCGCGAAGGCCCTGAACGCGCCTCTGTGTTGAAGGGTAAGATATGGCGGTAAAATTATTGGGTACTTGACTTTACATCCATAGGTGTATATAGAGGGGGGGCCGTGTAGGCCGTGCCCACTTCAGGAGATTAGGCTACCGATTAAAAATAAAATTATGGATGCCAACATATCGATAACTTCACACAAAATCAGGGGCCTGGCCCCCCTGGAAATAAACTCGAGATACACCAATGGTTACATCTAATTTCACAAGTTGGCAACATACACTGTGATTCTTGTGGGGGTTGCAGTTTGCTTCGCCGTGAATCTCACAAGAGCCACATGTATTGTAGGTAACTGTTACCATGTTTGCTTGTTTGCCAACTTAGTTGTATAAAAAATATCTCAGATAAAAAGATATTATTACTCCAGAAATCTAAATTTGTTATTCTAAAGTGAAAAAATTCTTACTGAAATGACTTCTTAACCAAATCGTTTGTATCGAAGACCAACAAAGTTCCAAGATCGTATTCTACGTCTAAGTGCTTTTCAACAGTGATGGGTTTATATTTTTCTGTTTTTTTATGCTCTCGTTCTAAAATTTTATTAACGATATCCATTGCTATATTATTGATTTTTTTCAATATTTAGTTAATCTTGACGTAAATTCGGACTTTTTCATATCCACACGTGCGACCAAACAGATTAATATATAGACACAGACTAAGTAGGAGATACTACACTACGTATTATATAGATTATATCACAGACCTAAGGCGCGTTCGGATAGCATCGAGGTGGCAAAAATAACTGTTAAAAATGACAAAATTGACACAAGGAGCGTTCGGTTAGAAGAAATGTGAACAAAAGTTGCATTTTTATCTGTTTACGTCAACCGTTCGGATAGCTGAAAAAATGTCAAAAATGGCATTGTGAACTGCCAATTTCGCCCCAGCTATCGAAGAGGGTCAAAAGTGGAAGTTTTTGACAATTAAGATTTTTGACGTTTACTAAACGAAAAATTGTTGACACGATTGAATAAGTTTTAACGAAATAAATTTTATTTTCATTATTTATGGAAATTAATGATCGTTAATCATGAAGCGAGCTTATTACATCATAATACATCCAGAATCTGGAAACTGAAAATAAATTTAGGTTATAATAGCTTATGACTTTGACATATTGATAATGTAGCGTTCGGTTAGGGTGTGGAGCAAAAATGGCAAAAATGTCATAACCTTCTAACCGAACGCTTTACATCAACGCCAATTTTGATAATGCTAAAAACGCCACCACAGGCTACCCGAACACGCCTCTAATAGAGATATGGATTATATAGTGTGCACCACAGACTAATTGAGAATAGAGATGCTACTTTCAGTATAAAAAAGTACTCTGTGGATAATACCCTATTATACGCTCAGTTAAGTACACCAATTAATTCGCAATGTTATTATGGTAGTTTTCCAATTACCGCACTAGAGATCATTATGCGGCATAATGCTTAACGTTGAATGTTCCAACTACAGCAACACTTCGCACAATCGAGCACTTTCAAAAGCAATGTTTTCGTGTGATGCGTGCAATCGATACCAACTCAGTGACAGAAAATTAACAAGTGTTTTTTCTTTAAGTTGGCATTGATCGAAATGTTTTATTTATATATAATCGTTAGTAATATTATTTATTGTTGAAAAATTTTTAAAGCTTTCGTTTCATTGTAGTTTTTTTGAAATAATCAAAGTTAATTCAAACTGTGTTAAAAAATAAATATAAGTATGGATGAAGGTACAAAAATTACTCAAAACAAAAAAATGGTAATGAAATAATCAAAATCCAAATTACTTAAAATAACCGTAAATAGTTTTCAACCAATTATTATGTATCCCACATTATTTACACATTAATGAGGTTATTGCTAACTCTATGAATATTTCTTTTTTTCAACACTGAACTTAGCGCACTCTGCTGGTGCATTTGAAAACTAATTCACGTTCCAATTAAGCATCAGCATAATTCGGCATTGTGCGCCACTGAGTCGCATTATGCTCTGTAATTGGAAAACTACCTATATGTCTCAAAAAATTGTAAAAAGTGTATGTTTTTACCAATAGAAAAGCTGGTTTTTCATTGAGGAAGGGTATTGAGAATGTGCAATGAAAACCTGCTTTAGAGTTTCGATGCTTGCGAAAGCACCTTTAATAGTTTGTTAATTCTGTACTGTGTTTTTGTGTCCTATCTATTTATTCCCGCTAAAATACTTCTGCTCGGTTCCCCTTTCAATAGGATTGTGTTATAAATTATAGAAGTTTAGAGATGTTAACAGTTTGCTCATAGTGTTCTTAATAAACTAAATTCACCACTGCTCCGCCTTTTTAATCTCATCAGATAGCGAGTGCTCGCTTTGAGTTAGGCGGTACGGCCGCGGGTTGTTTGCATGCATGCAAACGTTTGCACTGATATCTGATTATGAACCGCACCCTAGTGTGCCATGCTGGAGACGACAGAACGCTTACGCGCATACACTACAATACCTGAAGACTACAGGGGAAAAACAAGGAATGTCATAAAAAATTCAAAAATAAAGTAATAATGCTATCTAGTGGCTTTTGTACGTATTTATACCTTAGCTAAATTTGAAAGGTAACAATAGTCGGAGTCCTGATTTATGGCCAGTTATTTGAATGTTTACAACTAGCAAGAATCGTGAATGTCTGTGCGCAAAAAAACAAAAACCGGCAATGTCACTTTGACAGCGCCTGATTTGACGCCATTGACTGTCATATGTTTGTTGGTTTCGTGCGTTTGTATACCCACTGGAACGTCCGTGGGGACTATAGTCCCCAAAATCTCGATCTTCTCGATGGTACCCAGTTCCCTTTGCGTAAAACCGCGCGGTGTGATAAAAAAATCGCGAAAAATAAAATATTTTCTCTATGGCTTTATTCCTTTGTCAATAGCTCAGACTATAGAAAAAAAGAGGACTCGGCATAACGAACGTCGTTATAGGAATGTGATGTATTTCGACGGCATAGTTTCTGACATATTGGCATCTCTTTTTAACTTATGAGGATAATCATAAGTAAAAAAGGACAACAGTAGTTTTATCATTACCAAAAATGGCAACATTATCTTGGCGACGTCACAGAATACCTAACTGCGGCCGGTCGCCATGTTTTGTCACAGTACTCACAATGAACAACAAGTACATCAGTTGTCATCGCGACTTGTTTGTTTCAGTGTTTTGAAGAAAATTTTGTTATTAGGCGAAAATTGTGCTTGTTTAAAGTGTTGAACTTGCATAATACTGCATTTATTATGGGTAAGTGCAGTGTGTTAGGCTGCCGCATGAGCAAGCAAGCCGCCATCTTTGTGCCAGATTCACATTTAGGTATGCACGTTTTTTTCGTAGGTATTTCATGTCTATTCTTTTTTCCTTAGTCTGAGGTCAATAGTCTCTTTCATAAGTTGACAGGTCATGTCCAATTTATTTTTAGTCTTAGATTGAAATAAAGTCATAGTCTGCGGTTTAACTTACTTGGCCGTATCCATACGTTTCTTACTCCATGACCGATGAGATTTATTGCGTACTTACTTAGTCTGTATTAGTTAGTATTTTCGTAGAGTGTTCTATATCAAAATAAACTAGAAGAATTGGGCTACATTATTAGGTATGGTTTATGATAGTTTATAGTGTTATATTGCCACACTAAACGTTTTTTTCAAAAAGTGAGTATTTTTGAAATTTTAAGCACTTTAGTTACTATTCTCGTCATTATTCATTCAATTATGAATCCTTATCTAATTAACTATTATAAGTTCATTCCTTATTAAATTAGCTTTCCATACGTATTTTTTATTTAATTTTAGACACAATAATTTATTTTTTGCATTTTTTTTAAATTTGAGGTCGCGCGTGCGCATCTCGCGTATATAATTACGTAATTAATCGATTTTATTATTTTTTTCTTTTTTCATTAAAAATATTACCCAAAACTATTATATATCAAAATAATCTTCAAGAATAGGGCTATAATAATATATATGGTTATTTAAAGTTTTATAAAATATTTTTGTGCAAAAATTTTTTTAAAAAAATCGGGTCTTCCGCGACCTTCCGAACATTTTCGCGCTTCATTCATTTAATTATTAATCCTTATCTAATTAACTGTTATAAGTTCCTTCTATATTAAATTACCTTTCCATACGTATTTTTTGTTCTCTTGTAGACAGTATATGTCACTCTCCGCAATTTTTTGAACACTCCGTACGCGCCGGGTTGAGTCATTCCGCAATGGCGGCACCTTTGATATTTGAGATATACTACTTTTTGCTTTTGAAACCCACCACGCTTCGCGTGGCGAGCGTTCCAGTGGATACAGTGTTAGGTCCTCAGTGGATAAGGTGCACAAACGAAAATGGGTGAAAACTACAATTTATCGATAAAAAAAGAGAAAAAAAAAATTAAATTGTATTTAATATTGATTTTTTATTTTTTTATTCTCTTTTTAAGACCTTTTGTGTTTGTAAAAATGTTACATTGTAACCACTGCTTGGACTTTGTTCAAATAAAAACAATAATGATGCCAAAAGATTAACACTGTATGGTAAATAAAAAAAAAGTACATAAAAGCAGTCAATAGGGAGAAAAACATTTTTTTTTCCACTAATTTGAACATAAAAGAAAGACCAACAACAATGAAAGTCAATGACATTCATGCTTTTTGCATTTTATTTTAAGGCTTTGTTTTAAAAATATAATGTTTTCTCAGTATCAATATGTTTTAATTATTATTGTTTTAATTATTTTATAGACCAGAATTTATACATATGAGTATTCTGATAAAAAAGACACGAATAATTGAATTTAAAAAAAAATATAGACTTTCATTAGTTTTATTTTTAATTTATGCAAATTGACCTGCAACTGACAATCCTTGTTTTTCCCCTGTGGTCTTCACCTGAGAAGACAATTTTGCTGTTTGAAACACAGATGCTAATAGCTCTGATAAGAGCTTTTGCGAATTGAAAATAGACTTTATGTCGCTCGAAATATAGATACAAACAGCCCCGATAAGAGCCTTTCACAAATCGATTTGAAATAAGAAGTAGTTCTGAAAAGAACTGTTTAATACGTCTTCCGACTCAAGACGAAGCTCGGCATACGAGCCATTGTTCCAGCGAAGATATTCGACGTCACTCTTCACTACGACGCACATCGGAGCATCACGATGATCACTACTTCTTCTACACGGCGAACTCGGCGAAGACATCTTCTTGAAGCACACAGCGGAGTCAACGGAGATTCGAAGTTATCATCACAGCGTAAAGAAACAGACACCGTACACAGAAATAATAATAATCGCCACTCGTCGCGTCGACGCCGCGCTATAGACGCGCGCGCGCTTCGCCGCTGTCTGGAGAGGAATGGGCGATGGGCGTCGTGTCGTCCCGAGCCGAGCGCCGGCCGTATTCAAGTGCTACCGCGCCCCGCGCTCACCTTCACCCCTCTCCCTATCGCGTGATGATTCGCGCCAAATCTCCGCAGCATCTTATTGCTCTTAAATTGTGATTGGTCAAAATTAATAATTGTTTATTGGTTGTTTACGCTCGAGGAAGAGCGAGTGGCAACACTGCTAATAGTCTGTGCACATGCGGTGTGGCGGCCGGCCGCTGTGGTGACATGACAGTCGAGTCGAATTTGTAATGAATGACATTGAACTAGTTACCACGCGGCGCGTTAACTTGAGAAAAATTGTCCTTGATTTGTGTTTGCGCGGCGCACCTAATTATTGTGGTGGCGAAAGTCCGCTTATCATTGTTCTCCGAAATAGTTATTGTCGCGAGTGTCCGCTGATCGGTCCGTATAATGCGAATTGGCGACCTATTAGGGAAACGCAAATGTAAAACCGGTCGTGGTTCGGTGGATTGACAGCAGCCCTTTAGGCGCCGCGACTTCCTTCGAGCTAGCTCAGGAAGTCCACCGGCTACATACGGAGACCCGAACCGGATTAGAGGTAAGCAATAGTGTTTTCTAGGAGCTTGTATTCGGTCTCAAAATGAGCATAACAATCGGCGAATCACCGAATTGGTTGCGTCGACTTCGGGCGCCACCATCTTTTGGTAGCAGGGCGTGTTGTTGTTAGATTGATTAGTATTTTGATTAGTATTGTACAATTAGTATTGTAATCTTGTTGGTTGCCCAAACGGGCAATACATATTAATTGGTTTTGATTGCTGATTTGAAACCGACTACAATCTCATTTGTGGACCGATCTCCCCTAACTAGTTGTCATTGGTGTCGATTCAGACACACAACTTAATTTAACTAAACTAATTTGAGAGGATTAAAACTATCGCCACCTTTCTTTTTCTCTAAAGGATTAAAAGTGACGGCTTTATTTTTAGACCTGTCAAATTAGTTTAGTTTGTCTGAATCGACACCATTGTATATGTAAAATTGTGGTTAAATGCCTTTTGTTGTTCTAGTTAAGTTCTAGCATATACCTACATTTGATTTACCTACGTTTGTTTTTTCATATCTTTGTTTTGCCTTTGAATATTTTGTTTGTTAAGTTCTAGACTTAATACTTGAATTTAATTTGTTTGAAAAATTCTGTTGTTAAATGCCTTTGTTGTTCTAGTTAAGTTCTAGCATTTACACTTGATTTTGGTTTGTTTTTATATTTTGTTTTGCCTTTGAAGTTCCTCCCGATCTGTTTTGTTGTCTGCGGTTATCGGTCTGTTTGTCCGTGTATTATTATAGTGTATATTAATTTTGGTGCAAAATGGTCCCGCAAGTCAGCCCGCTTAGTGATATCCGCGGGGTGCACAAAAGATCCTGAGATGGTTTGCTAGTGCCGTCGCTATGGTAGACCGACCAGACCGAGAACAGGCCTTGTTAATTTGGCATGAGGGAGTACCTGCTCGCTTGAAGCAATTGGAGCAGCTTTTCGTTGCTCATCAACAATATCTGCTCGACCACCCAGCCGAGGGTGCCGCTGAGTTGCGGGCAGTCGAGCAATTTAATGCCGATTATGATCAATGTTTTGAACAGGCGGACGTGATTATAAACAAGGCTCAGGCTATCCTATCCGCCCGGCGGGGTGAGTCGTGCACGCCCGGGGAGGTCAAGCCTACCCCGGCCAGCTTGCTGGGCAGACTGCCCACCTTGGACATCCCAACCTTTGATGGGAACCTGGCTGCTTGGATGGGGTTCATCAACCTCTTTGATAGCCTGGTCCACTCGAGGGCCAGAAACTGGCCTATTTGCTCTATGCCTTACGTGGAGAGGCTGGTGTGCTTGTCCAGCATCTACATGTCAACGATGACAGTTATGACATTGCAAGGGCGCTGTTGACAGCCCGGTATCAGAATGTTCGCTTGCTAGCGGACACGCATGTGGCTGCCATCTTAGGGCTGCCACGAGTATCGCGGGTCTCCTCATTAAGGAAGGAGATATTGAACCCGCTGCTAAGCGCTATTAACGCGCTCAAACGACTTAACCTACCGGTGGACCAGTGGTCCTTCATTGCTCCACCTCATCCTCAAAAAGCTTCCCATGGAGATGAAAGGGCGCTTTGAACAAAGGTATGGGGGCAATAGTGCCTCGTACCTCCCCCCCTTTTCGGATCTCCTCAGATTTTTGGAGGATGAGTGACGGATGAACGACCACTTGGATATGGCTCCTTTACCGGGACCGAGTACAGGCCGCTATGAGGCGACCCGGGGAACGCCATGGAGAGAGCGCCGCCCGTACAAGCAGTATACTGCAGTGCGGCAGGACTCTCCACACGGGGAGAGGCAGCTGCCTTGTAAGTGTTGCAAGCGGGATGGCCATCGTGTGCCGGCCTGTCCCAAAATTGTTGAACTACGCATCGAGGGGCGTAGGAATATAACCAAGCTGCGGAATTGGTGCTACCGCTGCCTGGGGGCTCATATGGCATCGGCTTGCCCCCACCCACGAGATTGCCACTGTTGTGGAGGGGCCCATCATCCCCTCTTGTGCTTCAATAATAAAGACGCTTGTGAGGTGGTGAGAGAGAGGGACTCGCACACGGGCGGGGGCCCTCGTAGGTCACTGCAATCCCCCTATAGGAGCAGGTGCTGTTACCAACAGCCTCCGTACGGGTGTGGGGCCCGAGGGGCACCTTTGTTTTAGTTCGCGCCCTTTTGGATACGGGAGCTCAGGGTTGCATTGCTGTCGGCAAATCGTTTATGTGTTAACTCCTCTGACCGAGTCAGCGAGTTGCTTTGCCCAAAACACGACTTGTCGATCATTGTAATGGGGTTTGGTAATGCATTACTTTGACTCACCTGTATAATATTGTGCTTCGCAATGGATGTAACGGGTGCTTCGCTTTGTAGACCATCTGTGTTCCTCCTGTTACCCGTAAACAGTTACAAGCCCTCGTTCATCTCCGACCTGTAGGTATTAAACGAACATTATTCCCATGTAATGGAATCTAAGTGCATAGGTTTACCTTAACACAACATAAGTACTGTTTGTTGTTAGTAAGTACGATTGACCGTCGTCACCTAAAGTTCGGTGATATGGATATGATGCTGTGCACCACGAACAAGGCCCCTGCGTCCAAGTTCGCCGTAGGTTGGGTATCCCTTCTGCCGGCAGGCCCCACACAAGTTTGGGGGTACAACGAGACTCTGTACCTGTAGAAGAGCTACCAGGTATCAGTCATGGGTGCAAGCACCTTTTCAGAGTCCTTCATTATGAGTGTCTAAGTTGGTTCTCTCATAATCTGGTCATCATACCAAGTCCCGCAGGACACACACACAAGTTAGGTAAGTAATAGATTAACCCTAGGCACTTAGCTTTCATCAACCCGTCAGTCCGGTCAGCTCCTCCAGTTAACAACTATTGAGCACTGATTCTACTTTATTAGACTTTCACAAGCTAATCAGAATCAAACTACATGAGTTACCCGCCTAAATGTACAATCGACGCTTACTGCACTGACGTATGCTTAATATGGCTGTCATAAGGTCGGATGATGAATGAAGGATGTATAGACTAATACATTGTCTTTGCTTACCTTGTACAAAATATCAGTGTTGCTATATACAATATATATTTCGTGAAAGTGTCACGACACTCCCGCCGGAAACATTTAAAACAAAGTTGTCATCAAATTCTGCGTCCACTCCCTTATCTTCCCAAGGGCTCGGACGGCAGCAGCACGTTTATGTGTCAAATCTCTGCTTGACTTATCATTGTCCATCATGTCATTTGAAAGATCTCTCAAATCATTACTGTCCATTCTATCAGCGCTCTCGATCTCAACATTTGGTTCGTTACTTGTGTCAATCATTGTATCATCTGTCATTTCCGTGTCTACTATCTGTCTCGTTTCCTGATCAGGTAATGTTTCATTCTGAGCAACTTCTGTTTCTGTGATAGCACGTGGTGAAACAACTACTTCATCAGAAATTTCTACAGGTAATTGAAAAGGTTGAAATCCTTCTTTAGTTTCTTGAGTTATTGTATCATGAATTTCGTTATCTTCGATTTCTAGGGGATATAAATGTGCAATAGAACGCGTAAAGATCGTATTCCCTACCCTTACTCGTGCTACTCTAATCAGGCCATCGGAACCTTTTACTAAGGAAACTATTTTTCCCACCTTCCAGCCTTCTCTATTTCTATCTCCTTTTATCTGTACTATTTGGCCTTCTTGTGGATTAAGATTTGAAGTAACACGTGGTTGTTTAGGTGAATGTCTATATCGCTCTCTTAAGCTAGGTAAGTAGCGGTTTTGGAACATTTCCTTGAATTCATCTAATATTATTCTAGCCTTCTTCCAACCCATAATCAAATTGGTTTTTGTTGATGTTCCTTGTAATAAAACATCATTTTTTGCAGTCTCTAGAGTGACACATCTGCCAGGTTGAAGAAAATCGGATGGTTTCAAAATATGTTCAAGTTCTACATCAACACAAGTTAAAGGCCTGCAATTTACTATAGCTTCGATTTCCTTTATCATTGTTAGCAGTTGACTATCTCTTAAAAGGTGTTTATGGAATGTTCGTCGCATAGTGTTTAATCAGTCCTACCAAACGTTCATAAAATCCTCCATGCCATGGTGCAAGTTCAGGTATAAATCGCCATTTTATTTTGTTCTCAATACAATATGAATTTGCTACTATGTCCGAAATTAATTTGAAATGTAAGGCATTGTCAGAAGTTATAAGATTTGGAATACCTCTGGTTGAAATCATTCGCCTTAAGGCGAGAAGTCCTTGTTCAGCTGACAGATCTTCAACCACTTCGATGTGTACGGCCCTTACAGCGAGACAAGTGAATAGGCATATCCATCTCTTACTTGTTCCCTTTTCTGACTTGACTAGTATTGGCCCAAGGTAGTCGACACCAGTAAAAGTAAATGGCTTACTGTAATTGACTCTTTCAGGTGGCAGCGGAGGTGCGGCTGGTAATTTAAATGGTCCACCACCATGTTTTATGCATCGAGAACATTTACTCAATGTTTTCTTAACTTGACTTTTCCCTTGAGGTATCCAATAAGTTTCACGAATTATACTCAGTGTATGGTTTACGCCAACATGATAATTCCTTTCATGTGTGTCTATGATCACTTTAGAGGTAAATTCGCAATCTTTCGGTATAATCACTGGGTATCTCTTGTCAAATGCCCAACCCGCATACTTCAGTCTACCTCTGCAACGAAGAATACCGTCAATATCCTTGAAGAGTCCTAGATTTCGACTAAGACTAGTTTCTTTTCCTTTTATTTCGGCTCCAAAGTACGCTGCTTGTAATTTCTTAATTTCTTTCAATATATTGTTTTCAGGTTTCCATTGTTCTGGTAATTTGTCTGGTAATTCTTGTGTCTGAGTCTCCTCGGCCATTTTCTTACATATTTTTTCTTCTTGTGTTATATTCATGAGTGGACTTTCTGCATTCGGCAGATCCTCCCGCGCCAGAAGAGTAACGGTATTTGATGGACCAACTGGCCATTCTGTCTGGTTCTCCTTCAGGAATTCTGGCCCCAGTAACCACCTTGACCTCTCTTCTTCTGAAGCGTATGGTCTCGTTGCCACATCGGCAGGGTTTTGTTGTGATGGAACGTGTTTTAGTATCAGATCCTTATTCTGTTTCACTTCATCCAATCTCCTTGCTACAAATGGTGCAAGTAGTTTGTTAGAATTATACCAGTCTATTACAATTTGGCTATCTGTCCACAAGATCTGTCGAGTGACCCGCACTTGTAAGAATCTAAGAACATATTTGATCAGTCTACTGCCAATAAGAACACCAAGTAACTCCAATCTGGGTATACTTAAATTTTGCTGATCTTTTATTGGTACGAGTCGTGACTTTCCTATTAAGAAATGAATGTTCCTTCCTTGCACCAAGTAAACCACTGCTGCGTAAGCCTGCAAGGAAGAATCTGTGAAGCAGTGTAGTTCAGCTTTATCCTCGTTTAAGGTACTAATGGTTCTGCGGGGTATGCAAATATTCTCGACGTCCTTCATTTCCTCCAAAATTGTCTTCCATCGTTCCATGGTTTCATTGTCTAGGAGAGTATCCCATTTCACTTTTTTCTTCCATAGATCTTGTAAGAGAATTTTTGATGTTAGCATGATAGGTATACTAAATCCGCAGGGGTCGTAGACGGCTGCTATTGTTTTCAAGACTCCTCTTTTTGTGTATTCATTATTTTTGTTTATCTTCACTCTCAGACTTAGTGTGTCGTCCTCTAGATTCCAATCTAAACCTAGTACTTTCACCGTTTTGTCAAGGCATACATCTGCGTCTGGAACATGGTCTATGAATCTTTTAGAGTTAGAACTCCACTGTCTTAAATTCATAGAGATCTGATTAAATGTATTTTTCAAATTATTGTATAATGTTAAGGCTTCTTCAACACTGTTAGATCCAGTTAACAGGTTATCTACATATATATCGTTACCTAGTCTCTTAACACTTTCGTTTTCTGGACATGTCAAATGGTGCCTGACAGTTGCATTTAGAATAAATGGTGACGATGTAAGACCAAATGGAACACGGGTAAATCTAAGGTGTATGAGGTTGTGATCTGTTACTGGTTTGTGAAGGTCCTTTAACCATAAGAATCGTGTCACATCTCTATCCGGTTTTTTAAGAGCAATTTGAAGGAATGCCTTCTCAACATCTGCTGTTATACCAATAGCGTGACATCTGAATTTAATTAAGAGACCAGTTAAGTCCTCTAATAACAGAGGTCCACAATAAAGGTGCTGATTTAGACTTTTACTGTCTTTAACCCGTGCTGATCCATCATAGACTATACGTAGTACTTTCCCTGGTGCAGAGATGCCGTGATGAGGAATATAATGTATTGCATGGTTTACTTTTCCATTAGGAACTTCTTCAATTATTCCTTGATTCCATTGATCTTTTATTATCTCATCATATGACTTTAATGTAGCTGGATCTAGTCTTTTAAGTAAACTTTTTAGTCGTCCCAATGCCAGCCCAAAGTTGGATGGCAGCCCTGTAGGACTATCACTCCATGGCCAACTGATATAATATCTTTGATCTTTAAATTCTGTTGTTTCGTTAAAATGCTTGATAGCTTCTTCATCCCTATTTGCTTTTGGCGAGTCTGTTATACCTACAGACTCCAAGTCCCACAGGCATTTTAAACTTCCACTATCTAGTGGTGGATCTAGTTGATTAAAACTGACTTCACAAGAAGTTTCAAAATATGTTAATACTGATAACCGTTCGATGCTTTTGTTTGCAGGTATTCGACCAGAAACTATCCAACCAAAATCTGACTGTACCAAGTACAAGTCCTGTCTAATTTGTATTTTATCAGTAGACATAATAGTGTAATAATAATCATTGTCTATCAATATGTCAATGCGGTCAAGTAGGGAGCCATCATCAGCTAACTGATATCTTCCATCATTCCTCCAGCCAAGTAAATTTTCATTTGGATAAGGCACTCCTGGAGATATTGATGGTACTATGTTGGTAAACATTGTTTTGACTATGTTATTTTTTGTTATAATATTTATCTTTACTAGTGAGCTTTGTATCTCTCTAGGATGTTGAGATCCAAATGTAAATATAGCGAGGTGGTTGCGTTCTTCTTCTTGAAGATTCAGCTCTTTAGCCATAGTTTTTGTAATATAGCTTCTCCCACTTCCAGTGTCTAACAATATCCTGCAGGTCCTTCTGATGTTATGATGACCTAGTACTTCAACAACTGCTGTTTGCAATATTACAGTCTACTTCTTGCTTATATGCATTACACTGGTGGATTCTTTTTCTTGTTTAGTCCTTTGTTGGAATTTGTTGGGACATAATGCCTGATTATGAACACCATGCTTACCACAAAATTTACATTTCCTTTTTCGCTCACATTGCAATCTGCCATGCCCTGTTCTAAAGCAGATGAAGCATCTATCTTTCAGTTTTGCTTTCCGTTCATTAATGGTTTTGATTTTGTCACAATTTGCATTGAAATGATCTTCATTGCAAAAAATACAACTCCAACGTTTCTTCCTTTTTTTCTGAATTATGGATTTCCCGTTCTCTAATTTGATCAAATCTTCTCTTTATAGGTTTTCTATCCTGTGAGTTCCAATTATATCTCAATTTGACATTCTGTTGATGTTTCTTAAATGGTTTTGCACCATTAGTGAAATTGTTCTTGGATGGTCCAGGTCTGTCTAGGTTTGTAGCATCCTTTATGTGCAAAGTCTCTGTAGTGTATGGATTTTCAACTACATCGCTCTTACTAGGCTGTTGAGTTATTCTTATAGCTTCCTCTTTAGTAGAGATTATCAAGGATAGATGTTTTAGAATACTTTCCACGGTAAGTGTACTGTCAGAACCAAGTCTCATTTTGGTGTCATAAATGATATCAGCAGGAAACTTTTCCATAATCAAAAATCTCATTTGATTTGTATCTGTATTTTCTCCCATGGATTGCAGTATTCTCAAATGACGTTGAATTTCATCCAACGTAGTTCGACAATCATCAAAGTTTTCAGCCCGTTTCACATTATTCATGGCTCGATGATGCGCATGAATAACTTCATGTTCTTTTCCATATCGAGCTTTCAAAGTGTCGACAGCAATTTGATAGTTCTTATTAGTAGTGTTCAATCCTTCTATTAACCGAAGAGCATTGCCCTTGACTGAGCTCTTAAGGTATAATAACTTATCCACATCACTTAGTTTTCTTTGGTTTATACTTGAATTAAATTGATCCCAAAAGGAGCACCATTCAAGAAGATTACCTTCGAACTGAGGTAAATTAAGATCTGGAAGCTTGCCGTATGATGAAGGTTCCTTGGCTGGTAGTATCACAGTTTCAAATTTGTATTTGATCTTTGCGTCTAGTTCAGCTAAAATCTCTTCCCCTTGAAGTTGGATTCTTACAAATGTTAAAGTAGTTATATAATTCAGATGAGAAGCGTGTTAGAATTGATTTGAGTTTTGCTGACTGGACTTTAGCCTGTTCTAAATTGTCATTGTTTAAGTTCTTTGAGAGATCATACGCTTGCGCTGACAAAGATTTAATTTCTTCAGTGAATTTAGACAGACGGTTGATTAGTATTGTTTCCATTTTTAGGTGTCAATTCTGAAAAGTGTTTGTTACTATACACTTGTGTACATGTAAGTAATTTAAAATTTTAACTTAATCTATTTTATTTGATGGTGTAATTACTTAATTAACTTGGCCTTAAGCTAGACTTCACCTTAAGTTTAACTTGATTTTAAAATTCACTTGGCCTTAAACAAGACTTCGCCTTAAGTTCAACTTGAGTGTAACTTGGCCTTAACATAAAAAATATTCAAACATGTTCATTAGCACAAAAAATAAGAAGAGTTAACTATACACTCTCTTTCAATCAATTAACTTTGTGGAAAATCATTTAATGTGAATACCCATTTGTGTCAAATATTCATTAAACTATTACTACCTACCACTCATAAATTTCCTTGTAAAAGTACTTAGGTGGCATGGCATCACTTTAATCATCAATAAATTCATATACATTTACTAACATCTTCCTATAAATGTTTATTAATAATTAGTATAATGAAACATGAATTGTTAATTTATATTCAATATTCTTAATGTTACCTAGAAATAACATTATCAAATTTTCATAGTAACACTAAAGCAATATTTGAGTTATACATTACATAAGTACTGTTGATTTTGAATAGAATCAAGGCACACTGATTTAATTTGAATTGCAACATGGGTAGAATATATTCTGAAATTAACTGTATCAAAAGTAGGTAGGTATTAATTCTTTCACTTATGAATAGACATTTAAGTGATTTTATGTAGCAATTGACTTGGTACAACTGAATATTATGTTCCCACCTAAACATTACTTCATAAAGATAATACCTACAAGTTGGTAGGACAATTTAATCGCATATTCTCAAAAATTAAAACAAACAAATTTATCTAAAGCGTCCCCATTTTCAATAGGAAAGTTCAACAGTAAAGTATGAGTACTTCCCCAAGCAACATAATCATGAATCATATTGTATTGTCCAACTATGAAAGGAAATCATCAGAACAGGCAACCAAAACCCGCCAATAACCTTCGTCATGCATCTGCCACATATGGTAATTTAAGCCTTTGCATTTGCTTCGTGCATCAATCATAGATAGATCCATTTTGATTTGAAAAACATGAATTACCATGTGCATCAAAAATGGCTACGGATAGCCGGTTTAAACCCACGTCATGCGGCGTAATCGAAACAAAATGTTTTAACAGTCATATAATCGTTATTACTATTCTTACCTTAAAGGGTTCTTTCATCACAATGCATATATGGTTTTCTCACAAACTAAAAGGTTTTATAAAACAAGCAACAAGTGATCAAAAGTTGAGGGTAAATGGCGATCGGTTGGCGTCTCAACTTTTGTATTTAATTGAAACGAACTGAACTTTGTTTGTTGAACGAAGTGAATATGAATGAACGAAAGTTTGTTATAAATAAGGTGGTCCATACACAGTCAGTACTGTACTAAGCGGTCTTCAAGCGGTTCAGCATGTTGATACTAATAGGGTAGTTGACTCATATCAAAATTTATTAAAATATTGTTTATTTCTAACAGTATTTCGCATAAGGTTCCACAATATACCGATTTTAATAAATAACAATGAATGATTACTGTAAAATTTTAATTTGAAAATGCTAGAAATAATCTTTTTTTATCTCACGCCATAAACGCTTTGATATCCTGTGGTCAGGGTCGTGACGTCACACATATAGTAAACAAAGAAATGTCAAATTTGATTCAACAACTCGTCGATTTGCTCTATTCTTTCCTAAAACTGGCAAAAAATCAGTTATATAATCAGTGTAAATATCGTTAATTATTTGCAATAATAGCAAAATCAACCATTGATGTTGGATTTGTGAGAGCAGATTGTACAAATCTTCCGAAAATCGACAGATTGATGGTCAGGAGATTCTTTGTGTATCGCTCTAAACAATATAAGTACAATTTCAATACTGTTATAATGAAGAACAGGTTACAAGTGTACTTGTCAAGATTTTCAAGCGGCAGAAGAGAGTTGCAAACATGCATTTTTGGTGTGGTTGCACCATCACAGTGAGGAGCTATTTTGTACAGCAGTTGAATGCTATTGGATAGAATCCTATCTCTCAAAAGTGAAATAAACACTAAAAGTATTTACTTCAAGAGAAATGTTCAAAAGAAACATCAGGATCATGTGTCAAATACCAGTGTAGTACTGCAAGAATTTGTAAATGAACATAAAAAGAGAAAGATTGGCAGTTGTTCATTTGTCAAGCATGAAGAAAATTACTGGGAGGAAAAATATATATACATTCACAGACACAGATTGTGACATATTTCTTAAAAAATAAAAGACCTCTTCAATGAAGAAAGAATAAAGTGCATAGAAATTCATCATTCGAGCGTAAGGTATCGCTTTCGAGCGTAAGGTATCGCTGAGTACGCGCGCGCGCTTCGTTAGGAGCTACAATTCATATCGCTTTTTGCTTAAGTCAGTGGTCGTCAACATGTTTACAACTCAGTGCGTTACCTGTAAAGACACGGTAGGTCATGGTCCGCAGTGCTCGGTATGTAAGAATAACTATCACTTCAATTGCGGAGGAATTTCTGAACGAGGGTTCGACAGATTAGGAAGCGGAAGGAACTCGTGGGTTTGTCCCGCTTGCCGGGACGCAAGCGCCTCACATGTACGTGATGTCTGTCCATCTCCGACTGCAAGTAGCACTCCAGTGGCTCCAAGGCTGTCATCGGGGCTGCCATTGGAGCAAGCAAGTACTCCAAGGCCACTAAGTCCAAATCAACAGTCTCAGGAGACTTTATTGCAAGACATCTTGACTAAAGTTACCTTGATGCAGAAACAGTTCGCAACGTTTCAAACTATAGAATCCGATCTCAAACAGGTGAGAGATGACATTGCCGATCTCAAATCAAATATAAACTCGAGAATTGACGGCATAACTCAGCGTGTGTCCGAAATTGAAAATCGTCTAGCACCACTTGAAGGAGTAAAGAACGACGTTGATGAACTTAGAGATGTGGTAAATGACCTGATAGCGGACTACAGTAGAAATGAACAATGGGTACGACGCTCGAACATACAATTAAATGGAGTCCCTTACAAACACGGAGAGAATCTAATTACGACAGTGAAGCAGCTTGCGCAGCTCTGTAACTTCCCATTAAACGTGGACACTGATATCGATTTTGTCACCCGAGTCGCAGTGAAGAACGACGTCGACGCCAAAAAGACAAAACCAATTATTTTAAAAATGCAGTCGCGATATAAGAAGGATGACTTTTTGGCAGCTCTGAGAAAAATAAAGAACCTAAAGGCATGTGATGTGGGATTTACGGGTTCGCAAAATATTATCTATGCAAACGATCACCTGTCTACAAAGAACAAATATTTACTGACGCAAGCAAAAATTAAAGCTAAGGAAAAGGATTACGCCTATTGCTGGGTGCGAAACTGCACAATCATGGTTCGTCGAAGCGATAAATCTCCGGTTATACATATTACGTCAGAGGAAGCTTTAAAAAAAATTACATAAGTGCTATTTGTAATGTTTGTTCTGTTTGTGTCTTGGCAGGAATTGTGTTTTTGGACCTCAGAGGTATTTTTCTCTCTTATTATGCATGTGACAATGTTTATTATTATGTTGCTTACAAACGGTTGACAACACCTTACACTTTAACCGCGCTATTGTATAGCTTCCTGTATTGTGCTCGCCTACACTCCGACACGGTATTGTGTCTAAAAATATCCATTGCGTCTTTTATGTGCGTCAATAGCACGCGCGACAATTTTCAGCACGTAATTGATATCGAACATTTTCGTAAGTTTGTATATTTGTGTCGAATGCACTGTGCAAAGTTTCTCGTCTTTTGTGTTTGTATTGTGTTTTGTGCTAATGAGTTTACTTGCTACCGACATAAAAATAAGTTATGCTACGCGCAAAATTTACCGATCACTGCGTATAAAATACTGATTGAATATTTGTTGAATCAATGCTTAGGAACTAATTATAATTGGCGTTTTATATTTTATCTATATAACATTTTAGAAAACGACCCTGCAATTATAATAGGCAATAATCCGTTTCATAATAATGTGTTATTACATCTTTACGTGCAACTCATAATCAATAAATTAAAGTTGTCGTTACAGTGTTGACTTTGAAGTTGTACTACCAGAACGTCCGAGGTTTAAGGAGCAAAACGGGGTCGTTTCTGAATAATATATTGCTATCAGATTACGATATTATCTGTTTGACTGAAACTTGGCTCCTGCCAGGTATTTTCGATTCAGAGCTGTTTGATTCACGATATGAAGTTTATAGAACGGATAGGGACTATGCGCAGCACGGCACGACGCGAGGCGGCGGTACCCTGATCGCGGTGCGCCGCGGGCTCCCGGTTGACGGGCACTCGCGGCGCGCGCAGCGCCCACTGCCTACGCTCGCGGATACCGAGGTTACTGTTGTTAACATAGCACTGGATCGTAGCCGACGCTCTAAATATGTGTGTTTGTTTTGTTGTTACTTTCTGCAAAGCACTAATCAGGAGAAGTCTCAACAGACTTTCTTCGAATATATCTCTGATTTAAGTGTAGATTCCGCCAATGAATATATCATAGTTGGTGACTTTAATATTCGAGATGCCTCCTGGAGTCAATCTTCTGAGACGGGAATACGATTGGTTAACCCTCACGAGAACAAACTTGTAATGCAACTTCATACATTCTTGGCTTTTACCGGATGGTCTCAGTATAACAATATATATAATCATAACATCAGATGTCTTGATCTTGTTATCTCTAGTATTGAGTGCATCGTTAGTCGCGTGGAACCGCTGTCGCTCCCGGAGGACATGCACCACCCGTCCCTGGGCATGGAATGCATCATCGACGACGCGCAACCATGCCTACGGCCTGCGCCTAGAACCGTTCGCCGTTTTTATGCGGCTGATTATGAAGCCATTAGACGCGCTTTAGGAAATGCTGAGTGGGATCAACATCTAAATGTCGACTCAGTAGACTTGGCAGTTGAAAATTTTTATAAAATTCTTTATTTCACAATTGACCATCATGTTCCCATAAAAATTTCAGCAAATTCGAATTATCCTGTTTGGTATTCAAGGCCACTAATAAAATTAATTAAAAAGAAAATTAAAATACATAAAAAATGGAAAACTTATAACAGGTATTGTGATTATGTAACATTCTCTGAACTACGTAGTGAAATCAAAGCTTTACAGAAATCATGTTATGTTGATTTTATTGCTAAATCAGAGAGTAACATTAACAATAACGTGAAACACTTTTGGACATTTATCAAGTCCAAAAAAGGCAATAACACAATCCCTGATTCCTTGTATTATGACGATTCTACTGGGTTTGACGGTTTAACGATTGCGAATATGTTTAACGCTTTTTTTCAATCCGTCTTTGAAACGGATTTAAGCGTTTCCATCCCCCAAACATCTCGTGAATCAAGTAGTTGCTTAATTCAATCAGTCGAAATATCTGCGGGGATCGTTGAAAAATATTTATCGCGTGTGAATGCTAGTAAGGGCTCGGGTCCTGACGGTATCCATCCTTACTTTCTGAAAATGTGTAGCAAGGAACTAGCGAGTCCGATCTCTTTTCTTTTTCGCTTCTCACTGTCGCGTGGAGTGATGCCTACCGTGTGGAAACAGTCATTGGTTGTTCCAATCTTTAAGAGCGGGGACAAACATAATATTCGTAACTACAGAGGTATATCCAAGCTCTCAGTAATACCGAAGCTTTTTGAAAAAATTATATTTGATACGTTGTTTTCTGCTATAAGACCTTACTTGATAAATCAGCAGCATGGGTTTATCAACAAACGTTCCACAGAAACAAATTTATGTGAATTTTTGGACCAAGTGCTTAGCGGTATGGATAATGGTTTTCAGGTGGACGCCGTGTATACTGATTACTCAAAATGTTTCGATAAAATTTCACATCAAATTCTGATCAGTAAGCTGGAGTATATTGGTATACACGGTGACCTTCTGAGGTGGCTACAGTCCTATCTCCTTAACAGGAGTCAGGCAGTTACTCTTAAAGGCTACATGTCCAGTTATATACCAGTGCCATCCGGAGTGCCCCAAGGATCACATTTGGGGCCCCTACTCTTCAATATATTTATAAACGATGTCATTAATTGTTTTCAAAATTCAAAATTTCTTCTTTTTGCCGACGATACTAAAATTTTTACACTAGTGAAATCTCTAGAGGATTGTATTGGTTTACAGGGGGACTTAAATCGATTATGTAATTATTGTAGTGAGAATAGACTATTTCTTAACCTGGATAAGTGCTGCATAATTTCTTATAGCAGGAAAAAACGACCACTTGAATTTAATTATACAATTCATGGCCAAACTCTTACGCGGTCGTCTGAGGTTAAAGACTTGGGAGTTATGCTGGATAAAGACTTGTTGTTTTCGTCTCATATAAATAGAATTACCACCAAGGCCTACAAGATGTTAGGATTTGTGTTTAGGCAGAGTGTTGAGTTTTCGAATGTCAAAACATTGATGCTACTATATAATAGCCTTGTTAGACCACAACTCGAATACGCTTCCACTGCCTGGAACCCTCAGTATTCAGTGTATATAGATGCTATTGAAAGGATTCAGAAAAAATTCATTAAAAGATTAAATTACAAATTTAAGAAATCTAACACAAATAAAATCGTTTCTCTTGCTCAGCGCAGAGAACAATGCGACCAATTATTATTATTTAAAATTATTAATAATTATATTGATTCGCCTTATTTGTTGAGTAAAATTTTATTACGTTGTCGGAGAGCCAATATCAGATCGTGTGATACATTTTCAATTTCAACTTGCCGTACCAACTACGCAGCCAACCGTTATATTCTTAGAAGTATGAAAACATACAATAAGAAATATTGTCACATGGATATATTCATGCACAAAATAAATAAATATAAGTTTTTGTTAAGACATAGATAGAGAAAAAATATTTTTGGTAAAAATATAAGAAATATTTATATTGGTAAAAGTAGCGGAAATTATAAATAGTACATTGTTATATCGCATATTAGATTATAATCTGGCATAGGATATTTTCTACCCATTGACTTGTTTAAATGTTTAAGCATGCTTGTAAGGCTTATAAAAATCTGTTTACTCAGTTAACTTTTTGTTTTTAAGATACTGATTATGTTACTATTATCTGTGAAAACTCTTTTGGCAAATGTATAACATAATTGATATTGTACATGTGTGTTATAAAACTGCTGTTTGTTTTCCTAAATAAATAAAATAAAATAAAATAAAAATAAAAACTAAACCACGAATCATCAATACAGAAGTGCTCTTTAGTTCGAGCTTCATTATAAACAATAACAGCTTCCATGTGCTATAAACTCAGCCCGTGCATAACACATGATGGTTCTTTTGTTGGGAAGATTTTTGGTGGGAAATCTTGCAGACACCTACGAGTATAATGAAATGTGGATAAAAGTTGAAAGATGAAGATTTGTGTTGAAATTTGCAAAATGTGACCTCATTTCTGATTAATACCCTGTAATAGTCAGTTCAACAAACGGTATCCATAAAATTAGATTAATACAAAATTGTCATGCTCTTTTACTGAAGAAAATGCTAATTATCAAAGACAGAAAACTGTGAACAGTATGCTTAACTCAAGTATAGATGCAGATGTTTTGTGCTAAAGCGAAACTTATATACTTTTGTGTATTAAGTAATTTTGAGAACACTCAAAAGGTGACAATATTAGCTATAATAGGTACTTATTTATGAAATAGTGCCATTTTGGAAACTATACTACATTTTTCCTAATAGTATATGAAAGTATTACTTCATAATAAATCACTACTATTATTTGGACTTTTATTACCTGCGACCCTAAGGCAATATATGACAAATTAATAAATTTAATTTAACTCTATTCAAACCTATTTGTACTTTTGGAACATATATATTTGGAGTAACAATGATAAATATGAACAACAAACCTATAAAAAATTATCTTTTAAGGTGTAAGGGAAAAATAAAACACATGTACGAGTATTTCAAATTAAAAAATTTTGATTCAACTTAAACCTTTACAAGTCATTATTGTCAAATAAACATGCAACATTTTTTTTAGTGAAGAACATAATGTCTAATGTAGTACAAAAATTTGTCATGTCATCTTTAGATGTTATGTATAAAGTACGTAAAAAAAAATTCTTTATATTATTTATTTAATAAGAAGGGTCTTGTAAATTAGGAAGAGCAAAGGCTGACAACACAGCAAGAAGGGTCTTGTAAATTAGGAAGAGCAAAAGCTGACAACACAGCAATCACATTTAATATATTTGTATACAGCTTTAAAATGGATAACTTGCATATTCGTAAGCTGTTCTGAAATTTACTTTCTTCTAGTAAGTTAATATCACTAATACTGCTTTCATATCCTGTATATATTAAGCTGACTAAACCATCAGGTAGTCACTCTAATAAATATTCAATAGTATTTGCTTTTTTATACTCGGGCCAAGTTAGTGCTCGTTAAATGACTTCATTGGGTTTTTGAATTTCATTTCTTAGCAATCTATGATTACCCTTTTATACTTATGGTGAAACACTAGAAGTAACTTTTTTTATTGTGCTTTTGGTTAAAAGGTTTAATGAATAAATGTCATTATCATAATTTTCCTCACTTGGAAATAATAATTTTGAATAATGTCTGGCCAGATATAGATGGTTTGCAGCACTTTACTTCAGACAATTTATTGGGAGATGTTGCAGTTGATTGGTGGTGGGCAGCAGGTTTAATCAGTGAAGATATACTTAACATCTTTCAGTTTTACCAAACCGGACCTATTTACTTCTATGGTGCTTTGGTATATGAATACTTGTGTTATTTTGTTGACATAATGTTGTTCTAGTTGACAGGTCACATTTTGATGTGGCTGAGCATGCACTGCTTTGTATTATGTTGCACAACTTTTACTGCCTTATCAATCTCGTTGTCAAGAGGAGAACAGGGTAGTACCTACACAATAGTTCTCATTAAGTAACCTCTGAAAGCAACAAATTTTAATTAGGTACTCAGTAAATTCAAGTAAAAGTTGTTTAGATAAATATATTCATTATTATGAAACTGGAATAGTTTGTATTACATACTTTTTAAATAATATTCAATTACATCATGACATCATTATTCAATTGGACATAAGTACATATTCTTTTCTTTGAAACATCATCTAGCGTCAGTGTATAACTTAGATTAAATCAAAAAGGCGTGAATGGTCAAGTTTTCTCTACGTCTGGCGTTAAAATTTGGTTGGTCGGCTGCAGTCAGTTTTCATTCTAACTGAAAGATAAAAATTTTATTAATGATTTTACATACAACCTAAAAACTTCTATTTTGTTTAAGTTGAAACTGAAGTACCTACACAGATTGAGTTATTCATTTATCGTACTTACATTAATGTGATTTTCGCATTTGAGTTTCAGTAGATAGTTACAGGATTTCTTTAAGCGAGTGTTAATCAATTTTAAGCGAGAGTTATTTCGCATGTCTATATCACTGGGTACGGCTAATCCACAGCCACAGCTTTCCTGGAGTCTTTGAAGAGGTAATTCCTGTTCTATTGTCCCGTTCCATATACTACAGTTTTACTATATTTTGTGATATTTAATAAAAAGCATTGTTTTTGTGAGGTTATTTCGCCTCGGTGCTTTGTTTACTATAAGACTGACGTCATTGCCACAGATAATCAACAGACTATCATGGCTGACCGTGTTTTCGGTCCAAAATTGAAAATCTTAATTTAAAATAGGTTTTTTGCACTTTTTAGGCATCGAAAAAAATTATATTCATGTGCTATGGTCTAAGACAACAATTATGAACATTTTAAGCCCTACTTTAAAAAAGGGTCAACTAGCCTATTATGACGAGTTCTGATAAAATAGTATTTCATAATGCTTGGATAATTTTAATACCTATTAGATGTAAATAATAAATCAAATATTGTACAAGTAAATATTCAATCATATTATTTTTCGTAACATGATAATCCTGTAAATAAAATACATATAAAACGAAATTTGTTCTAGATTTTTTGCAAGTAGCAGATATGAGTGCTATATCTATAAATATAAAATTCTCTTGTCAGAGTCGTAGACCATAAATCAGGAATACGTAGCGAGTGCGCGATCGGGATGGAAGTTAATTTTGTACTAAACTCGAAAGTTCGCGCAATTGTAATATGCGACGAACGAACAACTAGTTCAACAGGATTACAATTTTATTATTAAAGCAACCAACACAGTACATATTAGTCAGAGGCGCGTACATTTAAATAGGTAAGAAAATCTAAAATATTTAAGTAAGTATTGTTGTTATATGTAATTCTTATGCCTAATTGTTTTTTCTTATTTGCTTCATATTACCATTTTTTATATATATCTATAATTAATGTTAACATTGTATTTGTTCTTAATATCAGCAGAGCGAGCAGAGTATTCGTCGCGAACGACAGTGTCTTAACCAGACTCCTAGGAAACAGTTTGAACAAAGTCTTATAAAAAAAATCGTGTATATTTAGTAGATCCAAGAATGAATCACATACTACTTTTATGCCGCTAAGTGATAATTATGGTCACCACAAAAATGTTACTTATGACGAAGTGAAGTTCACGGGCACAGAGTAATATGTAGTCCAACTAGAAACTTCAAAAATACCATCAAGTTATTTATGAAAACACTCCTTATATACTATTATTGTGTTATTTAATTCTAAATACTGTCAAAATTATACAGACATGGAAAATTACCAAAGTGTATTTTGTCACCGGCGTACTAAATGCTCCGTGTGAAAACAGCTTTAACACAAGCTTCGCGAGTGAGTTGCCATAGACCGTTCACTCTGAAGTGAACGAATAGTCAAGATTCGTTTCTTTATAGAAACACAGATGGCGTTACGTGTCTTGAATGAAATACACCTTGCAATATGAAATCATGATTTCTACTTTTCTAAGCCAAAGCAATCATCACCAAACCCATGGATTCATCACAATCAATTTAAACCTGATCCCAGCACCTCCACCATGTCGGCAAATCGTTTATGTGTTAACTCCTCTGACCGAGTCAGCGAGTTGCTTTGCCCAAAACACGACTTGTCGATAATTGTAATGGGGTTTGGTAATGCATTACTTTGACTCACCTGTATAATATTGTGCTTCGCAATGGATGTAACGGGTGCTTCGCTTTGTAGACCATCTGTGTTCCTCCTGTTACCCGTAAACAGTTACAAGCCCTCGTTCATCTCCGACCTGTAGGTATTAAACGAACATTATTCCCATGTAATGGAATCTAAGTGCATAGGTTTACCTTAACACAACATAAGTACTGTTTGTTGTTAGTAAGTACGATTGACCGTCGTCACCTAAAGTTCGGTGATATGGATATGATGCTGTGCACCACGAACAAGGCCCCTGCGTCCAAGTTCGCCGTAGGTTGGGTATCCCTTCTGCCGGCAGGCCCCACACAAGTTTGGGGGTACAACGAGACTGTACCTGTAGAAGAGCTACCAGGTATCAGTCATGGGTGCAAGCACCTTTTCAGAGTCCTTCATTATGAGTGTCTAAGTTGGTTCTCTCATAATCTGGTCATCATACCAAGTCCCGCAGGACACACACACAAGTTAGGTAAGTAATAGATTAACCCTAGGCACTTAGCTTTCATCAACCCGTCAGTCCGGTCAGCTCCTCCAGTTAACAACTATTGAGCACTGATTCTACTTTATTAGACTTTCACAAGCTAATCAGAATCAAACTACATGAGTTACCCGCCTAAATGTACAATCGACGCTTACTGCACTGACGTATGCTTAATATGGCTGTCATAAGGTCGGATGATGAATGAAGGATGTATAGACTAATACATTGTCTTTGCTTACCTTGTACAAAATATCAGTGTTGCTATATACAATATATATTTCGTGAAAGTGTCACGACAATTGCCTCCAGCTGGCTGGTCCGGCAGTTGAGTTTGATCACATCTCCATACCTTGAAGCGGTACAGGGAATCGGAGACCTGCGGATCCTGGATCCGATCGGTCAGGTTTTGTTCTCCTTCTCCCCCCACTTCTCTTCAGCGCCCAAAATTGGCGCTACCGCGATTGTTTTTGAGAAGGTTGTCAGCTTCCGCAACAGCACGTTTCGCGCGCTGTCGTTGATGCGACATCAGGATTGACCTTGGCTGACCCTTCCTTCCACCGAACCGGTCCGATTCACTTATTGCTCGGTGCCGATGTTCTAGGCCGCGTGTATTGTGGGAAGAGGAGAGAGTTACAGAAGGGTGGGCTGGTAGCCTTATCTACATCGCTTGGGTTTGTAGTGATGGGACCAGTTAGGCATAACCCACCATCTCCATCGGTGGACAGTTACATAACTGTTAGCTCCACCTTATCGGATGTCCTTCAACGGTTTTGGGAGGTGGAAGAGTCACCTACCGTGAAGCGAGTGAACCCCTTAGATGAGGAGTGTGAGTTGTTCTACCAGAACAATACAGGTCGCCTTCGCTCGGGACGGCTGATCACTCGTTTGCCCTTTTTGTCAGTTCGCCCCTCACTTAGCAGCTCCCGGCCGTTGGCCGAGTAGCGGTTGCTGTCCATGGAGCGTCGTATGAGTAGGAACTCCGACTTCAAACAGAAGTATGTCGACTTCATGCGAGAATATGAGCAACTGGGGCACATGTCGGTCTCGCGACTGGACTGGCGAAACGAGGAACATAATTTTCTTCCTCACCACGCGGTTTTGAAACCTTTCACCGGGAAGATACGCGTTGTTTTTGATGGGTCAGCTCCCACGTCTATCGGAGTTTCGCTGAATCAATGTCTGCATGCTGGAGTTGCCGAAGTTGCACCATGAGGTGGGTGATGTATTGACCAACTTCCGTCGCCATGCCGTCGTCTTTGTGACCGATATCCGTATGATGTTTCGGCAGACTGTGATTCACCCGGAATATAGACGATATCAGCTCATATTATGGAGAGAGGATCCCAGAGATACCATGCTAGTCTACGAGCTGAACACCAATACATACGGGTTGCGTTCGAGCCCTTTTGTGGCAATTCGCTCACTTTTGGAACTCGCTGAACGTGAGCGGTTAAGATACCCTCGCGCATCCTTGGTTCTCAAGGAGGATGCATTTGTGGATGATATTTGTTCGGGCTCCTCTAGTGTCGAGGAAGCCTTGATTTTGTGAGATGAACTTATTGCTCTTCTCGCGGCTGGTGGTTATGAATTGAGGAAGTGGATGTCCAACTCACCTCAGCTTTTGTGTGACTTGCCAGACGACCACCAGCAGGAGCCTCATATCTTTGAGAATGCCAACACTCCAGATTTACTGTCTGTTTTGGGAGTGCTATACAGACCTGTCCAGGACACGTTCACCTATCGATTGGAGCTGTCAAGCCCCAAGGTCTGGACGAAACGGTTGGTTTTATCTACAGTAGCTCGTACCTTTGACCCAAATGGCTGGATTAGTCCCGTAGTGTTTTGGATGAAGTGCTTCCTACAGGAAATTTGGTCAGCCGAAGTGTCGTGGGATGAGCCCCTCTCGGGCCGTTTGCTGCGAGATTGGGAGTACTTCATATCGTCTCTCCCCGACATTCACCGTGTTAGTATCCCTAGACATATACTGCCTAAGGGACGGTTTACGACCAGCCTTCATGGCTTTTGTGACGCGTCTGAGAGTGGATACGCAGCCGTCGTATATATCCGGATGGTCGATGATAGAGGAGCTGTTAAGCTCCACTTGCTAATTGCTAAGAGTAAGGTTGCTCCACTTCGGACTCGATTAAGTTAGAATTGTCTGGAGCTACTCTTCTGGTTCGTTTGATGAACCACGTTGTTGACACCCTGGGACGTAGTGTGGACATTTTGTTCTGAATTTAAAAATATTTTTATTCCAAAGACTATATCGGTTGATGGCACTTTAGCTTTTAGTGAATGGGCTACACCAGGTATTCACAAAAGCAGAATAAAACTTTTTGAACTTTACAATGAACGCTCATTCAATACTAGTGATGAATTTAAACTTTATGTAAAAACTTATTCCAAAGTGTTCAAAAAAGTTTGCAAGCTTGCTAAATCTAATTATTTAAGTTCAAAAATAAAAAACAGTAATAATAAAATTAAAATGACATGGAATATTATAAATAATGAAACTGGAAAAGCTAAAACTACTAATAATCAATATTGTTTGAATTTTGATGGTAAGAAGGTAACAGTTGACACAGAAGTAGCTGCAGAATTTGAAAAGTTCTTTACTGATATTCCAGTCTCAATCACAAAGTCTTTGGATTCATCCCCCGCTATTGCTGAATCTATAGTGAAGGATCATGTTAAAGTTTGTAATGATAAATTCGAATGTGTACACATTAGTGGAATTGATATAACAAAGTCATTTAAAACTTTAAATAAAAAGAAAACTGCGGATCTGTGGGGTAATTCCGTTGATGTTACTAAATCCGTAATTGAAACAATAGCCCCAATAGTTGCTAACATTATTAATGATTGCATTGACTGTGGTGTATTTCCTGATCTAATGAAGCTAAGTAAAATTATTCCTTTACATAAATCTGGTAGCACATCAGACCCCAGTAATTTTAGACCTATCTCTGTGCTACCTACTTTTAGCAAAATTTTTGAAAAAATTATGTTGGAGCAAATGCAAAGTTATTTTAATAGGAATAATCTTCTACACTGTAAACAATTTGGTTTTAGGAGGGGTCGCTCAACAACCGATGCTGGTGTTGAGTTAATACAACATATATTCGAAGCCTGGGAAGACTCACACGATACGTTAGGCATTTTTTGTGACTTGTCCAAGGCATTTGATTGCGTTTATCACGAAATTTTGATCAGAAAATTACACCACTATGGGTTTCGTGACACTGCACTAGATCTTCTAATCTCTTATCTAAGTGGGAGGACTCAAAAAGTAGACATCAATGGAAAAAGGTCTCAAGGTTCTACAGTTAAAATGGGAGTTCCGCAAGGTTCGATTCTTGGTCCTTTTCTATTTCTTATATATGTCAATGACCTCCCTGATTTTGTACCTTTTATTAGACCTTTTAACCAAAAGCACAATAAAAAAAGTTACTTCTAGTGTTTCACCATAAGTATAAAAAAAGGGTAATTATAGATTGCTAAGAAATGAAATTCAAAAACCCAATAAAGTCATTTAACAAGCACTAACTTGGTCTGAGTATAAAAAAGCAAATACTATTGAATATTGATTAGTGTGACTATCTGATGGTTTAGTCAGCTTAATATATACAGAATATGAAAGCAGTATTAGTGATATTAACTTACTAGAAGAAAGTAAATTTCAGAACAGCTTACGCAAGAATATACAAGTTACCCATTTTAAAGCCGTATACAAATATATTAAATGTGATTGCTGTGTTGTCAGCCTGTGCTCTTCTTATTTACAAGACCCTTCTTATTAAATAAATAATATATAGATTTTTTTCTTTACTTTATACATAACTAACATCTAAAGATGACATAACAAATTTTTTTACTACTTACATTAGACATTGTTCTTCACTAAAAAAAATGTTGCATGTTTATATGACAATAATGACTTGTAAAGGTTTAAGTTGAATCAAAATTTTTTAATTTGAAATACATGTGTTTTATTTTTTCATTACACCTTAAAAGATTTATAATATTTTATAGGTTTGTTGTTCATATTTATCATTGTTACTCAAATATATATGTATGTTCCAAAAGTATGTACAAATAGGTTTGAATAGAGTTAGATCAAATTTATCATAAATATTGCCTTAGGGTCGCAGGTAATAAAAGTCAAAATAATAGTAAAGTGATTTATAATGAATTAATACTTTCATAGGAAAAATGTAGTATAGTTTCCAAAATGGCACTATTTGATCAATAAGTTTTTAGACATACAGATTGTTAGAACAAATACCTATTATAGCTAATATTGTCACCTTTTGAGTGTTTTCAAAATTACTGCTAGCAACACAAAAGTATATAATTTTTGCTTTAGCACAAAACATCTGCATCTATACTTGAGTTAAGCATACTGTTCACAGTTTTCCGTCTTTGTTAGCATTTTCTTTAGTAAAAGAGCATGACAATTTTGTATTAATCTAATTTTATGGATACTGTTTGTTGAACTGACTATTACATGGTATTAATCAGAAATGAAGAGGTCACATTTTGCAAATGTCAACCCAAATCTTCATCCTTCAACTTTTATCCACATTTTATTATAGGTGTCTGCAAGATTTCCCACCAAAAATCTTCCCAACGAAAGAACCATCATGTGTTATGCACTGGCTGACTTCATAGCACATGGAAGCTGTTATTCTTCATAACCAAGCTCAAACTGAAGAGCACTTCTGTATTGATGATTCCTGGTTTAGTTTTCTATGCACTTTATTCTTTCTTCATTGAAGAGGTTGTTAAGTTTTTAAGAAATATGTCACAATCTGTGTCTGTGAATGTATATATATTTTTCCTCCCAGAAATTTTCTTCATGCTTGGCTTGACAAATGAAGAACTTCCAATCTTTCTCTTTTTATGTTCATTTACAAATTCTTGCAGTACTACACTGGTATTCGACACATGATCCTGATGTTTTCTTTTGAACATTTCTCTTGAAGTAAATACTTTTAGTGTTTATTTGACTTTTGAGAGATGGGATTCTATTCAATAACATTCAACTGCTGTAGAAAATAGCCTCCTCACCGTAACACCCGAGGCTTACTCATCATCATCACAGCTCATATAAGTCCCCACCGAGGGGCTCGAGCCTACCCTATGTTAGGGTGATTAGGCCTTAGTCAACCACGCTGGCCCAGTGCGGATTGGTCGACTTCACATACACCATTGAATTTCTTCGCAGATGTATGCAGGTTTCCTCACGATGTTTTCCTTCACCGTAGGAGCGTCAGATAGATGTACTTATGAAATTCGAAAACGAAAAACACATTGGTACATGGCGGTCTCGAACCCGGACCTCCCGATTGGAAGGCAAGTGCCGAGTCCACAGCGCCACCGTCGCTTAGTCACCGTGTATTAAACGTTGTCCTAGCGGGTTCACCGTTCGCAAACGAACATGACAGTTTCATACGCAGCGGCAGCCAGGATGTCAGTAACGGGCGCTGGATGACACGGGCCATCTTGACCTGATTGCGAGGTTCACCATCTGCGACGAAGCGAAAAAGGCGCTTTCGACGGCGAGCAGGCAGCTAACAATAAGTCCTGTTGCCCCTCCTGGAGCTGGTCTTGGAGGGTGAAGATGTCTTCGATGTAGGATGCGTAGAGGCACGGCGACAGGCAGCTGTCCTGGGGTATACCTGCGAGTATGGGGCGTGGCTGGAAGGTGGCCTCCTTGACCAAGAGAACAAAGCTCCGAAATAGCGTCAGCAGTCTCATATGGCGACATGTTGGTGACGGCCAGCTTGTAGAGGAGACCGGGAGGCCACAAAACCCCGACGGTGTGGTTATTCAGCTTCATTACGGCCGCGAGGTGGATCTTCTTCAGCAGCAATGGCTCGAATAGCTTGGCAGCGTGAGACAGAGCGTTATGTATCGATATGTGAATCGCGCGCTATCACAAACGGGCTTGAATCCTTCATTCCTAACTGCACCTAGATCGCTGTATGCCCGCGTCTATGTACGAGTAAGCCTGTTTCCGCCCGATGTAGACAGCCTGTCCTCGAGTAAATATATACAGAGGGTCGTGAATTTCAAATAGGTATTTATGGTGCACGTAAAACTCAAGATACCAACAGCTGGTTGTACAAAAATGTATTCTTATGATTTTGATTTCTTATTTTATCCTTTATGTAAAAAATTAAAAACCGTTTTAAATAAATCTATGTTTTATTTATACCTACTTTACTTGTAAAATAAGAAGTATGAAGAAATAGACCCCGACTAAAAAAAAACGCAGGAAAGTCTTTGTAAATTACATTCATTCACAACTACTATATTGAAGAGACCTGGGACCAGCAGACAATTCCGGAACTGATGATCTAAATAAGTTAGTTTATTTATTTATGGAAAAGGTACACCAATATTATAAGTGCTTATAGATACATTGCTAATGTATTATATATAATATCATATTTTGATATACTATAACTTTACCCATACTTTCCACACAACATAAATGATATGAGCTTACATTTTTTAAGGGCCCATGGCGCGAAAAATAGCAAAAAGGCTGTTGGCGTTTTTGATATTGTACGTTAATGTTCGAGTTAACTGACCGGGAAAAAATAAATTTAAGTTCTTAAATTATGTGTTTACACAATCACCGTCACCATTTTTCAAATTTACATACAAGTTCTTTAAAAAATAGCATCAATTTTACTTAAAACTTGGGTTACACCCATACACCGTTCGTGATTTTTAGCTTCATTAATTAACCCTATTGTATTTTACTTTAACAAATATAGAGAACAAGGGTAAGGAAAATACTGACACCGTCGAATTTTGTTTATTTATCGTATATTGATTTTTATATGAAATTTTTAACATACATTTATCGATTTTCTTACAAATACTTGGCTCGGGCGCGTCGAAATTCAGTGTGCAATCGAGACTGGAAGTGAGAGCACGTCGCTTTGAGCTCGCTCCCGGTCACGTAATTATTTGTGTATGTATACGACTCGAAATCCACCGGAGAAGTTGATAACTAACAATTCTATTTTTTGTGGCTGTGATACGAAAAATCTTTCTAAACCTTTTTACAAGCTTTTATTTAGCTTACTCTTATGTATGTTCGCGTCTAATCTTGCGAGTTTTTGACCCTCTTCCCGGTTTCCGATTAAGCTGAAATTTTTTATGCATATGTATATATTATGACGACATGGAGCTGATCTGATGCTGGAGCTGGAAGGTAGCCAAAGGAACTCCGCAATAAAACGACAGAACCCCATCGAGTTTGGGCTCGTTTCATTCGTATTGACGAGTTCTTGGGTCCTATATGGTAACCAGGGTCTGATGCTGCAGCTGGAAGGAGGCCATAGAAACTCCGCAATAAAACAACACAACCCCATCGAGTTTGGGCTCGTTTGATTCGTATTGACGAGTACTTTGGTCCTATTTGGTAACCAGGGTCTGATGCTGGAGCTGGAAGGTGGCCATAGGAACTCCGCAATAAAACGACACAGCCCCATCGAGTTTGGGCTCATTTGATTCGTATTGACGAGTACTTTGGTCCTATATGGTAACCAGGGTCTGATGCTGCATCTGGAAGGAGACCATAGGAACTCCGCAATGGAACAACACAGCCCCATCGAGTTTGGGCTCGTTTGATTCTTATTGACGAGTACTTTGGTCCTATATGGTAACCAGGGTCTGATGCTGCATCTGGAAGGAGGCCATAGGAACTCCGCAATGGAACAACACAACCCCATCGAGTTTGGGCTCATTTGATTCGTATTGACGAGTACTTTGGTCCTATATGGTAACCAGGGTCTGATGCTGCATCTGGAAGGAGACCATAGGAACTCCGCAATGGAACAACACAGCCCCATCGAGTTTGGGCTCGTTTGATTCGTATTGACGAGTACTTTGGTCCTATTTGGTAACCAGGGTCTGATGCTGGAGCTGGAAGGTGGCCATAGGAACTCCGCAATAAAACGACACAGCCCCATCGAGTTTAGGCTCGTTTGATTCGTATTGACGAGTACTTTGGTCCTATATGGTAACCAGGGTCTCATGCTGCATCTGGAAGGAGGCCATAGGAACTCCGCAATAAAACGACACAGCCCCATCGAGTTTGGGCTCGTTTGATTCGTATTGACGAGTACTTTGGTCCTATTCGGTAACCAGGGTCTGATGCTGCATCTGGAAGGAGGCCATAGGAACTCCGCAATGAAATAACACAACCCCATCGAGTTTGGGCTCGTTTGATTCGTATTGACGAGTTCTTTGGTCCTATACAGCAACCAGGGTCTGATGCTGGAGCTGGAAGGTAGCCAAAGAAACTCCGCAATAAAACGACACAGCCCCATCGAGTTTGGGCTCGTTTCATTCGTATTGACGAGTACTTTGGTCCTATATGGTAACCAGGGTCTGATGCTGCAGCTGGAAGGAGGCCATAGGAACTCCGCAATAAAACGACACAATCCCATCGAGTTTGAGCTCTTTTGATTCGTGTTGACGAGTACTTTGGTCCTATATGGTAACCAGGGTCTGATGCTGGAGCTGAAAGGTGGCTATAGGAACTCCACAATAAAACGACATAACCCCATCGAGTTTGCGCTCGTTTGATTTATGCATATATTTATTTATTATATATGCAACCCCATAAATTTCTTTTGTGCGACCTTCCCCAATTTGGGTGTCCAATAAAGGAGCTTGAATTGTAGAATGTAATATATTAGGATAAATAATGAAATCCAAGATGGTCGCCGTCACAAATTGACAGATTATTTTTATGTACGATCCCACAATACTTATACAATACTTGTGAAATACAATACACCATGAAAAAAACCAAAACCAAAGTTGGCCGCTATCACAAAAGATTTTTAAAAACAAGCTTTTATTTTAATGCCCTTAAAAGGGAAAAATAAACATTTTCATTACAATCTAGCGAATGGCTTCAATGCAGTAAAAAGTGCGTTGAACACAAGAAAATATTCATTTCTTTTCAATATTGGTAATTCTAAGAAAAAATATTTGCTTTCATAAAATAGGTAAATCTTGCGACAAGCTTTTATATTTTATAAAAAATGTATCATGTAATAAATTTAAGTTTATTTTCGTCTTATTAGGGCATTAAATAAAAGATCATCTTGGGTTTTAGTTTTTTCATGGTGTTCTGTATTTCACAAACAAGTACTTTCATTTATTACCCAAATTGTGGGGGTTGTACAAAAAATTAACTGTCATTTTGTGACGTCGGCCATTTTGGATTTAATTGTTTTTCATAATATTCTGTATTATACAACTCATTCTACAATTAAAGCTCTTTCATTTGACATGCATATTGGGGAAGGTCGTACAAAAAATTGACGGGATTGCATACGGATATTATCTACTATCAGCCCCCCTAGCACGTCCACCAAAACACGATATGATAAAGTGATTTATCACGGTGAACTATCAAAATACAATAGGGTTTCGTCGTATTTTGATAGTTTACCGCGATAAATCGCTTTATCATATCGTGTTTTGGTGGACGTGCACGGTGAACTGTCAAAATACAATAGGGTTTCGTCGTATTTTGATAGTTTACCGCGATAAATCGCTTTATCATATCGTGTTTTGGTGGACGTGCTACGGAGGCTGACCCTGGTTACCAAATGGGATCAAAGTACTCGTCAATACGAATCAAACGAGCCCAAACTCGATGGGGTTGCGTTGTTCTATTGCGGAGTTCCTATGACCTCCCACCAGCTGCAGCATCAGACCCTGGTTACCATATAGGACCAAAGTACTCGTCAATACGAATCAAACGAGCCTAAACTCGATGGGGCTGTGTCGTTTTATTGCGGAGTTCCTATGGCCACCTTTCAGCTCCAGCATTAGACCCTGGTTACCATATAGGACCAAAGTACTCCTTAATACGAATCAAACGAGCCCACACTCGATGGGGATGTGTCGTTTTATTGCGGAGTCCCTATGGCTACCTCCCAACTCCAGCATCAGACCCTGGTTACCATATAGGACCAAAGTACTCGTTAATACGAATCAAACGAGCCCACACTCGATGGGGATGTGTCGTTTTATTGCGGAGTCCCTATGGCTACCTCCCAACTCCAGCATCAGACCCTGGTTACCAAATAGGACCAAAGTACTCGTTAATACGAATCAAACGAGCCTAAACTCGATGGGGCTGTGTCGTTTTATTGCGGAGTTCCTATGGCCACCTTCCAGCTCCAGCATCAGACCCTGGTTACCATATAGGACCAAAGTACTTGTTAATACGAATCAAACGAGCCCAAAGTCGATGGGGTCGTGTCGTTTTATTGCGGAGATGCAATGCCCACCGTCCAGTTCCTTCATCAGATCAGCTCCATGTTATCATAATATTGCATTGTCACGCGATATACATATGTATGCAAAATTTCAGCCCAATCGGAAACCGGGAAGTGGTCAAATCTACATTATACACACAGTACAAGCTAAATGAAAGCCTGTAAAAATAAAAGTTGATCAAACACATATAACACAGTAATAAACAACTAATACATTTTCCAAAATTAACATCTACGGTATTTTGCTAGGCGGCCGCACCGATTGCTCGACCGAGTGAGCTTGTGTGCGTGAGCGACGCACACAAGCGGAGACTAGAGAAATTTACCTAAACTAGCTCGAGCTCGCGCGGATGGTGGGCCCTTAAAGGCCTATTACAAAAGAACGCGCAGATTAAGGTTTTTAATGGTTAAAATAGTATACCTTTCGTTGGTTGCAATAAAAAGCATTTACTTGATAATATTGTTATCTACAGTAACAATAAAGCGGCTTATAACTTAGTCATAGTTATTTACCAGAAGCACCCACCATCCCGGCCCACCATCCGCGCGAGCCCGAGCTAGTTTAGGTAAATTTCTCTAGTCTCTGTTTGTGTGCGTCGCTCACGTACACAAGCGCACTCGGTCGCGCAATCGGTACGGCCGCCTAGCAAAATATCGTAGATGTTAATTTTGAATTTAATAGGTGTTTATTATTTACTGTGTTATACTATAGTAAATACAGGGATGTGTTTGATCAACTTTTATTTTTACAAGTTTTTATTTAGCTTGCACTGTATGTATGTATGTATGTAGATTTGACGGTTTGACGATAACATGGAGCTGATCTGATGAAGGAACTGGACGGTGGTCATAGGAACTCCGTAATAAAACGACGCAACCCCATCGAGTTTGGGCTTGTTTGATTCATATTGACGAGTACTTTGGTCCTATATGGTAACCAGGGTCTGATGCTGGAGCTGGAAGGTGGCCATAGGACCTCCGCAATAAAACTACATAATCCTATCGAGTTTGGGCTCGTTTGATTCGTAATGACGAGGATTTTGGTTCTATATGGTAACCAGGGTCTGATACTGGAGCTGGAAGGAGGCCATAGGAACTCCGCAATAAAACGACACAACCCCATTGAGTTTGTGCTCATTTAATTCGTATTGACGAGTACTTTGGTCCTATATGGTAACCAGGGTCTGATGCTGGAGCTGGAAGGTGGCCATAGGAACTCCGCAATAAAACGACACAACCCCATTGAGTTTGTGCTCATTATATTCGTATTGACTAGTACTTTGGTCCTATATGGTAACCAGGGTCTGATGCTGGAGCTGGAATGTGGCCATAAGACCTCCGCAATAAAACGACATAACCCTATCGAGTTTGGGCTCGTTTGATTCGTAATGACGAGTACTTTGGTCCTATATGGTAACCAGGGTCTGATGCTGGAGCTGGAAGGTGGCCATAGGACCTCCGCAATAAAACTACATAATCCTATCGAGTTTGGGCTCGTTTGATTCATAATGACGAGGATTTTGGTTCTATATGGTAACCAGGGTCTGATACTGGAGCTGGAAGGTGGCCATAGGAACTCCGCAATAAAACGACACAACCCCATTGAGTTTGTGCTCATTTAATTCGTATTGACGAGTACTTTGATCCTATATGGTAACCAGGGTCTGATGCTGGAGCTGGAATGTGGCCATAGGACCTCCGCAATAAAACGATATAAACCTATCGAGTTTGGGCTCGTTTGATTCGTAATGACGAGGACTTTGGTCCTTTATGGTAACCAGGGTCTGATGCTGGAGCTGGAAGGTGGCCATAGGACCTCCGCAATAAAACGACATAACCCTATCGAGTTTGGGCTCGTTTGATTCGTAATGACGAGGACTTTGGTCCTATATGGTAACCAGGGTCTGATGCTGGAGCTGGAAGGTGGCCATAGGAACTCCGCAATAAAACGACAAAACCCTATCGAGTTTGGGCTCGTTTGATTCGTAATGACGAGGACTTTGGTCCTATATGGTAACCAGGGTCTGATGCTGGAGCTGGAAGGTGGCCATAGGAACTCCGCAATAAAATGACACAACCCCATCGAGTTTGGGCTCGTTTGATTCGTATTAACGAGTACTTTGATCTTATATGGTAACCAGGGTATGATGCTGGAACTGGAAGGTGGCCATAGGAACTCCGCAATAAAACGACACAAGCCCATCGAGTTTTGGGCTCGTTTGTTTCGTAATGACGAGTACTTTGGTCGAGTTTCGTAATGGCGGCCATGCGGTTACAAAATGATAAAATAATAGTAAAAAGATTTAAAAAAAAGTCGTCCCACACTAGGATTTTATTTTAAAGCCCTAATAAGACGAAAATAAATTTTAATTTTAATTCTCGTGTCACAGTGTTTGTTACCGAACTCCTCCGAAACGGTTTGACTGATCTTTATTAATTTTTTTGTGCACATTCGGTAGATCTGAGAATAGGTCGTACTCGTAAACTATTTTTTATATTATGGCGAAACGTAGTTCGCCGGTACAGCTAGTTTTTAATAAAATATAAAAGCTTGTCGCAAGATTTACCCATTTTATAAAAAACAAATATTTTTTTCTTTGAATTATCAATATTTATTTATTTAAGGCTTACCAAGTAAATACATACGGGCAAGGTACTTAAACAGTTTCTTTTATGGAGGGCCTGGCAAATGACCTCCTCCCTCCTGATGTTAAGCGGTGAAAGAGGCCCAAATGAGTTGACAGATAGAGGAGGGAGGACATCCACTATCCAACCTGCCCGCCCTTTGCCGGCCTAAAAGATGTTTTTCACACCTCTTTTGAAGGAACCCGTGTTGTAGAATGGAGGAAACACGTGCGCAGGTAGAGAATTCCAAGTGTGGGATGAACGACAGAAGACTTACCGGAGGGAGACTCTGTACCAAGGTCGTGTGCTTGGGTACCTCCGTCTTACCTATTTCTGCCGCAAAGCAGCAGTGCTTGCGTTGCTGTGTTCCGGTTTGAAGGGTAAGATATGGTACTGAAATTACTGGGTACCGTGACTTTACATCTTAAGTCACAAGTTGGCAACGTACACTGTGGCCCTTGTGGGGGTTGCAGTTTTACTGCGAATGTCACACGAGACACATGTATTATAGGTGACTGTTACCACTTACCATCAGGTGGGCAGTTTGCTTTTTTGCCAACTTCGTTAGCGTTAGCAATAACAAAGAAGGAATCTTGGAATTTCTTGGTACGGTGTGAAAAGGAGGATACAGTGCTTCGGTAAAAGGCGCTAAGAGAGGCGATGTCACATCGAAGTTGTAGAGGCTCGAGGGTGTTAGTTGCCTCTACATCGCCAATTATTCGAATAGCGCGACGCTGCAATCTGTCCAGAGCATCGAGGAGGTACTGAGCGGAGTCGGAGTGCGAGCAATATTCCACGCAAGACCTAACCTGAGTTTTATACAACAGGCATAGTTGGTCCGGCGCAAAATACCTACGCACCTTGTTCAGGACACCGATTTTCCGTGAGGCAGCAGTTATAACGAAATCGAGTTTTTCAAAAAAGGGATCATATATGCATTTAAATTTCAGAACTGCACAGCATTGTCATGTGTGTATGACAATGCTGTATAAAACGTTATTTAATACAAAAAAATAAAGATAATAATCAAGTTAAATTGTTTTATTGTTTATCCTAATTCTCGGGACAAGCTTTTATATTTTTATAAGAAAATATATCTTGTAATAAATTAAAGTTTATTTTCCTCTTTTAAGGCATTATAATATAAGATTGTTTTTAAAAAAACTTTTTTAAAATTAATTACTCAAATAATACGAAATATTTTAATGACTACCGAGTTCTTTATTGTTAGTTGTATCTACAAATTAATTTATATAATATACATATAATAATTTAGTAATAAACAAATATGAAATGAATATTTTCTTGTGCTCAATGTACTTTTTAGTGCAATGAAGCCATTCGCTAGATTGTAATAAAAAAATAAATTAAAGTTTATTTTCTTTTTTTAGGACATTAAAATAAAAGCTTGTTTTTAAAAATCTTTTGTGATAGCGGCCATCTTGTTTTAGTTTTTTTCATGGTGTACTGTATTTTACGAACTTTCATTTGATACCCCATATACAGACCAATATTGTGGGGATTGTACATAATAATAATCTGTCAATTTGTGACGGCGGCCATCTTGTATTAGATTGTCTTTCAGAATATACTATATTCTACAATTCATTCTACAATTCAAGCTCTTTCATTTGACACCTAAATTGGGGAAGGTCGCACAAAAGGAATTGATGGGGTTGCGTATGGATATTATCTAGGCTAGGCTCAAAGTACTCATCAAGAAAAATCATATAGGACCAAAGTACTCGTCAATACGAATCAAACAAGCCCAAACTCGATGGGGTTGCGTCGTTTTATTTCGGAGTTCCTTTGGCCACCTTCCAACTCTAGCATCAGACCCTGGTTACCATATAGGACCAAAGTACTGGTCAATACGAATCAAACGAGCCCAAACTCGATGGGATTGTGTCGTTTTATTGCGAAGTTCCTATGGCTACCTTCCAGCTCCAGCATCAGACCCTGGTTACCATGTGGGACCAAAGTACTCGTCAATACGAATCAAACAAACCCAAACTTGATGGGGTTGTGTCGTTTTATTGCGGAGTTCCTATGGCCAGCTTCCAGTTCCAGTATCAGACCCTGGTTACCACATAGGACCAAAGTACTCGTCAATACGAATCGAACGAGCCCAAACTCGATGGGATTGTGTCGTTTTATTGCGGAGTTCCTATGGATACCTTCCAGCTCCAGCATCAGACCCTGGTTACCATGTAGGACCAAAGTACTCGTCAATACGAATCAAACGAGCCCAAACTTGATGGGGTTGTGTCGTTTTATTGCAGAGTTCCTATGGCCACCTTCCAGTTCCAGCATCAGACCCTGGTTACCATATAGGACCAAAGTACTCGTCAATACGAATCAAACGAGCCCAAACTTGATGTCTAGGTTTGAAACTCAATATCTCGGTGACTAATGGGCCGATTTCGATAATTCAAAAACATATACCATTAGTTTGTCATAGAGAATAATGTGAATACTAATTTGAACAAGTTTGTAATAATTGTACTGATCCTCATTATCGTCCAATAATCCAAGATGACCGAAATTTCTAGACTTCACTTTACTTCTACACGTGTCAAATTCAAATTCAAATTCAAAAATCTTTATTCAACATAGGCCTTTACAGGCACTTATTGACGTCAAAACAAAGCAAAACAATCTAATTTAAAGAAATTATATTAACCTTGTATGTGCATACATCCTAAATATACTCAAGATGTCTGCAAATACAAGTAGGAATGAAAAAAAAAAAAAAGTTGATTCTACACCTGTTCGGAAATTGGGAGAGCCTTCTCGAGAAGAACAGGCAAGAAACTCGAAAGGTCTAAATTTTTTATCTCCTCTTTTAAATCGCCACAAGTGTGTTAATAATTATATGATGCATTTATCCATCCTCCATTTTATCTCATTTACTAGAGTCATTCGCACAAGTCTTTAACAAAAGAAAGCAACCGCCGAAATGAAAAAATCTAGTGTGACCACGCAACGCGAATAGTTAGCGCGCTAAAACCCTTTGATATAGTACATACCGCCACACGCCCGATAACGCATACAAAGTTCTTTTTTTTTGTTATTGCAGAAAGTTGGCAAACAAGCAAACTGCCCACCTGATGGTAAGTGGTAACAGTCACCTATAATGCATGTGGCTCTTGTGAGATTCGCAGTAAAACTGCAACCCCCACAAGAACCACAGTGTACGTTGCCAACTTGTGACACAAGATGCAAAGTCACAGTACCCAGTAATTTCACTGCCATATCTTACCCTTCAAACCGGAACACAGCAATGCAAGCACTGCTGCTTTGCGGCAGAAATAGGTAAGACGGAGGTAACTAAGCAGACGACCCTGGTACAGAGTCTCCCTCCAGTAAACTCCAGTAGTTCGAATATTCGCGACGATAGCTGAATATCGCGTCATAGCACGAAGCTTCGGGATGATAGGCGCATGTGGAGCGCCACGACATTAGCCCCCGTAGCACGTCCAACAAAAAACGATATGATAAAGCGATATATCGCGGTGGACTGTCAAAATACGACGAAACCGTATTGTATTTTGACTGTTCACCGCGATAAACCGCTTTATCATATCGTGTTTTGGTGGACGTGCTAGGGGGGCAGAACATTGATTTACTACCAAACGTAGATAGAGCGCTTCATACAAAAACGCGCTTGAAATCTGTCACCTAAACGACTATACATTTGTACTCGCTGATATATACTTGAATATGCACGCTTGAATGAAAATTACCATAGAAAAAGTACCGTATTTATCGAATTCAACCTTATTCTGCACTATTACGGTAACTATTTTAAGTACAACCGTGGGCAGTTACATCATTTCATACCTAGCCACAGATCTAACGACGTTTTAGTAATTGCTACAAGAAAATATCAGCTTTATACTCTCAAACATAATGCTTGAAATTGCTTATTGCATTGTTGCTCCAACGCATGAATGAGATAACACATCGTGATACGACGCCCGTGCGAGCGAAACGATTGTGGTGTACTGACACTGACGCGAAGCGACATGTTTATAATTAAAATAATTGTTTTTGATTGGTTTTTTACGTATAAATCGAATATTTGAATACATGCCGTTCTGGCTATTGTACCACAACTTTTGAATGCGCACTTCGGCATGTTTACGTGCCGACAGCTAATCACTCACTATGGAAAGGAACTGCACGAGTCGCGATTGAGCAGTTCTTCACCGGCCTACTATTCGATCGTTCATGCATTATCTACGTTTGGTAGTAAATCAATGGGGCAGAAGAATAACTACCTTAGATAAAGAATGAATAGATGGGCTATAAAAGCCGTCAAACATGAGGAAAAGAGATAAACTTATACACATTGCCAAAGGAAAGAAGAAGATGGCATCATTTTTTTTTGTCCTTGTTACCGTATATAGGTGAAACTGGTAGTGGGGATTGTTTATCACCAGCGTCTGGTGCTAAACAAATACGTGGAAGAAATTTGTTCTGTGAATTATAGCTTACTGTGTAATTATTTAACACTTTAATTAGTGTAATTGTGAACTATTTGAACATTTAAATCATGGTGCACTGCTCCGTTTTAGTTTGTAATAGTGATAGTGCTAGAAAACAGGAAAATACAGGGTGACTTTAAATAGGTGTAATTGTTTTAAGGGGGTAAGAGTACAGCCCATGGGATGTTCAAAAATGTGTGGAACACCTGGTCGAAATCTACTGGTTTCGGAAATACACGATACTTTAACTTTTTTAGGAAAATTACCAAAATTCAAGAGAAATCCTTAAAAATATAAATAAATACTGGATGCATGGATTTTATTTTTATTTTATCTGATTGCTGGATAAATTATCCATAAAATAAAAACATCAAATGTTATGAATCAGTTAAAATTTTAGAGTTATGAGAGCTAAAACTTGTAACAATAAAAAAAATTGCTTTATCGAAATTTCAATTGATTTTAGTGAAAAATATCCACTCCGAACTGGTCGTACAAACGATGTCATTAAATTTCTTGTTTCCTTAGCTTTCTAAAAAGGTATAATAAGTGTACAAAATTCTAAGATACCGCCCAACAAACTCAGTTATTGCCGAGTAGGTAATACGTAAACTGCACATTAATAACATTATTAGCACTTTACCATACTACCCTGCTAAGGTTTTTTCTTTAAGTGTCATTAATTTACCTCGTAAGACGTCTCATTGATTTGCTTTAGTGGACTTTATGAATGCATTGTGTATTGTTGCCCATTTGGTTCTCCAAGCAAGTAAGGATGACTATGGTTAATTTTACTAAGAGTAGTATGAAAAAAATATCTAATGTAGATGAAATAATACTCATACTGATACAAAATAATAAGATTTAATAAGAAAAAACGCAAGTTATCTTTACAATTAAAATACTCAAGTTATTTACATAAAGAAATAACAAAAACACAGTAGGAAAAACACGTTTTATAACACTTGATTTAATTAAAACACCTTATTATTTTAAATCTTGCTCAAATTGACCTCCTTGTTTCCTAATACACGCCCGTAGTCGTTTTCTAAAATTGGACCTAGTAACAACTCCCGTAAGATCTTGCTGTATTTGATTAGCAGCTGCTATGATTCTAGCTTTCAATTCTTCAACATTATTGACGGGAGTTGTATACACTAATGTCTTCATGTGACCCCATAGGTAATAATCACAGGGGGTCAAATCTGGACACCTCGCTGGCCACGGCGTCGGGCCTCCTCTGCCAATCCAATGAAGTGGAAACGTTTCATCCAGCCATTGTCTAACACTAGCCCGGTAATGGGCTGGGCAGCCATCGTGCTGGAAGATCATTTCTTCCCGGTTAGTTAGTGGAAAATCTTCCCGAACAGGAACATCTTCGAGAAGGTTGAATAAATGGTTTCGAAGAAAATCCTCGTAAGCTTCGCCATTTAAGTTGTTTGGTAAGAAATATGGCCCCACCAAGTATCTGTCAATAACGCCCATCCATACGTTTACAGAGAATCTTCTTTGATGAGCTCCTTCCTTGGACTTTCTTGGATTTTCTCCCCGTGTAGTCCAGTAGTGGAGATTATGATAATTCGTTATGCCGTCTCGGTCAAACTTGGACTCATCCGTCCATAAGATTTTACTTAAAAACATTGCGTCTTCAGCGTCCATATGCTGCATGAAGCGACAGAAATCTACTCGTCTTGCAGGGTCTCCCTCCTCTAGCGCTTGAACAGGTGTGTAGTGGTATGGGTACTGTCGCGCTGCATGTAAAGTAAACCATACTTTGCATTGAGATAATCCCATTTGCCTGGCTACTATGCGTGTAGATGTAGTGGGATCTCTCGTAAAACGATCCAGTATTTCTTCTTCGTGCTCTGCATCCACTTGACGAGGTCTACCAGCATCGTGACGCCGCTCATGAACACTTCCACTTTCTCTAAGCCGTTGAAACGCCGCAGAAAAGACACGTACACTAGGTGCGCGACGATTTGGGAATCGGTGTATGTACTCCCTTATGGCCGCTGCAGCATTACCGTCACAGAATCCGTACACAAACACAATGTCTGCGTACTCTTCGCTACTGTAGCTTGCCATTGAAATAAAGCAAAGAAACAGATGGATGAAATAACTAGTACGAATAATAGGTACGTCCGGGCACGCGTAAGTATCTAAGTAGTACTAGACAGAGATCGCGCTACTTGGGGCCCAAGCGCAAGGCAACGGCCAACCGTCAACAATTGCTATCTCACTCACACACGTTGTGCTATTTATCGATTCTCTCACTCTCGCATATTGAAACCGTGAGAAAGGTTTTAAGAATTCCAGGTATCGGCTCGGCTTGCAATACATTAACAATAGGGATCATAACTACCTGCTCGGGACTAACTGAGTATGTTGGGCGCTATCTGAGAATTTTGTACACTTATTATACCTTTTTAGAAAGCTAAGGAAACAAGAAATTTAATGACATCGTTTGTACGACCAGTTCGGAGTGGATATTTTTCACTAAAATCAATTGAAATTTCGATAAAGCAAATTTTTTTTTATTGTTACAAGTTTTAGCTCTCATAACTCTAAAATTTTAACTGATTCATAACATTTGATGTTTTTATTTTATGGATAATTTATCCAGCAATCAGATAAAATAAAAATAAAATCCATGCATCCAGTATTTATTTTTATTTTTAAGGGTTTCTCTTGAATTTTGGTAATTTTCCTAAAAAAGTTAAAGTATCGTGTATTTCCGAAACCAGTCGATTTCGACCAGGTGTTCCACACATTTTTGAACATCCCATGGGCTGTACTCTTACCCCCTTAAAACAATTACACCTATTTAAAGTCAACCTGTATAACCTTTTACAGGTAAGACCTAAATTGTGTCAATAAAAAGCGCCAAAACTTTTTTTTTAATTATAAATACAAATTATATTGCAATATTTTATCCTTCTACTATGGTTCTCAATCATATTATGGTATTTAAACATGAAATTTCAAACTAAGTAGTAAGGTTATTGTTAACCTAACAAGCTAGGAATGTCGCCATACAATATGGCCACGTATACAGCCAACGCGTATAACATTTTGCCGGGTTATAATGATACCAGTTACGCTACGACTATTTTTCCTTGATTCGTAGGTAATTTGTTACGTGAAAGGGAACTCACATATTAGTTTCTGTGTTACGTTAATATTGACATATTTTAGTATAAAATTTTGAGCATTTAGATAACAAAGGTAATTCTTTTGAAGTGAGACTTTCCATTTGCTTGTTTGTCTGTATTTAACAGATTTCCTTCGGGGAACCTCCTTTTATTTTTAACCTGTATACATATTGTTTCAGGACGCATCGGTGTTGGATTTCGGTTCAAATTTGAATACGCCCCGAAAGGCCTATGTCTAGCAGTGGACGCGTGTGGATGATGATTCCTAATATATTTTCTTATATTTGTAAAGATGTTTACATAATAGCTTAAATAAATAATAGTAAAATGTTTTAAAACGAAATATACTCGAGTAAATCCGAAAAGTGTAGTTTTATTTAAAAGTGTAAATAACTTTAGACTGCGGCGAAGGTTGAATGAAGAATTCAATAAAAAAAATCGCAAATTCCTCCCACTTTTATTTTTTGAGACATATTATTGAGCGAGGGGCGCTCATTAAAATGTCTCAAAAAAATACGTAGATCAATCAACCCATACTTTATGTTTATAGTGGTAAAAGCCACTATAAACATAAAGTAGGGTAAAACTTAAAGCAACACTGGTATACCCATCTACTTTAGGCAGGTATGACGTCATCTATGTCTGTCCCTTACGGGTATACGGTCACGTCCTATCTATTCATTCTTTATCTAAGATAACTACTTATTGGTACTTGATACGTAGTATCTCTATGTAGTCTGTGTGTGTACTTGTTATCTAATCCTTAGACTTAGTCTGTGCCTGTGGTGCTAACCTTTGTTTTTTTTTTAAAAAAAATCAAAAAATGTCAACAGATATCGCTGAAAAAACATATTATTTCAAAAGAGAAAACAAATTCCTCGTTAAAAGTGGATGTAAAAAACGAATATGGAGATCTTTGAAGCAAATATTGACATCTGAAAGAACTTTGCCTTGGCACAATCATGCTGTTTTGTGTAGATAATTTTTTACCTACTTAAAAAAAATTCATTACAATTCCTAACCTAACTTATATAAATCAGTAAACAAAATATTTCAGATTACTCTATTAATGCACCACCAAGTTTCAAGCCGATTAAAAAATATTCAGATATTTCGGGCTTACCTGCACCTTATGTGGATCGACATTCTAAATTATTTTATAGCAATGTGGAGGAATTTGCAACAGTTAGAAGTTTGCCAATGGACATCACAGCAGGTTACCTGCAACTTAGAGGCGCGAGCACTATTGTTGGATAAGTTCACTCATTTTATTTAATTGAAAATTGTATGTTCACTTAATTGTAAACATTTTTGTATTGTGCTATATTATCTCCTATAATATAAAAATCTTGTCACAGTGTTTGTTATCGAACTCCTCCGAAACAGCTTGCTCGATTTTTTTTTTGTATACATATATGTATTTGGTAGGTTTGATTCCAACTATTTTACACAGTGATTCTAATTGTGGCTTCTAAGGCTTAGATAATTCTGTATACATAGAATTAAAAATGCCAATCATTTTTGAAAATATTTTCTGACCTTTAAACAAGGGCATGGGGAGCGGCCTGTGAATAGGGTTGCCAGGCGTTCAGATAAAGCTGAAAACAGTTAGGCTTTTAAGATGCATGTCCGGATAAATTAGACGGTCCGGCTTTTTACATTTAACCAGTCCCGTGGTCGTGATGGTTCCTGTCTGCGCCATGTGCAGTGCTACAATTAAGGAAACCAAGCGAAAATTCCATGTCTATGGTTCATCAAAAATACTGTAGGTACTAAGTTTAAATTAACATTACGAGGAAAAACCTCAATTACTACGAGCATCCAACCTTTTTACACAAATATCCGGCTAAACTGGCTGGTCTGTCCGGCTATCCGGTGTTTGAAGGTGAAGTAGCACATTAGGAAGTGGTCAGATACAGAATAGAAATTACTCATAAATTGTTTATATTGTTAGCAGCATTATTTGCACTAAAAAGTTTTTGCTATTAACTCTACTAGCTGCTGTATATTGCTAAGAGTGGTTAATGCAATAGGCTAATTGTTGTATTTTTTATTTTATTATTTATTTATTGTAGGGAAACAAACAGTATACATTTTAAAATAATTAGCACATTAAAAATAGGACATAAACCAGTAAAGTTTCCACTTATAACATAAAACATAAAAACTGCCACAGTTGGTTTAAGGAACAAATGATTTAATTAGTGTGTCTAAAAAGAGAAGTGAAGTGAATTAAAACGCTAAAATTACTTAGTAATACTACTCACAACCTTTTTATACGCTCCTACCGTTGAACAAAATATATCTGCAGTTTGGAAGTCTTTGTTATAATTACGGCAGATGCGCAGTAAAAAGGCATTACTAGCATAATTAGTTGAGACCACTGGCACACTAAATGTCGGATGATGACGAGAATTTAACCGGGGACATCTCAAATGAATGTTACTTAAAAGGAAGGGGGGAATCAATAAAATTATTTAAAATTTTGAATAAAAACATCTGATCTTGTTCAATTCAACGTGAAGATAAAGAAGGAATGCAGCTGGGTTTTGTATCGCCAAGTATGTTGAGTTTGAAATTTAGATGTTTGTTAAATTTATGTTGTATTCTCTCGATGTTAATGTATTTTTTATAATGAGGATTCCATACTACTGACCCATATTCCAAAATGGATCTTACATATGCAAAGTAAAGAATAATTAAAGTTGAAGCATTTGTGAAATCTTTGGCAGTTCTTAAAACAAAGCCTAACATTTTGTAAGCTTTTGTAGTCATATAGTTTATATGATAACTAAAATCAAGTTTACTGTCCAGATAAACACCTAAGTCTCTGACCTCGGTTACCCTGTCGAGCACAACACCATCCAAGTGATATTAATAACTATGAAACTTTCTTTTACGAGTGAATGTGATGACATTACATTTTTTGACATTTAAATCGAGTAGATTATCTGAGCAATAAGTACATAAATTATCTAGGTCTATTTGTAATTGAAAACAATCAGATGGAGTTTTTATTACACGAAATATTTTCATGTCATCTGCGTATAAAAGTATGTTAGAATTACAAAATACAGTGGAGATATCATTTATAAATATATTAAATAACAGAGGGCCAAGGTGAGACCCCTGAGGCACACCAGAGGTAACGGGAATAAATGAAGAGCAATAACCCTTTATAGTTACCGCCTGACTACGCTCTCGAAGATATGAAGTTAACCAACGCAAAATATCACCGTGTATACCGACCTCTTCCAATTTACGAATTAACAATGAATGAGAGATTTTATCGAAAGCCTTAGAATAGTCAGTATACACAACGTCTACTTGGAATCCCTGCTCCATGGCAATAGCTAAATGATGCGTGAATTCACAAAGAGAAAATCACATTAATGTAAGTACTATAAATTAATAACTCAATCTGTGTAGGTACTGTCATTTTCAACTTTAACAAAGTAGAAGTTTTTAGGTTGTATGCAAAATCAGAATCAGATCAGAAGAAGCACTCGCCATTTTGGAAGCTCTCTTGTTTATTGAATCCCACAATATTAAAAAGGCGATTATTTTTTCAGACTCCAAAAGCTGTCTTCAGGCAATTCTTTCAAACCCATTTAGGTCCAAAACAAAGTTTCCATATATTTTACAAATCAGAAGTGCTCTTTTCAGGTGCCATAAAAAAGGTACTTTGATCTCTATAGCATGGATCCCCAGTCATTGTGGCATTACAGGGAATGAAACTGTCGACCTCCATGCAAAAGAAGCTATAAGTAATGGTTCCCTAAGCCATTTTGAATCCTTCTCTCATGACCTGATCACTATCTCAAATCGTGACTTGCTTTCTAGTTGGGACGACCATTGGAAAAGTTCAAGTGGTGTTGTGGGAAAACATTACTCACATATCCAGCAAGTAATTCCACTTAAACCATGGTTTTCTAAGTTTAAAAAGCTTCCAAATCATGCACATCGACAATTTGCAGACTGAGGTTAGGTCATGTGTGTACACCGGTGTTCTTGGCCAAAATTAGGATTAAGGATTCTTCATTATGTGAATGTGGTCTGGACGAAGGTACTACTGAGCATATTTTTTTCAACTGCCCCAAGTACCCCGATTTCCCTTTACGATCTTCTCCCCCCATTCATTCCTAGACCTACTATTTTAAACTCCTCTTATCATTTGTTAATTCCCCATTTATAGAAATTCTAAGCAACTATATAACCTCAAATAAAATTAAATTGTAATTGCCTTCATAAATATTACTCATTAAATGTTACATTTATATGTTATGCAAATGTGTTGTATTTGTGTTTTTGCAGATAATTCAACCAAACTCACATTCAGTTCAATATTATATTACATAAATAACTGAGATAAGTTACACATTGTGAATTCACGACGCCTGATGAAACGGCAGAGTTTAATATTGTAACAACAAAAATCTAAGCGGAATACTCGAAGTTGGCGGAATCCTTAAGGACAGCGCCACCACCCAAAGAATAGAATATTGTTTTGAGACAGGTCACTGATTTATGAAATAAATGTACCCCTATTTGAATAAAAATCGAGTTGATGACCGTTTTTAATTACTTTTCAACAAAAAAATACTTAAAACTGATTCTATCTTTGGAAAAATATTAACAATAGAAGTAAAAAAATGTAAAAAAATATATTCTTGTTTGTCCGGGCACAGATAATATAATACTACAGTAAAAAGGTCCGGGTAAAAAACTGAAGTCCCGTATTTTTTGCCCATTTAAGAATTTGTCCCTTATAGACTGGAAAAAAATCTGGCAACCCTAAGTGTGTACTACCCTGTTCTCCTTTTGACAACGAGATTGATAATGCATTAAAAGTTGTGCAACATAATACAAAGCAGTGCATGCTCAGCCACAACATCAAAATGTTTCCCGTCAACAAGAACAACATTATGTCAACAAAATAACACAAGTATTCATATACCAAAGCACCATAAAATGTACTATGCGAGTTTGGCAAGTAACTGCAAAAGTTGGCGCATTCAATAAGGATTCCAAAATGGTATGATACTTGGTAGATAATTTCTACGATACCAGAATTTTTTTTTCCATAAACAGCCAGTTTTGAACAAATTTTTCTTACGTACTTAAAATTTATTCTAATGTACCCATGGTTTGCTTTAAGGCTGTAACTTTAACATTCTAGTTTGAGTGAGACCGAGAGAGTCATTTTACGAAGTGTGAGAGAGACAGATAGTGACGCTAACGTGACAGAGACGGAGAGATTCGAAGTATGAGCGAGACAGATAGTGACGCTAACGTGACAGAGACGGCGAGTCTCACATCATATGACATATCACATGAGACAGATAGTGACTCCAATTATTCGTTAACGCACAAACAATACACATCCGTACGTTTCGCTCCTTCGCTTACTGCGCATCTTTTTGTATTCGTTCGTGTTGATTTCGTGCTTACCACTTTCTGCTTCGTTTATTGGACTTGATTGCTTGTGATTTGGATTCGGACTGTTTAGTTTCTCTACCGACGACCTTTGCTTTGCTCCGGACTACTTATCGTTGATTGTGTAATTGTGTAGTGCCACCATGTCTGCGTACACGACACAAGAAAACGCCAACATGCATTTAATTTATGGGGAATGTAGATGCAATTATTATTATTCGTATGGCTTAGTCGTTCACAAATTCAAAATAAAATTAAATAAATAATCACACACAATAAAAAATTATTATAATAATATTCGCTCCTTTAACTGCTGAATCCATGGGATAGCGTCATTTTCAAGGGTGAACAGGTCCGTTAGGCTGCCGTGGTATTTTGTAAGGGGGCACTCTCGGACCGTGTGTTCCACACTCTGAACATCTGCTCCACACTCGCACCTTGGTGAATTCCTCCACCCGCACATGTACAAGAAGGCATTACTCCGCCCGCATCCAGTCCGTACTCTGTTTATTTGACACCATTCTCTTCTTGGGAGTCTAAATCCAGGAGGTTTTAATAGGGGATTAATTACAACTCCCATGGCATCAGGTGGTTCTACGTTCCATTGCTGCATCCACTTCGTAGACGTGTTGAAATCGCCGTTTACGAGTTCCCTTGCGGTTTGGTATGGTGGACGTCGCGATTTCAAGCGATGGGGTGGAGGATCGCAAAACTCTTCGTGAATTGGGAGGTTGGCGTTTCCGTAAATCTTCCGGCTCTCTCGTAAGAGCATTTGTTGCCTTCTATGATGGGGTGGAGGTATGTGACTTAAGACGGGAAGCCACTGAAGGGGGGTACATTTGATGGTTCCAGATATGCATCTCATGGTCTGGTTCAGCTGGGCATCTACTTACATGCGTCACATGTTTAACCATACTGGAGCGCAGTATTCGGTCGTAGAATACACTAGGCTAAGACCGGTTGTGCGGAGCACATCAGCGTTTGCTCCCCAGGTGGTGCCCGCTAGTTTGTGCAAGATGTTGTTTCGAGTCTGAAGCTTCTTGCGGAGTCTGTCTATATGTGGTGCATACGTAAGGCTTCAGTCGAGGGTCACGCCCAGGTACTTCGGAGTGGGGTTATATTGCAGTCTGGCACCAGCAAACTTAACATCGGGCTCGTATTTTGCCATTTGGTTAGTCAGGTGAAACGTGGTTACCTCAGTTTTAGTGGTGTTCGGTACGAGTCTCCATTTCTCAAAGTACTTGTTTAGAATACTTAAGTCGTTGCTAAGGATACTTTCGGATGGTTCGAAGGTTTCGTGTTGGGAAGCTATTGCTATGCTTAGATCATTTAACCTATGGATGCGGTATGCAACAAATCGCAGTATAAATTTTTCTGCCACTTTTCGCGGGAGGCGAGGTAAACACGCTACGCACACTACGAAAATGTTTACGAACACACACTATGAAAATATTACCCTACAATGAAGAAACACACACACATCGACAAATTAACGTGTATCTACGCAATCCCCACCACAAAGAATTAATGTCCCTAGTGATGTGACACAAAGAATGAGTAACTGTTTGGGCCGTCGTGAGTGAATGATTGATATGTTACAATAAATTGTATTTTTATTACTATACCCTGTTCGGCTAGAGTTAATAAAAATACAATGAAGACAGGGTTTCTTAAATTAGTACAAAGCGAGGCCTGCTAATTATTATTAAAATGCTTTAATTAGTTTTTTGTGTCAAATACAGCAATTTCACTTGCTATTTAGCTGATCGACTGAAATAAATATATATTTTCAGTCATAGGAGTAGGTATAATGTTTGATGGGGGGGGGGGGGGACGAATTTATATTTTTCAGTTAAAGAAAGACAAAAGACAGTAAGCGCTCCGATGCGTAATCATAATTTTTATCAACTTTCGGGGATGCTATGTTTGATGACTATCGATCCAAGATGGCCGCCGCCACAAAATGGTGTATTACGTATTTTTTCACAACTCTCTTAATATGGGTATCAAATGAAAAGGCTTGACTAGTAGAATACCACACACTATGATAAATGTAACTGGTTTATTTACTTTAAAATAGATCAAGTAATTAGTCATGGTCAGAGTAAAATAAAAGTACCATGAAAAGTCACAAATAACAGAACGACACTCCGGAGTGCGATCAAAACAATGACTAGTGTGACTTGACTTGCGCCACGCTTCTATCTGAACCCGTCGAAACAAGTTAGCGCGGGGTGCAGTGGGAGGGTGGGGGAATACCGGGAATGTCTTAGATGTTTTACGTGAGAATTGTTACTACCAAGAACTAATTTCTGATTTTATTATATATCTACCTACATAGTTATAAACATGCTTAATAGGTAGCCACTTTTTCGTTTAGCTTTGCTCGTATGGTAGAAATTTGCTATCTCGTGCAAGTAAAAAGCTCGAGATAGCAACTTACTGCCATACAAACAAAATTTGTATTTTAGAAAACCAATCATTTGTGATAGGGCCCAACGTGTTATAACGCTTGGGACGATATCGGGCATTTTCCTTTAAGTTGCACCAAAAAATGTGAGTTAAAGTAAACATAAAATTCCTTGCTACACATATGTGGCGTTAATTCTACTATTTTAGCTTAGTAGATGTTTACTACTATGAAAGTTTTTATTTACATATAGTAAGAGATGTTATATGGTATTCATTTGTCATAATATGACGTTGAAAGTGTTTTTGTTTACATTGCCCGTACAAACTTCAAAGCCACTAAAATAAGAAGAAAAAGCTATATTGTGTAATTTTAATAATGATGTTGCATTATTAAAATTTTCTATGACGACGACGATGACGACAATCACTTGCTTTGTGCTCTTTACTGATGTCTCCAACAACTTGCTGCATAAAGCAGGTGGCATGAAATCGCAATGCAACGCGGAAACGAAACGAAAACGCGGTTAACGGTGACCGCAAACAATAGTGTTTCTATTTTGTATGCTGTCTGGCAGTCAACGTGTAAAATTAAATAGAAGTACAGTTGAATAAAATATACTTGAAAGTTTATTAAGATTTTGCATCTTTTCAGCCTTTTAAACAAAAAACTAAAAGTACAAAAAAATAATTCATTTTTTTGTACTTATGACCTCAACTACAACATAAAATTTAGAAGACGTTATTGACATTTTTCTATCTGGAGTAAACTTACATTGCATTTTTTAAAATACCAATATAGATTATTTAATAGGCTTAAAATCAAGTGAGACGCAGTCGAAAAATTGTTTAGAGTAAGTATGTATATTGTATGGCCGACTTAACCATGAGGTGTACGGCCATTAAATAAAGAAAAAAAAGTATATTGTACAGAAAAAGATTTTTTAAACTACAAAGCAAAGTTGAGCAATATAATAGGTAATAATATAATATTTTCTTGATATTTTTTTGTTCTATTATATTACACGTGAATTTCTATTATTTGGTTAAACAAACTCCGGAGTGAATGAATGATAAATAAAAATATGAATCAGCATCATTCACTCACGTTGTCCCAGCACTAAGCAATAATGCCCGTGTCACAGATAATATAATGCCCGTGTATTGTGTTGAGCTACCATCGTACCATTGTATTTTTCTATCGTAACGGCATAAAAAATACTTCGAAATTGTAAACAAATGAAACACGGTAATGTATATTTTATACTTAAATGTGATAGGCAACACCACAGTCTTGAAGATTAAAGTAGCTGGATCACCTTTTGCAAGAGGAAACTGCACAATTAACCATTTTTTTGGAGCTCTTAGTGCGACACGAAAACGACACCAAATGGCAGCGGCCGCGCGTCAACTAGTTTTATATAACGTGTATGGTCATATGGTCAGCGTAAATTGGCAGAGGGGTTCGCCCAGCCTTGCCGTCTCCCGTATGAATGCTCTAAGTTGCTATGTCATCAGCATACATAAATTTACGACTTTGAGTTTCAGGTATGTCATGTAGGTAGAGATTGAAAAGTAATGGAGCCAGAACCGACCCCTGTGGCAATCCGCTGTTCAGCTTCCCAGTACGACTTTCGCTGTCGGCAAGGTAGACTGTAAACTTGCGATTCCCAAGCATGGTATTTAACAGCTCAGTTATTCTTCTGCATGGCACCACTCTCATGAGTTTATATATTAGTCCCTGTCGCCAGACCGTATCATATGCCGCTGACAGGTCAATCAAAACAGCCACCGTCTTAAGCTTCCTTTGGAAACCTGCTTCGATGTGCGTTGTGAGAGACAATATCTGGTCAGTACAATCACGACCACCACGGAAACCAGCTTGCTCTGCTGGGACTATCCCATCTATGAGAGGCAGAATACGGTTGTCGTTTAATCTCTCTAATAGTTTGTACACGCAGCTCAAAAGAGCGATAGGGCGATAGCTTTTAGGATCGTCTTTTGGCTTATGGGGTTTCAGTATTGCAATGATCTTAGCTTTGTTGAAGTCACGAGGCAGTCTGTTGCGTAATAAGATGTCTGTACAGAATTCCCGCAGCCATTTTCGGCTTTTCGGGCCAAGATGCTTCAAGAACTCGTTATAGACTCCATCGAAACCAGCAGCTTTGTTCAGTGGAAGTAGTTTCAAGGCGCGGTCAGTTTCATCTTGCGAAAATTCTCGTGAGAGCCCAAGTAACATTGTAGGTTCTATAATGGTTTTGAAAAGGTTCTAGAACCTATATATCGATATCTGCTACTAAGTCTTAATAGACTCAATAATGTTATATTAACCTTATAATAACCCCCTGAGTGCAAAAAGGGCCCACGTTTTAGAACCTTTCTGAGAGCTACAGCAAAACCTATAGTTTAAATCACAATACCTTTATTTAAGGTTAATATAACCTTCTAAAATGTTGTTGGATGTATCTTTATGATAACTTAAAACTGTTATTAGACACGAATAAATGCTTTTCCGAGACTCCCAGGTTTTAAAATGTTTCTATTTAAGATTTTTTACACAGAAACAAGTGAATTTCTAATCTTTATTTATAATGGCGATTCCTTGTTTTAAAATGGCGAGATAAGCTAAATATTGTATTCATAAAAATAATAAGTAGCTTGCTGGCGTCAGGAAAAATTAAAAAACACTGCGACTGGCACTTTATTGTAAAACTTCATGATAATATAGCTGTATAAGAGGTGGGCCCTTCGTAAGTTAAAATTCTGAAGATATTTTAATAAAATAATAATTATAAAATACGATGGTTGGTGATAAATCGCATTAGAAATGAAATTTCTATCCATATAAAACATACATTTTAAATATATAGCACACATTACTTAATTTTGCCTTATTTAATTTATCAAAACATTGCTTTTTGTTCCGATAGATTTTTTATTTCAATAAAAAATATGGCTGCCGTTAGGAAATTACTAGAAAGAATTTAAATTAACCTTTTCAGAAATGTTTGCCAAAATAAGATCTAAAGATTATCTGGCGGAGCTAGTTAAAACTACTAGGCTATTTATGCAGTTGCTTAAAACTCGCGGAGATAATTGAAATTTTTTGAGGATGCTTCTTAAGTTTTAAAATATTCTCGTAGGACTTAAATCATGCCGTAAGCTTATACAATAGCACTACTGGTTTGGGTTTTAACCACATAATCCTAATTTGTTTGTCTAGATAACTCTAATATACCCTAAAGGTTTCATGTAGGTTTTAGAAATGTCTTACAGGTGATTTTAAAATTCCATAACTTTATAGCTGTATATAAGTTAAATTAAAAAATTAACCTTTAGATCTCACTTTAGTATTATGATAGCTTTTTTAGAACTGAATCAGGAGTCTACTACAACTTTAAGATCTTAGGACTCTAAGCTCCTAAAACCTAAGTAAAAATAACGTTAATTTAAACTCTTGTCAGCGGTTCCAAGATTGTAATAATAGTCAATTAGTTTTAGGACTTATTAATCTTTCTGAAACACTAAATACGACCAGATAGCAAAACGTTAACCTTTTTATGACTCTTTTAAAACCTTGAGGTAAAGTTTACAACCGAGACCCGAAAAAAATGTTACTTGGGAGGTGTTCGTCAATTGATAGCGATGCTTTAATTTGTTTAGCATGCTTTTTAATCGCCTGTGTTTCGCTTTTTAAACCTTTGACTCGGGACACCTCCACTATTCTGTTTGCAATCGCGTTAGCCAGCGAGGTAGATCCATCGCGAGGAGTTGCTCCGATCTTGCCTGTCAGCTTGTTAAGTACTCTCCAAGCTTTTCTGCTTGAAGTCTTAAAATCCACCGACTCCACGGTGTCAAGCCACTTATTTCGTCGCCCTTCACTGAGTGATTTTAAGAGTTATTCACCTATTTCGTGGTTACCAGAGCGTTTGTATTCCTTATATAGCTTTTCGCTCTCTTTCGACCAGCAGGGGATGTACGATTTTCGATAACCTCGGGGCATGTTCTTTTTTGTTGTTGCTATAATAAGCTTAGTGAATCTCTTGTAGTTTTCGGCACGAGGAGGTATCCATCTTATGGCGGCATCCATATCTGCGCTAAACTTGACCCAGTTTGCTTTGTGGAAATTCCATTTTGGTAAGGGCATGGAGTTCGAAAGTGGGATCTTGATACCAACCTCCATGAGAACTGGTCGGTGCTGGCTGTTTGGAAAGTCTTGGAGAATCCTGCGTGTGGCTTGTAGCGGGGTGTTATTGATATCGCAGGTGGTAAATGTCAAGTCCGGGTTGTAATCCCGTTTCCATCTTGCGGATCTAAAAGATCCTCTATCCTTTGCATTAAATAACAGGTGTAGGTTGTTGTTTTCCGCCCACTGCACAAGATATTCACCATTTGCGTCATTTGAGTTATATCGCCAGGTCGTATGGTGACTGTTAAAGTCGCCAGCATATAAGCATGGGTGTGGGAAAGCAGGAATATTGGCAGTCCACGAGGAGTTCGGCGGTTTGTACACATTTACGATAGTTAGGTTATTGATTGTTATTGCAGAGGCATAGACATCCGGACCACAATGGCAGGATTCCACAGCGACAGGTTTTATGTTATCCTTAACATATGTGGCGATACCATATTGCGCGTGATTGGTTGCGTGCGTGAGGTAGTATCCTGGGATAGTGCCACGTTTAAGCAGATCCTGTTCATCCTTGGCGTGGGTTTCTTGTAAAAGGAGTACGTCTATATCATTTTCAAATAATATCTTACTAACTACTTCGCACTTTGCTAAACTTATACCTTCTATGTTCAGTTGGCAGATTCGGGTAATTGGTCCTATATCTTTAGTCAGATGGCTCTCCGAGGAGGGCAAATCGCATTGAGGCATTTTGAGTAGGTAGGTAATTAATTTATCAGTAAGATTCTATGAACGACATAGTGCTGTGAGGTCGCATTAAAGCAACAGTACAGCAGCCAATTGTTTGTTGTTCGTTTAGCGCCACCCGGGGGATACGTGCAGGGTACTGGCGGCAATTCCTGCGGACGTGAACAACTTCATCCCCCAAATGTAGATGCAATGCCAACGCTGCAGCTAGACTTTATCGTGAGAGGTATAAATGCAGCTGGCTTTCCGAATCATCGAGTCTTTACAAATGTGCACTGATTACTCTTCTCAGAGGGCCGACTGCCGAACCAAGTACATAGTGAAAGAAGATTTCGTCCCCCTTACGAGGACGTTGTACTAGACATTGTCGAAGAAGATCGGAGTATTTCTGTACGTGGAATAGAGAGAAGCACAGGAGTACCCAAAAGTACAGCCCATCGGATTTTGCAAAGAAATCAGCTACACCCGTACCACGTACAGCGAGTACAAACTCTACTACCCCGGGACCATCGACCCCGTGTTGCTTTTTGTCAAACAATGCTACAAAAACACAGAGAAGATCCGCGATTCTTCGAAAAATTTTTGTGGTCAGATTAGTCGACATTTAAAAAAGATGCTTACATGAACCTACACAACTTACACGAGTGGCATATCGAAAATCCTCATTTGATGAGGCAAGATAGATCACAATATCGATTTAAAGTGAATATGTGGAACGGAATTTTAAATGGACAAATAATAGGTCCTTTTGAGCTGCCAGACGCCTTGACTGGTGAAGTTTATTTACATTTTTTACAAAATGATTTACCAAATCTACTGGAAGATGTGCCACATATCTCGAAATCGCGAAAATAAATATCAGCTGTTCCATACAAATGTTCAACATCCACTGAACCTAAATGTATGGAACAGCTGATTTTTTTTTCGCGATTTCGAGTTTGGTCCCATAGTAAAAGTTGTTCATTTTGTTTGTCTAAGCAAGCATACAAAATTTGGCTCCTGATGGAAAAACAACCCGGTATAAAAATAAACACTTATTTTATTTTAGTATAAAAAACTAAAATTATAAACTGAAAAATCTTGTGAAATCACATTTTTAACAATATACAATATGTGACTTTGTATGTTCTTTAAAAATAATAAATAAATTGAACAAATGATGAATACCTAAATCAGTGAAAAAAAAATCGTCTTGGGCGGGATAAAAAAAGGTCACATATGAAATTGTGATAATCGAAAGTACCCACTACCAAAATGACTTATCTCCAATGATATATTTACTTTACATCTTAAATATCAAACGTAGGTATGTATACAGGGTATCTCAGAAACAATGGATAAACCTTTAACTGTTGATAGGTTTCGTCGAGACCTCTCTAATCTCAAATTTTGACTTTAGTAAAAATATCTCGGTTTTCAAGATATTTGATAGTTTATGATTTTTTTTAAAAATGCCACTTTTGGTTGGTTTTTAATGTGCCATTTTTACAAATACGGACTTTTTCTGATTCAGGTTTTTTTAGCTTCTAACGGAATAGTTCAGCCACAGATAATATAATACTACAGTAGTTCAGCTATCAATAACAGTGGTTAAAATTGAGCTAGCTAATCACGAAGTGCTTGGAAAAAACAATGTTCCAAAAAAAATTAAACAAGAAATTATTTTTCTTCGTGTTTGGTCTGCTACCATGTAAAAAAAATGTAAAATGTTATTTTCTTTCAAATTCTTTATTCAAACTAAGAATTAATAACTATTCTGAAAAAAATCTTTTTAAAATTTCATACCATTTGCTATTCAAGCAGTAATAAAATTTAAGAGATACATTAAGCATAGGTTATCATACCTTTTTTGAAACTAGAATAACTAAGCATTTTTTTAAGATAATGGGCAGGATGAGCGTCATACATTTTTTTTACATGGTAGCAGACCAAACACGAAGAAAAATAATTTCTTGTTTAATTTTTTTTGGAACATTGTTTTTTCCAAGCACTTCGTGATTAGATAGCTCAATTTTAACCACTGTTATTGATAGCTGAACTATTCCGTTAGAAGCTAAAAAAAAACCTGAATCAGAAAAAGTCCGTATTTGTAAAAATGGCACATTAAAAACCAACCAAAAGTGGCATTTTTAAAAAAAATCATAAACTATCAAATATCTTGAAAACCGAGATATTTTTACTAAAGTCAAAATTTGAGATTAGAGAGGTCTCGACGAAACCTATCAACAGTTAAAGGTTTATCCATTGTTTCTGAGACACCTGTATAAAATGTATGACATATCGTATATTCCATGGCGGAACAACCCCTTAGGTATAACATGGATTTATACGTCACTTTTTTACCAAATTGTAACACATTTAGCTTGGTGCAGCTGGCCGTAAGCGTATAATGTTTATAAGACGTATTTACGCATAAGTCATTGTAATGAACTAAAAGAAGCATAAATATGAATTTGTTAAAAAAATCATAGCAGGAGTTTAATTAAAGTGCCATCTGTGGGGCTAGCACGCAGGAGTATCGAAAATTGAATCGAAATCCGAATCGAGGAGTTTGTATGGCAATTTTATTAGCGCCACGGCGGTGAGTAGCAGAACTAATAAAATTGCCATACAAACTCCTCGATTCGGATTTCGATTCTCCTGCGTGCTAGCCCCACTGTTGAGTGCTTGCGAGAACTACTGAACCCAATGTAGCAAAGGCTCGATGGTCCGAGCTTGCTCAGAATTGTCAGTGGCGTTTTAATTGCGTCATCTCGCGGTGAAATGGTGAAATAAAACAGCTCGAAGAATATCCCGACTTAAGTAGTCCCCATTTCGTTGTATGGGATGAGCATGGAATTATTACTCAAACAGGAATGAGCTCTTCAAAATATTGTTGTTCAAATTTCGACTTTATTTCTATGTGAATAAAGACTAAACACTTGAAAGTGCAAAAGTGTGCCGAGAGAGATAGTAATAACTGTACCTTTTATCCCTTTCCCACAGTGTTGTTACTGTTGTATATTTTATAATTTAGTAGTTATGAAACAACTATTGGTAGATGAAGATTTTTTATTATTGTTTATTTTAATTACTTTTAACGCCCAAAATACCTAAATTGTTTTTTTTTGTAATAATTATAACATAAAATAAATTAAATTATCATGTTAGCCTACTATTAATAATTATAACACTATGATTTTAAGTCCAGGAAATATTCTAGTGGTAGTATAGTATTCAAAAAATGTTATATTGCAACAACGATTCTTTGTCAATGTCAGTAATTTTCGTTGTTATTGTAGTAGGGTGACAACACGGTATGTACCTAACATAAATATTATCGCAATTTTTAACATTTTTTAATAAAAGTAATTTATATTAGTTATTTATTGTTTAGCTTACACGATGCGATGTTAAGTTATTAGAAAAAAGAATTGGCATTAAAATTCTGTACAAGATATTGGCGAAACCACAAAAGTTTTAAATGTTGTTGAAACAATTCGACTCACACTGATATGTTTTTAATTCTTTTCTTCTTAAAATATTACTCATTCTTTAACTAGGGATGTATTTAAATATCACAGAGAGATTTTAGTGTTGACTCATTTTTGACAAGTTGACATATTTGATTATCTGTTATGTGGCGGTGGGTTCAACATAATATACCGATTGGAAAGACCCATCTATTGAAAGACAATCATTGACATTCATTATTTTTCAAATAATTATAATATTAATAAAACCTATCTTGTATTGAAAAGCAGATATAAAATTCTTTTGCGCAACCCATTTTGAAATAATAGAATAGAATATAATATTTCTTTGTTGTACAACACCAACCAGCTTAAAGTCAACGTATAAATAATGCACTTAACACTAATTGTACAAAGGGCGACCTTGTCGCTAAAAGCGATCTCTTTCTTAACAATCGTGATTATTAAGCATTTATTATGATTTTCAAAAGCATCTTTCAGGTTGAATGTCATTGTTTTTAAGAAAAAATCCCTATTTTGTAGAATTTGTGGTCACAAATTCACGAAAGAGACAAACGGTACAGTTATTTATCTCTCGCTCGGCACACTTTTTTAAGCAAGAGCTCATTCCTGTTTGAGTAATAATTCCATGGGGATGAGGCATATGTACTGTAGTATTATATTATCTGTGCTCAGGCCAAGTTTTTGAATTTCATTTCTTAGCAATCTATGATCACCCTTATATACTGGTGGCGCCTAAGTAGTAAGTAGATCTCAGAATCTTTTGTGCACCCGCGCGGGCACCACTAAGCGGGCTGACTGGCGGGACCATTTTGCACCAAAATTAAGATACACTATAATAATACATAGACAAACAGACCGACAACCGCAGACAACAGATCGGGAGGAACTTCAAAGGCAGAACAAAATATATAAACAAACCAAAATCAAGTGTAAATGCTAGAACTTAACTAGAACAACAAAGGCATTTAACAACAGAATTTTTCAAACAAATTAAATTCAAGTATTAAGTCAAGAACTTAACAAACATAATATTCAAAGGCAAACAAAACAAAATCAAATGTAACTTAACACAGCAAAATAGTGTATTACAACAACAGCAAAGTCATTTAGCAGCAAAATTTTTTAAACAAATTAAATTCAAGTATAAGTTTACAACTTAACAAACAAAATATTCAAGGGCAAAACAAAGATATGAAAAAACAAACCAAAATCAAATATAGGTAAATGCTAGAACTTAACTAGAACAACAAAAGGTATTTAACCCCAATTTTTCATATACAATGACAATGACAACTAGTTAGGGAGATCGGTCCACAAATGAGATTGTAGTAGTCGGTTTTAAAATCAGCAATCAAAACCAATTAATATGTATTGCCCCTTAGACCATTTAGTACGTATTGCCCGTATGGACAACCAACAAGATTACAATATTAATTGTACAATACTAATCAAAATACTAATCAATCAATCAAATCTAACAACAAACCACGCTCTGCTACCAAGAGATGGTGGCGCCTAAGTAGACGCCACCACGTCGGCGTTTCGCCGATTAATGTAGAGTTGTGTAACTCACGAGTGATTGATTCAAAAGATATATATCTGACACAAGGAGTGATTATATCACTTCAGCTCAGAATATATCAGTAGATCAGTAACTCTTTCACTCGCCTGAGATGTCCGAGAGCATGGAAACGGCATTGTATCAGTAACTCCTATCTTTCACTCAACAGGGTTTTACAAATTCAAAAGACCGAGAGCGTTGATATAGTAAATGTAGTCCTAAGCCTGCCAAGTATGAAAGGAAATCAGATGACTGAATTTCATAATCACAGCAATATTGAGAAAATCATTCAGAATATATATTATTATGAATACAAATTAATTATAAATCTACTTATGGATGAATGCTAAACAATTAATAATTTAATAAATCTTTCAATTCAGAAATTGACAGACACAGCACACATTCATTATCTCATTGACAAAATAAAGAAACACTGAGATACTGAGTTACTGAACCGAGCTAAAGAGTGATATAGTGATATAAAAGAGTGATATATATCAGCAGCTCCAAAAGATACATATCTCTCTTTTCTTCTCAGTGATATATTCTGCACAAGTCTAGATTAATGTTTTGTTTGATTGCTGATGTCGACATAATATTTACCTTGGATCCGTTCGGTCTCCGTATGTAGCCGGTGGACTTCCTGAGCTAGCTCGAAGGAAGTCGCGGCTTCTGAAGGGCTGCTGTCAATCCACCGATGGAGACTGAATCACTACATAGGCCTATTAGGCCGCCGCTACTCACTTTCGTACACTCTCACAATCGGACGTTCGCAACCAACATAATTTGGTGCGCCGCGCAAAAACACAATCAATTATATATTTTCTCGATCGACTCGAAACGCCGCCCAGTAACCTCTCTCAATGTCATTACGTATTCGACCCGACTGACATATCATTTTTCATGCAGGAATAACGTAATAAATAATAAAAAATATGCAGTCGGCATCTTACTGGATATGTCAAAGGCTTATGACAGGGTACGGCATGATGTTCTACTAAGCAAATTGTATAACATAGGAATCCGTGGTCAAACTCATAAGTGGGTTGCTTCATACTTAAAAGATAGAGAACAATTTGTCGAGATAGAATATTACAATAATGAAACGTTTCAAATCGCAAATATAAGGTCTGATAGCAAAATAATAAATGCATCCATCCCTCAAGGAAGTGTAATTGGTTGCCTGTTGTTTTTAATTTACATAAACGACCTACCTAGAGTTGTAGATGACCATTGTGTTATATTTGCTGATGATGTGTCTATACTCACCTCGTGTCAAAATAATATAGCTATAAAAGAAAAACTTAAATTAATCCTTGAACAAATTACAAATTGGCTGACCATTCATAATTTAAAAATAAATTTTTCAAAAACAAAACTGTTAGCTTTCCATCCTTATCAAAAAACACCGTTAAATATCACGTTTAATTATTGCGATATCACCCTGGAACAGGTTAATGAATATACGCTGCTGGGACTTACCATTGATACTAATATTACATGGAAGCCTCACATAAATAATATAAGTTTAAAATTGTCCAGATTCTCATATGGTCTTCGCGAAATTAAGAAATGTACTGACGAAAAAACAGCAATTGCTGCATACTACGCATATGCACATTCATGGCTTAGCTACGGTGTAATGTTATGGGGGAATAGCACAGATGCGCAGAATCTTTTTATTTTACAAAAGAAACTTCTGCGTATAATAGCAAATATACCACAAACAGACAGTTGCAAGCCCATATTTCAAATTAGAAGAATTTTGACCATCCCTTGCATGTATATATTTGAAATATGCAAATTTGTAAAAAAGCATCCCGAATATTTTACGAATAGGCAGGACCTACCGTCAAGACATACGTTACGCCAAAAGACAGCAACTAGACTAATGTTGCCTACTTCTATATTAAAATTACATACCAATAGCCCCTCAGTTATGGGAGTCAAAATATTTAATAAATTGCCAATTGCGTTAAAAAAACTAAATAAGTAATGAAAACGAATTTAATAAAAAGCTTAAAGATTTACTTATCTCAAAAAGCTATTATACAATACAAGAATACTTCAACGACAAGACAATTTTATAGGTATCTATTATTTTTATTTATACCTTTTGTATGGCAATTACTGTGATATTTAAAAACCCAAAATAATAAAAGTGGAACATTAATAATAATAATAATTGAAATGAAATAAAATGGTATTTTACTCAAATGTATGTATGTAATAATGAATTGAAATAAAATGGTATTTTACTAAAATGTATGGAATAAAATGTACTTATTTTAAATTATTTATTAATAAACTTTATAATACAAATAAATTGCAATGACGATTACAATTAATTTAATAAATGAAATAATTAATTTAAGTAATGAAATATGTTTTGCATGAATTAATAATGGCAAATTAATTCATTTTACAATTGACATAAAAAAAACTTTAATGGAATGTACGAGTATGAATTCTTAATAGAATATATTCTGAAGTAAGTTTTCAAAAACCTAATTTCAGAATATATATAAACTAGTAAATAATATAAACTAGTAGCACTCATGAGAATAAAGGATAAATGAAATAAATTAAACTAGCAATATTATGAATTTTTAAATTTTAATCTTTAAACAAAACCTTGTTAAGAGCTTAATTATAACAAAGGTCTTAAAAGGATTGTAAAACCAGAAGTCAGACAAGCTATCTTGTTCTAGTTTTATAATCCGAACAAACATAAATAGTTGTATTAGAATTATATAAAGTATTATATTATTATTAAAAAAGCGCCGCTCTCACACGTACACACACACATACACGCACGCACACACCCACGCAACACGCGCGCACAAATCCACGCATACGCACACACATCCACACATACTCACTACATACAGTTTTAGATATATAAATGTAATATTGTAAAAATATGTAACAAAATCGCTTATAAATAAATTAAATCGTAATATAATATTTATAATTTTAAGCATAAATCAATTAAAGAACCTAATCTTAAATTATGGCCTCCTCTCTCCTAATATTGCTGTGCCCGACAGGGTCCACAATTTACTTAAGTTATAACTAATCAAAAATAACACCGAATTTCATTGTGGAAAAGCAATAAAGTATTGAGTATTGAGCTCAGAAGAATAACTAAAGCATAGAAACCTAGCAAAAATAGCTACTAAACTTAATATATTTGACTCACTTTGACATTAGGCGCTGATAATAGAAGTTAGACAGAGACACGTATATGCAAGATGTTACGAAATTTTGTAGGTCGTCACCTCAGAACAATCACTACAGCATAGAAGGAAGATTAAAACAAGAATTAATTGTGTGCTATTTGTCTCTTTCTAACACACGGCACAAAACTGTGTAAATGTAAGAGATGAGTAATATTTGTCTTTTGGCATATCACAAGGTGGTCAGTATATGAATTGATTGAATTGTCATTTTGGTTAAAAATATTAAAATTGGTTAAAAATATATAACACGGCTAAATTCTATAGTACCTTGTATCGAAAATAGACCATCCGAGTTTGAACTATTTGAATTGTTCGTATAATATTTGTTTGTGCGTCCCTTGGCTAGTAATATTTTGATGATATTTTATTAATATTTAAGTGATTAGAAAGCAAGAATTCTTTAGGTATTTACAAATAGTGTGTGTTTGTGCACTTCGTAACACAATGTCTTGTGTAGTTTGGGGCTTCAAGTCTCATTCGCCGCGAAAGGAAAATAATCAAAATTTATTGACCTTAAATTGGCATGTTTTCTCATATTGTTACTTGAATGTGAGCTAATAAGTACACTTATATACATATGAAATATCGCTGAATCATTTTGTAGAAAAACAATACGTAATATTAACTTCACTTTTATGTTTTCGCGATTTTTAGAAAATTACTTTGAGGTTTTCTTGATCATGCGTAGTGTTGTAAAATTTTGTCGATATTTTTATTTTACAGATTTCCTAAAGACAATGTATAAAAAACATATGGATAAAGTGTATTGTCAGACGAAATTGGAGTCCAAGAAAGCATAGTCAAATTTGCTCCAGATATTTTCCATCAGATTAATTTTGTATGTACTTAGTAGTAAAACTATGAAATGGAGACGTCATGACGTAAGTCAAGTTATTTAATGAAAGGAAATCTTTAAACTAAAATATTATTTATGAAAATAAAAACGTATTTAATTTCTTAACTTATTTCTTTAAGGAATCCTTGACACGGATGCCAAGAATAACCAGTTCAGATGATTTTTTTCTAAGAATTAAAATATTAGATCAAGAAAAAAACTTGAAAGAGTCAAAAAGGTAAAATATCAAAACCGCCTTCGAAAAATTTACATTGTAAGCCTGGCCGCACATCAAGCGTAAGAAATCTATCGAAAAATGTCTTAACAATAAATTATGGTCAAATGTTAATGTTTTTAGTTTAATTTCCAAGCATATGTACAAATAGTAGTTTTAGCATTCACGAATTTATCCAAGGTTCAAAATCCATGAGGGTTAAATTTTCGGGTAAGTAAATTAAATATGAGATTAACCTCAAGTACCTCTAAGCGATGCGATAAAAAATGAATTAAATCTAAGCGATGAAATAAAAGCAGTGTGTCTTCGATTTCCTTTTCATAGAATTTGTGAATCTCTGCAATAGAAAAATTCCAACATTTAAGATAACGGGAAATACCCGTCACTTAAATAGTCCAAATTTTAGGGTTCCGTATCTCAAAAGAAACACTGAACCATTATAGGATCACTTTATTGTCCGTTTGTCTGTCAAGACTATCTTGGAAACGCGTGAAGGTATCGAGTAAAAACATAAAAAGGTATCGAGTAAAACCATATAATTACTCAGTTCTACACTAACAAGTTCTATAGTCCCTTGAAGATGTGAAAAAATCAAACTTCTAAGTTAACAAAAAAAGGTACGGCCGTTTATGTCGCCAAAAACCTATATTTCGACATTCTCACGGGCATCAAAATGTATAGGGTGTTCACGCTCGAGGAAGAGCGAGTGGCGGCACTGCATTCTAGTCTGTGCAGTGACAGCTTTTTTGGCGGCCGGCCGCATGCGATATGTCAGTTGAGTCGAGTCGAAATGTCATATTTTGTGGTTAGGATGATGTCCGGGCATCCATAAAATATAATACACAATATTCAAGCAAATAGTGATTTGCGCGGCGCACCTAATATCGGGGTGCGAAAGCCCGCTTTGTGTTGTGCAAAAGAGTGCCCGCTTTGTGTCAAAATCGCGTGTGAGTCGTGGTGGCCTAATAGGCATTTGTAGTGCTCCGGTCTCCACCGGTGGATCCACTGCAGATCTTCAGGAGCCGCGACTTCCTTCGAGCTAGCTCAGGAAGTCCACCGGCTACGGAGGAGACCGACGGAGACAATAGGACCCAAGGTAAATCACAATCCTTTCTATGAGCTGTTAGTAATCAGCAATCAACCCAAAATTCCTTATCCGGTGAAACGCCGACGTGGTGGAGTCTACTTGGGGCACCACCATCTCTTGGTAGCAGAGCGTGGTTTTTAGATTTGAGTGGTTCTTAGATTTGAGTATTTGATTAGTATTGTACAATTAATATTGTAATCTTGTTGGTTGTCCAAACGGGCAATACATATTAATTGGTTTTGATTGCTGATTTTAAACCGACTACCAGCTCATTTGTGGACCGATCTCCTTAACTAATTGTCATTGTATATGAAAAATTGAGGTTAAATGTCTTTTGTTGTTCTAGTTAAGTTCTAGCATTTACCTATATTTAAATTTTGGTTTGTTTTTTCATATCTTTGTTTTGCCCTTGACTATTTTGTTTGTTAAGTTGTAAACTTATACTTGAATTTAATTTGTGTAAAAGATTTTGCTGCTAAATGACTTTGCTGTTGTTGTAATACACTATTTTGCTGTGTTAAGTTTTAGCATTTACATTTGATTTTGTTTTGTTTGCCTTTGAATATTGTGTTTGTTAAGTTATTGACTTAATGCTTGAATTTAATTTGTTTGAAAAATTCTGTTGTTAAATGCCTTTGTTGTTCTAGTTAAGTTCTAGCATTTACACTTGATTTTGGTTTGTTTATATATTTTGTTCTGCCTTTGAAGTTCCTCCCGATCTGTTTTATTGTCTGCGGTTGTCGGTCTGTTTGTCCGTGTATTATTATAGTGTTTATTAATTTTGGTGCAAAATGGTCCCGCCAGTCAGCCCGCTTAGTGGTGCCCGCGCGGGTGCACAAAAGATTTTGAGATGGTTTGCTAGTGCCGTCGCTTTGGTAGACCGACCAGACCGAGAACAGGCCTTGTTAATTCGGCATGAGGGAGTACCGGCTCGCTTGAAGGAATTGGAGCAGCTTTTCGTTGCTCATCAACAATATTTGCTCGACCACCCAGCCGAGGGTGCCGCTGAGTTGCGGGCAGTCGACCAATTTAATGCCGATTATGATCAGTGTTTTGAACAGGCGGATGTGATTATAAACAAGGCTCAGGCAATCCTATCCGCCCGGAGGGGTGAGTCGTGCACGCCCGGGGAGGTCAAGCCTACCCCGGCCGGCTTGCTGGGCAGACTGCCCACTTTAGACATCCCAACCTTTGATGGGAACCTGGCTTCTTGGATGGGGTTCATTAACCTCTTTGATAGCCTGGTTCACTCGAGGGACGACCTGTTCCCTAGCCAGAAATTGGCCTATTTGCTCTCTGCCTTACGTGGAGAGGCTGGTGTACTTGTCCAGCATCTACCTGTCAATGATGACAGTTATGATATTGCAAGGGCGTTGTTGACCGCCCGGTATCAGAATGTTCGCTTGCTAGCGGACACACATGTGGCTGCCATTTTAGGGCTGCCACGAGTATCGCGGGTCTCCTCATTGAGGAAGGAGATTTTGAACCCGCTGCTGAGCGCTATTAACGCGCTCAAACGACTTGATCTACCGGTGGACCAGTGGTCCTTTATTTTGCTCCACCTCATCCTCGATAAGCTTCCCATGGAGATGAAGGGACGCTTCGAACAAAGGTACGGGGGCAATAGTGCCTCGTACCTCCCCCCCTTCTCGGATCTCCTCAGATTTTTGGAGGATGAGTGTCGGATGACCGACCACTTGGATCTGGCTCCTATGCCGGGACCGAGTACAGGTCGCTATGAGGCGACCCGGGCAGCGCCACGGAGAGAGCGCCGCCCGTACAAGCAGTATACTGCAGTGCGGCAGAACTCTCCACACAGGGAGAGGCCGATGCCTTGCAAGTGTTGCAAGCGGGATGGCCATCGTTTGCCGGCCTGTCCCAAATTTGTTGGCCTACGCACCGAGGGGCGTAGGAATATGGCCAAGCAGCGGAATTGGTGCTACCGCTGCCTGGGGGCCCATATGGCATCGGCTTGCCCCCACCCACGAGATTGCCACTGTTGTGGAGGGGCCCATCACCCCCTTTTGTGCTTCAACAATAGAGACACTCGTGAGGTGGTGAGAGAGAGGGACTCGCACACGGGCGGGGGCCCTCCTAGGTCACCCACCTCTCCGAGGAGATCGGAGGGGCGTGCCACCCCTCCGCGGAGATTGGACAGGCGCCCCCCCTCCAGTGAGAGGATTGGGCGCCCCACCCCCCCTACGGGCGGGGGGGATCGACGCGCCGCTTATGAGGCGCCACCGCGGGATTGGGCCGCGGTTATTAGGGAGCCACGTCGGGAGACAATACGCTTCTCTCCCCCTCTGATGGAGAGACCCCGGTTGTCACGGGCTCCCCCAACTTTCGCCCATCATGGGCACCGCCCGGCCCCCCGATGCAGCTTTGGTCGGGGTGTGTACGTGCCGGATTGGGACCCGCTCGAGCGCCTTGAGCGCCCTATTCCTCCGCCGCGCACGCATTTTTCTTCGGACCCCCCTTCCCCCCCGTTGCGGGGAATGCGGGAGGATTTTCACTAAACCAACTGTCGGCTGCAACCCCCCCACAGGAGCAGGTGCTGTTACCAACAGCCTCCGTACAGGTGTGGGGCCCGAGGGGCACCTTTGTTTTAGTTCGCGCCCTTTTGGATACGGGAGCTCAGGGTTGCATTGCCTCCAGCTGGCTGGTCCGGCAGTTGAGTTTGAACACATCTCCATACCTTGAATCGGTACGAGGAATCGGAGACCTGCGGATCCCGGATCCGATCGGTCAGGTTTTGTTCTCCTTCTCCCCCCACTTCTCTTCAGCGCCCAAAATTGGCGCTACCGCGATTGTTTATGAGAAGGTTGTTGGTCAGCTTCCGCAACAGCACGTTTCGCGCGCTGTCGTTGATGCGACATCAGGATTGACCTTGGCTGACCCTTCCTTCCACCGAACCGGTCCGATTCACTTATTGCTCGGTGCCGATGTTCTAGGCCGCGTGTATTGTGGGAAGAGGAGAGAGTTACAGAAGGGTGGGCTGGTAGCCTTATCTACATCGCTTGGGTTTGTAGTGATGGGACCAGTTAGGCATAACCCACCATCTCCATCGGTGGACAGTTACATAACTGTTAGCTCCACCTTATCGGATGTCCTTCAACGGTTTTGGGAGGTGGAAGAGCCACCTACCGCGAAGCGAGTGAACCCCTTGGACGAGGAGTGTGAGTTGTTCTACCAGAACAATACAGGTCGCCTTCACTCGGGACGGCTGATCACTCGTTTGCCCTTTTTGTCAGTTCGCCCCTCACTTGGCAGCTCCCGGCCGTTGGCCGAGAAGCGACTGCTGTCCATGGAGCGTCGTATGAGTAGGAACTCCGACCTCAAACAGAAGTATGTCGACTTCATGCGAGAATATGAGCAACTGGGGCACATGTCGGTCTCGCGACTGGACTGGCGAAACGAGGAACATAATTTTCTTCCTCACCACGCGGTTTTGAAACCTTCCACCGGGAAGATACGCGTTGTTTTTGATGGGTCAGCTCCTACGTCTACCGGAGTTTCGCTGAATCAATGTCTGCATGCTGGACCGAAGTTGCACCACGAGGTGGGTGATGTATTGACCAACTTCCGTCGCCATGCCGTCGTCTTTGTGACCGATATCCGGATGATGTTTCGGCAGACTGTGATTCACCCGGACGATAGACGATATCAGCTCATATTATGGAGGGAGGATCCCAGGGATCCCATGCTGGTCTACGAGCTGAACACCAATACATACGGTTTGCGTTCGAGCCCCTTTGTGGCAATTCGCTCACTTGTGGAACTCGCTGAACGTGAACGATTACGATACCCTCGCGCATCCTTGGTTCTCAAGGAGGATGCATTTGTTGATGATATTTGTACGGGCTCCTCTAGTGTCGAGGAAGCCTTGATTTTGCGAGATGAACTAATTGCTCTTCTCGGGGCTGGTGGTTATGAACTGAGGAAGTGGATGTCCAACTCACCTCAGCTTTTGTGTGACTTGCCAGACGACCACCAGCAGGAGCCTCATATTTTTGAGAATGCCAACACTCCAGATTTACTGTCTGTTTTGGGAGTGCAATACAGACCTGTCCAGGACACGTTCACCTATCGATTGGAGCTGCCAAGCCCCAAGGTCTGGACGAAACGGTTGGTTTTGTCTACAGTAGCTCGTACCTTTGACCCAAATGGCTGGATTAGTCCCGTAGTGTTTTGGATGAAGTGCTTCCTACAGGAACTTTGGTCAGCCGAAGTGTCGTGGGATGAGCCCCTCTCGGGCCGTTTGCTGCGAGATTGGGAGTCCTTCATGTCATCTCTCCCCGACATTAACCGTGTTAGTATCCCTAGACATATACTGCCTAAGGGACGGTTTACGGCCAGCCTTCATGGCTTTTGTGACGCGTCTGAGAGTGGATACGCAGCCGTCGTATATATCCGGACGGTCGATGATAGAGGAGCTGTTAAGCTCCACTTGCTAATTGCTAAGAGTAAGGTTGCTCCACTTCGGACTCGATTAACGATTCCGAAGTTAGAATTGTCTGGAGCTACTCTTCTGGTTCGTTTGATGAACCACGTTGTTGACACCCTGGGACGTAGTGTGGACTTTGAGTCGCTCTTTGCTTGGTCCGACAGTCAGGTTGTCCTGTGTTGGATTAAGAACTCCGTCCACTCCCTGGAAGTATTTGTGGCCAATCGGGTATCCCAAATACAGGCCTCGAAGGCCACGTTGATTTGGCGCCACGTGCCAGGTGAAATAAACCCTGCTGACTGTGCATCACGTGGCAGCGAAGCCCCTCAGCTTATTGACCACACTCTGTGGTGGGGTCCCGAATGGTTGTTACAGCCGTCTTGGCCTTCCACACCAGCTGTGGTGAAGGTACCAAATCCGGGCTTGCGTGTTCACGCTGTCGAGAACTGGGCGGCTCCAGAGCGGGAATTTTTATTAGACCGCTACAGTTCTCTGGACAAGTTGCTCGGCGTGACCGCTTGGATAAGAAGATTTATTCGAAATTGTCGACGGCCTCAGGACAAAGATTTGTGTCCGGTCCTCTCACCGCAGGAGCGCCAAGATGCTCTTCTGCATTGGGTGCGTATGACCCAGTCTAGAGCGTTTGAACCGGAACTTAAGGTTTTCCGTACCGGGACGTCCAAATTGAAGGGACCCTTGGTGCGTTTGACTCCCTTTCTGGATGATAAAGGATTGTTGCGTGTAGGAGGCCGATTGAGGCACGCTAACTTGCCTTATAGATCACGTCATCCCCTGTTGCTCCCCAAGGACGGACCATTGGTGCGATTGTTGATCATTGATCGCCATGTGAAGAATGCTCATGCCGGATGTAATGCATTGACCGCGCTCCTCCAACGGGAGTTTTGGATTTTGTCAGCGCGAAGAATAATCCGATCTGTTATCTTTCGATGTCTGCCCTGCTATCGTTTACGCCCCGAGACGATGCAGCCCCAAATGGGTGATTTGCCTGCTGATCGTGTGAATGAATCGATGACCTTCTTAGGAGTTGGAACTGATTTCGCGGGACCATTCACTATAAAAACGTCGCGACTCCGTAATGCTAAGACTGAAAAGGCTTACTTGTGTGTGTTTGTTTGTTTGGCCACTAAAGCCGTTCATTTGGAGGTGGTGAGTGCGCTCACCATGGACGCTTTCTTAGCAGCGTTAGGCAGATTTGTCTCCCGCCGGGGACTGCCTTCTCTAATTCGGTCCGATTGTGGGACGAACTTCAAGGGCACTGATAGACATATAAGAGAAGTTTGTGAATTTTTAGATAAAAATAATATTGAGATCGGATCCACACTCTCCCGTAGGGGGGTAACATGGCGATACTCCCCGCCGTCTTGCCCTCACTGGGGAGGGATTTTTGAATCTGTTGTAAAGGCCGCCAAGACTCACCTTCGCCGCGTTATTGGGGAGACTATTCTCACGTTTGAGGAACTCGCGACGGTGTTTCATAAGATTGAGGCGGTTCTCAACTCGCGTCCGTTATGTCCGTTGTCTACCGACGCGAACGATTTGCAGGCCCTCACGCCGGGCCATTTCTTGATAGGCAGACCACTTAACGCCCTGCCCGAGTATCCTTATAGAGATATCAATCCCGGACGCCTTTCGCGGTTTGAGTTGCTCCAGCAGCTTACCCAGAGCTTCTGGCGCCGCTGGCACCTTGAATATTTACACATTTTGCAACAGCGCGTTAAGTGGTCAGATAAGACAAACCCACCGAGGGTTGGAGACCTCGTGTTAGTGAAGGACCCAAACCTGCCACCCTTACGTTGGCGTCGCGGACGCATTGTCCAACTTACTCTAGGGTCTGATGGTGTGCCCAGGTTTGCCGAGGTCCTAGTTGGGGATTCTGTTTTGAAGCGCGCGGTCGCTACTCTTTCTCGCCTCCCCTTAGACTGATTTGGCGGACAGTCCGGGACTGTCCGGAGCGGGGGGATGTTCACGCTCGAGGAAGAGCGAGTGGCGGCACTGCATTCTAGTCTGTGCAGTGACAGCTTTTTTGGCGGCCGGCCGCATGCGATATGTCAGTTGAGTCGAGTCGAAATGTCATATTTTGTGGTTAGGATGATGTCCGGGCATCCATAAAATATAATACACAATATTCAAGCAAATAGTGATTTGCGCGGCGCACCTAATATCGGGGTGCGAAAGCCCGCTTTGTGTTGTGCAAAAGAGTGCCCGCTTTGTGTCAAAATCGCGTGTGAGTCGTGGTGGCCTAATAGGCATTTGTAGTGCTCCGGTCTCCACCGGTGGATCCACTGCAGATCTTCAGGAGCCGCGACTTCCTTCGAGCTAGCTCAGGAAGTCCACCGGCTACGGAGGAGACCGACGGAGACAATAGGACCCAAGGTAAATCACAATCCTTTCTATGAGCTGTTAGTAATCAGCAATCAACCCAAAATTCCTTATCCGGTGAAACGCCGACGTGGTGGAGTCTACTTGGGGCACCACCATAGGGTATTTTTCGTTGATCTAACTAGAACTATGAAAGTGAAGTATTACACTACAAGTCAGGGAAAATCTCAAACTCCACATTTGTAATTAAATCATAAAAAATTTAGTCTAAAACTAAAAACTAAAAAAAACGCTAGAAAGTCTTTGTAAATTACATTCATTCACAACTACTATAGGTATTGAAGAGATCTGGAACCAGCAGACAATTCCGGAACTGATGATCTAAATAAGTTAGTTTATTTATTTATGGAAAAGGTACACCAATATTATAAGTGGTTATAGATACATTGCTAATGTATTATATAATATCATATTTTGATATACTATAAGTTTACCCATACTTTCCACACAACATAAATGGTATGAGCTTACATTTTTTATGAGGCCTATTACAAAAGACGCGCAGATTAAGGTTTTTAATGCTTAAAATAGTGTAACTTTCATTGGTTGCAATAAAAAGCATTTACTTGATAATATTGTTATCTACAGTAACAATAAAGCGGCTTATAACTTAGTCATAGTTATTTACCAGAAGCACGTTTAAAGCAAAAACTCACGCGGACCTGATTTGGGAATCTTTATAGATTCTCTTTAATATTAACTATCAAAATATTAATTTTACGTGAAACAATATCCTTCACTTCAACAAAAATTAAATATATTTCGTTTTATAACTCCTAAGAAAAGAAAGAAATTCTTAATCTAATTAACTTTTCTAACGAAAAGCCGTCGAAACAAGTCAGATTATGTACGAAATTCTCCATTGCTTAAAGGTAATTTTTATTCCAAAATATTTTTTAACCCTTGCTTAAACTGTTGTGTTATTTATATGTTTATAAAGCGATATATTTTTATTGAATGATATAGAACTAGAATTTATATTGTTTCATCGGCGATGCCGAAAAGTTTGTTTGTTTAGTTCCGCGCGCCGCGATTTTGTGATTGGCCTCTTAACAGTAATTCAATCACAAAACAAAAAGATTTAATTAATTTAAAGGCATGATTAGAACTAGTTCGATATACAATATCACAATGTCATATATTTAAACATATTACACCTTAATACACAAATGAAACATCTTAACTCACACCGTTGCCTGGCGGACTGAGGCGTGAGCGTACAAGGAGCACGCACGGCATGGAGCCTGTGACGTCACGCGTATTCTAGGCACATGGCTTTAACCGCACGCACGGGTCTAGTTTAAGACTCAATATCTCGGCGACTAATGGGCCGATTTCGATAATTCAAAAACATATACCATTAGTTTGTCATAGAGAATAATGTGAATACTAATTTGAACAAGTTTGTAATAGTTGAACTGATCCTCAACATTAGAGCGTATTTTATTCGTAGATGCTATTTAGCGCGTTGTCGACGTAAGGAAAGCGCGTTTTTGCCAAAAGGAGTTGTCAGCACTGAAGGGCAGTCACGAACGCAGTTCGCCGCAGGTTACACGCACGAGCCAAACGGAGCTTTATAATATTAGTACTAATATTATAATATTAGTAAGGATATAAGCTTGACGTTTCACAAAAATAGGTTTTCTTGGTACTTCACACGATCTTTCGCCTATTTGGTTAGTAAGTGAGTGAAATAAATACAATATATTTGCTTATTTATTATTAAAATATTATATCGAAGGCATTTTAGGCAACCTACATGTTAGTTTCGTTAACCTATTTTATTGCATAAAAACCTATTTAATTCATTCCTTTAGATCGATAAAGTAATTATAATATGCATTCTGAAATAGTATTATTACAAATCTAGGCAGAACCTGTAAGCGTGCGGCCCTATCGCGGGCCAACGCACCAAGTGATGCCGAGCGGCCGTCGTAGGTATAAAATTTCGAAGACGGGCCGAGTTCACATACTGTATATACTATTACCGTGACTGAGGCGCGTTCAGAGCCTCTGGGTGTAGTTGTCCGGTTGTTTTTTAACTCGCTCAGAGGCGTTGAACGGATTGCAGCAACCGAATCTTTTATCTCCCTCTTTCACATGATTTTTTTATTTCTCTCTCTTTTTAGTAGATGACATTATAGAATATGACTGCCAACATCATCCAATCACGTAGGAGTATTTCAATAATAAATGTCAGAGCGTTTTACTACCATCAAATTCGATGGTTGTTCGGTTCTAACTAGCGCCGACACTAAGGTCTTGAACGGGCCGGTTGTTTCACCCGGTTGTCACGCTGGAAGGCATTGAACGGGGTTAGAGCTAAAAGTTGTACTTCGCGCGAAGGCTCTGAATGCGCCTCTGTAAACGTTTGTGTGTGACGCAATAAATGACGTCATCACATCCAACGCGAACGCTGTTGTCGCGAAACGGGCCGCCTGTTAGCGCGCTTACAGTGCTGATGGTCACAATAATCGCGAAACGGAACACGACCCTGATGGTCACTATAATCGCGAAACGGAACGCGGCTCTAGCTTAGCTATGTGTCAATGTCATTCATCCAGATTTGAAATCAACTTTTACAAATAACTACAAATCAACGTGCCGTTTTATTTATTTATTTCTTGGAAAATATTGTAATTAAAAATGTCATCATCTTTCTTTTTAAAAGGTAAATCAAGGCAAGTTCATAACAGAAAAGGAGAAAAAAATACAAAGAAAAAGAAACTTAATAACCAAAAGGTTTCTAACCTAGAAAATGGTCACGAATCCTCAGATAGTGAACTCGATATTTCGAAGTTTTCGGCAGCAGAAGAATCAGAAAGCGACAATGAGACAGCAGAACAGAAAACATTGCGCTTAGCTAAGAAATATTTGGAGGAAATTCAGAAAGAAGAAGCAAAAAGGTCAGAACTCAAAGAACTTGATGATGTTATAGATAAACGTTTACAAAGAGACTATCTTGAGCAAAAAGGGAAATTGAAGGTAGATATTGCAGACAATTATGTAAAGGCCTCCGAAAATGACTGTAGACTGATTTGTGTTAGAGAACATAAATTAACTGTGACATGTGTTTGTGTTAGCAATGATTTACAGTTTTTATTCTCAGGCAGCAAATGTGGTACTATTATTAAATGGAGTCTCTCAGAGAAGCGGAAACTGGGATGTATAACTTATAAAACACATTCAAAATTGATAAAAGGGGGTATCACTTCCCTTGCTGTATCAACTAGTACAAAATATATGGCAAGTGCAGACCAATCTCCCAATGTTCATATTTGGGACCCACATTCCTTAAAACATGTTTTTACATTTAAAGGCCACAAAGATTCTGTTACAGGACTAGTTTTTCGAAAAAAGTCTCATGATCTGTATTCTGCCAGTAAAGACAGATCGGTCAAAATTTGGTCTTTAGATGAAATGTCATATGTAGAAACATTGTTTGGACATCAAACACCTATCATGTCTATTGATGCCTTGACAAGGGAACGATGCATTTCAGCTGGTGGAAGAGACTCAACTATACGCATCTGGAAAATTGTTGAAGAGTCACAATTAATTTTTAATGGACCTGTTGGAAGCTTAGATGAAGTCAAACTTTTAGATGAGGAGCATTTTGTATCTGGTAGTGATAATGGATCACTGTGTGTGTGGAGCCTTTTAAAGAAGAAACCTCTATGTAGCATACATGAGGCTCATGGCTCAGAGAATGGTGTACCTAGGTGGATAACAAGCTTAGCAACATTAATTAATTCTGATATCTTTGCATCAGGCTCTTACGATAACCATATAAGATTATGGAAAGTATGTGAAGCGTATAGACAGGTGCTACCTATGTTTAATATTGAAATTAATGGTTTTATTAATTGTATGCAATTCACTAGTGATGGAAAACAATTATATGCTGCCATTGGACAAGAACATAAATCTGGACGTTGGTTCAAATTAAGTGGTGCAAAAAATGGATTGTTAGTTGTAAACTTTCAAATTAAGTCATAATAAATATTAATTCTATCACATTATGTATTCATATGTAGAACATTTTGATAAGTGGTAATAATGATGATTTGACAGTTTAAATAATACGCTGATGCTCCTACATGAAGGAAAACATTGTGAGGCAACCCGCATACATCTTCAAAGGTGTATGTGAAGTAGACCAATCCACACTGGGCCAGCATAGTTGACTAAGGCCTAATCACTAGGCTCAAACCCCTCTGTGGGGTGTATATGAGCTGTAATAATGATTATGGTCAGTTCAAATAAAACTGTTCATTTATTAATGGTTGATCCACACAACCCCTAACACTCAACCCTGTTGCTTTTGCATGGGAAGTCACCACAAAGCCAGTAGCATTTTTGTCTACTTAACAAGTGTGGAAGGGTTAAATTAGGCTACCTTGGTGGATAGGCTTGCTTGGCCCACTCTGCCTTGTCTGCCAGCCAAGTTCCCCTGGAGGTCACTGGTAAAACACTGACCAACACTGGTAAGGCGGCAGAGGGCTCCAAGGTAATAGTGTTCTGTGGCCGTGGGCAAGGCCGGGTTTATCATTGGGACCAAGTGGGCCCCGGCCCAAAGTGGCAAATTTGTAGGGGCTTTAAAGCGGTAAAAAATACTATGGAAACCATAAAATAATATTATTTCAGAAGGTAGCCAACTGCCATTTTGAAAATGTGATACACATTTTTGATCTTCTCTTCAATATCTACATTTTGTTTCTCCAAACAACATTATTGTTTTCTTTTGTGTTATTTAATATTTCATGATGTTCTACAGGGGTTGGTTTTGGGGCTGCTCCTGTGGAACATAGGATATGTCTGGGCCCTGTGAGGTGCCTTAGTGCCGGGTGTCGGCGTAATATGTTTACGCCGATACCGATGACAGCCTCGTTACTGCGCGCGCCGGCACTTGTGCCGAGGCAACGCGCCTTTGCAGTGTGGGCACAGTGCAGGTGATCCACCACATTGAAAGGCTGGGACGTAACGTGGTTCTGAACAAAACAGAAGTAATCCAGTTCCACGCCCTACCTGTTCATGCTGCCCTTGAGTTGGAGCATAAGACTGCATGTTTCACATTTCGATGCCAAAAATCTATTATTACGTAAAATCCACCCTGGGTGTGTAATGTTTGATATAAATACTGGTGATCTGACATAAAAATAATTTCATTTCATATAATAACTGACTGAATATGTATATTTTAAATACAATTAACTCGGGTCTATTTCGCGGTAAACAATAACTATATTGACTTACTGTTTCCCGACGTTTCGGCTGAATTGCATCAGGCCGTGGTCACGGGATGACTACCGAGGCTCAGCGACGTCTTCGCAAAGCGGGTTTTCACGACTACCCTCCGCTTGATCTTCAGAATTTTCATTTTTATTTTCATCAGAATCGTCGGTACCTCGACATACCACACTCACGTTTTTTATAAGTACCGCACTGCCTAAATTTGCCAATACCAGGGTTCCATGTAGTTGATAAACGGTATCCAACTTCCCGGTCGAAGTTTTTGGTTTTTTAATTTCAACCACTTCTCTTGCTATTCTGGAATAATAGTGACGATCGGTGGAGAGGACCTGAGGTTTGTGCAGTTCTATCCAGTGGTTGGTTCCTGAATCTAGCAAATGTTACCCTTTTGCAGGTTTTTGACAGCTGCAATATGTTCCTTGACCCTTTCAGCTATTGTCCTTTTGGTCTGCCCGATGTAGGAACTACCACAACTGCAATCAACCTTGTATACGCCAGGGGTTTGCAAGGAACCAATGTCTTTTGGTGTCCGCAATAGTTGGGATACTTTGGAGAACGGACTATACCGGGTGCACCCCAATAACATTTAAGGGCCATATAAGTTAGATACTAAATGGACCTTCGGTGCTTGTCTGAGACCTAGAACCCCAATACTTTCAGTTATTTGATTTCAAACTGAAAGCAAAAACTTTCAAGTGACAACAGCTCTTAATCAGCTCTTAACACAAAATAAATTTAAACACAAAATGACACGTGACAGACGTGAGCGTAGTATTCCTCGTACGCTTACGTAGGGTTTTCGGCACTTAATACCAAAAAATAATTTATTTAGTTTGTATGACGTGAGCGTAGTATTCTTCGTACGCTTACGTAGGGCTGTCGGCACTTAATACCAAAAAATTATTTATTTAGTTTGTATGGGAAAAAAAAGTAGGTTTGTTAGCCCTAATATTTTTCCTACAGAATCTCTACTTCTGATGGATACATACCCTTAAATGTTATTGGGGTGTTCAGTTACACCCTGTATACAGTCTTAATGGAGTAATGCTTCAGTACTGTTCCAATTTTGTCCGTAACACCTTTAAGAAGGCGGACACTCTGCAAACGTCCACTTGTCTTTGGCTTTTGTTCTTCAGACGTCGAATGCTTCCCTTGTATCCGTTTCGCTGAAGTACTTCCTGAACGTCTGCGAGCTCACTATTCAAATGTTCAGGGTCACAGAGGTCATATGCTCGATTAGACAGCGACGTCACTACGGATTGCAGTTGCCGTGGGTGGTGATGCGAGTTGGCATTGAGGTAGCGGTCAGTGTGTGGGTTTTCGATACACCGTGTCCCATCCCAATGTTCCGTCCTCTTTCACTCTCACTTTTACATCAAGAAAGGCCAACGATCTCTCCATCTCCATTTCATAAGTGAACCTTATATTCGGATGTATGGAGTTTAGGTATTTTAGAAATTGTTCTACTTCCAGCTGGCCACTTTTTATGATGCAATAAACATGATCTACGTATCTTTTCCATATCTTCACATGTGCTGACTGCATATCTATGCGTTTCTCAAAGTGTTCTATCCAGATGTTGGCCATAACCGGTGCTACAGGGCTCCCCATGGCCACACCATCGATCTGGAGGTAGTATTGTCCACGATGGAGGAAATAATTGCCATCCAAGCATTGCTGTAGTAGAACAATGTATTCACTAGAGAGACCATTCTCCCTTACCATTGTCTCGATGACATCAAGGCAGTCTTTAAAATACCTAAATTCCATACATCCGAATATAAGGTTCACTTATGAAATGGAGTTTTAGAGATCGTTGGCCTTTCTCGATGTAAAAGTGAGAGTGAAAGAGGACGGAACATTGGGACACACGGTGTATCGAAAACCCACACACACTGACCGCTACCTCAATGCCAACTCGCATCACCACCCACGGCAACACCAATCCGTAGTGACATCGCTGTCTAATCGAGCATATGACCTCTGTGACCCTGAACATTTGAATAGCGAGCTCGCACACGTTCAGGAAGTACTTCAGCGAAACGGATACAAGGGAAGCATACGACGTCTGAAGAACAAAAGGCAAAGGCAAGGGCAAGTGGACGTTTGCAGTTTCCGCCTTTTTGCCTTATCTTAAAGGTGTTACGGACAAAATTGGAACAGTACTGAAGCATTACTCCATTAAGACTGTATATAGTCCGTTCTCCAAAGTATCCCAACTTATTAGATTAATTTGGCAGAGGTGTAGTTTACCTATCACTACCTAATGTAATTATTTCTGATATAAATAATAAACCATATGTTCAAAGCAAATAAAACCAAAGTATATTTCTATAGACTGACAACAATAATTCAAACTATCAAAAAACACTGACATATCATGCTTGAGTCATAGACTCATAGAAAGGATATTGGTTTCTCAATTAACCTCAACATCTTCTCTCATTGAGCAAACCTAACTTCTCACTTAGCTTCAGAAGCCTAGGACGTGGCAGTGGCTTTGTGAGCAAATCAGCCAACTGTAGTTCGCTGCTCACTTTCTCAACATATAAATCTCCAGCTGTCACAAGTTCCCTTACAAAAAAATGCCTAGTCCGGATATGCTTTGTCCTCCGATGGAACTCTGGATTCTCGGCTAGTTTTAGTGCTGCTTCATTATCAACTTGCAAGATAAGCCTTTGCTTTAGTTGAACTAAACCGCACCGTACAATCTAGTAAGCCAAATTGTCTCTCTAGCTGCCTCACTAGCCGCGACAATTTCAGCTTCCGTGGTAGATATTGCCACACTTGTTTGTCTCGGTCTGAGCCAGGAAATGGCTCCGCCTGCGTACATGCATAGTACACCCGATGTTGACCTCCCAGTGGTAATATCTCCGGCATGATCAGCGTCACTGTAGCATTCTATAATTCCTTTTTTATGATCACGTTTGTACAAGATTCCCAAATCTGGAGTATACTTCAAGTATCTAAATACTCTCTTCACTCTTAAACAATCAACTGTAGTGGGTTTCTCTAAATTCCGTGATGCCACACTTACAGCGTATGCAAGATCGGGTCTTGTACCAACCATTAAATAGGCAAGGCTTCCGACTATCTGCCTAAAGTTATCAATAAAGTTTAATCTCCATCATACCTAATCCACGTAATAGTGTTTCAATTCGGTATTTCCAATGAATCCAATTATTCCCGTCAAGTTTCGTAATTTGAATTTTACTCAGCTCCATATTCGGTAATCAGCCTTATTCTGGGCCCATAACCTATTAGATTAATTTGGCAGAGGTGTAGTTTACCTATCACTACCTAATGTAATTATTTCTGATATAAATAATAAACCATATGTTCAAAGCAAATAAAACCAAAGTATATTTCTATAGACTGACAACAATAATTCAAACTATCAAAAAACACTGACATATCATGCTTGAGTCATAGACTCATAGAAACGATATTGGTTTCTCAATTAACCTCAACACAACTATTGCGGACACCAAAAGACATCGTTCCCTTGCAAACCCCTGGCGTATACAAGGTTGATTGCAGTTGTGGTAGTTCCTACATCGGGCAGACCAAAAGGACAATAGCTGAAAGGGTCAAGGAACATATTGCAGCTGTCAAAAACCTGCAAAAGGGTAACATTTGCTAGATTAACCCCATGGCTGGAGAAAGTCTACCGAGCCTGTATCGCACATAGATATATTCCCCTCGCGTGGCGGGAAGTGAAAGTTATCTTCATTCCAAAGCCCGGAAAAACCGATTACACACAGCCCAAGGGCTATAGACCTATAAGCCTAACATCATTCCTACTAAAGACCCTCGAAAGACTATGCGATAGACACATCAGAGATGGACCTCTACGCATGGTACCGCTACACAAACAAGAGCACGCGTACTCCATAGGAAAATCAACAGAATCCGCTTTACACAGCGTGACTTCCAAAATTGAATGCGCCATAGAACACAAAGGCTCTGCACTAGCTGCCTTCATCGATATTGAGGGCGCTTTCGATAAAACAATGTTTCACAGCATCGACATAGCCCTTAAAAGACATGGTGTGGCCCCAACCTTGTGCGGTTGGATCACCAATATGCTCAGGCAGAGGGCCATACAAGTCACGGTGAATGACACCACGAGAGCCATCGTGGCGAAAGGATGCCCACAAGGAGGTGTCCTCTCGCCTCTACTGTGGAACCTCGTTGTGAACAGTCTTCTAGACCGTCTAAACGACAAAGGCTTCTTCACCGTAGGCTACGCCGACGACATAACCATTATAATAAATGGCACTCACGAAAACACACTGTGCAACCTCATGCGCCAAGCCTTGAAAATAGTAGAGGACTGGTGCAAGGAGCACAAACTAACAGTCAACCCCACAAAAACAGAGCTAGTCCTCTTCACCAAAAAGAGGAAACTAGCAAATCTACAATTACCAAAATTCTACGGATCCACCCTAAGCCTAACATCGGAGACCAAATACCTGGGCATCTATTTGGACAAACAACTGAACTGGGCTAAACACACTTACTACATCACCACAAAAGCTAGTATATCACTGTGGCAATGCAAGCGAATGCTTGGAAAAAACTGGGGCATTAGTCCCAAAGCCACTTACTGGCTATACACTACGGTTATTCGACCAATTATAACATATGGCTCCCTAGTCTGGTGGCCCAGGACAGACCAGGCAAACGGCCAAAGAGCACTAGAAAAACTACAGCGAAATGCCTGCGTGGCTATCACTAGTAGTATGAGAACCGCACCCACAGCCGCATTGCAAGCTATGTTGAGCGGAATGCGTAGGTATTATACTGGCGGCCCTCGCCATAGAATCTAAAGGAATTATGGATTCTCACATCCGCATAGTCTCTGATAGTGCTTCGGTACTCAAATCCCTAAACAAAACCTATGTCACTTCGGAACTTGTATTGGAATGTCACAATGTGTTAGAACGAATTGTGATTTCCAACCGGAACACAGTGACACTACAATGGATAAAAGGACACAGCGGATCACTGGGCAATAACGCGGCCGACGAGCTGGCTAGGAGGGGATCCGACATAACGGCTTTCGGACCCGAGCCCATCGTACCAATTCCCTTCAGCCAGATTCGCGGATGGCTGCAAGAGCTCACTCACACACAAGCACAATACCACTGGTTCTCGACTCCAGGGTGCAGACAGTCAAAGGAAGCCATGCCAATCCTAAATAACAAACTGACCAGACGCATATTGCGTCTGGACAGGAACAGTCTGCGGCTGGTGACGGGAACCATCACTGGACACTGCTCACTAAACAAACACTTCCACACCATAGGCATAACAGATAGCCCCCTATGCAGAGCATGCTTAGGGGCCGAGGAAACGGTGTCACATGTGCTCCTTGAGTGCACAGGTGTCACCGAAATACGGAAAAACACCCTTGGATCTCCCAATTCTGTTACAGAATCTCTGGACAGACTCGGAGATCTCATACGCTTCTGGAGGGAGGTGGGCTGGCTGGAGTGACGGCCGCCCTCACGTACAATGGTCCACCTTAAGGATTAAGTGCGGAAACCGACCCCGATAACATAGAACATAGAACCCACACACACTGACCGCTACCTCAATGCCAACTCGCATCACCAATCCGTAGTGACATCGCTGTCTAATCGAGCATATGACCTCTGTGACCCTGAACATTTGAATAGTGAGCTCGCACACGTTCAGGAAGTACTTCAGCGAAACGGATACAAGGGAAGCATACGACGTCTGAAGAACAAAAGGCAAAGGCAAGGGCAAGTGGACGTTTGCAGTTTCCGCCTTTTTGCCTTATCTTAAAGGTGTTACGGACAAAATTGGAACAGTACTGAAGCATTACTCCATTAAGACTGTATATAGTCCGTTATCCAAAGTATCCCAACTATTGCGGACACCAAAAGACATCGTTCCCTTGCAAACCCCTGGCGTATACAAGGTTGATTGCAGTTGTGGTAGTTCCTACATCGGGCAGACCAAAAGGACAATAGCTGAAAGGGTCAAGGAACATATTGCAGCTGTCAAAAACCTGCAAAAGTGTAACATTTGCTAGATTCAGAAACCAACCACTGGATAGAACTGCACAAACCTCAGGTCCTCTCCACCGATCGTCACTATTATTCCAGAATAGCACGAGAAGCGGTTGAAATTAAAAAAACATAAAAACTTCAACCGGGAAGATGGATACCGTTTATCAACTACCTGGAACCCTGTTATTGGCAAATTTAGGCGCAGGCCACACAGAAAAGGCGCAGGGCACGGACGGACGCGTCGCAGACGGGGCGCCCGTCGCGACTTTTTCAAAACATACACAAAAGACAGGGCGCGGAGTGGCGCGTACGTGACGGCTGCAGGGTTGCCAACTTTTTTTACATGAAATAAAGTAGGTATATTAATTTCATATTTATTTATTGGATTGCAAATATAGGTTTGTATTACAGGTGTGTAATAGATCGGAGACGGAAAATAAACAGTATTTTAGAAAAACGAACAGTTTTCATTATCACTGTTATTTTCCATCTTTTGCACACTAAAATTAGGTAGTTATAATGACGAACAAAAAAACATTAGGTATGTTCTATGCGCACACTCGCATGTGTCAATAGTGTCAATATCGACAATTTGACATTGACAGTTTACTTACAAAACGAGGGCTGCGCTGTGGTCTACTGCTCGTCTAACTTGGTGTGAGTGAACAATTTGCACTAGGTATTTTAGGTAGGTAAGTACGCACACCTCACTCAATTCCTCAGTGACGCTGAAAACAGTATTTTGTAGTTTTTTTTCGTTCAACAGTAAAAAGTATAGTATAGCACAAAACAGAATAATACTGTTTTTAACAGTATAGTTGACAACCCTAGACGGCGGGCGCCGTGAGACGCGAGTCGGGTGTATGTGTAGGCGCGTTCCATTTGAGCGCAGATTCGCAGCTTTTTCAAAATTTTTAGCATCATCGCGTTTCATTAGCGTTTGACGCTAGTGGGGGTGATTCTGAAGCGACCACCTAAAACTATAACTAAATAAAATTAGAGATAGAAATGTCAATCACCGTTTGGTATTCAGAACTCACAAATTAACTCTAAAATTAAGAGTGATGTTACTAAACTACTCAATTTAGTGTTAGATGTTTTTTTCGTATTCTGACATGCTTCCTAAATCTAATTTTTCCTATAATTTTAAATATGTCAAACTAATTTTAGGAGGTGAACTTTTAGGTGCCGTCTAAATTTATCTTGTTACTTTTTAACGATTTTCTAACATTACCGAAGACATTTTTTTTGTGCAACTTGCCAAATGGATGATGAATTGGTTGTTATGGCATTAATAGTCTTCAGAAAGGTAAAATATTTGTTTTATATAAAAAATTAGATAAATACCTGCCTCATAGTTTTAAAATATATTTGTAAAGTATCGACTTATTTATGTTATAGAATAGGAGAAGAAAAAGTAAAATTGAGGAAGCTGAGGGACAAATCAGACCCATTTACTATGCCCGAATGTAAATTTAGAAAAATATTTCGTTTTTCTCGCCAATCCGCTCGCAACTTGATAGAAGCTATAGACTGCACTGAAGTACAGATTGGCTCCTTACCTTACATTTAAAGGTTTTAGCCAGCCTTCGGTCATGCAGAGCTGTCACTTTTGTCACTGATTTAATTAATATTGCGCAAATTAACTCCACAAAAAAAAAATATTTCCTAAAACAGCAATAGAAAAGGACCTTGTCAAGGCAGAGTGAGCGAGCACCTACTTACATTGTAATAAAATATTTTGAAATAATTATTAAGAAATACATTAACATCCTCCGTCCTTTTTCTATTTAGGTTTTTACAAATATATGGAATGCCAAACACACTTGGAGCTGTTGATGGTACACATATTGGTCGAGACCTGGAATGCAGCAAACTCCTTCTGTGTGGAGGTAATCACACAGAAGGAGGTGGCAGAACGGGCCAGAGAAGATGACCCAGCGGCAGATCCCTGCCGCCGCAGAAGAACGGGGCGGAGGAGGCGGCAGTTCGCCCGCCTCCTTCCTCCTGACGGTGACCAGCGGGACGCGGGCCCGGGAAGCCCGAGTCCTGCATATCACAGGCCACCGCCAGTCGTCGATACTCCTAATGCCCAGGAGCATCGCTGGCCTTCCCATTTTAGGGAGGTGAGAGGGGCTCGCCATAGGCGAGCAGACGCTGACGAGGTCATGGAAGTGTCCGAAAGGGTTCCCATGGCCTTGTCCGGCGACGGGGCGTCCCTCCCCGACGTATCCTCTTCGTCAGATGACGGGGAGGATGCGGCGGTGATGGACGTTCTCGTGCCAAGGCGTTTGTGAGGGGGCATCGTTGGGTTTTAGTCGGTAGGCCGCGGTTTCTGGCTGGCGCTCTGCCCCCAGTGGCCGCGGAGAGTCCGACATAATCTCGCGCCTACCCAAGCGCGAGGTATGCGTAAACGCATTTCCCAACGTTAAAAAAAATGGTACACATATTGGTATTGTTGCTCCACCACTGACACACCCTACAGCACCAGGAAACTTATTATACAATAGGAAAGGCTTTTATAGCATCAATTGCCAAGTCGTGAGTTGTAATTTGTTTGTTCCCAAGTAGTCTAATAGTACTGACATTTAGATGATAGGTAGGCTATGTATGTATGTATTTACTCTGACAACAGAAATTAATATTCTATCTGCAGATAGAAGTATGCCTATCTAAGATTTGTTGCCTAGTAATTACTATTATTTGTCAATAAATAACAGCGGTTATTATGAAAAGAAAACAAAAATTACTAATGAAACAAAATACGCAATTTTAAAATTCAGAGGAAGTCACGAAGTACCTATCTATACAACTACAGACTACCACGTAATTTTTTATTATTTCATAGCATAGGCGCGAAGCCATTACAATCGCAGAATAAATGTCGAATAATTTTTCTTTTGTGATAAAATGAATGATAAATAATAGAATTTCTTTTCTGTTATTTATAACACGATCAAATCTTAAATTAATAATTTCTGATAGTAAAGTTAATAGAATATAGCTGTTTTTAATGTTTCTAAATTAGAACCGTTTTCCCCCCGAAGGGTAGAAAACGAATATTTAGGTTTCAGCCGTAGCTCGACCCACTGTGAGATTAACGCTTTGAATTTTACCTGTTTGCAGTGTGCATCTACCCTATATACAATTATTCACCTAACATTTTCAATGAGGGTATGTAAGTAAGTGCGGGTGCCATCGCCGACTAGCTTTTCTCTTCAGTACTTTTCTCACACGCCGGCTAGAACAGCAAAGGACATGGCCCGTTTTAGTATGGGACTGTGCCCCAACACGTTACAGCGATCATTTATGTGTCAAATGAAAGCTAAAAATATGTCATTTCAAAATATATGTGCCATTTTACATATAAAGCAGCGGTTTAAAAGTCATAATGCAATTATTGGCATAACCTCAAAAACCCAAAATGGCGTAAGTTGCACGGACTAACTTTATCGGCAACTTACTATCGATATAAACACTGTCAGTTATCAAAATATTTATGTGATTTGACAACTTTGTAATCTGAACACTTTTAGTTTTCAAAATATATTATGTGATTTGACAACTTTGTAATCTCCGGTCTAAGTTAGATTATCTTAGTACCTACCAAGCTCCTTAATAATACCTACCTATCCCTGTTGCTATAGTGAGATTTTTTTACAGAATTAAGTCCCAAGATATGCCACATTCTACTTACACTTTTAAAGTGTTTCTACGAAGAATCATTACCAAAACTAGGATATAATCATAATGAATCGTTATTAATAAGGTTCTATTCATTAGACTTCTGCTATAGTGAATGACAAGAACTAACTTAATAGAAACATTAAAATGTGGATTTTTAAACAGTCATGTAGCCTAAATGTTGTGAAAAATGAAACGACAGATTTTCTTTTCAAAAGTTTATTGTCACTAAAATATTGCTGAGAAATGACACTGGGGGAGTGATATTTTCTTGATGTTTTTCCCAGCCCAGGTTCCATACTATGATATAACATGACAGCAACAACCTTCTGTATGGTTGCCCACAATACAAAATCAATAATATCATAATAATATACAATCAAGACAAGTGTGTGCAGTGGACTGGGCTTCGACAAGCACAAAATGAAAATATATGCTACGGCTAACATGTCTACACTTCATGCATGCTCAAATAAATATAGTATGTTGCCTTCTACAGCTTCTGCAACACCTCCAGTTCTGAACATATCTCGACTGTATCAAAGCCTATCCAAAAATGACAGTGTGGTTAGGCATTTCTTCACTCATACCAATCATTTACAAACAAAGGTTGCCTGCATAATCATTAACTACGAGGAACATAAAAATTATGTTCTCTAATTAGTATAATTGTAGTAAACTCAAAAGATAAAGATACTCGCTTAAAAACCAAGGAGACTGATTACAGTTTTAAAGATGGAATGGTGTGATGTATTTGCAGCTCTTCTATGTAATGGCATATTGACTGATGGTTCAGGAATTTTGTCAGGAACAGCAAAGTTATCTGTGGCACTGCCCACAGACAACAGAAAGCAGTTGAAGCATTTTCAACAACACCGGTGCTGCTGGGATATTGTTGTTATCTTGTCCAGAAATTCCCCTTCGAATATCTTGTTCATGTATTTGATTTGCTATAACCCAACAATTATGGCATAATATTTCATAGACATTCTGTTGATTCTGAAACAAAATAAACATATATAAGAACCATAATATGTGGATAGTGCCCTGGTACAAAATAAGGTTTAAGTTAATTAATAGATCTCTACACTTAACAAATACGATATCATCATTATGCTAATCAAAAACAAAACCATAGTTATAATATCAACATTTTAGTAGTCCATTGACGCATACATCAATGAGTTAGTCAATGTAAAAAGTTCATAAATAAATGAACAGTTGAACTAAACAACCAGTAAAAGGAAAACATCATATTATTAAGCATTGTATAATACATACCTGTGTTGGTCTAGTCCATGGAAAGTAATGACGAGTTCTTCTTCTTCTTCTTTTTTAATTTGTGGCAATTGGTTAATGATGAGTTGTTTTTATTTAGATTGTGGCTCCTAATCTCTGACGACAGACCGTCTCCAGCCTGCACAAATATGTGCATGGTTGAATCTTCTGGGCATATTTCTATAAGCTGAAGACAGTACTATATGTAGCATGCTTTGCGTAGTTAATTGTCAGAGAGCTCCTGAAAATATAATATTTGATTTTTGAGTATAATAAAACCCTCTTTGTATGTGATGTGTGACCCCCACAAATGAAACCTTTGATAGATTATATTTTATGTATAGATATTGATAAGAAGTATAATGATCTATTCACTGACTTGCATTGACGGTATGGCCAAAGGGGCGAAGCTAATTAGTACCTAATTATACTGTATTTATTAATACAGTAGTTGTAAAACAATAACACTTGTCTGCCTAAAGAGGCACTAACAATTAGACTAGATCACCCAATGCTAAACCAAGTTACTGGAGGACCAATAGTGATGGTATCGTGTCCTTTAGATATTTTGTGATTTTAGAGGATTCACTGTGTCCCAAAAAATGTAACGAAGTTGGTAAGTACTCAGAGATTTAAATCTCTGTAAGTACTAACTTGGATTGCTAGCCACTCCACATTTGTTGTGGGAGGTTAGAAACTTCATATTTTCATATCTTTGGATACGTTGTACGCATATTCCACAATTAGCACATCGTAATATGCTTATGTACCAAATCTCAAAATTCAAGCTGGAATCAGAATTAGAAGAAAGAAAGCAGTCGAAATTAATAAAACCACAAGCAAAACCACAGAACACATATACCCAAGGAGCAAAACACAGCCACTAGTAGAGAGTAATATAATTTGTGCTAGAGAGTCACGTGACAGACAACGCCGCAAGTGCCGCATCCGCATACAGCTGTTCCACGGTACTCGTTACGTTCGATACCAGGAAGTTACCTCGATCTTTTTGTTGCGATATCAATCAAATCAATCTTTACCTACTAATAGTATAAAGCTGATGAGTTTGTTTGTTTGGTTGAACGCGCTAATCTCAGGAACTAGGTACTGAGTCAAATTACAAATTCTTCTTTCTTTCTTTTTGTGTTGAATAGTCAAAAAAAAAATGTTATAGCTTAAATAGCCTTTAAGCTATAACATTATTTTCTGGCATCCACGCGAACGAAGTCGCGGGCACAGCTAGTCTATCAATACTACAGAATTTAGTTATAGTAGAGGTACAGAAATTGCTCTCTTTAAGAACTCACAGAGGATATTATACAAATCTAATATTGATAAAATCAAATTCAAATCAACCTACCAATATTATTATTCAGTACTTACTGAATAATAATATTCATAAAAGTTGGGCCGCGCATCAATGTGCCGCAACACTGCGTGTGAGAATTGTAGAATTATTACGGATTGATATGGCCTGTCTGTGTGCTATATCTGTATATAAAAAATCTTATTTGCACATAAACTACTAAAACAAGTGCGATAATAGGGACAAGAATATTTTGATTTCGACTTGTGATTTATGAGCTTACGTGATAAAAGGGGTGTTTTTCAGTCACGTTGTCGAGGTTGGACCACGTTGTTTTTGCTTCGTGGGTTGGACTGTTAGCCTATGTTAAGTCTACTGCTCCGCCAACCAGGTACCTACTTATCTCATATCTCTGTATCTTTAGACTGGAACAGTCTGGCGATACGCGCTAGGTATCGAATAATAAACATTTCGTAAAAATAACTAACCACTTTACTAATTAATGTTGTTTAACGCTTGTTTAGTTGCACCGTGTTGCATAGCGTTTTGTCCCTTTCATGCTTATGTCAAACTTCAATAGTGTGACAGACTCATCCGCTATACAATCTTTATTAGTAAGGCCGTTAAAACTTTACTAAATATTTACATTTTCTACCGAATATTTCTCTAATAAATCATGTTATTGGTTTTTAAAACTTCAATGAGTAGTATCGATCGATAGAGTAGATATCGATACCTCGTGAGTATCGGAACGCCGTCCCTAAGGACGGAAAGAAGATGGACGAATGTCCCAAAAAACTGGTCATTATTTTTTGTTTACTTTTCTTCCGGGGCTTTTACAGTTGTTTAGTATATCTCAAAAATATTTATTAATCATATAAGGAATTTTCGGATATGTCTCATCTGTGTAACGGTCTGGGGCAGAAACGGGCCATGTCTTTTAGTGGGTCGAGCTACGGCTGAAACCTAAATATTCGTTTTCTACCCTTCGGGGGGAAAACGGTTCTATTTAGGTGTTCGAGCCTTCGCTCGACCCACTGTGAGATGTGTTTACAATCTGCCGGCGATGGCTAGACGTACTGTGAAATTGTACAAATCGTTTTTCAATGAAAAACAAAGTGACTTTACAAAGTAAATTATTTTAGTAATTATTTTAAGGAACAATATGACTACTATTTAATTCAAGATATGCTTATTTGCTTATATGTACAATCAAGGATTTAGGTATAACAATTAAATCGGAACAAATGACTGAGTTTAGTTAAATGGAGCTTGAGGATTGCCAATAGTCCACTCATTTTTGCCCATGTACGAGTATGTACACTTTGAAGTGTACATGTGTACCAAAATGTAGAGAAAATTCGAGAATTCCGAAAATTCCTTTTTTATTGAGATAAAACTAGGTAATAAATAAATAAAAGTGTTAATTACTCGATACGAATTTGAGTTGATTGAGTATTCAATTGCGTTTAGCTTCGACTTCTGCAAAACTTGTAGTAAAAGATTTTATTTTTAGTTTATTTTTGCTTACGTACTGATGTATCGTGCACTTAAATCAAAAACATAACTTAATGGGACTACAACCATCAAAGTAAAAAAATAAAAAGAAATTGTAACTTGCAATTCATCTGTCTCTATGCAAGTAACAAAACGCTACAAAATGTCAAAATACGATCTATGGTGCACAAATGTTAGTGCCACAAACTCTTTGAATGGACGATTCAAAAGGGACTTCAAGTTAGTAAGAAACGACTTTAGTAACAAACAATGTCGCTACCTATCTAACGATGGACTTTGGGACTGCAGGGGCTATAATAAATGCTTTCCATATTCCCATCAAAGACCGCCCAACTAGAAAAGACGAAGAGCATCTTTTATGAATATTGAAGCATCATATTATTGTATTGTGTGTGATACACTCTTCAATGTTTTAGTCTTCGACGGATTATTCGGTTAAGGACAGATTCTTGATACGAGAGATTCACTCATAAGATGCTTCCGATTCGAGTTCCATTTCAACCAGAAAATAAAGTAAGATTTTGGTACCTTATCTGAGAGTTCTTACAACTCTCAGGTAGGGTAGTACCACGGTCTATTATAGTATCGTCCGTTTCCATCGTATAAAGTGCATATCAACATTTTCATTCAAATTAGTTTACGTAAACTCGCGCGCATCCCTGGACGTGTACTCATTCAACATAATCATAGTATCTGCAGTATTAATATAGCACTTAGCAATAGCAATAAAAATCTCATCATTTCAATTACTGATACCTGTCAAATTGGAATTGTTTAACAGGTTTTTGAGTATCAAAGATTAATTGTTACAGATAAAATGACGTATTTTCTTTTAAACAATAAAGATTAGTGTATGTACCTCGCGGTACATCGATTAGGCAGATTGAGGCGACGTCCTTTCAAAATAATGTCAGAGAGAAAAAAAAATTGTAGATCAACAATTTTCCCTTATAATTAAGACATCTAGATCAAGGTTGCTGTTTATTCAGTTTTCAGAGAAAGGTAACTGCAGCTCTACAGCTGCCGGGTGAAGCGATGATTCCCGCTTTTTTGAATAAAGATTGAAATTAACATGCAATGACGCTTCGCGAGGGTGGTTTAACTTTCCCCCTGGTAGATACGAATAAATTTGTTATGCTTCTACGTCTTGATTTGCTTACTGGTATATATATGTTTATTCACCCAAAATACTAAATTTTGCCTTTCGTCCCTAATAATATTAAGCATCCAACCAGATTGCCTAAATTTTGATGAATCAGACTTGTAATCAAATTTCGGCCATAGTATAATAATAATATAATCATCACTCGATACGAATGTCTTGAGATGTATGACAAAAAGAGTCAACTCGTGAATGCGTCTACCTAAACACAGGAGGATAAATGCAGCCACATAGCGTGACACTTAGTATATGTTTCTATTGATATCAAATGAGTAATTATTTATTTTGTGTAAAAAAATTACAACTAAGACGTTCACTTCTTTCGGGGTCAGCAAAAGTGGCAACTACTGATTTATGAATTATGAACTGCTATGTTTTTGTAATAATATGTGTATGATTATGAAGCAAAAAAATATATAGGGCAATATCATTTGACTTGGGATTATCAGCTATTGGCAGTTGTTACTCTGGGCGCCCCATTCCACCGTTCCGAAGTAGGAAATAAGTCTTTAGGATTCGATTGACGCCATGACGATTCGAAAAGATTCCGCTTCTAGCTTGACTATGACAACACTGCATGGGATGTAGTTGAGAGGACAAAAAGTAGTCAAGTCATTTGATAGATTGTATCGTTGTAACAAAATGGGTCTATCTTCACGGGACTACTTACAGTCCGTGACTACTTACAGTCCGTGACTACTTACGAAAAAAAAATTCTGAATAGTTTTGACAACCTTCAATTGCTTCACATTTTAACATTTTATTTATTTCTGATGTCATATCCTTCGTGATAGAGCAAGACAATTAATTGCATGTATCCAAACTATTATAAATCTTTTTAAATAAATAATTTTATGAGCGTACGAGTATATGTGCTCGCCAATTCACACTGGGCCAGCGTTGTTGACTAAGGCCTACTAATCACCCTAACATAGGGTAGGCTCGAGCCCCTCGGTGGGGACTTATATTAGTTGTGATGATGATGACATGTGAAAAGTAACTTATATCCAGATAATATGGATAATTGAGCTTTTCACACTTCAATATAATTTTTAATTTAGCCCGCCTTGAAATCTTAATTTGCTCATGTCAAACTTCCCTGTTTTTAATTTTCCTGGCCCTGATATCGAGCAAAAGTTTGCTGGCCTTCGTGAAACTCGTTCTGATCCCAATCTTTTAACTTCTTCCACCTTGGTCTACCCTTTAATGCATATTGGTAGTAGGCGGTAGTGATGGCTAAATCCTCCTTGTTCTTTCAATAAATCTGTCTGTAAAAGTTCAGAGAAAAGGTAAGTTGTAGAATTACAAAAATTGATGTTATGCGGTTTAAAAATGTTACATCTATGTTTTTTAAATTTTTGCTCTCTTCTCGCAACAGGTATTGGAAAACTATATCTGAAGTTTTACGAAACATGGAACCAGCTGCCAGAAAGCGCTTACTAATATGGGTTTCACGTTTAAGGATGTATCTTTATAAACATCTATAAAGTGTCTCCCCTGCGGAAGTAGGCCATCATGAGTAATTATAACACCTAAGCATTAGACTACTTTTTGTCAAGAGTTGAACGGGTTGCCATGCAGGTGTAGCCGTTGCGAGGCTACTATTGACTTTTATGGAGGTGAATACATGGTTGGTTTCTAGATATTTTTGTTCTTCAAAATAACAAAATATTTTGTCATTTTTCAGCCCCCAAACGTTGAACTTGGATTTCATGCTTAGCAAGTGATTCCTTTGTGTCTCCAAATAAAAAAGAAGTGTTCCTCTCGGTTATATTAGGAGGTACCAGGTTCATTATATCTGCATATGGTTCACACCTTGTATCATTCATTCTAATAGAAGCCGTTATATCTGCTATGATCGAAGGTTGATAGCGAAATGGAGTTTGCCTTCTCAATTTTGACCTCGAGGATACGTGATTCTTCACTTTGGGAAATTAGCTGAGATTTTATCAAGGTGTAAAATCTGTATAGCCACTATCTGTGAGGTGATCTTTTTCATTAAGGCGAATGGTGTTTAAACCAGAGCACAACAGAATACAAATTAACAGCTTTTATTTAATTGCCTTATATTTTTGTTTGCTCAATGACTATATGTATGCGCGTCATCTTCGCTAAAGCATAAGCTAATTGAACTTTACAGATTGCAAATCGGAGTCGACATTCTTCGGCGGATGAAATCTTATCACCAAAGAGGTCTTTATGATAGACGCAGTCAACCACCCATGATCTCCAATTATCCGCATTAATATCGTCTATTTTTAGATAAACTTTCCATGTGGCAGAGCTACCTAGGAGCTGGCTCCCAGTTTGCTAGGTCGCAAAGGATCGTGTGCTCCGTAATGTTTAATTGCTAGCCAGCTAATGAAGTAGGCTGCGTAGCTAGTATATTATGTGTAGGGGCAGGACCGGCTCTACCATAGAGCGAACGGAGCGGCCGCTCCAGGCGCCAAGTTCCAGGGGGCGCGTCAGTTCAAAAATTATCCTCGCTTTTTCAATATTTGGGCGCAAGGGGAGCGCCATAATTGGAACTCGCTTCATCTTAAAACTTGCCTTGAGCCGGCACTGTGTAGGGGTCGGATCATTAGCCGACGTGCAGTTCAAAAGTGACGGCTTATGACGGCTTTACAGCCGACGGTGAGGGCTGGGCAGTCGACAGTGAGAGCTGCGCAGTTGACAGTGTGGGCTGCGCAGCTGACAGTGAGGGCTGCGCAGCTGACAGTGAGGGCTGCGCAGCCGACAGTGAGAGCCGCGCAGCCGACACTATTACATGAAACGCATGCTAGAATGGTGAAGTTGTTCGACCATTCAAGTGTGGAGTCGCAAGTTTGCCGTCCAGAGAGTGACCATTCGTAAGAACAAAGCAATTTGTGATACGAGTGCTAGTTTCTAAAATATGATACGTATGCTGGGATGGCAAAGTTGATTCTCCATTCATGTGTGGAGTAGCGCATCTGCCGTCCGGAGAGCGGGCATTCGCAAGAGTAAAGCACTTTGTAATACAAGTGCTAGTTCCTAAAGCATGATACGCATGCTAGGATGATGAAGTTGTTCCTCCATTCATGTGTGGAGTAGCGAGTCTGCCGTCCGGAGAGTGGGCATTCGCAAGAGGAAAGCACTTTGTGATACAAGTGCTAGTTCCTAAAACATGATACGCATGCTAGGATGATGAATTTGTTCCTCCATTCATATGTGGAGTAGCGAGTCTGCCGTCCGGAGAGCGGGCATTCGCAAGAGGAAAGCACATTGCAATACAAGTGCTAGTTCCTAAAACATGACACGCATGCTAGGATGATGAAGTTGTTCCTCCATTCATGTGTGGAGTAGCGAGTCTGCCGTCCGGAGAGCGGGCATTCGCAAGAACAAAGCCCTTTTTTTTAACTTGTACACTAAATAAAGGAAGGATCTTACCTCAAAATCTTCAACAGCTATTCTTAAATAATTTTTAAATATATATATTTCTTATATCAGCAAATAGCGCACAAAAAAAAACCTACTTTTTATTGAAATTAATTGTGTTACTTAATTTAAACAATATAGTTTTAACAATTTTGCACACTGCTCACGACAAAATTCAAAAACGTACTGAAGAGAAAAGCTAGTCGGCGATGGCACCCGCACTTACTTACATACCCTCATTGAAAATGTTAGGTGAATAATTGTATATAGGGTAGATGCACACTGCAAACAGGTAAAATTCAAAGCGTTAATCTCACAGTGGGTCGAGCGAAGGCTCGAACACCTAAATATCCCGTTTTTCTACAGCACTAGGTGTATTTATAATCTGTGTATTCAATTTAAGAAATTGTCAAGTACAGTTTAAATTAAGAGAGTCCGGCGTTTTAGAATACGAATTACCTAAAACTAATTTAAAATTATATGTTTAATTTTAGTTTTAGTTTTAGTGCAGGTAACTTCAGAATTACCCCCAGTAGCATCGTATATTAACGTAATGCATTCCATTTAAACAATTCCTTGATTTTTAGGTTAGCTTCCCTTTGTGAAAAATAGCGCTTAAAATGTTAACATTTCTTAGAAGAAACGCAAAACATGGTTAGCATTTGATGTTAGTGTGACAAAATGGTGACGCTTATTATTCAACGCATTCTTTAGAGGATGGTCTTTTTAATTTTTTGATAAATTAATTAAAACTTTTAAATGTGACCCAAACATGCCTCGATTTTAAAACTTTAAACCTAATCGCGTCGTAAATATTAGAATAAATCATATACTTTCGATTTCAATAAATAAAGTGAACAATATTCTAGCGGATGGTCTTTTTAGATTTTTCTTATTCGCCTTTATTAATTTTTTTATTGAAATAATTCATCTTACGCGTAAAGGTTTGCTTAAATTTTCCCCTCACTCTCACTCACTCACTAATCAGTGAGTAATCAGTGCGGGAAGATCGACGCAAGGTCATTGGGACCATTATGCGCCAAAGTGGAAAACAGGGGTGTGCGCGTGTGCGTGAGCCGAGGATGGGACGCGGGATCATGAAGCAATCATGCGCGGGATGCTCCCATCCCCGCCCTCGTCCCCGGCCCGTCCGCTGCCCTTGGCGCGACGGCGCGCGGCGCCCCGCCCGTGCCGCGTCTTTTCTGTGTGGCTTGCAATAAGACCACAGAACACATATACATATACATATATAAGACGCAGGACGCGTAAGCGTCGTGTCTGCGACCCGTTCTTTCTGTGTGCGTTGCGTCGCGACGTTTCTATACATTTTGTATGAAAGCAAACTGAACGGGCGCGGACGCGGCGGGCTACGTCTTTTCTGTCTGTGCGCCTTAGGCAGTGCTTTAGGTACTTAATAAAAACGTGTGTGTGTATGTCGAGGTACCGACGATTCTGATAAAAATTAAAATTAAAATTCTGAACATCAAGCGGAGGGTAGTCGTGAAAACCGCGCTTTGCGAAGACGTCGCTGAGCCTCGGCAGTCATCCCGTGACCACGGCCTGATGCAATTCGGCCAAAACGTCGGGAAACAGTAAGTCAATATAGTTATTGTTTACCGCGAAATAAACCCGAGTTAATTGTATTTCAAATGTGTACAAATCGCGAAGTCTAAAAACTTTAATATGTATATCTACGAAAATACAAAATGAACTTGTTTACAAATTTTTACAAGGAGGAAATGGCCGAATTGACTATTTGGGGATTGGAGTCGCTCACGTCCGTAGGTTTTACCCTCGAGACCCTACACGTGATCCCCGGGTGGTGCTAATCGAGTGACCAACTTCTGGTGGTAGGGCTTGAAAAACCCGATTAGCTAGCGACCACCGTGCGCATGACGTAAAACCCGTCAAGTGGCCATTTCTTGTCCGCGTTTCGGGATCAGTCAGCGCACAGCCAGAGCTTGAGGGGTCGTTACTGCGATCCGTGTGGTTTGTGTGGGCTTCCGTCGACCCAGTGCCAGGTTGACTGCATTGACCCTCCGCCCAGGAAGACCCGAAAAAACGGCTGTTCCGCTGGCCGCCTATGGTACAGTACAGGAGCCCAAGCGGACTTAACCAGTCCGTGAGGCTGCCCCACCATGCCGTCGTGCCGGTTGGTGACCGGACGGTGGGTCCCGGCGGCCACTTACGGGGGGGTGCTCGGTTCGGGGGCCCTTCCGTGCGGAGGGTCAGCGCAAATCAGCTGTTCCCTGACGAAACAGGCCTACACACGTTAACTATGCTAAACGCTACAACGACACCTCAAATTCACGCCACTCACTCCAACAAACATGTCAGCGCATAATATTAGGACTGGTCGTACAGCGGTGCACTATCCCACCAAAACACCACTATTCGAGGTGGGGCTCGCTAACATCCGCGGGCTCCATTCTAACCTCTTGGCTGTCCACCACCATCTCGAGACAGCCCGTCCATGCAGCAATGCTGTTTTTGACAGAGGCGCAAATTATCTGCCCGGCCGATACGAGCTACCTTAATTATCCCGGCTACGCTCTTGAGGAGTCCTTCAAGGCGAAGGCAGGTGTTTGCTTGTTCGTCCGGGCGGACGTTTGCTGACGTCGGCTGCGCTGTTTGGAGGAATCTTCCTTTTCCCTCCTTGTGGTACACGTCGATTTTGGCACTCATTGCAGTGTCTACGTCTGCGTCTATCGTTCCCACCGTGTTGACTTGGAGAGAACTCGACTTTTTGAACACCTAAGGTTGTGAACAATCTATCGATAAGCGCGGCCAGTCTGTGGTTATTAGTCTCGACATCGCCAAAGCTTTTGATAGAGTCTGGCACAAGGCTCTCCTTTCTAAGCTTCCGGCATACGGATAACCCGCGCAGTTCTGTACGTGGATTGCCAGCTTCCTGTGTGGCTGACCCCAGCCGGGCTACAAAAAAAAGTGGGAAAAATAAATTGTTTGATTAGGTCGCTATAATGTCTAGAGTTTGCCAGAGTTTGTCGGTAAGTTTCAGAGTTTGTCGCCTGCGCGTTTCAGAGATCTGTGTAGCCCGGCTGGGGATACGTTACCCCAGCCGGGCCACACAGATCTCCAAAACCAAACGACATAGCGAAAATCTGTTTGCTGATATAGATAGGCGGCAGTTTGTCGGACAAGTTTCAGAGTTTGTCGATCCACCATTTCAGAGCTCACCTGCAGCAAAGTTGCTGCAACTGAGCTAGCTGGATCTCGAAAACAAAGCGACGTAGAGAAAAACTGTTTGCTGGAATAGTGAAGCGGTAGTTTGTCGAACAAATTCCACAGTTTGAGACAATGCGCATTTCCGAGATATGTGTGGCCCGGCTGGAGAAACGTTACCCCAGCCGGGCCACCTGGATCACGAAAACGAAACGACCTAGCAAAAATCTGCTTACTGACATAGATAGATGGTAATTTGTCGATACATTCTTCAAAGATTTAGAGTTTGTCGGCGCCTCAATCCAAGGAACGAAATAATTCTTTATTTGGGTAAATAGTCTAGGAGCCTGGAGTCCCTAATGTGCGAGGTTTCGTTATTTTTTATGTTTTATGCACTTACTTACAATAAGAAGTTAATGTAAAATAGTTAATTGAATTCAGTGATGAAACAGTAACCGTTAATATTTAAATTTATGTAAATCCTCGATGAGTGATTGATATTTTTTAAATGTATTATTTAAGCAACATTTGGCATCTGGTCTCCTTGTCTATCTATATAAAGTAATGTACAGTCGCCTACAACTTTCTTTAAAAAAGTAAGTTTTATGAGGTTTTGTTTGTTATACACGGTGTTTCATAATAACCAATAAATAATCAAAGCATTATTTAAAATTAATTATTAAAATGTGTTTACACGTAATGTCATTCAACCCAATCTAATGACTTCATATTTGCTGAAATCCGTCAAGCCCTTTGGGCTGTAGCGCGTGTCAACGTGTGATAAAAATGTAGTCACAGTACCCAGTAATTTTTCACTATGTAGGTAGTTTTCATGTTTAATTAATACAGTGAAGACAATAAAAAACTAGTTTAGTTTTTGTGTTTTTATTATACATTTAAGGATACTAAATAGAATCCAGGTCTTCGGCTCTTCTCCTCGATGATTGATGCCTAGTGCTACCTACAAATACAAACTAGATCTAGATAAAAAAAAAAGATGCGGACATGCATTCCAATTTCATCTCGTTCTGTGTTGGGGAGGGCCAGGGAGGGTGCAAGTGAGTCTCCGTTTCAAGATTACCGATAAACCTAGACGCGCGTTATCTGCAAATCACAGGAATCAGCACAGGAAACTGCCACAGCAAACAGGCCAGCGAGCAGCACCGGCCTGCCAAACAAATGCTTACATTAGTTGAATATCTGTTTGTCACCTGGTTGCTAACTACTAGTTGTCGCGATACTTACAGTAAACTGTGATTTTAGATTAATTGAGCTTTAATCGTTATTTCAAATAACTTACAATGTTCTAGTTCTAGTACATATATAATTGAATGCAATGGATTTAAAGAAATACAATTAGTTGAACATGTGCTATTAATATTTTGAATTCAAATTATTTATATGGACTATGATATTTTATGCGTGTCTCGGGTTGGTCAATAAGTATAAAAGTTTACTCATAACTTATACACAGCAACAACAGCAGTTGTCAGCTCACAGCATACCCCCCCTCCCCGCAAACTGCCTCGCTCCCCGCGTACTCCACGCCCTGAGCATACCAACATTTACGATTAATAACAAAATAATGGTGTAAACACTTAAGACTGGAATAGACCCATTGATAATGTTTGAATTTTATTTCTTTAAATTATAAAAAAAAGGGCCTAACCATACTACCTGTGATAACGTAAGACTTACTTATATCTATCAAAGTACATAATATAAAAAAATTCCTGACTTTAGTTCTATGTTGAGTTGAAGCTAATTACCACATTGAAGTTGTCACATATTAATTGCCCAATTTAGCCCAATTGTCCCTTGGTTTACATGATTTCCTGAAATTTGTATTTATTTAAATTTTTATACCTGAAATAATAACCATAAAGGTCTCAATATCTATTTTGTGTTATTTATTGTTACACATTTAACACAATAAATGAATACCAATACAATACAATGTTTCAGTTGGTTAAAATGTGATAATTCTACAATATTTATAGTTCATAAAAATTACAATCAATTATGCACTGTGATAATTTGTTCAAACATAAGTATACATTATCTACATATTGTCACAGAACTTTAATGTGCGAATTAAAACGCTAATTTCTTACAATAAAATAACCTAAGAAAACTAAAAATAATTTGTTACATCAAACATTTGCCACTATGTTTTGTCATAGTTAGGTCTTGGGTGGCTACTGAGTAAGGGAAGAGATTAAGTACCTTGGCCAAAGGCTGCAGATTCTGGGTGCAGCACTTCAGTTTTTAAAGGTACTCTCAACCTGAAAAAAAAACAAAAAATAAAATGTTCATTATACCATATTACCATTGACGTTTATGTAGCCTATACATGCTGTCCCCCTCCGGCCACCTTCGAACCTAATGATTCGAAAACAGAATTATTTTTCTTTTATCGAAACCTGGTATCCAATAAAGAAAAATATTGTTCTGTTTTTGAAGCTGGCTTCACATAAAGACTATTGAATCTTTTATCGAAATTTCCCTGCGGACCGACCATACCCCTAGGAGTAGGGTGGGACTTAACCATACCATTATAGTAGTACTAGGATTTGAATGATAGAAAATCAATATAAGTTCAAATACAAATTTATTATCATTTAAGATATTGTTAAATAACCAAAAGCTATTCTGTCAAAAGCTGATTCATGTTGAAACTTTAAAATATTATTATTAACAAATATTTCGTATTATATTAACAAAAACACTTTTAACATAAAATAAAAACAGTATATGAAAAAGTGCAAGGAGTTTTATATGCATCTGTTAGGTCACTTCTCTATGGTGGTATGGTTAAGTCCCACCCTAGACCCAGGGGTATGGTCGGTCCGCAGGGCGAAATTTCGGCGATGTCTACTAAGTCCATTGAAAAATCCATTGATGGATTTTTTGGACTCTCTGTGTTCACATTAATCCAATATTCAGGATTTTTAAAGTGGTTTTTTAGAACTAACGCGTGTCTGAAAATCTATTAGGTATGAATAGGGAATGGTTCCTACTTTGCCAGATTCCAGACTCATCGGCTGAGAAGACTGTGCGAGACTTAAAATTAAGTATATGTCATGCAGTATGTGAAACTTAAACTTCTGAGTATAGTAATTTTAAATTTTTGTTAATTTGATTAACAACAAAATGTGTTTCTGTTATATACCATTTATTATAAAGTACATATAAATATTTCTTTTGTTCCCACTCTATCTCTATCTAAAAAATATAGGGTCGTTACTCGTGATCCCACTACTATGCCCCACCGATAAGACCATTCGGAATACCATTAATCGTTCCTCATTGACCCATTTATAAGATTCTCTTTTTTCTTATAGCCTGACTGATTTACCAAAATAGTTTAGTCACAAGGAATAATGCCAAACTCTTATTGCAGCGAATTGGAAAAAAAACACGAGTCTGGAATCCTTCCTTAGTAGTAGGTACTTGAAGTAGGAATCATTCCTTATTTATACCTCATAGATTTTCAAACACGCGTTAGTTCTAAAAATCCACTAAAAAAATCCTGTATCATGCATTAAAGTGTGAACATAAAGAGTGCAAAAAGATCCATTAAGGCGCATAGTAGGGTCAATCATAAAAAAATCACTGTAGAAAAAACCGGTTCTCTTCATAAATATTGAATAAATTAAAACAAAAAAAAAAGATATGTTATTATTCAACGCATTCTTTAGAGGATGGTCTTTTTAATTTTTTTGATAAATTAATTCAAAAAACTTGGTTAAAATGTGACCCAAACATGCCTCGATTTTAAAACTTTAAACCTAATCGCGTCGTAAATATTAGGTTAAATCATATACTTTCGATTTCAATAAATAAAGTGAACAAAATTCTAGCGGATGGTCTTTTTAGATTTTTCTTATTCTCCTTTATTAATTTTTAATTGAAATAATTCATCTTACGCGTAAAGGTTTGCTTAAATATTCCCCTCACTCTCACTCACTCACTCCTATGTAATCAGTGCGGGACGATCGACGCAAGCTCATTAAGGGACCACTATGCGCCTTAATGGATCTTTTCATTGAATCTTAGTGGACATCGCCGAAATTTCAAAACATTCATATACTTTATTAGAAACCAGCTCGAAAACATAATTATTTTTCATTATTGGAAACCGAGTTTCGATAAAAGAAAAATAATTGTTTTCGAAACTGGTTTCAAATCATTAAGTTTCGAAAGTGGTCGAGGCCCGCAGGGCTGTCCGGTAAAAAGTTTAGGCGATTCACACACTGCCACGCACCACGGAGCGTAGCGCGTGAATGCGTGTTCTTACGTTGCGTTGCTTGTAAGTATTTCCGTTTGTATAGGAAACACGCACAGTCCAACACACAAAAAACGCATCCACAGGCGTTCATGCAGATCACGCGCCTACAAGCGGTAAAAGACGCGTCACGCGCGAGACGCCAGGTATGGCACGCCGAGTCTCGCAGTGCCGTGCGTGATTTTGATAGGGCTTGATGTTGATTTTGGAAACGCAACTACGCGCGTGAATGCCAAAAAAGCCCGCATGATGATGCGGATCTGCACTCCCGCAAGTACGCGCGTAGCTGCGTCGATACGCATGATGCAGCGTGGTGCGTGGCAGTGTGTTAATCGCCTTAATCACTACGTTGAGTTGGTGCCAATTGGCACCACGCCGCTTAGGCGCATAACACATTGCACCGGACACCGCTCCGGTGTGCGGCGCTGCGGTTTTTAATGTTGACTGAAGAATCTTAATTTGTATACAAAAACCGCAGGGTATAACACTCACACCGCATGGCCTTGCGGTTGTGCGGCGCGCGCGACGGCACCGCACTCCCGGACGGTGATGCGGTGCGGTCCGCGGGGTATGCCATACTGTGCCGCAGTATCGTACGAATTTTTGCGTAGAAAGGACGTGCATACGCGTAATAGATCTCGACATAGATAATGCGGTGATGCGGGGCGTCGTCGTGCACCGCAGCTCCGGACGGTGATACGGAGCAAACCGTACGGTGGCACGGTTCCGTGCCGCCGCAGCCGCATGCGGTTTTCGTCCCACCGTACACCGCAGCGGGATGCGGTGGCAATGTGTTAAGCGCCTTAGTCGATCGCGGGCGATCACGAGACGTAGTCGACGTGCCGTGAAGATTGTGTCGTAAATTTTGCGTAAATTGGGCCTTAAAACTTTAGTGTGACAATTGAAAACACTGTTGTTAGTCATCATCGTCATCATAACAGCTCATATACATACGTTCCCACCGAGGAGCTCGAGCCTACCCTAAGTTAGGGTGTTTGGGCCTTAGTCAACTACGCTGGCCGAGTGCGGATTGCTCGAGTTCACATACACCTTTGAATTTTTTTTGCAGACAATATGGTTGATGTTTTCCTTCATCGTAGGAGCGTCAGCAAAATGTATATATTAAATTCGAAAAACACATTTGTACATGGCGGTCTTGAACCACAACTCAGACCTCCTGATTGGAAGGCAAGGCCCGAGTTCACAGCAGTACATGTGAATATTGGTTTTGTATTTAGGGTGTGTATTACTGGTGGCGCCTAAGTCGACACAACCAATTCGAGTAATTATTATACATCTTGATTAAAACAAATGAAAATGGTTTCTGAACTGCAAGCTACGCTCAATCGCCACTTTATGGCCTTAGTATCGCCTCACCCCGCCTCTTGACACTATTTTCCTTGCAACAGCTTGTCTAGGTTACGTATGTCAATACATATAACACAAAATTTAAGTTTTCAGTTAAAGTAATATTATTATTAGGAATGACATATGATTTAGTAAAATAAATGCTGAAATTTATGTCTCATTCAGCTCAAATTTACACTAGAGTCAGACATTGCATAATTTAACATAGTCATATAAGACAATAGTAAATTAAATATTTCGCCATTTATATATTGGCGAAATATATCCCATTTATTCTATCAAACTCAATATTCCATTTAGTTCTATCATTAAAGAGACTAAGCACACAAAACAGGAATGCTACTCTCTATTGTTTTATTGTAGGGTTCCGTCAAGTATTTCGCTTTCCAAAAGGGTTCCGTCACCAAAAAAGTTTGAGACCACTGACTTAAATTAATATGCAAATTGATGCACCTTAATTATTAACTTAAGGTGGTTTGCAAGTGGACTAGGTAGGTGGCTCAAAAAATCACCAAGGTTGCGAATTCGGACATGAGAAATTTTGTGAAAATTATCACGTCATTGAAATCTAAAAAGTAACTTACAATGTTCACGCTATTTTCAAATAATTGCGATTTAAAAACAGCGCGCAAAATATACATATTTTAATATTTTTTTTCAGGACTTCAAAGATTGTGTTATAATGTCATTCAGGGAACGCAATTAAAAACCTACATATTTTTGTAAAAAATATAAATTTGGAAAAGTTTAGATTTAAATACGGAAATAAAATAAAATATTAAGTAAATAATAATTAAATCTGTACTCTACATTGTCTTATGTTCTCTTATTTTCATAAAATATTATAATTTTGTAAACATCTCAAAAATTCCTAGGCAAAAGTTCTGTTAATTTATCAAGGACTAAGTTTAAACGTTTGATTGTTTGTTCCAGGAAATTGTACGTAATTGTAAATAAATCCGATGTATTTTATCATGAACTGAATAATAATACTTTTATTACGCTACCCTTATTGACTAAACGTTGACGAAATGACATTGAAGAAACATTAAATTTATGTTGAAACTTAAATTTTAACTTATATTATATTATGTATCTCCGATAATATGTCTCAGATATAAGCAGCAAAAAAGTCCATCCTTAGAAAATTCAGCTTAGATTACGTTTTCAAAGCAAGAGCAATAAATTTTAAGTTATTCTAATCACTGCAACAATTAATAAAATGAATCTAAACATTTAAATAACGAAAATTAACAAAATTAAAGTATGTGAAGGTAAAATCTTATGAAAAAATCATTACATGAACTGACGCGCGTTCGTTTGTTATTCGGCAACGTTCTCGAACTGACGTTCCCGGGAATGTTTCAACGTTTTGTATTATTTAAAATAGTAGGCCATCTTGGATGACAATTTGCAATACTGGCGGAAATAGAACAGTATTTTTAAATGAGTAGAAGACAAATTATCTTCAGTTATCGTTAAGTTTATGATTTCGAGGTGTGCCCGCTCTGATGTTCTATTGATGTACGATGCCAAAATACATAACTGAAATAATTTTCTGAAGAAAATTAATTGAAAACTGCCATAAAACAGTCGAACGTTGTGTAGATTTGAAAGATTTTATCATACGACTGCACAGGACTGCACAGTAAGCGCCTCGCTTGTTGTGATTGGCTACTATTTTTTGACAAAAAAGAGTGCGTTCAAGAAATGATCTACAAACTACCGGACAAAGTTATATGCAAGATAAATGTGATGTTATTTTCGTTTTCTTTTATTTATAACTGTGATTATTCGACTGTAGTATAAATGTTCCAAATATTATTGAGAATTAAATTTTTAAATAACCGTTTCTGTGTTTTATGAACATTTTAAATACAGAAATGCATATTATTATGTTGGGTGAGGCGCATAGGTTAAAAGGTTGGGAACCCCTGATCTAGATGGTCATTAAGATCATAATATTCTCAATAAAAGATAAGGAGTTTAAATTAGGTACATGGTCAGTGGCAATAGGCCACTTATTACTTTGCAGCCATGGTGTCTGCAAAGTAATAAGTGGCCTATTGCCACTGGATCATGGATAAAACAGGTCAAGAAACAAATAGCATGTTTCTTCTTGCTCTCTCATATAACAATGAAGCGAAATGAGGCAAGGGTAAGTCACTTTCCCTTCTATAGGCCATGTGCCATGCTAGCCCTGCGGTAGGACATGTGTGGATGATTTTTTTTGTGAACACATTATAATGTATTAGTTACAGTTTATTTTAGTCAAAATATTTATAAATTTACTTTACATGAAATTGTTAACTCACCCGATCATTCAGTGTCTGGAGCGAGAACGAGAACGGCTGCGGCTGCGTGAGCGCCCACGGGAGCTCTTCGAATCAGAGCGAGAGCGGGAACGTGAGCGCGAGCGGCTGCGTGTGTAAGAGCGCCGCCTCGAGCGCGAACGGGACCTGGATCGACGACGTGAACGAGACCGTGAACGGGAATGGCTAAAAGAGACACACCATCACATAGCTATATCAACAACATTCTACAATCTAATAAAACTGCAGCGGATGTTAGTTGTTCAGGATGTCGACTCCAGCACTGGGCGTCCTTTACAGATTAAATAAACATGAATTCACTAATTAATAAAAACGAAATAAATAAATATTTTTGTAAAACGAAAGCGTATGTGGTCTTTTACAGTTCAGTCATAATTTTTAATTACCTTCTGCGTCTGTCATATCTGCTCCGGTATGGCGACGACGGCCGTCCGTACCTGGCCATCTGCACCCTCAATTCCCTGCCGTCCAACATGCGTCCGTCGAGGGAATCCAGTGCTTCTTCAGCGTCGCGACGGTCATAGAACCTACAAGTAATTGTTGAATGATTGTATAAAGGTTATACATGGCGTGGTATTTTACACCGGTAAATTAATGGAGTCCGCAGTCGAGATTACATACCTTACAAAAGCAAATCCTCGGCTTTCTCTCGTATATCGATCTCTGGGTATGTAAATATCGCCTACTTCACCACATCTTTCGAATACACGGCGTAAATCTTCGGGCGTTGTACGATAAGTTAGATTGTCTACTTTCAACGACACCATGCCGTCAATACGCGGCGGGGGCCTTCCGTAGCTCATTTTGGAAAAATTATATTATTTCTTCGAAATTATTTCACTGTAATCACTAAAATTATACGTAAAATACACAGGATTAAGAAGAATGATAAATAAAACGCAACAATTTCTGCTCGATGATGCCCGTGAAACGACACAAATCAATATGGCGGAATTTACGCCGCGCGACCGTGTAGCGTAGCGTGCCCTGTGGTAGGGATGTGAAATTAATATCGATGGTAGAAATAATCGATTCTTTCCTGATATGTTTTTAATTTCATATGAATTTGAAAAAGTCTATCTATGTTATCAATTAAATAGTTTTGCTGTTATTTAATAATGCTTAGTTGGTGATTGTATTACTAGATATTATATTAATTAGGAGCTCTTTGCTCAGCAGTGGGACACTAAATAGGCATAATAAAAGTTATGGAATATATTTATTATAAGGTTTGGTATGATTTAAATTGCAATGCGATTCGATAAGATTTCATTTTCGAATTCATTTCTAAAAATGCAGTGAAAGCTCTTTTTGGAATTTTGTAACTCAGGTTACTCAGGCAGGCGAAGTACCTAGCGCCACAAAGTGAGATTGCTCTGAAAACGAACTAATCTTTAGTGAAATTTTCAACAAAATCACTTCAAATCTCATCTGTCACATATCTCTATTTTTTATGTCAAACAAAAAGTAAGTGCAGAGTGGGTGAAAACTCTAATGAAATCTTTCAAAATTATGAATGTCTATATAGGTAGAGTCTGGCTAATGAAAGCTGAACCTGGCAAAACGCGGGAAATTTAAAAAAAATGGGGACGGCATTACTGAATATGGTAGGAAAAAACAGAGTTGATACATTTTTTTTATTAAATATTAATGTTTAGTTTCAACGAACTTCCAAGAACGATCCCTTTAAAAATCGCGGTTTTTAGATTTAATGAACATTATTATTACTTAATTTCTTATATACTTTAACAGAAATTAAAAATAAATATTATGACATGTGGAAAACTATGACTTAAGTCAATTGATACATATACTTGTTAGGAGTGAAAATACATTTAAAAATATATATTTTTATTCACTGTGATAAAAATCTATTTCTAAATAATCAACACCAATATCTGATTTATATGAGCTGCTTGATTCATCATCATTGACGCTTATTATAAATTGCTCCATCTCTTTCGCGATCCTATCCCTGCTCGTGTACTGATTTGTTACGAAAAGCAAATGCTTTTATTTTTATGAAAAGCTTTTTATATGATTTCCTTTAATTCCGCTGCTGACACAGACATGTTTTCGTTTGCAACCTTGTGGTTGTCTAAACTCCGTATTATGACATCTATGTATAGGGTTAAGAGCAAAATTGTATGGAGGAATTCTCAACACTTCACGACCATGCTCCCTTAAAATTACGACTTCCTGATATATTGGCTCTGGTTTGTGCTTCTGTACCAAAACCGAAAATTAAATTACAAGTTTATTACAAAGCACCAACATCACCATGTTCAACTAAACTACAAGGGACATTGTATCAGTGTTGTAGCTTGAAAAAATATCAGGTTCAGCTTTCGTTGCCCAGACTCTATGAAACATAAAACTATTGAAGTGTACGCATATTAATGTCTGTTAAGCTGCGCAAGAGTTAAATGCGCCCAGCCCGCGAATTGAATTAAGTGCCTTGGTTTAATTAAGTACTCAGGAAGTTTGGCCGTCTAAGTAGGTCCCTGTATTGTAGGAACATAAGTTGGTTGTGTGACAAAAGTGTTCCCGGAGGAGAAGCAGAGTCCATGAATAGGCTTTCACCAAAGAGGGACGTCCCTCTAAGCAGCGCTGCAGGTGATTCTCTGGGACACTACAGTAAGTCAATTTATTAATTAAAAGGCATTTCGACCGGGCGACCCCGACAGCTCCGTGCATCACGGACGAAAGTACACCCCGGACTTTTGGTTAGTGTTCAGGGCGAGGGTTTTCTGCCCCCCAAAGAGCCGGTCGTGTACTATTCACAAACACGAAGCGCTATTATCTCTTACATTAGCATAAAGTTTAAACAAAAAGAAGAAAAAGAAACGTATTTGGTGTCAATTATTTTTATCATAGTAAAATGGTGATTTCAATTTTCAAAGTTCTGGCACGTCTCGATACAATGATATCAATAATAATAGAAACTCTTTTTCGTTCTGTTGCTCGTTATTATTATTTTCGCTGTCGCCTGGCAAAGAGTCGTCCGTCATGATTGCTTGCTAACGTGCAACTGACTAAGCAGCTATGCTTGATCAAACCGGTCGCGAACATTATCAACACGTAGTGTCAAACCGTCTTAGCCGTCGCGTCAAGCAAAAAATATAAAAGCACGGGCAAGTACGTTAATGCTTGACTCAAGCATCAAGCAAGCTTTGTAAACGTTTAAGCATGCTTGCCTCAAGCAAAAATCTACGTACTTGTTTCAAGCCGCTTGACCGTCTCGGAACCCCTTTACTGTTGATAAACATTACACCATTATAGGATCTTAGTCAAGATTTAGAAAACGATATAAAATATTTACTACCAACGACTAACCATAAGTGGTAATGTATTTTACAACTACAGTTATATAAAGCACACACATATCTCACATCTACAGTTATAGAGATATAAAAGGCCCGTTTTGACAGATGTCATCCCCATAGTTTATTTGTCAAAACTGATGGATCAAAATGACATGACACCTGTCAAAACGGTCCTTTTATATCTCTATAACAATAGATGTAAGGTATGTGTGCTTTTGTGTCTTAAATAAGTAATGTGACTAACCAAAACCGTAGATGAAATACTTCATCATCACAGCTGATAATATACTTCTCCGCCGAGGGCCACGAGCCTGGGTAGGCTAACTAGTTAGGGCGATTAGGCCTTAGTCAAACCACGCTAGCCCAGTGCGGATTGGTTGACTTCACATACACCTTTAAATTACTTCGCAGGTGTATGCAGGTTTCCTCACGATGTTTTTCTTCACCGTAGGAGCGACAGATAAATGTAGGTACATATAAAATTCGTGAAACGAAAAATACATTGGCACATGGCAGGATCGATCGCGGTCCTCCCGATTCTACTCGGGGCACAGTCCAGTGCCGAGGCCACAGCGCCACCGACGCTCCTTGTGATGAAAACTTACTCCATAATAATACAATATCTATACTAACAAAGAAAATAAAAATATATAGCATGCAAACTTGCCACCACATACCTAAATAGGTACCAATTTTCTCCTTACCTATCAAGTGATAAGCCGCAGCTTTCCTTTTTTTGGAGTACAAAGAGCAGATTCTTATGGATTTTGAATTCGATTTGATTTTAGATGACAAACAAAATGTTTGAGCTCCACATGCTGGAATTCGATGAAATAACCAGAATCACCAGATTAAATACCGAACATTTTTGAAATGAAATCTAAAAATTAAATCTGTATCGAAATCATGTTCGTGTTTTTATGGAATTGCACTACTGAAGTTCGAATTATAAATTAAGCGGTTTTTGAAAAATGAATAAATCAAGAAAACATTTCGCCTCGGGCAGGGATCGTTCCCGCGTCTTCAACGTACCGTGTCTTAGTACCGTGTTGATGCCTTAACCTAGCATATTTAAGGAATACATTACGCTTTTTTGTTTATCTGAAATACCTTAAGTTAGTTGATACAATGAAATCAAAATCGATAAATTGTAAGCGTTCACATCCCTAAGCTGCATAGAGAATGTAGAAATCGGTTCGGAAACGGATAGGAAATTCGAAACGTCAGTGTTACCCATAAACTAAATTATTAGATTTCTGACTGATGATGATGAATGAGTGAGAGGCAAATCCATGGTGAGAGGTAGCTGCAGAACGAGTTGCTATGGCAATAGCTTTATGTGGTAAATAAATATTACCGCCCATTTTAGTTTTAAGGAATTTGGGATAAAATTCAAGTATTTTTATTGCTGATAACAATGTCCGGCATCAAACAAATTAGGAATAAGAAGTTGCTCCCCAATCTTCAAAAAGAAGGTCAACTTTCTAAAAAAATAATAATCTCAACTAAAGAAAAATACGGATGTTCTACTGGATCTAGGCTGTTTTCTCATCATACCCTAGCAAGTATACGGAAACTCAGTTTTTTTCATTCTTTTTTGTAAGTAAATTCTTTTCTGATCACCACCTAAATGATATACCTACATGAAACAATGTATCAAAAATAAGCATATACTTAATTGAAATATCCATTATATTATTATATACTTTCGTTAGTTTATTACCACCCAAGAACCCGCAGTGGGCCAGCGTAGTGGGATAAGGCCCATTCCCCTTTCTTGAGGAGATTTAAACCCAGTGGTAGTACACTTTTTAAGGTTGAGATAATGAGTCCGTTTATAATTTTACAAAAGACGCTAAAAGTATAAATAAATGTTTACTTGTAAAGTCCTTTGATAAATATTTTTCAACACACTTGCTTGTAAAGTGGATCTAATTTGACCAGTTTTATAGATACATAAAGGAGCTCATAAAACACGCGTGTGTTATATTAGCCGAGGCACGCATCACAGAGTCCGGCAATGTTGCACATGCCGGCCGCCGCAGTAATCTATACTAATATTATAAAGCGGAAGAGTTTGTTGGTTGAACGCGCTAATCTCACAGGAACTGATTCAAACTGAAAAATTCGTAATTTGTGTTGGATACTCCATTTATCAAGAAAGGCTATATAACATCACGCTACGATTAATAGGAGCTGAGCAGCAATGAAAAATTTGCAAAACGGAAAAATCTTATTATGTCGAAACGTAGTTCGCGGGCACAGCTAGTGTACCTACTATATTTTTTTAAATGCTTGAGATAATGTAAAATACATCAACTTAGCTACTACATTATTTTTCAAACGATTATTTTCATATTTGTTAAGGAGTAGGTAAAGGATAGCAAAACTTCCGACAAAAAATGTCGGTAGTTAGTTGGTACTAACTACGCAGGGCAATGGTGCACCGCCTGCCCTCCCTCAATCGCATGCGACAAAGGAATATCACTAATTAGTACCACACCAACATGCAAATACTTATATTCGACGCGTTTCGCCACTCCACGTGGCATCCTCAGGAAGCAGCGAAGGCGACAACATCCTGAGGATGCCACGTGGAGTAGCGAAACACGTCAAATCTAAGTATTTGCATGTTGGTGTGGTACTACCTAATTAGTGATATTCCTTTGTCGCATGCAATCGAGGGAGGGCGGGCGGTGCATCATTGGCCGGCGTAGTTAGTACCAACTACCGACATTTTTTGTTTCAAGTTTTGCTATATACGTACTCCTTAACAATTAGTAATGGACTTCCGAAAAATAACGCCTGACACCATTAATTAGATTATTTTCATACCATTAGTTACTTTTGTCTACAAATTAACAATGATTTGTGTTATTTAATTAAAAAAAAAACAGTTTATTAAGTACTAGCTTTTGCCCGCGATTTCGGCCGCGTGGAAGTCCTTTTTTATTGATTATCTTTACAATCCCCCCCGCCTTTTACACCATTAAGGAATGAGTTCGGTAATAAAAATTATTCTCTATCCTGCCCCACAACTCAAACTATCTCCATACCAAATTTCATCTAAATCGGTTCAGCGGTAATGAATTCCCCATACAAACTTCCACCCCCTTTTCTCCCCCCCCCTTAAGGGGTGATTCCTGCGATAAAAGCTATCCTATCTCCTTTCCTGGGACTCAAACTATGTTTGTACCAAATTTCATTTAAATTGGTTCAGTAGTTTTGGCGTAAAAGCGCGACAGACAGACAGAGTTACTTTCGCATTTATAATATTTTAAAATAAAGTAAGTATGGATTTTTTCCTCACAATTGTGTTGAAAAGTCGTCGTACGATATACGAGTACGTGCGTATATCGGTTATACACAATCGGCTCTATTACACCCTTAAGTTTTAGCGAGACTAACACACGGCGTTTCATTTTTATATATAGAAAGAAGAAGAAGGAGAAGACTAGTGGGCCCGGCAGACGTTGTCCTGCCCGATTACAGCGCCACCTACCGGGTCCAACTGTACGTTTAAACCTTCCCTGGACCTATTCAAACATTCACAGAAAATTTCGTAAGAATCGGTGGAGCCATTTCAGAGTTTTTGCGAGACTAACACACAGAGCGTTTCATTTTTATATATAAGAAGAAGAAGATTTATTTATACTTCTCCTCATGACTGCGTTGGCAGCTTGCGTGATAGCGAAAGTACAGTCTCACAATGAAATATGAGTTTCCATCGCCCAGAGCTATTGATATGTTAAGATCCATCGAGAATACCTCTACGCCTGTGCCCTTTTCAGTTTTTGAGACATCCGTGTATATGCGGACTTCGTCGATTTCGGATTGATCTTGTTTGTGCTCTGAGAGCTGTACCTATATTGTATTCCCTGCCGAATACATGTCTATTGGGGATCCTATCACATGGTGCCGCTATTAGGGGCTGATAGTCGATCATCCTGTTCCATAATATGGTGTGAATCCCCATTTGGTGATGCTACATTCGTGATTTAATCTGATAGCTGCTATTGATGCCTCTTGTTGGATGCGCAAATCAAGAGGGGACAATCCCAGTATCACTTCTATAGCGGTGGTTGGAGTAGCCAGTAACTGCTGAGCAGGCTAACCTCTGGAAAGATTGTAATTTTTTGATGACGTTACTGAGTTCGGTCCTGGGCTACCATGCTATTGGACGGTATGTCACAATTAGTCGTATAATATAGATATATAGCCATAGTGTGATCTTCGGCGAAAGACCCCATGTTTTTCCAAGTAGTCTCTTGCATTGCCAGAAGATTGTGCAGGCTTTGTTTAATTTGTGGTCTAGATGCTTATTCCATAACAGTTTACTGTCCAGTATAACGCCCAAATAGGTATTTGACTTCATTTCGCCGACTCAATGCAATAATGGCACATTCGAAAATTTTGGAAATTTGACTTTTTATTAAATTTCGAACCTTATGACATTCTTTTAAGTTATGTAATAAAGACACCCATATTTTGTACATTCCCTGGCAAAATAGTGGCGCTAGATGTCAGTATTGCACAGCTCGAAATCCTAAATACTTAGTGCAACAGTTAATGCAACAGTGACCCTTCGGTGTTGTGTCGTTATTGTCCTAAGTTTTATAGTGTTTTTTTAGTTGTACCCTTGGTGATTGTTTATGACGGAAAATGGTTAACAAAGGAAAACTTAATTAAACAAAACATTAAACAAGGTAAAATTGTTTAATTATTTATATTCTAACTGGATACACTTACCTACCTACGAATCAAAAACAAAATACCTACCTACTTGTTCTTTCAATTTCGTTATTATTACAAAATTACTACGTACTTTGTATTGTTAAAATTTCATTGCCTACGTTTTTACAGCAAAACTATCTCGCACTGAAGAACAACCACAGTGCCATCATGTTCTAACGTCGACGTATCGACGAAGAATATTAGAATCATGTTCTTATTAATTTATATTGATTTAAGTAATAGTTTTCTAAATAATAATTTCAATCAATCGATGCCTTTATTCAATTTTGGTAGGTATTAATTAGTAATACCTAACTAACTCTAAAAACTACACACACGCTTCATAACATATTATAACGCTAAGCTCAGATGTTTATCGATTGTACAGCACGAAACGACATCGTACTGAAGAATAACCATTCACACCGTCTTGTTTTATCAACGTAAAATAAAGTGTTTCTATCTATCTATCTAACGTATCACCGAAAACGAATAACAGGTTCTTATTTCATAGTATGTATACTTATTTCAATGATCTGGATATCCTTATTAGTGGATATAATGATACTTATTAACTACTAGAAAGTAGTAGTAGGTAGATAATTAACTTCTATGGAATTAAGTTTGTCGAACGATACCAACACGTCTAATGCTGTCCCGGAAGTCAAGGTAAGGTATCTGAAAATGTGTTGGAGACAGGAATGTTTTTACTAGTGTTTGTTCCAGTTAAAAAGATATCGAACTATGACCCAGCACAGAGCTCCTTCGATTTTAGAGCTAATTTGAACTTTTCAGAAACAAGGCATCTTCGATCCAGTGCTTCACCAAAACCACAATCAACTGGCCTAGAATAGAAAACATTATTGACAATGCTGTCCTATAGTTGGGTCAAATGAAATTCATAAAGAGTCTGAGATATTACCCGTACTTATTCCTGAGCAAAAAATTACTTCTAGTTTGGAACAAATAAGTTTGAACGAAATTCTTGAGAATATATAAAAAAATGAATTTATTTGAGATTTTAAACACTTTTCCACAACAAATGGGATCGCTAATCTTAGCCAAACAAGTTTCTGATAATTCTGAGCTATGTATGAGCGTAGAGGATAATAAACCAAGACCGTTAAGTATCTCTTCATTACCCGAAATTGATTAAGCAGCAAGAGAACCATGTTTATGTCCAGTCAGATAAAGATCTGAAGAAAAGTGTGCTAATAAATCAAGTTCAGTTAAGTTACTAGCACCCATTACAGGGCTCTGGAGGGATTCAATAGAAAAGTCTTCATATTCATCAAAGCATGCATCTTCGGCTTCTAAGTGTGTACTTTCACCAACATCGGGTTTATTAATTAGCATACCAGAAAGTGAAGATACTTTGTCAAGCTGTGATGATTCAGTGGCAGATGCAAATTAGGAAGAAATCATCGAAGATTACTGGGTACCATGACCTTCCATCTTATGTCACAAGTTGGCAACGAACACTGTAGGGCTTGTGGGGGTTGCAGATTTGCTGCGAATCTCACAGGAGCCACATGCATTATAGGTGACGGTTATCACTTGCCATTAGGTGGGCGGTATGCTTGTTTGCCAACTTTGTTGTATAAAAAAATGGGATCAATAAAAATAGCGAAGATACAGATTTTGTTGGATAAGAATGTGAGTTGGAGTTAGACAAAACCATTTCGGAGGAAGAGAATACTTCTTCTTACACAAGAAAATAGAAAGATAAGTGGACAAAAAGAAGACTAAATAACTTCGAAATTTGCGACAAAGCTACACTTCACTAAAAAAAGGCAAACAAATATCAGACAGAAGAATGAGCCCTACGTGTAATCCATTTTGCAAAATCAAATGCACACAAAAAAATCAAATGCTATTTTTAAGACATTATTGTTTTATTATTTAAAAAAATAGAACTTAATCTTTGTATAATGAATATTACAAATTACGATAATAATAATCATGTACCTATTTGATACCTTAGCCTGAAACTGATTGGAGAAAGTAATTTTAATAATAAAGAGACTGATTCAGTAAATTATTTGAAGAATTTTTAGGAATCTTAGCAAGAAAATCAATTTGGGATTTTATTTACAGTAGCATAACTCTGAATACCTAAGTATGACCTTGAATTATTAAAAAAATCGAAACCTTAGAAGAATAATAATTAGCTACTGTAATCCTAATATCCTGTACAGTCAACATATACCACAATCGTACAAACACATTTTATCACAAGTCACTTTATCACAAGTGATTTGTAGGGAAGGAAGCTGCTGATTGCCCATTTTAGTTTATTACCATCAATTGTTCTATGGGCTGTTGTCCAATCCGAGTTCTTTGGTTCTGCTACTGCCGGTTAATCCCATGTCGGAACATATGTGATTTGACATTCAGGAAAATGGGTTCTTAGCTTAGCTCCAAAGTTTCAACATCAGATTTGGTGTACGTATTGTCTGTTTTTTTCAGATAGGTTACCTACCCTAGGCAACGCTCGGGTTCACTGTAAAGAATGTTTTTAATTCTTGTTGCCTGGTTGTTAGATTCAATGTTGATACAAAAGCGTCTCCAACATTCTGCTTTCATAATGAGGATCTGCTTTTTGTAATGGTATTGGGCTTCTTTATATTTATCTCAATCATGTTCTGTGTTCATGTTTTTTGCTCTATTGAACAGTTTCCTGACCTTGTGACGGAGCTTACTCAACTTTGGTCCCCACCAATGGTTGCTATTTGATTTTTGTTTGGGGTATCACAAGCGGACATGATTGTTCGTAGCTTATGTTTAGAATTGAGGTGATGACATTGACATGGTTGTCAATGGCGATGGTGTCATTAAAGTCTGAAGGTACACTTATGTTTTGTCGGACAACAGTTCCACACTCAGACTTTGTCCTGTTAATGCTCTATATGTGTGGCAAACCAGTTTACGTGGGTTTCGCCGTGTTATTGCCGGGTTGACCTTTATAGCTAGTTTATTTATATACCTTATCCACCTGTGATCGGAACATGATAATTCATCAGATACATGCCAGTCGGAGATGTGTTCTGAAATCTGTTCAGTCGCTAAGGTAAGGTCGATGATCGTTTGGGCTCGTCTCGTAACATAAGTCGGATCCAAACCCACGTTGATAATGCGAAGCTTTGTTGAAAATAGATAGGTATGTTAGTAATTCCTTGCCTCGGGTGTTAGATTGCACCTGATGCCCCAGATGTTGTGGTGCGCGTTGCTGTCGGCTTAGATGACTAAATGGGGTTTCGCAATGGGTGACTAAATTCAAATTCAAAAATCTTTATTCAACATATAGGACTATACAGGCACTTATATATTGACGTCAAAACAAAACAAAACATTCTAATTAAAAGTAAAAATTAACCTTGTATGTGCAATTGTGCATACATTCTGAATATACTCAAGATGTCTGCAAATACTATGTAGGTATAAAAACTGCGCTAAAGGCTCCGGAGTCGGTATATTGGCGCGTCACCTGGCAGGTATGCGGATGCAAGTACCGCGCTGGGTAAGGTGTTGGACGGGTCATCAGAGAACCTGATAGCCGTCAGCGGTCTCTGGAACAGAACTCGGGCATAGTATGGAGTTTACTGGATTACTTACGGTGGTGTTGAGGTGGAGCTTGCCTCCAACGTGCCTTCCGAAGCACGGCATTTTATCTTATCACTTCTATCATAACAGAGTCATAACTGATTTAATAGATGTCTTATATTAATTTACAGTTCACCAGACGACCGCCTCGACGTAGTGCTGACCGCTACATACAACCACTCAACAGAGAGTTTCGCAGACAAAGAGGACGTTTACATACAGCCAGAGACTATAGGCTGCGAGACTTGGCGAAGATTGCGGAACACATATGACAAACGTCCACCGAATGACATACCTTTAGTGAGCTAATGATATTTTGAACCGTTACTTAGATAAAAAAAAACTATAAGCAGTGACCCGGTGGGTTATTGTCTAAGAAAAAATCTATCACGATCACCACAATCAATTTGACAACCATTGCGCCGTGAACACAAAGACTGCACCATCATCCTTTTATAAAGGAGCGATGGATGGACGGCGACTTCTGCACCATCATCCTTTTATAGATTTTTTCTTAGACAATAACCCCCCAGCTTGGATCTATTGTCGAGTGCTCGTAAGATAAGTCTGTGCGCGACTGTTGGCGTACTTAACGTAACTAGCATAATGAGGATAAGGTAGAGCAAATTGGAGAACGTACCTATAATAGCTATCTGAGACAACATCACTCATCCCGCTCTGTCTTATAGAATTGGTGGGACGACCTCTCTTTCTTACAAAATGCCCTACCATCTGCAAGAAAGAGCGGTTCTACCACCAAAGAGCGGGATGAGTGACGTCGGTATTTGCTTCGTAATTAGTGTTGCCCAAATGCAAGAACAAGACGAGACTTAGCCAGTCTTGGTCTTGGTCTTGCGCCAATACACCTGGTCTTGGTCTTGGTCTTGGTCTTGCGCTCCCAGTCTTGGTCTTGGTCTTGGTCTTGCAGCAAGAGTCTTGCAAGTCTTGCAATTACCTATTAGTCTATTACTATTTATTAAAGTTTACTTTAAATCTTAGAAAAACGTATTAGAATTGGAACATTGTGAGCTTGAATTAACATAGCCATAGTAAAGATCAAGCAGATTAATAAATAACTGAAGATTTGATAAGAAATTCGAAAAATCAACTGACCTATATGTCGTTTTCCATGGAAGTAACTGTTTCTTAATAAACATTTATGATTTATAAGCTTACATTTGCTAAAACATGTAAAAAAACAAATTAATTACAATAACTTGACTGTATTTTAAAGAACAATACTTATCTGTCTACAAAGAGATTGAACCCTCAACTTATAAGAAATTTAATAAAAGAGTTTTACGATTTATCATTTATTTGAATAAAAAATAAAATACAACACAAATCAACAGCTTTATCATTAGGTTATGATACTTTATATCAATTCTTTTGACCAAGAATTAATACAAAGTAACCATCTGGCTGACTCATCACTTAACCTATTTCTATGTTTTCTAATTACTAATGATGCTTTTGAAAATAACCTCTCAGCAGGTACTGAAGTTGCAGGTATTGAGAGAAAATCACGGGCCATTTTCGATAAAATTGGATACTCTGTCTCATGCGTCCTCCACCAATCTAAAATGTCTTCCGAGCTGGCAGTTCTTGGTTTTCTCAGGTACTCCTCCAACTCGTCTATCACTAAGCCTTGAAGACAAGATCCAGATGACGTCGAGGGACATTCATAGAGTTTATCAAAGTCTATTACGTCTTCATCTTCATCACATACTTTATTTTCTTTTTCTGGTAATTCCAGAGATTTGTTCAGTGAGTGTAGACTTTTATATTCTTCATAAAGTTCATTGAACTTGCGCAGACTTTCTGTTTTAAGTTGCTTCCCCCACATTGTCAGGTCAAAAGTCTGAGCCTTATGCCTTGGGTCTAAAATTAAAGAAGTACAATAAATCCAGTTGCTCTTCTTGTAATGTTTAAGCATTTTGTCTCGAGCTGCTTGGAAAGCTAGAATGAGCCTTTCATCCACTTCAGATCGATTAGGTTTCTCATCTAACTGTTTTACCATGGATTCAATTTTATCTAGCAAGAGATTGAATGATACAATGACTAGCGGTAATGTAACATATTTGTCTCCACCAAGTTTTGTACTTAAAAGTTTAAAGTTTATTAGAAATTTATGTAATTTTTCGAGTACCTGCCATTCATTAGCTGTGATTTGAAAATCATTTAATTCGGTGACAGAACTGCACAATATGTCAATGCCCGCTCTCACTTTTAAACCAAATCCAATCATATCATGTGTGGAATTCCATCTCGTTGGACAGTCAAGAATGGCATTTAGATTTGATGGCACGCCAGCTGCTTCACAAGCAGACTGAAACTTCTTCTTCACTATCTCACTTCTTTTTATTTTACTGGAAATACTGCGTAACTTTGTTACAGATGTACGCGAGTCAGCAATATTTGGTGCAGATTCTTCATCTTCCTCATCCTCAGTTTCGTCTGCATAGTCTTCGTACTGCTGATCTTGCGCGTTAGTGTCAGACTCACAGTGTAATGCTAAGGTCTTTAATAAATCTTGTACACCAAGGTTTAAAATGTGAGCAAAGCACCGGAAATGTTGATTGTCTGAATCAAAGTGTGGCGGCAGCTGTTTGCCCAGTTCATACATAAATTTGGTATTTGCAGTTGCGTTGTCGACCGTGATACCTTGTAATTTATCAATTATGCCATATTCCAATAAACATTCATGGAAAATCGTTGCAATATCTTCCCCAGTATGTCGACCGCGTGATGGTATAAAATCAAGAACTACAGATTGATACTTCCATGCGTTGTCTATATAATGAATAGTAACCCCGTAGTAACTCCTACCAGCAATTGACGTCCACCCATCAATGGTAAAAGACATTTTAGATGATAATTGTTGAAGTCGTTCCTTGAGATTCAATTGGAGCTCTTCAAATCGCTCTTTGACTTTCCTTCTAAGTGTAGACCTTTTAGGAAACACCATATTAGGGCAAATACGTCGAAAATATACTTGTGTAGCTTCGTCATCGAAAAATGAGAAGGGAAGATATTTTTTCACCACCCAATCAACTGTAGCTGTCGTGATGTTGTCACTGCTGTTTTCCGACTGAAGCAAAACAATAAATCTTGTGTTATTATTTAAAACATACTAGGTTTGAGCGTATAAGAGGAGGAGGTTTGTTGTTGTTAAATCGAGAAAATCGTTAAATTGATATTTGTTATATTAAGGTTGCACTGTACTGTAATTTACCAAAATAAAGTACTTAGTTGTTACTGGCCGATTAAATGAAAATATGGGTGTTTATAAAAAATATTTAAGACGATAATTACATACTTAATATGTCGCACCCCTAGATGAAAACACCACTAACTCAAAAATACTTACGTAAGTTAATGGCGTTTTTGAAAGTATCGCATGAATAGCTACGCGGAGTTAAAATTCTTTTAACTGTTAAAAAAATATTCTTACCTGTCCACTTCTTTCCACTTAATTTTGGTTTAACAGGAAGAAATATTTCTGATTCCTTTTTGTGGAAAGATATTAGATGTTTCCTTAAGCCTGAAGTGTTTCTGTTCTTCATTTTTATTTCAATCTTTTTATGTTGGCACAATTTACAGAAGGCAGTTTGGGATGCATGAATTATTTCGAAAAACTCCTCAAATTTGCTTTTGGGTCTTTTAGATCTGTGACTCAAACTCTCGTTACTCGGACTAGAATAATTTGAATCTTCGTCACTCATATTAAATTGTACACGTGATACGTTTTTAGAAAACAACGAGAATTAGTAAAAACAATTATTAAGTTAGACTCGAAGCACAGCTCAATTGGAAATGACTGGAATTAAAATAATTCCTTTATTTATAGTACGCAAATAGTGTCAAATGTTATGATTTCGGCGTGGCGGCAACGATTGTTTTAGATTTCAAAAGAAGCCGCCGGCGCGTGTATCATAACCATGTACTTCCGAAAAGCGGCAAATTTCTTTGAGAAGTAAGTACAAAACCTTTGATGCCGCATTATCAAAGTGCCGATGGTTAAAACATAACTATGCATGCACTCAGTTTGATTTTAATAGATATTTTTTTATTCGCTATGTTTATGGTATTAGTCGTAATGCGCATAGGTCCAGTTTTTCATATTCTTTGATACAGTTTTTTGCGTCTCATAGAATTCCTAAGCGTACCTACCTATACACCGAACTGTTACACCTAACTACTCAGTGAAATAGCGCTAAGTCCTAGCTGCAAGACGCAAGAGTCTTGCAGGCTATGTCTTGTTCTTGCTCAAGTCTTGCACGGTCAGTCTTGGTCTTGGTCTTGCTAAAAATACGCGGTCTTGTTCTTGGTCTTGGTCTTGCAAAAACGCAAGAACAAGACCAAGACTGCAAGACCAAGACTGAATTTGGGCAACACTATTCGTAATAGTTTTAATGATACGAGTAGTAAACGGCTTTTTATATTACAAATTCCCGAAATCCAATCCAAAATCCCTCCACAACTATGGGGAATTCTCTTGAACTGGCAATAATGTGATAATTTCCCATCTCAGCCAAGACGTGCTTAGATGTTTACTTAACAAGGTTATTAGGTGGTAAGACAGCTGCTAACGTCTTGTGTCTGAAATCCAGATTACTTAATTTAGTCCAATTTAACTCCACCAAGACACAAGCACATGTGTTCACTTTTCAAACCCAAATTTTCTCTGGCTTAACGGTTTCTCGATACACACCTTACTATTGCGAAGAGTATTGGGATCCCTGCAGGTCTAGCACCGCGCGTGGACTATAGGAGAGAAAAAATGACTAGCGCTTGTCCCGTCTTGCTTCATTGTTTTAATGAGAGAGCGAGAAGAAATATGTTACTGTCCTCCTATTACTTGGAAGACAAGGTCAAGTTGGCATCAAAAATCGTTGTGCTTGATATTGCCGAGCGACACTTACCGATTCCAAAGATTGTTGAAAACTCTACAAAACGCAAGTCAGACCCCACATGGAATATTGCTGCCATCTATGTGCACCTTAATACCAACTGCACCTTTTGACACGGTACAAAAACAGCTACATACAACACTCGCCGAAGACAATCCCATACTAGCCATACTTAGCAGAGATTTTTTTTCCAGATCCAAATGGGTCACTTAGGGAGAAGTCACAAACTATGAGAGGTAGCGAAATCTGTTGATAGGAATCATGACATCGATTTTATATTTAATAAATAATAATGGCATTTAATTTTTTTAATTCTCATACATAATCGGGAATCGAACCCGGTCAAAGTTCTGTGAGTAATCGCATATAATTTTTTTTTATAGTTGATATTGTTAGTATAAGGACCAAGTTTTGCTGTGAAATCTTGTGTACCTACATATTAGACTCAAATGCATGTCGTGATTAGTTTATCAATATGAATCATTGAACCAAAATGGTGAAAATTTACTTAAATAAAATAATTATCTTATTTTTGGAATTTTCTTGAAATTATTTAAACAAGATTCCATTTAAGATGTGTTCCTTGTCACTTAAGATTCACACCATCAACAATAACAACGAAAAAACTTGCAGAATTTATAACATTCTTTATAGAGATTTTGGTTAAAAAGAAGTGAATGCCATTATTATTAAATCTAAAATCGACGCCATGGTTCCTAATCCTAAGAACAGATTTCGCTATCTCTCATAGTTTCTGACTTTTTTTTTTATTGCAGAAAGTTGGCAAACAAGCAAACTGCCCACCTGATGGTAAGTGGTAACAGTCGCCTATAATACATGTAGCTCCTGTGAGATTCGCAGCAAAACTGCAACCCCCACAAGAACCACAGTGTAGGTACGTTGCCAACTTGTGACACCAGATGTAAAGTCACAGTACCCAGTAATTTCACTGCCATATCTTACCCTTCAAACCGGAACACAGCAATGCAAGCACTGCTGCTTTGCGGCAGAAATAGGTAAGACGGAGGTACCTAAGCAGACGACCCTAGTACAGAGTCTTCCTCCAGTTCACTTCTCCTTAGTGACCCATTTGGATTGATCACCTGCCCCCTAACCATGATCGCTCGAAGCAATATTAAAACCGCACTGGGAGCGGGATGGCGCGATACGCAGCAAGAGCGGTGTCTCTGTTTCAATATTGTTTTAACCTTGCTATAAACGATCATGGTTCGGCCCCTGTATACCTCTGGTTACCTTTATGATACCGATTTAAAAATCGTTAAATGTCGAATGTTAAAACTTGTCAACATGGCTTTGCATTTTTGTTGGAAAATGCTTGTTACGAGTTATCGGCCCTCTATGCAAATAATAATTTTGACAATTGATAAAAAATACTCTCTCTGCGCTCAGACGCGCATCCAGCCTTTAAGGCACTACTTTCCCGTTTTATACAATTTCCATTAACTATGTACCGCCACGAATATAAAACATGCAGTTCTCAAATTCATGTATGATATTGTTGAACATTTTATCTAAACATTCTTAAAGACACTCGATAGAAAAAATAATAAATATAAATGATTAATAATATTTCACTCGATAGAAAAAAATCCAAAGATTACTCTGTTCAATATTTTAAAACAGCTGTGAATCAGAAAATAAAATAATAAATGGCATAAAAGTATTACCAATAGATGTGCATTTTTATTGTCTAGAAAATTGCAAAAATATATTTTTTATTTTGTACTCCAGTTTTCCAAAAATCTAATAAAACATGTAAAAAGTAACGTTTTCGGTCGGTCACGGGCGCGTAAACGACATTAGAAGCTATACGATTATCAACTATATTACCTCGCAATAAAGGAATCGCCGTTCACGCGTAGATTTCCAGGAAAACCTCGCCTTTAAAAAAGGTTGTGGTCACACATCTGAGAATCGGCTAAGTGCGAGGCGGGGTATGACTACGCTCATGATCGTATAGTCGCTCCGCTATAAAGATTTTTCAAAACATATGACACTGACCAAGATTCATTGCTTTTTAAGGCATTGGGTATAATATTATCAGTCTTTCGATCTCAATAGACCATGAAAGTGTGACGTCACAATTTTATTAGGGTTGTGGGCATGCCCATCATGCCCACAACGTTGGATCCGTGCTTGTCTGCGCTCAAACGTCATAAGGTTACTTCTCTAGTAATCATTGTTGTAGGCAAATTCGATTGGGTGTTTTTATCTACCTAATCTAATGTATTTAACACACTTCGTTCGTAGACTATTTGCTGTGTTAATGAATTCACATTCATGGGATTCGTTAGTGTCGACATAAGCGTAGCGGGCCACCTGAAGTGGAACGGTTATAGCAGCCCATGGTTGCTTGCGACCAGTCACTCTCACATGGTCGACTTGATACTTCGACTTCGCAGCATAAAGACCCCCACATAGGGATGCCAGGTCCAAACACCGGATAGCCGGACTGACGTCAGTTTAGCCGGATATTTGTGTAAAAAAGGCCAGACGCTCGTAGTTATGAGATTTTTCGTCGTAATGTTATAATTTAATACTTAGTACCCTACAGGGTTTTTGATGAACCATCGACATGTAATTTTCGCTTGGTTCCCTTAATTTAATTGTGGTCACAGCCCGCGGCGCGGACAGGAACCACCATGAGCACGGGACTCGTTAAATGTTGAAAGCCTAACAAAAGCCGGACTGGCTGGACATCGCCTAATTTAGCCGGATACGCATCGTAAAACCTAGCTATGTCCGGCTTTAACGGACGCCTGGCAACCCTAACCCCACATCACCTCACTCACGCGCAGATTTAATACTCTTTAATTATCTTATCCACACACAGGGCCATCCGATGAAACGCGGTGGCATACAAGAGCGCAGGTCGCCGTTCAGCGTCAAGCTCATGAACTCCGGAGTACATTCCTCGCAGACGAACCCGGGCTACAGCAGACAACCAGCTGGCGGTGCCATCTTTTTCTACTGATCTTGGCGTCTTGTTCATTGACTTCCTGGATTGCCAGAACCAGAGAAACAATGGATTCTGGCAATCCAAAAGAGTTACATTGTAAAGTAAGATGCCGTAACTCTGTATGTATTAAGCTAATACTCGATGATCTTATACTCTTACTTAGGTTCTGTCTTACCGGAAATGTTGTTCGTGCGTTAATTTACTATGAGTACAGTAATGTTGTGTTAAGTTTATAAATCGGAACATGTATCGTAGAATGTTTGTGTTGTTGGGCACTTGCCGACAAGTAGTGTGGCAGCTTGAGTCGCAATAAAGTTTGATTTATCAATAAAACAGTGTTTCTTTGTTATTCGTTAATAATGCAAGGAAATCAAGCCTAAATTGCGAAACTCGTCGATGTTTTCGTAACAGTTATTTTATCTTATTTGTGTACCTACCTAAGAATTTTAATTAATGGAACTACTGAGAATAGAGGAATTTGCCCTATATCATATTGTTCGAATAAATGAAAGAGTTCATAGTACCTATAGTTCTTTAGATCTCAACATAGGTTCGCGATTGACATCACCGCATCCAATAATGTGAAGCGTTTAGAGAGTAGGGGAAAGGAGGGAGGAGCGAGAGGGTAGAGTCGAATCTCACTTGGAAGAGAGGTGGTCCTGGCAAATAGTACGTAATTTTTTTCCGTAAGACAGTGTAAAATATGGGGAGAACTGCGTTTAATTAAATAAAACATGTTTGTCCACTAAAATATGCCAAGATCGCCAAAATTGCCTCAAGTAGGTAATTAATGGACGCCTTTCACGATCAAATTATAAAGTAAGTATTTAAACCTCCAGTTTCGCCAGAGAACGCCTATGATGCCACTTCAAAAATCTAAGCAATTCCTAAAGAATAAAAAATACAACAATACAAACAGGGAAATACAAGACCATCCTCTTTCCTTTACGTTTCATAGAACCTACAAAGAAGTGGTTTTAAGCTCTTGTCATGTTTTGGAATATTGACAATACATGCTATCTGTCAGTTTTGTTTCGTATTTTTTGCCACCGAGAGAATGCGGCAGACATCATCATTTTACAAATAAACAAATACATATGTCATTTGGCCCAAAGCGTACTTCTAAAATTGCTTACGAAAATTAATCCTCAATATTATGTCGAATATAAACGCAACACTTGCGCGGAACAATAAATTATAGTCTTTGAATATAATAGGAGCCTTTATAATAAATTCACAACTCCGATGGACTTTTTGGATTCAATTGGTATGGATAAATTTGTACTTTTATTAATTATTTCTATAATAATAAATAGCTTCAATAACATATTTTAAACCGACTTTTGATAGATGCTGATGAATATCATGACAAAAAATCAAACCGTTTTCGGTCTTGGTATTTGTATGAGCAGTTCAAATCGCTAGAAAGAAATCAGCTAGATGCAACTCTGAAATTGAAGAATAGATCGTACCAAGATAGGATTTTGCGCCAGGAGATAGACGAGAGAAGATCTAGAAGACAGCTTTATGATCAGAGCGAGGTAGCCTATGTTGACGACGTTCACAGAACAGCGAGCGAATGTAACAAATCGCATAGTGTTAATTCCGAAGATTTCTTCGAGAGCTTCTGCGAATCGGAGGACGATTTCGAAGATAGGTCCTTCGGACAAGACGATTTATGGGTCGCAAAGTCTTATTCAGGCGAATTGGAAAGCTTAGATCTAGATAACATTAATGATAACAGCCGCTCGGAAAGTGTCAATAGTGTTATAGATAATAACATAGCCTGTGAAATTTCAGCCGAGGATATCGAAGCGAAATTGAAATTGTTCGAACACAATCATCCAAGTGATTTTGTCCAGCAAAACGTACATGAAAATGAGAAATTTTTAGTAGATTATAACACAGACAAGGACTACGATGTGTCTGAATGCGTGAGCATATATTCTGTTGAGGAAAATAACCCAAAAATGACTGCTCTTCGTCATCGAAGCCAAAGTAATATTACTGTATACAATATTTGGTCTAAACTGGTCTCATTTTCCTATCAAGTCATAAGATTACATCACGGTAAGAAATTAATAATTTACTGTTGAATAGCTGACAATACAAAACATTGCTTGAAATACTCGACTGAGCATTATACCTACTTCTACGTATTCCTATATCTCATGACTAGGGTTGCCAGATGTGTTGGAATATAAAACCAGACAAGCGTTAAAGGTTTTACTATAACACTATTTTCTAGTGTACTAAATTTGCCTAAAATACTAAACAAGTTCACGTAATAAATCTATTTTTCATATATTTATTACTCTATACCACTCTTTGAAATAAAACTACACTTTTCGGATTTCGGATGACCACGTGGTCATCCCGTTACAACGTATGCTAAAAACCGTTCAAAACCGTCAGGTTAAATAATTAAAATTTGTAAAACCCAATATAATATGCGAATAAATCCGAAAAGTCGTGCAAACAAAAGACAGTATGTTTGGCAATCCTTTTAGTTTTATTGTTTGAGATGACATTTTGCAAACATTTTTTGACCGGATCAAAAGAAAACTATACGGTCCATTCGAAAATCGGACATCGTTAATCTTACAGTCACTAATACTCATCATTCCAATCAACAGGTAACTGTTATTATGATTATGGATCTCAATTTTTGACTGCTGTCCTGGCTTGTGACGTTCTTAGAAGAGGATTCAGCAAAATGTGTTAGTATAGTACCTATCTACTACTTGATTATTTTTCTAAAATGTGTTGTTTATAAACGGACGAATAGGGTCGCGATTGACCAAGAAGCACCTAATTGACGGCACTCAATGCTTAGGATTAACTTTAAGGTTTAATTTAATAAAAAAAAAATATGCGAAAGAAAGGGACAACAAGAAACTTATTCTCGTGATGACTCAATAAATTTCGTTTTATTACCTTAATGCATGCAGCATATTACCGCCAGCGGTGTAGTGGTTGAGAGCTTGAGACTACCGGGTGTCGATCGGGTGGTCCGGAGTTTGATTCCTGATGGGAGCAGAAATTTTTCTGCTTGGTTCGGTTGGTGGTAGGGCTTCTGAGTCCGCCTGTCTAGCTACCACCGTTTTACCCAAGTTTGTCGCCATAATAACAATGTTCATAGCATTGTTGTGTTCCGACAACAAGAAGTAAGATAGCCGTTCCTCAGTTGTTGAGGAGTCCAGGCGAAGATAGCTTCCACTTTCGGCCTTATCGTCACTTACCATCAGGTGAGATAAAGGCCAAGAGCTTCCCTGTGGTATGAAAAAAAAACCTCAATGTTTAGGGTAATCCCCCACAGGCGTTAACAGTAAGACCTGTAGGCTTACTTTTGAACAAATTCCAAGCGATCGATATTGAGATTGTAATTTTTTGTACGATTAGCAACACCAGCGAGAAATTGGATCCGTATCTGGAAGAAATTATTAGCACTGAGTATGGTTCACTCAAAATCCGCGCAGTACGGGTCCACTTTGGCGCCAATGTTGAAACTAATCGATTGGAATAGGCTACATTGAAAATATACTACGAATTATGGTCATCCTATTAGATAATTGGATAAAAAGCATAATTTATTTTCACCTCTCCAGCACGAAAAGCGTCAAAACTCGCAGCAAAATCGCTTTTTGCTGCGAGCGAGAGGCAAAGTGATTTGAATTTCGAACACCACCTTTTGGAATTTACTCGGCGCTGAAAAAAATAAACTAGGCGAGGTTCGTTCAGAAACTCAATTTGGCCAAGCGATTCAACTCATTAATATTTGTTATTAATTATTATTTATTGAAATTTAAGTTAATAAATTATACTATTACCTTAAAGACCGTAATATTTAAAATAAATACCAGTGAATATTATATCGCTTAAAAATCATGTTTGGTTTTTATAACAATGTCAAGCAGTGCAATTTACGAACGCAACTTAGGTCGTTTGAACTAATTTAGTGGATTATACGAATTATTGAAAGTCCTCCAGTTTCACTAGGTCCTTCTGCAAACCCTCCGCAATGCACAAACGTAGAGACGGAAATATTACATAATACGCAAGTAAATAATGCGACAATCACAGTTCCGAACAAAACTTATTTTTAACTTGCCTAATTGCAGTAATTTTACTTTTAATTTTTAATAATTAGTGTTATTTTTTTGTGAGGGTTTTTAGTTATAAATAATAAAAAAATGAAAATATTGTCTTAGTGGTTTTCTTACCTATACTTTTCTCGCTGGTAGAGGTGAAAAGTTGTATGTTCAACACGAGAGCAAATTTTTTTCATGTCGCGTGTCCTTAAATCACTCCCTGTGCTCAGTGGTCTATATTTCTAGACTACTTCGCTGGTTCGTGATTTAAAGTCAGCACTCGAAACAAAAAATAACTTTGCTCACTTGTTGTACAAATAACTATTATTTTATGCTAGAATAAGTATATTTTTTTGATATTTCACGAAATAAATTTCGAATATTTTTTTTATATTTTATCTGTGTCAGAAACGCCTATGATTGGACGTAACTCTGGTGATGTCACACGCAAGTAAACACGGATTCTTCGACTGATTATTAGTACTTTTTTTGGGCTGCTTTACTGGCAACTTGTTTACTTGCGTCTGACGTCACGCACGTAATGTTTGGCGCCATTACAGAAACAGCGTTTTTGCCGCGCTTTTAGTTTAAATTTTATTACTGATTTTTAACGCTAAATAGATCTGATTTCCCGGAAATATTAATGTAATATATGCATATTATAACATAGAATAATTTAAAATGGTTTTCTAATATTATATTAGTCAAATAGTCTATTGGTTCAAGGGAGGAGTAAGCATACTGACCTGTAGTTTGCCGGGCTGTCATGGTCCGGAGAATTGAACCCGGATCATCCTGACTATGGACAAGATGGACGTCGAGGTTGGTTTAGTGGGTATGTTCGCCCCCACACTGGGGGGGAGTCCCACGCACGCCTGTCGACTAACAATCGGTGGGTGAAGTGCGCAACAGCATTCCGTCTCGCTCCAATAAAAAGGTGTAGGTGGATATCCTTTTGATGAATTCAGTCCAGCAACAGCAAGCAATATAATTTTAGGTGATATTTTGCAGCCCTACGTTTCACCAATAAAATATACTGACGATTCCGAGGATTCGACCAGCAGTTACAAGAGTACTAAAAGGAAAACGCCGTTTTCATTAGAAAAGCAGATAAAATCCAAGGTAAAATTTCGATTGCTATACCTACTTGCACTGTATTAAATTAGCTAAATTCGTTTTCGTCGATGACTGATGATAATAAGCGATGACTGCCGCACGAAACACTATTTTTTATCTCTTACTTATTTTTACTTGGAGCAAAACTTCATTCTGTCTAGAGTCTAGTATACGTAGATTTTTTTCAAAAGGGAGTGTCTGGACCCTAAGCCCTTATCTACGCCAATGCTTCTGTAAGATATAATATTTTTAAAAATTTCTATAATTTCGCATGACTGATATCGGTTTCCCTGAACAAAATTATATTAGATGCTATCGTATAATTCGAAGTTGGGGGTTTTATCAACTCCCGTATTAGCGGCAAACTTCAAATAGGTACGTGTGTGACAGAGATCACCCTCTACGGCGCAGAAACAAACAGACATTCTCCAAGCTTCGATGTGTATACCGGCGGCCCGCGCCGGATATTTCTCTATATAAGATAGCTTGGAAAACAGCCAAAAATGTACATCACGAACTGTAGAACTTACAACGAAGTATTATTTTCATTTCAGACTCACAAAGCCCATAGCTGCGGTGTTTCTGCCAAACCGAAGTTTGGGAGATTGGGGTTACATTACTCTGAAAATTATTGGCGCAAACTTACGAAATATTCTTTTGGACAAGGAGCGGGAGCGAAGCACAGAGCGAGCGAACCGTGTCGCACTGTTAGACAACTTTCCAATATAGATCCCGGCGAGAAATCTAGTGGCAGTATTTGGCCTTCGTTCTCCAAAGACAGACAAAGACAGCACTGCAATTGTCCTTGTCATGTTAGGGTTGCGAACCCGATGCTTAAAATTAGTCGGTATATTGACAAACTGCTGAAAGATATAGATGATTTTTAAATTGTTGTAATAAATGTCTGATAATAAACAAATTGCTTCCATGTAGCTCCGCCCAGTGAAAGTTGTAAAATTTGCTGATCAATAATTGAAAACATGTCAAAATGCATAACCAGAAATCCATAAACGTCTTATTCAATCATTATATTTTTCGAATGAAATGCATTTCATAATATTAAATAATATCCTACAAGCCGAAATGCAAAGTGCAAACTGCAAAGCACCGAACTATTGACGCCAATCTGTAGCAGGGATTGGTGCCAACAGCTCGTTGCTTTAGGGCTTGCACACAAAACTGCGATGCGATGCGATGCGCAACGCCGAAAATTGCAATACGAATTGCTGCGATGCGATTTCGTGCGGCCCTTCCACGATTCGGGTTACCATTCCTTCGATGACCGTCAACCGTATTGAACGTATTTTGAAAACTAGACCGTGACATGAATCGAAAAGAAATGCGCACTTTTGTTATTGCTTAGGAGATACAGGAAAAGAAACAAAGAAGATTTTGGATTCATCCATTTATTTTTTACTATTATAAATCCCGATGGGAACTTTCGTCTAAAATATGAAGCTTTGAAAACAGAGGAAAAATATTTTTGTAGTTATTTTAGAATTTTCTTCATTCGAAGAGCTTTTAAGTTTATTATCACCATATCTTATACGTCTTGCCCACACGCTGTCTCAGAACGAACTAAAAATGGCGTGAACAAGTGTGACGTAACATCGCAGGAATGCGCGATGCGAATTAATTCGCAAGTTCTTGCGACGAGTCGTGCGAGCTCGCAGATTTTTGCGATGCGACGTCGCATCGCAGTTTTGTGTACAAGCCCTTAGGGTATAACCCTTAGCGTTAACTAAGGTAACAATAGGTAGGTAATTTTCTTCGCAGTGCTTCACTATAATCTTCATTTGGCTAGCAGGAGTAAAAAAAGTCCTAAGTAAGTATATAAAAAAACCACATGTAACAAATATGTAACACTTTAATACACGTGTCGTTGTACAACATCGAATTTAAGTTACATCACTTAATAAACTGATATTGTTTCACGCCGAGATTACAATGCGAATGCAATCTCTTACACCGTTTTATAATGCTGTTCACTACTTACAAATACAATATTATGCGACATACATCTTGATAAATATTTTTATATTGGTTACAGTAATGCTATAATAGTAAAACCTTATTTTCTAATCCAATAATAGAATGAACACCTCGATGTGAGCTTTCGTATCAAAACGCAATCAGGCCAGAAAACTCGAGGGTCATGCCTTTTCTTTGCAAACATACCTAACATTCAAAACAGAATTTCGGAATTGGTAATTGGTAATAAATTTCATTAAAATATGGAGAGAATTTGTAAATAAGCACATAGCTTCCGAAAAGCAATTATGTACAAACAAATACAAAAAAGCATCACCGAGTATATAGGCATAATAAATAAACTTACTTTCATGCATGAATATAAAAATAAATAATTTACAATTTCTCTAATACAGTGGTTCTTAACATTTTAGTAAAGAAGGACCAGTTTACAAAATATCTGTCTAGCCATGACCACCAACTATAGATCAATATAGAGTATATGAATAAAGGGTTGTTTGTTATATCTACAATATTATTTTTCGGATGGCTTCGCGGATCACTTCCGCTGCTTCCAGCGACCACTGGTTAAGAACCACTGGTCTAATATAATTAAAAACAGGTTTTCCATAAACAGTTAACCAATCTCAGCATATGTACGTTAATTGATTACTCATAGGTTGCCATTACTCATTTATTAGAAAACTGGGGCCTTACACTGCTTGCGTTGACGCGTTTATGGCGTGTGAATAACGCTTCAATAGCACTGCTTTATGAGACAGTTATTGTTGGTTAACCGATAACTTAGGGTAGCTACACACATAAACGGACCGGCATTAATCGGCACAGCCGGCGGTAAAATCGGATATATGTAAATGTATGTCCGAGAAAAGACCGTTCAGCTTTCACTAGGTGGGCAGCATTAGCGGGCCGGCAGTTATCGGTAAAACCAAATACACTCAGCGGCACGGAATGTGGCCCAAACAGAAACAAAGCGATAGCGGGTTAACATGATATTATGAATGACAATATCTAAATGGAGGTAGTGAAAATGATTGTTTTTGTTAATTTTAGGGGGTAGGTATGAAAAAAAAATCGTTAATTAAATTATAATGGTGCCTAAACGTCATTTCGTAAGTGAAACGTAAACAAGACGGTAAGTTAAAATTCGATTTTAAAATTGTATTGCAATTAATTGTTATTGTTTTAATTTTTTATCAATTTGTTAATAATTTTTGCTTACAGAATCGATAAAAAAATGCCTCTTACTTCAGCCCAAGTCGCTCAAGTAGTGTTGCTTCGAAGTCAGAGTAGAACTCAACGGGAAATCTCAGAAATTTTAAACATACCGCGAACAATGCTAAGATACGCTTTGAAAAGGTATGACCAGACCGGTCTGTACACCAGGAAGTGGTGAAGTCAGGTGCACAACTGAGCGTGATGACCGGTTTATTACTCTCGCCATTCTGAGAAATCGGTTCCTAACTGCAGTGGAAATACGCAAGCGGTTACAAACGGCAAGGGGGATCGACGTAAGTAAGCGAATCATAAGAAGGAGAATGGAGGAACGTGACCTGCATGCTTGCAGGCCAGCTCGAGGACCAGAACTGCTCCGGCACCATCGCGTAGCTCGACTACGGTTTGCTAGGGAACATGCCAACTGGTCTCATGAGCATTGGAGTAAAGTTCTGTGGACTGATGAATGTAGAGTGGCCTTAAGAGCTCCAGATGGCCGTGAACGTGTGTGGAGAAGGCCCGGTGAGCGGTTTCTTCCCATCACCACCAAGCAAACCATAAGCTTCCACGGTGGGTCTGTTATGGTACGGGGAGGAGTAAGTTCAGACGCACGTACAGAGTTGGTGATTGTTGAGGGCCGCCTTACATCAACACGATACGTTGAAGAGATCCTTCAGGATCATGTTCTGTCATACGTGGAGTTCATCGGTACCGAAGAATTTCGGCTCATGCACGATAATGCCCGACCTCACACAGCTCGTATCGTGAATGATTATCTTTCGGAGGTTGGTATTATGAAATTACAGTGGCCAGCAAGAAGCCCAGACATGAATCCAATAGAACATGTCTCGGACATGTTAAAACGAAGAATCAGATCTAGTCCTACACCTCCACAGACCCTGCAAGAATTAAAAGCTGCTCTAGCGGTTGCTTGGGAAGAAATACCCGAAGTTGATATAAAAAAACATCATCCACAGCATGCCTGATCGGATGCAGGCAGTCATTAGAGCCAGGGGTGGAAATACCCGTTATTAATTTTATGTAAGACATCACTATTTTTTTTTATTTTTAAATTAACATCATTTTGGTTTTGTAAAGAAAAGGTCTTTGTGAAATTAAATTCAATATCAATAATACTGTCGCTTTTCTATTGTCAATTTGTAATTGGCACATAAGAATAGAATGATTAATTATGTTTTACATAAGAACAATGGGCCTTTCGGTTTTTGTTTTGATATTTTAATACAAAATGCGTTTGGGCCACATTCCGTGCCGCTGAGTGTATATGTAGTTGAGTGTTGGGGAATCACAGCCCGCTCGGCTTAAATTTTAGTTCAGCTAAGAATGTGGGCCGAACGTATGTAGTAGTTGCTACAGGTCGGCTTTTTCGTTCCACATGTAATGTCGAATCGAATGATTTGTCGACCCGAATGAACTATCCAATGGGCACAAGCCAAACAAGTGCAGTAATTACTTCGGGTCGGCTTGTTCGACAAATGCCACCGAACCGACTATGCCGACCCGCTTATGTGTGTAGCTACCCTTACTGAAACATTTGTTAGTTTTGACTTATCAAGAAATTGTAGCACGAATGAATTGCACCACGCAGAGCGTTCACAAGTGACAAAAGCAGTTTTATTGGAATACAATTGAGACAGTATAACAACGTTAAGATTAGCAGAATTAGGTCCCAGGTCCTATTCCATGATTACATAGTGTCTGTGGCCGTTGAGTAATGTACCAGTTTCAATAATCTTAAATATAAAATGTCGTCTCGGGCGGAAATCGACAAACCCGCGTTTTCAGTATACTCATATACCATAATACCATGCATATACCATACCGTGTTGATGCCTTAACAACTGGGCCACCGAGCTCTTGCCAGCCCCGATGAAATATTTCAACTGTCCTTATCTCTTGTGTATGGACGACAGCACATCAAGGTAAACACTGTGGCATCTTATGTCGTTTTGTGATAAGTACTATTTTGCAACAGAAATGTTTAGTCTGATGTGCAGGCGTGTGTACTTTGTTAAGCCAAAATAGTCTTTATTCACTGTTAATAATTACGTGTCAAACATCAAATTAAAAATTTCTTGAAAATTGCATAAGAACAAAGCAAACTTGCAAATGTTATATTTTTAAGTTTGCAATTTCATTTAAAAATGTTAAATATATAGAAAAATGGATAAATCAATATATAAAACGGCCGAGACGGAAGTTGTTTTCCTTGTATTGATTTAAGTGTTCACTTTTCAATTTATTCGGCATTTTTAAAGAAAATCCAAATAATCAGAAATATAAAATGGGTTTTTAATTACTAGGCAACTGTTAGTTGTATCCTTAAGCCCCATCTCTCACTGGCAATAGGTGCTCAAAAATGACCGTTAGAGGCCCCATTGCTAGAAAAGATAGTCACAACCTTTTTTAGGACGAGAAATCTCTTTATGATTCCGAGAGGCTAAGCCGACTAGGCCGCCGGCTTGGTTATGACGTAGGACTCGATTACACCTGACGGCCCTTCCGTCGGTGTCTGCCTACCACCCTCCGGAACCTCCCCGCCTCCACGTTCGGGGGGAAATGCGCAATCGCACCGTACCCACCGTTGGCTAGACGGTGGGCGTATCCCACACACGCCCGCCGTCTAGCCAACGGTGAGCCAACGCCGTCTCCCGGCAGAGTTCCAAGCCGACCCACCAAAACCCTCCAGTGTTCTCCCTGCCCTTGTGGGTGCGCATGGTAAGGTCCACATTGCGACTACCACTACCAGCGCGTCCAGGCAAGCCCGACCAAGTTGGTCGGGCTATCGCCAAGGGGGGATTGCCCGAGAGCACCAGGGCAATCCCCAAAGATGGTGACAACCTAGAACAACTTATGGGTACAGGGAAGTTAGAGGGCAGACGGCCTAGAAGTCGCAGCCCAATGAGTTGGCCTGACCAGTCGCATATCATCCGCAGTCGCTCCGCAGAAAAAAATGTATGGATATGACATTAACCTGGCAACCTCACGTTATCTTTCCGCAGCTAATGTCATCTTCATACATTTTTTAAGCGGAAAAAGTGTGTGGGTTTTGCCTGGGTCCATCCATTCATCACTGGACACCAAACTCCGCATTGCACTGCATGCCGTTAAGGAGAGGAAGAAATGGTGCAACATGGTCCGGAGCCAAATGATTCCGCGGGGCAATCACAGCCGTCAGTAATGAGGAGAAAGCCGCAAAGAGAGAATAAACATTCACAAGTTTACACGCGGTACTATTATTTAACATTATATTCTAGGGCTCCATCCGCGTCAATGTTATCGTTAAGGCGATACGCGGTAAAACATAACGCCTTAATACACCTGCGGAGTTTGCTTTAAAACAGGTAACTAACGTCTAAGGGACGTTTAAGTATTGCGTAACGCAATTTTTGAAGATTATTGACCCGCGATGAAAGATGTTACGCGATATTACGATGTCACGCGTTTGAAGATGTTACGGCGCGTTACATGAGGGGGACCTCATGTAACCCGCCGTAACATACCGTACAAGTAACTATTTTTCCTGTAAGTCACAATTAAATTTGTGTTGCCAGCTTGAAGGAAAAAAATAAAATTACCTTCAAAGCAATCGAGACATTCCACGTTTCATATAACGAAAAGAGTTGCCAACTTGAGAGATACAAATTCCCTGATTTTTTTTAAAATAAAAAAAACAATGTTACCTAACGTACGTAACTACGTAATTGCCTTACGTAATACGTGAACGCTCCCTTACGCATGTCTTACGTCACCATTGACGTAACCTAGACGCGCTGTCCGGTGCAACGAAATTGCCCACTAAGGTGGTGCTAATTGGCACCATTGTTGGCACCTTCGATTCTGAACAAACTAATTTCAGGTTTTGCGTATATACATTATAGCACGTTGTATTAGAGATGATACGGATAGCCATTTGACGGATACCGGATATCAATCCGACCTTGTACCGGATAGCCGCATATCCAGCCGCTGGACATTCAGCCGATCATTGCCGATTAGTGCAATACAAGTACGCTCGGGTGGACTCGGTCGAATTCGGGTATTTTCGATTATAAGCAAAGTTAGCAATTATTTTATTAACTTGTTGAATTGATTGCAAACACGATTGTTTCAAGTTTTTTCGATATTATTTTACTTTTTGAGCGTAATAGGGCGGCCCGGGCGTGAATCACTTTGGCTGTCTTCTTGACCATCTTTAAATCGCTTAAACCACTCAAAACTCTTACACGCGATAGACATTTATTGACATACACATCTCGCAAAGTTTCAGTTGCGGTTTTACCAAGTTTCATGTGAAATTTGACAACAATTCCTTGTTTTAATTAATTGCTACACTTGCTAATATTTTTTCGGCGAAAAATAAAACAAATCTTATGCAAACGAAACGTAACAACAAACGTAGCAGTGTCAGTTTAGTTTTTATTTTTTACCTATAGAGGGTTCGCTTGGTATAGGGCGGTCGAAGTAGCGGGCAGCCGGGAATATATGTTTGTTTTTTTTTATATCGGATAGTTACTGGATATCCGTTTCATCTCTAACATAAACAATACATTTTTGGCTTACAAGAAACAAATGATCGAGTTTAGCAAATACTTTATGCGCAATATACAATTTATTAACATTTTTGTCAAATAAACTCAAAATTACCGGTATATACAGAAAACAGTCAAATAAGTGATTCCCAACCTTTTTAGGACATTGATATCTCCTTGCCATTATTATTCGAAAATACCAGTTTTTTAATAACTCATGTAATGTAATAGATGTAAGCGTGGGTTGATATGAATTTCAATAGAAAATATAAATGTGTTTTTTTACTGTGCTTTGTCTCAAAAGTTCCGCAATACTAGGACTCACAATATTGCAGTCGATTTTCAGGTTTTTTGCTAGCAACAGAAAAGAAAAACCTTTCTCGTAGAAGTAAGTTTGAGCTTTTCGGCTTCCATGAACCACTGGTTGGGAACCACTAGTTAAATCATTGTAAAGAGATATGTACCGATCAATCCACGCGTCATAAAATCCAAACGGCTACAGATTGTTCGATAACATGCATTACACAATACTTCTTATATCTACATAAATTGACGATGAAAAACACATTGTAACAAACAGATACTTAATTGACTTGAAACTCCTCGCCCGTCTGGTATCTGCACAACTTTTAATAATGATACTAAGTAACTAAGTCTTCAAAGATATATAAAAAAGTAATAAATATGACTTTAACAATGTAACGTGAAATAACAATTTGTCACGTAAATTTGACCTTCTGCTCGTAGTTTTGATAGAGCTACCAGCACTTTTTCAGCAAAACCGCATACATTAAATCATCGATATTAGCATTTGTTTTCAATTAGTCAGATATTCAAAACGTCAGACTTTCAAATATTAGTTATAACACCTAATTAAAGTCTGTTTGCCAAGAGTTGATACAAATTGCGGTCCGCTTTTCACACTAATCACCTGCGTTCGCACAGCCCGCTAGCGTTGGCGAGTGGACGGCCTAAATCAGGATCCACGCAAAGTCGACAACAATGGAGAAGTTTATTATTTATTTATATATTTATTCTTTATGTACAAAAGAAGTACAAAGGCGGACTTAATGCCTTAGGTATTCTCTACCAGTCCCACAAGTCTACAATTTATTTATTTGATAATATTAAAATTTATACCAAATGAAAGAAAGTGTGAAAAAATAACATGTGTATGTTGGTAATCAATATGTCGACTGCCAATAAAAAAGAAACAAGTATTGACAATTAAAAGATTATCTTTTGTAACACACAAATTATATATTGATGTATATAATTAGCAACAATGGTAAGAACGTCCCATGCATAAAGTATGAAATTAATTTTCTTTAAATCAATCACTAATTTTTTCTATATTTTTATACCCATTTCAAGTTTTTATATAAAATTTGAATGGGTAATTAATAAAAACCATTTAAAAGACCCAAATAATTAAATCAAATTATAGTTCACAAGCATAACAATAATAATATAAATACATCAAGTTTGGTAGACTCGATTCACATATTTGGTCTCATTAATTTAAGGTAATATTTTTTTACATGGCGACATCGAACCATATATCTCACTCATACACCAAACAACTGGATGGTTATATAGTTAAAAAATACTCGCCACTTCTCAAAGCATTTATCCTCTACCAATCTAAATATAATCAATAGTACATTGTGAATAAATATAATGAATAAATACGTGTTAATAAAACAACGCAAAACCTCAATACACCCCAACTTATTTTTAATATAAAAGAATTATGTAAATATTGAAAATAAAATTTCGTGGATGGTTTTCAAAGATATTTGCTTTATTTATTTGGTTGCATATCTTAAAAACTCTATGCGAGTACGATTCTACCGATGCAGTCATCGTGCCACACTCGCGCTGTCCAGACTATAGAGTTAAGTAAATTTAAAAAAGCTGTGGTTGAATTTTTTCAAATAAAAAACTGACCTTCGTTTATTTAGCCTATGGAGATTGTACGCAATAAATCGCAGTATACATTTTTCTGTCACATGTCGCGGGAAGCGAGGTAAACACGCATAGCATACTACGAAAATCTAGAATTCAATTACAGATACGCACACCATGAAAATATTCCCTCACAATAAAGAAACACAGACACATCGACACATTAACGTGTATCTACGCAATCGCCCGCAAATCAAGCCCGTGTACTGTGTTTGAGCTACCAACGTACCATTGTATTTTTCTATCATGACGGCATAAAAATTACTTCAAAATTGTACATACATGTGATAGGAAACGCCATGGTCTCGAAGATTTGAGTTACTGGATCGCCTTTTGCAAGAGGAAACTGCACAATTAACCAATTTTACGAGCTCTTACTTGCGACACGAAACGACACCAAATGGCAGCAGCCGCACGTCAACTAGTTTTATATAACGCGCAACTTACTTTGGCAGAGGGGTTCACCCAGCCTTGCCATCTCCATAGGATAAATGCTCTAAGAATCTGACCCAAGTTTATATATGTTTAAAATGGATTTCGATTCCACTAATAATGGTGGAATCGATACATGCTCTGGATTCTAATCAACCTAATTGCAGGTTTTGCGTAATTTCATTAACACGTTATTTAGTGTGAAATATTAACAGTATTCTCGTGCACGATACCGAGGAGCGTTGTCTATGGCGCTAGTTGTCCGGCGGGTTGTCGAAGTAGTCTATCTTGTCGCTGGCCGGCGCGGCGGAGACGGCGGGGGCCGAGGTGGACGCCGTGGGCTTGACTTGGCTGCGGGCGGCCCATGCGTTAGTGGACGTCAGTGTGGCCCAACCAGATCTGGGGAACAGACACAATGTTGGTACAGTACTTTTAAGATCAACGGGTGTGGTTCCGTAGTCTGATTTGTAAATTCGACGCGTGTGGGGCATCGGTCCGACTGCTTTGTCCACATAATTGATCGGTGGGTCTCCACTAGGGACTGAAATATTAGTGCGACCAACAGCCCCGCTCCTATTATTTAATTATGAGTACACGATTTTAAAATATCAAAAATGTTAATGAAACAAGAACCAACGTGCACTGAAGTGCGGCGAGATTTTTTCCATTAGTTTTGCAATGAAGGGATTTTTTTTGTTAGATGTAATAATTTGCGAATGTATTAAAAATGGGTTACTATGGGTGCTAGCTTTAATTGTGCGTGTGGTTTTTGAGTACTGCATAGTTATGTGATTGAGCGTGTAGCTTTTGAGTACCGCACAGTTTCGTAGTTGTGCGTGTAATTTTTGAGTACCGTACAGTTACTAATTGTGCGTGTAGCTTTTCAATTCTGCACAGTTACGTTGTGAGTGTATGTTTTGAGTACTATACAGTACAGTAACATAATTGTATGTTAAGTTTTTTAGTATTGTACAGTTGCATAGCTGTATGTGTAATTTTTGAGTACTGTATAGTTATGTAGTTGTGTGTGTTGTTTTTGAGTACCGTACAGTTACGTAATTGTGCGTGTGGCTTTTTAATACTGCACAGATACGTTTTGCGTGTAGTTTTTGAGTACTGTACAGGGACATAATTGTATTGTGAAGTTTTTTAGTATTGTACAGCTGTAAGTGTTGTTTTTGAGTACTGTACGGTTACTTAATTGTGCGTGTAGTTTTTGAGTACTGTTCAGTTACAAAATTGTGAGTGTAGTTTGCGCGACGCTAATACTGCGTTATACCCACTTGGCTGTAGATGTGGAATTGGTGGTGGGTGGGGGTTGCCTCAGGACGGGCCCCGGCACTCGTCGCTTGCCCGCCTCGCGGGATATCACCTCCAGGATGCTCATCGCCGGCAACCAGGACTGTTGACAAGAAATGGTTCATCATTTATTATTTCCGCCAAGAGATGCCAAGTTTTGATATAGGACTTCTCCAGGATTTTCAAACTGATCGGTCCACCTTATGGGGGCCTATCAATGCTACGACTGGTGAAGTCATAACCCATTGAATTGAGGTAAGATTTCTCAAGTAAAAAAGCTTCACTTTTTTACTTCGTTGAAAATAGGAAAAACATAAGAAATACATTTAGAAATATTATGAGATCTTTCGTAAATAGTCTGACTGCTCCTTTAGAGCAGTGGTTCTTAACCAGTGGTCCACGGACCACCCTGAAAGCAGCCGAAGTGGTCCGCGAAGCCATCCGAAAAATAATATTATACTCGTAGATATAATAAACAATCCTCTAATTTTATACTTACTGTATATTGGTCCAGAGTTGATGGTCCATGGCTAGACAGATGTTTGTAAAATATTTTCTCATCACTAAAAGGTTAAGAACCACTGCCCTAGAGTGATTTGCAATGCTCTCTTTTAGTGATTCGTAGTCGTACAAACTGTACGCGTACGAAGTCGAGGGCAAAGGCTAGTGACATATACAGGGTGTAACTCAACACCCCAATAACATTTAAGGGTATGTATCCATCAGAAGTAGAGATTCTGTAGGAAAAATATTAGGGCCAACAAACCTACTTTATTTCCCATACAAACTAAATGAATTATTTTTTGGTACTAAGTGCCGTCAGCCCTACGCAAGCGTACGAGGAATACTACGCTCACGTCATACAAACTAAATAAATATTTTTTTGGTATTGAGTGCCGACAGCCTTTCGTAAGCGTACGAGGAATACTACGCTCACGTCATACAAACTAAATAAATATTTTTTTGGTATTGAGTGCCGACAGCCCTACGTAAGCATACGAGGAAAACTACGCTCACGTCTGTCATTTTGTGTTTAAATTTCGTTTGTGTTAAGAGCTGATTATGGTTGTCACTTGAAAGTTTTTGCTTTCAGTTTAAAATCAAATAACTCTGAAAGTATTGGAATTCCGTGTCTCCAGACAAGCACCGAAGGTCTATTTACTATCTAACTTATATGCCCCTTAAATGTTATTGGGGTGTTCAGTTACACCCTGTGTATAAAAATTATCCGACTAACCTTCTCCCTGTCGGCGGTGGCGACCACGTTCCGGTTGGGCTCGGCGTCGTAGGCCACGCTCTCGCAGCCGAAGTGCTCGCACAGCTCGTGGATGAACTGCCGCTTCTGCCAGTTCATCGACGGGAACGAGTGCGAGCGGGTCTTCTGCTTCGACTGCGCATGGAACAGATTGTCACCTTTGTTACGGATCTAAGATAATAGGCTATTTGAGAAATATAAGTACCTACTACAAATTATGGTCAAGGACAAAAAAAGCATAATGATTTTTATTTCAAGCTAATTTATGTTTATTTTTTGGATATAATTTCGCGGAATAATTTTCGAATGTTTTTATATTTTATCTGTGTCGAAAACGCTTATTATCATCACAGCTCATATACGTCCCCACCGAGGGGTTCGAGCTTACCCTATGTTAGGGTGATTATGCCTTAGTCAACTACGCTGGCCCAGTGCGGATTGGTTGACTTCACATACACCATTGAATTTCTTCGCAGATGTATGCAGGAAACGCTTATGATTGGACGTAACTGTGGTGACGTCACACGCAAGTAAACATGGATTCCTCGACTGATTTTAGAGGATCACTTAGGATTTGAGTACGTTTTGGAGCCTCGCTTTTAAGTGATAAAAGCCGATATTTATGTCTCATATTTAGATTACCTGCCACCAGATAATCATTCGATTCGGGAAGCGAGCATAGCTTAAGAGGATTGTGAAGCTGTAAATTTTCATACAAAAAGTGATAACGCTTTTCTCCCTCCTTACATAGTCGAATTTTCATAATTTTTGGAAATGTTGTAGATATAATGAAGATCTAGGTTCGTTCGTTTTGATTTTGAAGTAATATTGCTCAGAATATAAATTATAAGCATCTAAATATCCAAATAATTTTAGACTTAAAAACTACCTCCAGCATTTTTATCTTTTTTGACTAAATTACACTGAATCACAAATAAAAACAAAACGTACAAACATAGACTAAGGTATACTGAATCTAATGAGACCAAAAGTGTCTACTTTCGTAAAGGTTTAGGGGGGGGGGGGGGGGGGTAAAACAGTTATCACCCGAAACAATATTTTACTGTTTCCAATTTTAAAGATTTTTGGAAACACTCGAATTCAGTATTGTCATTAAAAACAAATTCTACATTAGAAACCGTTTCACACAGAAAAAATAAAATCCGGTACGCAATAACATAACAATAACTCAGTAATTTAAAAAACCAGCGATGAATCGCATGTAAAACGGAACGTTTATACATTGCGCATATTCTACTAGTAGAAATGAAAAACGAGTGGGTAGGACCACTCGTTGCAGAATTCACGGATTGAATGTTCAAAAATAGCGAATTCGGAAATTCGTATGCGAATCTTACGATTTCAAATGCGAATTTGAATTCTATTGTTTCAAAAATGTGTCTCCTGTACATTTTTGAAAGTGCATACTCGAGCTACGGTATTGGCACTTCACAGTTCTCGTTCGTTAGACTCAAACTCAAAAATCTTTATTCAATATAGACCTTTACAGGCACTTATTGACGTCAAAAAAGACACATAAAAATCTTCAACCAAGAATCTAATTAACTAAATTATTTAATCCTTGTATGTACACACACCCCAACCATTATTAAGATGTGTGCAAACACAAGTCAAATGAAAAAAAAATTGACTCTATACCTGTTCGGAAATTGGGAGACCCTTCTCGAGAAGAACAGGCAAGAAACTCGTAAGGTATAATCAGACACTTAATAATATGCTTTTTTCATAAGTGCGCCCTTGATAGTGACTTTAAATTTATTCAAGCTAAGTGCTTTAATATTATTTGGGATTTTATTGTAGAAGCGTACACAAAGGCCTTTGAAAGAATTATAATTTTATTAGGATCGTACCTTCTTGGCGCGATGCACCAGCTCGGTGAGCCTGTCGTGCACCTGCGCGGCGAACGCGGCGTCCCTGGCGGCGGCGGCGCGCAGCGAGTCGCTGTACCGCGGCGCCAGCTTGGACGACACGTCCGGGTTGCGGATCTGCAGCGCGAGCGCCATCTGACGCGTGCGCGCCTCCACGCGGCACTCGTCGTCGCACTCCAATCTGGCGGGGCGTCACGAAACAATGATAGGCGCGTTCGGATAGCATCACGATGTCAAAAATAACTGTTCAAAATGACAAAATTGACACAAGGAGCGTTCGGTTAGAAGAAATGTGAACAAAAGTTAAATTTTTATCTGTTTACGTCAACCGTTCGGATATGGTTCGGATAGCTGAAAAAATTTCAAAAATGGCATTGTGAACTGCCAATTTCGCCCCAGCTCTCGAAGAGAGTCAAAAGTGGAAGTTTTTGACATTTAACAGTTTTGACGTTTACTAAACGTAACATTTTCGACACGATTGAATAAGTTTTAACGAAATAAATTTTATTTTCATTATGTATGGAAATTAATGATCGTTAATCATGAAGCGAGCTTATTACGTCATAATAAGCTCGCTTCCCAGAATCTGGAAACTGAAAATTATTTTAGGTTATAATAGCTTATGACATTGACATATTGATAATGTAGCGTTTGGCTAAGGTGTAGAACAAAAATGGCAAAAATTTCATAACTTCCTAACCAAACGATTTACATCAACGCCAATTTTGATAATGCTAAAAACGCCACCACAGGCTACCCGAACGCGCCTGATGATTCACGGGACACGTCCACCGTGCGCCGGCCGGGCCAGCCGGCCCCCTTTTTTTCTCGGGGGGACATGCGTAATCGCACCGTACCCGCCGTTGGCTAGACAGCGAGCGTGTGTGGGGCTCTCCCGGAGGAGTGCCAGGCCTACCCACTAAAACCCCCCGGTGTTCTCCCCGCCCTTATGGGCGCGCTAGGTAAGGTCCACATTGCGACTCCACTACCCACGCGCCCGGGCAAGCCCGACTAACCGGTCGGGCTATCGCCAAGGGGGGATTGCCCGAGAACACACGGGCAATCCCCAGACGGAGGGCCTTACGGCGGCGCGCACGGGGCAAACCGTGCACGCAGCGGGCCAGCCCCCCGAGACAAAAGCCACACGCTAACTTTTCCGCAGTCGTTCCGTAGTAAAAAAAGTATGGAGACGACATTAGCTGCGGATAAAATAGCGTGACGTTGACGCCAGCTAATGTCATTTCCATACATTTTTTCTGCGGAACGACCGTGGAAAAGTTAGCGTGTGGCATATTATTATGTCTAGAGGGGCTGTTATTCATGCTACACCGGGCCGTTTGTGTGTATTCTTTGCACGGCCGCGTCTGTGTTATGTGTTTTGTGTCACTAGTGATTTTATCAGTCGATAGACGTGACACTTGAGTAAATGTGCAATTTTCACAACTTGAATTGGCAGCTAATGCAATTGCCATCGATGACGAAGTATCGGAAACACGAAGCGATACTATACTAAAAGATGGGGGGTGTACATATAATATTTTTGTATTTATTATCCAAATACTTAGGATAGGTCATATCGTAAACCACGCTTACGCAAACATTCTAGTAATTTTTTATCGTCTATTTTGCAGTTGAGCTGCACTGAGCTGCTCACACCTGTTGCCGATTGCCCTGCGGGCGCCCGGCATGGTGGCAGATTATACTCCTCGGTCTTCTGTATAACCGTCGCAGCGTGTGGATACTATAGCCTTTTCGGAATCCAGCTTGTTCGGAAGGCTGGAAGTCGTCAAACCTGCATGTGAGACGATTCGTGATGGATGACTCTCGAGAACAACTTGCAAACATAACTCAGGAGCGTGATGGATCTATAGTTCTTCAACTGGGCCCTGTCGCCCTTTTTGAAGAAAAGTGCCACCACGCCCCTGTGCCATGCTTTAGGTGTTTTGCCCTCGGGTATGACGGAGTTCAATAGCCGCTGCAGCGCCTTCTGGACTGGTAGTCCACCCGCTTATAAAAGTTCGGTTGTAACTCCATCATCTCCCGGCGCCTTGTTGTTCTTAAGCTATTTTAGAGCCACACTAATCTCGTACAGGATGACGTCCGGGATGTCTTCGGTGTAATGCCGGGTCAATTTGGCTCTAGGATCTGTGGCCTGAATAACAGGTCCTTGCGATGTTGCGTAAAGCTGTCCATAGAAGTGTTCGATCTCGGCCGGCCGAGTGCGGGTTGGTGGAGGAATGTTTAAATGGAACACAGGAAACTAGCACGAAAAGTTTACACCAAAAGCCAATGAAACGCGTTGACACTAAAAATGTTGAAAATGCTGGAAATCGGTGCTTATCTGGACGCCTCTACTATTGATTGACTTCTCAAGATATTGTAATAGGAATAAATTGCACCACGAAACGCAAACGAGGGGAGATCACGACTTGTCGTGATCGTGGCTGTCTAGTGTGCGTTTTTTAAACTTAAGTCTTGTGGATTATACTGCGTCTGTGGTTTACTACCACCATTGATGTTAACAATATTGACGATGATTTTGTCATACTCACGTTTTTAACATATTCACTGGGCGCTGTACGTCTGTTAAATCAACGGAGCCGCTCTCTTGCATTTTTGTTGCAGCCAATGCACTCATTATTCTGCAATAAAATAAGACTATTATTTTTCAATTATTATGAAATTGGAAGATACTGCTGGTAAAAGTTAGCTCAAACCACTTAATGACTTCTCGCTTGCAGTGTGGTTGGGTATGGCAAAACCCAACTGGTGGTAAACGCATCTTTGCTCGCGAGCTCCAGTTAATGAATCAGTTACATGTTATGGTGCGCTGCTACATCTTCCGATGTATTAAAGCCCTCGCTACATCCACAGCAGTCGGAGCACACGCACGCCAAGAAATTTGTAACAAAACTCCGTCACATGTGTCCCTTGACGAGCGTCAAGAAATTTTTAATACAGTTTGTTAAACATGGCGCACTTTCAGAGGCTATGCTTATGATTCGAAAATTGAATATTTCCCGCAGTCATCTTTCATTTTCGCGGTCGTGACTCACTCTTACGAGCTGGATCATTAATTTTGCAGTTGTATGTACACAACAAATGAAAATTTTCAGAAAATGGTGCGTTTTTTCACCTAGACATATTTATTTTTACTTTTTTTTTATTTTTATTTGTTTATTTTTCTATTTTTGTGATTTGTTTTTTACTATTTTTATTTGTTTTTATTTTATACTATTTTAGTTTGTTTTTTTTACTATATTTTTGTGTTACTATTTTTACTATTTGTCTTTTACCGGGCGCGGTCGCGGCGACCGCAGTGTGTGGCACAGGGCCGGCGGCAGGTCGGGGCGCGGGCCCGTGTCCGCCAACGCCTCTCTCATGCGCTCCGCCAGAGTGTCAGCTTTGGCGGAGCTATCCGGGCCGGGCACCTCGAGCAGGAGGGCCCCGGTCACGGCCCTCTTGGTCCGCACGGCGCCGGTGATTCCGAGCTCAGCCAATTTTATTTTGGCTTTCGCTGCCTCCATTACCGCGGCGTACGTCGTTCTGGCGTCCGGGGGCACCGTCACAACCACCGCCGCACAAGCAGGTGGTTTGGGCACCTTCCGGGGGCCGGGGTCGACCACCCTGATTTGTGGGGCCCTGGCCTGGACCCCGGCCCTCTTAGGGGCGGCGGCAGGTCGTCGCCGCACCATCACAGCCCAAGGGGCATCCCCAGAGACCTCCTGCGAGGACTCTTCGTGGCCAGGGTTCAGGACCGCCAGCGGGACAAATGCCGGCGGAACCACTGCGCCGGGTCTCGGTGGCGTGAGGCCCCCCCTCTTGTTTTTCTTCCCACCCCGCCTTTTCCCCTTCCTTGCAATTTAATGCATTTCCTTAGCGGAACAGAACCGGGCGTGGTCGCGCGCGTGGCGGAGCGGCGGCCGCAGGGGCAGCGTGCAGCACAGGGCCGGCGGCAGGTCGGGGCGCGGCGGGACGCGGGGGCCACTCACCGGGCGTGGTCGCGCGCGTGGCGGAGCGGCGGCCGCAGGGGCAGCGTGCAGCACAGGGCCGGCGGCAGGTCGGGGCGCGGCGAGACGCGGGGGGGTCACTCACCGGGCGTGGTCGCGCGCGTGGCGGAGCGGCGGCCGCAGGGGCAGCGTGCAGCACAGGGCCGGCGGCAGGTCGGGGCGCGGCGGGACGCGGGGGCCACTCACCGGGCGTGGTCGCGCGCGTGGCGGAGCGGCGGCCGCAGGGGCAGCGTGCAGCACAGGGCCGGCGGCAGGTCGGGGCGCGGCGAGACGCGGGGGGGTCACTCACCGGGCGTGGTCGCGCGCGTTGTCGCAGCAGGCGCGCGTGGCGGAGCGGCGGCCGCAGGGGCAGCGCGCGGTCACGGGCCGGCGGCAGGGCGCCGCGCTGGGGCACGCCGCGCCGCCCGCCGCGTGGCACGCCGCCGCGCACGGGTGGCCGCAGCTCGGACGCTTCTCGTTGCACGGCTGCGTGCATCTGACGGTATTGTAAAGCGGTCACGTTCACGTGTGCACAATCGACGACACGTCGAGCGTTACAGTTGCACTACGAAAACCGCTGCTATAATTAACGACATGAGGGCGGAACCGTCAAGTTGGCAGATTACCGTGTGAACCTACTTACTGAAATATGTACATCTCTACATGAAAACATTTCAATAACAAAAGACAACTTGCAAGAGCTAATTCGTAATCTTCAAATGATTTATCTACACGATAATTTGCTCTATTTCACAATAATAAAAATGGCCTCTCCAAATTCCCACCAAATAATAATCATGATCACACTCACGGTCCGGTGTCACAGGGTCCTGTGTGGCAAGTTTTTATGCAGGTATGCTTGCCGCAAGGCAAAGGTTTTCCGCAGGGGAGGCCGCAAGAAAATTCTTCCTGAGAGCATGGTATTGTTTTCCGCTCCTGAAAAAAGTAAATAGAAAATGTATTCGAGTTATTGTAGTATTCTTCAGTAACACAATGTAAATAACACAATTTTCATTGTGTTACTAAAGTGAAGAATATTCTTAATTTATTTGGATCAAGGGCGGCTTGCATACTATGTGCAAATAAAACAAATGTTTCACCCCATTAGAGAGCCAACTGTAGTCAGTGTTTGTTGACTCTCTCTGTGGCAGCGGCCGTGGCGGGGGCGGCGGGGGTCACACTGACCTCGTGGCGGCCGTGGCAGTGCTTGGCGGTGAGCACCACGCAGGGCGGGCAGTCCCCCTGGTGGCAGGAGTGGTGCGGCGGCGGGGGGTCACACTGACCTCGTGGCGGCCGTGGCAGTGCTTGGCGGAGAGCACCACGCAGGGCGGGCAGTCCCCCTGGTGGCAGGAGTGGTGCGGCGGCGGGGGTCACACTGACCTCGTGGCGGCCGTGGCAGTGCTTGGCGGTGAGCACCACGCAGGGCGGGCAGTCCCCCTGGTGGCAGGAGTGGTGCGGCGGCGGGGGGTCACACTGACCTCGTGGCGGCCGTGGCAGTGCTTGGCAGTGAGCACCACGCAGGGCGGGTAGTCCCCCTGGTGGCAGGAGTGGTGCGGCGGCGGGGGGTCACACTGACCTCGTGGCGGCCGTGGCAGTGCTTGGCGGTGAGCACCACGCAGGGCGGGCAGTCCCCCTGGTGGCAGGAGTGGTGCGGCGGCGGGGGGTCACACTGACCTCGTGGCGGCCGTGGCAGTGCTTGGCGGTGAGCACCACGCAGGGCGGGCAGTCCCCCTGGTGGCAGGAGTGGTGCGGCGGCGGGGGTCACACTGACCTCGTGGCGGCCGTGGCAGTGCTTGGCGGTGAGCACCACGCAGGGCGGGCAGTCCCCCTGGTGGCAGGAGTGGTGCGGCGGCGGGGGTCACACTGACCTCGTGGCGGCCGTGGCAGTGCTTGGCGGTGAGCACCACGCAGGGCGGGCAGTCCCCCTGGTGGCAGGAGTGGTGCGGCGGCGGGGGTCACACTGACCTCGTGGCGGCCGTGGCAGTGCTTGGCGGTGAGCACCACGCAGGGCGGGCAGTCCCCCTGGTGGCAGGAGTGGTGCGGCGGCGGGGGGTCACACTGACCTCGTGGCGGCCGTGGCAGTGCTTGGCGGTGAGCACCACGCAGGGCGGGTAGTCCCCCTGGTGGCAGGAGTGGTGCGGCGGCGGGGGGTCACACTGACCTCGTGGCGGCCGTGGCAGTGCTTGGCGGTGAGCACCACGCAGGGCGGGCAGTCCCCCTGGTGGCAGGAGTGGTGCGGCGGCGGGGGGTCACACTGACCTCGTGGCGGCCGTGGCAGTGCTTGGCGGTGAGCACCACGCAGGGCGGGCAGTCCCCCTGGTGGCAGGAGTGGTGCGGCGGCGGGGGGTCACACTGACCTCGTGGCGGCCGTGGCAGTGCTTGGCGGTGAGCACCACGCAGGGCGGGCAGTCCCCCTGGTGGCAGGAGTGGTGCGGCGGCGGGGTGTCACACTGACCTCGTGGCGGCCGTGGCAGTGCTTGGCGGTGAGCACCACGCAGGGCGGGCAGTCCCCCTGGTGGCAGGAGTGGTGCGGCGGCGGGGGGTCACACTGACCTCGTGGCCGCCGTGGCAGTGCTTGGCGGTGAGCACCACGCAGGGCGGGCAGTCCCCCTGGTGGCAGGAGTGGTGCGGCGGCGGGGGGTCACACTGACCTCGTGGCGGCCGTGGCAGTGCGCACCACGCAGGGCGGGCAGTCCCCCTGGTGGCAGGAGTGGTGCGGCGGCGGGGGGTCACACTGACCTCGTGGCGGCCGTGGCAGTGCTTGGCGGTGAGCACCACGCAGGGCGGGCAGTCCCCCTGGTGGCAGGAGTGGTGCGGCGGCGGGGGGTCACACTGACCTCGTGGCGGCCGTGGCAGTGCTTGGCGGTGAGCACCACGCAGGGCGGGCAGTCCCCCTGGTGGCAGGAGTGGTGCGGCGGCGGGGGTCACACTGACCTCGTGGCGGCCGTGGTAGTGCTTGGCGGTGAGCACCACGCAGGGCGGGCAGTCCCCCTGGTGGCAGGAGTGGTGCGGCGGCGGGGGGTCACACTGACCTCGTGGCGGCCGTGGCAGTGCTTGGCGGTGAGCACCACGCAGGGCGGGCAGTCCCCCTGGTGGCAGGAGTGGTGCGGCGGCGGGGGGTCACACTGACCTCGTGGCGGCCGTGGCAGTGCGCACCACGCAGGGCGGGCAGTCCCCCTGGTGGCAGGAGTGGTGCGGCGGCGGGGGGTCACACTGACCTCGTGGCGGCCGTGGCAGTGCTTGGCGGTGAGCACCACGCAGGGCGGGCAGTCCCCCTGGTGGCAGGAGTGGTGCGGCGGCGGGGGGTCACACTGACCTCGTGGCGGCCGTGGCAGTGCTTGGCGGTGAGCACCACGCAGGGCGGGCAGTTCCCCTGGTGGCAGGAGTGGTGCGACGGCGGGGGGTCACACTGACCTCGTGGCGGCCGTGGCAGTGCTTGGCGGTGAGCACCACGCAGGGCGGGCAGTTCCCCTGGTGGCAGGAGTGGTGCGGCGGCGGGGGGTCACACTGACCTCGTGGCGGCCGTGGCAGTGCTTGGCGGTGAGCACCACGCAGGGCGGGCAGTTCCCCTGGTGGCAGGAGTGGTGCGGCGGCGGGGGTCACACTGACCTCGTGGCGGCCGTGGCAGTGCTTGGCGGTGAGCACCACGCAGGGTGGGCAGTCCCCCTGGTGGCAGGAGTGGTGCGACGGCGGGGGGTCACACTGACCTCGTGGCGGCCGTGGCAGTGCTTGGCGGTGAGCACCACGCAGGGCGGGCAGTTCCCCTGGTGGCAGGAGTGGTGCGGCGGCGGGGGGTCACACTGACCTCGTGGCGGCCGTGGCAGTGCTTGGCGGTGAGCACCACGCAGGGCGGGCAGTTCCCCTGGTGGCAGGAGTGGTGCGGCGGCGGGGGGTCACACTGACCTCGTGGCGGCCGTGGCAGTGCTTGGCGGTGAGCACCACGCAGGGCGGGCAGTCCCCCTGGTGGCAGGAGTGGTGCGGCGGCGGGGGGTCACACTGACCTCGTGGCGGCCGTGGCAGTGCTTGGCGGTGAGCACCACGCAGGGCGGGCAGTCCCCCTGGTGGCAGGAGTGGTGCGGCGGATGGCCGCAGGGCCGCGGGCGGCGGCAAGGCTCGCTGCAGGGCGGCGGGCGGGCCCCGCACCGCACGGGGGGCAGGGCCACCTGGGCGCCGCATTCGCATCGCACTTCCTCCCATCCTGCGCATACGCGTATTATAGTTCGTATTATTTCTGTATTGATAAAAGGCTTTGGTAGATGACTGGTTTCATTTCATTTTCTTAAACTTTATATTTCTTTCTTTTCTACTTGTATTTGCAAACATCATGATTATATTCAGTACGTTTCCTTCCTTCTAATTAGATTTTTTTGCGTAGTTTTGACGTATCCCTATAAAGCCGGAAACTACCCATGTCAACATCATATGAAAGTTGGGGCGTTATTGAAAATTCGAAATTGTTAATTTAATTTCACCAATACGAATAGTTGGGTCTGTGAAAAAAAAAAACGTATCTGGAATTAGTAAATTAATTTTACAATTTGGAATTTTAAATAACGCCATAATTTTCATATGACTATGATAAGATGGGTAGGTTTCAGCTTAATAGAGAATTGAGCACGGTGTATTACATGGAAAACATTTTTATTACCCGGGTTAATAACCCTAGAGGCACAGACGGCATCATATGATGCTATTTCGTTGGGACGTTTCAGGACACGATAGTAGAATGAAATAAACATTAACAAAAAAATTTACTCATCTATTTAATTTTATATTAATTTTCTAAAAGATACAAACAATAGTACACTAATTAAGTGCAGTAGTTTTTAATATTGTTATTATTTATGTTTAAAACATTCTACTACCACATCCTGCAGGCGTAGCACGGGCTGCTAAGAAATTTGTGATAAGACTCAGTGACACGTGACACTGCTATGGAATGAGACAGCTTCATCTAGTGACTACTAGATGGCACTGCTCTAATTCCATACAAATTCGCGTTTACGCGTTCGATGCGTGTGATTGAGAAAAGCCCGATAAAACTTGCACTCCGCACACTAAACGCAGCACGATTCGCGTTGCACTGTTGTAATATAGGTATAATTACATTAAAAATAATTATATTGTCTGTCTACATAAGTTATAAGTGAAAGATGAACGTCACATCACTAAATAAGTGTTAAGAATAAACTTAGTATATTTTATGTGCGTGAGAGAGGCGTGAGACAACTTCAGCACGCGTAACACAAGGATCGCAAACAGTATTTTCTCGGCCTATTTCTCTACATCGAAATGTCACTTTTGACAGTAGCGAATGAGATTGATGGCGCCTAAAGTCGACGCTACCAATTCGGCGTTTCGCCGATTAATCTTGGCTGATTTTGTGACCGACTACACGCTCCTAGAATACAAGATAATAGTGCTTACCCCTAATCCGGTTCGGTCTCCGTATGTAGCCGGTGGACTTCCGGAGCTAGCTCGAAGGAAGTCGCGGCTTCTGAAGGGCTGCTGTCAATCCACCGAACCACGACCGGATCACTACATTTGCGTTTCCCTAACAGGTCGCCAATTCACTTTTTAATCGCCAATTCACATTATACGAACCGATCAGCGGACATTCGCGACAATAACAATTCTACTCGAGAAGAAGCGCGCCACGTCGTAACTCAGTTCAATGACATTGCAAATTCGACTCGACTGTCATGTCATAGCGGCCGGCCGCCACACCGCATGTGCACAGACTATTAGCAGTGTTGCCACTCGCTCTTCCTCGAGCGTAAACAGAGATAGTTATTGTTTGGTGTCGAGAAAGTGACAGTTAATGATAGACATATTTATCTCGGGGTCCTTGTGCTATGCGCGCTGGGCGGACTAGAAGTTTGGCGCGGACTGTATTAGTACATTACTGCCGCGGTCTATAATGACTATTTTGCAGCACTTGATGGACGAGTTCTCGCCTTTACAGTGAGGACAGCAAGGGCTGCAATGATGGCCAAGCCGGAAGGCCTAGAGCGTAGCTAGGCTAGCTCGAGGCAATCATAGCGTGACCAGTGAAGCAGTCATTGTGGGCCAAGGCTTGTATAGTGCTTTACTCAAAAATGCAAGTACCTAATCTAAATAAAACCAGCAAGTAATTTACAACAAGTGAAACAGAACGGCAAGGTCGACTTTGCTCAAACAAGGTTGTCAAAATAATGACCACATTACATGCATTTTGGAGTAAAATCCATTATTGGAGCCGTTGCACTGACCGAGCTGCGGGCAGGGCGCGCAGTGTCCGGTGTGGCAGAACTCCTCGCAGCGGTGCAGCTGGCAGGACAGCGCGCGGCCGCACACCACGGCGCAGCGGTGCGACGCCGCGGCGCAGCACGCCGCGCGGCAGCGGTGACGCCCGCACGACAGCTTCTGCGGTTTGTTGTCAAAGTGAAACTTTTTTTGCGTCGCCTCAACATTTTTTCGTCCGTCTATCGCATGTCGGAGTACGCGAAAACACGAGATCTTCATAAGTAGCTACTACTTCATATAGGTCAGGATTGGTATCTATGCGTCGTTAGATCTTCGATTTTAAATCTGTGTGGCGGTGATTCGATCCTGATGTATGATTGATGATGATATGATTTTTTCATAAATTTTTTTATTACTATTTTTTATGTTTTTACTAATTACTTATTTTTTATTACATATTTTTTTCATAAATTAGTTTTTTATTTAAAATATTTTTTTATGTTTTTTACGGTGTAAGGGGGTGGGGTGTAAGGGGTTCCAAATATCACCTATTGGGACCCAAGCCAACCTCACCTGCACGCGGTGCACCCTGCTATATAACAGACGAGGCTCTGGCGCTCTCCACCAACCCGCACTGGGCCAGCGTGGTGGGAGACGGCCCAAAACCCCCCATGAACTTAAACCTAAAACAAAGGCCCCAAGTGCCCGGCGGTTCTGGAGGCCGTGCCGGCGGTGACGGACGTCGACGCGGTACTGGGACCTGGGGTGCAAAGAATCCCCGGGCGGCGGAGATCCCCCGTCAAACGACCTCGGCCCTGGCCACATATAACGCGCGCACACTGCGGACCGAGGAGAAGCTGCTGGAACTTGAAAAGGAACTAAGCAGGATTCGCTGGAGTGTAGTGGGACTGTCCGAAGTCCGAAGAGAGGGTGAGGACACGATGGTTCTCAAATCCGGCAACCTGCTCTATTTCCGGGAGGGCGAAGACCTGTCCCAAGGTGGTGTCGGATTTATCGTCCACAGGTCTCTTGTGAACAGCGTTGTACAGATCGGAAGTGTGTCGAATAGGGTGGCGTACCTTATACTCAGAATTACCAAACGGTATTCGTTGAAGGTCATACAGGTATACGCCCCGACCTCGGCGCACCCCGACGAGGAAGTGGAAGCCATGTATGAGGACATTTCTCGGGCAATACATGCTTCCAAAACTCACTACACCGTTGTCATGGGAGACTTCAACGCAAGGCTAGGCAAGCGTGGCGATAGTGAGTTGAAAGTGGGGCAATTTGGAGCTGGAATCCGGAATTACCGTGGTCAAATGCTAGCCGATTACATGGAGAGAGAGGGACTCTATATGATGAACTCTTTTTTCAAAAAACGGCTGCATCGAAAGTGGACCTGGAAAAGTCCGGATGGCGTGACAAAAAATGAGATTGACTTCATCATGTCGACTAAGACTCGCATTTTCAATGACGTCTCAGTGATCAATGCGTTCAACACGGGAAGCGATCACCGAATGGTGAGAGGCGCATTGAATCTTAACGTAAAAGCTGAGAGGTATCGACTGATGAAGTCAACGCTCCGTCCTGAAGCCATCCAGATCCAAAACCCCGAACGCTTCCAACTCGAATTGCAGAATCGCTTCGCTTGCCTGGAGGATTGCACGGATGTGGACACATATAATGACAGGTTTGTGGAAACTGTCCTTACGGTGGGTTCGAAGTTTTTCAAACCCAGCCGTACTAAGCAAAGGAGCAAGATCTCAGAGCCGACAATTAAGCTCATGGAAGAAAGGCGTGGGATGGGTCTGCAGTGTTCTGAAGATGCTCGTCGGCGACTCAACAAACAGATCTCGAAGTCTCTGACTCGCGACATACGCCGATCTAATACGGAACGTATTAAGGAAGCCATCGAGCGGAACAAGGGCTCCAAAGTGTTCGCAAGAGATCTGTCACTCGGTCAGTCTGCTGACGAAGCTGAAGACAGAGGACGGCAGAGTCGTTACGTCTCGACCTGAGCTTATGGCTGAGATCGAACGCTTCTATGGACAGCTTTACACAACATCGCAGGCACCTGTCATTCAGGCTACAGATCCTAGAGCCAAATTGATCCGGCATTACACCGAAGACATCCCGGACGTCAGCCTGTACGAGATTAGTGTGGCTCTCAAACAGCTAAAAAACAACAAGGCACCGGGTGATGATGGAGTTACAGCTGAGCTTTTGAAAGCGGGTGGACTACCAGTCCGGAAAACGCTGCAGAGGCTATTTAACTCCATCATACTCGAGGGCAATACGCCTAAAGCATGGCACAGGGGTGTGGTGGCACTTTTCTTCAAAAAGGGCGACAGGGCCCAGTTGAAGAACTACAGACCCATCACGCTCCTGAGTCATGTATACAAGCTGTTCTCGAGAGTTATCACGAATCGTCTCGCGCGCAGGTTTGACGACTTCCAGCCTCCCGAACAAGCCGGATTCCGTAAAGGCTATAGTACCATAGACCGCATCCATACGCTGCGGCAGGTTATACAGAAGACCGAGGAGTATAATCTGCCACTATGCTTGGCGTTTGTGGACTATGAGAAAGCCTTCGATTCTGTCGAGACCTGGGCCGTACTTAGATCACTCCAGAGGTGCCAAATAGACTATCGGTACATCCAAGTGTTGCAGTCATTGTACGAATCCAACTCGGCTGGGCAGCGTTCGGGAAGCTACGCAGTATATTCTCGGCCAATCTACCGCAGTGTCTCAAGACGAAAGTCTTCAATTCGTGCGTGTTGCCAGTGATGACGTACGGAACTGAGACGTGGCCGTTTACAATGGGTCTCATCAGAAGGCTCAATGTCACTCAAAGGGCAATGGAGAGGGCTATGCTCGGGGTTTCTCTACGCGATCGCATCAGAAATGAAGAGATCCGTAGAAGAACTAGAGTCACCGACATAGCCCAAAGAATTGCAAACCTTAAGTGGCAGTGGACAGGACACATAGCTCGCAGTACTGACGGCCGTTGGGGCGGAAAGGTCCTTGAGTGGCGGCCACGTACCGGGAGACGCAGCGTTGGTAGGCCCCCCACAAGGTGGACCGACGATCTGGTGAAGGTCGCGGGAAGCCGCTGGATGCGGGAGGCGCAGGACCGATCGGTTTGGAGATCCCTGGGGGAGGCCTATGTCCAGCAGTGGGCGTCTCTTGGCTGAAATGATGATGATGATGATGATGATGTTTTTACTAATTAGTATAATCTTCTTTTCAGAAGAAAATGATTGAAGTTAAGTTTAAAACCGCGATCTTAATACCCTAAAATCTAAATCGAATAATTTTCCGAAAATTTTCAGTTAAATGTCTACGATGCGAAAAAAGTTTCACTTGCATCGTGGTTTCGTAAAACCACACTATGTTTTTATTTCAGGCATGTTGTTGACATCCAAGTGAACGAAGTCGCGGGCACAGCTGGTACTAGGTCACGATTAATGTACCTTATTGCATTTCTTCTGACAGAAGACGTTGTTGAGCATCTGCGGTAAGTCCGCGCAGGGCACCTCGCGGCTGGAGTGGCCGCAGCGGCACTGCAGCACGGTCTTGTCGGGACAAACGGGACAGTCACCTTAACAAGTCAAATAACATTGAAAAAAAATAATAATTCAACACCGAAAAAAAAAACGTATCTGCCGGCAGGCTTATTATCGATCTTTAGAGACAGTTGCAATTGCTGCGATTGTACAATTGGCTAGATGACAAAAAAAATTTTTTTGCTTTAATAGAAGCTCATTCATAATTATAATAAACATAAAGAAAAAATTGGTTTTCGAATAACTATAAAAACAACCGAGATATAAGGTATTAAAGATTTTTCTCCATCTCTTTCTAGCAAAACGGCAATTTACAAGGAGTCAATATGGCCGTACTCAACAATGACGTCACAGTTGATGTCGGATCTCTCTGTCTAATCGCCTTCAAATTAACAACTTAAAATGCTTGTATCTAAGGTATTTTTAAGCCGATTTTAATTCTAATTTCACAGGACTGCGTCTTTTTCTACGGTATTTTAATATTTAATGACGAGACGTAAAAATTTGAATTCAGTCATCATCCCAATTATTGCTTATAGATCGTAAATTAGTATTATGGAATGTTGGATTGCGCTACGAAAGCGCCACATGCGAGCGACTGACGAACTAAAAGTGCACGTCAACGCTTGGACACAGCGACCGATTGTTTAATTAATTAGGTTGTTGATTGCGAGATTGCGTTGCCATTGTACAATCAGCAACCGGTTGCTTTTCTCCGTAATAACCCTGCCGGAATCGAACCAACAAAGCACAAAAGAGTGTGATACAATAAAAAAATTGTTGGGGCTGGTAAGAGCTCGATGGCCTAGTGGTTAAAGGCGTCAACACGGTATGTTGAAGACATGGGTTCCATTCAAGGCAGACGAGTTTTTAAAAAAAAAATAAACACTCGCCACACACTAGGATTTTCTCCTGTGTCGTGGGTGCAGTTACAAACATAGAATATAATTCTGGTATCGATTTATCTATTTTTCAATTTATTTGGTATTTTTAAATGTTTTTTTGTTGTGTATTGAAAGATTAGTTAATTCCCTATATTGAGTTAATCCTAACCCTGTTCTAAGATTTGTTAACACTAACAGTAGTTACTACAAAGAGTGAGTTGTTTGTGTTTGCGGTGTCAATGGTGTGATTACGTCCGCGAGTCTAATAATAATTTTCTTTTACCTACTTTACTGTTTTTAATAAAGTAAAATAGGTTGTGGTTTCTCATTTATCAAGAATAACTAAAAACCTACACTTGTAGTAAAATCTTTGAGAATTATACCTTCATGACAGTTTTGCTTGCAGAAATGGCGATCACCGGAGGGACCGCATGGCAACGGCTTGGCGCAGATGTTTCCGCACAGCGGAATAGGGTCTGTGCACAATTTACGCGATCCTTCTTCAATCCTGCAAGTCATAATTTTAAGATAATATTTGTACAAAGGTGTAACTTAGCTGCGTTTGTATAGCAGTTACTTTGTTGTGTATATACTTGTTTTAAATTTGAAAATGTCAAAAACACACACAAACACGGAGGAAATTCAAAGAGATGTTGTTTGATGCTTTCTCTTTAAAATCATGTGATGCCAAAATGCGAGGTGAGGGGGACCTAAGTAAGAGCCATCTTGTGGCAAGCGGAAGCCCTCGAAAAGAACGCTTTGTAGATGCATTCAATACAAGTTTTCCATATTCTCATGCTAGATGGCGCAACGTGTGAAAATCTTCATTTAATCAGTGTGAAACATTCCAGAAGAAATGTTTCTTCTAGTGGAAAATAAATAAGTACTATTTTAAGTTGACTTTATTTCTTTCTATACTTACAAAAATACTTATAATAATAACTAATGATGCAGCACTTCATTTTTGAGTAAACATATAAAAACTCTAAATATTTGTGGACAGCTATATGTACTTCGTTAACATTTACCTTCATTACAACATTGGCCTATAAAAGATCACAGATGTAGCCACCATGTGCGAATATAATGCCTAAGACTAAGCTACACAGGACAAGGAACTGTTTACACTTTATTGAACGTTTGACTTATTACACAATATTTGGCAACTCTGTGGGATATGAAGAAACTTGTGGGGGGGTATGAGCTTCTAAATAACACATCAAGGGATTTAGGCTAGTCCAACAAACCTAACGGTCACTGACATGGGGCAGCAGTACGAGCAGGCGGTCTTGGGACCGGCCGAGGTCACTGACCTGGAGGTGCTGTCACACGGGCACGCGGTGACGGCGGCAGGTGGCACGGGCCAGGGTGACCGACCTGGTGCGGTCGGTCATGGAACCGGCCGAGGTCACTGACCTGGTGCGGCCACACGGGCACGCGGTGAGGACGGCGGGCCGCAGCCGGCACGGCTCCAGGGCGGCGGGTGGTGGCACGGACCGGGGTCACTGACCTGGTGCGGTCAGTCATGGGAGGGGCCGGAGTCACTGACCTGGTGCGGCCGCACGGGCACGCGGTGACGGCGGCGGGCCGCAGCCGGCACGGCTCGCAGGGCGGCGGGTGGTGGCACGGACCGGGGTCACTGACCTGGTGCGGTCAGTCATGGGAGGGGCCGGAGTCACTGACCTGGTGCGGCCGCACGGGCACGCGGTGACGGCGGCGGGCCGCAGCCGGCACGGCTCGCAGGGCGGCGGGTGGCACGCGGCGCGGCACACGTGGTGGCCGCACGCCAGCACGCGCGAGCACGCCTCACTGCACGACCAGCGCGCCTCCAAACCGGTCTCCTTGGTACACGGCACCACCCGCTTCTGCTCCGCCGGACAGTAGCACACTGCCAAAAGACGCACTCATTTAATTCACACACAGAGGAAGACTCGGTACTAGTCGTCTGATCAGGTACCTCGTTACATTGCTTTCTTTTTGAGGGGTAGGAAAGGCAGTGAAATTATGGGGTAATGTCAGTGTGATTTGACATTTTCTTCACAAGTTGCAAACGAACATTAGGCTCTTTGTAGTGGCTGTCAATTCGAAAATCTTATAGGAACCTATTTACCATCAGGTGGGCAGCCTGCTTATAAGCTGTGGTAAGTGGTAACAGTCGCCTATAGTACATGTGGTTCCTGTGAGAATCTCAGCAAATTTGCAACCCCCACAAGAACCACAGTGTACGTTGCCAACTTGTAAGATAAGATGTAATGTCACTGTACCCAGTAATTTCACAGCGATATCTTACTCTTCAAACCAGAACACAGCAATGTAAGCACTGCTGCTTTGCGGCAGAAATAGCTAAGACTAAGGTACCCAGAGGACAGAGGACCCTGGTACAGAGTCTCCCTCCCTCCCTAGCCACTCATAAATGCTATTTTTAAAGGTTTTATTGTATATGCACAGATCAAGTGACATGTTACATACACGAGAAACAGTGCTATTGCAAGTATACACCATGTGTAAACTTCTAATAAAATTAACACTAAATATTATAATATGAAAAGGATTAAAAGAATGTCTGTAAAATTGCTAATAAGCAATACTCAATTTCAAAACTCCGGTATCACAATGCATTGCCATTATCGCAAACAGGTGATTTAAATACAGCTCACCCTGTGTGACAACCTCGGCACATTTGTCACAGGACCCCTCGTGGCACTCTTTCTGGCACACGTGCACGGCGCAGTCGAGCGCGCGGTTACACACGCGTCCACACAGTTGCGGCAACTTGCTGCTGCATAGCACGGAACGGGTCTCCGCGCCGCACCCGCAACGTCTGAAAGTAAATATATATTTCTCAAACATGCTCGGAAATGTAGGTATTATTGTAGTAAAAAGAAGACACAAAGTTTGTAATTCTTGGCTCATGCATTACTTTATCGGCCTAGGCCAGGAAAGTAAGTATGAAAATTCATTTTTGGGCGCTGCTCCAATGTTTTTTAATTTATCTTTAACTTGAATTATGTAACTTGTCATACAGCCAATTGCTACCACATTATAAAAAATGCACTCTTCGAGCGTGCATTCTTCAACATGTCTCATATCTGTTCATAAAAATTATAATATTTAATTTTATTTAAACTATTAAAAGTGCCAATCTAAAACTGTTCTAAAACTGAATTTTCATAAGTTTGACAGTTAAATTCGATAGATAGGACAAGTTATTAAAGTTGACACATTCTTTTCGGTTAAATGAATATAACAATTTTTATGGGGAGTTATTATGAGACACGTTGTATATGAATATGACAACAATTTTATTAAAATGTTGGTATAACATCACGAAAATATGCTTAATTTTCGTTGCGTCATAATCTGCGGTATTTTTTGCGTAAAATATGATTGGGCTGTATGGGTTTTGCTACCTTTGCACTAATTGAAAATTAAAAAATATCAGTAATACTAAATGCTAGGTTAGTATAATTAATTAATTGCTTGATTTGTGTTTTTATTCATATTATACTAATTTGTTTCCAATTCAATTCAATTCAAAATCTTTATTGCATATCATAATGTGTAAAATAGGTGGTTCACAAAAGATAAGTTCATTATGGATCCGTTGGGCACGCAATCGTTGAACAAGAGAGAGGAAGCTTATTATTATTAGGTACACTATTGTCTTATTTATAGATCTTATAGCTAAATTATACGAAGATCACGCCAATTATAAATATTTGAATAAATAAACATTAAACAATATTTTAATATGAAAGGTTTTTATTTATATGGTATTATTATTACACTGAATTTCATAATTAATTCCAGTATTACGTCTTTCATTTCCTCGAAATTATGGAGAAAAGCACTATACATACCTCGGCGGAAATGGGATTACCGGACTCGTAATAATTGTCATTACTCGTCCGTCAATCCCTAACTTCCCGGCCTCTGCAGTAATGTACTATTTCTCAAACATGCTCGGAAATGTAGGCATTATTGTGGTAAAAAGAAGACACAAAGTTTGTAATTCTTGGCTCATGCATAACTTTACCGGCCTAGGTCAGGAAAGTAAGTATGAAAATTCATTTTTGGCCGCTGCTCCAATGTTTTTTAATTTATCTATAACTTGAATTATGTAACTTGTGATACAGTCAATTGCTACCACATTATAAAAAATGCACTCTTAGAGCATATAGGTACAACGTATCTAATATCCTGCAATTTATCTGGCACTTATCCTGTTTGGTATTCTAAAGCCCTTGTCCATATTATTAGAGACAAATTTACTGCACATTCTCGTTGGAAAAAGGGGGGTAATCCGAGAGACTATGTTGAATTTTCCATACTAAGGGCGAGACAAAAACTCATTCAGAAAAAATGTTTTCATAAACATGTTGAAACTATGCAATCGCTTCTTAAAACAAGTCCAAAACATTTATGGTTTTATGTGAAATCACTGCGTAATAGTGGCTCGGGTTATCCCAATACTTTAACTTTAGGGAATACTATATTTAGGGCAGAACAAGAAATATGCAACGGTTTTAATGAATTTTTTGAAAGCGTGTTCCAGCTTCCGGCGTCGTCATACAACAATAATTTGCGCACATACTCAGAACCTAATGACATGGCACATAGACTGAACATCCCAGAAAACTATGTATTAAAAGTATTGCAATCCCTAGATGTAAATAAGGGGCCAGGTAATGACAGTATCCCACCACTTTTTATTAAAAATTGTGCGAAATCTCTCAGTAAGCCATTACACAAAATATTTATGCTGTCGGTTAACGTATTTGGCGAGTATCCTGAAATGTGGAAAGAGGCGAGGATAGTACCTGTCCACAAGAGTGGCTCACGAAGACGTATAGAGAATTACCGTCCGATTTCAATATTAAATACATTTGGCAAGATATTTGAAAGGCTAATATATAATGAAATATGTACAATTATTCACAAACAAATCCCGGACGAACAACACGGTTTCATGAATAAGCGCTCCACGGTAACTAACCTGGCATTATTTACCGATTATATCTTTCGAAGCATGGACGAGGGGGCCCAGGTTGATGTGATCTACACAGATTTCGAAAAAGCTTTCGACAAAGTAGATCACATCATCCTGCTCCACAAGCTGCACGCGCTAGGAATACGCGGAGACCTCCACAGATGGTTTAGTTCGTACATTGCGAAGAGGAGACAAGCGGTAGTAATAGGTAGTGCTCGAAGTGATTATGTAATTATCAAGTCTGGGGTACCGCAGGGATCGCTGCTTGGGCCTTTGCTGTATAACGCTTATCTTTATGACATTAACACTTGCTTTAATCATTCGAAATTTATTATGTTCGCGGACGACAAAAAAATCTACTCCAAAGTTAATACTATCGCTGACTGCTTAAGAATACAAAATGACTTAAATAATCTCTTCGACTACTACAAACGCAATAGAATTTCAGTAAACACCGCTAAATGTCTTCACATAACTCTCACACGTAAAACTAATACCATCCTATATACATATTCTTTAAATAATGTGGCTATCAAAAAGGTAGATACAGCACGAGACCTAGGTATTAAACTAGATTCGAAAATGATGCTAATCGAACATATTGATTACATAGTGAATAAAGCCTACAAACAACTTGGTTTCATAAAGCGTACCTGCCAGTCCTTTAAAGATATTAGCTGTATTAAAGTTCTATATTTTGCCTATGTACGAAGTATACTAGAATATGCCTGTAGTATATGGTCTCCGTGTTATATCAGTCATATCGAAAGACTGGAATCCATTCAAAAGAAATTTATAAAATTCCTCAGCTTCAAAGCATACAGAAGCTTTGATTCCTACTTAGAAGCATGCAACTACTTTGGCATAGAACCATTATCACTGAGGCGTAAACAATACGATATTGTACTTTTGCATGATATTTTATCAGGAAAAGTGGACTGCTCGGAGCTATTATCGAACATTCAAATGTGTGTACCTTCTCGTCGAACTCGACATACTCCACTTTTCCAGGTTCCTGACTCCCACACGAAATACGCTAAAAACTCTGTTTTAAGTCGAGTCATCCAAACTTATAATAGTCAATATTCTGAATTGGATCTGTTTATCTAAAAATGCTTTAAAAAATGAGATCAAAAAAATTCACCTAAAAAATTTATGTCAACCTTAATCGTGAAGCAGCATTTAACACACACACACACACACACGCGCGCGCGCTCACACACGCACTCACGCTCGCACACACAAGCGCACACACACACGCTCACACACACACGTACATGCACGCATAAACATATCCACCGTGAAAGTATTGTTTTTAATTATATTTATTATTATTTTACTTTTGATGTAACTAGATGTTATTTTTGAAATGCGCCTTATATCCCTACACTATTCTTTTTTCTCTTATATGTTTTTTCTAAATTTCTAATCCGTTTTGGCCTTATTAATGTTAAAAATGTCTATGTTCATTGTAACGCTGTTGGATTATTGAAATAAAAAAAAAAAAAAATATCTCTCCAAAAAAGGTTATAATATTTAATTTTATTTAAACTATCAAAAGTGCCAACCTAAAACTGTTCTAAAACTGAATTTTCATAAAGTTGACAATTAAATTCGATTGATATGACAAGTTATTAAAGTTGACACATTCTTTTCGGTTAAATGAATATTATAATTCTTATGGGGAGTTATTATGAGACACATTGTATATGAATATGACAACAATTTTATTAAAATGTTGGTATAAATCACATGAAAATATGCTTAATATTCGTTGCGAGAGAAAAAAGTCATAATCTGCAGTATTAAATTTTTTGCGTAAAATATGATTGGGCTGTATGGGTTTTGTTTCCTTTGCACAAATTGAAAATTAAAAAGTATTATTATTCTAGGCTACTTTAAGAGGGCATAGTACCTACTACTAGCGCCGCCATTCGTTTTTTATTAATTATGATGAATTAAAGACGTTTCTACAAAAATAGCACAGTCACGAACTCAATATAGATGTGTTAGATTTCTGGGAGCTATTCAGGCATAGATTAAAAGTATAGGAATAATCATAATCCGAATTATTGCTAAAAGTGGCCACTTTTGGCAATAATTCGGATTATAATTATTCCTATACATTTTATCTATGCCTGAATAGCTCAAAAAATTTGATAATTTAATATTGAGTTCGTGACTGTGCTATTTTTTGTTGTTTTTTAATTCATATTATACTCATTTGTTTTCAATTCAATTAAAAATCTTTATTGCATACCATAATGTGTAAAATTGGTGGTACACAAAAAATAAGATCATTATGGACCCGTTGGCCCCGCAAATAGTTGAACAAGAGAGAGGAAGCTTATTATTAAGTAAGTTACTACCTACTATTGTCTTATTTACAGATCACAAAGCTAAATTATACGAAGTTCATGGTAATTATAAATATTTGAATAAATAGACAACATTAAAAAATATTTTAATATGAAAGGTTTTTATTTATATGGTATTATTATTACAGTGAATTTCATAATTAATTCCAGTATTACGTCTTTCATTATTTCCTCGCAATTATTGAGAAAAGCACTATACATACCTAATAGGTTTTTACAGATTCAAATAGCTATGAATGACAATTTCGTTAATTGGTTGAAAACATGCGTTCATGGGTTAAATTATTAAATACTAGCTTTACTTTACGCAGCGTCCTGCCTCGCACAGTCAAACTTTGGAATGAATAGGGAATATGCATGATTTCTTTTTATTTCATAAATTAATCATTTACATCTTTATAACATAGAAAAAAATATAAATAGGCTTGAAAATAGTCAAATTATTTTTCAAAGTGAAATTTAAAACATTTAATTTTGAGCCGTTCAAGTGCCACCATTTTGAGCGTGCTTTTGATAATATCATTGGTTGTGTCCCATGTTTGTTTACTATAGCGTTTCAGTTACTTCATACTTATTTTCAGTTTTAATTGCTATACAAATCATGGAAGAAGTTAAAAAATCTTCCTACAAGTATTGTATGGTACCGAAGTGCAAAAATTCTATTATTAGTACACCCGACAAAGATTTTTTGTATTCCACGCGATGCGAAGGTACGAAAAAAATAGTGTAAGATGATAAGAAGTGATAAAGTATCTCCATTATCGGTTATATTTTATTGTGAGGATCGTTTTTAACGTAAGTAACCACTTACGTAGCTGGCTAGCTACCACCGTCTTACCTAGGTTTGTCGCCATAATAACAATGTTTATAGCATTGTTGTGTGCCGACAATTAAAGGTAAGATAGCCAGTTCCTCAGATGTTGAGGAGTCCAGGCGAAGGTCGTTTATGCATATTCCCTATTGTTGCCTGCAGTATTTCCGGACCGATACGACATTCAAACTTTCAAGAAAAGAGCGTATCCCTACTTTGAAGACTGGCAACGCACTTGTAACTCCTCTGGTGTTGCGGGTGTCCATGGGCGACGGTAATCACTTACCATCAGGTGATACGTCTGCTTGTTTGCCCCCTATCCCATAAAAAAAAAGCTTCGCCCGCCTTGTTTTTTTTCCCGTGGGAATTTCATAATTATAAAATAAGCTTATTTTGTAGCCTATGTTAATCAGGGATAATGTAGCATTCTAATGGTGAAAGAATTTTTGAAATCGGTCCAGTCGTTTTTGAGTTTATTCGTTACATACATTTGTTACATATATTTGGATGATGATGGTGGTGTTGGTCAACAGTTGATGTGGTAAGAGCTGACTGAGGGAGTTTATTGCAATCTCTGCAAGGGATGGTTAACAAATAAACTGGATTAACCTACCCACACCATATGGGCAGCGTGATGTAAAAGACCAGGTTCCACCTAGTGGGACATATGGGTTGAAGTAAAGATGATAATTTACTGTCTTACTTCAAAACATTATCAAACAATTGTCCATGGTTTAAGCTAAATGCTGTCTGAAACAGCTATTTTGGGATAAGTCTGTAATTTTTTCCTACTTTTTTGAAAAGGTTAATGATGTAGTGTATGCTACCATTGGATGAGGTTTGTGTCACTGAGCTAGTCGTGTTTTCCATAATATTTGAGTTTAGGCACTGGCACAATAGGGGGCAGAGATGTTGCCGGGGGGTAGGGTGCAAAGGCGGCTTGTGAAAAATCAAAATCCTCCAGAATGTAGTAAAAAAATTTCAGAAAAAAGCTTTTTATAATTTGAGTACTATACTGGTCATTAGTTGATTACTTATAAATAAATTATATTGATATATGTGATATTGAAAGATGGAATACGATGGTACTCTTAGGTGACATGCTATCACATTCTTTTCAATAAATACAAAAAGTGACAGCATACGTCTTAGGGGCTTCCTAAGCTAAGTTATGGTTGGTGAAATCGGCCATAAATCATCTATACCTGTCTGAAAACGAAACAATACCTACGAACAAGAAAATTTTTAATAATTTTGAAATATTACTTTTAATGCTGTCAAAGGTGATTGAAGTAACAAATTTTTATTTTATAACTCATGAAATAACACTGTAAATTATTTACTAAGGTATTATTGTTAATTTATCGAGAGTGGGAGTTCACTGTATCAGCGCTCCAGGCGCCTCCCCATAGCGAACAGCTCGGCCGCGAGGCCTCGTAAGCCGCGCGTGGGGACCTAGTGGGGACGCTCCTTTAGGACGAGTCGCCTCTGGTAGGGTATGCCAGGCCACTAGTACTACTCACTTGGTGACGGTGGCCTGGCAGGGCGGGCAGGGCCCGGGGTGGCACGGCAGCGGGCAGGGGTGCGGACAGGCGCGCGGGCGGCGGCACGCCCCGCCGCACGTGTGGGCGCCGCTGCCGCCTCGCTGGTACTCCGGCGACCGCACCGCCCCGCACATGCAGCGGTACTCGGTCGGGATCTCCTCACTTGTGTTCTGGCACGCCGGGCAACGCCACTTACCCTCTGTCAAACAAATAAAGGATACGTTTTCAAACTATATTTTTTCATAAATTACCCACTGACATTTTTCTCAAATAAATTTAAAAGTGACAAAAAAATAACATTTAAGTATATTGCCATGCCTGCAATGTCATTGTACACCATCACCATAGAAAAACAATGACTTAAAATAGTAAAGAGTTTTTGAGTTTTTCTGTTGTATATTTGTAACAGATGTAAATACTATAAACATAGAAAATGAGACATAATGAGAGTATGAGTATTAATTTTCATAAACTTACCGACTACACTGCTCAAGGCCCATTTTCTAATGCAACGTAGATGAAGAACATGGTAACAGTTGCTACATGACCAGACTTGGTCAATTTGTTTTACTCGTTCGCAGCAAACTAAGCATTCTAATGTACCTTTGTCTAATTGGTCACTCAGCCTTTCACGCTGTGTCATTTCTGTGTGGACTGAAAGCAAATAAGGTTTTGTAAAAATTTTGTATATAATTTTATTATAAATATATTCAGTAGGTACTTTCTCAGTGGATACTAAAGTCAACCACTCCATTTGGTATGCTATGCTAGTGTAGCGTTGGCACAGATATCTAGTAACTGATAAAGACTAAGGTGGCATTTTATTCTCTGTTACTGTGACCAACTAAATCTTATTGAAAATAGATATTCAGCCTGAATTGAATTTTCAGTGTTTCTCTTTATTTATTAGGTATAAGAAAATCAAAACTTAAAACAATGAATTTAGAGAATTGCTTGTAAGAAAAATTTTGACATAAATTTACAATGATTTTTTTTTACTTAATTTATTCAATTAACAAATTTAAATAACTTATTTATATTATATTAACACTGTGAAAATAATACAGTGAACCTGCGGTAATCCAGACCGTAATACCAACCATAAATCCGACCCGCCTATCCGCCGCCTATTGTACACGGTTATTTTTTTATCACCCTGGAAAATTTAAGGGACGCTTCACGACATGAGATTAGAATGATTAAAATATGAATAAAAAAATAACTCACTTAATTTTATATTAATTTTCTAAAATATTCAAAAAATCCTGCACAAGTTGAGAGCAGCATTTTTAGAGATTTTTTTTATTTTTTATATAATAATGGATGTGTCCTGAAGCGTCCCTAAAATTTTCCAGGGTGATAAAGAAATTACCGTATATATAAAAATTTTGGCAAATGTCCACTTTCTAACGTAAATAAGTTTGGTTATTATTTTTTGTAAATCCTATAGCACTGACAATGATATTTTTATATTGAAATATTAAGCTCTTCATTGTGATGTTTAATTTACTAAATTCCACATACATGATTATGTAGCTAATGATTAATAATTCATAATTGAGGATAGATTCTTTGATTTGTAGGATTGAAAGGTACTCTTATTCAAAAATTCCAGATTATATAGGGTCTTAGGCAGTATTCTATAATCCAACAAATTCGATAATCTGGCATCACCCTGCACAATGTTTGTTGGGATACCGTGGGTCCACTGTAATAAGTTTATCAAAATTCAATTATGTTGCAAGTATAAATAATGAAAATAGCTATATCAATAAAACAAAAATGTGTATATTATTACCTGTTTCCGTATGTCTCCCCTTTGCTTTAGGACTATACATTTTATCATTATCCTGCATACGTCTCGACCCATTTTCGTATCTAGTTGCTGCATTCTCCTGCCTAGATGCTCTATCTAATTTTTCATCTCTATACTGTAAATAATTACTTGCATAGTGCTCATCTTCTGGGTTGCTTCTGTCAGCTCTTACCCTCTGGCTTCCTGCCCAGTTTCGATTCTTAACAGAACCTTCTCCTCTTCCATTTCTGTACTCTGTACTATTCTTATCAATTGTACTATTATAGAAAGTACGAACATCTGTATCCTTGTTTTTCCCTTTTTGTTTGGTTTGATTTCTGTTGTTCCTATTATTAGGTTCGTTCCTATTATTAGACTCATATGTGCTAGATTCTTGATAACGGTTCTTTGAATCTCTATTTCTATTATTAGATTCTGATTGCCTATAATTTTCATTGACTCGACTATACAACTCGGCCTTCTGATGACTTTCATTATTTTGCTGCGAACTTTGTGGTCGGTCTCTCCAGTTTTTATCTGAGGAATTGCTTTTATTCTTCTTGTAATCAGAAGTATTTTTACTACTGCCGCCATTACTGCTGCTGGGCTCTGAATATGTATTATTTTGTGTCCCAAATGACATTCCAGCTGTTGAGCTTTTTGGCACAAATTCACTAGCAGTTGGCGTTAAGTTAGATTTAAAAATTACACTACTTGCATTTAAGCTCGGATCTTTATCTTGTTGTGCATTATTATAATTACTTTGAGCATAAGTGGTTTCTGGTTCATTTCCGATGTTTGAAGAAGTATTTGAACCATAGTTATCTAGATGTGTATTATGTGAAGATGATGGCATATTTTGATAGTTGTATTGATCATAATTTTCATATTGCGGAATATTACCAACATTGGAAGAATTATTGGGAAGAACAGTATTATTTTGCATCTGAGATATGAATTCATTGAAACTAACATATTGTTGGGAAGCTGGTTGATCATATTGTTGGTTGGGATAATAACTTTGGTTCGCATATTGGTTATTTGGTTCCCCGTTCCAAGAGTCGGTACCTTGATATTGGTTATTGTACACGTAAGAATTGTTCCATTGAGACATTGTGAGTAATGTTGTGAAATTAAGATATTTACTAATATTCTTAGGTTTTCTGGTTTTGATGACTATGTTGCCCGAAGGCCAAGGCCTAAGGCCTTAAAATTTATCCTAGGAGACCTCTGTAACCGAAAAATTCAGGAGGTTGAATGAAATTCAATGTGGACATGTGAATTCACGTGAGTATTACAATTTAATTTATATACTTACCCCTCTGTCTATTGGTCCACAATATACCTTTTGTAAAAATAATAAAAAAATAACCGAAATAAACTAAAATAATTTTTAAACTATAAAATTGTAAGTGATAACGATGACAAGATGAAACGAAATCAATTTTTGAGAGGTGAGTCGAACGAAGTTCGGGGGGTCGACACTCGACGTGACGTTGACATTAGGTTCTTTGTTAGGTCAATCTGTAATCGATAGTTTCTTCGTTGAGAGATAAAACAATTTTTGTGAATTGTTATAAGACATTATTGGATTAACTTAAAACTTATTTTTTGCAATATAAAAAAATAGTTTATTTTAATACTAATGCTTTAAGAATTGTATGTAATACAGCTTTTAAACAGTATATGATCACACATTTTTACTTTCTAAATTATAATGACATGAAAAATATCTAAATTAAAAAGTTGAAGCGGAGGTGCGTTCAGAGCTGCGTTCAGAACCTACGCTCGAGTGCACTCCGAGTGCACTCTGACAGCAACCGACCCGTTCAGAGCCTCGGGGTAAAAAACGCTCTGACAGGCGGTTATACTGAAATACTCTTACGTGATTGGATGATATTGGCGGCCATATTCTATAATGTCATCTACTAGAAGGAGAGAGAAATAAAAAATCGTGTGAAAGAGGGAGACAAAAGATTTGGTTGCTGCAATCCGTTCAACAACTCTGAGGCGCGTTCAGCGCCTCTGGGTGTAGTTGTCCGGTTGTTTTTTAACTCGCTCAAAGGCGTTGTCTATGATAAAAATGGATATTGACTGTTAATTTCATAGTAAGGATTAGTAATATTTTGCCCTTTGCTTGATCTTGATCGGCAAGATACAAACTAAAAAAAAAGATAGCAACCGACCCGTTCTGAACCTCGGAGCGAGTGTGAAAATCACTCTCGGTTGCATTACTCTGACCCTCGGAACGCAACTCAGAGCCGCGTGCACAGTGCGATTTGACATGCGAGCTACTCGGTCCGCAGCTCGCATGCCAGTAGCTCAGCTCGCCTATCAACTCGCATGGCTGTTTACACGATGATAGTAGCTGCCTAGTCTCTTGCGAGTTTTTGAGACGTCGTATCAACGGGATTTTATGAAAAAAACTATAAAAAATCATTGTGTGATTTTATAGAACCACAATGCAAACAGATGAATTTTGTTTTCAGATCGTAGGCATATAACAGTAAATTAAAAAGCAATAAAATAGTTTTAGTTTAATAAAGTCTATGATAAAAATATTATTCGAAAAATTGCAAAATACCTGTAAAAATCTTAAAAGAAACCGTAAAACTTATCGAAGTATATAATACATATATTCACGGTTTTCCGATTTTTTCCTTAACATGTTCTTTATGACTTTGCTTCTTGCCAAATTTCATGATTCTAGCTAGGGCAACGGGAAGTATCTTATAGGTTTTGATTCCCTTGTGAAATCGCAAAATATGCGTCATAAACGGTCATATCTTTTGAAAAAAAAATCAAACTTATAAGAAACGCATTACTTTCAAGTTTGATTTTTTCACAGCTTAGAAAGAGACTGTGGACTACACCCACCACTAGACCACGAAGGCGGTTGGAATTTTTAATAACTGTATGGCATGTTCGAAGCAACATGTATCATTTCTAAGAAGCTTTATCATAATAAGTTTTTATTAAAACCCTCTAAAAATGAATATAATATTATCCTCTGAAAATCATCTATACGCAGCTATTTCACAAAAAAGACGGGCATCCGCAAAGTTACTGCACTGCAGCTACTCGGCAGGCTGACTCGCATGCCAACTCGCCTTGTGTAAACTAGCCATAATGGCTGGTATACACTTTGTTTAGTCAAGTGCTTAGTGTTTAGTGTTTAGTAGACTGTTTAGTGTGAAGTGATTAGTAGGTGCTGTCCCTACACTGTTTAGTAAACGGTGTTTAGTTTATTTGTTATCTAAACAGATCTGACCAGACGTGTTTAGTGAGTGTTTAGCTGCAAGTGAGGGGTGAAGGCAGGAGCGCGGTAGGGGCGACTCGCAGAAAAAATAGAACACGTTCCTATTCGCTAAACACTTAACACTAAACAGAAGCTGTCCGAACGTGTTTTTTACTAAACACTAAACAAGCCACTCGCATTAATCACTAAACAAAGTGTGTACCGGCCATTAGGTTTAGAGAGTCACTGCCCCTATTTGCTGTCTTCAGTTGCCAACTTTAAACTGTCATTTTGAAAGACACTCATAAACAAAGGGAAGGGCTTAGAATCTAAGGGGAAGGCTATTCGTTAGGCTTAAATCTTAGGCCTATGCGAAGTAATTTTTTATAGGATATATAATTCCAGAGGATATGATTTAAGTTTTCTGCAGCAAGTTGCCTTTTCAATAAAGCTGATTTATATTTTTTGCTATAAAGCTTTTACCGCAATTTTTTTTTCTCATGAGCGTCGGAAGGTCATTCCAGATTTTTGCTGCAACAAACTTGAAGCATCCCGTGTAGCGGGTGGTCATGTGCCTTTTTTTTCGGGGTAAATGCGCAAGCGCACCGTACCCAACGTTGGCTAGACGGCGGGCGTGTGTGGGGCTGGACCGGAAGAGTGCCAGGCCAACCCACTAAAACCCCCCGGTGTTCTCCCTGCCCATATGGGCGCGCTTGGTAAGGTCCACACTGCGACTACCATTACCAGCGCGCCCGGGCATGCTCGACCAACTTGGTCGGGCTATGATTTTTGCAACACTGACTTATATGCATATGTTTATACACACTGTATACCTACACATAATTATTAAACTTTCTGTTTGGTAATTTAAATAATACCATCGCATAATTGTACTTTAGCTTATTTTAATTATAATATCACTACATTTTTCTTACACAGACTCAGCACGCCACAAGAACAAGAAGAAAGAACATAGAGGAAACAGATTATGGAGTAGGTAACTGAATTACCATAGAGGTAATAACTAATAGTCCAGTCAACGAGGACATTCGTTGTATGGAGACATCCGACAAATTCTTCCGTCTATGAAATTTGGCATGTGGTGATGATACCTAATACAGATGACAGATGTACAATAATCCAACAAAATTTATAATGGGAAGTTAGGTATTTTTACCTAAACATGAAAAACGCTTATAGCTCTCTGTGGATATTTCCTCAGTTTGAAATTATTATTGTATACGTACGTATGTACTAGTTAGAACAAGTATGTAAAGTAATCCAACATTTTTTCGATTTGGGTGATGCACTAAATTGAACTTTTAACATTTTGCGCAATAACTTCTATTGAAAAATTGCTCTGCTAATTTTTATTTTTTTTATATGGTCTTATTTCCCTAAATAAATAGGTTTGTTAAATAATCCAATAAATTTTCCTTTTTAAACATATTTTTTTGATTTTTGCTTAATAACGTGATGTGAAAAATTACTCCGTCCATTTTTATTACTTTATACGTTATATGATTTAATACTAAAACAGAATTATCAATAATCCAACAAATTTTCCAACGTTCATATATTTTTTATGATGTATGCCGATTTATATTTGTGTGTACCTCATGCATCACGCAATTTGTGCGTAGTTGATCTTCACGTGACCGCTCGGAGCTACTTTTACTTCGTTTTGCACCACATTATGAGAATTAATAATAATACCTACAAAACTAACTCTAATACGAGTAAAGAAACATTGTAAAAACATAATTTTATTTTAATGCTCTTATAAGAGGAAATTAAACTTTAAATTAAATTAAGCCCATCAATTTGTTACATGCCGCAATTTTTCCAAGAGTTCCGTAGGTACCTCGAAAGAAAAAAACGGAACCCATATAGGATCTCTTTGTTGTCCGTTTTTCTCTTCTCGGTCCTTTTTCTCGGGAACGCGTAAAGATATCAAATAGAAATTTATACAAAACATTCGGGTCTACGGTCTCTTTCAGATGTGAAAAATCATAATTATACGGTCAAAAGATATGACCATTTATGTTGCATATTTTCGCAAATTTTGCGATTTTATAAGGGAATCAATCAAAACTATAGGGTACTTCCCGTTGACCTAGAATACTGAAATTTTCCAAGAAGCAAGGTCTTATATCACACGTTGAGGAAAAATAAATACTGAAAACCGTAAATATGTACATACTCATAGTAAGGAACGTATATAACTTAGATAAGTTTGTAAGGAACCTTCGCTTCGGTGCACGAGTCCAACCCGCACTTGGCAATTTATTTTATCTATACCACGGTAATATACTATTACCGTGTCTGTACCTCCTAATATTATAAAGCTGAAGAGTTTGTTTGTTTGGTTATACGCGCTAATCTCAGGAACTACTGATTTAAAATGAAAAAATATTTTTGTGTTGTATAGTATACTCCATTTAATAGGCTATATAACACACGCTACGACTAATAGAAGCTGAGCATCAATGAAAAATGCTGTAGAAACGGGGAATTTTTTTTTATTTCCGACATCCATGTGAACGAAGTCGCGGGCACAGCTATCATAGCATAAAAGCTTGTCGCGAGATTTACCTGTGTAGATAAACAGGGACACAATACCTATTCAACTTGTTCTTGATAAGTATAGATAATTCTTTAAAAAAATGTTTTTATGAAATAGGTAAGTAAATCTGGTCAAATAATAAACACTTATTTTTCTCAAACATACTACGATATACGATCAAAAATTCTTTGGAATAAATCGAACTTCCAGTACTAGGCCCAGCAGCGGTGGGTGCGAAGTCAGACAACCTCCTCGTGGTGCACCTCGGGCAACCCGCGGGCTAATAGTCAGACAAGTAGCCCCCATGGCGAAGTCTCTCCTTCTTGTTGTAAGAAGGGGATTTGGCTATAGACCGCTGACCCGTTGCGGATCGTAGTTTGGCTTGAATTAATCCAGCAGTGATTTTGCTGGCTAAGGGACCAATTGTTCACTATGACGCTTCGTCTCTTGTTGTTGTTCTGTTCGGAGTGTCCGATCCAGACTTCTTCAAGGTCTGGGTCGTATGCGCGGCAGTGGATTCAGTAGAGTCTGCTGTCGGGCAAACCCATTACCCGCACTTAGCCGAGCCGGGGGTCCGGCGCACTGAGCATCAGGTCGTCTGGTCCGTGCCGATGGGATGACTGGCTAGAGGGTCTCTAGTCCCGAACGGCCATCCTAGGGAGCTCACCCTGCAAAGCGCAACATGAATCTTAGTGACGAAAAACAATCACACCAGGGGGTTTCAGTCTCCCCCGTAGGATCACGCAAGGTGGCTGTGGGCAGCCACCTTGCGCGATTTGATGCTGTGCTAACCGAGATCCACTTCTTCAGGTGCGAATTAAAAATGCGAACCCGTTAAGAGTGGGCCACCGTCGGTATTCGGGCCGGCGGCGGTGGAAAATGTAACCGAGGCGAGTGGAAGTATTATTGATGAGGGGGAACTCCGTTATGGGAGCGGAGAGGAAACACCGCGATCGCGCAGCAGATCTGCGGCGAGTGTACAGAATAATATTAGTAATGTAAATAGTAGCGATAAGTCTAGCTCTAAGTATAGTAGCAAATCTAGTGCTAAGGATGTAGATAGTAAGTTGACGAAATCGGCGGTTTCGCTAATGTCAACAGAAGGGTCGAGGGTTGAAATCATCGCCATTACAGATGTAATAATAAGGGGGAAAAGAGACGGTTGGACGATTCTGACACGTCTAATGAGTCGGTGCAATCTATGATATCTTGCACTGATGCCATTAGAATGACGATCGGTGATGTCTCAGATGCTGGTGGTGCTGCTTCCGAGCGGTGACGGTAAATCAGCAAGAAGAAAAAAAGAGATCGAATGGCTCAGGTCTGGGGACTTGACGAGGGGACGTGGTCGCGGTCGCGGTCGTCCCCCCACGACGGGTAAATATGTCGGTTTGGCGCAAGATAAACGAGATCTGGCAGCTGCTAAGAAAGCCGAAGAACAAGCTCATCTTGACCAAGAGGTGGCGCTTATGTATCGCAAGGGTAATTGATTGCATGAGCTACAGTGAGGTACTTGTTAACTCATCGGGGAAGACAGCGATCGACTCGGAGGAGGTCGTCAAAACCAATCATCAGGTCATCCTAGACTTTGCTTGTAAATAAGGTAACCGAGACACCTGGGAGCAGGTCCAAACCCTGGCGGCTAAAGCAGCTACCCTTAAAGAGAAGGGAGCTAAGGCCAAGGCTAAAGCAGCCAAGGCCAACATCAAGAGAGCGATGAAGGTCCCCCGCAATCCTGCGGTGGTACTTACCATCAGGCCTGAAGCTCAGGAGGAATGGCCAGAAGCAAGTTAGAGTGGGATGAGTTGGGCGTCAATGACCTCCGATTCAGAGGAACTGCCACGGGGGCTCGTCTTATCGAGCTTCCGAAGGAAACTCCCTCTGAAAAAGCAGTCTTATTGGTAAGCAATTTAAAAGACATCTTCCCTGAAAATGTCAGTGTCGTTAGACCGGTAAAGTGTGCCGATTTGCGTAGTTCCGGCCTGGACGACTCTGTCACCAAGGAGGATGTGCGCAGCGCGATTTCCGAAAAGGGCGGCTGCTCTACTGAGGCAACAAGGGTGGGTGAAATAAAACAGAAACCTTACTCACTCGGTATCGTCTGGGTTAAGTGTCAAATCCTGGAGCCGAGGTCAATGCGCTGTTTTAAATGCCTTGAGCCCGGGCACACCAGAGCAAAATACTCGACGGGGAATGACAGCAGTGACCTTTGCTTTCGTTGTGGGATAACCGTTCACAAGTCGTCGGGATGCAATGTCACTCCAAGCTGTGCGATTTGCACAGATTTCAAGAATTGCCACCTTCTTTGAGATTTGCACAGATTTCAAGAAGGTGGCAAATCACGTAATGGGTGGAAGAAGCTGCAACCCACCCAAACTCAGAGGAAACGCTATCCTTAGGAATAGCTACTAATGATGCACGCTCCGAAAGAAGCGAAAGGCCTATGAAGACCTAATAGTTGATAGGATCTCCAGGAAATATCTTCAAGGGAATCTAAGTTAGTGCGCCGCCGCTCAGAATCTATTCCTGCAGTCGATGGCACAGCGGTCAATCGACGTCGGAATTATCGCGGAACCATTCTTGGTTCCGAACGGACAGAACTAGCCTTCCAATTTACAAAGATAGTACTGCTGCGATTGTCGCGTGATCACGGTCTGGCTCGCCCTCTCTCCACACCATCGAAAAGGGTCACAGTTTCGTTGTCACGAAGATAGGGAAAATGACTCTGATTGGATTCTATTTCTCTTCAAACCGACCGTTCGTCGAATTTGAGAACTTCATTGACGAGCTGGGAGCCGCAATCCAGCGGAACTCTATGCCCTCAATGATTGTTCTAGGCGATCTTATGCCAATTCGGCGGCTTGGGGATCCCCGGCCACTGATCGGAGGGGTAAGCTGGTGGAGGAATGGGCCATTATATCTGGCCTTTCTTTCCTTAACTGCGGCTAAACAAATACACGTGTTCGACAGCAGGAGAGTCCATTGTAGACCTCACGTTTGCAACCCCTGCTATCGAATGCAAAGTCACTGATTGGCGGGTCTCCATCTACCATACCGGACTGGGGAAGTCACGGAAAGAATGCTGGCTCCATTTTCCTTGCTGGGCCATCACCAGGATGGACAAGGAGCTTGCTAATGAGTCAGCTGTGGTACAAGCCTGGCTTGCGAACTCACTGTCGTTCGAGGGGGTCGATGCTGAGGCAGACTGGCTGCGCGACGCGCTCACCAAAGTGTGTGATGCAGCTATGCCTCGAGTCCAGCGTCGTCCTCCAAAAAATCGTCCGTTCTCTACTGGTGGTCCGGAGAACTCTGATATGAGACAGGACTGTGTTAGGGCAAAACGGTTGCACGCCCGCCACAGACGAACGTGTGACGAGACGACTGAATCCAATCTGTTAGATTCCTACAAGTCTGCCAAGAGGGCTCTACAGATTGCGATCAAGGAAGCCAAAAATCGAGCATGGCAGGAGTTGTTGGAAGGACTAAACCAAGAAGCGTGGGGACGGCTATATTGTATGGTTTAAAACAAGCTTCAGACACTTGCCCCACCATTAACGGTCTCTCTCAAGCCAGACTTCTTAGACAGGGTGATCACTATTCTTTTTCCTCGGAGCTCCTCAGACTTTACACCACCCCGCATGATTCCCGCAAGGGAGGTCCTTCCGTTGCCCTCCATTCCGACCATAACGAATGGGGAGTATGAATCAGCTTTATTCAGGCTCAAAGCTAAAAAGACCGCACCAGGACCAGACGGCGTCCCTGGACGGACTCTGGTGGTAGCTTTACCTCCACTAAAGTCTCGGTTTAGGGACCTCATGAATAAATGCCTCACCGAAGGAAGATTTCCAAAAGATTGGCAGACAGGGCGACTCGTTCTTCTTAGAAAAGTAGGCAAGCCAGCTGATTCTCCGTCAGGATATCGGCCCATCGTTCTGCTTAACGAAACGTCGAAAATGTTCGAGTATATTCTCGCCGTTTGAATAAACCGCTACTTGAGCATTGACGAGCCTGACTTGGCGGAGAACCAGTTTCACGAATAACGCGCTCCGCTAGGTCAAATCCCTTTCCAAAGAGGCTACCTCCAATAGCTGCGTCTTGATAACAGTTTCTTTAGACATAGCGAATGCTTTTAACACGCTTCCACCTCAGTGCGTCTTAAAGGCACTCAACTACCACGAGGTTCCCCTATACCTGCAGCACGTTATTGCTGATTATTTTAGAGAGCGAATTGTCCTTTACACAACAACGGACGGACAGCAACGGACATGTTGTTCGAAAGTCTATGATGCTCGGTGTTCCATAGGGATCGGTCCTTGGCCCTCTTCTGTTGAACATCGGGTATAATTATGTACTAAGAGGGAACTTACCCCGCGGACTGGAGGTAGTGTGTTACGCCGATGATACCCTTGTTACATTTCGTGGAAAGAATTACAGAGAGGCTTCCCTACTAGCTACAGCTGGCGTGGAACAAGTCGTCTCAAGAATTGAAAGATTAGGGCTCTCGATAAAACGGAGGCCCTAGTCGTCCATGGGCCTCGCAAGGGACCCCCACCTATCTCATGATCAATGGGACACGGGTGGATATTACTCCACACTTGAAGTATCTGGGTTTAGTGCTGGACAGGAGCTGGAACTTTAGAGAACATTTTTCTCGACTGGCTCCAAAATTGGTATCCACAGCCATGGCCCTGGGGAGGTTGTTACCCAACACCAAAGGTCCTAGTGCTGTCTTGTGACGAGGGCTATCCGGGGATACCGGACTATTTCAACGGAGTCCGCCTGCGCCTTGGCATCGATGCCACCATGGGATTTGGAGGTACATGTACTAACGGCGGTATATAATAAAAGAGTCGCCCGACTGAGAGAGAGTTGAAAAGTTGGCGTGAAGAGGCCAGGAATTCAGTTCTTGGGTCCTCGTGGCCTTCAAGGCTCGAAAGAGCAGAATATGGTCAGTGGATCAACGCGGTGCTCCATCCTGTCCTCTGTAACTGGGTTATAAGGAGATTCGACACCCTCACCTTCCACCTCACATGGCTGCTTTGGCAAGTACCTTCACAAGGTTGCCAGGAGGGAAGATGACCCACGTTGTCACCATTGCGGTGGGGACGAAGACACCGCGCTACACACTCTTGTGCATTGTCCTGCATGGACTGCTCAGCGCGGTGATCTTATGTCCGTAATTGTTATTGACCTCTCATTGCCCGGTGTGGTTAGAGCTATGCTCACCGAGCGGGCGGCCTGGGATGCTGTTTCTCACTTTTGTGAAGTGGTCATGGAGACGAAGGAGCGCCATGAGAGAGCTCGTGAGGCGGACCCCCTCTTCAGTGCGAGAAGTTAGGGTGCAGAGTTAGGGTGGCGAAGAAGTGGCTACAACGCCCTGATTCCGCCACCTTAGTGGGGGCGGCGGGCAACGCAGTTGGGCGCCGTGTTGCCTGTATTGCACTCGATCTCTGTGACGGTAGAAGCAGCTTTGGGACACAAGCTGCTCTCATGCAGAGAGGATAGTCTACAGGCCGAGCTGGCTCACGCGAGCGCAGCGCTATGCGCCTGCTCGCAGCCGCCCTGAAATGGCCGGATAGGTATTGCCGATGGGTTTAGTGGGTATATGCGGCACTCTACCGTGGAGTCCCACGCACTCTTGCCCCTACCCAAGGGCTTGGAGGTACGTAAAAGCTTTTTCCTCGTAAAAAAAAGACCAAGCAGCAGCAGCAATTTTTTTATCTAGCGTGCTAAAACGCCCGGCAATATAATTTGAAAATGGAACAATAGTACTCGTAGATTGTACAACAAGGGCATAAAATGAGGCACTGTAGCCCGAGACGATTTTATCGTGCATAGTTTTATCGTTTTATTGTATCGTGCACGTGCATAGTAAGTTGAGGAGTACAATGACTTGTTTATGCCAGTGTTTTACACTCTGCTTTTCACTTCGATTGCAAGAAAATTAAACAATTACTTCGAAATATATACGAAAAATATATTATGTAACACAATATTTAAAAATTCTGCCCAGTCATAAAAATATTTAGATGCGTTTTAATAATAACTGGTTACTATTTTTATCTGGTTTCATAACTTTTGAGGTAGAAAACACAAGACAAATAAATTAAAGCAAATAAATAAATTATCGCAAGTTATTCTGTAAAGTTTTAGGCTGAGCGTTGTTGGCTGTTGGGCCTAAGAATCTTCGTATAAAGAAAATTTTACTTTATGCTCTAGAACATGAAAGCCATTTTATGCAGCCTATAAACGACATAAAGACGAGCTTTGCGAGCACGAGAAGTGAAAAATTATTTAAAGCCTTTACACGGTTACTAAAGAGGTAACTTACTTAAGTTTTATATGAATTTCGAACCGGCACGACATAAAGAATGCTCTGCTAGATAAATTCTTTTGAAAAGTATAAAAAAAATAGTCGGTATTTGCGCGCGGCTTGACTATTTTTATCGTCTAATGTAATGTCTAATTTATCATCCATATGTTGTGGCTACAAAAGTAAAACCAAATGCTGGTTAGGTAATACATATATCCAATGTTAAAAACATTACTAATTAATTGTCGCCAAGATTTTTGAGTCTAATGAAATATTATCGTATTGTAATTATTATTGTATTAATCTGTGATGCGTGCCTAGGCGAAGCGCCGCCGCCCGCATACTCACTATCGCCCGGCAATGCTGAACTTGCGGGTCGCGCCAGTAATAATTGACTATTTAATAGCGAACATGTTTTAAAAAATATATGAACGTTGGAAAATTTGTTGGATTATTGATAATTCTGTTTTAATATTAAATCATATAACCTATAAAGGTATAAAAATGGACGGAGTAATTTTTCACATCAAGTTATTAAGCAAAAATAAAAAAAAAAATGTTTGAAAAGGAAAATTTATTGGATTACTTAACAAACCTATTCATTTAAGGAAATAAGACCACATTAAAAAATAAAAATTAGCAGAGCAATTTTTCAATAGAAGTTATTGCGCAAAATGTTAAAAGTTCAATTTAGTCCATCACTCAAATCGAAAAAATGTTGGATTACTTTACATACTTGTTCTAACTAGTACATACGTACGTATATAAAAATAATTTCGAACTGAGGAAATATCCACAAAGAGCTATAAGCGTTTTTCATGTTTAGGTAAAAATACCTAACTTCCCATTATAAATTTTGTTGGATTATTGTACATTTGTCATCTGTATTAGGTATCTTCACCACATGCCAAATTTCAGAGGCAGAAGAATTTTTCGGGTTACAAATGCCCCGTTGATTGGACTATAATTACTCTAACAATAATAATATATAATAACATATAGATACACATAACTTTGCCATTTACTGTAAAATTTTCTTAGTATTTTAATTAACAAGATGCCCTCGGGTTGTAGCAGAATACCAGTGGTATTATATTATCTGTGCCAGTGCTTTGCTCACATCCTGCAGGCGTAGCACGGGCTGCCAAGACGGGACTTGAGTCACGCATTATCTCACAATTTCAGTGACATAATATCTATGTCGTAGAGTAGCACGGCGGCGCGTATTGAGGCTGCGGTCCGATAACAGCTCTCACAGTGCTAACGATTTTAATCGCCTTGTCCAAATTAAAGGGAATACTGAAAGTGCTATCAGCATGCTTACGATTTCGGTCCGACAGAACAGGTACATTCATTTTGAACCGAAAACACAGTGTATCCAGCCTGTGTATCTATCTATCGCCAAGGGGGGATTGCCCGAGAACACTAGGGCAATCTCCAGATGGAGGGCCTTACAACGGCGTGCACGCGGCCAACCGTGCACGCAGGCCTCCACGGCAGGGTCACTAAGCGGGCATTGCTTGTACCAATGCCCGCCTTCGCCTGCCTATCCGTCTGCGGCGGAGAGAAGCGGTTTGGGGATCTTCCTCCCCCTCCCTCTCCGCAGCCTTCTTCTGCGAGGTGACGTCCTCGCAAAAGGAGGCGACAGCCTCTCATTCCGCCTCGCTGCGGAGCATGGCTACGATCATGGTCGGCAGCGAGAGGTCTCCGCCCCCCTGTGCAGCGTTAAGCTCGCTGCGCTGTGATCGCCAGGCCGGGCACACCAACAGGGTGTGCTCGGCTGTGTCATCGGGAGCGTCGCAGTGGTGACACCGCGGCGTTTCCTCCCGACGCGCGACCCGGTGCAGGTAGTGACCGAAGCAGCCATGCCCGGTCAGTACCTGCACCATGTGGAACGTAAGGCTGCCCTACCGGCGCCCAAACCACACCTCCAACACCAGACGAATCGCGTCAATCGTCCGGTGGCCGGCAGCTGGGGAGGCGAGTGCCTCACCCTACTGACGCAGAGCCTCCCTCTGCGCCAGGGTACGAATACGCTCCACCCTCCACCTCCTGTGTAGCGGATCGTCCCCCCCGTTCACGGTGGCAACCCGCGGCCGTACCGCCTAACTCAAAGCGAGCACTCGCAATCGTTATCATGACATTAGAAAAATAGTTTTAATGTCACAGATGACATTAGAACTATTGTTCTAATAGTTCTAATGTCATCTGTGCGATCGATCCTAACTCATAGCGATTACTCGCTATGAGTAATCGCTATGAGTTAGTTAGGCGGTAGCCCCCCTGATGTCGATACACCTCCGCGAGGACGCGTGCATCGACATGCCACAGCGTTTGGCGTTTGGCGTGCATCGACATGCAAGAACGCAGGTCGCGCCGTGGCTGACCTTGCGATAAGCTCGCACAGCCCGGATCAAAAATACAAGAAGTTAAATTATATTGAAGTCGTCGTCAAGCTTTGACCACCTGAGTCCTAATAAAAACCTAACATAAAAACAACCTAAATCTAAAAAAATAAAACTAATGTAGTTAAGTAGATAAAATGTTGCCACCAACATCGATATAAAAATGTGATGTTGTATGTATTGTTATATCATTTCGGACTTTTTGAAGTCGGTTTTATGGTCAAAAGCGAATAGCGCGGGGGCGCGGGACTTGTAGCATAATTTGCTACTGTTGCTACGTGGTTAATCCACCATTGATCATGTAAGCAATGTGCAGTAATGTAGTTAAACCGAATGGAAAATGAATTTCGACCCTTTTTAACCGACATCTAAACAAGGAGGTTTCTCAAATCGACCGTATAATGTGCTCAACGTTTACGTTTACAACGTAAAAATACAAATGTTCCTATTTTCGGTACGAGTATATGCTTTTTTTATGTTTGTTCGTGGATAACTTTGTCGTTTATGAACCGATTTTGATGATTCTTTTTGTATTCGATAGAGGATACTCCAAGGGTGGGCCCATGGTCAGTCAGGATCTGATGATGGGATCTCATAAAAATCGAGGAAAACACTAATTTAACACAGTGGCATTCAATTAGGGTTTCCTTTCACTGAAAAGATAAAATAGCGTTCCTTTCACTAGCGTTCCTTTCACTAAAAAGATTTCATTCACTAAAAAGTTAAAAATAAAAAATATTTTACAAAAAATATTTTACTTCAAAAACACTGAAAAGTTAAAAATAATATAAGAATAGGTACAGATAACATCACACTTATATTTTGAAGTCGGTGACAAATTTTAAGACTTTTTATGGGATCATCGTTTGGAACTGACTTCAATATAGAAGTGTGATGTTGTCTGTACCTATTCTTATATTTCTTATATTATTTTAAACTTTTCAGTGTTTTTGAAGTCGGTTTTTATTTTTTATAATTTATGCAGAGTGGAAAAAAGCTCTTTGTTGGAGGGAAAGTACTCTTATAGTATGAGTAAATTATACTAAATGTAATCATTCCATTATTTTAATTTTTTGAAAATAAGTAAAACTGTCTTGAAAGATATTTCAACATCACTAGCGTAGCGTAGCGAAAATCCTTACTATATTTAATACTAGTAGGTCCGGCAGACGTCCTGCCCGATTGCAGCGCCACCAATTTTATGTTTAAACCTTCCCTGGACCTATTCAAATACACACAGAAAATTTCGTAAGAATCTGTCGAGCCGTTTCAGAGTTTTTGCGAGACAAACACACAGTGTTTCATTTTTATACAGCATTACAGGAAAAGTCGACCTAGATCCATTAAGGGCGTGTAGTACACATCATTTCTGAATGATTTCACTATGGAACTCCCCATCCTAAACTTAACCGTTTTCGAGATATTCGAGCTTTAATTTTTTTTATGAAAATGCCCAATTTTTCGGCTATTCAATTGAATATTTTGAATTTTTTTGATTCTAATGATTATTTTTTTTGGTTTTTTACATGAAGAATGAGATGGTTAATGACCTCAATGACTAAAATTGCATGTAAGTTAAGTAAATAGGTCATTGCAGACGATCGAAACTTAAGAAAATAAGTACAAATTATAAAAAAATATTTTTCTTTTATGGATATCTCAAAAAATTATTATGGAACTTGCTCTGCAGATGTGCTTAAAAATATTTACATTTTATCAGCTATCCAACGAGGTATAACAACCTAGGGTTGTATTTAAACTCATAGAAAAAAACATAGTTGAAAAGGTTCAGGTAGTAGGTCTAACGGGTCCCTCGGCTATTGTCCTTCAAGTTAATCCGGTGCGTGTGAGCGAGACAACTTACGATTTATGCAGGTGAGAGTGAGAAAAATAATGTGCAAAAACAAGTTTGGGGATTCAACATGCCCACTGTTTTGTATTTGGTCGTTTGTTTGCTTGCCATCCATTTTAGTCTGCTCATGCGATTCGTCCATGGTAGATGCGAATTATTGTGCTTTCGGATTCCCACACGACTTGGCTTTGTTTCTGGACTGATTTTTCTAACTGTGACTACTGTGCTTGTTTACTGGACTCTGATTTGTGCTTGTGATACTGGACTGTTGAAAATGGCAACATACTCGAACGAAGAATATGCGGATATGCTTATCTGCTACGGATACTGCAATTGCGTGTTCGCACAAGCTCGGACTGAGTACATACGACGCTATCCCGACCGTCGAGTACCTGATGTGAGCGTTTTCGACGGAGTTTACCGACAACTTCGTGAAACTGGCTCTGTTTTGCGACGACGTACGGACTTAGGAAGACCACGTGTCATTGATGACGACGAGGAACAAGACAACGAAATCGTAGAACGGTTCAGAAGAGACCCAACCACTTCGACCAATATTGTTGCCCGTGAACTGGGCCTAACTCAGTGGAAAGTGTGGTTTACGGTTCATACGGCAGGCCTGTATCCATACCACTACACGCCGGTACATGTAATTGAAGAAGGAGATCCCGCGAGACGCATGGACTTCTGCAGATTCATGCTCAATGCAGATATCGAGGACCCGAATTTCCTAAAATTAATATTGTGGACAGATGAATCCAAATTCGATAAGGACGGGATTACTAATTACCATAACGCACACCATTGGGCTCCTAAAGAACTAGGCAATCCAAATAAGAAAAGAGTAAAGGGGTCACAACGACGATTTGGTGTAAATGTGTGGATGGGCATCATTTCCAACCATTTGATTGGGCCTTACTTTCTTCCAGACAACCTCAATGGTGAAACTTATGAAAATTTCTTAAGAGGTGACTTAGGTGACCTACTAGATGATCTCCCATTACAATTACTGCGGGACATGTGGTTTCAACATGATGGCTGCCCTGCTCATTTCAGAAGAAGCGTTAGGGAATGGTTGGACACTAACTATCCTAACAAATGGATTGGACGAGGTGGGCCTTTACCCTGGCCAGCCAGATGTCCCGACCTGACCCCCATGGATTTTTTTGTATGGGGGCACATGAAGAGCCTCGTTTACAGTGAGCCCAACCCCATATCGTCAGTGGAAGTTCTCAAAGAAAGGATAATTAATGCTGCTAACGACATAAGAAGAACATTAACCACTGGTGTAGTGAAAAGTGGACTACGTGAAAGAATGAGAAAATGTGTGCGAAATAGAGGTGGACACGTAGAACATGAACTATAAAATTTTATTAAAAAACATTAGGTAAATAAATGTTATTTTGAACTGATTTATTGTTTCATTTAGCTTACTACAATCACCGATGATCTGTACGCCAACGAGTTGAGCGTGAGTGACTTTGTATGCGAACTAGCGTTAACAACGCACCAATTACGTTATTTTCCAAACAAAAGCCAGTAACTAGTCACTTACGCTCAACTAATAGTTGGCGTATGGTCATTATTTGTACGATCGACGATCTGAACCAAAAAAATGCTATAAAAACTGAATGATCTCCTAGGTCAGGATAGCGGGACATCGATGGATGCATGAAGGTTGTACCTAGCCGAGGGAGGCCGTTCAGTAGTGGAAGCCAGTAGGCTGAAATGATGATGCTGAATTTAAGTCAAATTAATTAGATTAAATAAGCGCTATTTATTCTGACTGCCCCATGTAGCCTTAGAAACTAAGTTTCACCGTTAGACCTACTACCTGAACCTTTTCAGCTATGTTTTTTTCTATGAGTTTAAATACAACCGTAGGTTGTTATACCTCGTTGGATAGCTGATAAAATGTAGATGTTTTTAAGCAGAGCAAGTGCCATGATAATTTTTTGAGATATCCAGAAAAGAAAAATATTTTTTTATAATTTGTACTTATTTTCTTAAGTTTCGATCGTCTACAATGACCTATTTACTTAACTTACGTGCAATTTTAGTCATTGAGGTCATTAACCATCTCATTCTTCATGTAAAAAACCGAAAAAATAATCATTAGAATCAAAAAAAAATCAAAATATTCAATTGAATAGCCGAAAAATTGGGCATTTTCATAAAAAAAATTAAAACTCGAATATCTCGAAAACGGTTAAGTTTAGGATGGGGGGTTCCATAGTGAAATCATTCAGAAATGATGTGTACTACACGCCCTTAACGGATCTAGGTCGACTTTTCCTGTAATCCTGTATATAAGAAGATTATAAATGCGAAAGTAACTCTCTCTGTCTATGTGTTTCGCAATCACGCCTAAACTACTGAGCCGATTTAGATGAAATTTGGTACAGACATAGTTTGAGTCCCAGGAAAGGACATAGGCTAGCTTTTATCGCAGAAATCACCTCTTAAGGGGGAGAAAAGGGGGGTGGAAGTTTGTATGGGAAATTAAATAACCGCTGAACTGATTTAGATGAAATTTGGTATGGAGATGTTGGGTTGTGGAGAAGGATGAAGAATAGTTTTTATTCCCGAAATCATTCCTTAAGGTTGTAAAAGGGAGGGAAGGGGATTTATAAAGGGAACCAATAAAAATGGACTTCCACGCGGACGAAGTCGCGGGCAAACGCTAGTATGATATATATCTTCTACTTATATGCTACCATTTGACAAGGTTAATTACAAATAACAATCATTGTCGTTAAGTAGCCTCTCGTGTGTGTTTATAATTAACTAAGGCCTAAAAAGATTAATTAAAAACTCATTCATTATTCATAAAAAGTTCCGTCTTGAAGACATTACAATTGAAATAAAATTGATCATTTACTATTTAATAACCCTGTCAATCGATATCCGAAAGGTACAGAATGCTATTTTCGGATTTTAGTCGGCCTAAGTATTCCCGGTTGAGACAGGTAAGTCCTAACATTAAGCGATATAGTCGAAATAAACTTATTTTACTTAATCACAATTAAAATGTCAATAGATAATAGGTGGAAAATATTAAATGCCACTGAGAGAGATTTGATCCTTACGCAGGGCCGGATTTAAAGGTCTGGGGGCCTCGGGGCAACAAAGGAGTGGAGGCCCCTTGGCCCCAAATTATTTTACTGATTGGAGTGAACAAATATAGGTCGATGATTTCTGTTAATATTTAATGTAATCATGTTTCTCAGATTGTTTAAGTATTTTAAAGTCATTAGAAGGTAATCCGTTTAAAACACGCCATAAAAATGAATTGGTTTTTAGATGTAAACATTTACTTTTACAGTGTTTTAATCTCGGCTACACAGTAACCCTTGCGTGGGTCCCTGGGCACAGTGGTATTTACGGTAATGAGAAGGCAGATACTATTGCCAAAGAAGCTATAATATGTGGTGATAGAGTGCCATTTGAAATTTATCCTCCTGACCTATTAGCTTTGCCCAATGAATTCTTGAGGACTAAATGGTCTAAAAGGTGGATGTAAAAGTAAGGGGTCATACTATGCGAGGCTCCAACCCGAGGTTCCTATAAGACAGTGGTTTTTTAGGTTTCGTGTTTGCCGAATAATATCTTCTATAATCACTAGATTACGTCTGGGTCACTGCTGTCTGCCTGTGCATTTGAGAAAACTCAGAATTTTAAACTCATCTCTCTGTGAATGTGGTCTAGGGGAGGCAGATGCTAATCATGTGTTCTTTGTGTGTACAAAATATGATCATATATTTTTTTTGGAAACATTGATTAAATATAAATTTCCACTTCCCACGTGCATTGAGACTATTTTATGTAAGCTGGACTCAAAAACTATTAATATAATTAGTTCTTTTATAACTAGTAACAACATTAGCATTTAAGGTGATTGGATAGTGTTGTTTCCAGATTATCTCTTTTAAAGTAATCTTAAATAAGTAAATATTGTAATTGGTATGTTCATTTCATTGTATATAGATTTCATTGTAGATTAGGCTGTAACAATATTATTCCTTTGTTTCAGGTTGGATCGCACAGTTGAGCGCCTAATATATTTTCTGATCTTTCCGTATCCGTATTTTATCAGCTGTCGTGACGCTGGCAAAATGTTTTTTTAATAAAAAACCTTTGCCATTATAAAAATACTTACTTACTTAATCATGTTTGTAAAACATGTTGTACAAAGAACTGTAGGTAAAGGTAAAACGCGAAGAAAAAAATGAAAGGAAAAGTTGTTTAGGGTTTACTAGTCTGAATTTGAATTTTTTTTCCAAAGTCATTATTGTGGGGGCCCCTCTTTTGTGGAGGCCCCGAGGCTGTAGCCCCGGTTGCCCTCCCCTAAATCCGGCGATGTCCTTACGATTGATCCTACCAGATGATCCTTAACAACTGAGGAACTGGCTATCTTACCTCTGAATTGTCGGAACACAACACTGCTATAAACATTGTTCTTATAGCGACAAACTTAAGTAAAACGGTTGTAGCTAGCCAGCCGGGCTCAGAAGCCCCACCACCAACCAAATCGAGCAGAAAATTTCTGTCCCCATGAGGAATTGAATCCTGTTCTCCCGGACATCTCGATCAACACCCGGTGGTCTACCCACTAGACCACGGAGGCGGTTAAGCAATAATGTTAATGCAGTATTGTTTCTTTTTGAAAATAAAGGAATGTTTCCTTTCTTATAGATTTCCTTTCAGTAAAGCTTTCTTCAGTATTTAGAGTACCTACTTTTCCTGCAAGTTGTGTTAAAAAATTCCACAATATATAAAGGACACGCTATATCGTATGTGCAATATGTGTATTGTCAATAATCGTGATTAGCTCAGCCACTTTATTATCCCTAATTCAAATACTAGTATGCTGTTTTGCGATTGTTTTGAACAGCACGATGTGATGACGTGCCGCGACTCGTGATTGTCATCTATAATGTGATAGCTGTACATTGCGTAAGTGCATAGAACGAGATTATGGACACGACATAGTTTTGTTCACTTTAAATTTACATATTCTTTATTCAAATCTGCATCTAAACTTTTTTATCGTCCACTAGCTGTGCCCGCGAACTACGTTTCGCCTTAATTTATTTTTCCCGACATCTTCAACAAATATTGTTAACATAAATAAATACAAAAACTTAAAAAAATATTATCCTAAAACCTTCCTCGAGAATCACGCTATCGAGTGGTGAAAACCGCTTGAAAATCGGTGAAGTAGTTTTTGAGTTTATCACGAACAGACAGACAGACAGACGCGCCGTGGGACTTTGTTTTATAATATGTAAGGATTATATTTCTATGAGTTTGTTTTCCAGATTTTGTTTTCGAATTTGTCTGCCTCAACTTTCTTTTGGAATTAAAGCCTTCGTAGAAATTATTTATAGGCTCCGTGTATGTTTTTATCTGAATGTAAATTGCTACGTTTATTCCATGTCTTACCTTTTTCAACAGATTTCAAAAAAAAAGAGGTGGTTCTATGTTCTATTGTAGCTATTTTTTTATGTATGTTCACACCGATTTCTCCGCCATTTGTGGGCCTATCATCGAAATAGTTGGCAATGGGACCATCGCAGAAGTATACATACTTCTGCGATGGTCCCATTTCCAACAAGTCTTTTTTTAGACACGTCCAATATGTTTCATGTTTTTTCCGAAGCTATTCAGGTATTTGCGTCTGGTACCTAGTCATGAACCGAGCTGATGATGGAAGGATCCTTAACTTTTAGGAGCTAGACTCTAACTCCTAAAAGATAAGGATCCTAACTGTTAGAGGTTAGTTTTTTAACCGTTTTAACCCTTTGTCGAATTCTTTAAAGTAACTTCGGTGAGCTGACATTAAAGTCACTAAAAATGCAAAAAGCAAAAACCGACTTTAAAAATAATTTAAAGTTAAAAATAATATAAAAAATACAGACAACATTTCATTTCTATTCTGAAGTCGGTGCCCAACGATGATCTGCTAGAAAGTCTTAAAATTTAGCATCGACTTCAACATGCAAATTCAATGTTGTCTGTATATTTATATTATTTTTGACTTTTGAGTGTTTATCTATGAACATAGTTATATAAAAAAATAACCTTAAAAATATGTTTCGTACATCCATGACGCGATAAAAATCGACTAACGATCTGGTGCCGCTCCGTGCCCGCACGTATTGTCTACTAGAGGGATGATTTTGAGCTTTCTGACTAAACATGGTATATTTGCCAACCTATTAGTGATGGCCTTGGCACACTCTTTTATTGAAGTAGTGTTAATCACCACAGCAGATCCGATTCAGTTAAGGCGTGAAACGTAGTGCGATGCAGTTGTATTTTTAGAAGTTGCTAATTAATGTGATGGGCTGCATGGCGAGCTCTCAGAGGATAAGTGTTCTGACCTCTCCATCAGTAAGTTTTCGTACATCGTATCCTACTTTCCTATAATCTCTTTTAATAATTAACTTAATAAAAAAAGGAAAACATAGGAATATGTTTACATATAGTGGCCATTGATTTTATTGGAAACAATAGAGCAACTAGTGCCATTCTCCAGAAAGGAAACAGGGGACTACGTTTGTATGGAAAAACGGTCTGTATGATATCCTCTTAACGCTGGGAAAGCGTTACGCATACCTTCCTTAAGGCGCATAGTACTCCCAATGACCTTGCGTCGATCGTCCCGCACTGATTACATAGGAGTGAGTGAGTGAGAGTGAGGGGAATATTCAAGCAAACCTTAACGCGTAAGATGAATTATTTAAATAAAAAATTTATAAAGGCGAATAAGAAAAATCTAAAAAGACCATCCCCTAGAATATTGTTCACTTTATTTATTGAAATCGAAAGTATGTGATTTAACCTAATATTTACGAAGCGATTAGGTTTATAGTTTTAAAATCGAGGCATGTTTGGGTCACATTTTAACCAAGTTTTAATTAATTTATCAAAAAATTAAAAAGACCATCCTCTAAAGAATGCGTTGAATAATAACATATCTTTTTTAAATTCAAATTCAAATTCAAATTCAAAAATCTTTATTCAACATAGGCCTTTACAGGCACTTATTGACGTCAAAACAAAGCAACACATTCTAATTTAAAGGAAACATATTAACCTTGTATGTGCATACATCTTGAATATAATCAGGATGTCTGCAAATACAAGTAGGAATGAAAAAAAAAAAAAAAGTTGATTCTACACCTGTTCGGAAATTGGGAGGCCTTCTCGAGAAGAACAGGCAAGAAACTCGAAAGGTCAAATTTTTTATCTCCTCTTTTAAATCGCCATTTACAATATTGGTTCTGTTACATAGTCATTGAAAGTTATAAAATACATTCAGTAAGTATGCTTACATACACTTAAAATGTCAGAAAAACATGATAAGCTTAACACTAAGCATTATACAATAAATTATGTTGTTACCAAACATGACATCTGATAACTAGTCTAGCTAATTCCATATCGTGTGGTCACTTAAATAATCATTCACTTTGTAATAACCTTTGTTCATGAGAGTCTTTTTAACGTGAACTTTAAATTTATGAATTGGTAAATCGGTGATACTCTGCGGAAGCTTATTATAAAATGCTACACACCTCCCTAGAAATGAACCACTAGTTTTATGAAGCCTGTAAGTTGCAACGGCAAGCTTATTTTTATTTCTTGTGTTTATATTATGGTAATCACTATTTTTAACGAATGTAGCATAATGCTTGTGTACATAAACTAAATTGTCATAAATATACTGACCGGCTAAAGTTAAGATATTAATTTCTTTGAACAATTCTCTAAGTGAGTCCCTAGCCCGTAAATTATAAATGGCGCGAATTGCTCTCTTCTGTAACACAAAAATTCTTTCAATATGAGCCGCCGAACCCCATACCAATAATCCATATGACATAATACTATGAAAATAACTAAAATAGATTAATCTCGCCGTTTCAACATTAGTTAAAAGCCTGATTTTCTTTACTGCGTACGCCGCCGAACTTAGTTTGCCAGCCAAGGATTCAATATGTGGGTCCCATTGTAACCGTGAATCTAAAGTAATGCCTAAAAATTTCGTGTTATTTACAAGGTCAACTACATCCTTATTCATATTTAAGTGGGTATCAATCTGCCTTACATTTGGCAAAGAGAATTTAATGCATTTCGTTTTCTTAGAATTCAATGACAAATTATTAGTTGTAAACCAGAACAGAACTATAGAGAGAGCATTATTTACATCGTCAGAGCATTGTTTCCCTCGGTCAACCTTAAACAATAATGATGTGTCATCTGCAAATAATACAGTCTCACATAAGTCTTTAATGTAATAAGGCAGGTCATTGATGTAAATTAAAAAGAGTAATGGACCCAATATTGATCCCTGGGGTACCCCCATAAGAATAGGTGCTAGTAAAGATTTTTTTATTCAATATTCATGAAGAGAACCGGTTTTTTCTGCAGTGATTTTTTATGATTGACGTTACTATGCGCCTTAAGGCAAAACGTTAGGTTTTCGAAGACTGGGTCTCGAAACTCTCGAACCATTGGTGCTCGAACGATCACCAATGGTTCGAGACTGGTAGTGTTTTATTAAGGTAGTGTTTTATTTGGGTGAATTCACCCAAATAAAACACTACCTTTCATTTCGAATATGATGCAAGTAAAACAAAACTAATACGGTTGTTTATTCTTCAAAATCTGCGTGGAAATGTCTATTTTAACCATAGATATAGAATGGAATAGATGGGCTATAAAAGCCGTCAAACATGAGGAAAAGAGATAAACTTATACACATTGCCAAAGGAAAAAAGAAGACGGCATCATTTTTTTTTGTCTTTGTCACCGTATATAGGTGAAACTGGTAGTGGGGATTGTTTATCACCAGCGTCTGGTGCTAAACAAATACGTGGATGAAATTTGTTGTGTGAAGTATAGCTCACTGTGCAATTATTTAACAGTTTAATTAGTGTAATTGTGAACTATTTGAACATTTAAATCTTGGTGCACTGCTCCGCTTTAGGTTGTAATAGTTATAGTGCTAGAAAACTGGAAAATATAACCTTTACAGGTAAGACCTAAATTGTGTCAATATTAAGCGCCAAAACTATTTTTTAAATTATAAATACAAGTTATATTGCAATATTTTATCCTTCTACTATGGTTCTCAATCATATTATGGGATTAAACATGAAATTTCAAACTAATTATAAGGTTACTATTAACCTAATAAGTTAAGAATGTCGCCATTCAATAAGGTCACCTATACAACCAACGCGTATAACATTTTGCCGGGTTATAATGATACCAGTCGCTACGACAATTTTTCCTTGATTCGTAGGTAATTTGTTACGTTAAAGGGAACTCACATATTAATTTTTGTGTTACATTAATATTGACATATTTAAGTATAAAATTTTGAGCATTTTAGATAACAAAGGTAATTCTTTTGAAGTGAAACTTTCTATTTGCTTGTTTGTCTGTATTTAACAGATTTCCTTCGGAGATAATTACTCGAAACAGTTGGGTTAAAGCTACTGGTCGATTGAATTGGCAGCCAACCAAGCATACCCGAATGTGTTCTAAGCATTTTGAACAACAGTGGATTCAGAAAAACAAAAAAGGCACTTTTCTTAGGAGTGGTGCTATTCCTAACTTTTTTTACAGGTCAGTAACTTATACATATTATATCTACAAAGTAAATACCCTATCAAGCCGAAACCTATATTTATTTTTCACAGACCCAACTATTTGTATAAGGGATTTCAAATATAATTTTACAGTTTTGGATTAATGACACCAAATTTTTTTATAAGAGTATGTTAACATGGGTAGGTACCAAATTCTTTTCTACTATTTTGAAATGGCCAAAAATATTATTAATGGTTAGATTTTGGACATTTCCTATTTATATAACAAGTCTGACCATAAGTACAGATACAGTTTACAAATTTCTTAATTATTATTTTTAATGTTGTAAAATTAGCACCTGCTTTTATTTTTAACCTGTATACATATTGTTTCAGGACGCATCGTTGTTGGGTTTCGGTTCAAATTTGAATACGCCCCGAAAGAGAAAAATGCGGCTTCAAATGCTGCGTTTGAAACAATCATCGAGGACATCAAGTAAAAAACTACGGGCAGTGCGTGAATCGCTTAGACGATTGGGAAAAAAAGTAGCCAAACTTGAAAATGTGTTAAGTGATTTGAAGTGTAAGTTAATGATGCAAAATGAGCGGTTGGACATTTTAGATACTGTAGGAGAAACCAATAGAGATTTTCTGAAAATATTATTAAGTACATACATTCCCTTTTGCACCAATGCTTAGAAAAATTGTTAATTAAATTTTTTTACTGAAGAGTTTACGCATAATCACTACCCGCTTTTGATGAAATGTATTTGTAAAAAATATTTAAATACGCGAATTCATTGCTAATACGCTGTATTCGATGACAATAACGGAGTTATTGAAATCTAATTTTAGAAAATGTTTATTTAAAATTTTATATTTATACATTTTCTAAATCTTCACATATATTTAGTAAATGTGTAAATATTGGATTTTAAATAAATTGCAGAGATAAAGAAAAAACAATGATATTACCCGCTGTATTCTTAATCGAGCGTCGATCTTCGCAAGGTACCTAGCTGGCAAAAGCTGGAAGTGAGTGGTCGCGGATCATACTCAGTGGCGAGCACTTGGAGAGGCCTATGTCCAGCAGTGTGGGCTGATGATGATTCCTAATATTTTTTGTTATATTTGTAAAGATGTTTACATAATAGCTTAAATAATTAAGTAAAATGTTTTAAAACTAAATATACTCGAGTAAATCCGAAAAGTGTAGTTTTATTTAAAAGTGTAAATAACTTTAGACTGCGAAGGTTGAATGAAGAATACAATAAAAATTTCGAAACTTCCTCCCACTTTTATTTTTTGAGACATATTGTTGAGCGAAGGGCGCTCATTAAAATGTCTCAATAAAAATACGTAGATCAACCAACCTTTTTACCACTATAAACATAAAGTAGGGTAAAACTTAAAGCAATACTGGTATACCCATCTACTTTAGGCAGGTATGACGTCATCTATGTCTGTCCCTTACGGGTATACGGTCACGTCCTATCTATTCATTCTTTATCTAAGATTTTAACTGATAGCGCCATGCTAGCGCATAAAAGTGATTTGAAAATCGAACGTTTGAATATAGACTGGGAATATGAATTTAGATTTTGTGGTCAAAAACTTTTTCGTTTAAAAAAGAAGAATCTATGTGCTAAAAATGATTACATGACTCTTTTGTCACGTCGCAATGTTCAGATTTCAAATTTTTGTAATTTTCGTTGCGTCATTTTGTAGGTATTAGATGTTGAATTGTTTTATAACAGTAGTAGATATTTTCCTACACTGAAGTGAGGTGAAAAGTTGTGTGTTGACCTCGGCTCGGCTGCAATAGTAGATTGCGTCACAAGGGGCCAAAATAATGTATTGAGGGCAAGAGCGATTGTTTGAATGCAGAGCGAAGCTAGAGTAGAATCCTAAGCGTTGCGAGGGATTCAAAGTACGTCGCTCGAGGTTAAATAATTTTAGTACCGTGTGGCACACTCTGCTTTTCATCCCCCTCTATAAGAAAAATAAATAAGAGATGCTTTTAGAAGTGATTAATATTTATATTTACATAACCAAATTACAAATTATCATAGGCTTTTAAATACTTTTCTCTTGATTTGTTTGGTAGTAAATTGTTTATGACAGTTTCTGCGTTTAATTTTACACTTTCTGATGTTAATATTACTTTCACTCCTAGGACTCATTTTTTATTTAATTTGTGGGAATCAAATTAAAATTATCTGTAATATATGATAATTTAAAAGGTAGGTAATAAAATTTCGAAATAAGAAGTTCCCGCGTATTTTTTATAATTTGGTCAACGCCGCGTCGGCAGGCGCGCTTTAACTCTTTAATTAAAATAGTGTTCCAAATTCATAACTCATTTTGTCACTGTTATTAAGTGCGCCGAAATGACCCATTTTGGTCGCACTTATCGAGGAACGCTTCGCCTCTCTTCGAATAGATGGGATGAATAGTACATTGTTCACTGCGGGACGAAAGTGACCGATTCCTAGCTCGGGAATATTGTGGCCCTCGGCTGCGCCTTCGTGCCACAAACTGCTCCCTCGCTAGTAATCGGACTTTCTCCCAAGTGCTACATAGTGCTTTATTCACTGGGTGCGAAGTACTACAATGTCAAAGCCATCTGCTTAGACTTAACTACCTAGGCCTTACTAATAACCATTGTATAAGCCTGATTTAGTTAAACAGTGTTTTGTCACGTTCACTCGAATGACATTTCAAATTCGAACAAAAGAGACAAAACACTGCTTAACTATATAAGGCTTATACAATGGTTATTAGTATGGCCCTTAATATTAATAATCGCATTATTACTCCTACAAAAAATAATTATAGCAGTTGTTGTATTGTAAATTGCAAGAATACTTACTGGCAGAAATAGTAAATGCAAGTTTCACTGATTCCCGACTACTAGGAAACTTCAACAACGCAAGAAATGGATAGGTGTCGTCAAGAGAAAAAAGTAATAAGCTCATTTGATAATATTATGGGTTGGCTTTAGTATCCTGCTGCACTAGTATTTGGCAAATTTTGGCTTCAATTGATAGACATTGATGCCCCAAATCATAATCTAAAAGCTTTTTGTGCGGAAAGCGTCGTTTTTGAAAAATCTTAATTTTGATTTTTGAGGTTAGTTGTCTGAAAAAAATTATATCTATCGAAAAAATAGCACAAATTAAGTATGTAAAAAAGAATCAGCACATGTTAATTATGGGTGTAATTTTTTTTCACCACCCAGAATTGACTCGGATTGCCATAAATATAGTTGGTTAGGCATGGACCTACAAAAAAATACGGACGTATTGTGGCATTAAACAAATGTGAAGCATGCAAGGTAAGACAATTTCATGTGTTTGTACACGACCTACACTCACACAGATATACCAGGTAAGAAAAAAAGCTGTCATTTTTCAAAGAACAAGACACGCACACATACAAATGTGCTGTCATTTGCATGCTTCACTCTTGATTCAACAACGCTCCGTCCGTCTTTTTTTCAGGTCCGTGTGGTTAGGTTGTTATTTTTTAAGACTACCCAAAACCGACACAGGGCACCTCAAACACAGTTGCAGCCTATCCGCAACTGTGTTTGAGGTGCTTTGTGTCGGTAAGTAAGTTACCTAATCTTTTTTATGACCAAAAAGGTATGTGTATAATTTCACGGTATCATAGTAATTTTAATATAAATTAAAAGATAGTTTCTAATTTAAATGATTCCTCACAATGCCTTTAAATTTTAAAATGACAGCCAACAGAGTTGCGGACGCTAGGTGGCGCTGAAGTCGTGCACACAGCCAATACCACACCTGTGAGGAACATAATTAAAATGTGTTTGATTGAAATTGTTTATAGAATTCTATTAGTATGAAAATATTATTACATTTGTATGGGTGTTATCTCAATATCACTTCCACTAGTAGAATTCGACATTTTAACTTTTATTACGTAATAAACTCACGTCGTAACAAAAAATTACCATACATAAATTCACAGATTTGAAGAAAAATTCGGGCTTCTTTTCTTTTTTTATGATAACAGAGATTTGAGATCATACAGCCATCTTGCAGCGCGGCAAAACTCAGTGCAGGTCGTGGTGAGTGGAGGGGCGCGTTCCCCCGCCTCCACCCCGCGGAGGCTCTAACAGGTTAGAAATGGAATTTAGTATAACTTTTCCTCCCGCTAAAACACGATAGAATTGGATTTTCATATAACTTTTCCTCCCGCTTATTTAGGTCGTAGAAAAGACTAACTTTCTCGTTCAATTTTGAGGGAATTATGACTGCTGTTCCGATCAGGTGTAGTATAAAAGTTATTTGCCTCTCGCGCCTTTGAATCACTAGTTACGCTCGGGATACTACTTTTAAACCACTCGCTTTGCCCGTGGCTCAAACTTAGAATCCTTCGCATTCAGCATTCGCGACAAAAACCAACTTTGTAGCCATGCATAACTTAAAACTATTGTAACTTATAAATTGTTTCGGGAACAAGTAATTACAGCAGCAGAATACACCATTTTTGTGTTATTTTATCGTCACTATGCATGTCAATGTTACTATGGTGTTGCTGATATGAAAATTCGCATTTCCCATGCTAGCATTATATAAAAGTAGGTATAATCATCATGTAGAATTAAGATAATATATTCATTTTTTCATGCACTTAATCTCATAGCAATCCTCGTGGCCAGAGACCGGAGTGAAAGGCGAGACGATAGTAGCTGCGCTCGTGCGGTTGGATGATGAAATTACCAAGTGTGAGAAGCCGCATCCAGCCGCGAGACTTGCTGTGGTCACGGCGGAGATGGAGAGTATTCAGCAGGTGGTATTGTTTTGTGTGAACGAGATCACGAGGTTGAACAACTGTCTCGTGTAACTAACCCTCCACCACCCATGGCCCTACTCAACCAATCCTGGTTATACTGGCCGAATCATCGGGAGATGCGCGCGGAACCTGCGAATCGCACTCTGCCGTGCCGCCCTTCTCGACTCCCTACAAATTATTTGTAATTGTACTTCCTCTGTCCCTGCGTCCCGTTCCTCGTAACTATTAAACGAGAATAAATGACGATCTGCATTGGATTTATCGCTACAATGAGCAGCTCCACTGTGAAAGAACACTGCAGAAGGCCGAGGCCTAACAATGTCAAATGCACTTGAACGCCCATAGACTGCAGACAGTGTTTCTTATGTATACCATAGGTACATTAAAATTTTTAAAGTCAGGAATACCAAAGCGTACAGGATTTTTTGATTAAAAGTGCAATAAGAGTGTAAGAATAGCACTCCAAAAGCATGCGAGGCATAAACACTGCGCCGAGTTGCACGGGGCATTTATAATTATAACTAAAATGCAATAATGGAAATACCAGTGCGTTGCAGACACTGTGCTCTGTACAACACAGACCTTTTTAAATTAATGCGAAAGCCAATCAAATCAAGCAAATCAATGATTCAGAGCGTCGTCTGCTCTCTTCTTAACAGAGTTTCTTAAATAACACCCTATAGTAGAACCCTGTGGAACACAGGCTGTTAGAAAATAATTAAAAACTAGCTGTGCCCGTGAACAACGTTTCGCTTATATTTTTTGGATGGGGATATCTTAACTTCCTGTGAGAATTCTGAAAAGTCCTTCCTTAGTTGTCATTTACATAAGCCAACGAGCCCCTGTATTAAATTTCTATGCTTCTAGGTCCATTAGTATGGGCTCTAAGTTGATATCTCAGGCAGTCATTCACCAAAGACAGATGACAAAATGAAATAATATGAGATTAACATTTTCTTTCGTATTGCAGCCAATACTTATTTTATGGATGTTTGTAATGATAGATCGTAGGTGTAACGAGAAATTCTTTAAAGTTCTTTAGCATTTTATAAGATTGAATAAAAAAAAGTCCAAGAAAATATAAATTTTGCTACGGTTGGTTACTAGAAAACAGGACACTCGAAGCCCCGCCCATGGCTTTCGCCACAGCTAAACCGCTGTCTAGTGTAGAAAACAAGAAAATGTTTCTTTAAAATCGTTTGGAAAAAACAATTGATTTACTATAATAGTGAATTACGATATAAGTGCTTTATGGTGGTTATAACTAACGAGGCGGAATTTCAGCCCGAGCCGAAGGCGAGGGCGTAATAGAGCCGAGTGTGTATAACCAATATACGCACGTATATCGTACAACGTTTTCAACACACCTGTGAGGAAAAATACTTAATAAACTGAATTTTTGGATTAAATAACACAAATCATTGTTAATTTGCAGACAAAACTAAAAATGGTATGAAAATAATTTAAGTGTTTGAAAAATCAATGTACTTCGTTGATGTCTTTTATATTACCTCTAGCTTTTAATAAAATATACCACATTACTGCCGCGGTCGGCAGTGCAGCATTGCCGGACTCTATGACGCGTGCCTCGGCTATAACACACTCGTATTTTATGAGCTGCTTTATGTATCTAAAACCGGTTAAAGTAGAGTAGACCCACTTTAAGAGCAAGTGTGCTAGAACTTTTATAGAACTTTAGCAATGCCATATAATTTATGGATTCAGTCATAATGTCCATATATGGTTAGTTAGTTATGGTTAGTTATAGCTTTTGTACTACGACTTGTTCAGGATCTCGTTGCCTTCGCTAAGTACCTACTTAACATTTTTACTAAACTGTGTATTTTTATTGAAGGAAATAAAAACATTCGAAGAGTCCACAAACACGTCCGGCATGAATAAAGATGCTTATGCAAAGACGTTACACCAGGTAAGTATTTTTTAAAGATCTGAACAATGCCACGCGAGCCAACATCTTTCTTAAAAGTTATGTTAATAATAAACAAAACTAAGTCTCCCCCCCAGCGCCCCACCAGGCGAAGCTTTAGAGGGGGGAGTAATTCTGCTTTTACATTTGTATCCGCTTTGGGAAGTGGAGTCCCAGTGCGACTACAGCTAGTGCAGGAGAGAGTACACACAGCTCTTAATATCCTCACCTTGCCGAGTCGCAAAGTGTTTCCTCACGCCTCTTTTAAGCATCCAGGGTTGTAAGGAGTGAACACCTGTGCTGGCAGTGTTCTATTTTTTTACTGTGCGACATAGAAATAAGTCGCTAAGTTTCTTAGTTCTCGTTGGAATCGTAGCCATAGAAAGTCGGTGACAACGTGTAGACCTAAAAGGGAAAGGACGCTTTTTTTTATAAAAAACACTAATATCATGGAGAGTACCTTAAAGATAGTAGTGATAGTGACCAAAGTCACAGAGTCTATTTGTCTATTGCTGTTCTACATCAAATCCAAAACGTTCGTGATAGTCCTACTTCGAATGATTGTGTTGTGATATGCATGACCATATCAGCGACTATAACCAAAATATTGTTGGTCATTGAATGATTGAATATTTTTTTCCAGCTCTTTGTCAGTCTAGATATCTACAGAAGGCCGATGTTAGCTTCAGAGAACGAAGATTTCATTGCAAATGTTAATCGTAAGGTAGGATAAAATTAACAAGGTATATTTAATTGCTATACACAGTATGATACCATATATATGATGTGTGTGTTATTTAAATAAAATAAGGATTTATCATTTAATTTTCTAAATTGTCTTGACATGATGACGTCTTTATAGGAAATGCGTCGATTGGAATTGAGTTGGCTGCGCACGCGCTACTCGGAGCTGCAGCGCGAGAGACGCACTCTACATGCACAGATTTTACGCACACGATCATTATACTCTCAGTCACAACAGTTGATTGGTAATTAAAAGCACATAATAGTTATACAATGAAATGATTTATATATAAACAATGATATAGCCTATAGCCTTCCTCGATAAATGGACTATCCAATACAAGATTTTTTTCAATTTGAATCTACTGATTCAATTTGGAAATACTGATTCATGAGATTAGCGCGTTCGACCAAACAAACAAAAACTCTTCAGCTTAAAATATTAGTAAGCAAGTAAGTAAGTATAGATTTACGCTTATAGCTTAACATGTGCTGTAAGACAGTATTTCTTACCAGATTTAGAGATCCTGTCTACTTGACTATTTGCTATTTCAATTTGATTTCTCCACGCGTTCTCGCGACAGACGGGCAGGCGGACAAAAAATTAATTAATAAGTACAAGGGTTCCGTTTTCTCCTTTTGAGGTGCGGAACTCGAAAAATGGGAAGGAATAATTATTTTGGTGTACAGAAAGCCTGTGGAAAGGGAGCAGCCGGCCCGGCACGCCGCTAGAGGGCGCGCTGTCGCGTGCGCGCGCGCTGCGCGACGCGCTCGCAGGCGTCGGGGCGCGCCTCCGCGCCGCCGTTGAGTACGCGCACTCCGCAGTGCGCCTGCTCGACGACGCGCTACCCGCATGGAAGCTCACCAACGTTGGCAAGTACGCACCGCATTCACAGCTGGGCCACGCAGCTCACTCATATCAAGTGTACGGCCCAGGAGAGCTATTTTTGAATTACGTATGCGGCTTCGAAATCACCGATGTGACTAATAATCACCGATTTTCAATAATTCTTATTTTTGAATATCACTCATGTGACTACCTTAGTCACGGATGTGATTTCATTACGAGTGCCCTCACCCACTCGTAAACAAGTCATAACTGAGAAAACGTTATCTGTGTTTTGTTTAGAGAACATATTGACAAGTTTGAAGTTGATGTGTGTTGATTTTGAGTTGGATTTAAAATTTTTAAAATTTCTCAAATAAGTAAATAAATAAGTTTGAAATCTTTTAAATTTGTGTCACAAACAAATTTAGACCACTATTTTCTTATGTTTTGGCCTAGTTGTAATGACTTTTTAGCCGATAATAACCGGCATATACCTAAAACGGCTACATTCTGCGGGGAACCGAACCCGGCGACTAGAGACCTGAAATGGTGGTTTTTGGAGGCGAACTACTCTTAAACTAGCCGGTAAAAAATTCTACAAAAAATATATTTTACGCTTTGATATGTGCCCTATAAACTGTACATTTGAAAAGTTTTAAGTATATTAAATAGTGGGCAAAAAAAATTTTTGAAATGAGTCTGTTTTCAAATTTAATTTCCGAACTGCTCCTAAACTACAAATGATATGTTTATGGTTGTTGATAGACCTAAATGTAAATTAATTACTCTTGAAACTGTACATTTTTTATTTTAAAATAATTATTAGTTTTCACAAAAATATTTTTTTATCACTTGCACAGCAAACCGTCGTGAACGGGCGACGAGAATCAGTGTAGCGCTGACATTCAAGGAGGAAGGCTGCGCACTGCGCTGCCGCCATCCACTTGTTACGCGAAATCGTAAAATCGATTGCTAGGGTGCTTACACTTCTCACATGCGATGATAGTGAATACGATACGCGCTTCTTTAGTCAAGACGTGTAATTTACTTCTTGTGTGCGAAATGACGCTTTTTGTGATTATAAGAACAATTTAGTCTAAGGCAGTCTAGAAGTATGCGAATTAGAGATCCCGAATATAATAGAATAAGCTATAAAAAAACAATAGTGACTTTACATCTCATTTCACAATTTGGCAACGTACACTGTGGTTCTTGTGGGGGTTGCAGTTTTGCTGCGAATCTCACAGGAGCCACATGTATTATAGGTAACTGTTGCCACTTACCAACAGGTGGGCAGTTTGCTTGTTTGCTCACTTATCGCAATAAAAAAAGTTGCGTTGAAGAGAAGGCATAATCAAGACGAAAATACACCTATTGAAAAAAATCAGGAAATGAGCAATAAAGCCATTGAAGAAATAAATAAATAAAAAACCGGCCAAGTGCGAGTCGGACTCGCCCATGAAGGGTTCCGTAGCAGCAAGTAACATAATATAAAAGTTCTTGCAGTTCGTTGTAACTTTGATCGATGTTTTAATAATAGTGTATTTTTTTAAATTCAGTTATTGATAAGTAAACATTATAATTAGGTACCTAAATGATGGGATTTTTATTATTAGAAAATAATGGTTCACGGTTTATGCATAAGGTTTATGTTTATGAAATTAAATGTTTTTTTTATTTGAGTTCATTGAATAAAAGATAAATTGCAGTTTACGATTTTTGACGTATTAAAAAAACTACTTACTAGATCTCGTTCAAACCAATTTTCGGTGGAAGTTTGCATGGTAATGTACATCACATATTTTTTGTAGTTTTATCATTCTCTTAGAAGTTACGTGACGACACATTTTACCACTTTGGAAGTGTCTCTCGCGTAAACTATTCAGTTTAGAAAAAAAAATGATGTTTGAAGCCTCAAATAGATACCCCATACGTATGGGTTTGATAAAAAATGTTTGAGTTTCAGTTCTAAGTATATGGAACCCTTAAAATTCATTTTTTTTTTGTGTGAAAATCTTAATGCGGTTCACAGAATACATCTACTTACCAAGTTTGAGCAGTATAGTTCTTATAGTTTTGGAAAAAAGTGGCTGTGACATACGGACGGGCAGACAGACAGACAGACATGACGAATCCATAAGGGTTCCGTTTTTTTCCATTTGGCTACGGAACCCTAAAAAGCGAAGGGTAGAAAACGAAGAGACAGAAAGTCACAATACCGAATTTGTTAGTCCTTTACGTGAAAGGTTTTTCGGAATTTTAATATTTATGGATAATTAAATGAATAAAGTATTTTTTTATTCTTGAATTTTTCTTTCATGGACATACAGAAAGAAAGACATTTTCATTACTTTTATGAGAAAATCGTGAGTTGAGCCGAAACCTACCCGTGTTAACAGGGTCATTAAAAAATTATGGCGGCATTGAAAAATCGAAATTGTAAAATTAATTTTGAAATCCCGCATACAAATAGGTCTACCTATACAATTTCGAATTTTCAATGACGCCATATTTTTACATGACTACGTTAACATAGGTAGGTTTCGGGTTGATAGGGCATTGACCAAACACGGTGTATAATATAGTTTAAGCTCACGATTTTGTCATAAAACTAATGATGTTTGTCTGTCTGTCTTTTTGTATGTCAATGAACACCTTGGTAAATATACATTTGACTGCCCCCTTGGCTAAGCTGGGTTCGATTCATCAGCATGACCATTTTATTATTCAAACTGACTGACTGAACAACTTGAATGAAGTTACTTTTTTCATAACTATACCTGTAACACATCAATAATGTGCTATTTTAACTCAGGATTGTATACATATAAATAAAAAAACAAGATTTCCGAAAGTGGTCACTTACATAAACAATACTAGCTGTGTCCGCGAACTACGTTTCGCCATATATTTTTTCCCGTTTTTACAAAATTTTTCATTGATGCCCAGCTCCTATTAGTCATAGCACGATGTTGTTGATGCCTTCCTCGATAAAAGGGCTATCCAACACAAAAATAATTTTTCAATTTGAATCAGTAGTTCTTGAGATTAGCGCGTTCAACTAAACAAACAAACTCTTCAGTTTTATAATATTAGTAAGTATAGATTTAAAAAGTTATTACTACATTTGAAAATTGAACGCTTTAGCTGAAGAATACAATTTGCTTCATTTGACTGTCAATTGTTTTCACATTGTGGCGTCACCGCTGAGGTTCAACTCCAATCCAGTTCTAATTACAATTCAACTTTGGACAAAATTGGTAACGCGCTAGTTTCTACATGAGAGTTGAACCGCAAGCGAAGCTGGGTCTAATTTGGAGCTCTAGAGATAACAGAGAGAAAGAGAACAGAAAAACACTCAACATTGATAAAAGCCAAACTTCAATCCAAAAAAGGAGCGCCACATGAACTTATATTTTGACAGCAGTTTCGTACCAATATCAATCGGGTTGTGTTTCAATCTCCTGTCAAAACATTACCGCGATACGAACGATCATAAATGTTGTAGTTTAGTCGTAGTTAAATTCCAATTCAACTACATTTATTTATCGCTATTAGTCCCCTGACCTGCACCATGTGACTTTTTTCTGTTCCCAAAAATCAAGAACCAATTACGCGTTCAACGATTTTCATCACCAGAAGAGACTGTATTTTAAAAAAAACATGTTTGACCATTAGTAGTATTTTTTATTACTGATTCCGGAAACTTTTAGTGCGCCCCACGTATTATTGCATTGCATAGTCCCAAAAAATGTAACACTGACGTACACCCTACTGTTGATATTTAGATGCGAGGTGACGGCGGGTGGCGCGGCGCGAACACTAGGCCACGCCCGTACGCTCAAGGCCATTGGCGGCTATAGGGGCCTTATGTTGGCAGCTCTGAGTTCGACTTTCAAAAATAGGATGTTTAGGAATTCGTGACCTCAAAGTCATCGCTGACTATAGTCAGCGGTGATTTTTAAATCGCATACGTAATTCAAAAATAGGTCTCCTGTTATTACTGCTCAATCTCGTGCGGTTCGAAGACACCTGTCTCTCTAAAAGGAATTTTAATACGTAGCCAGTGAGTTGCCGAGCTACTAGAAATGTGAGATAAGTTACAATACAAGATCTTTATCTTAAATTTTCTAACTTTCAGCCTTTTCAGTTAAAAATTTCGCACCCAATTCAATTTGATTAATGTTTGTGTTTTAGGTAGCTAGGTAAGTTTCTGAGTATTTCTAATCGGATGCGAATAGCCGTTTGACAAGCTATGCTATACACGGTTACTTTTTTACCCCGGATAATTCAAGGGAGAGTATAATAGAATGATTTAAACTTTATTAAGAATGAAATAAATAATAAAAAATATTTTTTAGAAAATTAATATAAAATTTAAAAAGTTAATTAATTTTATTATTAGGTAATGTTAAAATCATTCTTCTACCGTGTCCTGAAGCGTCCCCTAAATTATTTGGGGTGATAAAAAACCGTGTATATCTATGGAGCGGTCAGGAGCGGGTGGGAGCGCACGCTGGCGTGCGCGGACGCGTGCACGCTGCTGGTGCAGGCGCGGTGCCTGGAGCGCGGCGCGCGGCGCGTGCTGTCCGCGCCGGCCGCGCCGCGGGCCTCGCGCACCCTGCGGCTCGCGCTCGACTACGCGTTCACTGACATTGTGCACGATCGAAAGTAAGCGCCTTATCACACTGCCGCCCTATTTTGTTTTTAGGAGGCGATTTCTTGTTACGGATTCAACAAGGGGCCGCGGCTGACGAGGCCCCCCCAAGGATATGCCATTGGACTCGGGTATAAACCCCGTACCCTGCTAAAACCCCTCCAGATACTTCTACCTCCGTAGGGACACAATCGGGATCGGCGTTAGCCATTCCCCGATTGCGCCCCCATCACACTGCCGCCCTAGACAAATGACACACGTTAACTTTTCCGCAGTCGTTCTACTGAAAAAATGTATGGAAATATAATAAGCCTGTGACAACCTCACGCTATTTTCTCCGCAGCTAATGTCATCTCCATACATTTTTTCTGTGGCACGACTGCGGAAAAATAAGCGTGTGGCGTTTGTCTAATGAACAACGAACACGCCGCCATTGTGTCTAAGTAATGCACGCCGCTGATACGCTTAGCGAAGACGTCGGGGACGTAAGGTCAGCTAAAATTGTTTGAAAGATTTACTGTTATCAAGTATTTTGTTGAACGAAGTTAGGCATCGGGTTGTTTGTTAACGAACAGTAAAAGGTATGTAGAATACTCGACCTTTTTTTTTTTTTTTTTTTTTTTCTCGGGGGGAAATGCGTAACCGCACGGGTGGCTCAACTCAAGATCTCACGGCTTTTGACGGCAATTCAGTCCGAGACTTGGCAGCATTTTTTTAACATGGAATGTTTTCGATGGGATCGAATTATCACTAACTGAAAACGGTAACATTTACTCAATTCATTTGTTGCATTCCTCTTGAATGAACTCCCCTTTAGTGCTTAATAGAATATAAAAAAACCGGCCAAGTGCAAGTCGGACTCGCGCATGAAGGGTTCCGTACCATTGACTAGGTAAACAACAGCAGGTACACAAATTTCATATTTATTATTAAAGTAAACATACAATTAACTATTTTGTGAATATTACAAGTGCCTACCTGTTACCATTTATTGATATCGAGCAAAATAAGGGCAAAAAATGATTACCCTCTAAAATCATGCTGTTTATAATGCTGAGCGTTAATAATAATAATAATAATCATATATTTGTAAAATTATTGCATTTATATTTGTTAGATAATGAATCCACTCGGCATCGCGCTGAATCAATTCACGGATATTGCTGGTAGTTAATTAATATAATTATAGTTCTTAAAAAAGCTATTAATTAACAATAAATGATATCCTTTTCGTTTACTTATTTTAATGATGACGTTTGTATATTGTTTGTTTTAGGTACCAAAGAGCCACAGAAATATTCATGCAGTTCAAAGAAGCACTTATACAATTGATCAATTCTATTCATCAGGTGAGGAAAATACGGTCAAATACCTACTTAAATCGATCCAACACAATCCACTCTTACAGGTTTATAATTTACTTTTTTTTAAATTGCTTCAATTGACAGACAAGCGATTTAGTTAAGGTTGTGAATTTTCAAACAAAACCGAATTAAACATACCCTTCACGGTTCAATTCTTAACTGAATCGCTGTCAAAAGGAGTGCTCAATCTGAATCCCGTAGATGCGGTGTCGTAGTTCGAATTAACGATACCACAGTTTTACAAAGCATTGATTAAATTGTGACGATACCACGATACTACTGAATTTAGTCCCAAACTGAACCGCAATAAACATGAATGAATGATTGTAAATTTTATTTACATGTACAAGACACACAACACATATAAAAAGTAAAATTCCAATAAAACAATCAGAAGCACTGAGGGGGGACGGGATATTTACATTACAATACATTTCTTAGCATAATGGAGTGTCTCACAACTGCATGGGAAGGAAGACCAGTTCGGTTTAAAGTCAGACGAAAAGCTGGCACCGTTCTTCAACTGGCACCTAATAGTAAAAACAACTGTTAAACGACGCCAACAAGTACAGATCGACAAGGTTAATTCTTTTTGAATGCGATCAAAATTAGAACTATATCTATGAAAAAAAAACTTCTTCTTGATAGATTGTTAATTTATTTATGATAGTTACAATAAAGTCAATATTGTTGATAGTATTGTGTGTGTACGTTTCGATATTAATCTCTATTGTCTACTAACTTGAATGTCAATATTATTGTATGTGTGCGTGCGGCTAGCCAAAGATGGTGGTAATGGTAAGGCACCAGGACCGAAGACATTTTCATCAGCTAGATTTTTTTATAGCGGGAAATCTATTACGATATCAAGCGGTTAAATTGATTAGACCCCCCATTTGAGTATGCTGTAGGACTCCGGTCTACTAGCGAGCATTTCGGTGGTGTCCTCATATAAGCCTCATATCGTCGGCGGGCTGTGAAAAGCTCGTAAGTCGTTCTTTTAGTTGTTTTTTCGCGAGAAAACCTCGTAATGTAAACAAAGCTCGAATTCGGCAAAAACGGAAATCCACTGTTTAACTTGGTTTGTAATAAAAATTTCCACTGTGCCTTTTTTATCTCCTGTAAAATTTGGAGAGAAAATGCACATGCGAGGTTTTCACAGCCCGCCGACGATATCCAACTACCTCCCTCCGGAATCTCACCCCGATGGAGATAACGTTCGGGATCGGAAGGTGCTAATTCACTGAACACTGTTTGAATTAGATGCAAATGATGACTTTTCATGGTTTTCATACAGCAAAAGAGTTTCGTTTGTTTTTGACAACAAGACGTTAAGGGTGAAATGACGTGAATCTCATGTCATTAAGTAACGTCACATTGGTTATCTGTTTTGATAACACTAATTGATTTCCAATAACATTCTGAACTAAACTACAATAATTGCAACTAATGTTCAGATCAACGGCTAAAATACTTAGTAAACGTTTGTTTCGTTTTACACAAAAGCGGTTAAAGGCTACGCAAGATGTAGAGATTTTCATCAACGGGACTTCCGTTCATGTACCCGGTTACTTTACCATTATTCAAGCCCTACGTAGAGAACGGGTGACGATTCCTTCGTTTTGCTACCACGAGCGTCTCTCGATCGCAGGAAACTGCAGGATGTGTCTTGTCGAAATTGAAGGCATGTGGAAGCCCCAGATATCGTGCGCTATGCCCGTAGCCAAAGGCATGAAAATACGAACAAACTCACCAGTTGCCTTGAGGGCTCAAGAGAGCGTGCTAGAATTTCTTCTAATCAACCACCCACTAGATTGCCCGATATGTGACCAAGGTGGCGAATGCGATCTTCAAGACTTGTCTATGAGATTTGGTAACGATCGATCGAGATTCACAGACATTCATTTCTCCGGCAAACGTGCAGTTGAGGATAAAGAGTTGGGTCCTCTGGTGCGATCCGAAATGACGCGTTGCATTCACTGTACACGTTGCATAAGGTTCGGCATGCAAGTTTGTGGTGTAGAGGTTTTAGGCACAGCCGGACGTGGAACTGACATGCTTGTAGGCACGTACGTTGACAAAATGTTTCTGTCAGAATTGTCTGGTAATGTCATAGACTTGTGTCCCGTGGGGGCCTTGACGTCCAAACCATATATGTTTAAGGCACGACCGTGGGAGGTGATGAGGACTAATTCCATCGATGTCACAGATGCAACGGGGACTAATATAGTTTTAAATCATAGATATAATAAATTACTTAGAGTTCTCCCTCGTGAGCATAAAGAAATAAATCAAGAATGGTTATCAGATAAAGGGCGGTGGGCGATTGATTCTTTGGAAATGCAGAGGCTCGTTAGCCCCATGCTCAAAGTTGAGGGATGCTTACGTACAACAGACTGGAATACTGCCTTGAAAATGGTAGCAAAAGTTATAAAATGTGCTCAGCCCGAACAAATTGTAGCTATTGCGGGCCCCCATACTAATGTCGAAACATTAGTGGTATGCAAAGATTTTTTGAACACTATTGGCTCGGAACATACCTACATTGAGCGAGGAATGTGTCACACTATGTCGAATTTTGATTTCAGAGCAGGTTATTCACTTAACATAAACATGAAAGATGTAGCCGAAGCGGACAAAATATTACTTATTGGCACCAATCCAAGATTTGAAGCACCTATTTTAAATGCTAGAATTCGACAAGCGTTCGTATCGAATGAATGCGATATTTATGTCATTGGTCCGGAATGCGATTACAACTATCATGTTAATTATTTAGGCTCTAGCATTAATGCACTAACGAAGGCAGCAGAGGCGATGAAAGGTGCAAAAAAACCGTTAGTATTTATTGGTATTGCGCAAGTCGAGACTGCAAACGGAGGTCACATCATGCAAAAGATGAAACCTTTGATGAACGCTTTAAATGCCCCTACAGATTGGAATTGCATTAACTTCATAACAAGCGAAGCCAGTTTTGCCGGTGCTTTAGAGGCTGGTTGGAGAGCAGGCGGTAAGGAAGCAATTCAATGTCTGAACCCGCAGGTCTTGATTTCGTTAGGAGCAGACGAAATATTTTATGATTGGACGCCTACGGAAACTTATGTTATTTATATCGGATTTCAAGGTGATCGCGGGGCTGAGTCAGCGGCTACGGTCTTACCTGGGAGTGCATATACCGAAGCAGGTGGAATATACTTGAATATGGAATGTCGGGCGCAAGTTGCACTGCCTGCCGTAACTCCGCCTGGGCAAGCACGCCATGACTGGAAAATAATTCGGGCACTAGCTGAATACAGCGGCGTTTGTCTCAATTACTCCGGCTTAGATGCACTGTATTGCAGACTTGGCGAAGTTAGTCCTAATTTTGTCCATCACGGTGTTTATCAGGAGAAGCTGTTTACCGACCTGGTTCTATCTCTCGCAAACGTTAACAGCTGTTGTGAAGTTGGACCGCTGGAAGTAGATATGAAATCCTTGGCCGACTATTTTTGCTCTGATGTATTTACTTATAATTCACCCACAATGGTCAAAGCCCAGAAAGCCGCTACGCAATTTGCTACTTCCTCGTATGCTGTTAATTAGGATGTTTCGATAATAATAAATGTACTTTATGACCTATACCATTTTTTTTGCGAAGAGTCGCATCTGTATTTTACAAAAGAGTGCAGTAGCCTATTGTACCTTTTTTCACCATGAGGCCTTCTTTGATTGGAGGTTAGTAAATATGTACGAGTAAAATAGCGAACATTCTCCAGATTAATTTACCATAGAGTTGGTAAATTAATCTGGAGTTATCTAAAGTCTCTCTCTCGAATTATGTTTTGATAAAGTCATTACTTCTTATGATGTTACTAGATATACTATACCTAAGATCAAGACTTAACAACCATGATTGCTTAGAGCAAAGTTAAAACGATATTGAAACGGCCGTGTCCTCGTGGTCCGCTGTTGCAGGGTATGGAAGAAAGCGGTCATTGGTGAGGGGCAATCTATTTAATTTTAGCTGTCTGTCTAAACTAAACAGCAAAATCGGTCAAGTGCGAATCGGACTCGTGCACCAAGGGTTCCGTACAAACCTAAGTATACAGAAGTACTTTTTTAATACCCCGGATAATTTAAGGGACGTTTCAGGTCACGGTAGTAGAATGATTTAAACATCAATAAAAAGTGACTCACTCACCTATTTAATTTTATATAAATTTTCTAACATATCCAAAAAATACTGCACTAACAGTGCAGTATTTCTTTCATTTTTTTATTTTCCTTTAAAATTCCTTCAATTATCCGGGGTGATAAAAAAGTTACCGTGTATTTCTTCATATTTACTATTTTCAGTTTTTTTTCTTTACATGACGTGCTGTGCTATGCTATATACAGAATAACTTTTTATCACCCCAGAAATTTTGGAACGCTTCAGTAGACATTAATTATTAAATAAATAAATAAAAATCTTTAAAAATACTGCACTAAACTAGTGCTATATTTTTTGTATATTTAAGAAAATTAAATAGGTGTTTTTTTATTCGTCCCTTAAATTTTCCTGGGTGAGCAATAAGTACCTAACCTTGTATAAGACCTTGTTTCTTGACTTTCATGATTCCAGGTCAACGGGAAGTACCCTATAGGTTTTGATTTCCTTGTGAAATCGCAAAATTTGTGAAAATATGCGACAAACCGGACATATCTTTGATCACGTTGACTTACAAGCTAACAATACACATAATTCTAACTATTATACTATAACCCTATTCTGTTAAATGTCATAAATTACTCATAGGTAATGGATCAACTTTCATATTTTAATTCGATAAAAACTATTTTTTAGTGGTCGATCTTATTAATCTTCCTGAGTGCTGTTCGATCCACTGCTGGTGGAGCATATTAAGAGACGCAAGTATCACAGGATCCACTCAGACCAATGGTGGATCACAGTGAACTTCAGCGTTCTATTGAATCCACTGGTGGATCGAGATGGTGGATCCAAATGAACGAGGGAATATGTAAGATTGTTACTGTAGGTACTGCAGTGCATTCGGTTGAAAGAGCGGGTCTCTTTTAATACAAGTTTTTTACTTAAAAGATGAGACCTGCTGCACTTATAATAACTCTTTGTGATTAATGCAATAAAAAATTTATTAAGTATTTAAAATTTATTATTATTTATTTACTTACAAGTATGTTTACTTAAGAATTTGGTATTAACAGTTTGATATCTCTATACGCGTTCCCGAGAAAAGGAGTCTTAATTGACAGATAGACGGACAACGAAGTGATCCATATAAGGGTTCCGTTTTTGCTTTTAAGGTGCGGGACCCTAAAAAAATAATGTGTCCAGCTCACAGTGAACTTGTTAAATGAAGAATATTTGCAGGTGTTGCTGAATAATTTGGAGAACTTGTCCTTGGCTGAGAAGGACGTGTCGAAGTACCGGCAGGAGCTGCGCGCGGCGCGCGTCAACGCCATCGTGCAGCGCGGGCTGGCCGACCTCGCGTACAAGCCGGACGCGCTCACCAGTTTGAAGGCGCAAATAAAGTAGTTGTTACATGATAAGTCTTTATTTTGACACGCGTATATCAACATTGGAACGATCTAGCGCCCTGACTCGAGTCATTCGGTATTCTTTGTATGAAGTTCCCTAATGCAATGTCAGGGGAGTTTCACTCCGCAGTTTAGGTATGTTTGGCCGGCGCACCGGCGCGGCGGCGGGGCGGTCGATATGGCTAAAGGTTGCCGCTCGGCTCGTACGCTGGCCGCGTCGGCGTCGCATGTAATACCGGCTCCAGACTCACGCGAGAAGTCTCGCCGAGAACTTGCGCGAAAACCGAGAAGGTATCCACACTCAGCGATCTTCTCATTTACATTCTCGGTCGTGATCCGGAATGGACGACAGTGCTACTGCCTTAGTATTGTGTGCGTTAGCACATTATAATCTCGTTAACACGAAAATTAAAAATAATATTAAGAAAAAAAGGCTCAAACGATGGTGGTTATTGACAAAGTACTTTTTTATACAAAACGTTTTGCTTCCCACAAAATGGGCTCTGTGTGAAAATATTATTTAAACTTTAACTCTGTTTCATTTTTCCACATTTTTTAGTCGTATGTCTAAAATTACTGAACTAAAAAGACTAATGAAATATCTCAAAACAATTAAAATCTTCGTGAATTTAAATTATTTTCTTAATGATATTTATCACAAATTATTTTGTTAAGCACTGATAGCACAGATGAGAGACTATGTTAAATGAAAGAGTATACAATAACTGTGAAGTTATCTAAATGATACTGATATGCATCAGACACCACAAAGTATTTTTTTTATAAAATAATTGGCACGAGATAACATGCGATCTACGCCACGGTCGCAGTCGCACTGAGAACAAACGAGAATGTGATACCGGCTCCAGACTCACGCGAGAAGTCTCGGCGAGAAGTCTCGCCGAGAACTTGCGCGAGAACCGAGAAGCTATCCACACTCAGCGATCTTCTCATTTACATTCTCGGTCGTGATCCGGAATGGACGACAGTGGTACTGCCTTGGTATTGTGTGCGTTAGCACATTATAATCTCGTTAACACGAAAATTAAAAATAATATTAAGAAAAAATGGCTCAAACGATGGTGGTTATTGACAAAGTACTTTTTTATAGAAAACGTCTTGCTTCCCACAAAATGGGCTGTGTGTGAAAATATTATTTAAACTTTAACTCTGTTTAATTTTTCCACGTGTTTTACTCGTATGTCTAAAATTACTGAACTAAAAAAAGACTAACGAAATATCTCAAAACAATTAAAATCTTCGTGAATTTAAATTATTTTCTTAATGATATTTATCACAAATTATTTTGTTAAGCACTGATAGCACAGATGAGAGACTATGTTAAATGAAAGAGTATACAATAACTGTGAAGTTATCTAAATGATACTGATATGCATCAGAAGCGATAAGAACGCAGAACGGCGAGAAGTCTCGCCGAGACTTCTCGCGTGAGTCTGGAGCCGGTACCACGGTCGCAGTCGCACTGAGAACAAACGAGAGTGTGATAGTGTTCTCTTTTCTCGCCCGAGAAACCCTTTGAAGCGGGCAAAAAACCGACACCGATCGGAGAACAGGCGAGCCCGAGAACGAGAAGCCGAGAAACCCATCACATTCACGCTTCTCGGGCGTTTTCGACGGTTCTCGGCGTGAGTCTGGAGGCGCTTTAATAATTTAGATTTTTCTCGGTAACTATAACTGCATATCGGTGAGTGGGAACCCTGCGTTCTTATCGTCAAATCGGTATTGGGTCAGCGACGCGTAACGGAATTGGAACACTCGTGCCATGCAATAAATTTCAATTTCCCGTGCAGTCAGATGAAGGTCGTAAGAGTAGGTGATCCTTATGTACTTTACATCTCTCATGTTCGGTAAGTAGGTCCTTATTACCCCCAAATGGGGCTTGTAGGTGACCAATTAGCGCTCTAGGGTAATAATGTAGCTAGAAATTAAGGCTGTAAGTAATTTATTGCCAGTATGATGGTTAGATGTACGCGAACTTTTTGAAATAGTGAAGGGTTTTTATAATTACTTACCGCCCTAGGGCTTTCCAAGCTACTTTATTACCCTAGAGCGCTAATTGGTCACCTACAAGCCCCATTTGGGGGTAATAAGGACCTACTTACCTCACAATCGAGATGTAAAGCAGAGTAGTTAGCTCGGGTGTAAGCACCAATTGCACCCTCGAAATATAGGCGCCCTCGCTGCGCTCGTGCGCCTAATTATCTCGGGCTGCAATTGATGCCTTACAGCCCTTAGCTACTAATCTACTATTAGTACTATTATTTATTCAGTGGCAATGTCTCGGGACAACCTCGCGAACCTCGAGCGGTTAGTAATCAACTCTCAGTTCCCGCGCTTACTAACCGCGTAAACATTGCGCTTACTCTTCTCCTTTCTTCCGTCTTTAAAATGGGCATCGCCTTACCGTATGGCATGCCAATGGTAAAGTTACGGGTTGGACATATGAAATCTTTTTTTTGGCCGTTTACTTGTAGTCCTATAGTATCGAGCTATGCGGTGTAGTGATCTGTTGCTAACAATTATGCTGGCTCGTGGGAAAGAATGCGAGGCTGTCGCCTCCTTCTGCGAAGATGTAATCTCGCAAAAGGAGGTAGCAGAGAGGTAACGAGAAAACGATCCTCAAGCAGCACCCCTCGGACGTAGATGGTTCGATGGTAAATGACGGGCCTATGCAGCCTGCCTTCCATGACCACCCTTGTTGAGTCCTGCATGCTAAGGTGACTGATACATTTAGGCCCGGCACTCTGCCGGAAGAACCCCACACACGCTCGTCATCTAGCCAACGGCGAGTACGGTGCGGTCACGCATTCCCCTCGAAAAAATTAATAAAAAAAAGATAAAATAAAGGGTGCTTGATGAAAGCGATTAAAGGCACTCTGTCTGGGGATACTTCTATGTCTAGGGTCAATCATAATAATGCGTAAAGATCTGGCCCGTAGCTGACCGGGCTGTCCCGGGATGGTCCAAAGAATTGGGCCTTCCAGACTGGATCTTCCAGACTATGGACAAGGGGATGGTTGAGGTGGGATTTGTGGGTATGCTCTGCACTCTGCGGGGAGAACACACGCCTCTCGAGAAGCCATCGGAAGGTACGATGCGTAACTGCATTTCACTTCGTTAAAAATGACTTCAGAGGGGCAAAATAAAACGCACACTTATAAAAACACAATCAAATTCATTAAATATCAAATATTGTATTGTCTAACACGATTCCTTAACTATCATGTTTTACATCAATATCTTGTTATGGCATATGATATACGGTTACAAATACACCTTAATGATTAAAGTAAATAGACACAGTTTCAAGATAGCTAAGATAAAGTTTACAGCTGTAATAGATAGCTATTGTATTGTCAAGAAGGAACAAGAAGTAGTCAAAGAAGAAGAAGAATTGTATAAAAATATTAAAAACAGGACAGAATCAATAGATTTAAGAAATGATTATAAGAAATGAGTTAGAAGAGTTGGAAGCAGTGATCCAAGAAAGGAAATTACGGTTATAGGAAGTCAATACGAAGAACACACTCACATTATTAATAATACATAAATACGCATACTCGTCACAATACATGGGTTTAAATGCAAAATCTACAAAAAGTGTTATACACGATTATTACGTCAAAACTGTATGATAAGTTATTGTTGGTCTTATAAGCTATTCGTAAAGAAGTATTTTGTGCGCCAAGCTCTACTGAGATAATTACTTAAAGCGCTCGATAGAAGACGAAGGATTGTACCTATAATAATACTTACCAAAATTCCATTGCAGTGGTCGCATTACAAAAATTATTACTTTTAAGTCTGATATGTGGCATGATGTGTCACGTCTTATTTGGTCGTCATTCGTATTTCTTTCCAAACTCGTCATTATTATCAAAGAATCATTATTTATTAAAATTTAATACTACCGTCCACTCCGAATTACCCAAAAAGCTAGTACATAGAATAGTTTTATAAAAATCCATGAAATCGACTACTGTTAGCAACTGCGCCTGCTCAGGACTATTACCTTTACAATCTTTTCTAAAACGATTTCACGCAAACATTATTTAGTTAAATCATTTCGAAGCATGGAAGTTATCAGTGCTTGCATACAATAACTAGCCAATAAATGGACGGTAACCCTACGCTTACTTTAACTACGTGTTACCCTTAAGATTTTACGTCCGATGTTTAAATTCCACAAGATTCTTCTTTGACAATGGAATAAATACTGTTTTGGTGTTTCAATCGAGCATTTCTTTTGTTAAAATAAAGTTAAAGTAGCTTCTTATATCATTAACAATTTCACCATCGTCTGACATATCGATCTTGCGATCTACACTACATCCTCTATAGATAAATATTGTCTTAAAATATCGCGATGCCACTTCCTGGTGTACAAATATTACAGGATTGAAAATTCATTTAAAACTGACATTATTAAATACGTATTACAAATATGGAAGCACTGCCACGGACTGTTTGCATTTTAATTGCAATGAAAATGGTGTAAAAAGTTTTTGCTTAAAATGTAGAATTTGGAAAATTCGATGTTGTAGCAAGCATGATAAGCTGTACGACATTTATATATCTATTTGATATTGATAAATTACTGTCAATGTTCCTATTGTATCTATTCCATTACACGGATTATTCCATTGAATCATTTACTTATATTTATTTCAGATATCTAATCATAAATCTAACGTTGAAAAATGTATAAATACACGATAACATATTAAGACTACGAGGGATAAAATGACTTTATACTTTATTTTCCCGTTAATTAAGCTGCCGCAGATTGTGGTAAATGTTCCTGAAAGTACTGTATAGATTTACGATAAACAGGACACTCTGGAGCAGTTTTTGTTCTTAACGATGGAACAAGGGACTCATCTTAAAAAAGTCAGAGAATAACGCCAACGATTCCAAAACATGCGAAAAAAGCTATCCAAAAAATGGCATTTTATTGTGAAAAGAAAAGAGATTTCTTAGCAGAGTTGCCAATACCTTCAATATGACTTAAATTTCAAGTTATCTAACGAATCATTTGCTAAAATTTAACAATGAACCACGCAAACGTAATTATGGTCAACAATGAAATTATAACAACCACAATTGACAACAAAACATGTTCGGCGTTATAAATAGGCAACAATTCATGCGCAGTGCCAGATGCGCTAACGCGCCGAGACTCTCAAGACATGCTCTTACACCTTCGCGATGCTCTTCATGTAATTCCGTCGCCTGCATATGATGTACCTGGTGAAATGAAATTGAAATGTAGTGCAACTCAGTTCCACGGAAATGTTATCTTTTTTATAGGCAAAGGAGATTTTTTTCTAGTGTTAGATTGGGAAATGGTATGATCTACAAGGATAGGAATTATAAAAAACAGTAGGATTAGTTTTTGTAAGCAAATAAATAGGAAAATATTAATATTTGTACTAAATCTTAATATTGTTCGGTAAATTCTACGGTATTTTAATATTTTATGACGAGACGTGAAAATTAGAATTCAGTCATAATCCCAATTGCGTCGCGATATAGCGTGCGTAGTGACGCACACTACGCGCATTCTACTACGCGTCTTTATCACAGCCAGTGTTCTGAAGAGCTTTTTTCCCTAATCCCACCATCTGCTTTCATGCTGGCCTGCGCTGTCACCGTCTTACTGTGACTACCATTTCAACCAGAACTAAGAAATTTGGTAACTCATTTCTTTGTCGCACAATCAAAAATGGAACTCAGATCTCACTCATGATCAGAATGCTAAATTTCGTCATCTGTTCTATTAGCCGATGTTTTCTAATGAAAGTATTTGCGATAAAGATTCTTCTTTACGCTCTTAAAAGTTTTTTAAGAGCGTAAAGAACAGAATCATCATAAATGTGTTCTATTAGCCGATGTCGTTGAATCGAAAGTATTTGTGATAAAGAAATATTGTTCAAATCAATTTTAAATTCAGACGGCAATATGATTTCCAACTGCTTAATTTTGGAGATTTTTACTCTTTTAGTCAAGCCTAATCTTTTTTGTGGTATGAATTTACACTTTGATAAATATTTTATGCACATACCCGACAACAACTCTGAAGATTGCGTAGAGCAACATGCCAATCATAATTCCATATGGGATCCATGTACTCTTCTCAGATGTCAGAAACGAAACTGTAACGAATGAATAAAAGTACGTCAATATAGTTAGTAACTTAACTTATAGTCTTATTATCTTATCTTATAGTAGAGGCGGTTCATCAAGAGAAACCTTCGCATTTCGACCCATCATTGATATTTTGTGCTTCACCGTGTTTAGGCCTTTATGCCAGAAGTACCATTGACTAGTACCATTGATGGTACAAGTGATACAACTTCGTATCCTTAGTGCCATCAATGGTACCTACTAATGACACTAGTTTAGGATCAGTAGTACAATCGTTAATATTGGCGTATCCACATGAATATTGTCTTCAGTCGAGTCAATCGTGTTCATAAGTTTGATGGTGTCCTTCGGCGGCATGGCATTGTTATTTTTTGGTTTTGGGCATCCCTTTCATGTCAGCTTTAACCTCCTGCAAGCTAGAGCATCGCAATGGCACAGAAGATGCTCCATGCTCTCTCCCTCTTCTTTGCAGGCTCTACAGGTTTTGGAACTGGTATATCGCATCCGGGTAATCCTGGTGTCAAGATGGCCGGTTAATGCACCTGCCATGGGCGAGTCTGGGATCTGCTCTAGCTCAATGTGAATTTGAGGCAGTATATGAGTAAAACAAGTAGAGTCTGGCTAATGAAAGATGAACCTGACATTTTTTCAAGTAGCAACACTCATACAATGTCCCCGTGTAGTTTAGTTCAACATGGTGATTATGATACTTTGTAATAAACAATTGTATAATTTTTTTTTCTTCATTTCTGTCGAAATATTACATATATTAAGTAATTTTAACATTCATGAAATACAAATACAGCGATTTCTTATAAAAGGTTCATTGTTGGAAGTTCATTGAAACTGAACATTACCTAATTTTTAATTACAGTAGAATATAGTAGGAAAAAAAGGAAAAAAAACAATCTTTTCACTAATTAAACACTCTAAATTACTACATAAATAAAAAAATATTACAATATTTCAAGTATCAAAATGTACTTTACCTTCTGTAGACAGTATTACCAGAGCTAGAATTTTTGAATTTGCCGCTTTTTTCCAAGCTCATGTTTCGTGTGCCAGACTCTACCTAATATTTATTGACATACATTGGTTGTTATCCGCCCAACTGTGCAGCTTCTTGCCCTCGACCTCCGGGTAGGTGTCCACCGCTATCTCCACCTCGTTCGTGCAGTTCGCCCATTCGATCGTTACGTATCTGATTTGGAAACGATCATTTAATTTGATTATTAAATACAATCTGCTTATTAGTAGTGATCGGAAAAACGGACGCTTCTATACAGTGTGTCACAACAACCCTGGGAACCCTAGGAGCATGTTCAGAGTCGATATAAAAAGGATATGGCGTCATTAAGAATTCGAAATTGTAAAATTAACTTTCTAATTCCTCATACATTTAATCCTCACAAACTCAACTATTTGTATGGGGGATTTCAAAATTAAAGTTACAGTTTTTAATTTTCAATTACGCTATAACCTTTATACATTTATCGATTACAAACAGGCTCCTAAAAGGGTTCACAGGGTTTTTGTTAGATACTGTATATAAAATTTTCATTTTTTAGAACTAGACTAATAGGGATATGACTTTCTAAATTACACAGTCATGTCAGTCAACGTCGTGAAACTATATGATTAGGACACGATTAAATTAATTGGCATTTGACAGTTGCCACACGTAATAAGGACCGTATTGACCCTTTGTCGTATTCTTTCAAGTTACTTCAGTGAGCTGGTATTATTAAATAAATGAACTTTCACTAAAAAGAAAAAGACGGTGCTAAACGATAATCTTATAGGAAGCCTTAAAAATTGGTACCGACTTCAAAATAAAAATGTTATGTTATCGATATTCTTATATTATTTTTAACTTTAAAGTATTTTTGAAGGCGGTTTTTTGATTATGAATTTGAGCTTTTTTATCCATGGATTACGAGAACCAAAACGTGGGCAGACGCAGACATGATGTTATCTGTGGTGTGACGTCACATTAGGTAGGTTACAATAGATGGCTAACCGCCATGGCCGTTAAACTTAAAAAAAATCACAGTAGGTAGACAAAATAAATAGAATAAAACGTCAGCTGTCGTGTATACAGGGTCAATTTTCAAGCTGGAGCCAAATTTTGTGTGCTTGTTCAGACAAGCAATCGGAACAACTTTTAATATGGAACCAAATAGGAAATCGCGAAAAAATCACGTTTAGGGTTAGTGGATGTTGATCAAATTAATGCTTAAACATATTTATTGCTTCTAATAAATAACGTTTTTATGAAAAAAAAATATAGTTGTAAGATGCCTGCGTATACATTAAACTAAATTTTCGACAACTGTCACTTACTTATTGTTTCTTTCAAACGAAAGATTCCTTTTCAACTTAACACCTTTAGAGAAAACCATTTACAATACTACCTTTCAAACTTTCGTGTTGCATTATCAATATAAATATATAAACGGGAATTAACACGATAAACACGAGGCAATAAAATAGGTATGTAAATACCTCGTGTTTATCGTGTTAAGGCGCATAGGGCTCCCAATGACCTTGCGTCGATCGTCCCGCACTGATTACATAGGAGTGAGTGAGTGAGAGCGAGGGGAATATTTAAGCAAACCTTTACGCGTAAGATGAATTATTTCAATAAAAAATTAATAAAGACGAATAAGAAAAATCCAAAAAGACCATCCCCTAGAATATTGTTCACTTTATTTATTGAAATCGAAAGTATATGATTTAACCTAATATTTACGAAGCGATTAGGTTTACAGTTTTAAAATCGAGGCATGTTTGGGTCACATTTTAACCAAGTTTTAATTAATTTATCAAAAAATTAAGAAGACCATCCTCTAAAGAATGCGTTGAATAATAACACATCTTTTTTAAAGATTTTTTCATTCAATATTTATGAAGAGAATCGGTTTTTTCTGCAGTGATTTTTTATGATTGACGTTACTATGCGCCTTAATTCCCGTTTATATATTTATATTAAACCATTTACAAGTCGACACCATAGACCGACCGAAAGCGTCGGTGGCGCTGTGGACTCGGCACTTGCCTTCCAACCGGGAGGTCGGAGTTCGAGACCGCCATGTACAAATGTGTGTTTTCGTTTAGAATTTCATATGTACATTTGTCTGACGCTCCTACGGTGAAGGAAAACATCGTGAGGCAACCTGCATACATCTGCGAAGAAATTCAATGGTGTATGTGAAGTCGACCAATCCGCACCGGGCCAGCGTGGTTGACTAAGGCCTAATCACCCTTACATAGGGTAGGCTCGAGCCGAGCCCCTTGGCGGGGACGTATATGAGCTGTGATAATGACCATAGACGGAATCGCGATCGTGTACAAAGCGATCGCGCCTGAGTTGGAGTTAGGCGCATAACACATTGCACCGGACACCGCTGCGGTGTACGGAGGGACGAAAACCGCATGCGGCTGCGGCGGCACGGAACCGTGCCACCGTACGGTTTGCTCCGTATCACCGTCCGGAGCTGCGGTGCACGACGCCCCGCATCGCCGCATTATCTATGTCGAGATCTATTACGCGTATGCACGTCCTTTCTTCCCTATATATAAAAGTACTCTGTGGTCCTTTCTACGCAAAAATCCGTACGATACTGCGGCTCAGTGTGGCATACCCCGCGGACCGCACCGCGTCACCGTCCGGGAGTGCGGTGCCGTCGCGCGCGCCGCACAACCGCACGGGCATGCGGTGTGAGTGTGTTATACCCTGCGGTTTTTGTATACAAATTAAGATTCTTCAGTAAAAATTAAAAACCGCAGCGCCGCACACCGGAGCGGTGTCCGGTGCAATGTGTTATGCGCCTTAGAGACAAAAAGGCGGCGACGGCGGCCACCAATCACCTGGAGGGCAGGTTGCAGGCGCGCCGCCTGGGCACGAGCAGCTGCCGCGAGCGCGAGCGCGCGCCGCCGCGGCACGGGCCCCACGCGCCCCACGGGCCCGCCCCCGCCCCGGCGCCCCCCACCGTGTCCACCGCCCCCGCCCCCCCACCGCACCCGCACTCCACCTCGCACGCTTCCTCCTCCTGCGCACACCACAGTAGGTACCACACTGCACTACTGCGTCATATCCTAACGCACTGCGACCAGCCCCCCCCCCCCCTTTTTTTTACAAGAGGGAAAATACAGTTTTTACGATATTCGACAAGGGAATTGAGCTGACTAGGCCACCCCAAGGATATGCAGGACTCGGGTAGAAGACCCACTACCGGCTAAAAACCCTGTAGATACTTCTACCTCCGTGGAGACACAATCAGGATCGGCGTTAGCCATTCCCCGATTGTGCCCCCTGGAGGGTTGCCTGGCGCACGCGCCAGGACTTACCTCTACGGATGCGACCAGCCCCCCTAGCACGATCACCACAACACGATATGATAAACGGTTTTTCGAGGTGAACTGTCAAAATACAATAGATTTTCATCGTATTTTGACAGTTCACCGCGATAAATCGCTTTATCATATCGTGTTTTGATGGCCGTGCTACTAAATCATTCCTCCGGCAACGAGTGCTCGTCAGTGTTCGATTTCTGCTTACTTTCGTTATGTTTTCGACGAAAATCAAAACAATATTGATCTTCGTCGTAATGTTCTATCGATTTTCATCGCAAGAGAAACGAAAATCAATAGGGATCGTGCACAGATGACGCTTGAAAAGCGCTCGATGCCGAATGAACGATTCAAAAATGGAGCCCCTGCCCTGTAGGGTTAGCACTAACATTTTCGTCAAAGTACTCGCATCATCATCGTGAAATATTCGCACTGGAATTGTACAGCGCCCCCACAGGACGTACTTGGAACTAAAATTCTCATACTAATATTTCACGATGACGTCATTGACGATACAGGAAACTTTGCCGTGGGCTTGTTTACATAGCAAATCAAATCAAATAAAAGCAAATCATTTAATAGCGAAATACAGGTCAACTTGTTCAAATACCTACATTAAAACAGTACTTTATTATAATTTTACCGTCAGGTGTAGCGGTTCCCCGACACAATGGACAAAATAAAACTAACAATTATTTCCTACTTTTCAAGGGCACCTATGTATGTCGTGCGTGGCCAGATCATACATATTATAGTATATATTATACAACCATTTCATAATATGGTCGGCCACATCATGAAGTGGTCAATTTTATCATTTGGCCACGACTTGCATAATATGTCGGGGTAATTTTTACTTTTAAAAATTAGACCATCCGTTTTCGTTTTTCTTCCGAATTTCGTCCGGGCGGGTAAGAGCTCGGTGGCCTAGTTGGTCAAGGTATCAACACGGTATGTTGGAGTCCTGGGTTCAAATCCCGCCCGGGACGAAATTTTTTCTTTATTGATTATATACATTTTTCAATTTATTTAAAGAAAATGCAAAGTTCTATATTAAATGCCTTGACAGCTGACAGATGTCAAATTATATAGAATTTTGAGGGAATTTTTAACCGCCTCCGTGGTGGAGTGGTTGAGACCACCACCAGGTGCTGATCGGGAGGTCCGGGGTTCGATTCCCACTGGGTGCAGAAATTCTTCTGCTCGGCTACGTCGTTTCGTCTTACCTAAGCTTGTCGCCATAATAGCATTGTTGTGTTCCGACAGTTAGAGGTAAGATAGCCACTAGCCAGTTCCTTAGTTGTCGAGGAGTCCAGGTGAAGCTCTCTTCCACCTTCGGCCTTATCGTCACTTACCATCAGGCGAGATGAAGGCCAAGCCAAGAGCTTCCCTGTCGTATGTAAAAAAAAAACAATCGGAGACGATTCGGTTTTGATTAGAATGTTCGCAAATAGTGCGATTGTCCTTTTGGCACAAAATAGATAATAGTACTACAGAACGGCCACTCACCTCCCCGCACTAATTTCAAATACCTCACCCCACCCGGCACTTCGTTGTAGACATCACTGACACATAAACAAGGGCGCGCGCGATCGCTCGGGCATGGTGACAATTCACGTTCACCGAGTAGACGCGAGCGCCGACCGATAACAGAGACAGCGCTATGCGGGTAAAAGAGAAGGCAGTTGCTGCACTTCTCGCGTCATTTCGATTGATAACAACGCACTCAGCCCTACTAGATTCCACGCACACATTTGCGCGTGTACAAACGTCATTTGCTTAAGTAGTAGTAATAGGTACCTAATTGATTTGCGAACGTTGTATGGAGTGCCCGGGGTGTGCCTTTGGAGTGATTTGCAATGCTTTGCTTGGTGATTCCTTGTCGTCAAAACTACACGCGTCCGAAGTCGCGGGCGATAGCTAGTGTTGAATAGATGTAGGTACCTGCGCAGGCGGCGGTGGCGCGGCGATGCGTCCGGGCAGCGCGGGCGCGCACCGCCACGGCTGCAGCGCGCGCGCAAACTCCCCCCCACTCCCTCCCCCGCCGGCCAGCTCGCAGCGCGCCTCCGACACGCGCACGCCCCACCCGCACGCACCCGCCGCCTCCTCGCCGCTGCTCCGCTGCACAACGCGTTCAAGTCGTGGCTAGTGGCTAGTGCTATCGGCCCTCATTTCTCGGAAGCAGTGGCGTAGCTAGGGGGGCGGTCCGCCACGGGTATCACCCGTTAGTTGAAATTCGAGGCCACAAAATATACACAACGCGTTCAAGTCGTGGCTAGTGGCTAGTGCTATCGGCCCTCATTTCTCGGAAGCAGTGGCGTAGCTAGGGGGGCGGTCCGCCACGGGTATCACCCGTTAGTTGAAATTCGAGGCCACAAAATATACTCAAATTTGAAAACATCATCAACGACTTTGCAGCTTTTGAGCATATAGATAGAGGATTACTTTTTTATCACCCAGGAAAATTTAAGGGACGCTTCACGACATGGTATACATATAGTAGAATGATTTAAATATGATTAAAAAAAATCACTCGCCTACTTGATTTTATATTAATTTTGTAAAATATCCAAAAATAGATTTTTTCATATTTTTTTATATAAGTAATAATGGATGTGTCCTGAAGCGTCCCTTACCTAAATTTTCCAGGGTGATAAAAAAATAACCGTGTATGTAGCTAAAGGTACGTTTGTTTGTGCTTTAATATACGACACTTAGTTGTATTGCAATTAATAAATCGTACTTTATGTAATACCGAATTTTTTTTATTTTAACTGTTTGCCATCTTGAAGTGACACCACAATTTCCGCCCCGGGTGCCACCAATGCTAGCTACGTCACTGTTCGGAAGTCCATTACTAATCGTTAAAGATTTGGTAAGTATACAACGGAAATTGCACAAAACTTGCAATGAGTTTATTCGGAATCGAGATTAGAATGTAGAATCGACTCCACTAATTAAAAATGTGGGTCAGATTAAAAAAAAGAAACAAAAAAATCATTGTGTGGTTTTATGAAATCACGATGCAAGTGAAACTTTTTTCGGATCGTAGGCATTTAACTGAAATCTTTCCAAAAATGATTCGATTTGAATTAATCTTATCGCATCGTTTAACCGACCATTGAAATTTTATTAAAATCGCTAAATAAATATTTTAATCTTAACTTAAATCTTTTTCTTCTAAAAAAAAATTATGAATAAAGTAATTAATTAAAAAAAGTATTAAAAAAACAAAAAAAACAGTTAAAAAAACCAAAATAATAGAAAAACAAAAACAGTGCTCTAAACCAGTATCGAACCGCTGCCACACTGATATAAACTAATATAAAGTCAAAGATCTAACGCATATACCAATCTCGACTTATAAGAAATAGTGAAATATTAAATATCTCATGTTTTTGTGTAATGCGACATGCGATAGATGGACGAAATATTTGAGGCGATGTTAAAAAAGTTTCACTATAAAAAAAATTAACCACGCTTTTTATTTTACTTATTTATCGTCTTTATCTCCAATTTGCGGCGTGATCAACTTTGTGGCTTCGTGGTACTTGAAGGCGCGCGATCATAGAGAATATAGAGATAAGCAAGATGCGTCGCCGTCCCATACTTAGATGTTACCCATGGAATTATTACTCAAACAGGAATGAGCTCTTGCTTAAAAAAGTGTGCCGAGCGAGGGATAAATAACTGTACCTTTTGTCTCTTTCGTAAGTTTGTGACCACAAATTCTACAAAATCGGGATTTTTTTTAAACTAACATTCAACCTGAAAGATGCTTTTGAAAATCATAATATGCTTAATAATCATGATTGTTGAGGAAGAGATCGCTTTTAGCGACAAGGTCGCCCTTTGTACAATTAGTGTTAAGTGTATTATTTATACGTTGACTTTAAACTGGTTGGTGTTGTACAACAAAGAAATATTATATTCTATTCTATTATTTCAAAATGGGTTGCGCAAAAAAATTTTATATCTGCTTTTCAATACAAGATAGGTTTTATTAACATAATAATTATTTAAAAAATAATGAATATCAATGATTGTCTTTCAATAGATGGGTCTTTCCAATCGGTATATTATGTTGAACCCATCTGCCACATAACAGATAATCAAATATGTCAACTTGTCAAAAATGAGTCAACAATAAAATCTCTCTGTGATATTTAAATACATACCTAGTAAAAGAATGAGTAATATTTTAAGAAGTAAAAGAATTAAAAACACATCAGTGGAGTCGAACTGTTTCAACAATATTTAAAACTTTTGTGGTTTCGCCAATATCTTGAACAGAATGTTAATGCCAATTCCTTTTTTCTAATAACTTAACATCGCACCGTGTAAGCAATAAATAAGTAATATAAATTACTTTTATTAAAAAATGTTAAAAATTGCGATAAAATTTAGGTTAGGTACATACCATGTGGTCACCCTACTATAATGACAACGAAAATTACTTTGACAAAGAATCGTTGTTGCAATATAACATTTTTTGAATACTACTACTAGAATATTTCCTGGACGTAAAATCATAGTGTTATAATTATTAATAGTAGGCTAACATAGTAATTTAATTTATTTTATGTTATAATTATTACAAAAAAAAACAATGTAGGTATTTTGGGCGTTAAAAGTAATTAAAATAAACAACAATAAAAAATCTTCATCTACCAATAGTTGTTTCATAACTATTAAAATTATAAAATATACAACAGTAGCAACACTGTGGGAAACGGATAAAAGGTACAGTTATTGCGATCTCTCTCGGCACACATAAAGTCCAAGTTTGAACAACAATATTTTGAAGAGCTCATTCCTGTTTGAGTAATAATTCCATGGTGTTACCCGCATCCCCGACGCAACCATTGCGCCCGATGCCGTGTACGTCAACGTGACGTGACCATTGCATCGCCGACACTCACCTGAACGTGGCAGCCTAGCTTAGGACGAGCGACGAGCCGCAGGCAGGGCTGGCGGGGACATGGAGCTCGTTGTTCGGTGGGCGGGCACGCGCGGCCCGGCCACACAGCGGCGGTCAGGTGTTGCCTGCGTCAACATAATATCACCTTGACACCCAGTTTCTGAAAGGCTGTTCAGCGATAAAATTAACTAACAAGCTGTCAATCTAATGTTAACTATGAATTGAGTTGCTGAAAGCTAAATCAACTTATCACTGTGTTAGTTGACACAGCTGTCAAATTTATTTCAAAATTATTAAGGAAAGACCCATTTTGGGTTTTCAAAATACATATGAATAAAACAAAATATAGGATTTCAGCAATGTGACCGTGTCTAAAAATATTTCTCACGAGAAATCAAATTATTAAAGATAAGTAAATTTTGTCCAACCAACGTTTCGGAAACTCAAATTGATTTGAATGTTAGTTGAACAATATTTTGATCAGCCTTTCAGAAACTGGGGGTGAGTCCCATGAAAAACCACTATTATCGAACATTTTTATCGCAACATCAAGTAGTCAATATTGAGTCCCTATTTACGTCTTCAAAAGAGATTATTGTGGTCTTTGACTGCCCTGGATGTATTTTACTGCCTTGTCTCATCCTCATCACATGAGACAATTATAATGTAATTTCAAAATAGTGTACGAATCATATCGAATGCGAATTAGTGTTAAAGTGTTATTAAATTTCCAGGCGTGGATTTTTATAAATCCTCTTGCGAAGTGATTTGATTTTAATAAAATAATAATTCGATTTAAAATATTTCGTTTTTATTTTTCGAACTGTGCGGAGGATGTTGTTTTGTATTTCAAGGGAATTGGTTATTTCAGGCTGTTGACTGACAGAGGATTTTTCTGTCCATTGTATCTTGTGTAGGTACTGTGGCGACGTCAAGCACGAAGCTTTGCCTATAGCGATCGATTATGCCATAAGGATTTAAGAGAATGCTAATTAGAATTTTTTGAGAGTTCGGGCGATATTCATTTTGATACAAGAGTTACCAGGGCAATGGTGAAAAGTACATAACATATTCTCGTGTTATAACAAAATAAAAGAAGTAAACGGTATTTTAATCAAGGATCCCCTATCTAAAGCATCCCGGAGCGCTACGCAGAGCGCTACATAAGGCGCGTTCAAAATAAGCACAGATTTGCCACATTTTCAAGATTTTTAGCATTAACGCGTTTCATTAGCTTTTGATGTTAACGTTTTGTGCTGAATTCGTGTGTGCCATCTAAACATTTTTTCACAAAAAGTTAACATCAAATACCCATGCTATAGTACCACTTCTTGACAGCTTTCAAATTTTACATTTGAAAACTTTCTCAAGAATTAAAAAGGATTTTCAGAGGATTAAAAAATAAATAGTTTTAAGTAGTCTATTCTGATTTGTCGTTTTAGTTCTTAGTCTAGGTGAGGTGTCAAAAATGAGCACGAAAAATGAGTTCCTACCGTTTTATTTGTAACAAATAGCGCGGCTAAAAATGTTAACATTTCTCAAACAAAAGAAACTCAAAATGCGGTTCACATCAGATGTTAGCGGCAAAAAGTGGCGATACTTATCTGGAACGCACCCACGGCGGAAGCGTCGGGTACGGGTATTAGATAGAGCGCCACAGTACCTAGTCCGCCGCATGTGCGCGGGCGCAGTGTCGCCGCAGGAGCAGGCGCTGGCGTCCCAGGGCCCCCAGGCGCCCACCTCGCAGTCCACGCCGCACGGCACGTAGCACCACGACTCGCGCGCCTCCGTCGCCGTCGTGTTCTGGACGTTTGGCAAATGGACGAAGTTTCGTTTATGAAGTCGAGGAGCGCCCGAGGGGCCGTTCAAGTATAACGTAACGCAATTTTTGAATATTTTGACCTCCCGCCCTTCGTGACGCGCCGTAACATTTTTTTGAACAGCTTATGATGTAAATCTCACTTTTTGACGACATTACAGTATAAAAAAAAAGAAATGACGTAATGCAATCGAGGGAAAACATAAACGAAAACAGTTTCCAAGTTGGGAGAGAAAAATAAACCCACCGTAACGTTTTACAAGACCCCAGCGCGATTGCTGAATAAAATACGTGTTGTTTATACGAATGGTTAATTACGACCATTCCAATCTATTAGATTCTATATTAAGTACATACATTCTATATATAATTCTATATAAGTACATACACAATACATTGTATATTAAGTACATAAGATACACACTATACCCCTTTATAAAAAAGCAGCAATCTTTGCTAGGCAACCAAGGCCGTAGCCTGTATAGCATCAAGGGGGATGGATCTTCCTTATATATTTATTTTAAGTAAGTACAAATGCGACTAGTAGCATAAAGTGCGCCAGTCTCACGCTGTCGTTATACACAATATAACTTAATTATTATTTAGCTTCAACGTGCACTGGTGGATGGAGATGATGAATCCTTCTGGAGAGAGGGAGAGTAAGTTACAAAAAACAAAATTCCCTATCTTTTGTTATTTCATCATGTACGATTGTGTGTGACATTATGTATGACATTATGGTGCTCGTACAACGAATTCCGAAATTGTTTCCTGGCTACAGCCTTGTATATTGAATTTTAGGATAACAAGTATTCTATCTGTTAATTTGGTAGTTGGAGACCCAGATTAAACATAGGTCACCTTTATCCCAAAATGCTCTTGAGATGAGAGCACAGATAGTTTTACAGATATTTCAGAAGAACCAGCCTCCTCCAAATACCGGCAATATTAAAAACAACAGCTATTCTTATCTCCACTTGTTAATATTGTTGGTAAGTATTTGCACAAGCAGAGCTCAAAGTGACTTCGAGTAGAAACCAATAGCATTGTGAAAAAGAAGAAATGAATAGGGAATTTTCACTTACAGGACAGAACGAGTCGTTGACAAATACACCGTCACTTCTCAGACATTTTACTGCTCTCTTTTTAGTCCCTTCGCCACAAGGAGATCCACCTGTAAAAATCGTTATGCCTATTTCAAGAACTTAATTGATTTATCTAGATTATATATTAAGCGTGTAAGTAAAGTAACATGCTTTGGAAGTCATACCAAGTGAGCATTTACCAATTATACTTCAGCTGCTGGCAATTACACCTACCTAGCGGCTGCCAGTAGTCATGCTAGGTATGATGACGGCTGCTGGTAATCATGCCTACTTATGTTGAAGTTACTCGGATGCGGGCTACTATCTAACTCGTACGTGCGAGTAATTCGTACGATGCGTCAACACTGTGCGAGTTACTGCACTGCAGCCATTCGGCAGGCTGACTCGCATGCCAACTCGCCTTGTGTAAACGAGCCATTATCCGCTGGCGGCAGTCATAACGTATGAACGTATCTAGTGGCAGTTTGGCAGACATACTTAACGGCTGCTGGCAGTAATACTTGGCGGCTGCTGGCAATCATACCTAATGATTGTTGGCTGTCTTACCTAGCGGCTGCTGGCAGTCTCACCTAGCGCCTGCTGGCAGTCTTACCTAGCGGCTGTTCTCAGTCTTACATAGCGGCTGCTGGCAGTCTTACAGAACGACTGGTGGCAGTCTTACCTAGCGGCTGTTCTCAATCTTACATAGCGGCTGCTAGTAGTCATACCTGGCGGTTGATGGCAGTCTAACCTAGCGGCTGCTGGCAGTCTTACATAACGACTGGTGGCAGTCTTACCTAGCGGCTGTTCTCAGTCTTACATAGAGGCTCCTGGCAGTCTAACCAAGCGGCTGCTGGCAGTCTTACAGAACGACTGGTGGCAGTCTTACCTAGCGGCTGTTCTCAATCTTACATAGCGGCTGCTAGTAGTCATACCTGGCGGTTGATGGCAGTCTAACCTAGCGGCTGCTGGCAGTCTTACATAACGACTGGTGGCAGTCTTACCTAGCGGCTATTCTCAGTCTTACATAGAGGCTGCTGGCAGTTTAGCCTAGCGGCTGCTGGCAGTCTTACATAACGACTGGTGGCAGTCTTACCTAACGGCTGTTCTCAGTCTTACATAGAGGCTGCTGGCAGTCTTACCTAGCGGCCGTTCTCAGTCTTACATAGAGGCTGCTGGCAGTCTTACATAACGACTGGTGGCAGTCTTACCTAGCGGCTGTTCACAATCTTACATAGCGGCTGCTGGCAGTCATACTTGGCGGTTGATCGCAGTCTAACCAAGCGGCTGCTGGCAGTCTTACATAACGACTGGTGGCAGTCTTACCTAGCGGCTGTTCTCAGTTTTACATACCCGCTATTGGCAGTCATACTTGGCGGCTGCTGGGAGTCATACTTGGCGGTTAATGGCAGTCATACTTGGCGGCCGCTGGCAGTCACACCCGACCGGAGAACGCTACAAGGCAGTTATACCTAGCGGCTGCTGGCAGTCTTATCTAGCGGCTGCTCTCAGTCTTACATAGCGGTTGCTGGCAGTCATACTTGGCGGCTGCTTGGAGTCATACCTGGCGGTTGATATCAGGCATACTTAGCGGCCGCTGGCAGTCACACCCGCCCAGAGGACGCTACACGGCAGTCAGACCTAGCGGCTGCTGGCAGTCATACTTGGCGGCTGCTGGCAATCATATTTGGCGGTTGCTGGCAATCACACCCGCCCAAAGGACGCTACACGGCGGTCATACCCAGCGGCTGGCAGTCGTCCCAGGGCGCGACGTGCCAGGAGTAGGCGTGCGCGGCGCAGGGCTCGGCGGCCACGAGGTGCGGGCACGCCGCGCCGCCCTCCGCCGCCTCGCGCAGCACCACGCGCGTGCGGTCGCGCCGCCCGCCCCACTTCGTCTGCCGGTCAGATCAACGCCCGACACTAGTGAGCTCGCGGTAGAGAGTATATTGTTCTGTGCTAATAGTGAGTATTAGCGCAAACGCACACGACCGATCGATTTTTTGACGGTGCAAAATGAAACATATGCCGCGATATTAATAAAAATTTTACTCCTTGGATCATCCTCGGATTAGTTACTCCATGTTTTGTCTTATTTTGACATATGACAGCCGACATATGCGGAAACAAGACAAAACACGGAGTAACTAAAACTAATCCGAAGATGATCCAAGGAGTAAAATTTTTATTAAAAAGTATCTAATGTTTTTCCAGGGGCCTGGCCCATGATTTTGTATGAAGTTATCAGTATTTTGGCATCCATCATTGAATTTTAGATCGGTAGATTAACATCCTGGGGTGGGCACTAGACCATTCTGGGGTGGGCACAGCCCAGCCGGCCCCCTCTGTATACGCTTGTTAATAAGGCCTATGGAGTTCTACGTTGCAACGTACGCGAACTACAAAAAGTCGGTAAAAAAATAGGTATCGTTTCATTCCGGCAGATCCGATTATCTGTGAAAAATGGAACGTTCGTAAATGTATATGCTACCGTACAAAAAATCGCTCGCCGATTGATGGTCGTGCGCGCTCGCGCTTATACTAGGACTCCATCTGTAGAGTGGGCGCGAGACCGATGTTTTAAGCCTGCGCTACAATACGTAATTGATCGCGTCAAAAGTAACGCTTAAGGCGGGGTTTCCCAGAAAATCTACTCGTGCACGGCGACTGCTTTATTTGATTACAAGGAAATATAGTTGATGATTGCATAGCTCTTTAACTTTACTTTTTACACGTTTTAATCGATTTTTGGAAGACTAGAGTACAATATAAAAAAAAGTATTTTTGCAGTCAGTAGGACAGGCAGGGCTGGCTCGAGGTCCTCACCGATTCGCACGGACTCCACTCGGACCACGCGCTGACCACGCAGTCGGCGGGACACGGCGCGCGGCACGCGACATCCCTTGCGGGCGCGGGGCCTGCGCCACTCGACTCGCACTCCGCGTCCGACACCCATTTGCCATTCGAATCGACGCATCTAAATAAAAAAATTTACTCTCAACGAAGCAAAATTACCGAAATTGCTGGAAACATGTAAATTTTAACGTTCCATGGGGGCCTAGATCATAGATACAGAAGCAATTAAAAAACGATAACTAAACTAACTAACGTTAAAAAAAAACAAAATGGGGAATGATTTCACATCACGAATCATTCTCGTACATTGTCGTTCGATACAGAACGTATAAAGTAAACAAAACGAAAGCGTATAAAGTAAAAAAATAAAGTAAACAAAAAAAAACACTTTGTCTAGGCCCCCTGATCGAAATATCCAAAACGTACGAAGCAAACTTATTACAGTACAAGATAGTTTGATTTTGAATTTTTAAGCTCCGTGATCTAATTAGCTGATTCTGTAGTATAGTCTACTGGTTGAGATCACCCGGTACTGATCTGGAGGTCCGGTAACTCAATTCCGCAAGGGGGCAGAAGTTTTTCTGCTTGGTCTGGTTGGTGGTTGGGTTTCTGAGTTTCTTTTACTATGGGTCCATCTTGAAGTCGTGAAAATAAAAACAGATGTTCCATACACATTTTTAACCTCCACTATGTATTGAATAGCTGTTTTCTTCGGGTTTTCAAGTTATCTGGAACCATGGAACGCACTTAAATTGTCAAACTGTAATGTTTGATTTACGCCTTTGACTGACAGTAGTTTGTTTATTTATCACATTGTGACGTCATCACGATCAGGTGGGTGTCAGATTGGAGCGTTTAGACGCAAAATTAAAAGAAACACCTAATTAAATCTTTTTTTTTAGTTGGAAATTGATGAATAATTTTTTTCGTAATAATTACGTGTCTATCTAATAAAACCGGAGGGAGACTGTACCAGAGTCGTCTGCTTGGGTACCTCCGTCTAAACTATTTCTGCCACAAAGCAGCAGTGCTTGCATTGCCGTGTTCCGGTTTGAAGGGTACGTAAGATAATATGGCAGTGGAATTACTGGGTACCGTGACTTTACATTCGACGTCACAAGTTGGCAACGTACACTGCGGTTTTTGTGGGGGCTGCCTCAAGAGCCACTCGTATTATGGGTGACTGTTACCGCTTACCATCAGGTGGGCAGTTTGCTTGTTCGCCAACTGAGTTGTATAAAAAAAAGTAGTCCCAAGAACTCGTCAAGATCCCAATAAGCTAGATGACTAAAAATTTTTTTTTGTTTTAATAGAAGCTTATTCATATAATAAACAGAAACAAAAATCGTTTCGAATAACTATAAAAACAACCAAGATATAAGGTATTAAAGATTTTTCTCCATCTTTTTCTAGCAAAACGGCAATTTACAAGGAGTTTATAATTATGACCGTACTCAACAATGACGTCACGGTTGATGTCGGATCTCTCTCTCTCTTATCGCCTTCAAATTAACAACTTAAAATGCTTGTATCTAATGTATTTCTAAGTCGATTTTAATTCTAATTTCACAGGACTGCATCTTTTTCCACGGTATTTTAATATTTAATGACGAGACTTAAAAAATAGAATTCAGTCATCATCCCAACTGTAGAGAGTGCGATGCGACACGGGTATACGTACGTGACGGTGCGGTTGATGAGCGCGCGGCCGCAGAGCGCGCGGCGCGGCGCGCACGGCGGCCACGCGGCGAGCGCCCAGCGCGGGCCGGGCTGCGCGCACGTGGCGCGCTGCAGCGTGGCGCCGCACTCGCGCCCGCCGCCGGACCCCTCCTCCACCACCTCCCTGCCCGACCACAGCACACCTCGCGCTCTCAGACCGCCCGCACGATAGTAGATTATGGCCGGTACACACTTTGTTTAGTGTTTTGTGCGAGTGGCTTGTTTAGTGTTTAGTGCTTAGTAAAAAACACGTTCGGACAGCTTCTGTTTAGTGTTAAGTGTTTAACGAATAGGAACGCGTTCTATTTTTTCTGCGAGTCGCCCCTCCCGCTCTCCCGTCTTCACCTCTCACTTGCAGCTAAACACTCACTAAACACGTCTGGACAGATCTGTTTAGTGTTTAGTCCATATACTGAACAAATAAACTAAACACCGTTTACTAAACAGTGTAGGGACAGCACCTACTAATCACTTAACACTAAACAGTGTACTAAACACTAGGCACTTGACTAAACAAAGTGTATACCGGCCATAACGTCACGGGCGCCATATTGAACCCCGAGCGTAACGTGGGACTCTAGAGTTAACTCCTGTGCGTAGCGAGGGAGTTAAATTTTAAGTTATGTAGAGTCCTAAGTGTACTTAAGATGAAGCGACACTGCTTTATTCCAGAGGTGAATACTCTACTTTTCATACCATCTGCGAGACAAAAAAACTCAGGGCTCTATAACCTATTAGTTAAGTGGTAATTTTCGTCATAAACACTGTCACTATAATTATGGTTAAAATTATCACTTTTTATAATTATTATGGTTAAAATTATTGCTTTTTATTCGATTTTATCAATAATTCATGGTGGCCGTCAAAAGATGGCGCTTTTAGCATAAATAGTAGATTAGTAGGTAAGGGCTGTAAGGCATCAATTGCAGATTTGCAGCCCTTCGAGGGTGCAATTGGTGCTTACACCCGAGCTAACTACTCTGCTTTACATCTCGATTGTGAGGTAAGTAGGTCCTTATTACCCCCAAATAGGGCTTGTAGGTGACCAATAAGCGCTCTAGGGTAATAATGTAGCTTGGAAAGCCCTAGGGCGGTAAGTAATTAAAAAAAACTTTACTATTTCAAAAAGTTCGCGTACGTCTAACCATCATACTGGCAATAAATTACTTACAGCCTTTATGGCTTTTCTAGCTACATTATTACCCTAGAGCGCTAATTGGTCACCTACAAGCCCCATTTGGGGGTAATAAGGACCTACTTACCGAACATGAGAGATGTAAAAGTATTTTATCAATAAAAAATAAAATGAAGTGTTATTGTTTATTTGAGCTTGCACTATTATGTAGGTAAATATTTATTTTGGTAAAAAATTATGTATTTAGATTTTTAAAAAATACTTACACAGGCTCAGGGTAGAATGTCTATAATATGTCTCTAGCTAGTGGATGCATGCCAATACTGTATGGGCGTAGAACCTTTGCCTTGCTAAGCTAGCATCTATGCGAAATTATCATACTAATTTTATGTTCCAAAATAACACTACTCCTTTGGGAGTTTCATACAATATTATACCCCTCGAGAGATAATGTCTTGCTTTACGTTGAAGTTAAGGGGGGTTATAATTGAACATTGTCGAGCAGGAGGTATGAAAATACGTTTTCCGAATTCGATTTTCGGTCACATTTTGATCATTCGTTCATTATATCATGATGACATCATTGAAATTATGCCATTGTTATGATATCATTGGAGGTCGGTAATGAAACAAATGAAGCATTTCATGACTTCCTTATCCCAAAATTTATATCATGTCATACGATGAAAGATCCATAATAGGCCTGCAGGGCCGCCACTCATTTCAACTCCCGGTGGCACAGTCCCGAGCGCACCGCACTAAACACGCTTCGGAGAGAGGGAGGAACTTTTCGTCTTACTTGTTTCAGTTCGATGCTGTACTGTATCTGTTTCTGAATCTGAATGCGGCACTGGGGGGGAGCTCGGTGACCATACTCGCTCAAGGTCCCGGCGGCATAGTTTTAAGCGCATCGTACTAAATACATTTCGGGTAGGGACGTAGGAACTTTTGTCTTACTGTATCTATTCGTTGATGTATTGTATACCTGGTTCTGAATCTGAATGCGGCCCTGGAGCCGGGCTCGGCGGCGCAGGGCCCCCACTCGCCCCAGGCCCCGGCGGCACAGTCTCGCGCGCACCGCACTGAACACGCTCCGCGCAGAAGCGACGGGAACTCCTCGTCGTACGTGTATCCGTCTGTTGACGCTTCGCGAACGCGGTTCGCACCTTGATCACATAGAGATGATAGTAGGTATACCTACATATAATTATTGTAATTGTGAAATATATTTTAGGGTACCCGAATTAATATTAGATTTCGTATTTGTATCTAATAATTAAACATATGGTGCGACACCAAAGAGTAAAAATTTCATAAGTGTGGCGTGACTAACATTATATTATATGCAGTTTATATAATCCACAAAAATTTATAAAATCCATAAAAATTTTACTGTTGTCACCATGGAAGACTGTTAAGATTTTATTAAATAATACTTTTCATACATATTTAGAACCCGAAAAGCACCGATTTAACAAGTATTTTAAGACGTCCAGAGATTATAAAGTTTGAAGTGTTGCCATGAATGAAAATGTTATTGCCAAAAAGTCCGTTTTCTTTCTACATTTTGATATCAGATTGCAAGAGCCTATAATGATATTATAAAATTAAATTATCTTACCAGTGAGTGGATGGTATTTCTTACAGACGTCCATGGGCACGTCCCGTCCGTCGACCATGCAGCGCGCTGCTCGCAACGAGCGGCCCTCCCCACATTCTAGTCTGCACCAAGAGAGATAAATTAGATATCGTACTAATATCATAATGATTTTTTGAATTCAGTATTTAAAAAGATTTATCCAAATGTGAGACCTACGGAACCTATACATTTATACGCATAAAGATATTGTATAAACCAAGCAGGAGAATGTTGTGGCGGGTACAGTATTTAATTTATTAGACAGTTTGTGCCCAAAGTAGGCAAAGGTGTAGGCACTATTAATATTTTTTACTAGTTCGTTACTAAGAGATTTAAATAAAATATATAAAGAAATATGACAGTCTCAATAGCTAAAACATTATCCAAGGAAAGATAAATATGATTTTGCTGCATTAAACAAAAAAAAAAAGGATTTCATTTAAAGTATTAGACTTATGATACATAATTAGGTAATATTTACCCAGGTGCAAGAATGCAGTCCGAATCAGCTGGCAGTAATTCCAATGTTACGTTCTTGCAAACGCAGTTAGGAATATGAGGGTCGGCAGCATCCAAATATCTAAAAATGAAATAAATTACCACATACCAATCAACAAAATATGGGTTCAGTTTTACTTCTTGATGGAAAATTCCCTGATAGCCTAATTGTAGATTCTAGGGTTTCAGATAATAGAGTATTGGCAGATAAGGTTTTCTGTAACAATAATTATGACCAACCAAACACACCAGCAATCTTCATCTATTTAGGGAAAACACTAAAGTCGAGAGAAAAAAATGGGTATTTGTAAAGTGTATTGCTGTCGCGCTGTGTACCCGCACAATCGTTCTGCGGACCTAAAAAGGCCGCATCGCAGAATCATAATACGAATCATATTATGATTCATATTATGAATTGAGTGCAATTTATCATATGCAAATTCTATTTGACAGTTTTGTATGAATATTCATAAAATGGTCCCAAATGACACTTTAGCAATGCCCAATTTGTGGACCATTTTACGAATATTCATACAAAGCTGTCAAATAGAATAATTGCTTATGATGAATTGCACACTATTCATAATATGAATAATAATATGATTCGTATTATGATTCTGCGATGCGGCCTTTTTAGGTCCACTGAGCGCGATAGGGACAAATGCAGTTCGGACCAAAAATACCTCTACAAAGGGCACAAAATATGCGTTTCGTAGTCCCTTGTTTTCTCCGCCAAAACTAAACCGATTTAATTACTTTTTGCGTAAAAAATTAAAGAAAGGCTTTGGCTGTGTTTCTATTTTTTGATCTTTTCATATAATCTCGTCAAATTTGTTTGCTCGTCAAAATAGTTCGAATATAGCAGAAAATAAGGCCAATTTTTCAAATAGTTAAAGCTTTGTGTTGTAATTTCTTGATGGAACTCCATGGTATCTTGTTGTTAAAACACTAATGTCACAAGTTCCACTTGAATCTTTATTATATTTCAATTATTGCGACCGGTTTCGATACATCATCGTTAGGCAACGATGCAGCCTGACGATGATGTATCGAAATCGGTCGCAATAATTGAAATATAATAAAGATTCAAGTGGAACTTGTGAAATTAGTGTTTTAATAACAAGATACCAATTTTTCAAGTTTTTGATGGTTTATATCTCATTTAATATCAATTTAGGTACTTAATAAAAAAATTAAAACATAGGAACATGCTAATAACATGCATTAATTTTTTTTTTGAAAAAAAATAGAACAGCTATTGCCATTATTCAGGAAGGAACGATTTTCTCTTAAATGTTACATGTCAGATAACCAAGTGAAATTTTATCAGGTAAAAATGACTCTCATAGTATGATATTTGTTTATTTTTCTTGACTATTGTTATTTCTATGGATATGAAAGATGTATCACCTCAGGGGGTCGGCGCACACTTGTCCGCAGTCGAGGGGGGCGCTCACATCGCAGGGCACGCGGCAGGGCGCCACCGCGGGGGGCACCGGTTGTCCCGCGCACGCGCCCGCCTCCACGCGGTGCGTCTCCGACCCGCACCAGATGCCTGCGTGACCAAGGAATGGCTAAACAAAACTGATAGTATAGTATACAAATATTATTGGTATATGTTTCTTTGAAAAACATTACTTCTAGTAAATATGAACTATTTATATTTGTAAAAGATAAGGAACGTTCTCAGTGAGTTGACTGAAGTATTCATATAAGGTTACGCTGTGTGAACGAGGCTTGACAAAAATGATGACATCATTGAAATTATGCCATAGTGATGATATTATTGAAGATCGGTAATACCAAATAATTAAGCATTTCATGAATTCTTTATCTAAAAATTTGTACCATGTCATACGATGAAAGATCCATAATAGGCCTGCTGATTCGTTTATGTACAGTAAGCTCCCATTCAAGCAATACATTTACACTACGAAAACCGCCACTATTACGAGCTACATAAGAACGGTCCAAAGGTCAAACTGTATAGCTTGATAAGGAGCTTACTGTACAGTAAGCTCCTTATCAAGCCATACTGTTTCGTCGTAGAGACGGGGTAGGTTGTGTGTGTGTGTGTGTGTGTGTGTACATACTGCGCAGCGTGCGCCTGGGCCCGCAGCGCGCCGCGTGCGGGGTGCGATAGAGACGGGGTAGGTAGTGTGTGTGTGTGTGTGTACATACTGCGCAGCGTGCGCCTGGGCCCGCAGCGCGCCGCGTGCGGGGTGCGATAGAGACGGGGTAGGTAGTGTGTGTGTGTGTGTGCATGTGTACGTACTGTGCAGCGTGTGTACGTACTACGCAGCGCCCGCGTGCGGGGTGCGATAGAGACGGGGTAGGTTGATTGTATGTGTGTGTACGTACTGTGCAGCGTGTGTACGTACTACGCAGCGCGCCGCGTGCGGGGTGCGATAGAGACGGGGTAGGTTGTGTTTATGTGTGTGTACGTACTCTGTGCAGCATGTGTGCGATAGAGACGGGGTAGGTTCTGTGTGTGTGTGCGTGTGTACGTACTGCGCAGCGTGTGTCCGGGCCCGCAGCACACCGCGTGCGGGATGCGAAAGAGACGGTGTAGGTTGTGTGTGTGTGTGGACGTACTGTGCAGCGTGTGTACGTACTACGCAGCGCGCTGCGTGCGGGGTGCGATAGAGACGGGGTAGGTTGTGTGTATGTGTGTGTACGTACTCTGTGCAGCGTGTGTGCGATAGAGACGGGGTAGGTTGATTGTATGTGTGTGTACGTACTGTGCAGCGTGTGTACGTACTACGCAGCGCGCCGCGTGCGGGGTGCGATAGAGACGGGGTAGGTTGATTGTCTGTGTGTGTACGTACTGTGCAGCGTGTGTACGTACTACGCAGCGCGCCGCGTGCGGGGTGCGATAGAGACGGGGTAGGTTGTGTGTATGTGTGTGTACGTACTCTGTGCAGCGTGTGTGCGAAAGAGACGGGGTAGGTTGTGTGTGTGTGTGCGTGTGTACGTACTGCGCAGTGTGTACCGGGCCCGCAGCGCGCCACATGCGGGGTGCGACAGAGACGGGGTAGGTTGTGTGTGTGTGTGTGCGTGTGTACGAACTGCGCAGCGTGTACCGGGCCCGCAGCGCGCCACGTGCGGGGTGCGACAGAGACGGGGTAGGTTGTGTGTATATGTGTGTACGTACTGTGCAGCGTGTGTATGTACTACGCAGCGCGCCGCATGCGGGGTGCGATAGAGACGGGGTAGGTTGTATGTGTGTGTGGACGTACTGCGCAGCGTGTATCCGGGCCCGCAGCGCGCGGCGGGCGGCAGGCGGCAGGCGGCCCAGGCGGCGGCGGCCCAGGCGGCGTCGCGCGGCCGGCAGGAGCGCGCCGCGGGGCACGCGCGGCTCTCCTGCCGCGCGCCGCAGTTCGGCCCGCCGTGGACCGTGCGCACGCGCACTTGCCTCCCGGGATCTGCGCCCACCAATATTTACAATATGAAGTTTATAGATACATAAATAATATACAATTTAGTGAATGTAAAATTTAAAATAGGTATATCTTCGTATATCTTCACGCGCAGTGTAGGATATGTAGGTACCCAATTTAAAAGGCCGTGAAGTTATGTATGTATGATGGATGCTTACTATCCGCTTAAGCAAATAAACAACTCACCTTCATCACTTTGCCGGCGTGATTATCTATACCAGGAGTCTCCAAACTTTGAAGCCTTAAAGCCATAATGTTTACTTCAGTATGTTGCAAGGGCCAAAACAATTTCAATTTTTTCTGCCCTTAACTATATTTCTAGACTAGTCGCCGATTGCGTTACCTAAGCAAACATACTCTCTTTGCATTTCAATTAATGACTTAAGCTGTCGCGGGCCGGATTGATGGCACTGGCGGGCCGGATTTGGCCCGCGGGCCGTAGTTTGAAGACCCCTGATCTATACTTCTATACTTACTAATATTATAAAGCTGAAGAGTTTGTTTGATTGTTTGTTTGGTTGATCGACCTAATATCAAGAACTACTAATTCAAATTGATTTTTTTTTGTGTTGGATAGTCTTTTGACTTGGTAAGGGAAATTACTGTACGATGTCCCCGTGTCAATGCTCGATGTCGAGATGTATTTATTGTTCCAACCACCAAAACCAAATATGCTAGAAATATATTTTTATATCGTGCATGTCTATCTTTCAATAAGCTTTTTACAGATATTGATATTTTGGACTTCAGTCTGAACATAAATAAATTTAAATACCTTGTACGACTGAAGTCTAAAATTTAATTAATATTCTGCCTTACCCATTTATGCTAAGTGAGCTTACCTAATATAAGTTTTCTAAATGACTTTGAAATTATTATTTTTTTCTGATTTTAATTTTTTTTAGATTATATATGAATTATTTTACTGACATTGAATTTGATAGTATTTTTTTTTCTATATTTGGGATTATTATTTTTTATAAATTATTTGTTTGATTGCTTAGTCCGTAATTTTTAACTATATGTGAAGACTTTACTGGTTTATGTGCTGTTATATGTAATACTCGTGTGTGTAAATGTAACTGTTTGTGTTCCGAATAAAACAAAATAAATAAAAATAGTCTATTTATCGAGGAAGGCTATATCATGCTACGACTAATAGGAGCCGAGCGTCAATAAAAAATGTTGCAAAAACGCGAAAAAAATATTATGGCGAAATGTAGTTCACGGGCACAGCTAGTAAGTAACACCTACCCATTAAGTGTTACGCTTTCTACTATTAACAGTTTCTAATTGACTTTTTTGAGTTAAATGTATATCTACTAATATACGTATAAAAATCTCGTGTCACAGTGTCTGTTATCGAACTCCTCCGAAACGGCTGGACCGTTTTTTTGTGTATAATTGGTAGATCTGAGAATATGTCGTAGGCCAGTTTAGAATTTTCAATAATAAATACCGCAAGTATTAGGACACGGAGACCACGGCATCCAGGCCTCGACACGGCAGCCGCGACGGCAACGCACGGTGCACGCGCGTCGCGCTACGGGACGGTGCAGCGGGGCGCATCTGGGTCATCGAGAACAATTTATATACATAAAACATATTATAATAATATACACTTTATTGGAAAAAAAACTACGAATGGTCCTTCGAGCCAGATATGAACCAGCGACCTATGGATTATACAAAAAATTTACAAAATAATGTACATAACAAGGACCATTTGTTGGCGTGTTTGTTTATAATGAAGTGGACTGTATATTTGACGTTGGTTTAATGACATTGGTCAGTTAATGTGATGCGCGAAAAATCTAAATGCGAAGTGAAATTGAACGCGCCAAAAATGTATCGTCGTATCCGCTCGTAGCTGCTCGGGTGGACTCCGCTACAACGTATTGTTTCTTTATGATACCAGTGAAGAGAGTGAAGGAACAGATGGTTTGAACCGGTCTCGAAGGACCAAATATACAGGCTTCAACTGAGAATTTTAAAAAACATTGTTTCGTGTAAAATTACACATCAATTCCACGATAATAATATCGGGCTCTTTAAACATTGTAATGTACTACCTGTTCATACTCAATTTAAGTATTTATTTTTAAAATAACATTATTTTAATTTGGAGATTCAGCATGAAATAAATCACCCTGTGTGTACTCGCGCAGTTTCTAGTCGTATGCTGCAAACGAGCGGAGCAAATAACGTGTACGGCGAAAGAACAGCAAGGTACCTGATTCCCAGATTAATAAATTCGCTACCCGCGAACTTGCGCGATGGCCTTAAGAGCGCATAGTACCTACTACTAGCGCCGTCATTAGTTTTTTATTAATTATGATAAATTAAAGACGTTTCTACAAAAAATAGCACAGTCAGGAACTCAATATAGATACTTCAGATTTATATTTACGTATTGTGTACACTTTAACCGTATAGAATAGTCGAAATTATAATTATTGCTTAAAGTGGCCACTTTTAGCAATAATTCTGATTATGAGTACTCACTTTATGCCTGAATGGCTCCCATAAATCTAAAATATATATATTGAGTTCCTGACTGTTCTATTTTTTGTAGAAACGTCTTTAATTCATCATAATGAATAAAAAACGAATGGCGGCGCTAGTAGTAGGTACTGTGGCCCCTTCATATTAAAAACATTAAAAGTAAACTAAAATTGTACTTCACTCAGACTATACATTAATTTATCTAACAACTAGAAACGCATGTACTCAATCCCACAGAATATGTATTTTTATTTGCATTTTTGTACATTTTATTGATATTTGTTATTTATTGTGTTGAGTAGATAACTCTAAAATGTAAATTGACTCAAGTCACATTATACAAACCGCAGTGGTTTCAGAATGTGTGTTATACAGATGATTTAAATGTTTTTTTTTTAGATGGTAAATAAATGAAAAAAAAACTAAATAGTTTTTCAGCATACGATTAATTAAAATCGTGACATCAACGGCTTAGAATGATCTCAAATCATATTTTGCATATCAAAGCTAAGAATTACGGGATCATTTATACAAATAGTCATAATTAATACTATAATACCAGTATGACTAATTAGTTCGATAGTGTAGAACAGGACTTTCAAATGTATTTTTCTGGCATGACTACCGTCAAAAAAATTACGAGAAGTACTTACAAAGCCTCCCGTACGACATCAGCATTATTTTGAACGCACATGACGTCTCTTGTCATTTCTCCTTCTTCAACACAGGGCTCTTCTTCGTCATTTTCATTTAGTGCTTCTCCATCCTAAACAATTTTTTACAGTACTGAATAAAGGTATCTAAAATTGTGTAATATTGGTTTAATAACCAATAAATAATCAATGCGTTATCTAAAACTTTTTTTTTATTTTAAAAATGCGTTATCTAAAACTAATTATTAAATTGTGTTTGCCCGTAATGTCATTCAACCCAAAATTTTCATGTAAATCATAGACATGCTGATGATACTATGATATACATGAAAATTTTGGGTTGAATGACATTAGGTGTAAACACATTTTAATAATTAGTTTTAGATAACGCATTGATTTATTTATTGGTTATTATGAAACACCGTATATATGTCTAAAGGCGAAATATATCTAAAAACATAGGTATACCACAATGCCTATAAATGAAAGTCTTCAATCGTACCCGTTTGTACGGTATGAAATCGCACACAGTACATCCTACCCATAATGTACGGCTGGTTCACAAATTTAAAGTTGCTCTGAAGATGACGAGTTAATCCGACAGAGGACGAAAATAATCGACATAGCTCACCAGATTAGCAAGCTAAAGTGGCAGTCAGCTGGCCACATCAAGCACAAAACTGGTTGGAGGAAACAACTTCTAGAGTCGACACACCATACATTAGCAAGCGGAGTGTGGTATGCTCTCAGACTGAGTGAAGCAACGATCTCCACAAGGTGGCTAGGAAAATCTGAATAAAAGTAGCCGCGGATCGTGCTCAGTGGCGTGCACTTAAAGAGGCCTATGTTTAGCAGTGGACATGTGTGGGCTGATGATGATAATTATGCAATTTTAATACCGATATAGACATTCTACATAGCTGGACTCGGCTTTCGCTAACGCAAAAACATAAATCAGCCAAGTACGTTGACAGTCATAGTGAGATATCTTTTCGCAGCGCAGGTAGACATTCCGCATAGAGAAATGCATGAATATGACATTGCTGCTTAAAAAAGCGAGAAGATTTCACACGCTAATGAAAGCTAGTATGACTTTTGTCTAGAGGCGCTGTACATTGCTGTTCAATTCGTTTGCATCAACGTTAGCTTATTGTAACTTCGGCTAGATGGTTTCACAACAGACTGTGGATAAGAAAAGGTTCCTAGTGCGAATCTTACCGACAGGTCAGTGTAGTTGGTGATAGGCATGTAATCCTGCCGCCTTCGTTCGCACGGGCCCCAAGGCGTGGCGAGCCAGGAGTAGGTGGCGCACGCGTGAGTATTGCATGACTCGTTTTGTACTAGCTGGTCCTCCGAAGGGCACGGCCAGCCATCTGGAATAAAGTGCCATATTGTGGACTAAATGCAACCTTTAGAAACGTTACATAAAACAGTCAAATTATGTTACAAATATATGATTTGAATATTATGTCTTTAAGCCCTTAGCACGAACCACTCAATAGTATAGTGATCGTATTTACTTACTATTCGATAACGATTGAGATAGTAAATGGGCAGCTAGAAACACTATTATAAAATTATCGTGAGCTCGTAACGAAACGATAGTTCTCTCACTGTAAAATACTCGGTGGGAGATATTGCGATAGCCAGCTGTTTCTGAATAAAACGATACGACATGTAAAAAGTGAGTTCGTGCTGAAGATTCTCATACTTTAAGCTCTCGTTAACTATACAATTACCATTACGATACCGTTTAGTTCCATAACCGTAGCGGTGCTGCTATATTTTTCATACAAATAATACGATTACGATAACTTTAGTTGTTCGTGCTTGGGGTACAGTTTCATTTGAACAGAACTCTTTTGTGCGATTGTTGATTATAGCTGATCCTGTCCATTTTTTATTTAATTATGTTTGGAAAGCTTACAGCATTATTTACAAAATAGTTGACGTAAGCAGTTATCTAAATGCCAATTACAAGCTTCCACACATAGAAGTCATTTATGAGTTTGTTTAATTACATTAATTAACACATTATTATATGTTAATTGGAGTACTTTCATTCAGCTAATTTTTTTTAATTGGATGCACGTTACAATAGAAAAGATCAATGCAGCAATCATCGCGATACAATTGATTAAGAGATTTACAGGATCTTATTAAAAAACTATTAGTTCTATAATTAGTGCGAGTGAACGGTATATGAAGCAATGCATATCTTTGGCGTAAATTCAGAGAGGGAAATTTTAAGATCCGGACAGTCAATTTTACTTTGAGCTATTTTTAAAAGGAAACAAATGTCTGCTATGTTTCTTCGCAAAAAAGCGGCAAAAGATAAAGTACTGAGCGGCGTTGTTCATAGTTACAGCGTAACAGTCAGAACCTTCTATATAAGAAACGCGTAAATTTTTTCTGAATTACCTCAATTTTGTCTATATATATATTTACTATACATAGGATTCCCACATAAATAGAACAATTTATTATAGCATCGTACCTGGCGCCGCGTGCGCCAGTATGTGCCTGCGACGCGTTCTGGTGGGGCGTGGGTGCGCGGGCGCACTGCACGGCGCGGAGCACGGCGACCACGCGGCCCACGCGGACACAACGCAGTCGCCGGGGCAAGCGATGCGACAGCGCTCCGTGCGTGACGGCGCGCCGCTACCGCTGCACCACGCGCGTTGCGCCTCTTTCTGTCCGGAATGAGATGCTGAATTTAAGGAGGATTTTGCTTATTACAATCGATAATCGGTTCAATGAATTAGAGTCTAGTCAATATTGAGGGATTTCTTACAATTAGCAGCAGGTCTGCAACTTACTAATTATGGCACCCAACGAGGGGTACTTCTCAGATTCAAAAGAGTTTACGTGGCGTACACTTAAATATCACATAATGCGGGTTTCCAACAGACACAGTTCTCGAATAAATTCTTGGATTTATATAACTTTGAAACACCATTTTGGCACCCAACGTAGGACACAACTAAAGTGCAATCCAGGGTTTTTATTTGGGAAGAACTCATTTTTATCAATACCATTTGTCACGGGCTTTTAATTCACAATTGAATACAATAGAAACATTTGGTATACCTGAGTGAGTACTAAATCATACTGGCGCCCAACGTGGGACACTTCTAAAAAATGCTTCGTACAAAGTATATATTAAGATTTCTCTTTGACAGTACGGACAAACGTTCCATTCAGAAATGCTTGACATTTACAAATTATAACATCAGCTGAATAACTGACACATACATAATAATAGAAAATATTTCTGAATAGGATACGAACATCACACAAAAACAAAACGATTGTTCAGCTCCTGTGTTGCTACTAGCTACAATTAGCCTACCCCGTCGTGACCAATGCATCTGAGCTCTCTGCTTCGCCTGCCTGGGCCGCAGGTGGAGTGTGGCTGGCCCAGAACGCAGGGTCCCCATGGAAGAGCCTTCCATGAAGCACATCTAGGCGTGGTACACGTTCGCTTTTCTTCCAGTGGGGGGCAAGGGGCGCCACCTCCCGATGCCGCAGATATCACGCGACGTCGCCGAACGCTGTATCCTGTACACAGACATGAGCCACAATGTAAATGTATCGATCAATCACATTAGTTAGTCGCACTGAGTTAATGCAACAAATAATATTAGCAAGATATTCAACAAAAAGACTATGGTCATCTTACTGATAATCTGCCACATTTAGCCCGCATTCACCCGAGCATTAAAAAGCGTTGCGTTAAATCCCTGCGTAAATAATTTCAGAGATAGATAGGATATTGAAATCGGTCGTTAGTCGATATGTAGCCTAACACAATTGATTAAGATACTTCACAAATTCTTTGTAGATAGTTTTAAGTCAACCGTCTATTCAAAGTAGTGGCTATCAAAATCCGAATAGCATGCAGCGACGATGCGATATTTGCAGAAAATCTTTGAATATAAACGGAAAATCTGTAATACATATTCTAACATTATCTTTCAGTATCAATATTTACCCGTTGTGGTTAACTGCTGAACAGGAAACAAGGGACATCCATCAGTCGGTTGACAAGCTCCCCACTCGCTCCATTCGCCAACTTCACAATCCCGAGGGCACGGCACCTGGGAACAATTGTGTGAAGTATATCAAAAACAGTAGTTATTTTGTATAGTATACTGTAATAAGTGGTCAGATTCGTTATTAAGTTAAATTGCTACTGTTTTATAAATGTTACCTACTTATTGTTAACTGTGTAGTGTTAATATTTAGGTAAATAGGTTGTTTATACAATCAAACTGATAAACGTATCTACACAATGGAACCAATTTTGAAATCGCGAATAAATCAATATAATTTTCATATATTTCCATAAAGTAGAGGTGTCTTAAATTTTTATATAAAACAGTAGAATTTTTTTCGCAATTTCAGAATTAATCCAATAGTGAAAGTGGTTTGAACCATCTATTTAAATATCAACACACCCGTCTATATTTGCATCCATTAGCAAAATTGACGACATCGTTCGATGTCGTGGCAGTGTCGATTTAGTCTAAATTATGCAACAAGGAGGGCGAAAACTACTTCAGCAACCTTGTCCTCATTTTGTAGTGTTGTTCTTGTACTTTCTTATTCATATTGATTTATTTCATCCGCTATGCCCGGATATGTCTACTCTACTAACGGAAATATATCATATATTCCAAATAATTACGACACTTACCTTGTACCTTAGAAGAAAGCGTGTGCTCTCGGCGTTACCCTGACGAGTAACGAGAAATATAAAACATCTCGAGCTCCTTCTTTTGGAAGACACAATCAACAGTGGGTCCTGTGGGGCGATTCTCTATGAGTTCGTCACTGTGACAGCGTTGTATGGTATTACCTACTCAACCCAAAGGACATGAAGTACCTACAAAAAAAGAACGTGCCAATAATGTATGGTGGTGCTCTAAGATGGCGGAAAAAACTAGGGACGCCGCATAAAATATTCCACACTTATGATGTTTTTCTTTACACCGTTAATTGAAAAATCAAGGAAAACCATAGAACTGTAAAATGCACTCACAAACTACGGTCACTGACAGATTATTTACCACAGCAACATGGTGCTTTGTAATGGTGGACAGGCCGCACATTTTTTCGTACTATAGTCCATTGGTTTCTTTGGTGTGAGTATTATCTATCATAGTGAAAAGCGTTATCACTACGACGAACTCAAGACTCTCACTTTAGAGAATCGCCCCGCTGTTCTTGGTTTCGCTTCGATTATTTCGATTTATCGTGCCATCGAACTGTGCTAATGACGAAATAAACAGATCACCTGCGTTTGGGCACACATCTGTGATCTATATAATTAGGATTACTATTTTATCGTCGTATATCGTATTATATCGACGCTTCAGGACGCGGTAGTAAATAGATTTAAATATTAATAAAAAAAATAACTCACCTATTTCTAAAATATGCACTAGTTTAATGCAGTATTTTTACAGATTTTTTATCGGTTTTTAAATTATGTATTTAAGTTTTTATTTTTTTTAAATAATAGACGTGTCCTGATGCGTCCCTTAAATTTTCCGGGATGATAAAAAAGTAACCTGGCATATATATTCCATGTTCTTATATGTATATTCTATGAAGAGGATTTTTTGCTGTGCCAAATTTATACTGTAAGTAAAAATTACTAGGTAGCTCACGGGGCTGCACTAGGTTGAATATCAAGATGGCTGCGCGCACGCTTGCGGCCTCGCTCCGCACCTCGTGACCGCCATCTTGTCATCACTTGTTGCTTGAGAGTTCTCTATCCTAAGCTCATATAGCTCATATACGTCCCCACCGAGGGGCTCGAGCCTACGACTTCACAATGAGTCAATGTGAAGTCGAACAATCATTGACCTTTGAATTTATTCGCAAATGTATCCAGGTTGCCTCACGATGTTTTCCTTCACCCTAGGAGCATAGGCCATCGGCAAATGTACAGAACATTCGAAGAACGAAAAACACATTGACACATGGCAGGATCAGGCAGGATCGAACTACGGACCTTCCGATTAAAACGCCACGCCACAGCGCCACCGACGCTTGTAAGAGTTCTCTATGCTTGCGATTAAAACTCAATCCGTCTTATTACAAAACATGGACTAAAGTTAGTCCTGGTTTAAACCAGGACTAAGTTGACGCTGTCTCTATCTATGTGTATGAACACAGATGAAAGCGCACTAGGCTTAAACCAAGACTAACTTTAGACCAGGTTTAGTCCAGGTTTTGTAATAAGACCGAGGAAGTGTAACTCCCTGGAACCAAGGCGCAACGATAAACGGGTTCTTCTTCGCAGTGAATGCGAACCACTTGTGTCATCGTGGGGTTATTGTCTTAGCTCTGCATCCCATTCAGAGACTCGCCCTAGAAAGTCCTCGACTTCCGACCGCCTTTCATGCAACGAGATCCGAGGGAGATTGTGGCAGTTACCTCGCAGGGCTGCACCAAGGTGGGCATGGGCGCGTGTGCACACTGCGCCGGATGCAGCGGGCGGCCGTCGGCGCGCGCGCACGCGGCCTCGCGCCGCTGCACGCCGCCGCCGCAGCTCGCCGCCGCCATCTTGTCCTCCTCGTCCGCCTCCAAATCCTCCTCCTCCTCCTCCTCGTACGCCGCGTCGTCCACGTCGGCATCGGCGTCGTCGCTGTCGTCGTCGCTCGGGGCTATTCGAAATACGCCATTTAGACTTCATTCTTACCAAGTTATATTTAAAAGTAAAAATATACCGGGCTATTTTTCCATCAGGAACCAAATTTTGTATGCTTGTTTAGACAAGCAAAATGAACAACTTTTACTATGGGACCAAACTCGAAATCGCGAAAAAAATCAGCTGTTCCATACATTTAGGTTCAGTGGATGTTGAACATTTGTATGGAACAGCTGATTTTTTTTCGCGATTTCGAGATTGGTCGCATAGTAAAAGATCTTATTTTGCTTGTCTGAACAAGCACACAAAATTTGGCTCCTGCTGGAAAAATAACTGGTGCAGAAATACTGGAAGTATACGTACACAAGACTGCTCTAGTAGGACGTACTCCAAGAGAAGATTGGAAAGAATAGAGGAGAAGAGATTTGCAGAAATACTGGAAGTATACGTACACAAGACTGCTCTAGTAGGACGTACTCCAAGAGAAGATTAGAGAGAATAGAGAAGGGATTTCACGTGGTCCAAAGTAGTTAGTTTATGTTAGTCTCTTTTCGCACATACTTTATATCACAGTCAGTTTAAGAGATAGTAGAGTAGAGAAACTGTTTGTTCAGGCTACGTAGAGCGTTATCTTTGTTATATACGTATCTATGTGACATCTGCCGCTAAAAACTCTCAACATTAAATTGTAAAACAAAAAGAGAGGGAAAGAATCTGAAATAATTGTTCAACAGCTCCTATTTTTAATTATCAGACTATCAGTGCTTTGCTGCGCGATAGAGACAACGCTCTACCAATATACTAACTGATTATCTCTTTCCACAGCTCAATGTGCATATTTTAATAGTACAGTAGGTTAGGTACTGTATGTATTTGCAACATTCTCACCAGGTAAAGCAGTGGCGGTCTGCTCGGTGGCCACTTGACACGACCCCCACGGGCCTGGCACCCAGTGTGCACTGGCCTCCAGAGCAGCTGGCTTCACCTCTTCCACCACATCGCATTCCTTACCACCACCTTAGTAATGTAGAAATTCATAAATTAAAGTCATATTTATCTTTTACTAGTGGGCCGGGCAGACGTTGTCTTGCCCGATTATAGCGCCACCTACCGGGTCGAACCGTACTTTTAAACCTTCCCTGTACCTATTCAAATACACATACAAAATTTCGTAAGAATCTGTTAAGCCGTTTCAGAGTTTTTGCGAGACTAACACACAGCGTTTTATTTTTATATATAAAGAAGAAGAAGACTAGTGGGTCCGGCAGACGTTGTCCTGCCCGATTGTTGTACATATAAACCTTTCCTGAACCTATTCAAACACATACAGAAAATTTCGTTGGAATCTGTCGAGCTGTTTTCGAGTTTTAGCGAGACTAACACACAGCGTTTCATTTTTATATATAAGAAGAAGAAGATTTCATTTAAACCTTATTGTAGAATAAAAATGATAAATGGAGAGTTTAATACAGTATGGCATTATCTCTAACAGTTAGCGAAGCTTCGTTCAAACTGGAGCTAAGCCGAATCTGGTGGGTTATTGTCTAAGAAAAAATTTATCACGATCGCTTATAATTTGACAGCCATTGCGCCGTGAATATAAGACTCTGTACCGACTTCCTTTTATAAACGAGTAATGGATGGGCTGCGACTGTCAAATTGTAAGCGATCACGATAGATTTTTTCTTAGACAATAACCCCCCTGGCGTTGAAAGCGGCACGCGACGCGAATCGCCACGATTCGCTTGCTCTTCGCTTCTAACTGATGCGAATTCGCGCGCGTTATTATTTTTAGTTTATCAATAGGAAAAGTTGTCTTTTAATGTCCAAGCTGAAGTTTTGCTATTATAAGCAATTACTGAAGAAGAAACTTAAGATTTGAGAAAGAAACGAAGAAAGTAGGTCCATAAGCTGAGTCCTTAACACATAGAATTTGGAGAGTTCCACACTTTGATACCCACGTTAAGAAAAAATAAAGAAAGATTTTATACAAATATACATTGTGTGCCAGAAGAATACTTTAATAAGGTTTTATCCAAGATCAAACAAAATATACAGACCAACGATACCGTATATATTTTCGCTGCAACTTATGCATATTTGCGTCTTCGCTGTCTCTAAATACTGGAATCTTACAATCCTAACCTTAATGCAATGTCGACAAAAATGGTATCAAACTTCAATATGCTCAGTACGGTTGTGAAATAAATTAGAAAACTTCAACTGACAACTTCAGAGCTCCCTGATTATCGTTAAATATATTTACGGTATAAGTACATACGATTCAGAAATTAAGGATCTTAAATAGCTTGCTTCTTTACATTCTTCTGTAATACTCATATTATTATATATACTTTGTTTCCTACATGCCTACGAGATAGCACTTCTATTGAAATTGGTCACATGCGAAACCATTTGGTTTATGTAGATACACTATAATAAATGCTTATACCTAAACAATCAATAAGCATTATTTCCTGACTACATTGCGCGAATGATTCATGGATATCGATCCGTTTTCACTAATATCTATAATTTCGGTGGTAAGAATCACAGTGGAACTCTTTCAAGGTCATGTGACACACCGTTCCATTATAAGCTGACTCAGCTGACGAACATATGACTACCAGCCTAATGGTACGTCACATAATACTTAACCTTAAATTGCTTTATCTCAGTCCATTTTTGTTATTAGAGATTGCAAAAATATGTAGGTATTTCATATTTTTTAAAATCAAATTGACATCATATTTATTATAGTTGTGGAGATAAGAGGGCCGCTTGAGGCCCGTTTTAATAGGTGTCATTGATGATTGATCCGTCAGTTTGACAGATAAACTATGGAGAGGACACCAGTCAAAATGGGCTTCTTATATCCACAGACGTATAAAGGGAAGGGAAGGGCGATGGAAGGGCGTGCTTATATCTCTATAACTGTAGTTATAGTACTGTTATATTATATTATTTGTGGTCATAGTCATGCTAGCGCAAGGAGATAGGTGTTATAGCTGCTATTTGCTGGCGTTCTTGTGCTATGACTGTTTTGTGACAGAGTCGTGACACTCTAATACTAATAAAGAATAGTTATTTGTTATACATGAGTGCAAAGTTGCTTTTTAACTGCGTGCTCAACTTTGATGACCGAGCAAGCGAAGGATTCTAAAATTGAATCACGAGCGCACCGAGTGTTTAAAAAATTAGAATCCTGAGCGTTAGCGAGGGAATCGAAAGAGCTCAAGGTGAAAAATCTTTGCACTCGAGTGCAACACGTAACTTTTCATCCCCCCTCAGCGAGGAAATGACTAAATGCAAAATAAAACATTTACAATCACAAGATACTTTTATTTCAGTTTAGGTATTTTATTAAATTTAAAAAAAGTTGTATGATAAATTCGGCACCATGGAGATGGAAGTAAATAGGTTTAAAGATGTTTTGAAATCACATACCTAGTGCACGCGATGTTCTAAATTCAAATTTACTTTAACCTCAAGCGGACAAAAACGCTTTTATTTTTCGCTAAAAACGTTTTTATCCGCTTTTATAGCAAAAATACTCTTTCTGAGATGGGAAGATGAAAAAGTATTTGACTTGACCAGTTTTGACATTCATACAACTAGCTAATCACTCGATACGCAACGGCTGTTATTATTTGCATAACATTTCCGACCTTGTGGCAGCCTCCTCAGCCGACGCGTCCGCACCAGCGCGCCGTCGGAGCGGGGTCGCCATGGCAACCATTCCCCCAGCAAGCAGTCTTCTTTGATCACGCACACGCGAGTAGTGCCGACCGCAGCTAGGTCAGAGCCGCAATACCTGTTGAAAGCAAAAAACAGAATACCAACACCTAAATAGCCACCATCTAAGTAATATCAAACTGGATGGCTGAATCTGCTAGCCAAATACTCGGGAATGGGCACACGATTAGTTTTATTCCATTTTATAAGTATATACAATTCAATTAATGAACAAATAAATCAATTAAATTAATCAACACCGAAGACATACGTATTTATTGAGAAGTCTACTTTGGCCTAACAGACCAGAGTTCAATGAAGTTAAGCTTTCGTGAATTTTCGTGATCTCGTGAAAAGAAACCAATTTGTAAAAAGTGGTTTCTTTTCAAGAGATCAATGCAGGTGAATTTTCGTTCGGGTTGAATAAGTTTTTGGTGGCCTGCAGGCGGAGCACGGGCTGCCACTGCCAAGACTGGACTTGAGTCACGCATTATCTCACAATTTCAGTGACATAATCCCTATGTCTTAAAGCGCAGCACGGCGGCGCGTATTTTGTGTGACTGACGTGATAAATATTTCTCGAAGCTCGTCAAGGGATACGTGTGATTGAGCTTTATCACAAATTTCTTGGCGTGCATGTGCTCCCACTGCTGTGATTGTAGCAAGGGCTTAATACTTTGGAAGATGTAGCAGCAGTCGGAGAGCAAGAAATTAGTGATAAAACTCAAATACACGTGTCCCTAGACGAGCGTCAAGTAATTATTATCACGTCCGTCACACTAATACGCATTACGCACGGCAATGCGTATTACACACTTTTTAAAACAAAGAGATTATATCACTGAAATTGTGAGATAATGCGTGACTCAAGACTCAAGACGCCCACACCATGGAACATCAAATGCAGGACGATTTAACATCGTCCATTTAGGCGACAGCCCTCGCGACACCGATGATTCTTACAAGGCTCAAGTTTTAAACTTTTATTTTTATTACTGTGCTTAGTGATTAGCGTGAAGCAGAAAAGATTATTTAACTTTGAAATATTTATCCCACTCAACCTTGTTCTTCTTTTGAATAGGTTGAAATTCAACAAGTTTCATGTTTCAAAAAAAAATCGAAGATCCGTCATCGCATAGACATTCCCCACTTCACTTCACTTCTTTATATATAGCAATCGGTCGTAAACACAACCATTACTGCCAAACTCAAGTTTTGGATAAAATACTGTTTAAAGGTTTACTTTATGAAATATGGCCAAAAGTGTCAATATAATATTGTTTTGGGTTACCTGAAAAAGGACAAAACAAGACGTCACAATAATTAATGATTAAACGAACTTACCTGTACGTGAAGTTCAATCATAATTATACGAAGGCTTCGTCCGAAGGGATTAGCAAATAATACTTGTAGTAACGCCTAGTGATACGCCAGTCACGCACTTTATTTGAGGGTATAAATACAATTTAAAATGAGTCTCACGTCAACAAGGTGGGCGACCTATCCGCTCGCTTCATTTAGTTTAGAGTAGCCGCATCCGGAATATTTCACACAAAAAAGGGGACTTGTAGTTGGGAGGGAGGGTTGCTAATCCCTTCGGACGAAGCCTTCGTATAATTATGATTGAACTTCACGTACAGGTAAGTTCGTTTAATCATTAATTATACTCGGCTTCGTCCTCGGGATTAGCAAATAATACTTGTAGACTTTTAGAGATAATAGTGTGAAATATTTTGTTTATTCCTGAATTTTCATTAATTTATGTTAATAAGAATAAACATCAATCATCATTTGAATTACTCGTATTATTAACAATTGTTCTGGCAAAATAATTATTTCCATTAGTATTAACATTACTTATGGTTCTATTATAGAATCGATAGAATGTGCTTGAAGAGCCGCTCCATCCAGCGGTTCGTCTTATTTGATCTAGGCCGACACCTAGGTGATGAGCCGCGGATGTAGCGGCGTGCTGTGCGCGGTAAATATGTTTAGATCAAAAACGCTATCGCGCAGTGTGTTCTTTATTCACTGACTTAAGGTTTGGGAACCGACAGCATTATAAGGCTTTTTAGCACTTATGAAGAGAAGGAAAGATTTCAATATTTTTAATATTAATCTAGGACAAGGTTTGTACTTTGTGTGCTGTCAACAGCGCAATGAGAGTGATGAGTTTTTTCGAAAGTTTTTCAAAAGACAATGTTTCATTGGCGTAAAATTGGCTGACATAATTAATAACTATTGAAGTATCCCACATATTTGGGCAAGGGAGGGCGTAACCGAAATATTCCTTTAAAATATCTTTTTACTCTGTCATCTTCTCGTAAATTATTTTCCCCTAAGCAGGGCGAGCGCGGATCTATAGGAGTTAAGCGTGCCATATTGAGCTCCCTCTTCATAATAGTTTGTTGAAATAAATTATTTGTGGAATTGAAGGATTATACAAGTCACAATTATTGTCGTTACAGTAATTGAACCAGCGCCGTAAATAAACATTATATTGTTTAAAGGAACTTTGGAATATAGATGCTAATATCGGCGGTACACTCCACGCCGTCCGCATAAGTTCCCCGCTATACAATGACAGAGAACGGGGTGAAAGCATAAAAATTAAAATCGGCCCAGGAAATGCATCTGGGTCCCTATGCTAGGAGACATAATCAGTGCATTTAGTATTTATTTGACTAGCGAATAAGTCTACTTGAGGTGCCCCATACGATGAGACAATTTCCTGATATGCCCAGTCCGCTAACTCCAATTTTTTTTTTTTTTTTAATACGTCGCCCTACACTAGGATTTTCTCCTGTGTCGTGGGTGCAGTTACAAACATAGAATATCACATGCACATACGCCCAGACCGGAACAAATTTCTGTAGGCCATAAAACATATGTCCCGTACGGGAATCGAACCCGCGACCCGTTGCGCAGTAGGTGATCACTCGACCTTTGCGCTAAACGTGTCGTCGATTCTATGTCAGGATGTACCCGCCTTGATTCGGCATCTGCCGTTATATTATCTGATGAGCTAATGTAATAAGCCATAACATACAAATTGCGACATTCACACCACTGCCATAGTTGACGAGTGATGTCAGTGAAGTGGGGGAACTGAATACCCCCCATTGTATTGATGTAAGAGATTACTGTAGTGTTGTCGATGCGGAGAAATTTGACAACTACTTATATTTTTGGCGAACACTTTTAATCTTAGAAAAGCAGCTAGAATTTCTAGGTAGTTAATGTGTTGTGTTCTCTCCTGAATGCTCCACAACCCGCTAACCTTCTCTTTGCCACGTACAGCCCCGTATTTGAGGCGACTGAGAAAATTTCCAGATCATGTGTATCATGTTTGATTTTACAAAACGGTATTTGCATTGCGTCATTCCTAGGGATATTTATAAATTTATCATAATTATCATTAATGATGATTTTAAGTTTAATTACTTAATGCGCTCGAATATTTTAGTATAAGGCTAGTGTATTCTACAGCCGGGCAAACTGAGACTAGTAATTCGACTATTTGTGCGAATTGACGTATTCAACATCTTTTAAGAGTTAACCATTTTTTTTTTTAAATTTCTGATTTGTGATCTGGAAATTTTTAGTCTAGATTAGAACGAAACCTTAAAAATGTACATATATTACTAGGTATCATTAAACTTTTGGCCTCGTTAATTAAAATCAAAGAGAGGTAATTAATTTTTTGGTTTGTATATTTGGCCAATAATTATCTAAATAATTAGTTGATTTTAGGTCCGCAGAACGGAGTAATCGGACAATTGGTTTTATTGCCTTGATGGTGCAGTACTCAAGCCAAATAGTTCTTGTTCAATTTGAAATCTTAAATATTTTCTTGAATTAGGGTCAATACTTATTAAATAAAAGGCATCTTTTAAATCTATTTTTGTCATGAAACAATTTTTTGTTTATGTAAATTTTAGCACTGAGCGTAAATTTTCAATTTTTAAATGATCTGTTAAGTTTTTTTTTATTTCAGGATGAAACCATGTTTACCATTTGGCTTAGGTACCAGAATATACTTGATAAAAATTGCCCTTCAGTTTAATCATTCCTGGAGGTGCTAGGCGTCGGTGCAGGCGCCTTTTTTTTTTTTTTTGTTTGTGGTTTATGCAATGAAGTTTTTAACTCTGCACCCTATTTATTTATCGCCTTTGCAGTCTTAATAATTTCTGACAGTTTTTCGCCTAATGAATGAATAAAAAATGGTTAAGTATTTTAAAGCTGGTCTTTCATGTCCTTTTTAAGGGAAGACAGAATAAAATTCCGTCGTATGACTGAATCCGGTACTGCAAGTCACAGAGAATACATTCTGTGTCCATCAACATTTTTATTAATTCTGGGTCACTGTTATTTTTCGAGGTCAGCGAATTAATAGCTTGGTTCAAGCATGAAATAGCCGTAGAAACTTGTTTTTGCCTAATTTCGATATTTTTATAACGTTTAGCGTTTATATCGGAGATAGCCACCTTAATTTCGGCATTCAGTACCTACGGGAGCATTAATTAGTTTGCAGTTACTCGGCGAAAGGTATTTCACATTAATGTGTGTTCCAACTTAACTGCAGTCTTTGTGAATGTCGGCTCCAAAAGTATTCGAAATAGTTGGATCCTCGCCCAATATTTCAAGTATTGTGGTGTTTAGCATCGCATTAGCTGACCCAGGCTCGTCGGTATCCGTCACTTGCTCAGGCGCGCCGGCGGCGGCGGTGGTGGCGGTGGTGGCGACCTCCACAAGGGTGACCGTCATGACGGCACAGAAGATATAAACGGCGGGCTCGCACAGAGCGTAGCCACTTCGGCGGGTTCTGGGTCGAGGTCGACCTGCATCTCCGAACGTGGCTCAGAACCAATAATCCCATCGAGCAGTAGGCCAATTATAAATCTTTCATCGTATGACATGGCATAATAAATCATGAAATGCTTCATTTCGTATTACCGATCTCCAATGATATCATTACTATGGCATAATTTCGATGATGCACTATGATATCATATGATATTATTTGAAAACCGTGAGATCGTAATAGGCCTGCAGGTTTAAAACGTTGTTATTACGTTCTTGTTCTGAAAACCACCGATATCTCTATTAGTCATGAAACAGACCAAAGTACTGTTCGCGAGACTAATTTATAGGGTAGTACAGCTCCAAAGAGAAGTACGCAAACCCCAGATATGTAACCATTGTCACTATGAATACACCGATATCTCCATTAGTCATGAAACAGACCAAAGTACTGTTCGCGAGACTAATTTATAGGGTAGTACAGCTCCAAAGAGAAGTACGCAAACCCGGAGAGGTTACCATTACCATAAGGTAGTACAGCTCCAAAGAGAAGTACGCAAACCAGGATAGGTAACCATTACCACTATGTATATACTGTATTTATTCTTCTTAGAGATATAGTGTCATAAAAATTCATACAAAAGGGGTATAAATAAGCCCACTGAAATAAATCTTATTTAACAGTTTTCGTAAAACTATTTCATTGGATTATAAAACTTCATTTCAGAGGAAACCAGTAAAAAATAAAAACGTAACAAATTTACCATTATAGGTATAATTCGTCATTAACTAATTAAGTTTCTCTAGTACTTATGAGAATATAACAAGATGGCTGACTTATCATACTTCTGCCCGTTATCAAACGAGCATTGTACGGGCAGCAAATAGAAAATGGCATTTTCGGCCATAGTCACTAATAAATGCACTTATTCACATAATGACTAACCTTGAGACTCCGAGCGGGAACGCCTGTCGAGCAAGCTGGAACGACTCCGTGTACGGCATCTTCGTAACACTTCGAGTTTTTTAAACTTACACAACAGATTTGACAATCCTCCTCACTTTTCCGCTTAGGCATTATAAATAAGTACTACCTCACTTCAAGTAAAAACTTTTAAGACGCGAGAGTGTGATCGTGGCGAGCACTAAAAAGCGAATGAAGCGAGCGGATAGGTCGCCCACCTTGTTGACGTGAGACTCATTTAAAATTTTATTTATACCCTCAAATAAAGTGCGTGACTGGCGTATCACTAGGCGTTACTACAAGTATTATTTGCTAATCCCGAGGACGAAGCCGAGTATAATGTTACATAAAACATAGAAGCACACAGAACATAAACTTTGTACGGTTACAGTTTAATATTATAAGTAGAAATATATTTACACAGTAATCTTAACATAGGAAATCTTATTATACATAGTACACGCAGAGAAATTGGTGACAAACAGAACTACTGAATCGAATAGTTAAATTAGATTACAACTTTTCTAGTATGAAATACTTGGTCCTTGTTATCTCTACGACTTATTATTCACTCTTACTAATCGTATGTTTCATTATATTATTTGATTAATGTAGCTCACAAAAAATATTATTGAACCAAAACATCAATAATAAAGCCGGCTTTTGACTATAGGATGTAATATATATTACATGTTCAGCTATATATTACATCCCGGGTTTGCTGTTCTCACTATCAGATATATTTTTTAGAATAGTTCAGCTTCTATGATCATCACATCATAACGTCTTTTATTGAAACGGTTGACCTCTCGTTATTAAATGGATAATATGGAAATTGTTTTGCTAGGTACTTTCGATAGTTTATCAGACGAAGATGATGCAGTATTCGATTTACATATCTCATTATTTAGAAAAAATACAATAAACGTCGATTCTGGATATCGAATCTTAATAGACTAAAGGCTTAATAGAGTTTTGTCTCTTTTGTTCGAATTTGAAATGTCATTCGAGTGAACGTGACAAAACACTGTTTAACCAAATCAGGCGTATGAAATGGTTATTAGTAAGGCCTTAGGAAAAGATTATAGTGAATTTCTCCATGCAGCATCCTTAATTTCATTCATTTTATACTCTTCAAGATTAGTCGTAAACAAGGATATTTCCTAACACTTTCTATAAAATGTTCCATTATAGGGATAAATACGTAAATAGGTAAATACGTGGTAAATACGTAAAGAAAAGATTGCGAACCAAAATACCCAAAAATCATAACACGCGGACAGCTACGAGTATGTAAGTATGTGCGCATGACCGTCACGATTCGAAATGAAGGCGAGGCAGGGGCAGAGGTGCGGTATGCGGGAACGTGAGGTAAAATATATCGCCTTCAAATATAGCTCGGTCGGGCGAAAAAATATTTACAGTTTGGGGTGTAATATATATTATAGCACAGTGAGAACGGTCTCGTAAAAAAGGTATGGCAAGCGATAAAATATTATATCTCAAAATGTAATATATATTACATTATATCCCACAGTCAAAAGCCGGCTTTATTGCATCTTTAACAATAATTGTGTTAATATGTATTTAATGTATTGTATGTAGTAGGAAACAGGGATTCGCAGTTACTAAATGATCTAGTTCCGGTTAATGATGTACCATGTTACTGATGGACTACGAGTGTATCTGTAATCAAAACAATAACCTTTTTATTACAACTACATTATTGTTTGCAGTACGTATCGTTCTAAGTGTCGTATAATATTCGTTTAGTTTGGTTTCCTTTTTAAATAGTATTATAGCTTAATAAGAATATTATAGTAAAAACCACCCCGGAAACAGTAAACGGTACAATTTATGTATTAATCCGTGCTATTCTGTTAGCATGTTTCAAAATATTTAAAATAGTAATGTTACAGTAACAATCGAGGTGGTATTCATAGCTAAGTATCTTGTTCTGTTTATTTAAAACTGTGTTTTTGTAAACAATCGAAAAACTTGCATGACAAAACGATCAGTATTATCGTATTACTCCTAGCGGAGCAGCCGCCCGCCATTGTGGATTGTGTTTTCGACCGCGCTGAGCGCTCACTCAACTCAACGTAGTATTGCTAATTATTTGAGAGTTTGCTTATTAAATTTGTGTGATGTCTGATGACATAGATGGAGATATCCTACAGTAATTGCAGCAGTGGGGTTTACCTCAATATATTAATACTTTTGAAGGTAAGTTGGTACCTTGGTACTTTTATAACAATCTTCTTGTTTTGTAGTATTCATAGCTATTATTCAATTTAATTAAGTAGGTAAGTGGGTACATTAATAACTTTAAAAGTTTACAGTCAAAGTTTTGAAATTATTCGTGGAATTTCATTTTAATAAGGAAACGCGATAAATTATTAGTTCGTAGGTAGATACTTTCTTTGACTGACACAGTCATCTTATCTTAATCAGTTTGGCAAACAGGTCACCGAATGTGTCAGCTCAGCTCTAAAATAGGCGAAATGGATAACTAGTCAATAGGCTTGTTTTATAAAACCTAGGTTACCAAGCCAAGTATTGAACGAAAACATCAATAATTATTGCAATAGCTTTTAAGTAGCAACCTATGTATACTCGTATTTGTTGAATAAAGTTTTTATATTATTTTAAAAAATAATTATTGCATCTTTAACAATAATTATGTTAATATGTATTTGATGTATTGTATGTACTAAGAAACAGGGATTCGCAGTTACTAAATGATCTAGTTCCGGTTAATGATGTACCATGTTACTGATGGACTAGGTCAAAAATTATGCTCTTTGCGTTGGGACTTTCTTGCATGCGTGATAATAATCTTTATATATTTTTTATGATTTTTCAGTAAATAATATAACAATATCGACACTGTCGATGCTCGACAGTAGTCTAGTTAGAGAACTAATCCCTCAAATTGGAGATCGGGCCACATTTTTAAAAAACTTGGACAATTGGAACAAATTAACTAACCCAGAATGCCCAGAAATACCATTTACCGGCAGCAGCCCTGTAAGTATCTCCTATTTTTAACAGAATTTTATTCACCTGTAACTATGTACCTATGTAAGTAATGTAATGTGATGATTATAAATAAATGTCATTTTTCTATGTACTTGATATTTTTATTTTTGATTCCAGGAAACCTAAACCTGTCTATGGAGCCGTAGCGCGTGTGACGTCTTAACAAAAATGCATAACCTCAATTTCCATGATTCTAACACCTGTTAAACTTAGTATTAACTTTATTAACTCTGTGTTCGACTTATTTTTATTATGATACTAGATAATCGGAGTCTTTGGATCTTGTAATGAAAAAGGCATTCTTTTATAAATTTTTAAAGACGTCACACTTACTGATGGCTCTATGGACTGTGTTTAGATGGAGCGCCTGCAATCCAGTGGACTGACAGCTACAACAACGGATCCCTTTTAGGCTTTTAATGGAATGATTTATTTACTTATACTAAAAATATAGTTTTATTTACTTATACTAATACAAATAAAATTGTATTTTTGTCTACTAAAAGCCTGAGAGTACCTACCCGTTAGTACTGTAAGTGCACTAGATTGCAGGCTTCATCTAAACCAGTAGGTACTACATACGAAATAGTAGCTGTAACAATACCTAGGATGCTAGCATTACAATGTGTATTGTACTTGTTACAAAAATCATAAAGTAACTTGTAGCGTTGCAATATGAATAGTTATTATTAAAGTTCACGTCGTTATGTTACACAAATTCATTAGTAGATACAGCAAAGTATTTAGTAAACCCAAAAAAACAAGTGTGTATGTTTACCAGATTGCATAGTAGTCCTTACAATAGATCTAGTAATGTCTACTTGACGTATGGTTACAATTACATTGGTATTGTAACAGGCGCGATATTTACCTTGTAGTGAGCCTTATATTGTTTGATCAGTTAGTTACACTAAACATCTAGTTGTCATTAATAAACCGATAGGTAAAAATAATAACAGAATGGTTTTTGTAAAGTCAACTCGCGAGTCTTGCTATCACGGTTGCAAACAGAAGTTCTAGTTACAGTAGCGTTTTTTCTCGTAAAGGTAGCCAGATATTTCTCTGCGTGTAGGGTTTTAACGTTTATAGGTCTAGAAATATAGGGAGGTAAAATATCATATAAGGACATGGGATAACTAGGACAATTGAATAAGAAATGGTCTGTGGATCCTTCCTCGGTGCCACAATCACATATTGGAGTGTTTCGAACATGTAACTTGTAAAGGTGGAGAGGAGTACAAGAATGTCCGAGTCTCAGTCTGCATATAACAGAAGTGGTGCGTTTGTCAGCAAATTTCCACACTCCACAGATCACTAGGTACCATTTTGTCACTCGTAAATATGCAAACATTTTGTAGGCTATAAAAACTGATGGTATGTCTGTCTGTAGCTATAGAGACGACTCATTGAGGGTCTGAGAGGTTCTCAGGCGTGTTCTAATGATGCTGTAATTACGCTCACTGGACGGCAAAGGGTTGGTTGGAATGCAAGTATAATTAGGATACAGAACTGTGTGTACTCCTTAATATTTGCTCAATAAGTCACCCGTAAAATTAGATTTGCTGATAACTATTTGCAAATATCATATTTTGTTTAAATATATATTATTTATGTGATACATTTTAAGTGCTTTTTCTAGTTCAATTTCACCAGTTTGTCTAAATGGGCAAAGAAACTCTTGATTGCAATAAAAATATAATTATGTCCCCCAACCTTGTCTCATTTATCCGAGTACAAAATGACTGAATGCAGATCATTAGACCACAGATATAAAACACCGGTATTATACAGAGCTATGGACACGTAGCCCGGATATTCAAATTAATAAATCAACCCTGCTAATTGCTCCATCCTTAGTAAAGATCGGGCCCGCTTCCCTCACCACTCTGGTGCAATTAAACATTCAAATGTATCCCTTGAGAGTAATTTCATGCCACAGTACATCTAACAATAATATGCCCTTCAAGTGGGTACATATAAAATCGTAAGATTATTATTTGTTATTTAAATGTCATATCTGCACAATCATTGTGTTGTCTACTTAAATAAACGATCATTAAGATCAGAAAACTGTTGGGCTTTGTTCACTGCCGTCCATGGACTTGTCCATGCTGCTGTCAGTTTATTACCTATTTACATAAGCACAGCAGCATAGAGTTATCGATTCCCGTATCGGTTCTCTTTCAATCCTCTAAGTGGTAGATATGTATAGTCGACTAAGAAAGTCTTAGTCTGATACTTCGCGTATAACACCATTGAGGTTACCTTAATAACTGTCAGTGTTATTTCGAAAGAAAATAAACTGTGTTGCTTAAAGGTGGTAAACCAGGTTTTTGGTCGACTATACATACTGATTTAATGACGAGAGAGTAGGAGTAAAACTTGGACATAAGTAGGAGGAAAAGTAATAGGATAACGCGAATGAGATCTTTTTGTATCAACTTACATGTTCTCGACGAACTTCCCATCTTTGTCGCGGCACTGCACCTGTCGGCGCTGCAGGCCCAAGCGGGGTGTGTGCACTAACGAGTCCGACTCCGGGCGCAGGTTGTACCTGTAATATTATTTTTTTAATTAAGCAATCAAAAACCATTTACAGTTGACAACACGTCAACCTTAACACTAGCACTACAAAAACCACGACAACCTTCAGATGGAGGCTCTGCACTAGAGTTGTCTGCGGTACCTCTATTTTACCTATTTTACCGCCAAGCAGCGGTGCTCGCATTGCTTTGTTCCCGTTTAAAGGGTAAGACAGGCAGTGATGTTACTGGATACTGTGACTTGACATCCCATGACACAAGTTCGCAACATGATTTGAAGCATCCTTGGAATGGTCCTTGTAGGGGTTTTAGATTTGCAAGTATTTTATTATAATTATTTTAAAATAAAATAAAATAAAATAAAATTAAAGGAGCCTTTTTTTTCGGAGGGAAATGCGTGACCGCACTGCATCCACCTTTGGAGGGCGAACGTGTGTGGAGCTCGCCCGGCAGAGTGCCAGGCATACCCACTAAAATACCCCCGGTGTTTTCCCTGCCCTTGTGGGCGCGCGTGGAAGGGTCCATAATGCGATAACATTACCCACGCGCTCGGAAAGTCTTACAGGAATTTACCGTCTGCAGGCGTATTTACTAACTACGGTCGGTAACTAGAACTGTGATTTTTTAAAGAAACTATATCCATTTGTAGTTTAGTAATTGTATGTGTTACGGCGGCGTCCATAATAGCAGTAAGTAATGGATATTAAGTTGACTTCAAAAATAACGTGTAAATAGTCGTGTGGTCGTATGTACAACGTGGGTGGCAAAAAGGAAACGGTTCTGTGATGATAGGCGGTTCATTGTTGCGATTTTCGATGCTTCATCGATGAATGACTGAAAATGAAATGTCTAAATTGACGTTCATCAGAATGTGCCTTCGCGATGAAAGCTTCCGGCTCTCGATTGTTTTCACTAGCATCATTCATCATTCATCGGCAATGAACGAGCAAGTGAAACGTCTAAACAGCGACAGCTCATTCACAGTTCATTTCTCATACTGCAGCGTCGTCGTCACGGGCGTTGTGTTCTCGCGGGAATTCCACGAGGAATGAAATAATAGATTTCATCAACAGTGAACCGTCTATACAAACAACGCAATTCACTGTTCATCGTTCACTATTCATCGCAGAAATGAATCACTTTTGATGAACCGTCTAATTTCGGCTTTACCGCAGCCAGTGTACACTTGGCACCAAAGTATCGTCTCAACAAAGTCTCACTAAAGCCCAGAAACGAAACATGAGGCTATTTAGCTCCAGTCTACTGTACATAAATATACATTCATAGGCCACAAAAACACACACACACACACAAAGTGAAATTACTGGGTACTGTGAAATCAAAATCAAAAATTCTTTATTTAAATGTGACTTGATAGCAATTTTTTTTGAATCATCCAAAGGGCAAATTTTTTACCTAACACCCATTCAGGACATCTTTTAGCTAATCATGAGGAACAGGCTTTTTCAGAAGTAACTACATGTTCGAAAAAATAGTCGTTGCCAAATACAACAATATTTGTATATAACTTAAATATCTTTTTCAACACACTTGCTCGTAAAGTAGGTCTTATTAACTTGCATTTAGACCAGTTATTCAGTAGATATATTAAACACGAGTGCTTTTCACTTCACATAATCGCACAAGTGCGGTAATCTTAAAACGACAAATTCTAATTTGTTCAAGATTGCAAAGTAAATGTATGTCCAGTACGCATTCTTAAATTTGTCGCTTAATACACTTTTTTTAACACGACTTTATGCGGCTGCCAATTGGAAACAAATGAACAGCCTCTTACTAGTTACTTAAATATTAAATGTACAACGACATTTAAAAAAAACAATAATTAATAACTATAACTAAAATAAATTATTAAAAATTCACACAAACTTGTTTTTTAAAAACTAAAATATTTCGTTTATTTTCTTTTGAATTTTGGCTGTTTGGCCCTTTTTTAAATGTTGGCTGTATGAAGAGTTTAGCCATGCCCGGGCAGCGCGCGAAAAAAAGGCGCGCTGTATTTTTCCGCTATTGAATTTTTTGCCTTTTTGTAATTGATAATTGATTATCTACAAATATGTAGAGTCCAAATGAAGAAGAATCCATATTATTAACTCCACCGGAAATAATTATGGAGGCGCAAAGCGCGCGTAATTGTTTGTTGCCGCCAAAGTCAAAGGATAAATACTTGGCGGCATACGATACTTTCATGCAGTGGAAGATTGATAAAAAGCGGTCATTCTCAGAAAAATATTAATACCACAAGATCTTTTATTTTCCTCACAAGTGTGTTGAAAAACGTCGTATGATACACGCGCGCATTGGTCATTACGTACTCTGGTTTCTCGTACGCAATGTCCGACATAGCGCGCTTGTATCATAATGTACTATAAATTAACACCAGGCATTGGCATCGTTCAAATAATCGTTGACTTTATAATGTCCTTTACTATTTTAAGGATCCTCGTTTACATGCGCTTTAAGCTTATAAAATGCCCCGTAACGACGATCATGTGGTTAGTTTACCGATAAAGGAAATAACTACACCACAAAATAAAAGGCTTGATATCTTCAAGTTTTTCACAGATAGGCGATTATACAGTTAATGAGAGACTGTTTAGTCCTGTCACAGATAATATAATTCTACAGTAAAACATTTACCGGTTTAATCTCTTACGAAGTGTCTAGGGTGATAAAAAGCCCAATGTCAAAATGAGATGTAATGAAATCTCAGAGTGAAATAGATGTAAGTCAAAGAACAGCTTCCGTCGGAGGAAATTCTATTATTTGATAGTGTCCTGTGCCGCGGACGTCGGAGCTGTCACAGCGCAGCGGTTCAGCGAAAAATATTTCCTGAAAGAAAATATCCGAGTTGTACGTAGGTAGTCGTACGTACCTCTGAATTGTACTCGCGGAAAATAGACTCACATTTTCCAGATTTCCTTTGGAAAAACTTGTTTGGAGACGCGAAGCAATTTCATTATATACGCCAATGATGGCAATAGTCGAGGAAACCACTGAAGTGAATGTGCTTTCTTAAAAAATCATACGGCAGCTGCGGCGGAAATCACAATATAGGCACATACTTATAGCAGTTATATGTATAAAGTACGTACATCGACTACAAACAAAGAGATCGACCTTAATGTTAAGTCAATAAAGTCGTGTACATATTTTCGTAACTTTGACCGTATCGAATTCTTCGATAGTCGATTCAGTTTCTTTTCCTCCGAATTTGTTTGTTCGTCTCGCGAAGACCTGCAGGCCTATTCTGTAACTTTGGTTGCTAACTCGAACTGTCATTTTTTAACATCCATTACTGCTATATAAGATCACTAAACCAGTAATGGACATAAAGTGTCTTTCAAAAATGACAGTTCTAGTTACTCACCGTAGTTAGCGAATAGGCCTGCTGATTTCCAAAAAGATGTGGACTCAACTTTTTACCGTACCTGTGTTAGCATAACTTCGTGCATGCACATCCGAGAATTAAATAATAAATTGTTTTTCTTTTCGCTATGTTAAACCTATGATTAACATGTACGTGTCTTTGTGCCGTGAATAAATGTTTAATTTCTTATTTACTTGATTTATAAGAATCTTCTGCATTTATTTGTGTTTTTATGTCAAAATAAAGGATGTAGGCGCGAATGTGACTTTAAATAACAAAAAAACTATGTTTGATTATCATGTTTTTACGTATAACTAATTACTCTTCATACTATTTCATTTTTTGGTATTTCATACATGTTACAATATATAAACTGTAATTTTATAAGCATTTTACAGGCCATTTCATTCTCAAGGACTCCTTTTATATTTAAAAAATCATACTATCGGTAATAATTATTAAGTATCTGTACCTTTCAATTGTCCTTTCATGTTCCTCTTCCATGGGACCGCATTCGGTCCACTGTCCGACATGTAACGAGTATTCGGAGTTGCCCGCACCAGCATCTGTGAAAAAACTGAGTCTTAATAATCGCATGCTTACTTACATTTTTAACCGACTCCACAAAAAAGGAGGAGGTACTCAATTCGACTGTATGTTTCTTTTTTCGTTTATCATATTTTCAAAGTAGGCCAGTGCCTATCTTAGGGCCAACATGTAATTTAAAAAAAGAATTTCACTATTTGTCATACTAGGCCATAGGGAAAAATATTAATTTTATGTCCAATGCAGCCACATCTACAGGGCGTCCCAGGGCTATGCTACATGGAGGGGAAGTACATTAAATACAGTAGATAGAAAATTTTACTGAAAGAAGACTTCATTTTTATTTTAAAAACAATACGAACTGTATTCTAAGAATTTTAAATAATCGCCTGTGTGAACCGGGAATCGAACCCGCTGAATTTGAAAAAAAAAACAAAATTTTACTGTACCGATCGAAAGGCTCAAACATAAGCATTTATTTCTCCTTAATAACTTGGCATCTAAAATAAAAGGAACATAATGAAACTTGACATTTAATTTATAATATTGAGGTATGTGTACATTAACTGCAACTTACAATCAATTTAATTTATTAAATGCTCAAAGTGTGCCCCTTCTTGTTGTATACAAATTCTAACTCTTTTAATAATTTCGCTTCCCGTTGATTTCTTAATTTTTTCGTGGTGAATGTTTAAAATAATATTTCTAAGTTCAGTTTGTAATTCCAGCACACTCTCATACTGTCTCTTGTAAACTAAATCTTTTACATAACCCCACAAAAAAAAAATCCAATGAAGTCAGATCCGGGGATCTTGCAGGCCATCTGATTGGCCCATGAGTACCGATCCAGTAAGGAAAATGTTCATTCAGAAAATCCTTTGTTCTCCGACTGTTATGAGCCGGAGCCGGTCTTGCTGGAGAATGACATTTCGTCGGTCTGCATCGGGAATATTCTTGATAAAAATGTAATAAAAGGACCCGGTTTTTTATAATCCCACACCAACAGCTGAATGAAAATCACACTTGATCATTAGTCTCGCGGATTCGTAAAGGATTCTGCCTGGACCAAAAACGATTATTTCGCCGGTTGTACATACCGTTGTTACTAAAGTTTGACTCATCTGACCAAATAATGTTATTCAGAAAATTTGGATCCTCGCTGATGAGCCTCTCCATTTCGTGGCAGAATATTAGTCTTCTTTCGGCATCACCCGGGCGTAAATTTTGAACTAAACGGCCCCTCAACATAACTCTTGAATTTGTATTTTTTCAATACGCGGTGTATTTTGCTTTTTGAAAGTCCCATATCAACTTCACCTTCCCTCACTGAGCTTTTCGGGTTGGCCTCAAAATAAATCAAAAGTCTAGTTCATCATCATCAAAATTTATTTGCTGCTGTGGCTGCGGTAAACGAACATGAAAACGTCCTAAATTTGTCAAATTATCTACCAACCTTTTCAAAAGGCATCGACCTGGTGTTACTCTATCTGGATATCTTTCGCGGTACCACTGCAATGATTGTGATATGTTTTTGTGATTCAGAAAGTATGCTTCCATTAACTCTAATTCAATTATTTTGATACGCCATCGCTATGGTAAGTAAAACACAACAATTGCGTGAAACTGTAAAATTAAAACATGGACGAGACGTTTGAAAATGGAATACATTTTCTTTTTATTTTATAATCAGCCAGTCGCGTTGTAATTGTGAACATACAAAGAGTTGCATACAAAGAGGTGTAATACAATTATGTTCCTACCAAATTATTACTTTATTATACACTGATAATAGGGAAATTATAGATAGATAGATAGATTGTAAAGTAAATGTCAATTTTCATGGTGTTCCTTTTATTTTAGATGCCAAGTTATTAAGGAGAAGTAAATGCTTATGATTGGGTCTTTCAATCGGTACAGTAAATTTTTTTTTTCATATTCAGCGGGTTCGATTCCTGGTTCACACAGGCGATTATTTAAAATTCTTTGAATACAGTTCGTATTGTTTTTAAAACAAAAATGGAGTCTTCTTTCAGTAAAATTTTCTATCTACAGTATTTAATGTACTTCCCCTCCATGTAGCATAGCCATGGGACGCCCTGTATAGTCTATTCAAGATAAGAAGGTTCCCCTGTTTTAAAAATATTACTTATCTCTTTAGGTTATTTTTATCAAAAATGCATTAATTAATTCCACATTAAATAAAAACAACAATGTTTCTATTCAATGTGGAAATTAATTATTGCATTTTTGATAAAAATAACCTACAGGGATTAGTTATATTGTTGAAACATAATATTTTAATTACGGAAACTATGAAAAGGAAAACTTCGAGCTGTCAACTTATCTTATCTTGAGATAACCAGATAAAAATACCCAAACCTCCTTAAGATACTAACAGAAATAAATTGTAATAATAATAAATTTTCTATTTGTAAATATTTAAATTTGTTTACCATTTTTCATTTTATCATTTTAAATTAATTTCAGCATTTGTATTCAAGTTCAAAAAAAATATTAAGGTATACACGTAGCCAACCAAGCGCCGTCAAATCCTGTTCAGTTAGGAGCATGCTAAAGAGCCCCAGCACACTAGCTACTTTCAGTAGCGGCGATCAGCGATTTTGCGACTGCATCGATGCTGCATCGCGTTTTCGCGACTCGCGCGCGATCGGTCGTGGCATCGGAAACGCGCGTTTTAGCGATTCTTTCGATGCTGCATCGCGACTTGGCGACTGCCTGCGTTCGGACGCGGCATCGGAGTCGCGCGTTTTAGCGACTGCTCCGATGCTGGATCGGGTCGGCTGTAGTGTTGTCGAAAGTCGATCGATATCTGCCTATTGATAGTTTGCTGATTTGCAATAGTAATAGTATTACAAATGATAAATTTCAAAATGATATCTTTTTAGGTACATGCCTTTTATTATTATTATTACAAGCTTTTATTTACTTACACTTGTCTCGGTGTCGGAAGAGAAGAAGAAAACACGGAAGAAAAGTGAAGTGAAAAGAATAGTGTAATGAAAAGTAGCGAAGTTTAATGAACAAGTGTTAGTGAAAAAGTGACTGTGTAAAGTGTGTAATGTAACCATCTGTAGAAGACCATGAAATGTCCAAAATTCCAGGAACGGAATAAATAAGTTTGAGTAGGTATTTCTTCCAATCCTTGAACCCACTTTCATAAAAATATACTCGTAGCAGGATTAATAGGCCACCAAACTATTAATAATGTTATACCAAACTAAATTAATGTCATTGTGATGAAAGTTGTTGCAGCAGAAACGAGAACAGAACAAACCAAGCGTTCATAGTTAATTAAGTTCACCGCAATCGAATTAGCTCACGAGGGAAATTTGCTTTGGAATCTCGCAGCAGACAAAGTTGCCGATTAATAATGAATGCCATTATTTTTCATTTCCCCAATAAGATGGCCGCATGATAAAAGCTTTGATTTATTTTTATTCTGTATTGAAATATCTGTTAGATATTGCTTGTACAGTTTCATTAGCACTTGTGAACAATTTATTACGTACTTTCACCATTGACATACACTAACTCTAGGTCAATGTTTTTCACTTGCGTTGTGTCATAATATAACAATTAAGAGGCGCAATCGCACAAATAATTACGAATGTCTTAACCAAAATTAAATCGTTAGTACCGTACCGTTCCCATATAATTTCACATCTAACAGCTGTCAAGGTGTTGTCAAAATGTATGGGAATTGAAATGTGTCTGATTTGGTTCAAACATTGTAAATATTGCGATTGCCCCTTTGATCTCCAACCTGAACCTAATGAATGACACTCATGGATTGACATAAACGCTTTGTTGGTTACTAGACGTTCCTTTTAAATTCTCATTATATTCAAGCTTTGTTTCATCATCATCATAACAGCACATATACGTCCCCCCCCCCCGAGGTGCTTGAGCCTACCCTAAAATAGGGTGTTTAGGCCTTGTCAACCGCGCTGGCCCAGTGCGGATTGGTCGGCTTCACATACACTTTTGAATTTCTTCGCAGATGTATGCAGGTTGCTTCACAATGCTTTCCTTCACCGTCAGATAAATGTATAAAATTCGTACAACGAAAAACACGCTATGTTTAGTAGTTTTAATTTCTTAAGAAAAGTAAACTTATCGCAAAACATGGTTTAACCTTGGTCTTGGCCTAAGCCTGGTACTGTCTCTATATATTCTTATGAATGTCTCTTACAAGTGAAATAGCACCAGGTTGAAACCAAGTCTAAGTTTGGACAATATTTTGTAATTAGATCGTTGTCAATCGATCGGAATTGGTTTCAATAAGCCTACAGCACAGATGCCTTACAATCATCGCTAAGGGGAAGATTGAAACAATATAGAAACAGAGACAGAGCTATTACAGAGTATAGTGCTATCTTGCTCTCGCTGCGGTGTTAGTACTGTAAGCTATCACCTAACACAGTAAGGGCTCTGCCCCCCTAGACAAGATGTCTTTCGATAATCGCTAACGCAATCGCTAAATGGACAATGTATGAGATTTGACAATTGCATTCGAAAGCTAAGCGAGGGCTTATGTCAAATCGCATACATTTTCCTTCTAGCGATTTTGTTAGCGATTATCGAAATGCATCTTGTGTATGGGGGCTGGATCCTTATCGCCTTATTTACGAACGTTTCCCAAAACCAAATGTTTACAGTTTCGTTCCCATGTAATATTTTGACATCTGTGCCTCAAGCACGAACCACTATAGTTATGGTTATCGTAATAGTATTAATATTTGTATGAAAACTATAGCAGCGTCGCTATGGCCATTTAAGGAACTAAATGGTATCGTAATGGCAATGGTCAAGCGCGGATCCACCGTTGTGGGCACGATGGGCATGCCCACAACCCTAATAGACTTGTGACGTCACACTTTCACGGTTTAGTGAGATCAATAGATAGGTGTAGAATCAACTTTTTTTTTTCATTCCTACTTGTATTTGCAGACATCTTGAGTATATTCAGGATGTATGCACATACAAGGTTAATATGATTTCATTAAATTAGATTGTTTTGCTTTGTTTTGACGTCAATAAGTGTCTGTAAAGGCCTACGTTGAATAAAGATTTTTGAATTTGAATTGAATTTGAATAGGCTGATGATATTATATATAATAATAAAAAAAAAAACAATTAATTTTGATCAGTGCGTGATATGTTTTGTAAACATCTCCTGTAGGAATGCACTATATCGATAATAAGCGTATAGGGGTGGATCCGCGCTTGGCAATGGTATAGTTAACGAGAGCTAAAGTATGAGAATCGTCAGCACGAACTCACTTTTGACATGTCGTATTGTTTTATTCGTCAGTTAGCTATCGTAATATCCCTCACAGAGTATTTTACATTGAGAGGACTATCGTTACGTTTCGAGCTCACGATAGCCTTACGATAGTCTTTCTAGCTGTCCATTTAATATTTCACATATTCTCAGACTAAGAAAAAAAGAATAGACATGAAATACCTACGAAAAAAACGTACATACCTAAATGTGAATCTGGCACAAAGATGGCGGCTTGCTTGCTCATGCGGCAGCCTAACACACTGCACTTATTCATAATAAATGCAGTATTATGCAAGTTCAACACTTTAAACAAGCACAATTTTCGCCTAATAACAAAATTTTCTTCAAAACACTGAAACAAACAAGTCGCGATGACAACTGATGTACTTGTTGTTCATTGTGAGTACTGTGACAAAACATGGCGACCGGCCGCAGTGAGATATTCTGTGACGTCGCCAAGATAATGTTGCCATTTTTGGTAATGATAAAACTACTGTTGTCCTTTTTTACTTATGATTATCCTCATAAGTTAAAAAGAGATGCCAATATGTCAGAAACTATGCCGTCGAAATACATCACATTCCTATAACTACGTTCGTTATGCCGAGTCCTCTTTTTTTCTATAGTCTGAGCACATATTAAGTAAATACTATAACGAGAGAGGTTCGTGCTAGGGGTACTGACAGCTGTCAAGGTGTTGTCAAAATATCTGGGAACGGAAACGTTTCTGATTTGGTTGAAACGTTGTAAATAGTGCTGTTGCCCCACTGGGGAGTTATTGTCTAAAAAAAATCAATCACAATCGCCTTGAAATTATTAATCATTGCATCGTCAATACATGACTATGTGTCGATTGTCTGCAGCTCGGGGGTTGTCTTTTTCTATGAGTAGATATATTATTATGCGGTCAAAGCAGATTCTGTGCCAAGTATTGTTTAAAAAGCACTGATAGCTTCTTAGTTACACAATCAAGGAGCTGTAGGAACGTAGTAAGAACTAATTCCCTTGTGCAAGTGTTACCTACCACTGTATACTGACGAAAAATAAATCGTATATAAATCATAATAAAACTCGTATATTTTAAGTTTATCAAGTTTTTCTATAGAAAAATACACTTTATTTAAGTATATGTCGTCAGGATACAGTGTACGTGTATTTTAGTATTTTTGATAATTTCTCACTCACTATCATGGGATACTATCACCACAAAGAAAATAGAATTATTTTCTTTTTGTTATTACTTAGAATATTATCAATTCAATCAATACAAATTCAATAAAATAAGAGCAAATAAGAAAGATTTTCACTGTTTAATATAAGTAAGATGAATTCACATATTTCTTTACTTCTCGGTAACTTAAAAAACTGAAACTATTTTTATTTGTATTTAGGTATGCATACACAACAATACTTGCTTTGTCAATTTATTTTACAGGAAATACCTAAATAATAATGATACTCCCACCCGGTTTTCCATTTAAGCGTCACCATTTTTTCACGCTAACATCAAATGTTAACATTCAAATGTTTTATCGCGGTTGAGAATGTTAATAAATTATCAAATATTAATATTGTAAACCGCGCTATTTTTCACAAAGGGAACCTAACCTAAAAATCAAGATATTGTTTAAATGTAATGCATTACGTTAACATAGTTACGATGCTAGCGTCAAAAGCTGATGAAAGGCGATGATGCTAAAAATATTGAACATGCTGCATATTATATGCGTTTAAGTGGAATGCGTATAGAGCGATAGCAGCGGGAGTCACACAAAAGATTTCACCTTTAGCATGATGGTTAGCGTTTTATTATAAAAAATATGTATCATCAATCAATAACAAAGTACGTTCGACAGTTGACCGAGCTTGTTTGTGTCTGTAGGGTAATAGTACTTTATGAAATAGTCACATAATAGGGGGTCTTAAAACACTAGTGTGTGTTTAAAATTCGAGGCTTGCCGAGTACCACACGAGTGTTTTAAGACCTAATTATGTGCAATTTCATACACTACTTTATCTACACTCATGCAATCAGTGGTTACCTAAATTAAATAAAAGACACAAAATTAAAACAAAATCAAACTCATTTATTCTAATAATTATTTGCATTTTGAACAGTGCAATTGTGAAACTAATACAGAAATCTAAAACTACATACATTTATATTATTTATTATTTTAACCAATAACAGCAAAATAATGAATGAAAAATTCAGAGAAATGGCGCCAACACCAACATTCTACCGCGCATGCGCTGTTGCACGTGCCGCCATAGACAATGTACTGGCACAAAAGAAAATTGTGACAAAACCTCCTTGGTCGGGCTTCGTCAATCGAACTGTATTTTATTGGAAATCGAGTTACATTAAAGTACTGGTTTTGTATGGCGAACTTGTATTATAATGTAATTTGTAAAAGGCCAAGGGCTTTAAGTTATGCCTTTAAAATATTAGTGTTGAGTTCTTAATATTAGAATTAGAACATGAGTGTAGATAAAAATACATACGCATGAGTTTCAAATTATCATAAGTTATGAGAGAGTGTCTATACTAGGTACCGCTCTTTACTCAGCCCATTAAATAGCTACAAAATCACATCTCCGTATTAACTGAGCTTCCACCCACGTTGCCTTAGACATAAACGGTAACAAGCCCTCAAACAAGCCCTTTGAGTTGCGATAAAGTTAACAAGGCGCAGAAATAGCTGCTCCGTGTGAATTATCTTTTTGTTTGCCCTCAGCTTAGGGGCGGGCATTGAAGAAACTCGCGCTGTTTGAGCTCGGTACGAGAAATGACGGACACAATTTATTGTTTGCCTCGCAAATTGTCCTAACTTTTAATAAGCGCAAAAGATTTTCAGCAGTTTACTGTCTTAAGTATAGTTAATTTAAATTTGTTATTTAAGGTAATTTATGTCGACATTCAAGCATTTGGTAAGATCGCGAACGTAAACAACTATATTGCGTAGATTGTTTTAGATTTGATATCATAGGTTATCATGCAATTATTGGGTCGGAATAAAATCTGATAGTGCTCAAACCTCATTTGCTTGTATTACACCCTGCCGAGGGCGAGAAGACGCTCTGGCGTTCCTTACCAACCCGATTTGAGCCATGAGCCCGTTGGTAGAAAATTGTATAGTATGGGGTTGATGATACGTATAATGAGGGGTATCCCTTACTAATGTAGGAGCTAGCGTATTAAAGTTGAAATGAGTTTGGATTGGAATCCAATAGACTGATTAGTTTTTGTCCGTCCGTAGTTTCGACTGATGCAACAAGCGTGCCAAAATTCTTTTTCATTACTTGGAAAGTAGGTCTGAAATTGCCTGAAGAGCGGGTTGAAAGTAATTGTTTTCAGCCCTAGGAAGAATCGTTTTCAACTGACTGCTGTCACATTAAAAAAAAAACCAGTTCTATTTTCACATTTCTATTGAACCAGCATGTTCCAACGAAATACAGCTACCCAATTACAGCGCGATGTAAAATTGAAAATAACATAAAGTTAAGTAATAATGAGAGAATATTTTTTTAAATGACTATTTCATAAAAATAACATAGATTTGTGCAAGATATTTACCATTTTTTAATGATGAAATTGCCAAATGTTGGCTGAATAGATGACCGGCAACAGAAAAAAAAACAATAAAGCGGCATTCCGATCTTCATTTGCTTTTTTCGAGTTGTAGAGTTTTGTTTATACTTCCTTAGAGCAGAGATTAAATTTGTATTAACACAATGAGTTCATCTGATTCAGATATGGATTTAACGTCTAATTTCATAAAAGAAGAGGCTAAAGCAGAAGCGATTGATTGATGTGAAATAAAATTAACTCTTTTTTTCTTTAGCTAATTCATGTTTTTATCTTTACTTTCCTCGTATTCGTAATGAAAAGCATACCTCGGGTTAAAGACTTATTTAGTCCCCAAACCCGTCTCGGGTCTAAATAAGTCACTTAGAGCCCTAGGGTAACAATACACATAACCCAGCAACAGTGAAGTTAAGAAGAAAATAGTTCTAATTTAAACGTAATTATAATTTTGCGTAATATTTGTCTGTATGTTTTAATCGATTTTAATGCAAAGTAAGTTGTGACATATTCCTTGATTTCCATTACAAAATATCAAGTGCGCAGGATAACGTCTACGGAATATTTATACCATTTTTACAAAGATTTAGCGTGGTAGACAAGGATTGGTGAGGAATTTTTATTATTATTACGGCCGTTTACATATTGGAAGACATCTTACCGGCAGGGAATGCGACGTTCCAACCCTTGTTGGGACGAAAATCGCATTCTTATCGGTGTCCACACATCTAGCTTTATACATATTAAAAATTGTATTTAACATTTTCCAATGTAAATAGCTGTAGAATTTAGTGTTTGAAATAAAATCTGACATAATAAAATGCTGTGGACATAATAATGGTGAAACGCGTCGAATCTAAGTATTTGCATGTTGGTGTGGTACTAATTAGTGAAAATCCTTTCTCGCATGCGATTGAGGGAGGGCGGGCGGTGCACCACTGGCCTGCGTAGTTGTAAAAACTACTGAAATTTTTGACAGTGGTTTTGCAATATACCTACTCCTTAACAATCAGTAATGGACTTCCGAAAACTCCTGACACCATTAATCATAATTATATAAATTCAAAAGTAGCTACGTCTGTCTGTTATGTTTTTACACTTTTTTATTTATCCGGTAGGAAAAGATTTTAAATCAAGAGATCGGGGCTATTTCTTGCGGTTATGTGGGACTCCCCGCTAATCGGGGCCTACCCATTAAAAACTTGTTTTTATTGCAACTAAGTAAACAACAACAAGCAAACTGCTCATCTCATGGTAAGTGGTAACAGGCACCTATAATACATGTGGCTCCTGTGAGATTTGCAGCAAACATGCCACCCCCACTAGAACCACAGTGTACGTTGCCAACTTGTGACATAAGATGTAAAGTCACGGTACCCAATCATTTTACTGCCATATCTTACTACAATGCAGGCACTGCTGCTTTGTAGCAGAAATAGGTAAGACGGAGGTGCCCAAGCAGACGACCCTGGTACAGTCTCCCCCCGGTGTATACTTTCGGTGTATTCATCTTTCGTCACTCCAGGGGCGATCTGGGATCTGGTTAACCCACGTCACCAGATGATCCCTGGATAGACCAGCCAGTTGGCAATACTGGCCGGGCCAACGCCAAAGGAGGAGCACCCCGGACACTAGGTGCTCCCCAGACAGGAACCAAGGCCGCTGTTCTCCTCAGGGTAGCATGGGGCGGGCCAAGAAAGTCCGCCTTCTGCTATCTAACCGTCTAACGCTTATATACGCTTTAACCGCTAAACCAATTTTAATTAATTTTGGTACAATAGTTGAGTTCCCATGGAAGGACTAGGCTACTTTTTATTGCGAACTAGCTTTTGCCCGCAACTTTGCCCGCGTGGAATTAGTAATTTGTGCAGCTTATTTTTTATCCAATCTGCTTATATCCTTCCCCACAACTCAAACTATCTCAATACCAAATTTCGTCTAAATCGGTTAAGCGGTTATAGTTTCTTTGAAGATTCGTTTTTAAAATCTGTCTTCACGTAAAGGAATATAGTTATAGGTGTCTATTTCTATTGCTTGAGATAATAATGTTGTGCTCCGCAACCGTTGTATATTAAGCGTTTGCAAGCGCTCTTATCAGATTCTCGAGTTAAAATTAAATTGCTGGTAACTTGTCCCGTCCTTTGTAACTCCAGCCGAGACGCTATCTCGGCGCAAATTGAAAATTGTTCTAGATTTATTAAACGCCCGTTAGATGATGGGATTTGATAATAGCTGTGCTGTGACAATTATAATACAGTGCCATGTCTTTATTTAATAATGTTAACATGAAAAGTAGTATTGTGTTATTACTGAAAGATAACAATTTGACAAGGAAAAAAATAAATATGGTATTTTTCTCTCAAGTCTACTTGAATAATGGTAATTTTGATTTTTAACCGACTTCGAAAAAGGAGGAGGTTCTATGTTCGACTATATCTATTTTTTTATGTATGTTCACCGATTACTCCGCCATTTGTTGACCGATTTTCAAAATTATTTTTGTAATCAAAAGAGTATACTCCCGAGGTGGTCCCATTGTCACCATGTCATGATCTGATGATGGAATCCCATAAAAATCGAGGGAAACCCTTAAATTTCATAGGCATGTCCAACGTGTTTCATGTTTTTGCTGAAGATGTTCAGGTATTTGCATCTGATAGTCATCAATCATGTTACTGAGCTGATGATGGAAGGTTTCTGGTAGGTTAGGAGTTCGGAAATAATTCTTTCAGTACTGTTTAGAGCGAATGACGTTTTATTTTAAGTTGTTCTGGTGTTTGCCTTGGCTCAAATTCTAAAACGCATGTATTATAAACTAAAAAGATTGAAAAAAATTTTTTTACAAAAAAATAAAACCGACTTCAAAACCACCAAAAAGTCATAAATAATTTTAGAATACATACAACATCACAGTTTTATATTGAAGTCGGTGCCAAGCAATGATCACCTGAAAAGTCTTAAAAAATGAAAAGAACAATTAATATACCTACTTAGTTACTTTGGTTTGGTTTTATTATTTTGTAAAAAAAAATTAAGTAACAGAAATCTGTATGAAACTACCAATTGTGCCCGAGATTAAGCTTAAGAATCAACTCTGTTAATGTTAACCCAAAGCTAACTCTGAAAGTGTTAATTAATATTGCTTCAAGCATTTCGTATCAAGTTCCTTTTGAGGGGACAACGCCGTTCATAAGAATAAGCTTAAGTTAGAATCGGGTATTTTTAATTAAGGAGCGACTTGGGGAGAGCGAGAGTTAAAGAATTGTGCACATTGCGGGGCGGAGCGGATTACATTGTGGCTTACATCGCCTATTGCGTATTCAGCACTCACACCTTCAAATTTTAATCGTTTTAATCCAATAAACAGCCCTTCTAGACAATACGCATTTCGATAATCGTAATCGCTCATAGGAAAATGTGTGGAATTTGACTCAATTGTCAAATATCACACGTTGGCTATTTATCAAGAGGCATCTTGTCTAGGGGGCAGGTTGGCTTAACTTATAGAAATTCTTTACTATTTACTCAACGTTACGGAATTTAAAAGACTTTCATTAAATATTAATAAAGATTTTATTTTTTATACAGTGTGTGCGCTAGTACCTACTTGTCGCGCGCACGTAGCATTTAAGGCGCGTAATGAGTGTGTCGGTGGCACTGTGGAGAAGCGACGGTGGCGCTGCTGTGGACTCAGCACTTGCCTTCCAATCGGGAGGTCCGGGGTTCGAGACCGCCATGTACCAATGTGTTTGTCGTTTTTCGAATTCATATGTACATATGTCTGACGCTCCTATAGTAAAGGATAACATCGTGACGCAACCTGCATATATCTGCGAAGTGCAGTCGACCAATCCGCACTGGGCCAGTGTGGTTGCCTAAGGCCTAAACACCCTAACTTAGGGTAGGCTCGCTCGAGTCCCTCGGTGGGGAAGTACGAGTATATGAGCTGTTATTATGAATAAATGAATGAGGTGCAGATAAGCTGCCGAATCGCTTGGTCTGCGCTGCACCACAACCGCATGTTGTAACTAAAAGCGACGGCCCTCCACGAGCGGGCACTTATCGGCTCGCTTCGCCCAATTTTTACGTATGTTTAGATGATGCCTTTGTCGCTAGTACCTACGCCAGAAGCACACATATGGCATCTCGCACGTCTTGTAAACATTACTATTCATGCTTATCGCAGACGCCCAGCGCTCCGTGTTAGCGCGATTTTCGACTAAGAATTGTCGGGTCACAACATTCAGAGCTTAATTAAGTGTAACTACAGACAGGTTTGTCATAGTACTAACTCTCCTTACTCTTTATTTGTAAGGTTGTAAACGAAATCGAACAAAAAATCGAATATAAGAATGAAAACGTATTTAAATCTGCTTAGCTAAAAACATAAAATACTTAGCCATACCCATTTTTGAGACAACTTTTAATTAATTATAAACAGTTTTTAAGTTGGCTTTTAATTACAGCACAATATGAACGACCCTTAAGCGGGGCAGTCTTGGACGAAATTAATACGCGTAATGCTGCATTTCCATTCCACTTTATTCCAGTTGTTTTGTGCGAATATCTCCCATTGTTCAACGGATCTTTGTTTTATTTTTTAACAATTCCTTAGATGCTTTTCAGTTCTTTTTTAGCAAGTTGGCCTGCTTTGTTATATGGTTGATTGTATAAAAGAACATTAGCAGAGAGCAGAGATTGTATAAAGGAGGAATCGTATTTGAATTGAACGATGTTTCATCTTATAAAGACTTAATGACTTATTTCATTCTTATATCAACATTTCAAGACTTAGAAAGATAGTTATCAAAATACACTTCATTGTACACAGGCAACGGAACATATCGAGTAATATGAAATACACAAGTTCAAAGGCAATTTTATATCTGTTATAGAGAAATTCACCAGCCAACTTTAGCATATCACGTTAATGTAGTTAAAAAAAACATTGTAAAATGTAGTTAATAAAACAATATAAAAGTTCCATTTAAAAGATTTTTAAGTTTCCAAGTTGAGCAGAAACAAAAAAGAAATAAAAAATCCCTCACGACTGCAACACCACCTGTAAAATTCTAAGTAATCTTAACTTCCCACCTAGAATATTCAGTAAATTACGTAAACAGGTCGCTAGTTTGGAAGCTTAGCATTGAACTATGTTGAAATTATTACTCTCACATTAAGCCCTCATCAAAATTCACACTTTAATGAAACACCTGCGAGATGTGCTATAAAAATCTGTAGTTAGTATGCATTAATTCCTTGAATTAATTATAGCTCTATCCACGGTAGATAAAGGTGGTAATCGTACGGCATAACTATTCTACGACCAAGTATACCACCGATGAAAATGGAACTTTAACTCCAGGGAACAAGGATTAAATTGCCTGTACCTTTGGTATTGTAGATGCCTCCCTCGATGAATACCTATCAAGTGGAGCTCACTTTGCATAGAGCACAAAGGGAAGGTTTTGAAATTCAAGTCTAGACCGCTTTTGATTTAAATCTTTAGCTTAACTATAAATAATGCATCGTTCAGAGCATTCCGTGAAAAGTTCCATTAATTTCATGTTCGCATTTTTACGGTTTTCTGTTAGTTTACCTTTTGAAAGTGTGTACATTTTAAATGTACACATGAGGCATTTTTAATGCTTCAAATGCTTAAAAATCAATCCAATTAAGTCCTTAAATATGGTTTGTAGATAAATGTAGTAAATACAGAACTAGCATTACAGTAACTAACATTAATTTTATCACTTACAATCAGTAAAATGTTATCACTGATTCCTTTGCATTTTGGAATTTCTCGTATCTTCAGGAAACCAAAACATTGAAAAGATGTTCAATTCTACACTTAATTTAAAAAAAATAAAAATAAATAAAATGTGTTTTATTTCAGTAAATCTTTTACAAATAAGTTGCCGGGCTTCCCAGAAAGTAATCAGAAGATACTTGTGTTGGGTAAGCCTCGCTCTTCCTACATAATTATAACAATTTAGATTTACCTACTTCACTTAGCTAAGTTTAAACCCATATACAAAAGTTTTCAATACAGTAAAAAAAAGAGATTGGAAAGGAATTGTCAGTAAAAATGTATAACTGAGTGGTTGTGTCTGTTGTGTGTATGTGTGTGCGTGAGTGTGTGTGCCCGTGTGTCTGCGTGTGTGTGTGTGTGCGTGCGTGTGTGCGTGCATGTGTGCGTGTGTGTGTGCGTGCGTATGCATGTATGTGTGTGAATGTCTGTGCGTGTGTAGGTGAGGGTGTGTAATTTATGTCGCAACAAGTGGGCATACGGTGGATACGTGTGTATATGATAATATATGGTGGGTAAAACAATTAGTAGCGTAATAGTAACATGCTAGTTAGGAGAAATGGAATAAAACAAACGCTTCAAGCTGAGTCAGAAACCTTTTAAATTTACTCGGAAAACCTTAAGTTAACGACCGTTTCTTGGACCACCTTTTACGACGTGCACTAGATTAGATTCAGTTGGTAGTCGTACATTGTCTGCGCTTCTCTGGACCATAAAGTAAGAAGGATATAAAACTTTCATTATTGTCAATGTAATTTAAAGAATGAGCTCAACGTTCATCGCTCCAATGAGCCGCGCGACTGTGGAGGTAGTTTCATTTCGCAAAATACCGCATCCACATAATAAGTCTATGCTATGACTCTGGTAATTTTAACGAAGTATCCTGGATGACTTGGAATTATTTGGTATAAATCATCTTTGGCGTATGTAAGGTTTTTTCTGGGGGGGGGGTCCGCCCATGTTTTTTGTATCAAGTTATCAGTATTTGGGCGTCCATCATAGAAATTTTCAATCGATAGCTTAACATCCTGGGGTGGGTATTATCATCATACTGGGGTGGGCCCCTCGCCCCCCTGTTTCTTGTAATCTTAGTTGCAGATTTCATTGTCATTACTTACACACGTACGAGTATTACATAGTGTAAGTGGTTCCGAATATTCGGGGGAGGCTTATGTCCAACTAATCGACGTCTCTTGGCTGGACTGATGATGACTTAGACACACGTGAAAATACGTTAATAACAGCAGTTATTTGAACCAAACTAGATTTTTTCCTTCTTAATAAAAATAATAATGTTCTCCTAACCGATATTCGGTCACGGTGGCCAATCTCAACAGAGACTAGTCATCTGCGCAGGAGATATTATAGTGCACAAGTAACTACGCAAACGCAAATCTCTGTTCCTTCACTCACCTAGTCCGATGGGGCGGTTAGCCGATACGACCGGGATGAGATCAGGCGCAGGACCCACTGTTTAACGTGCCTCCTTCCGAAGCACGGAGGAGCTTGAGATGTTTCGTTTTTTGGTCATATGTCTGACCATAGCCAACGTTGCTTAATCTTAGCAATCGTTCGCTGAGCGCCAATGCGCTACCAAGCTCCTTTTTAATAACAGAAGTTACGAGTACCTTTTAATCCAAAGTAGACTTTCTCCTTGTAATAATAGTAGTTAATGAGTTAAGCCAAACTGACTGACTGACAATTGGGATCGGCGTTAGCCATTCCCCAAGTGCGCCTCCTATATTATAATTATATTACGCGTTCCCTAGACAACTCACTAATATTGGGGATAGTCTTAAGTCCTTCTTCAGGGTTTAAGAAATACTATTAATCTAATATTTTATTAAAACTGATTCACCGTTTAGGGCGTGAAAGCGTTACAAACAGACAGACATAACGATTAATTATATGGTTTCGCCTGTACAACCGAAACTGGTATACGATGAGTAAGAAAAACGACAAATTCGGAACAAATTAATTCAACTAATCGAGTGATGAGATGACACTAAAGTGTTAAAATTTTAGATACTAACATAATAATAATAAGTTCCTAAAACAAAACCAAAATACTTTAATAAGGATATAAAATATTTTGTAGTAAATGTTTGCTACGAATTATTAAACTACGGTGCAGCTACGATAGACTCGTAGTAAATCCCCACACGTAACGCCACACATTTTCTACGCAACGCGTAGTCGCGCTGCTACGTTAGCCGTAGCTACTTAACTCCGTTCTCTCTGTAGCAAAAGCTGTAGTTCTACGAGTATTATGACATGTTTAAAATCGTCTACAGTACTTCAAGATAAATAATGGACAACGGTTAACTTCGTGTTTCCGAATATGACCGACACATCTAGGAACTACAACGACATAGAGCTGCTCTTGTGATTGTAAATGATTTTTAGGACCAAACTACTTTTTGTCAATTGTCTTTGATAAGTTAGACGATGTTCTCCGATTTATCTTGATGTACTGTAAAAGCGTCGATGGCGTTGTGTGTAAGGCAGTCGCCTTCCAATCGGGAGGTAGCGGTTCGAACCCCGCCACGTACCAATGTGTTTTCAAATTTTGGATTCATATGTACATTTGTCTGACGCTCCTACGGTGAAGGAAAACATCGTGAGGCAACCTGCATACATCTGCGAAGAAATTCAATGATGTATGTGAAGTCGACCAATCCGCACTGGGCCAGCGTGGTTGACTAAGGCCTAATCACCCTAACATTGGGTAGGCTCGAGTCCCTCGGTGGGGACGTATAAGAGCTGTGATGATGATGATGATGATGTACGTTTATTCGACGCTTTTACGGTGAAGGAAAACATAGTGAGGGAAAACATGGTTTCTTCACACACCTGTGAAGAAAGAATTTCTTTACAGGTTGTGTGTGAAGTCGACTAACCCGCACTTGGTCAGCGTGGTTGACTAAGGCCTAATCGCCCTTTTTTTTTTTTTTTTTTTTTTTTCTCGGGGGGAAATGCGTAACCGCACCGTACCCGCCGTTGGCTAGGCGGCGAGTGTGTGTGGGGCTCTCCCGGCAGAGTGCCAGGCCTACCCACTAAAACCCCCCGGTGTTCTCCCTGCCCATAAGGGCGCGCTAGGTAAGGTCCACACTGCGACTCCACTACCCACGCGCCCGGGCAAGCCCGACCGACTGGTCGGGCTATCGCCAAGGGGGGATTGCCCGAGAACACCAGGGCAATCCCCAGACGGAGGGCCTTACGGCGGCGTGCACGGGGCCAACCGTGCACGCAGACCTCCACGGCAGGGTCATTAGACGGGCATCGCTTGTGCGAATGCCCGTCTTCGCCTGCCTGTCCGTCTACGGCGGATGGGAGCGGCTTGAGGATCATTCTCCCGCTCCCTCTCCGCGGCCTCCTTCTGCGAGATGACGTCCTCGCAAAAGGAGGCGACAGCCCCCCATTCCGCCTCGCCACGAAGCATGGCCACGACCATGCTCGGCAGCGAGAGGTCTCCGTCACCCAGCGCAGCGTTGAGTTCGCTGCGCTGGCGTCGCCAGGCCGGGCACACCAAAAGGGTGTGCTCGGCAGTGTCGTCGGGAGCGTCGCAGTGATGACACTGCGGCGTTTCCTCCCGACGCGCGACCCGGTGCAAGTAGTGACCAAAACAACCATGTCCGGTCAGTACCTGCACCATGCGGAATGAGAGACTGCCCTGCCGGCGCCCTACCCACTCCTCCAACACCGGACGTATCGCTTCTATCGTCCGGTGGCCGGCAGCTGGGAAGGCGAGTGCCTCGCCCCATCGACGCAGAGCCTCCCTCTGCGCCTGGGTACGAACCCGCTCCACCTCATCAGGAGCGGATCGTCCCCCCCGCACTCTAACGGCAACCCGATGTCGATACACCTCCGCATGGACGCGTGCATCGACATCCCACGGCGTTTGACCCGCAAGAATGCAGGCCGCGCCGTGGCTGACCGTACGATAAGCTCGCACGGCCCGGGCTGCTATGACCCTCTGCGGACGTCGCAAGAGGGCCACCGTTCGGGGGGAGAGGCACTCCGCCCATACCGGGGCTCCATAGAGTGCCATCGACCGTATCACCCCGTGATACAGTCGACGGCACGCCGATCCTGGCCCTCCCACGTTAGGGAGGACCCGTCCGAGTGCGGCTGCGGCAGCACACAGCCGTGGAGTGAGGAGCTTGAAGTGCTCTTCGAAACTCCATCGGGGGTCCAGAACCAGGCCGAGGTACTTGAGGTGCGACTCGACCAGTATACGGACCCCCTCCACTCGGACTTGAAGCCCCGGTGGGATCCTGCGACGGGGGGCGTGAAAACTCATGGCCCTCGTTTTATCGAGGGCCACGTCCAGGCCCAGGAGGCGGATGCGTCGGACAACCAAAGAGGTGCAGACCGACGCAAGGTGGGCCGCCTCCTCCCCCGTTTTGACTCTCGCCGCGACGAGCGTATCGTCAGCGAAGCAGACGACCTCCGTTCGTGGCAGGAGGCCGCCTCGCAGGACCCAATTGTACCCCAGGTTCCATAGTAGTGGACCTAGTACGGAACCCTGGGGCACACCTGCCGCCATTGCCCACGTATGGACGCGACCGTCCGGTCCCTCGTAGAGAACTGACCTATCTTCCAGGTAGCTCTCCACGAGGGCGCGGAGGTACGGAGGCACCCGGTGGAAACGGAGTGCCTCCTTTATGCACTCGTGGGGCAGGCTGTTGAAGGCGTTGCGAATGTCAAGAGACACCGCAACGACAACCTCTCCACGAGCTGTGGCCCCCTCAGTCCACATCTTGAGGAGGGCCACCGCGTCCATCGTGGACCGACCGGTGCGGAAGCCGAACTGGTTGTTCGCCAAGTCCGGCCCCCGGTCCTCTAGGTGCTCGACGATGCGGGAAGCTAGAATTTTTTCCAGGAACTTCCCAGCCTCGTCAAGCAGCACCACCGGCCGGTACCCAGCCGGAGAATCCGCGGGGCGACTCTCCTTTCTCAATAGGCAGAGCCTGCCCACTTTCCACCGACTGGGGAAGCGGCCCGAGGCGATGCTCAAGTCTAGCACCGCCCGGAAACGCTCCACGAGGTGCCCCAGGGCCAGGGCCAGAACCCTGCTAGGGACACCATCTGGTCCCGGCGCCTTCCTTTTGCTCCGGAACCTATCCCTCACCGTGTCGAATTCCACGTTCGACACGGGAGGGATGGCGACAGCCACTTCCTCCGGAGGAGTGTCCGGGGGGACCATTCTGGGGGGCTGAAACGGACCGGGATCGGGGAACAGAGTCCCTAGCACCCGGTCCAGCAGCCCGCTGTCCATAGCGGAGGTGGGGGGAGCGCAAGCTTTAAACTTACCCCTCACCACCCGGTACGGGCGCCCCCACGGATCGTCGTCCAGGAGCCGTATGAACTGCTCCCTGGACTCCTCCTTGGCCCTGCAGATTTCGTTTCGCAGGGCTTTCTTGGCTGCCGCATACACCCGACGAAGTTCCGCTTCCTCGTCGGGTGTAGTTCTAGCGCGCCTTCGACATCGCACGTAGGCGCGCCTGGCCCTCATACTGGCGGTACGCAGGTCCGCTATCTCCTGCGTCCACCAGTACACCTGCCCCCTATCGGGGCAGGCCTGCGCCCTTGGCATGGCGGCTTGGCAGACAACCTTCATGTCATCTGCGAAGAGCTCCGCCATACCGTCGACATCCCCGGCGAGGTTGGGTGGCACTTCTGCCCATGCCCGCACCATCGCCGCCTCCTCCGCCACATCCGGGCGGAGCTTGGTGAGCGCCCACCTTGGAAAGGCGCTCACCGCGGAGCCCCTGCGGTTCAGGGCTCCTTGGGATGCCGTGGAGACCTCATATCAAACATATAGATGGTCCGATAGGGTCTCCACTTGTTCCTCTACTCGCCAGTCGTTAATTCGACGGGCGAGTGAGAGAGTGGCGAAGGTCACGTCCACTATGGACGTGCCTTGCACCCGGACGCAGGTAGGGGTGGAGCCCCTATTCAGGATTTGGAGCCCCAGGGACAGAACCCAGGACTCCAAATCTCCACCCCTCGGACTGGTTCTGGAGGACCCCCACGCAATAGACCACGCATTGAGATCCCCCGCGATTAGCACCGGTACCGGGGCCGTCCTCCGGACGACCCCTTCTAACGCAGCCAGGAAGACCGCGAAGTCCGCCCGGCTGCGATTGGGGGAGAAGTAAGTCGACACGACCAACATTTCCCCCCACATGGCGGCCACGTAGCCAGTACCCCTCTCTCTTAAAACGAGAGAGGGGGCTGTGCCACGCGCCGCCCGCATTAAGGCGGCAGAACCATCTGCCGCCACCAACCAGTTGGGCGATTGCGGCGGAACGTAATACGGCTCCGACACAATCGCCAAACCCACACCCCACTGCGCCGCGGACTGACATAAGAGGTCCTGTGCCGCGGCGCAGTGGTTAATATTCGCCTGGAGGAGCTTTATGGGACCACTAGACATTAGTGGTCTCCATTGGCTCCTCCTGGGCCGCCGCTGCGACCGGTGCTGTCTGGGGGACTTGTGATGCCAGGCTCCTAGGGGCCACAGTCACTCGTGTAGGGGCCAAGCGGCCCCTGACTGGCGGGGGGCTGCAGTTCATGCCCCCCATGCGGTGGTTGGCCGGTCGCTTTGCGTCTGTACAGACGGCGCATTTTAGCTCCGCCGAGCAGTCGACCGCCTTGTGGCCCTCCGACCCGCAGCGGAAACAGAGTCCGCTACGGTCCTTGGCGGAAGGACACCGCTGTATAGGATGGCCCATGCCCATACAGCGGAAACACCGCATGGGCCTCTGCTCTAGAAGTTGGATGGAGGCAGAACTCCATCCAACTTCGATGCGCCCGGCATCAGCCAGGCGTTTTGCGGCCTCCACTGGCACTGAGGCGAAGGCCGCCCCAACGCCACGCACTCCCGTATGGACGCGGCCCACCTTTATGTGGTGGGCCGGGCAGCCGCCGGCCTGTGCCAGGACCTGGCAGAGCTCTTCGGCGGACACCGAGTCATCGATGCCAATGACCCGGATGTCCGCCGTTTTTACTGGACGGGACACCTTGGCTTCGTCCCCAAGAACCTCCCCCAGCCTTGCAGCTAGCGTGTCCGCCTGGGACGGGGATGTCTCCTTCGGGAGCTCTATAATTCGGGCCCCAGTTATCCCTGTCCGGAACTTTGCTGGCCCAATGCCAAGGGCGCTGAGGCTAACTGATGCTTTGGCTTTAGCAATGGCCTCACCGTATGTTAGGCCTTTCGCCACTGCCTCAGGTTTTAAGGCCACCACTACCGCTAGGGAGCGCGGTACCTTTGGCAATTTCGGCGCCTTCTGCGCCGCGGTGGCCCCGGGGGCTCCAGAGTTCATGGGCAATGCTCCGTCTGTTGCCGGCTTCTTGCGGCCGCGCCGCACGACCACGGACCAGGAGCCCTCGTCCGGTACCGTGACTTCCGACGAGGAGGGAACCGCCGCAGGTGTTGGGAGCGCCGTCCTCCTCTTGATCACTCTTGCCTTTTTGGCAAATTAGCCGGCGGGGCAAGAGTGGTATTGCCCGTTGCGGCTTTCACTGGTCGCTGCTGTAGTGCCTGCGGCTGATTAGCGCGGTCTGCTGCCAAAGATGGTCTCCGAACCTGGGCCGGCATAAGCCTCCCATCCACCTCCAGGCCCTCAAGGCGGGCCGAAACCATAAAGCCCACCTGGGCCAGCAGCTCACGTTGCATGAACTCCATACTCTCCAGGAATTCCACTCTGGAGAGTACCTCAGCGGGAGCGTCCTTCGCCGGTTGGGCTGTCGGGAGTTGCACCTCAGGCAGCTCCTCCTCCATGGCATCGTCAGAAGCAGCAGCCTCCGACTCTGCCCTCTCCACAGTTTCGGAATGGGGGGTCGCTACGACACGACGGCTCTCTGGGTGTTCCGCCCCCCGCTCTGAGAAGGCCCGACGAAGAGCCTTTAATTCGCCCAACATGGCGTCCAACTGACACCGAAGTCGTTTGTTGTCGGCCCGAAGCCGACGCATCTCCTCCGAGTCATTCTTGGACGCCAGAGCTCGGACGATTTCGAGCAGGGAATCAGAGGACTCTCTGATTTCCCTCACGCAAGTCCCCTTCATGTTTTTGGACTTGCGTGCTACCTCTGTCAGCGCCTTGGCTCTTGCCTCTGCCCTGTTGCACAGGAGTTCAGCCGTGGGTTCCGGGGAGCGCTTCCCCTTCCCTTTGCCCTTAATAGGGGCCGCTTCGACCTCCAGCTCCTGGTCAGAGTCGGTGTCGTCTTCCAATTGCTGTAACTCCCGCCGAGCCTGGGAAAGTCCAACACTATGAGATAGGCCGCCCCTGCCTCTTCTGGTTCGGGGAACCTTAGGGGCATACGGCGCGGTCACTTCCTCCGCCTCGGTTGTGGCCTCCAAGTCCGTCACCAAAGGATCTTGGAAGAAGCGGCCCAGTGCTGACCGCTTTCTCGCCACAACCTCCTTCAACCGCTCTATCTCCCTGTACTCAGGGCGATTCACGGGCACGCTATCCACGCTTGGGCGGGGCGCACCCCCACCTACGCTCTTCACTGATAATACAGGGGACACCTCCCCTGTAGCCACTTTCTCCGCACCACCTTTGACCGGCTTGCGGGTCTTCACATTCCCGGATTGCCGCGAGAAAACATGTTTAATCGGGTCCCTATCGGGACCCCCCTCACCAGCAGTGTCCGTTTCGGACGGCATGTCCGAGTCGGACATGCTCCAATTCTGGGCCCAGCCCAGAAGCGAATTTGTTGGCGAAAACAGCCTCAGAAGTTATTTCCGCAACAAAACACAATAAAAACAAAAAGAAAAAGATCGAAAACCTAAACAAATGTATATCTTGACGACTTCGCTATAAGGTGCTGGGTACCAAGCGCAACACAAAAAACGAAATCATCGATATAAATTTTCAAAAATAAAATCCCTAAATATGTATCCTATGCTAACCTAAACCAATAAAGAAACCTACGAACACCCAAAAAATAAGTATAAAGCAATAAAAACAACAAAAAACCTACTCAAAGTGTGGATTCTTGGACCCAAAAAAATGCCACCCACAGCACCGAGGTGATGTAGGGAAGCCCAATTTTCGGCCCAAAAATTCCCAAGTGCAAAATTTGACCCACTTGCAGCGTCACTAGAACGCCGCAAGTAGTATCAAAAGACGTGTCTAAGGGAGATCTATAAGATGTAAAAGACCCGAAAGTCCCACAACTTATAGATCCCGAGAAAATTGAGAAAAACCAAAATACGAAAATGAAAACACCAAATTACGCACTCGCGCAAAATAAAATAACTAAAAACCGAAAATAAAAATAATAAACAAAAATTAGGCCTAATGCCACACTAATTAATTGATAGAGCTTACAAACTAATATTTTTACAAAAAAGGACAGCCAAATAAACTTAATAAGAACGAAGTTATTAAGGAAAAACCAAGAAAAGCAAAAAATTGCTATTTTTCCCGTCAGGGACCGAAAAAAAATAGAAATACCTAATCCAAAAATACTATTTATAAACCTAAAAATCTACAACAAAAATAAAAAATAGCTCGAAACGAGTGTTATTTTATAAAGAAACAAAGAAAAGAGAAAAACAAAAACTAACGAAAATATTCAACAATCAGAGAGAAATTTAGCGCAAGTTGCTATTCGCAATTTACGGCGCACCGTACTGGAGTGGACGCGGGTGTACTTTGTCACCTCCGGAACGGTACTCGCCTAATCGCCCTAGTTTAGGGTAGGCTCGAGCACCTCGGTGGGGACGTATATGAGCTGTTGATGATGATGACTGTAACGACATCTAAAGAGGTTATTCAGACCACCAAGCAGAACAACTTTCCCTATGGATCCAATGCTGAAATCTTGACAAATATACAATGATACGTGAAAAATCTTCAGCTGTCTCATATTAAAGTTCAAAATGTATACAGTAGCTAATTTTTTCCTAGAGTTGGTCAAAACTGAAATAGATTGCTGGTCTGGACAACCTATTCAAATATCGTCAACCGTACATCTTGTACGTATATGCCCGCTGCACGCTCTCCGCTCTCGATCTCAAAAACGGATGAGGGTATGAAAAAAAATTACAAACAACAACTGTCGCAAAATTTACCCTCAACAATTTTTATAATAGACGTTAACACCGTTGTAAGATCTATAGAAACTGGGATATACACTAAAAAAACGATTTTCGTGACTTTTAATAACATGACATGTCAAAACTTTTAATACAACAAAATCTAAGATGTATATCTGTCATTTCGAGGTAAAACCCCTAATATAAAGGCTCTATATTACCGCATGACCGCGGTCACGCCATGATATAATGGTTTTTGAAACATTTTTTTCCTAATTTCAAAGGGATATTTTTAGCCTCAAAGAATATTTTTTTTTGTGTGAATTGTGTGAAATAACACATTTTATTGCTCATTTATAATTATGAAAAAAATCTTTTAAATAGTCTCACGGCACCAAAAAAGATATGAGAGTGTTAAAACATTTTTTTAAGTACCAAAGGGATATTTTCAGAACCACAGAATATGTGTGTGAATTGTGGTGTGAAATAACATATTTAACGCTCATTTGAAAAAATATTTAAAACGGTATTCTTCATCATTTATTATATTATCCACTTATCTTTTATGGCATGGTAATAATTATAATTCTTAATGCTTGTAATTTTCGCTGTGCCCGTTAGGTCGTGACTCGAATTCCCATTTGTGGTCTAAATTAATACAGCAAAGTTCAACGAACTTGAGCTCGATTTTAGTACGAATGAAATAGCTTGAGGGAATTTTCAGTGTAAGCGTGAAATTAGCAGGAAGTCATTGACCTGAAACTAAGTTAGCCACATGAAATATTGACCTTGTGAAGATTAGATGTTTTTATTTTTTAACTTTTATATGTGAATGAAACAATTTTTCTTTTTTAAGCACCGACTTTTTGCAATACCACTTAGGTTGGACGGATGAGACCCCACGTAGATAAGTCGACTTTTCTATGTCTGCATAATATACACGAAAGATAGTAGTAAACTACTATATTTTTTTATACAACTAAGTTGGCAAACACGCAAACAGTGATATGGTTAGCGCAGAGGTCGAGTGATCGCCTACTGCGCAACGGGTCGCGGGTGAACCCGTACGGGCAAATATTTTGTATGGCCTACAGAAATTTGTTCCGGACTGGGCGTATGTGCGTTCTATGTTTGTAACTGCACCCACGACACAGGAGAAAATCCTAGTGTGGGGCGGCGTTTTTAAAAAAAGAACATAAAGAATAGAAAAGAATAGTACATGTGGCTCCTGTGAGATTCACAGCAAAACTGCAACCGCGTAACGGTACCCAGTAATTTCACTGGCATATTTTACCCTTCAAACCGGAACACATCAATGGAATGCGGCAGAAATAGGTAAGTCGGCGGTACCCAAGCAGTCGACCCTGGTACACAGTCTCCCTCCGGTATATTTCGCATATATTAGAGATTATAATTATAGCAATATAAAGTATTTTTATACTTTATTTTTTTTAGGATCCAGCTTACTCTTAATCTCAATTCCAGCCTTGAGACAAGATCGAGATTTACGGTGACTGAACTTGCCTGGATTCATCATCCCCTGAAAAATGTTTGAGGTGTGAAAATTCGGGAATATAGATGCAGGCAGAATTCATCACTTTGGCAATAGGCAGTATGAAAAACCACCCAAGTGCGAGTTGAACTAGCGCACTGAAGGTGCGTACAAACTTATCTAAGCATATAAGTTCCTAACTATAAATTCACGATGTTAGGTCAACGGGAAGTATCCTATAGGTTTTGATTCCCTTGTGACTCGAGTATTTGATATAAATTTTAGTTCGATATCTCTACACGTTCCTGAGGAAAAGAGAATTGACAGACACAGGGACAGGCAGACAAAGAACAAGAATTCCTAGATTTCCGATGGTAAAAGAAGAAGTCGGAGTCAGTTCATGCAGCCATTGAGTACACTCGCTGGTAAAAGACAGATTGACAGCCAATACCGCGTCGGGAAGCAAGGCTGTGAAGCTTGGATTTCTCCGGCTCTCACCAATAAGTCTTGTCTCCGTTTATCTGAGGCATTCCAAAAAAGACTGCATTACTCTATACACGATCGGACATGAAAACCAATAAATGAGCATATCCCTATTGTAACGAGAATAAAAATGTATCCAGTATCCACCACGTTACGGGAACATTACCAACATTCACAGACGGAAATAAAAATTCAAACCCGTCAATCTCTCGTTCAACACAAACGCAAAATGTCACGCGTATATTTTTAATGTGAAATGCGTTCCGATGGGACTGCTTATTATTCATAAGCGGACACGACCAGCAAAACGGAATAATTAAAGGTAAACGGCGTATTAAGAGCTTAGCGGACGGCATCGATCAGTAATGGGCGGGCCCGCTTAGTGTTCATTCGGCAGCTAATGGCTTAGAGTAACTACTTAATGTTCATTGTTAATCTTCGGATTGTAGGTACGAAATGGAACATTTATCTGATAAAGGAATGTTACGTAACGTAAGGTCAAGGAATTGCGTTAGTTTGCGATATTTCCTATTATTAGCATTGACGTATATCTTTCACACCAAAGAAAGCCATTTAAAGCCTCTAAATAACAGGGATTGAGTATTGGATTGAATTCCCTTCTCTATTTAGGGATTGAATTAATTTGTATTCGGAACACCAAAAGGTACTTAAATTTTGATAGAGATGAAAAAGGAATCTGATTCGACAGCTTATACTCAAAAATCCTTGAGGTTTTTGTAAGTTACCCGTGATCTTTGCTATAACGTAAGTTATTTTGATGAGTTTTATTTTAAAGTAAGGCTTTATAAGGTATGTAAAAGTACTATATTGCTCTACAACTCTACATGTCTTCCTTTCATTGCGCTAGAAGTTATGAGATAAATTATATAACCTATTATAATTAAATTAGCAGACAGTCATCACATCACAGCTCTACCATTTTGATCAGGGCGTTATTTTATTGACAAGAAGAATGGACGCAAAATGTATAATAGTAACAGTATTGACCATTTCCAATAACATAAATAGCCCCATTGCATAACAATGGGGACTATTTTAACCAAAACCTTAAAGCGACACGCCTAAATGAAACTCTGCAAAATAATATAGTTATCGCATTCTATAAATTAGAGGCTATCTGTTTCCTGGCGCTTGAACCGACAGTGGGAGCGTCACAAAAACGCTAGTCGTTAAACGAAACTGCCAACTAATAACGGGTTCAATCGAACGGTAATATAGTGCAGTAAAACTGATGCTGCAGATTCAATCGGCACGTTTTCGGCTCCAACAGCTGCCAATGAGCGCCCGTATTGATCAATCGTAGCGCTTAATGAGCACCCTGCGGAAATATATTGACGTTCAAATGCTTCGCTACAGGCCATTTGTTTTTAACGGAGGCTGTCAGCGCAGTCTCGCTCGGCGGAACTTGGTCAAGTTATAACGTAATACTGTTATAAACGAGCAGCGGACTTAAAAAGGCCACATCGCAGAATCATAATACGAATCATATTATGATTCATATCGAGAATGGAGTTCAATTCATCATAAGCAATTATTCTATTTGACAAAAGCTGTCAAATATGTATGAATATTCGTAAAATGGTCCACAAATAAGGCATTGTTAAAGTGTCAATTAGGATCATTTAACGAATCTTCATACAAAGCAATCAAATAGAATTTGCTATGATGAGTTGCACTCAATTCATATTATGAATCATAATACGATTCGTATTATGATTCTGCGATGCGGCTTTTTTAGGTCTGCTGGTGAGATTCGGTAGTGATATTGACAATAAATCGCAATGTGATCTTCTAAATAAGCTTCGTATTCAAATAATTTCAATGCAAATAAATTCTTATTCTAATAAATAAAAAATTAATAAGCTTCGTATTCAATTTTACTAATCTAACTATTCTTAAGCAAAACACCAAAAAAATATTGAAAAATACTGGCTTACAAATTTGTTAATTGCACATCAGCTACTTTTCTTAATTGAATGTTAGCACAATAATTGAAATGAAAATACAAAATGTGTTAACAAAATTTATTTTTTTAAAAAAGGTCATTCGCAAATAATAATATTCTTGTACACCTTCAGAGGTAAGACATGTTGATATTTTCAGTAAGCTTTACAAATCTTAGCGTCGTATACAGCAAACACATGTTTCTGACAAAGAAAGTTATCTTATCTTATCTCAGTGAATTGGTTCGAAAATATCTATGAGTATTAATACAAATACAAACGAAACCTAGAATGCCCTGAAAATTTGTAGAGTGTCTTATGGCGGTAAATTTCACTTTACGATTTCAGGAAATGTTATTTGAAGCTCTTCAGCAAATATTTCTAAATTGGATTTTGATACGTAGGTATTAATAGTAAGTAAAGTCAACTTTAGCTTATCAAAGTAAAAGTGGAAATTTCGCTTGAATATTTGGCGTTAACAACGTATGGTGAAGAATATATTTCAATGCTTTGTCAATATATTGAAGATGTCTTCAGTCTAATTACTCACTCAGTTACTCACTCTTCATATTATGAGATTTAAAAAAAACTGTTTGATTTTTTAAAAAATGTTCTTTTATACAAATCTTGTCCTGATAATAACGAACACGAAAAACAGAATTATTCAATTTGGTGCAGTCCTTCGGATTCATTTTTATTTACATAGATAGGCATTTATTGACATCAAGAACAAAACTAAATTCTACAGGAGGAAACATAACTATAGAACCATGTGAACGGTTGCGCAATTGGTCGCAGTGACCAACGGCCGCAAACAATGGTCCCGGCTGGTCGTGGTCGTGGCCGTCTAGTCCTAGTTTGGTGACCAACGGCCGCAAACACTGGTCACGGCTGGTCGTGGTCGTGGCCGTCTAGTCCTAGTTTGGTGACCAACGGCCGCAAACAATGGTCCCGGCTGGTCGTGGTCGTGGCCGTCTAGTCCTAGTTTGGTGACCAACGGCCGCAAACAATGGTCACGGCTGGTCGTGGTCGTGGCCGTCTAGTCCTAGTTTGGCGCCCTTAACGTCACTAGCGTAACGTTAAGGACGCCAAACTCAATCGAAACGGTTTTATCGTTTCGTTCACGGATAACTGAGAATTTAATATAAATTTAATGCGAGCACATCCGGAAGCGTCGAATCGCAGTAATGCTTCATTGAACGTTCATTCTAACCTTCGCTCTTCGGGATTTGTGCGGCTTCAAATACATTTCCGTCGTGATCCCATTTCAGCCATTTTCGAGGAGGACTGAATTTTGATAATTCTTTAAATTTTCAGCCATTCATAATCGTAATACCAAACATTGCGATTTAATTATGTTTTGATTAAACATTTTGTATAAATAATGAACGGTGAATAGTGTTAGTAATAAAAACTTTTGCGGCCTTATTAATAAAAAATTTACACCTTGGATCATCCTCGGATTAGTTTCGCCGTGTTTTGTCTTGTTTTGATAGCCGACATGTGCGGAAACAAGACAAAACACGGAGTAACTAATCCGAGGATAATCCAAGGAGTAAAATTTTTATTAATAAGGCCGCAAGAGTTTTGCCAAAGATCAAAGCACGGTAAAGACAAGTCGAGTGATTCATTAACATCTACCCGTATTTTAGATTCTCCGAATCACTCTAAGGTGATTCACAAAGAATAAATAAATGAGTCGCAAATAAAATATTAATGTGATAATCACATCATCACCAGCTTCCCGAAAAAGGAAATCACATTGTGATTTCCTCTGTCGGGAAGCTAGTGGTGAGATAGTCCATGAATCTGTGTTTGAAAATCCAATGCATAGATTGTTCACCTTCGGTCTCATCATCCTAATCTCATCCACAATACGTAGATAGGTTATAGGTTACCAACAAGAATATTGCAATAGGTCTCAAAGTATAAATGTGTATGACTTGTTTCTCTAACTTCACAATACTTATTGCAGTTTATTTATGTAGCATTTTTCAGTTTCATTTCTTTATTTCTCTCACAAAGGTAACGGTTACAATAAAATAATTGCTGACTTAAATAGGAAGTCTTTTGTGAGAGCTGGAGTCTGTACTAGGTTTGAAACGTGTATTACAAAATTAGCGCAGGCTCTTAACCCAAGTATGATACAAACAAACAATTATCAACTTATACACAACATTGAATTTTAGAAAAAATACAAAAAGTTGGGAAAAGATTAGTGGAATATAAATTGTAAGGTTACAATATATGGTAATAAGAAGGAATGTAGAATGGATGTGTGTATGTGTGTGCAAACATAGTAAATAAACTTCTAAAGTTTGACCCTTTACTATTGTAAAATAATTAATTAACCACCACCAAAAAAATGCATATACCTACCTAAGGTTAAAAAATAAAAGTATACAATTGCAACAATCCTTTTATTAAAATTTAAACAAACTTAAAAAGTCAGTCCTCTTAAAACTAATATAATAAACATTTTAAAAATCATAAGAAGAATCAGTATTCTGTAATAATTTTATGGCAATCATAGTGGTTTATCTAGGCAGAAATAGCGCATTAATTTGCTCGCTAAGATTTGGTGATAATTTACTACATTTGGTCTTTGAATACAATGTGAAGTATAGTCGTGACTAAAACAGCTAGAACTATTGTAATTTTAGACTTAATTTTTTTTGGTGTTAAGTATATATTTTTGGTTTAAGAGCTTAGGGTATCAAAGTATTTTTGGTAGTCATTATATTTAATCCCGTTCTTAACGAACGGAGTAATCACGTAACATATACACAAAGAAATATACGAATATGAATTGAGAACCTCCTCCTTTTTTGAAGTCGGTTATAAAGTATTACAATTGGCGGAATCACTGCGAACAAGGAACTACTCACTCACACCACATCCTTACAAGTACCTACCACCACAGATAAGATAGAACTGTCGTGTGCCAATCACGTTGGCTTTAAACAGGGTGTGCGTTTTGAACTCCTTTTGAACTCAAACATTACGGAATATACGCGATTGATAGCTCAAGAGTTCCGATACGTACCGGTCCCGACGTATCGATGTATCGATTGAGCGTTTCAATAAACATCGCGCTCCGTCGAATTCCGGCTTAGATGTTAATTTCGTGATACGTGTATTGTTGGTGCTAGACATATTTACATATCAATGCATATTGACGGCTTTTGTCGGATGGTTTACGAGGCGTTATTTCACGTGCTTTTTATTTACGTCATCGGTGTGATACACTCAGCGGCAAATTTAGAGGAACACTACACTTTTTACATAGATTCAAGCTACTTTTACAACATCATATCGATGTGTGGTTGACCTTTAATGCGTTTGTTTGATTGTTATCCAGGATTCATGACCAACGCCATAACGGATAATGACAAAATTCCCCTATTTGTGACCTGGAGAAGAACGGCAACTTTTAATGGTGGTCTTTTTATCACAATCGTACAACTGGTTTCCGCGTCGAATGTTTTTTTTTGTAGCGAATCCGATGGCTAGAAAGCTGGTAAAACTAAATATGGTTTCGTATGCTGAAATACACAGCGTTATCAAAACTAGGAGTGAATTTTTATCGTTCCTCTAAATTTGCCGCTGAGTGTATTTCACGTGCTTTTTATTCACGTCATCTGTGTGATATTTTCACTGGACGGGTTTTATACCATAAACCTTGTTTATTGCGGAGACAGATATTTGACGCTATTGCATGCATCATGTTTATAGGACAAGTGGTATTGCGATAAAATTAATCTATGTTCGATAACAGATCGCTTGTGAACTGCAAATGACCTGTTATTCGATTTGTTACTCCAGGATATCTAAAATCCTTTATTTCACCTGTGTGCTCATATTTGCGCGAAAATAATGATACTTCCTACTTTAGCCTGCTAGTCGTCTTAACCGCCTTTACGGCCTAGTAGTTGTAACCAGCCGGTATTGATCTGAAGGTCTGGGATTCGATTCCCCACAGGGGCAGGAGTTTTCTGCTTGGTTTTCAAATACAATATCGTTTATTCTAATTTTTTATTGTTACATAATCACTTTTGCACACCAAAAAAAATATGCCAGTAGTTCACAAGTCTGATTCAGAATTTCATTCAGGTGATGGCTTCTGATTCAGAAGGGTTACTCTCTAAGTCCTAATAAAAGTTTTAGGTTACATGATGCGCAATGCGGTGCGTGATGGCACGGTAATAGCACGGTAAAATTATTACCGTGGTAATAGTATATAATTACCGTGGTGATGGCGTCTGATTTAAAAGGGTTACTCTATTAGTCCTTAATAAAAGTTTTTGGCTTTAATGATGCACGACGCGGCGCGTGATGGTGTCTGAATAAAAAGAGCTACTCTATAAGTTATTGATAAGTAAATGTTTTAATTTCGTGTTAAGCTATTCAACGCAATACTCAAAACATTGATTAGGGATTCAGAGAGCAGATCATCACTTGTGGTTATTATATCGCAGTCAAGGCAGTAGCTGCTGCTAAAGAGACATTCTGCGAAATAAACATTACGACCGGTAGACGTTTTGTGAAGTACATGCATTTTATAAATTATTAACAAAATAATTAAGTTTTTTCGAAAAACAATGTTACTGATATGTGTCCATATCAAAGAAGAAACTTTTTGAAAATATATATATAAGCTATAATAAACAAGAATTTGTGATTTAATAATTCATATTGTGTTGGTAACATACTAAGTACGAAAGGACAGTCACGGATCGAAGTCAAAATAGTTCTGTTTAAGCGCGTAACTAAGGTAGCAAACGATGATGGGTTGTTTGAGGCAAGCTCGGTTGTTTGCTTCGAAATTTCACTGATTGCCAAGACCCACCGGAATGCAATCACTCGCTTTCTGTTCAAACTAATTAATAACTTTGGCTCCGGAGAATTTATCTATAAGATTAAAATTTCAGTCAATATTTCACCATCTCACTTCAGCAGAATATAGAGTAGCAAAAGCTTTGTATGGAAGTCATATTACACAAGAAGACATATCTTACAAATTTCATTTACGTTCCAGTTTTAGTATTTGATTTTTGGCTATACTTACTTAAAGCAATGGTATGTTATCTTTAAAATGTATAGTAAAATTAAAGTTTTCATAGGACCCTAAATCTACTAAGTATGTCGAAAGAGGAGAATTTTTAACGCTTCTCTGATCTGGGAGATGATGTGCTTCTGAAGGGCGATATTTACTGCCCTTATGACGGTGATGGAGCTAACGTTGAAATGATATAAATGTAAAGTCTTGTTATTCCAGATACTGTTAATCATCATTCTAATTCAGTTTACATCTTACAAATCAAATTGATATTTCAATAGAAAAAAAACGTCTAGAAATCACTAGTTGAATAACATGAGAAGCTACAATACATAACTACCTAATCGTAGTAGCCAATTGCAAATTCTTTTAAATTGTAGAAAGAATCTTTTTTATATCATCCGTGTTACAATATAACGATGTGTAGAAAAACGAAGTAGTTAAAGATAAAACTACAATACAAATAATGTTCAACAAAAAGAAGAGTTTTTGCTCTTGTGAATCAAAGAAAAGTTGCTGATCAAAGAACGTTTATCCTCCTTACCTGAGTTTCCCTTTGGCGCGTCGAAGATAATAAATAAAAATAAACAAGATATGTTTCATAACGTCAACAGTCTGTGATGCCGGTGCGGGGCATTTGTTTTTCGATGAAGGGGATACAAACTTTTCCAATTTGGATCCGCGCAAATAACCTGTACTCGAGGCGGGGTCGACGACCTCGGGCAGCGGGGATTTATCCCGAAATACCTAGCGCGCCCGTATACTGCCGTAAAAGGGTTTTATAATCTTGTTTTTACTGCTTGATCGTTACTCTGAAATATTTTCCGGAGCGTCTTGTTGTTATGATTGCCTTCGAATCTGTCTCTTTTTAACCGACTTCCAAAAAGGCGGAGGTTCTATGTTCGGCTGTATTTTTTTTATGTATGTTCACCGATTACTCCGTCATTTCAAATCAAATCAAATCAAATAAATTTATTTAGTTTCACAAATAAACATTATGAAAAAACACATAATACAGGTAAATCAAATAAAGTGAAACTAAAATATTGGCTATAGGAACTCCGTAATAAAACTACACAACCCCATCGAGTTTGGTCTTTTAGGACATTATAATAAAGGCTTATTTTTATCATTTTTTTACTATTAATAATAATTATTAATAGTTTCAATACAATCTATTGAATGAAAATATTGGGTTGCAAAATTGACAGTTACGTAGGTATATGTCAATGAGTGGCAACCATTTAATATGCAAATATCCCGCCCTGCCATGGTGTCCGCTTGAATTGGAATGATTTGCGTGCGTCCACACGCAAACATGGAGCTTTTTCAGCAACCCCATTACGAAAATTTACTAGCTACTCCACAGCTCAAGCGTTTTATATAATAAACGAAGCTTTTCATTATATTCACCGAAGGGAACACACAATTTCATTCTCAGTCGAGCCTTGCGCACAAAGAGAGCTGAAGTGACAACAATGCTGTGTTTTCAACTGAATTTCATACGAATTATTATTCATAACCGTACACTAGGAAGTTGTGGGAATAAAGTGCGGTTGTTGCACAAAATGGCCGACCTCGCAATATAATAGGAGGATGTGGTTCCGCTAAAAATTTATTTTAAGTTTTCATTTTCCGAAGAAATGTTATTTGTACTAACAAATATTACCTATACAGTACTAGCTGTTGCCCGCGACTTCATCTGCGTTCCTTGGGGAACTTATTAAAATTCGGGATAAAAAGTAGCCTATATCCTTTCCCGAGACTCAAACTAACTATCACTATACCAAATTTCATCTAAATCGATTTAGCGGCTTACGCGTGAAGAAGTAACAAAGAGACAGACAGACACACTTTCGCATTTATAATATTAGTAAGTATGGATATGTCCCAGGCTCCCAGCGAACTTCGTATCCCCTTGAAGGATGACAATCGTGAAGTGCACCGTCATTACCTCATTGTCATTACATTATACACAAATCAAACAATAGACTAACCTTTACCAGCTGCTCTTTTCAAAACAAATGACAGACAATTTGTAGTGAAGTGAGGTGTCAGTAGGGATGTTGACTAATTATTGGGGGTGTTTTAACAGTCTTACAAGTAACATTTAGTTTTATAGTCTTACATAATATCTTACAAGTTTCCTATTTCCAACATTTTGTCAAACTGTATAAGAGTTTATCTACAGTGTCTGCGTAGACGCTTACTTAACCTTGATTTATTTACTTATGCTTATTTATTTATTTACTTTATATTTATATATCTAATTTACTTATCCTTTAATGTATAGTAATCTTGAGCTTATTACACTAGGTAGCGGCTAGACACAGACATAATACGCAGAAACCGACACACACACACACACACACACACACACACACACACACACAAACGCACATTCATTTACATATAAGGTGCTCTCACTCAACACACTCCTATGGCCACATGGACAGATATTGCTTTTTTAAATATCTTTTTCAGTAGCGATAGTACATTTAGCAGTGTACGAATAACCATAATGTGCTTGCCAAAGTAGTTAGTATACCTATGCAGAGACCCTGTATATCTGCGTAAGCAGATATACAGGGTCTCTGCATAGGTCGAGGCGCTACCTTGCAGGTCGAGTGCCTATGTTATTTTGTAATTGTCATTATTTTTATGATATCCTAGTGATATTATCAATTTAAATTTATTCTCTATTAATATATTGCTCCTTGGCAAGTCAACAGCTTGCTATTAAAAAGTACAATATACAGTGATCTTTACGAGCTGTCTACTTACATGTCAGCTAGCAAATACATTTTGTAATAAAAGGTTTACCTGCCTCCGCAAGAATAACAGGCTTGGGTACGTCAGTCCTCTCAGGGCTTATTTCGTCACGACGACGTTCGATATCCCGAACACGGTTATGGAAAATTCTTGTTTGCTTTTATTTGGAATGAATACACTGTATTTAATGGGAATGTTAGGTGTAAAACTCATGTTAAGATATGAATAGGAGCTGTGACTTGCGCAGAAATAACAGATTACGTAGATTTGACTGCTTGGGTTTTATTTATCTATAGTAGACGTGGGGCTTATATCAGAACAACTTAACAAGGGGCTAAGACAAGAGGCAATCGTTTCATAGCGAATCTCTGAGATAACGAAAACAAATTCCTAGCCAACGTAAGGATTAGCGTGTCCAACTGTTCTTTCTGTAAGAAAACAACATAAATTGCTTATATAAGTACTCAAAACAGAGAAATAGAAAAGAAATCGTAAAATAAATAATAAAATTAATATTACCATTTCATTTCAATGGAAAATGAGTTGTTTTGAGTAGTAAGTATATTTTATGAAAGTTACGAAAAAACAATTCGCTACTTCATCGACTCGTTGGGAATCAATTCGGTTACCAACTTGCATATCGATGACTGATCGATTTGCCACGTTATTTAGCGATAGCATAATTATGTAAATCCTATACATTTTGTTATTATCGAGCTTCTTTATCGTTTATGGATTGTCACTTTAGCCCCTAGTTCTTAGAAATATCGAGGGTCGAGGCACAGTGTGAGGGGAAACTTAGTATTTGAGAAATCACTGGTATTCAATACTAGTATTTTAGAGAAATAAATATACAAAACACAAACGCTTACTGACATATACAACCTGAAAATCACAAAAGCGAGCCACATTAAAACACTATAACTCTTTTCACTCAACACTCAGGAGAATAGATTTTTATGAATAAAAACGCGAAGAGGAAAATGCGCACACTCACGCTACAATCATTCCAAATAGTCAGTACTCAGAGTCTGAAATACATTGTTGCGAAAGCCTTGGATTCTTAAAAGCTTGCAGAGCTTAAGTGGAAAATACAGTCGTGTCCCGTCACCGTGAGATTACCGCTATAAATCAGAACTGGAATAAAATCGCACTCATACATAAATATCAGAGCGACCCGACGTGACCGGGCCGAGGTCCCGGCCTGAATAAACCAATGGACGCAGAACCTGGATTGAAAACACCCGCGCTTCAATTTGTAATGGCTACCTTATGAACATGTTAATACGAGCGTATTTTAATTGAACAACTGGGTTCGCAGTATGAGTAATATCATTTGGAGATTCTGTAATTTTAATAAAACCCATGTTCAATTGTTCAATAGACTATAGTTAAAAATAATACGTAGACTATAACACTATCACGTGCCTCAGTACTCTAAGGCCTATTATTCTCACTTGGAGACCGGTGGTGACGTAAATAGGTGCGCCATCAACAAAATTATTCTGTTTGGAGGACGCCTCACCTGGGTTCGCTTGGTTGCATAATCAATATGTTTATTGTTTGCGCACCAAGTGAACCCATTTCGGTATATCTGAAATGTGCCGAATTACCCGCTTGTAGCATAGGTCTAAGGCATACCTTACACACGCAAGAAGGCATCAGTCAATTCCATCAGTCGGGACTCATGAAATCAACCACATGCTAACGTCAGTCACCATCAAATGATAGGTTATTCGTCAGTCACAGCGGTGACTGTGCACTGACGGTAAAATCTATCGGCCGACCGTCTGAGCCATATTTATGCTTACCCCATTAATCTTCAGTTCTGTAATGTTGTGCAAAATACTTCATACAATCATCTCTCACCTTCACACCGAAGCGCAGCAAGCAACATGAGACGTATGTGACGTGAGATCGAAGATAAGCTAATTTCCTACGCTTAATGGGAACCAGCTCTTAGGAGGTAGTATATGCAAAAGCATCAACAAATAAACTATCGTCTGCCGATAAAAAGTCTACAGTGTTTAAGAACTACATTGCCTTAATATATGTAGATTATTACGTACATACGTACGTTACGTATGATTACCTTATAGGCTTCAAAAAACTAGATGCTCGCTTATGTGAAATGTAATAAAACTCTTATGAGTGAAAGTTATTATAAAGTCAATGATTATTTAAATTATTCCAATCATCATCATAATTACAGCTCCTATACGTCCCCACCGAGGGGTTCGAGCCTACCCTATGTTAGGGTGTTTAGGCCTTAGTCAACCACGCTGGCCCAGTGCGGATTGGTCGACTTCACATACACCATTGAATTTCTTCGCAAATGTATGCAGGTTGCCTCACGATGTTTTCCTTCGCCGTAGGAGCGTCAGACAAATGTACAAATGCCATTCAAAAAACGAAAAACACATTGGTACATGGTGGTCTCAAACCTCGGACTTCCCAATTGGAAGGCAAGTGCCGAGGAGGAGAGCGTCACTGACACTCTTCTGCCAATTACGCCAATGCCTGGTGTTAATTTGAAGATATTACTAGTTAATATGTAAATTTTCGTTTTATTGTGTATAGCTACTCATTTTAGCAAATATTGTTGTATTTGGTAACGTCATAGTAGGAAGAGAACTGACATCTAATCTTATAATGGAAGTTGAGCTCTTTTGCTTTGAGGTCAGCTTTCAATTGACGACTCTGTAACAATAGGGGGAGAAAATAGCCCATGCTGATTTCCTTGCTGGTTCTTTCCAGAACAAGGTCTCCCGCCGTAGTCTTGTGAACCATTGGCTTAGCGTCTTTGACGTGCAAAAGCGGTTATGTAATAAACCAATTTGAATAAACTATATTGAATTTGGATTTTAATTTAGGAGAGCAGCCAATATCAGACATGTTAACAACAACCTACGTAATTGCAAAAATTAAAAGTCTCTTACACAAGCATTTAAAATATAAAAATATTAGCTGTGCCCGATAATTACGTTTTGCCATAATAATTGTCAAAAAAATCTGAAGAGGTCTACGACCTATTCTTAGACCTATCAAATATATCTACATAAAAAAATCATTAAAATTGGTAAAGCCGTTGCGGAGGAGTCCGATAACAAACAATGTGACACGACATTTTTATATATTAGATATTTGAAAATGTAGACATCCAAAAGTCACGAGAGAATATGATAAAGAAAATGATCAATTCATTTCACGCAGTTAAAACATTTTTAACAAGGAAAGAGTTCTAAAGTTGATACTGTTCCTTGTTCGTTAAAGATATGAGTAAACGAGTTTTAACTGAGTTGAAAACGAATAACTTATAACGAGGCGAATCCGCTTTTTTACTGCTTTTACCTGATTGGTTTACATTAATGAGCCATATAAATGATATTTTTTGTCAAGTATTTTTTTATGAGAATTTATTTAAATTTAAATAAAAAAAATTAAATAAAATAATAAAAAAATTTTTATAAAAGAATATCATCGCGCAAATTTTTTACTCACCATATTTGAGTATCAAATTCAGTAAATGACATCGTTGCTTAAAAGCCTCGAGATTCGCAACGAAACGTTCAAATTTCAAAATGGCCGCCTAAAATTAATCTTCAATGCTCTAGTGAAACAAAAGACTAATCAATTTCAGCAATTCACCCCCTTTGCTTTAGATCTGGCTCAAGATTTGCCTTTCGCCAGCAACGCTTCGGCTAAATATTTTTGAGGGAAATCCCGCTCGCGAGAAAATAAAAGGAAACGCAGTTGGCAGGTCCCAGTGACTAATATTCTTGAGCGCAAAAAGTCGCTCTCAAATTAAGTGTCGTAATGTCCATAGAGTTTAAGTAAGTGCTTTTGAGAAAATACCTTGTCTTTCGTAAATATATATCAGTATCTAGATAAAACAGTTATTATTCTTAACAATTGGCTATGCTTTGGCGTTGGTTTTATTCGATCGCCATAAAACAGATAATGTATAAATGTGTATGCACTCTATTGGCACTTCTGTTAATACTACGTTGTTCGATAGAAATTGTTAACAAGTTTTGCAATTAAATAATGTTCGGGAAAGTTATATCGATTTCTATAAATAGACAAAGGATCGATTTCAATAAATAGATAAATAACGAACATTATGTAAAACAGGCATTTACTTATATATAATAACCATTGTTGACGTATTTAGAACACAAAAAGGTACTCATTCAAAGGAACGAAGCGCGATAACAAATAAAGCCAATTATATCATTTGACAGAATTCTTTGTTATTTATTTTAGCGGGGACATCGGGAAACAATGAAACTTTCATCACAATAGACATAGAATTCGGCTAAGTGCGTGACGGGCTCCGCTGTCTGGGGCTCCGTGGTTACATGCACCCACGTGATAGGTATAATACTCGTAGGTATTTTGACAATGAGAGAAAAACATTATGGGCTTATGGTTAATTCAACGAATATACTTCAAGTATTTTTAGTGTTTGTATTAAATCACGAAACTGATTTATCATGGGCTAAGCGTTTAAATGATACAGTGGCCGCCAAAGTATATATCAATATAGTTTATGTCGGTCGTTAGCAAATAACAATTAGCCCGTTACATTACTTTATTGGATTCAAAATTTCGAAGACTCTTGTGAAAAAATAGTTGGCGAAATTAATTTCGGGACTAAAATCCAGAAAAATCGTTGGACTATATAAGAAAGAAGAAGAAAGAAAGAAAGTTTATTGACCTTTTGAGTAAATATAAGAAGTCGACCTAACACCGTTAGTTAATTAACCGACTTCAAAAAACGAGGTTATCAATTTTTGTGTATGTTACGCGACTACTACGCCAATTGTGGACCGATTTTTTTATTGCAGAAAGTTGGCAAACAAGCAAACTGCCCACCTGATGGTAAGTGGTAACAGTCACCTATAATACATGTGGCTCTTGTGAGATTCGCAGCAAAATGCAACCCCCACAAGAACCACAGTGTACGTTGCCAACTTGTGACACAAGATGTAAAGTCACAGTACCCAGTAATTTCACTGCCTTATCTTACCCTTCAAACCGGAACACAGCAATGCAAGCACTGCTGCTTTGTGGCAGAAATAGGTAAGACGGAAGTACCTAAGCAGACGACCCTGGTACAGAGTCTCCCTCCAGTAAAGTAATTTCTAAAATTATTTTTGTATTCCACAGAGAATACTCCTGGGGTGATCCCATTGATACCAAAGTTAGGATCTGTTAGTGGGATCCCATGAAAATCGAGGAAACCCTTAAATTTCATAAGCAAGTCAAACATGTATCATGTTTTTTCGGAAGTTATTCACGAATTAACGTCTGGTAGTCATAAACCAAGCTGATCATGGAGGGATCCTTAACTTGTAGGAGGTTAGTTTTTTAAAATACAATAGGCACGTATTATCAACTGAATTTTCGGTAAGCTGGTATTAAATTCACAAGAAAAATCTCATTCACTTAAAGATAAAGCGACTTTTAAAACACTATAAAGTTAAAAATAACATAACAATGGTACAGAGAAGACAACATCACATTTCTATAAAGAAGTCAGTGCCAAACGATGATCTCCTTGAAAGTCTTAAATTTGGCACCGAATTCAATATAGAAATGTGATGTTGTGTTCCTATTCTTACATAATTTTTAACTTTTCATTGTTTTTGAAGTCGGTTTTTATTTTTTGTAAAAAATTATTAGTTGAGAGCAAGTTTAAGGAATAAAAGAGAAAAAGAATAACCGGCCAAGTGCGAGTTCGACTTGCGCACCGAGGGTACTTCCAACATGTTTGTTTGTTTGTAACGTATATCCCTAACTATGTACACATTTGCGGTTTTCAGATTTTTTCCATAACATTCGCTATTAGGCCTTGGGCCTTGCTTCTTGCTGATGATACTAGGTGGTAAACAAGAAGTACCCTATAGGTTCTGATACCCTTGTGAAATTGCAAATTTTGCAAAAAACCTCAAGACATATATGTTATGTCGCCTGGGAGAACAAAGCAATCCAAATGCAGCAGCTAATACAGTGCGTATATAAAAAGATTTAAAATGTATTTAGGCTCTCTGTTGTGTGCGTAAGCTTCACAAATAATCCCTTATTGATGCTGAACGATTAATCACGTCTGAGCCGGGTGGTGCGGTGCGAGCATCAATTTTCATCAGCCAAAATTTGTTGCACTCGCCAAAATACCGTAGACGTATGTGTTTTCTTGTTGCGGTCCGGGGCTCACGTGATAACCCTTTGGTTCATTTTATTATTATCTGGCTTCGCTTGTGTGTAAATTTCGAACTTTCTAGGGTTTCGTGTTACGTAATAAGAAGGAATCCTTATTTTTGCCATGTCCGTGTGTCCATCCGTCCGCAGCCTAGCTCCGAAACCCAAAGTATACAGGGTGTCCCACGGCTATGCCACATGAAGGGAAAGTACCTTGAATAGTGAAGATGGAACATTTTACTGAAAGAAGATATTATTAATTTAAACATCATTTATATATTTTTATATATTACATGATTGAACCGGCAATCGAACCCGATCTAAAGGATTCATCATAAGGATTATTTTTGCTAAATAATATAGTGTATGTATGTATGTATGTATGTATGTACAACTTTATTGCAAAAAGAAAAAGTTACAGGAATTTCTTAAAACTAGTCCTTATAACAAAAGGCGGCCTTATTGCCAAAGTGGCAATCTCTTCCAGGCAACCTAACCGTAGAAGAAAGTTTAATACGAAACATAAACAACGGGACCGTAAAATTCTAACATAATAATAGAATACATATACTACATGTTATTAATAAGTAAATAAGCCTACAAAATACATAAACTACATAAAATACATATACTACATACCTATAGTACAAATGAAAGAAAAGAAAACTTAAAATTCTAGCTGCAGAAAATGTGTTTTTATAGCTCGCTTAAGAGGATTGTGAAGCTGTAAATTTTCATACAAAAAGCGATAACGCTTTTCTCCCACTAAACATAGTCCAATTTTCATAATTTTTGGAAATGTTGTAGATATAATGAAGATCTAGGTTTGTACGTTTTAATTTTGAAGAAATATTGCTCAGAATATAAATTATTAGCATCTAAATATCTATATTTTAGACTTAAAAACTACCTCGATCATTTTTATCTTTTTTTGACTAAATTTTACTGAATCACACAAAAAGCAAAACGTACGAACATAGTTTAAGGTATACTGAATCGAATGAGACCAAAAGTGTCTAATTTCGTAAAGGTTTAGGGGGGTAAAACAGTTATCGCCCGAAACAATATTTCAAACAGGAATTGTAGGCAATTTCGACCAGTTCTTGCAACTCTCTCTATCGCACGATACGGGTCGGGGGCAGGGGTATAATGGGGCACAATGTAGTGATGTGACAAAATGTTATCGTAGTTATTGTTGCCTAGGGAGGAGAAAGTTAATATCGATATATCGATGAATACTGAAAGGTATTTCTCAAGTCAGAACTATTAATCTACACAAATACCTTCTACATGAAAAAGTAAATGTCTTTTCGAATACGTTTATTGATTTTAGTGTTTTATTTTAAGGGTGTTATTTCAATACAAACCTTTTTTAAGGGTAAGCAGCCTGTAGCCTGTTAATTAACTGTAAATTTCCAAAATCACAATAAGAAAATAAATTGTAAGTATGTAGTTGTTTGTTATAATAGATATGTGCCACAAAGACACAAACTCAAAAGAAATTCGTTTTTTGTTTCTTGTGATAGGTATTTGTTTTGCATTGTATGGTCGTTATCGTATTCTAAGTTGCTCACAAACTATTTTTCGTATAACCAAGTTGGAGCTGCTAAAAAACGTGTAACAAACTATATGCAAGTAGCGTTATTTTCAATATTATTTTATTTGTACTCGCGTTATGGAATCTACGAATGTATAAAAAATACAAACGACAAAGTAAATAATATATGTAGGGTAGGCAGGGTAGGCATATATGTGGAGAAGGCACCCTTCGTACGGTTTTGACGTTTTTTTTTTCATTATAGCAATATAATTTAAAGCAGCTGATTACATATAATCCTACTAATAGGTATTTTTTTTCATACGACAGGGAAGCTCTTAGCCTTATATCGGAACACAGCAATGCTATTAACATGTTATTATGGCGACAAACTTAGGTAAGACGGTGGTAGCTAGCCAGGTGGGCTGAGAAGCCCTACTACCAACCAAACCGAGCAGAAAAGCTTCTGTCCCTGTGGGGAATCGAACCCCGGACCTCCCGATCAATACCCGGTGGCCTCAACCACTAGACCACGGAGGTGGTAAAATTTTAAATTCTAAAACTATTAGTATAACTAGGTACCCGAGATTAGTGTATAAAAATGAGAGGTATTTTATATTTGTTACATAATTATGACTTAACTCTCAATTGAAATTCGTACGAATCTACCCCACACATGGAGTACTTTCATACAGTATTATTGCTGTATTTCTGACAGCATAGACTTTTCATCGACTGATTGACTACAAATTCTTTGGTTAATAACTTTGTACAATGTTTCTGAAAAAAGTTATTTACTCAATAAAACGCCCTTGCCCTTACGCTGACGTGATCCTATGCTGCGTTTTTTACTGTGGATATGTCAGTCCAGTCTACTTTTTTAATGTCATCTAGCTACCTTTTCCTTAAAGCGGCCTATACCGCCATTGTAGAAGAAAAGGCTTAGATGATGAATAATATTTTTTTAATAATTATATAGGAGCGTCGGTGGCGCTGTGGACTCGGCACTTGCCTTACAATCGGGAGGTCGGGGTTCGAGATCCGCCATGTACCAATGTGTTTTTCATTTCGAATTTCATATGTACATTTGTCTGACGCTCCTACGGTGAAGGAAATCATCATGAGGCAACCTGCATACATCTGCGAAGAAATTCAATGATGTATGTGAAGTCGACCAATCCGCACTGGGCCAGCGTGGTTGACTAAGGCCTAATCATCCTAACATAGGGTAGGCTCGAACCCCTCGGTGGGGACGTATATGGGCTGTGATGATGAATAATTATGTGGTTATTTTTGTTGGTGTTCACCTTAATTGCTTTAATAATAAGCCAAACGTAGCTTCTGTTTTGCTGCTGACTAATTCAAACATGGATGGAGATGGAGCTAGTTGCAGATGATGTTACGTTTGGCTTATTATTAAATAAATTGAGGTGAACACCAACAAAAATAATCATATAATTATTAAAAAATATTTGTAATCACCTAAGCCTTTTCTTCTACCATGACGGTATAGGCCCCCTTCAACTTTCTCCATTCCGTTCTATTTTGAGCTACTCTACTCCAGTTCGTGCCCACGATCTTGACGATGTCGTCCTTCTACCGCATCTGTGGTCTGCCGTTGGGTCTTTTACGATTCCATGGCCTCCACTATAAGACAGTTCTGCACCACGAATTCGGCTTTTTGCCTATTATGTCCAGCCCATTGCCACTTGAGCTTTGCTACGCGGTGTGTAATGTCCGAGACCTGACTCCGTTTTCGGAGCCAACTATTCGTTTTCCTGTCCCGGAGTGTTACTCGTACCAATTTTCTTACCATTGCTCTTTGTGCCACCTCTAGTTTGTGGACGATGGCCTTAGTTGTTACTCATGTCTCGGCTCCATACGTAAGCACTGGTAGGACACACTGGTTGAAGATCCGCGCTTTCTGTTTTATTTTATAACTACTCATATTAAAAACAAAGCCAAGTTTTGCAAAAGCTGCCCAGCCCAATAAAAATTATTTATTATTACGTTTTATTTTTGTATCTCTGTTCCTATTTAGTTTGTATGTATAAAAGTATTTTTATATGTTTAGTGTTTTTTTTTCTGAAAAGATTCACATCTCAAATACAAATCATTTTAATTCAGTATAAAACTCATCTTAAAAAATGGCATTTTCCTTAGACAGGTAAATGTAGGATACATACTTTCATAACAAATAGTCCTCACCCTCAATCCTATAAGGTATAGGGATAACAAGTAAGTAAGTGCCTTCACAATAAATTTCAATACAGAAATAATTTACGAAATGTAAATATTTACTGTATTCCGAAACATAACTACTAAAATATTATGAAGAAAGAAGATTAAGTACGTTTGTATTTTTGTTTGTAATGAATAAACTCAAAAACTACCAGACTGATTTTAAAAATTCTTTGGCTAATAGAATGCTAGATTATCACTGATTTTTCCTTTGTGAAAACATAAAATTCCCACACGAAAAACGAAAGTAACGATGGCGAAGTTGCGAGCGGAAAGGGAGTCGGAAATATAAGCAACGCAAAACATTACGAACGATAGAATAATAATCTCGAGCTCTCGCGCCGGCCGCCGAGTATCGTGGCCGAGTCGCGCGCTGCTGTGTCGTAGTGTGCGTGAAAATTTGCGCATGTTGTATTTGTGGTGTAAACGCCAGACCGGAGGCGGAGCGGTGTGAAACAGATAGCATTTTAGAAAATACCTACTCGCGCCGCGCACGATTACTTCACAATCCTCTTAAAAGAATCATGAGATGGTGCACGTCTTATGGTCTCAGGTAAGGAATTCCAAAGTCTAATGGCTTTAACGGTGAAGGACTTGTCATAGAACATAGAGGAGTGAGGTGGGAGTACTAGTGTCATGTCGTTTGAGGAGCGAAGGGGTCTAGTTATTGTTGAGGAGTAGAGAAGGAAACGGGATTTGAGATAGTGAGGAGCATACGGACTGGTAAGTATAGAATGGAGAAGAGAAAGGATATGGCAATCTCTCCGACGGCTTATAGGGAGCCACTGAAGTTTGGAGCGATAGTGTGATATATGATCATATTTGCGTAGCCCAAAGATAAACCGAATACAAAGGTTCTGCAAACGCTCCAGTTTATTCAACTGAGTAACAGTGAGATCGGGATAACACGTGTCAGAGTAGTCCAAAATTGGAAGAAGTAGGGACTGGGCCAGCAAGATTTTCGTTTTGATCGGAAGCAAGTTTTTTAGGCGATTAAGGGAACTATACGCACCAAACACTTTCCTGCTTACCTCTGACACTTGCTTCTGCCAGGAAAAGCAGTTATCAAAATAAACACCCAGATTCTTTACCTCTTTGCTCAAACTAATAGTGGTACCGTCAAAACGGATACTAGGTAAGGACTTGAAGTCAATTCTGGAAATATACCACGGACTCCCAATTATGATGCACTGAGTTTTTTTCGGGTTGACCATGAGACCATGACGATGGCTCCTAATAAATTCTAATTATATAGAAAGATGTGTAACATAATAACATATTTAATTCAATGACAAGCTGTAATCGTGACAGTACGTCGATCCATCACAACATACTTATGGCCCTAAACATAGCACACAGGTTGGTATATATCAGTCCCACGCCCTTATTTAAGGGTTAGCTTGTTGGCAGTTCTCGTATCCCTCTGGCTGGCAGCATTTGATCGACGTGGCGTCGCCATGTTTCACCACTGTCGCTCCGCACCTCATAATGCAGGTTCCCATGACACTGCACTACTGTGCCAAACCTCCATCGCTCTCCCCTCGTCGAGTAGGAACGAATTTGTACCCTATCTCCAATCTTAAATGATTTGCGAAGTACTTCGTGAGTGTGCTGAGCCTGATTTGTAAAGTTTGTCTTCTTAAACATTACATGTAAATCTGTCTTGATTTCTCTACCGAACATTAATTCGTATGCAGTTTTTTTTGTTGAATTAGGTGTTCGGCGTAACAACGTTTTAACCACAATTAATTTGTCCATAATGTTACCAGGATCTTTCTCCATGCATTTCAATGCTCTTTTTATGGTTTGAACGAATCTTTCTGCTTGTCCATTGGTTGCTGGGTGGTATGGAGCTGACGTTCTATGAGTTACTCCCTTTGAATTTAAGAAATTTGAAAACTCGGATGAGGTGAACTGACGGCCATTATCTGATACCAGAACATCCGGTATACCAAAAGTGCAAAACAGTTCCTTCAGTTTGGTAATGCACCATGAACTAGTGGTTGATTTTGTTGGCAAAATTTCAACCCATTTTGAATATGAGTCCACAATTATAAGTAATTGATACCCCATAACCGGACCAGCGAAGTCAATGTGTATTCTTTGCCAGGCTTTTGTAGGTTCTTCCCAATGATGAGTCGGTACTTTCGTAGGTTCATTCTGCTGTAATCTGCATGCTCGACACGACTTAACGATATTTTCAATCTCCTTATCTATACTCTTCCAATATACAAAACTTCGGGCTAATAGTTTCATTTTCAAAATTCCTAAGTGGCCTGCGTGTAATTCGTTCAATACCTCTTCTTGTAGTGATTTTGGGATTACGATACGGGTTCCTCTTAAAATACAGTCTCCTTGTAGTGTTAATTCATTGTCTTTGTACCCATACAATTCCAATGTTTTACCCATGCGTAATGCATATAGTATGGGTTTAAGTTCCTTATCCTTTAACGTTTCTTTCTCTATGATTTCTGGATTAATAGCCAAATGTTTGATTTGCTCAGTCTGAAACACTGAGTGTTGGTCTTTTATATGTTCCCTTGTTTTTTCCACTGGGAACCGTGAAAAAAAATCTGCATTGGAATGGTGGGATGATTGTCTGTATTCTATTTCATAATTAAAGCCTGAAAGAAAATGTGCATAATGAAATAACCGCATAGTACTCATTGCAGGAAGTGTTTTGTTTGGATGAAATATTGTAGTCAGCGGTGTATGATCTGTAATTAATGTAAACTTCCGACCATAACAAAAGTGGAAAAACTTTTTTAAGCCCCAATAAATAGCTGTCGCCTCTTTATCGATTTGGCTGTACTTTCTTTCGCTATGAGTTAGTGTTCTTGATGCGAACGCAATAGGCCTTTCCGTCCCATCCGGAAATTTGTGTGATAAAACAGCACCAAGGCCATATGGTGAAGCATCTGTTGCCAAAGATAAAGGTTTCGACGGATCAAAATGTACTAATGTTGTATCGCTTGTAATTTCTTTCTTAATTCTTTTGAAGCTTTTTTTCACAATCATCTGACCAATGAAAGCGTTTATTCTTCTTTAATAATTCATTAAGTGGATTAGTAATTGTTGCTAAGTTAGGTATAAATTTGTTATAGTAATTGGCCATGCCAAGAAATGACCGTAATTCATTCAAATCTTTTGGGCTGTCTGTTTTTAACATAGCATTTACCTTATCTTTATTCTTGTGTAGTCCATCCCTATCGATTATATGGCCAAGATAGTTTATACATCTTGGAAAAAAATGGCACTTATCCCTGTTAACTCTTAAGTTATTTTCCTCAAGTCTTTGTAAGACTAACTGTAGCCGAGTAAGTAATTGACCTTCAGATGACCCTTGTATCAATATATCGTCGAAGAAGCATTTGACGCCTTCAAGCCCTTGTAACGTTTTATCCATAAACATCTGCCACAGATTGGGTGCTACTTTCACACCGAACATCAACCTGTTTACCTTATAAGTGCCTTTATGAGTACTCAGTGTTTGCATGTGTGCACTTTCTTCGTCCATTTCCATGTGAAGGTACGCTTGACTTATATCTAAAGTGCAGAAAATTTGACCTCCGTTCATTTCTGAAAATAAATCCTCTATCACCGGAATAGGATACTGTTCATCTTTTATGACTTTATTTAAGGTCACTTTATAATCGGCACATAAGCGGATGTTGCCATTGGGCTTTACAATGGGGACGATAGGTGTGCCCCATTCTGCATGTTCCACCTTCGTAATTACTCCTTGTTTGCAGAGTCTTTCTATTTCATCGTCCACTTTTTGTTTCAAAGCATATGGGATTCTACGCGGCCTAATAAATATAGGTTGTGTGTTCTCTTTTAAATTTAGATGGCCTTTATAGTTGGGTATTTTTCCCAGATCTGATTTGAAAACGGTTGATGCATATTCTTTGATTAACTCATCTAATTTTGGGTATTGCTCAATATCAACTGATTTAATGTCCGCTATATTCAGTTTAATCTCCTTCATCCAGCTTCTACCAAAAATGGCGTCTACATCTTGTTTTATTACGTAAAGTTTTCCGGTAAAGGTCTGATCATTGTATTTACATTTAACATAAGCAACTCCCGCGGGTTCAATTATTTCACCCGTATATGTCTTCATTTTCACGTTAGTCTTAAATAATTGCTTATTTATATTTAAATTTTTGAAGTGTCTTAACGAAATTGAAGATAATGCGGCTCCAGTATCAAATTCCATAGGTACTTCCTTATCTTCAATATAAATTGTAATTATGTATTTATTGGAGATTTCCGAGGTAACCGTGTTAATGTCACACACGTCATCATCAGATAATAGTTGATCCGAAATATCAAGTACATTAGTATTCTTAGTAATTTTAGGCTCTTGTAGGCATACTCTACCAAGATGACCTTTTTTCTTGCATTTGAAACAAATTTCATTTATGCAACCACATTCATTTGCCTTATGGTCGCCTTTGCCGCACCTATAACATTTTCCTTTTAGTTCTTTAACCGAAATTGGTAACTGTTGATTCATTTTTGGGAAAAGTAAGGTTTGTTCTCTTGTACAAACTTTTTTTGAAGATAATTTATGGATTGATTCCGGATGTAATGAAGCATTGTTCATATCAATATTTTCATTCTTTCCCATTTCCATAGCTGTGGCCAGATCAGTGAGTTCAGTAAATTTCAAAATTTTTCTGTCTTGGAGTATTTTTGTTCTTATTTCGCTATCACTTATTCCACGTAAAAATTGTAGTGAAAGAAAATTTTCAGCTATTGACTTTTTACAATGATGACATTCAAATTCACAATTGGTAGTTAATTTCTTTAGCTCGGTAGCGTACATAGTTATAGTTTCAGTATCTTTTTGAGTTCTACTAATAAATTTGTGTTGTAAAGTCCAAATACTCGGTTTTGGATCGATGTACTCAGTAATTATCTGGCTCAATTTTTCAAAGGATAATTCTTTTGGATCTTCCGGTGAGCAAATATTATACGTTCTTTCATGAAGTTCAGGACTCAGAGAAGAGAGAAGTGTATATGTTTTCATCTTTGGGTCAGTTACATTATTCAGAAGTAAGTGAAGTTCTAGTCTCTTAATAAAATTTTTAAAACTTTCATTATCTTGAAGAGGTTGAAACGGAATTTTTGAATTACTAGCTTTTGGACTTACGTGAATTGAACGCTGTGAATTTTCTGAATAATCTGACGTGTGCGCTGTAGGATTTTCTGGCTGATTCAAGTTTCTGAAGCTGAGTAGCTTTACTTTTATAGTGATTGCAAGTTCCTCGTATTCATTTCTATATGTTACCTCTTCTTCTAAGTCTTCATCTGTGATCTTTTTTTCGATTTCTTCTTGGTATTTGTGTAATTTATCTATATTTTCTTGTAAACTTTGTAAGCGAATAGAAATTTCTTCATTTAACATTGTGGATTTATTATTTATGTAGTTGTAAGTACGTGTAAGTGCACCGTGGACAGATCCACGGTTCCGTTTTAATTGTTTCACTATTTCCTCCATCGTCGCCAATAATAAATTCTAATTATATAGAAAGATGTGTAACATAATAACATATTTAATTCAATGACAAGCTGTAATCGTGACAGTACGTCGATCCATCACAACATACTTATGGCCCTAAACATAGCACACAGGTTGGTATATATCAGCTCCAGTCAGCAATGTGTGTCAAATCAGTGTTAATTGTGCCAATCGCCTTAGCCAAGTTATCTACTGACTCCTGAGTGTAGATCTGGAGATCGTCTGCATACAAATGATAGGATGAAGATATAGGAAGAGTAATTGAGTTTATGAAAACTGAAAAAAGAAGTGGAGATAAAACGCCACCCTGCGGCACACCAGCAGATATATTACACCACATCGAAAAATCGTCATCGATGCGTATCCGCTGCCGTCGTCCGTACAGGTAACTTTGAAACCACTCAATAACCGGCGGAGATATGTTAAGAGAGCGTAACGTAGCCAAGAGTATATCAAAGTCAACAGTGTTGAACGCATTGCTAAAATCAAGAAGCGTTAACACCGTAAGCTCCTTGTTTTCCATGCCACATCGAATATCGTCAGTAATCTTAACTAGCGCAGTAGTCGTACTATGACCGGGGCGAAAACCGGATTGGTAGGGATTTAAAAGATTGTTGCAATATAGAAAATTCGCTAATTGTTCGTAAACAAGCTTTTCTAGGACTTTGGATAGGAAAGGTAATATGGAAATAGGTCGGAATTCAGAAAAGGTCTTGGGATTTGAGTTCTTAGGAAGAGGAGTTATGTAAGCTTCTTTCCAGATTGAAGGAAATACACTACAGGAAATGGAATTATTCAGGATATCAGTGATTACAGGTGTATCAATTAACGGGACGATCATACTACGACTAATGCAGTCACTGCCGCTGGCATTGGAGGCAATTGCGAGTATGCATTTCTTAACATCACGCACAGTAAATTGAGTAAAATGAAAAGGATTAAAAGTAGAAGTTGGAGGCGACGAAAGATTATCCAGTGTGCTTTTTTTAATATTGGCATCAATATTGTCTGAAGTGGCGAAATGTGCATTTAGTGCATTCAAATCAGTATCGGAGCAATTTGTTTTATTTTTTACCTTACCAACTCCTAATTTATTAAGAAAACGCCAAACCTTGGCAGGATTATTATTTTCAACTGATTCGTGAATATGGCGTTTTTGTAAATCACGTATCATTGTATTATAGCGATTCCGAGTCTCCCTGTAGCGCTCACGGTTCACTTCTGACGGATTTTTTTTGTAGCGAGTCTTTGCCCTTAGTTTTCTGTTCATTAGTTCACGCACCCCATCGGTAAGCCAGGGTGCAGGAGCATGCCTGATGCGTACAGGGTGAGCAGGGGCGCAAGTATCGAACAGAAACATAAGTTTGGAGTTGAAAAGTGCCACCTGTTCATCAATAGAATCAAGAAGACTTATTTCCGACCAATCGACATTTTGGGCCTCGCTGCGTAACTGATCAAGGTTCATACTGCTGAAATTACGTAACATAACTGTTGAAGGTTTTGGTTTTGGAGGACGAACACGATACGTTAGATATATAAGATCATGATAGGAAAACTGATCGGCAGCGAATTGGCTGGCATAGTGTCAGAAATAAAAGGAAGATCATGAATATTAACATTTTTAATACAAAATTAATCAATTTATGAAATGCTGAAATGAAATGAAATGAAATGAAACTTTATTCGTTATAAATCGTAGGTGTATAAAGGTGGTGCACAATTGTAATGTTTCACTGCGATTTACCTTATGGTATACGAATTTTCATAATTAGGTAACTGATTACAAAGTTTAATTTTTATATGTAACACAATTTCATTTTACAATAAAGGAACAGTACTACGCAATATATACTAAGCAGGTCAATTTTTACATTTAATCAATAATAACCAGCCTAGGAGAGCACATCGTTAACATAGTCATCAACCTTATAGTAACACTTCTCTTGTAAAAGACCACCGAGGACATCTTTGAATTTTTGATGGTCAAGATCTTGTATTGATTTAGGAACTTTATTAAAAAGTCTCGATGACATACCAATAAAGCCTTTTTCCATTAATGCTGTCCTACATAAAGTTTTTTCTATGCCAAGTTTCCTAGGACGGAGGCCTAAACCTATTATTGGTTTAACTTTTGTAAATAACTGAGGGTTACATTTCACAAATAGACATACTTCTAAAATATATAAAGAAGGAAATGTCATTAATTTCAAGGATTTGAAATAGGGTAAGCAACTGTCAGTTGATTTAAGATTGCAAATGGATCTAATGCATCTTTTCTGTGCTCTAAATATTATTTCCCTGTATGATGAGTTGCCCCAAAATATTATCCCGTACCGTAAAGTTGACATGACAAACCCATGATATGCGGTTAATACTGACTCTCTGTTAGTTACTTTTGCTAGTTTATGTAATGCATAAGAATATACATGTAATCTTTTGCAAACTTCTATTGAGTGGGTTTCCCACTTCATATTGCTATCTACGTAAACTCCAAGGAATTTAGTTGATTTAACGTTTTCAATAATTGTGGAGTTGTAATCTGTAATTATTTTATGTGCATTATTATCTCTTTGAGAAAAATGAATCAGTTTAGTTTTATTTAAATTTATATTTAGATTATTAGATTTCATCCATGTTATTAAATTATTCAGTGTGTTGTTTATTTCATCCCCATAGTCTTTTGAGTCGTCTTTTCCTATAATTACGGTACTGTCATCTGCAAACAAAACCATTGGATATTCAGAGGCAGTAGTCAAATCATTGATGTAGGTCAGGAATAGTAATGGTCCCAGTACACTGCCTTGTGGGATTCCAAACTTGATAAGCATTCCCTGGGATCTATACCGTTCCATTCGCTTAGTACTCAAAGATAACTGATTTAACTCCGTGTATTGTATTCTTTCCTCCAAGTATGATTTTATAAGATTTTGTGCAATACCTCTAATTCCATAACACTCTAGTTTTTTAAGTAATATTTCGTGGTCAACGTGGTCGAACGCCTTTGACATATCCATAAAGATACTACAAGTTGGAATACGATTATCCATGTTAACTGTAATATTTGCTACTAGGTCATATATAGCGGATTGAGTAGACATATCCTTACGAAAGCCACGCTGTTCCTTTACTAATATTTTATGATTGTCGAAGAAGGAATAAAATCTTTTGTAGATAACTTTTTCAATTATTTTGGAAAAAACGGAAAGTAATGCCACTGGCCTGTAGTTTTTTATATCTTCCCTAGCACCTTTCTTGTAAAGTGGTTTAATAATGGCTATCTTCAAAATTTTTGGAAATATTCCAGTACTAAGAATTAAGTTGATTATATGAGTTAAAGGTAACGAAATTATTTCTTTCACAAACTTCACTGTAAGAGTAGACACTCCATCCATACCAACACTCTTTGTATTTTTTAGGGATGTAATAACTTTATAGATTTCACATGGTGTTGTTGGAGCCAGATATAGTGAGTTAAGATTATTATTTAGTTTACCAAACTTGTTTCTCACACAGGATTCCCTGTTATGGTTAGTATGTTCAATATAATATTTATTAAAAGCATTTGCAATTTCCGTTGGATTTGTAATTGTTTTGTTATTTACTATTATGGATGATATTGGTGGCCCGGGTGTTATATTTCTTGATTGATTAATAATTTGCCATGTTGCTTTTGATTTATTCCTGGATTTTGTTATGTTTGTATTGTTTTGGACAAGACGTGTCAACTTAATAATCTTTTTTAATTTATCTCTATAATTAATAAATTTTGCTTTGTATTCATTATTGTTTTTATATCGTCTAGATAACCACAAAAGCTTTCTTTTATTTCTGCAACACAAGCGAATGCCTTTTGACATCCATTTTTGTTTTTGTTTGGCAGACTTTCTAACAGTTTTCCAAGGAAAACAAAGCTTATAAAAAAGTTTATAATAATCGAAAAAGCGCCTATATGCTTTATTAACGTCATCAGAACAGTAAACTTCGTTAAAAGACAAATTTTCTAGACATTTTTTAAATTTCTCAAGGTTTTCAATAGAATAATCTCTATATGTAGCTTTCCATGATTTGAGTATACAAGTTTTCTTGACAGGACACTTTAATATTTGTGCTGTATGATCAGACAAAGCTAGTTCTATAATTTCGCCCTTACACCCCTTTATATTATGCGCCATATTATCCAAACAGGTTGAACTCGAAAGTCTCGTAGGCTGGCAAAATTGAAGTTTCAGATTATAGCTCAATAGTTGACATTCAAAATCTAGGCTCTTTTTAGAAGCTTTTAAACAATCTATGTTAAAATCACCACATATTACAATATTCTTTTTTTTATTACCACAAATATTCAATAAGTCAATATCATATATTTGTTTGCATTTCACGCATGTTCCTTTAGCAATACTTTTTTTACATTTGGTGCACTTCTTCCGATCCATAATAAAAAATAATAAAAATGAAAATGGAGAAATAACAAAGATACTAAATAAGAGTTAAGGAATAAACACACATAGTAAAAACCAAAAAAAAAAGTTAAAAAAAACGTAATGGCTGTTGCAGGCTTCGAACTCGTGTGTCACAATCGTAAAGTTAAATCCAGTAGTTAAGCCCCTGCGCTAGACGGCCACTTATTGGGATGACAAAATTTAGCAGTGTAAACTTCTACAAGCTGATTGAGTATAATGGGATTCCGTCCTTTATTACGATGACTGTCTTGTCTGTTTTTGTAATTTTCAATAACGTACTACCCCACTCAAATCACACTCTTTTGTCGATAATTTATTTAATCCGTTTTCAATTTCACATATCACACTGCACAGCACAGCAACGTACGCCAACAGTTTTGATGTAGTTTTCAAACACACAAAAAACGGACTTTTACACCATTTTTTAATTTAAATCTACGGAGCGCCAAGTATTACGTCTTTCCTCAGTTCGAGTCCGAGTACCGTCATACCGCTCAAAATGAGTCCCATACTGTTGAATACAAAGTCGCACTCTTTTGATTATTTCACTGCCTGTCGATTTGTTGATCTTGTTGTGGAGGATATTTAGAATAATACGTCTAAGTTCTGTTTGTAGCTCGTGGACATTTTCATACTGGTTCTTGTAAACTAAATATTTTACATAACCCCATAAAAAAATCTAACGGGGTTAGATCTGGGGATCTCGGCGGCCATCTTATTTGTCCATTTGTCCCGATCCAGGGACGAAAGTGTTCATTGAAATAGTCCCTTGTTCTGTGACTGTTATGAGCCGGAGCCCCATCTTGCTGAAAAGTAAGGTTTTATCGTTCTGCAACCGGAAGAGTATTTATCTCATTTCTTAAAATCTCAAGCATTACTAAATACCTTTCCGTATTCAAATGCCCTTCGTAAAAATGTACTAAGAAGACCCGGTTTTTTACAATCCCACACCAACAGTTGAACGAAAAACGTACTTGATTATTAGTCTCGCGGATACGTAAGGGATTCTCCCTGGACCAAATGCGATTATTGTGTCGGTTGTACATATATACCATTATTGCTGAAGTTTGTCTCGTCTGACCAGATAATATTATTTAGAAAATAATGATCCTCTAGGATGAGTCTCTCGATTTCATGGCAGAAAATAAGTCGTCTTTCAGCATCACCCGGCAGTAATTTTTGTACTAATCGCCCTTTAATGTAACTTTTGAATTTGTATTTTTTCAGTACACGGTGTATTTTGGATTTTTTTACAATGTAAATCACAGAAACAATAGAATAAAAGTTTGAAAATGGAACACATTTTTGAATTATTTCTTTATAATCAGCCAGCCGCATTGTGATGGAGAAAATAATTAACGCGTCTTTCGGCTCAGGATACAGCTCGATTTGTTACATACAACCAGGTACCTACTATAATTACTTTATTATTTTATTATACACTTAAATTATAATAAGGAAATGATGCGTACTTCTCAAGTGGGTACATTTATTAGTAATAAGTACTTATGATAATGTCAGTTGCATGTCCTTACGGCAATGTCAGCTTTTCATTTTTCTGAACAAAGTTTCATATCAAATGTTAAAATTCATTGTCTTATTTTATTTCTAACACTATGTTATTTAGCAATAAATAATCCTTATGATGAAGCCTTTCGATCGGTATGATAAAGCTACAGGGTAATTTTTTTTTCGTGTAGCGGGTTCGATTCCCGGTTCAATCATGAAATTATTTAAAAATCTGTGAATGCCGCTTAAATTGTTTTTTAAATTAAAATAATGTCTTCTTTCAGTAAAATGTTCCATCTACAATATTCAAGGTACTTTCCCTCCATGTGACATAGCCGTGGGACGCTCTGTATAAGAAAGATGAAATTTGGAACGGTTGTACCTACTCGTACATATTAACCACCCCGAGAAAGTGGTAATATAAAACTTGTAAAATATTTATATTTTTTACTGTATTTTATATTTTAAATACACCACAGGCGAGTATTTTGTATTTCTGAGGGTATATTGTATTTTAAATTTTTAGGGATATTTTCCCTTAAGCCTACCGTGGGGATAGAAATTTTCTTTCTTGTCCACCGATTCGTGTGAGGCATGGTAAGACATGTCTTTAAAAACGTTGCGAGTGTCCTAAAACCACTAAAAGTACGCCAAGTGCGTGTCGTGTCACGCGCAAATTTTACAAATTTAATAGAGATTTTGAAGGAGGAAGCATATCTTAAAGCGAAAGTCTTTGAATAACTTGAATAAACCACCGCCTCGTTCGATAACAAAACAATTTCTACACTTAACATTAAAAATGTTTTAAACATGAAACGGGGCTGCTCGCGTGTTTGCATAAACCAGTAACAAGGAATCCACATTTAGTAAAGAACGAAGGAAAAAAAACACAAGCACACTAGGAAAACTGGACAGAAACGTTTGTTTCGAGAGTTTCGGTGTTGGGTGTACGAGTAAGTTTTACGCATTTTTGCGTAATATCCCTCTTACGTATGGTCTATACGTAAGAGGGATATTACGTAAAAATTAGAAGTCCGGCCCCCATAGCATGACCACTGAATGGATTCATTTTATTTTATTTTTTTTATTATTATTATTAATCATAAATAAATACAATAAGTTTTTACAATACCGGTGTAACAAAAACTAGTTATGGTTTAACGGTAAATCGACATTCATCATCAGTCGTTCCGTTTCATGTAGTACATTTATACGTGCTATGTTAGTGCTTAAGTAAGTACTTGGGTACAAAATACATCCTCACAGAATACCGTAAATATCCCTCAAGAATTTATATTCATTCATTGCATTACAAGTGTCTGAGATGAATTTACACATTGTACCTTGTTAAGGTGTTGCAATTAAATAAGAATAGAGAAGGGCAGACATTTAATTTAGCTAGATTTAATTGTTCTTGTATTAAGTGAAACATAAATGAATTAAGATTATGTCAATTAAATTTTATTCAGATACATTATTTTGAAGACGTGATATTGTAAAGTGTCTAATTACATGAAAAAAAAACACAAATATAGTGAATTTAAAAAAAAATTAACAAGCGTCAATAAATAATATTAATAAAAATTAATTAAATGAAATGTCAATGAAATAAATAGAATGTCAATAGATTAATTGGAATGTCAAAGAATAAAATGAACTGGTCAATGTAATAAAATCAAATTAAATTAAATAACATCAAATAAATTAAATTAGATTAAATCAAATTAATAAGTCATTCATATAAAAGTCAATTCGAATTATAAGATTTATTTCGAAAACGTGATATTATAAAGTGTCTAATTAAATGGAAGTAAACAGAATGAGTACATTTTAATGAACTAGATTGAACGTCAATGAAAATTAATATTGTATCTAAATGAATTAATGAAATGTCAATCAAATTAATGGGATGTCAGTAGATTAAATTAAATCTCAATTAATCGTACTACGTACGTAACTGAAACTACGATAAAAATATATTGTATTTTGACAGATCATAGCGATAAACCGCTTTATCATATCGTGTTTTGGTGGTCATGCTAGGGGGACAGATGACTTTTTACATCCTGTATATTTTAAAATCTCCTCTATAAAAATGGTATGATATCATTTTTTTTTGTAAAATGATCAGAAAAAAGTTATAGCGACTAAGAGGATTTTTTTTTAAAATTTTCATCGATTTTCGCTTATAACTTTGTAATTTTTGGTTCTACGGCTAAAAATTACTTGACCAAAGTTGTTGAGAATTTTTTTTTTTTATTTGCAACAAAAATTATTTTTTTGTGAGACTTTTAGTTTGTCAGATTAACCATAAAAACCATTTGTACCCCTCTTTCCAAGATGACGACCGTGGGACAAGGGTTGCAAGTTGCAATCCCACAAACTTGGGTTTAACTTTACACTAACCCCTCCTTGATATACCTCTCCTTAGTCTCGAGCATCGCCGTAAAGTAGCATGTCTGTCCATATTTTGTAGATTGCATTTCGGTGAGTGTGCGCAAGAGCTTCACGACCTTATTCCACCCTCTCCTTTCCATTACAGGACGAGCAGAAGGTTGGCTCATTACCACCCATTTCAGAACGAAATTCCTAAAATCCGTACACAACGTTTTAGGTCCACTTTTCTGGTGCGTACTGCACAGGAGTGGAACTCTCTGCCGCCTTCCATGTTTTCTGAGAGCTATAATCTTGGGGTTTTCAAGGCTAGAGTGAATAGATATTATCTAGATCTACATGCTTCATCCTCGACCACACCGTCGCTTACCATCAGGCGAGTTGGTGGTCAAACGTTACGAATAAAAAAAAGATATCTAAAAAATAAAATTGCGTCCTCTGACAAAATAATGTAACCCAAATTTTACTTTTCAATGGACTAATAAGAATCTTTAGAATTGAGTATAGTTGAAAAGTCAGTTGAATAAGTCAAAAATAAACTCCATGATCTTGGTGTAATGTTGGTGTAATCCATGATCTTTGTTTGAATTATAACTAACTTTTCCCGTAGGAAAACTTTTCCCGTCAGATTTTTCCCGTAGGAAAATTACCCTATGTCGTAGTTTCGACCCCTATTCAATACAAACAAACAAACAATCAAATCTTTCCTCTTCTTTATAATATTAGTATATACAGCTCTAAAATTCATATACGATATTAAACAAATTATCAAAACTTATAATATTTTACTCGATAGAATTAGTCTAAAAATCACTCTGTTCAATATTTCAATACACCTGTGAATCAGCTATGCAACCGCCGAGCACGAGTAGATTTCCTGATAACCTCGTCTTATGACAATAAAGTAAACGCTAAAATCGAATAAATTATTACATTTTACATGACATGGTACAATAATAATGGGAATTCCATGTTCCAGTTTCGGATTTACTTTGGTTTAATATTTCTTGTCGAACACATCAGGGTTATTTCGTGACATCAAATATCATTTTACATCTGCAGGGCCGGATTTACATATTTTACGCCTATGGGCCCAAAATGCCGACCGCTGCTAATACTATTTTCTTTTTCATCATTTGCTCAAATTTCTTTAATTAGTAGTTATAATTACTAATGAGATTAAAAGCTTTTATAAAACAAAAACTTTAATAAAACAAATAATCATTTATTTTGCAGTTTGAGTTGCAAACATATCTGTTTGATCTTTAGAGAAATATATCAGTTTTACACAAAAGTTATACTACAAGCAAGAACAGTGCAAAAAATCGTTAATTACGCTATGCAACATCAAGAACACTAAATAATACAATAATGTTGGTTGTTCTATCAAATTGTAGATATTGATAGGTAGATCACAAATTTTAATGTGTATCACATTTTCAAAATGGCATATTCTACTGAAATAATAATATTTTCCAAATTCCAGTTATTTTACCGCTTTATCGCCTCAAATAAAATTTTGCCCACTTAACTCGTATGGTAAATCCGGCCTTGTACGTCTGCAATACAAGTTCACCCGCCAGCGGTGAACTTTGTCGATGAGCGAATGGGGCTTTTTATCCAGCAGACTACCCAATTGACGGTATATGGCTACAATGGCCTACAGCAGTGTGGTTGTTGTAGGATTTGCAAACATACAACCACTACAAGGCCCACCTGTACGTTGTCAACTTGTCATAACGTTGCCAATTTGAACGGTTACACAATGTAACGAGAACACCATTATAGAACGACAGTTTAAGGTCTTTTTCGAAAATGCTTAAAATGGTGTTCCTGAAATGGAAAGTTATGTCAGATGTGTTTTTGCTTTACATTTGCATTACGAAAATCGTCCGTATTACGAGCAACATAAAATCGATCTCAAGGTCAACATTTAAAGTGGCGTGTTGTTGTGTGTACAAAATGTTTTCTCAATTATAATTTGTATTTTTTGGACAATTATTATGGCGAAACGTAGTTCGCGGGCACAACTAGTAATTAATTAAAGTTTATTCCAGTTAATTTGAGCTTTTATTGAGATAAAAAGTACCTTGGATAAAAAGTACCTTGGCGTGGAGCCAACTCAAGAGTACACACTAGAAATCGCCACTGCTAAGTGACTATGACTATAGTAAGTGTGATACATGTATGATTTGCACATCTGCAAACCCTACACAATCTTTAGTGTTCATTGTCAACTTGTAACATAAGAGTTTCAGTATCCAGCAATTTTATTGCCTTTCTTTCTTTTCAAATCGAAACGACTCTTGTGTTGATTCTGCCTCTGGTGAAACGAGAAGTAATTGCAACAAAATTATTGACCAATAGTTTTGAGATACTTGTAGTACTTGTAATCTTAATTTATCTGATAAATTGTGTAAAATCTCACATAACTTACGGAATAAATCGTGCTACCATCCAAACTTTTCATCACATCGAATGAAAGCCAACATTTCCTACATATCAAAAATTTATCGATGAATGACGGTGTACGGTCAAACCATAACTGGTTTTTGTTACACCGGTATTGTAAAAACTTATTGTATTTATTTATGATTAATAATAATAAATAAAATAAATAAAATCCACATACATATTTAAAAGCACTTTACACCTAATTCAAAAAATATAGAAACACCTAACCTGACAACATACGCAACTGTGAAAACAGAATGTGTAAGTTAATTACACTAATTATATAGATTATGTGAAGCATTTATCTTGTCTATACACAGCTCAGGGCACACGACGCGACGTGCGCGAGTTGTTAAATTAATAAACAGCGGCACAATCATGACAAGCGTCGACTGAGGCTTAACAAAGGAAGGCTTCATCAGCTATATGATTCGTCTCACACAGATATAGATCAGAGCTTATACCGCAAATATCACTCCATCTTAATAAAGTTGGGCATCCATTGCTGGGCTGGTTATATACGGGTTAGGAAAAGCACCATAGCCTTTACCAGAGGAAGATTAGTAGACCTGAGTTGTCTGTACCTTTAACTACCTTCTTCTGCCGTAAAATCAGTAATGCTTGCATTGCTGTTTTCCAGTTCTGAGGGTTAGAATGGCAGTAAAATTACCGGGTAATGTAATAAGACATCTTATAAGTATATCATCAATAAAGTTCTCATTGCTGCCGAGATGAGCCAGTCGGAGGCTACTAATCGGTGGTGTTAATTGGCGCCCAACGAGGGGCAATGACATAACTTTTCATGTGAGAAACACCGTTTTGAGTATTGTCGAAAAAAAACCATAAACTGAAGATTCTTATTCTTTCGAGATGAGCTAATCGGAGGCTTGCTAATCGGTGGTGTCAGTTGGCGCCCAACGAGGGGCAATGACATAACTTTTCATGTGAGAAACACCGTTTTGAATATTGTCGAAAAAAATCCATAAACTGAAGATTCTTATTCTCTCAAGAGGAGCTAGTCGGAGGCTTGATAATCGATGGTGTCAATTGGCGCCCAACGAGGGGCAATGACATAACTTTTCATGTGAGAAACACCGTTTTAAGTATTGTCGAAAAAAATCCCTAAACTAAAGATGGTCGGCCTGTAATTATCTTTTGTGTATGTTTCAAAAAATCATAAATATTTTAAAATGAGACAACGACTAATTCTTTTTCACTTCGTCAAATTCAACCAGTAATTTTAATTTTATATCAATTGTTTAGTTTTCCTGGTTGAAATAATACATAGCTCTTCTTGAGATTACGACTAGCCTAAACATGAAAATCAAAATACATCCTTTGTGTCGTCACCGAAGCCCCCCACAAACGAACTATTCCACCTTCGGGCGCTGGCAAATATCTAAATTGAAATGTTTCCATGGAGTGAATCCTTAGGCGGTTTGCGACATACTCGATCGATTATGGGGTGAGAAGGCGTGGGGTTCCTCGGGCGGGAGAGGCGGGTGGGTATTATATCTGGCGTTTTACAGGCGTAAGCGACGGACTGAGCGATAAAACCTGGCAGCGCTTGCCGTTTTATATGTGAACCTTTCCCGATTACGGTGAACGCACACGACCGACTTTCTGTAGGCCCGATAATCGGCCCGATTTCTCCTCAGACTCTTACGACCGACTTAACGCACACGTCTGTCACTTTGTCGGTGCTTATCGAGAGAAATGCACGTCATGGATTTAACAGGTGTTCGGTACATCCATGTCCAAGCAGTGACTACGTCCTTTCTTATTAAGCAAATGTAAGCAGCCAACAGCTAAGGGGGCACAGTCAGTCCACTAGCGCCGCCATTCGTTTTTTATTAATTATGACAATTTAAAGACGTTTCTACAAAAATTACCACAGTCAGGAACTCAATATAGATTTTGGGAGCTATTCAGGCACAGATTAAAAGTTTAGGAATAATCATAATCAGAATTATTGCTAAAAGTGGCCACTTTAAGCAATAATTATGACTTCGACTATTCTTTACGGTTAATGTGTACAAAATACGTAAATATAAATCTGAAGTATCTATATTGAGTTCGTGATTGTGTTATTTTTTGTAGAAATGTCTTTAATTCATCATAATTAATAAAAACGAATGGCGGCGGTAGTGGACTGACTGAGCCCCCTTAAGTAGGTCGTGTGCGTTTACGAACGTTATATTTTTCATTGATAATCGGGTCGGCCGGGATTCACTGATTTTTTTCCCCAATTTTTTAGTTTGTGTGCGTTGCACAGGGAGACACATGCAGTTCTAGGTAACTGCATGTGTCTCTCTTTCCATCGACAAAAAATCGGTCACCGGTAGTCGGTCGTGTGCGTTCGCACTTGTACGGAGTTTGAACTGGCCGTAATGTTCCGGTGCTAATAGACATTTGTTTTATTTTTATGTTTAGCGGGAACGTCTGCTAATGTGCTATTATTAGTTTATCTTTGTTATGCTACGGCACCAGCTGCGATAACGCACGCGTCTCATGTCGCGTCATTGAACGCGTTAAAAATTATGCCTTTAACTACATTTGCGAAGTGGCAACAACTAAGTGGCTACATTTGCGAAGATTGCCACGAAAGTTATTAATGTAACGCCACTAACAATGCCACATATCAATAAACGAAAAGTATAATCCACAATTTCGCACCACCTGCCCAAAAATTACATATTCTGTGTCATGTAAACCCAACATAAAGTAAGTCATTTAAAACTTCTCAAAAACAGGGATTCAATATTGGACTCAGTGTCCTTCTTTCCCTAGGGATTGAATTAATTTGTATTTGGAACAACAAAAGTAGTAAATTAATACTTTAAACGCTTTTACATGTCGTTACGCTTGTCTAGAAAGAGGTTGCACACAAAGTAAATAAAGAAAGTTGACGTGCAAATAATCCACGATTTCTCAGCTCATATTAAGCCATTATTTAGCACTGTCACGTTCAGATCTCGCGTTGAAAAATTGTTAAGGTGATCAGCTATCGAGGGCGCGATCATAAATCTTGCAGCCGTCGTTGCCGCGTTGGCCCTTTACAATGTCGAAATGTCAAATTGATACCGCAGGGCGGCAAGAATAGCTTGCGAAAGAATTTGCCGAGTTTAGATATTCAAAATATATACCTATAGCAAAAAAAAAGAACGAAGGTTTTTAAAAGTTTTATTAGAAGAACACAACGACAACACAACAGAGGAAGAAAACGACAAAACAAAATTGTAAATGAATAAGTAAGCATACACGATCATTCATTCGATGTACGAGTATGTAGCTTCGTTTTTTTTCTTCTAATAATTAATCCTACGGTGAAAGAAGAAATCATCGTGAGGCAACCTGCATACATCTGCGAAGAAGTTCAAAGGTATAACAATCAGCACTGGGCCAGCGTGGTTGACTGAGGCCTAAGCACCCTAACTTAGTAAGCTAACTTATAATAATAATAATAATTCTTTATCGTTCGTTCGTTTCTTATGTCTAGGCAAATACAGCTCCAGCTAGAAAAGTGATATTTATATATTATTGTTCCCAGCCCCCCATCAACCGAACTAAGAAAATCCTGTATCTCGAGTAGATAGAGAGCATGGAGATGCTTACAAAGACATCAAGTATTTTATGTTCTTAAATATCAGTGAAATAATCTAGCTTACAAACTTTACAACCCAAACAAAAACAAACTACAGTAACATAAACACTGACAGTGTCTACGGAGATTCCCAAACAAGAGCACGTCTGTTTTTTGGGAATTTAAGCAATAAAGAAGTAATTAACATAGTAACAATGAATTAAGACAACTTACGTACAACGCTCTATTGCTTAGATTTTTTTTATTGTTCACCGCCGTTTATATTAAATTTAATGAATATATTTAGTGATCAAGCTATTTTTAAAAGGTTGAAGTAGGTATTTACTTATTTACTTTAAGGATCAAGTAGGTATTAAAGTAAACGAATGTGAATGTGAATAATTTGCGTGTGTGCGTGTGAATGTGTGTGAGTGTGTGTGAAGTGTTTGGATAGATTGCAATAAATCGTAGTCTCGATATAAAATTATATTGATTTCGGTAATAGTTCTTCTGTTTTTGAATATGTCATAGTCATTAACCACCGCGAAACTTTGTTTTTTACTACACTTTTAGGGCAGGGGTATATTTTAAGAATGCTGTTGAATTTATTATAGAGAATGCAACTGAGAATATTAAAGTGTTGCTTAGCGAGGACTGTCCTATGCTGAGGCGTTGTACAGACGAGGTCTGATCTTTGACGCTTTTGAGTAAATATATCCGGATTAAAGCGAAGTTGGGAGTGCTTGCGAAGTGTAGTGTACAAAAGAAACAGTTGCCTCACTGTCAATCTAACCACTTAGGTTAGATGCCCGTCGGTGATGATGATAATTATGAAATCAGAAACTCGATACACTTCCTAGGAAATGTAAGGAGTTCCTAAAGTTAACCGGGAATTATGAGTTGTATTTCACACATATCCTAGGATTTCTACACGATTCGCGGTCTGCGGCGATGCGGAGGCTGGAACATTGGCCGTTTCTTTTTGCCGACGGCTACGTCCAGTCCTAGGAGGTGAATGCATCGGACGACAATCGTCGTGTCGACCGAAGCAAGGTGAACCGCCTCCTCGCGCGTCGGTGCTATGTCACATAATTAAAGACACCCTTGATGTTGACCACTACAACAAAATAAATGATATTTAGATACCCAAGATAGGTATCAATTCCATTTGAATTGTTATTTTACACTGCACTGACGTCGTATTTTTAAAATGAGGACAGCAAAAAAAAGTAATATTAGCAATAGTTTAGATTAATTCCGTTTTCAAACTTAACACAAACTTTTTCGATGCATTTGCCGCTGGCCAGCTAATTAAAGACAGTGCGTGTTCATGTTGTAGATTTTAAATAAAATTAAAAGGAGCACTTCTATTTTTTCCATTTTGCCGCGAATTTTCGTGATACGCAAGAACTAGCTCAGTTTTAACATTGCTTTATGTTTGATCGTGAAATTTAAACTGAATTAGTATGGGAACCTTCTACTAGGAAGATAATTCAGAATTTTTATGACAAATGTTCACACAGGAAAATTGTAGATAACTTGTGATGCTCTAAAGATATGGTTATGAACGCTATCCGGCATTTAAGTTTAATACCTCGGATAAATGTGCCTCGGAAACCTAGACCAAGAAAAACAACCCCGCGAGAAGACTCAAAAATAGCATTGTTGGCTAAAAAAGAGCCTTTCAAAGGATGAGAATTTATTTGTTTAAAAGTATTTGGTGCAGAGGGGTCTAGAGGAGTGTCTGCAAGAACGGTTAGAAGGCGATTATGTGTGCAGACTTGTTTTGAAGAATGTGTCGTAAAGTCCCACTTTAGAAGAAAGAAAATACCAGAACAAGATTATAATTTGGCAAAAAATATACACACTGGACAGAACGACAGTGGAGAAGTATGGTTTTTTCCGACGTAATTAAAATAAATATGGTTATCTCTGATGGAAAAGTTTACGTGAGGCATCCTTCAAAAAAAGTACACAAAGAAAACAGTCAAACATGAATGGGGTAATATCAAAGTATGGGGATATTTTTTTGGTCACAGTGTGGGACCTATTAAAAAAATAGAAGGTAACAAAAACAAGGTTCTAAGCGCACTTGGGAACATTTGCTATTTTTCTCTTACGCTGTACTTCACGTCAGCCGTGATAATAATAACAAAAAATCGTTAATATCAAGGATTAAAGAAAATTGTGTGAAGTATGGCGCAATGAATAATCTTATTTTACTATCAGATAACGGTTCGGCTGCTTCTACAAATCCCAATTTAAATTTAAGGCCAATCACTGAGACTGCTATCTATAAAACTGTAGAGAGCAGACTCAGCGACGGTGATATAAAAGGTGCTGCACGAATTTTATTCTCCAGCGACACGATGGCATCCCTAAATTTGGAAACGCTTTCTGAATTGCAGGCAAAGCATCCGCCTCCGGCAGCAGACCTCCAACTTCCCGATGCACCAAGTAGCTCCGAAGATGTAACTATTGACGTCGCTACACACGAAGTAGCTGCAGCCGTTGATTCCTTTCAGAGTGGCTCTGCTGGAGGCTTGGACGGACTCACGCCACAGCACTTAAAAGACCTGCTAGGCGCTGGGTCTGGCGAAGCCACTAGTGCCCTCTTGAGAGACTTGACGGCCCTAGTTTCTTTAATGCTTTCAGGGCGAGTCAATAGAGACATCACGGAATTGCTTTACGGTGCAAATCTATTTGCGCTTTAAAAAAAAGGCGGCGGTATTAGGCCTATAGCGATCGGTATGGTATATCGTCGCCTAGTGGCCAAAATTGGCTGCAAAAAATAGCACCTAAATTAGAATTTGTACCCGTACAGCTTGGCTTTGCCACTCGAGGAGGATGTGAGGCCGCTGTCCATTCGGTACGAACTGTTATTACTGAAAAGTGCGGGGATGTGCTGTTGGAGGTGGATGTGAGGAATGCCTTCAATTCTGTGGACAGAGGAGCCCTCTTAAGGCAGGTAAAGGACAAAATTCCAGAACTTTATTATTTTCTTTGGCAATGTTACGGTTCGCCCACAAAATTAACATATTTTGGTAACGAAATTGTTTCAGCAGTAGGTTGCCAGCAGGGAGATCCCGTTGGCCCAGCAATTTTTAGTCTTGCCATACATCCCGTCGTCCAACGTCTACGATCTAAGCTTAATGTTTAGTATTTGGATGACGGGACGTTTGGCGGAGATGCTGACACCGTATTTAATGACCTGACTCTAATAATAGAGGAATTTCAGCGTATAGGACTAGAATTAAATTTTTTGAAGTGTGAATTGTTTTTGTTTGATGACTGCCCCTCAAAACATTTGATTCTTCGTAAATTCAAAGAATTGGCTCCCGGTATCAAAATTATTGATAAATCCACACTAAAATCTCTTGGGCTCCCCTGTCTTAGACGAAGCGTTCTCATCTTTCATAGATAGCAAAATTCAAATTTTTTTGCAAACTTCCGATCGTCTATCCATAATCAATACTCACATGGCTTTTACTATCATCAAATATTGTCTGTTTGTCGCTAAATTTACGTACACTTTGCGATGTTGTCAGCTTTGGAAGCACACTCATTTGCTCCAAAACTAAGGCCCGTATTCAGAACGCAACTCAAGCAGCGTTTGAACTCCAATCACGCAAAGCTAGTTTTGAGTGGAGATCACTACTTGAGTGTTCATCTGATTATAAGTAGCGTTTTAGGTGACGATCAACTGAAACTAGATTCAAGATTTCGATTACGTTTGGTATTTCATTTTATAACGTCGTTTGTGCGGCCTCGGCATATTCGTCGGCTAACATAGCTGATAGCTAGCACTTTTACTTAGCACCAGCCCACTGCTGGACAATCTTGTCCAGCACCAACCCACTGCTGAACAATCTTGCCCAGCATCAGTCCACTGCTTGACAATCTTGTCCAGCACAATCCCACTGATGGGAATCATGCCCAGCACGAGTCCACCGCATGACCATCTTGTCCAGCGCCACCCCACTGCTGGGAATCATGCCCAGCATCAGCACACCGCTGGACAAACTTGTCCAGTACCATCCTACTGCTGGGTATCATGCCGAGCACCAGCCCACAGCTGAACAATTTTGCCCAGCACAAGTCCACTGCTGGGAATCTTGTCCACCATCCCACTGCTGGACAATCTTGTCCAGCACCATCCCACTGCTGGAAATCTTTCCCAGCACCAGCCCCATTGATGGACACACTCATCCAGCACCAGCCTACAGCTGGACACTCGCCCACAATCAGATTGTGGCGTAAATATCAACTTTTTTTGATAACATAATATGAATTTCTTTTCTCAAGAGTGGTTTCGACCATACTTACGTAATCAAAGATCAAATCTTTACTTGAGCGTATAACGCACTTCTATAATAAGCAATTACTCAGATGAACAACGATCAATGAAACTCGTTTCAAGAAACATTCAAAAATTAAATCTCATCTTAAAACTAGTTTTAAAACTAGATTCATTACTGAGAATCGTTTTGTAATACGGGCCTTAGACAACATCGTAAAAATCACTTTGGCTTCCATTTTAAACATACATTTAGACGGTCGAGCTTGGTTACAGGCTTCTCTTCCTGTGCAATGGGGCTATCTCTAATGTGGCACTCCCTGCATTCCTGTCCTCCGTTCATGTTACCCAAAATTTGTCCAAAAAAATCCTCTCTACATCTATTGTCAACAACTTTGAAATTAGTATTATAAGCGAAGCTAGGAGTGCATGGCACTCGGCCTGCCCAAACTCTGATTTCCCCAGTAACCCAACATCTCAGCGTCTATGGGACGAGCCGCTGTGCGAGCTAGTACGGAAGAAACTATTAAATACGTGCTCAAGCTCCGCAGACCACGCCCGTCTTTTAGCCATTGCAGAATGGGAATCAGGTTTGTGGCTACATGCCCTCCCATCGCCTAACACTGGCACCTTGATGGATACCGCTACTTTTAGAGTGGCAGTGTCTCTTCGCCTTGGTGCACCATGTTGTGCTCCTCATCGCTGCCAGTGTGGCTCCTACGTGAGTCAATTTGGTCACCACGGCCTAAGCTGTGTGAAAAGTGCTGGCAGATTTTCTCGCCACGCCAGCCTCAATGATATCATCCGTCGGGCTCTTACCACTGCTAACTGCGCAGCAGTTCTGGAACCGAATGGTCTGAGCCGTGACGATGGTAAGAGACCTGACGGAATGACACTGGTTCCCTGGAGATTGAGGCGGCCCTTAGTGTGGGACGCAACTTGCGTCGACACTTTGGCGCCGTCACATCTACCGGCGACCCAGGCTAGGCCAGGTGCTGCAACCGAATTAGCAGAACGCCTCAAGCGGCACAAATATAGGCTACTTGATAGTGGTTATATATTTGTGCCTTTTGCGGTAGAGATACTTGGGCCGTGAGGACCAGGGGACCACTCTTTATACAAAGATTTATCGTATCGATTAGTTCAGGCGACACGTTCCCGAAATGCTGGTATATATTTTGGTCAGCAAATAAGCATTGCCATCCAACGTGGCAACGCTGCCAGCATTTTGGGAACGTTGCCCACTGGCAGTGGTTTAATAGATTAGGTTATTTAGTTTATTTAGTTAGTTAGGTTTTGTTTATAATTTATTGTTATGCCTATTGATGTGTAGCAATGTATTTTTTGTTTTTCGAATTTCATATGCATTTGTCTGACCTGTTAATAACTTAATTATCATCATAATCATAATCATTAATTTGGCAAATGAGCTAAATAGTCAAATGATATACACATTAAATCTAATTTGAAAAACATGCTAAGCACGAACGAATTTAAGAACGAACTTAGATAATCAGTATACAGTACACGAAAAGTATTCTAAGTGAAAAACAAGGAGAAATCATAATAAAGTCCCAAGACGAAAGCCTAAAAGAACCCAGGTAACATAGATAATTTTCAATATAAGAATATTTTAGGAGAAACCTGTTGCCTTATGCCGATGATCATTTGCCGGTGATATGACTTTTCAACACAATAACGTGCGAAGCACACTTCAGCAGTGGTTAAAGAATTTCTTAGGAGCCAATCACTAACAGCTTAACATTGGATACCGTACAATCCCGACATTAACCCGATCGAAAACTTGTGGTACCGTGTGAACAAAATAGTGGCAAAAAAACGTACAAGTAACGGGATCAACTTTACACGGCATTTATAAAAGCATAGGAGCAGATTTCAATTGAAACGTGCAATAATTTGATCTCTTCAACGCCTAGGCGGTGTCAGGCTGTCATTGCTGCTAAAGGACATGCGACAAAATATTAATAACGTGGTTTTATGTTTTAAAAATACATATGAAATATATAATAATCAAGTTCGTTTCAATATTTACAATATTTATTTTTTAATAGTTACTTAATTTGCATGTCTTTAATTAGTTAGTCTCTATATTAGTTCATACTGCTTGCATAAAGTTACACTTAATATAAAGTTAAAATACAATATCTTTGTTCTCTTTATTTCATTTCAAACATTTCACGATAACCATTACAATAATTTAAATAGTATTACAAGCTCCTATTGCATTATAATAAAAAATATAGGGTAAGTAAACTTTGAAAACTTAATGTTCTTTTTTGAAAAATTTTGAAAATTTTTGAAAATTAATAACGAGATGAGGAGGGGAGCTACCCCCTGTACCACTCCCCCCTCTCGGCGATGCGTAGTTTTCGAGATATTAATTTTTAAAATTTTCACAAACCTTATCTCAAAATGTATGGGAAAAGGTTGGATTAATCATGTTTGTGCCGCACCTTGAACCTATTTAAGAATTAGAAGATGTTAAAATTGGAAGATCTTAATAATATGATTTTAGTGGTATCGGTTCCTATAGAATAGGAGGTATGACGCTGCGCTTGCTTCGCTCGCTCCGCTACGCATGGTCATGTTCTGAACCTAACCTAAGCTAGTAGGCAATTTTGTCCCCTATTTTCTTTTGTGATGGCGGGGGGCTTCGCCCCCCGAGCCCCTGCTCTTTAGTCTTTTATACAAAAAGGATCTCTGTATTTCTAGTCGCTCACATAGTAATTTAGTCGCACGTTTAAAATGTTAATATCCAAAATCGATTATTTTACTTTTTGTAAGCTCTTTCTGGATTTTATTATTAATTAATATTCGTCATCAGTTTAGTTAATTTTTCGCTTACTCAAATTCATACCGCTCAAGTTATTAAAATTATTATTCCCCGTTAAATATAAGCTACACGCTTTCTACTCACTTACCTAGATAACTACAGTTTCCAAAATATTATATTCCCATGTGTCATTCACGCTTCGTACGGTTTTGTGTCCAGTTATTTCCCCGTCAGTCGCAGCAAAAGCTATAATTCGCTCCGCTGAATACGTAAGTCACGTCCGCTTAACGGGCGAAGTCAAAGGCACTCGATGGGTCTACACTCATAATAATCGAAATTTGACACGGTCGTTTACTGTACATTGCCGAGAGGGTAAGTAATATTTGATTTTAATTACTAAAATACTAAAGAATGATCCCCGCCAGTTTGATCACCAGATGTTGACGATTAAACTCAATTACTTAGAAAAAGCTTGCGGCAACAGGTCGCACTAAGCAGCGGCGGTGTATGTACCATACACCCGAAACACTTTGGTGATAAGAGCTTTTGGATACTCCATGTAGCAATCGTGATAGTGATGAAGCATTTAATTGCATTTTCTTGTATCGACAAAATACTGCTTTGTTGATACAAAAAAATGCAATTATCGATTTGCAATTAAATATTTACCTAGCTATCTTGTCCTATAACTTATGAGCGCTTACCACATACATACATGTCAAAATTATAACCCTCCTTTTTGTTTTATCGTAATCGGGTTAAAACACGTAGCAACGTTATAAACGCCGGTGATGAAAGTACGTAAACATGTCTGCTAAGATTCCATACATCTATATGAGCAAAGAAAGTTAGGGGTGACTAGGATGACCTCTAATGGCTACCGTGACCCGTGCAGGTAATTTGTGTCCGACCCGTCTTTTTATCGGTATAATTAAAGACCTGAGGTGGCAATAACATTTTTGGAGACAGAGCCCTCGCGTCTACCCAACGCTCGGTACCTAGTGTGGATGATAGCATAGCACTTCAGATAGAATGGGCAGTGTCTAGCCCTTACCTCTGAAAAATACCGCAGAATAGAAATAGATTCTGAACACCCGCGATCTCGAAGCAATATACGTCGAACAACTAAAACGAGCTTCGGTTGCTGCTTCGGTTATCAGATGAGAATATGTCAGCTATTACTGATATATGCAACGCTCAATGCATGCATTTGGCAATCGTAAAGCGCCATTTATTCCTTATTCAGGACCCGCATTAATTACACGCCAGCAGTTATTGAAGTGAGAACTTCTTTAGCGGCGTTGTACACTTTTTTTGTAATGGGTAAAAAATGTTAAACTCGCGTCAGGACACGTGACCGTCAGGACACGTGACCCTGATCGAAAATTCGTAAGACGGATGGAGAGTAGCCAATTAAAATTGAAATGGCCGCAGGAACTGTCGAGGTGCGGTGAGGGGTCCACGTAAGCCGGCCGAGAACAATAGCGGCTGGCAAAAGTACTGGAAGTCACACGTCACTTGAGACAGTTTTAATCAATTTATTTACTTTGTTAGGAAAAATCTAAATTGTGCTTTTATTTGATTTTGTTGTAAATATTAATTAGGTAAGTTAGTATAAATTAAATATTATTTATTTGTTATAAAATTACGTTTTTAAGTAGTATATTAATGTCTGTTTTGATCATATTTTTAATTTAATTGTAAATATTTTGATTCATTATTACTAGTTATATAATTATGTACGCACAACGTTACAACAGGAAGTTGATTTTTCTGAGGGATAAACTTTTTAATGTAATATAAATTGTCATGTTTGTGTACGATAGCGCAATAAATAAATATTGTATTCTACCACATAAAAGATAGTACTTTTATTCTGATAATTAAAGCAATTCGTGCAAAATTATTCCATAACCATTCCAAAATATCCAAAACACACAACGTTAATACTTAAGTTTTCACTTCTGCCGGCGCTCCCGGAGTGCAACCCGTCATTTTTATATTTTTTATGGTACGGAATTAATTACTTGTTTCTTTAATTGTGTATAGCGGTTAGTTAGACTTCACGTGGATCAACTGTATCCGAGACTTTTGGCAGACCAAGCCGAAGGCGAGGGCTGATAGTAATGTCGACGATAAAATGGTTCTGTGGACGAGTTATAAACTCTGCTTTTCACTTCGATTGCGAGGAAATAAAACATAGCATTTCTTTAATTAAAATTCAAAGTAAAATTAGTACAGTTTTGAATACTGAAATTGTTTTTCCCGGCATATTAACGGTATTTTATGTCTTAAAAAACACATAAGGCAAATAAATTAAAGTAAATATAATAAAATAACAAATTCTATCTATGAACTTCTTATTGTGTTTGGCTGTATGGCTCATTTTCTTTGTCTTAATATAGATACATTTATGTATGTTAATGCATTTGTGCACAAAATTAAATTTTGTGCAGCCTATATATATCCTGCACAAATAAGCACTTTCAGAGCATGAGAAGTGGAAATGATATTTAGATACCCAGGATAGGTCTCAATTCCAGTTGATTTGTTATTTTACATTACACTGTCGGCGAATTTCTAAAATGAGAACAACAAAAAAGTAATATAAACAATAGTTAAGTCTTAATTCGTTTTTCAAATGTAACACAAACTTTTTCGATACATTTGCTGCTGGCCATTTAACTAAAGACAGTGCTTGTTTTATGTTGCACTTTTATTTTTTCCATTATGCCGCGAATTTTGGTGACACGCAAAAACTAGCACAGTTTTAACATTGTTTTAAGTTTGATTGTGAAATTTAAACTGAATAAGTATGGAAAAAAAGCAAAAGTTGCGATCCATCTTACAAGGAAGATAATTCTCAACTTTTATGACAATGGTTGGTCGTACAGGAAATTGCAGATCATATGCTATGCTCTAAAGATATGGTTATGAACGCTATCTGGCATTTAAAGATGTTTAATACTACGGAATATGTGCATAGGAAACCTAGACCGAGAAAAACAACCCCGCGAGAATACTCAAGAACAACATTGTTGGCTAAGAAAGATTCTTTCAAAGGTTCAGAAGTTATTAGATTAGAAGTATTTAGTGCAGAACTGCAAAGAGGTCAAGAGGAGTGTCTGCAAGAACGGTTAGAAGGCGATTATGTGAGGCAGGACTTGTTTTGAAGAATTTCTTGTAAGGTTCTACTTTTGAAGAAAGAAAATATCAGAGTCAGATTACAATTTGCCAAAAAATATGCACACTGGGCAGAAGGACAGTCGAGAAGTGTGTTTTTTTTCCAACGAAACTAAAATTATGGTTAACTCTGATGAAAAGTTTACGTGAGGCATCCTCCAAAAAAAGAAATGGATCCAAAGTACACAAAGAAAACAGTCAAACATAGAGGGGGTAATATCAAAGTTTGGGGATGTTTTTCTAGTCACATTGTGGGACCTATTAAAAAAATAGAAGGCAACATTGATAATTTTCAACATAAGTATATTTTAGGTGCGGTACCTTATGCCGAGGATCATTTGCCGTTGATATGGACTTTTCAACACGATAACGATCGCAAGCACACTTCAGCAGTGGTCAAAGAATTTCTTAGAAGCCAATCACTAACAGCTTAATATTGGCCACCGTACAGTTCCAACATTAACCCGATCGAAAGCTTGTGGTCCCGTGTGCAGAAAATAGTAGCGAAGAAACCTACAAGTAACGAGATCAACTTTACACGGCATTGAAAAAGACATAGGAGCAGATTTCGATTGAAACCTGCAATAATTTGATCGCTTCAATGTATAGGCGATGTCAGGCTGTCATTGCTCCTAAGGACATGCGACAAATTCTTACTAATATGGTTTTAAGTTTTCAAAATACATCTAAAATATATAATAATCAAGTTCGTTTCAATATTTACAATTTTTTTTATAGTTATTTAATTTGCGTGTCTTTAATTAGTTGGCCAAGTGTATTAGGTTTATACAGCTTGCAATAAAGTTAAACTTGATATAAAGTTAAAATACGATATCTTTATTCTCTTTATTTCATTTCAAACATTTCACGATAACCGTTACAATAATTCAAATAATAATGTAAGCTCCTATTGCACTATAATAAAAAAATATAGAATAGGTAAACTTTTAGGTCTTTCTGATAAGGTTTCTACTCGGAGCTAGGGTTAAAATCACAAGTAAACAAAAATTAAGTTATTATTACTTTGAATTTCTACAAAATAAAGTAACCGCGCTAAAATTTGAGTAAAAAATTATAGAATTGTCTCCTATGGCCCCCATGTATCCTCCAGTGTCTATGATGGCCATGTAATGATTCTAAATCGATTTCTCAACGATCCTCAGAAGATATTTTGATAGATATTTTATAACCGCTTGAACCGTTTGCTTCCAGTGAAAATAAACATTTCGCTCGATGCCTCGCAAAAATATTTCACCTTCTTTTGACTGTTTCGTCAAAACGTAATGCGTAATTTCATTAAGGGAATGCCTGTTCGTTACCTACCTCTCCAGGCATTTGGGAAACCAAATTGAAATCAACGGGCGGATGAAATTCAACACGTAATTCAAGTGTTGTAGCGAGCGAGTTCGGCTGTCTCGAGAGTTTTGCTGTCATGAGAAAATTGCGCTTACTCCATGTAAGGCGTTCGGTCGAATTATTTGTCATATTTTGCGTAATGTGATGTGAAATAGAATCATTTATCTTTGTTCGTATATATGCCATTGGAATTTATCTTAGTAAGAAGGCTAAGAAATTTAAAAAGAATGAACCCGACGCAAAAAGAGGGGTGTTATAAGTTTGATCTAGCTGTCTGTGTGCCTGTGTGTGTGTGTCTATCTGTGGCACCGTAGCTCCTGAGTTAATGAACCGATTTGAGTGCGGTATTTTTAATCGAAAGCCTTGTTCATCGCAGTGTGGTTCTTAGGTTCGTTATGTTTTATGAAAATCGGATTAGCAGTTCAAGAGCTACAAGCACTTAGCCAAGACGAGGTAGCTATTTTTTATAAGTTGCGTTTTGGATCAATTGGTATCTGTATTAAAATTAATTATAAAATTGAAAATTAAAAAAAAAACCCACTCAAAAAATCGCGGCGATTCTCATCTTAAAAATATAAATAGGTACTTTTAATCAAGTTATAAAAGGAGCTAAAAAGATTCTTTTTTTTCATAAGAGCTAAAAAAAGATTTGATATTATAAAAGATTTTTTGGGTCGGGGGTTTTTCAAATTTTTTATTTTTAAGATTTTTTATTTAATCCAGTACAAGTTTGACGGTACACACCTGACTTATACATGAAAGCATAATTAAAATAATTCGAATAAAATAGAAAGTCAAATAAAAAAATAACTGAATTAATACCTTTATTGTTTCCAAAAATAATTTTAAAATAGGTTTTCTATATAATGATACTAGCTTCCGCCCGCGACTTCGTCCGCGTGGAATAGTTACTTTGGGCTAACGCTAACTTTAACCCGCGACTTCGTTCGTTTATATACGTGAGTAAAAAGTAAGTACTGGGTCTTATAATCTTATATCATGTAGATTGTAGGTTATTCTCAAAAAAACTAAACTAATGTTATTTCAAAGTACTTCTGCGTTCACTATATTTTTAGTTTTGTTTTCTTCCGGCAGAAGTAGATAGCTAACTGGGGCCACCGCCCTTTCCCCTCATGACTGCCCGCCGGCTTTGCACATTGTGCGCGCAGTACTCGATCAATATTTTGCTGTGATGTTATTTTAAAACTGCGATATCTCCTAAGATATTCATTTAAATCGAATGATATAAAGGGCAATTTTGTTTTAAATTAAATACTTGTGATGAATAACGTATTTATTTGGATAAGGGTTAATATCATGTTTATAAAAACACCTTCGCAAAGAACTTTTAAAGGGGAACAATTCTGTTATACATGATTTTTGCGAAACTGATACATGATGTTTACGCAGCGTACGCAGCGGAAGCTCTGAATAGGAAAATAATCCCCCGATTTTGAAACATTCTTCATTGGTGTTCCGCTCCTATTAGTTTTAGCGTGATGATATATAGCCTATAGCCTTCCTCGATAAATGGGCTATCTAACACTGAAATAATATTTCGAATCGGACCAGTAGTTCCTGAGATTAACGCGTTCAAGCAAACAAACAAACAAACTCTTTAGCTTTATAATATTAAGTATAGATTGTTAAGGCGCATAGTAACGTCAATCATAAAAAATCACTGCAGAAAAAACCCGTTCTCTTCATAAAAATTGAATAAAAAAATCTTTAAAAAAGATATGTTATTATTCAACGCGTTCTTTAGAGGATGGTCTTTTTAATTTTTTGATAAATTAATTAAAACTTGGTTAAAATGTGACCCAAACATGCCTCGATTTTAAAACTATAAACCTAATCGCTTCGTAAATATTAGGTTAAATCACATACTTTCGATTTCAATAAATAAAGTGAACAATATTCTAGGGGATGGTCATGATGATGGATTAATAAAAGCGAATTTTCTTATTCGGCTTTATTAATTTTTTATTGAAATAATTCATCTTACGCGTAAAGGTTTGCTTGAATATTCCCCTCACTCTCACTCACTCACTCCTATGTAATCAGTGCGGGACGATCGACGCAAGGTCATTGGGAGCACTATGCGCCTTAAAAGATTTCACGAATAGCATGTGAGTAATCATATACAATTGTTCACGCTCGAGGAAGAGCGAGTGGCACACTGCATTGTAGTCTGGGCAGTGAGAGCCTTTTTTTTTGGCGGCCGGCCGCATGTGACATGTCAGTTGAGTCGAGTCGAAATGTCACGACATTGTTAGAGGTTAGGATGATGTCCGGGCATCCATAAAATATAATACACAGTATATAACTAGCAAATTGTATTTTGCGCGGCGCACCTAATATCGGGGTGCGAAAGCCCGCTTTGAGTTGTGCAACGGTGTCAAAATCGCGTGTGTGAGCCGTGGTGGCCTAATAGGCATTTGTAGTGCTCCGGTCTCCACCGGTGGATCCACTGCAGAACTTCAGGAGCCGCGACTTCCTTCGAGCTAGCTCAGGAAGTCCACCGGCTACGGAGGAGACGGACGGAGACAATTGGAATCGGGGTAAGCCACAATGCTTTCTATGAGTTGGTAGTAGGGTGCAAAATTCAGCAATACAAGTCGGCGAAACGCCGACGTGGTGGTGTCTACCTTGGGCACCACCAAAAATGATTTTAATTTCTTTTATACAACTAAGTTGGCAAACAAGCACACTGCCTACCTGATGGTAACAGTGACCTATAGTATGTACAAGTGGCTCTTGTGAGTTTCGCAGGAAATCTGCAACCCCCACAAGAATCACAGTGTAAGTATTTTGCCAACTTGTGACATAAGATGTAAAGTCAAATCTAGATTTCATATTATTTATGGTATCGGGCGTTATTTTTCGGATTACTTTCCACAAACAAACTTTATCTTTATAATATTAGTATGCATCTGCTATAGTATAGTATGCATCTCTAGATAAATCTTTATAGAACTTTCGTATATTATGTATGACCAATAAATTCAGTGTGAGAAACATAACAATACGATTCATCAAATTTTTGGCTTTCTGTATATTCGACTCGTTTGAATTCCGAAGCGGAACTGCTCTATTAACTACAACCCACGTACATACTACCTACGATCGCGAAATTAGATTGTTGTGACAAATCGTGTCCCGGCCGTTTAGCGGTGCCTCTTGCCGACAGCCTGAGTATCTTCCATTAGCGTGCATTAGGGGCACGGCTGCTGAGGCGAGATGTAGGTATCTACAGTAATGGGTATAAACAGTACCACACGACACGACAAACTGTTTATACACCACGCCACTTGCCTAGTATCTTCGTATTGCTAAAAGGCGCAATGAGAGCAATTTATGAATAGGTAGAATGTAATGTTACGTATACGTCACGTACGTATAGGTTACGTTTACGTCAATGAAAAATTGCACTGTTTACGTTTACGTTGTTTACCTTTTAACCAAATTAGAAACGTTTCCATTCCCATACATTTTGACAGCACCTTGCCAGCTGTCGGTTGTCAAATGATTTGGTTTTGGTTAAAACGCTCGTATATTTTTTTTAAAAAAGAACGTCGCCCCACATTAGGATTTTCTCCTGTGCCGTGGGTGCAGTTACAAACATAGAATATCACATGCACATACGTCCAGACCGGAACAAATTTCTGTAGGCCATACAAAATATTTGTCCCGTACGGGAATCGAACCCGCGACCCGTAGTGCAGTAGGCGATCACTCGACCCTCTGCGCTAACCGTGTCGTCGAAAATAGTGCGATAAGGCTTTATTTTTTCCCCTTTAAAGTAAGACTTGAAATATTATTTTGTAATAAGTATATTTGTAACTTCTATATTAACTAATATGCAAAGGGCAAACCTCGAATTTCTTGGCGCTCCTCCGAGGAAATGAAATAAATGAAAGCTTTCAAGTCCGACGCTTCATGCATACGAATTAAAAATAATATAATTTATATTAACAGTAGTTTTTATTACCTACTATATTACCTCACAAACCTTGTATTTGTATTACTTTATGACCATTACCAACCATTATTTTATTACTTTATAATAATATTATTTGATTTTGCTTTTCTTCGGGATTTTCCCATTGATGTACTAAAAAAGAATTAGATACACAAGAAGCGCAGAAGCGTCGACCAAAAAGTGTCGGAGATTTGTTATAAAGACGCATAGTTAGTGTTAACGCCGTTGAACGACGGTAGATATTCTATAAAACTTACGCAAATAAATACACGCACCCTCACATGCACACGCACACAACTAAACTTTCCTTATATAATATCCTTCCCCGAACCTTCCTCTCACTCTCGAGTACCGATCTTGCAAAATTCGCAAAGTTGATAAATCTCTATTTGATTTCGTCGATACTCAATAAATAAGTACGCACGTCGAACTTGTGTGTATAATAAAGCTATCGAAGAAAAAAGAAATAGCGAGCTATAGTGCCGGCCGGCTGAAGAGTGAGTGTTGCTGCTTTTAAAGGTACGGTGCTCGTCTTCCTATTTCTTTACCGCTCGCCCACACAGTCAGTTAGTTATATATTGATAAGCGAAGCATGCTCACAATGGATTTTCCTCACTATTAACCGACTTCAAATAGGAGGAGGTTTTTAATTCGATGCGTATGTTTTTTTTTGTGTGTATGTTGCGCGATTACGCCGCCAATTGTAACCGATTTCCAAAATTTTTTGGTGTATTTGATAGAGTATACTCCTGGGGTGGTCCCAAGGTCACCAAAGTCAGGATCTAATGATGGGATCCCATGAAAATCGAGGGAAACCCTTACATTATATAGGTACGTCGAACGTGTTTCATGTTTTTTTAGAAGTTATTCACGTATTTGCGTCTGGTAGTCATGAACCGAGCTGATGGTGGAAGGATCCTTAACTTTGGACTTGACTTGACCTGACCAGACCTGACTTTGAACCTAAATTAAATACCAGCTCACCGAAGGTATGAAATTCAGGTCCAAGGTCAGGTCAGGAAGGTGAGGTGATATTAAATTCACTAAAAAGATAAAAATAACAAAATCTTTTCAGTGTTTTTGACGTCGGTTTTTATTTTTTGTAAAATATTTTTCTTTGCTTTCAAACCACCGTTGTATTAAAAATTTAAAATGAACAAAAGGACAAGTAAATATTCTAATCATTCAAGCCGTTTTCGAGTTTAATCGAGATTATGGCGATCCAGTTTTACATAAATATAGATTTAGATATATTTACATGTTATTGGCAATGTGTATTTGTTTTAGGCTACCAATTTGTTATAAACAGTTAAAATATATTAATTTAAAAGTATTTGTAAATACTTATAGCATGGCATGTAATTTTGTTATATAAGCTAGTTCTAGCTGTGGAGACAAGCTATAATAAAATGATTAGCTATAATATAGCAAAGCAGTGTGCGGCATGCTTAGTTTTTAAATAGATACTAATTTATTGATTAATTAAAAGTATTTACCTATAAATACTTATAGCATGGCATGTAATTTTGTCATAAAAGCTAGTTCTAGTGTGGAGACTTTAAATGACTAGCTATAATATAGCAAAGCAGTGTGCGGAATGCTTAGTTTTTAAATAGATACTAATTTATTTATTAATTTATATATACAATATTAAAAAACGTAAATTCATTTATATTCTTCATTATTTGTCAATATTATTAAAGCGTTAAAAAGGACTTTCAAAATGAGACCTACAGATTGTGCGTTCACAGTGAAAGTTCCAAGTTATTAAGTCCCAAATAAAAAACGTTTTATGACAAACTTTGATGATAAAAAACAAGGTAAATGACAAATCAATGTTTGATTGTCATCAGTGTCTTCAAAAACAACGCTTTTTAAATAACTTATTAAAGCAACTTTATATTTATAGAAAAAAGAAACCTACCTCTTCTTAGTTGATATGTGACAGAAATAAATAACATTAGAGAATATCATACCATTTTTTGCTTCAAATGTAGGTTCGCATTTATTTACATTGATATAATAAAAAGGGTAACCACTTAAGGAAAGGACGGCTTGACAGCGACTACATTCGCAGACAAATATTCACCGGGGATTTCCCCCATCAACCTTATTACACGTCAAGAAAGAAGCGAATTAAAAATATCGTACACGGGCGGTGTCTTGTGTATCCGAGAAGATATTGTACAATTGGGCTGGTTGAATAATGGATTCATCGCTCCCTCACTCGATAATTCGCTTGAAATCTTCAAGCTTGAAACTTTCGTGTTAATTTCACTGAAAATTAGTTAGATAAAGTTATTGGTTAATCAAAACAGATACGTAAATATAGATTAACAAACCTATAAAATTACGAAGTCGGGGTTTAGGCCGGGACATAGCACAACTTCTGCTTTGATTAAGGTTATAGATGACATCAGTGACGGGATGGAGCAATCAATGGTCACATTGACAAGCAATCATGGTATTGGTTCTCATTTGACTTTTCCAACGCACTTAATACCGATGACCACGATATCCTCCTCGCCATCATGTCCAACCTTGGCATCTCTACCTCAGCCAGTTCCTGGTTTTCCTCCTATCTTCGAGGGCGCCGGCAGGCAGTGCGTATTGATCGTTCTATATGTAAATGGTGTGATCTCACTGCAGGCGTACCTCAAGGCGGAATTCTGTCACCTCTTCTTTTTCTCTCTTTATTAATTATCTCACCAGATCCTTCAGTTGCTCTTACCATCTGTACGCAGACGATCTTCAACTGTATTAAAGCACTTCAGTAACCGAAATTGATAATGACATTTCAATCATCAATCACAACTTGGCGAATATCAATGATTGGTCGACGAAATACGGATTGGTCGTAAACCCCAGTAAATGTCAAGCCATCATAGTTGGCAGTTCGCGTCAATTGGCGAAGATTGATACGAATTTAATCGACCCTGTCCAATTCAATTGCAGTAAATTCAAGTTCTTAACAACGGGCTCAAATGGGATCATTTGAGCCCGTTGTTAAGAACTTGAATTTGCCAATTGACAATTCTTTGTCCTGGAACGCGCATATCAAATCAATAGCGTATGTAATAGGGTAAGAGATTCCTTGCGTTCATTTTACAGGTTTAAGAATTTCCTTTCTTCCAGCACCAAGGCTCGCCTCGTCCAATCCATAGTTCTCCCTTTTTTTTTTTTCGGGGGGAAATGCGTAATCGCACCGTACCCGCCGTTGGCTGGACGACGGGAATCCATAGTTCTCCCTATTATCGATTATGCTGATGTGTATTGTACCAATGCTAACCAAGACCTTCTCGACAAATTGGATCGTATGCTTAATAATTATATTTGTTTTGTTTTCCGTCTACGTAAATATGACCACATTTCCATATTTCGCAATAAGCTCAAATGGTTGCCTATTCGTCAGCGTAGGGACCTGAGAGTCATTTCCCAGCATTTCAGTATTATTAAAGATCCGAATGCTCCCAATTATTTAAAGATAAATCAAAATATTATACTGCACCTTTGTAAGAAGCGTCCTAGAGTATGGGTCTGGAATCCGCGCATCCGCATAAATATATTTTTGGCATTGAGCAATTGCAAAAAAAATTGTAAAATTTTTATGTTACCGACTCAAATTGCCTTACAATTCTAGAAACTATCTTAAACTCTGTTCGAGGTTTCACCTTCCTCCTTTGCAAAAGCGAAGAGAAGTGTCGGATATTGTATTTTTGCTAAAGATAATCACTAACAAAATTGATTCACCTGAGCTTCTTTCCAAAATTTACTTTGATATTCCATCAAGATCAATAAGATACTACACTCCAATTCATCTGCCGGCAGTTTCAACAAATTACTGTCAAAACGCATTTCTGTGGCGAGCAAGCAAAAGCTTAAACGAGTTTTGCAAAACATATTATGACTTTGATATATTTTATTCTAGCGTAACAACAGCGAGGCGGTTATTAAGCCAAGATTTCTTCGATTTCTATTAAGCATAAAAAGGGATTTGTTGCACTCACGATATTAATTGTCTAATTTCTTTCCACATTAACAGAACATAATTAATTTATTATCTTGTCCACACGTAAAATTATTTAATTTCTTGATTTTAAACGTGGAGACCTGTCATTGGCCATCTGCATCTATTTATTGTCAATCGAATGTTTTATGTGCTGTTCCAAATAATAAATAAATATAAAAAGTTTCAGACGCTTGGTGGTGCCCATATGCGTTTAGTCTACGCTCCGCTGTCAGACGTGCTCTTAAAATTCCAGCACATCGATCCGGGTTTATCTCGGACTCATTTACCCTTTCCGCCACTCGTCTATGGAATAAACTACCTCAAAGTTTGAGATTGGCTCGTGAGTAAGGCATCAATTTAAACGTCTATTACGGACACATTTTCTGGAATCTGTCTAAATAGGTATGACAACATGATAATATGTTTATTATTATGTTATATATTTATATATCTATATTATTATGTTATATATTTATATATCTATATTTATATGTATACTTATTTATATATTTGTTTACTTAGTATTTATCTTTATTTAGTATGTTGCTACTTAGTTGTGGCAAGGTTCGTTTAGTTTTTTTTTTATTTTCAATTCGTAAACCGTCAACAAAGACTTTCTCACATTTTACGGCATTAAGTCCGCCCCTGTACACTTGATTTATGCTGCACGAAAGTTTAAATAAATCAATAAATAGTACGGAACTCTACATAAAAAATAAAAACCAACATCAAAAAAGTTAAAAATAATGCCAACTTCAGATTTTTATTTTGAAGTCGGTGCCATAACTTTTATTAACCTTCTTGGTCATCAATAATCCGCACCGACTGCGAAATAAAAAATATGATGTTGGTATTCTTTGCTTTTATTCTTCTGAGGTATTCTTACATTATTTTTGACATGTTTGTGTTTTTGAAGTCGGTTTTTGTTTGTTAAATATATTTTTATTTTGCAGAATTATTAATTTTGAATAAGACTTACATCATTCGATTAAGAGACTTTATAATCCCTTGCGCTAATTAAATTAGGTACTCTATGATACTTAAAAAACAAAATGTTTTTGGTGTTAAGCTTGTCAGTGCAAAATAAATAAGTGGAATTAATTGAATTATTGTATACTCAGTGAGCAACATTGATGACAGAACCCTTTTTGGATTATCGGAGCTTATCAAAGGAGGCTGACAGTCTTCCGTTTTACATAATTATCTTCAGCATAACTGTTAAGAAGTCAGCACGAGTTTCAACGAAGTTTCAAAAGGCGGTTTTCATAATCAAAATACGCGATTGCTTTGCGAATTATAAGGTACAAAACGAATATTTCTATCAATGAGATAAAATACCTGTTACATTTAAATCATGCGTATGACTAAAGGTTTCCAATATCAATTCAAACAAATATTGACATCAAACACGACAATCAATAACAATGGTTTATTTAACATAACGACGTGTCGGATCAGCTATATAATAATAATGTGCATATTATGCATAACAAAGATGCTATGTGAAGACGCATCGTATACTTATGTTAGTTCAAGCCACAACTAAGGCAAGATCATTGTAATGGCAGTCGGATGAATATGCATACATAGTCAGCATAACCTGTAGACATGTTTCTGTCTACTATACCTGTCTACGTGTACAGTACAGTCACGAACCGATTACAATTAAGGCTGACAGCTCCGATGCCGGCCATTTGCAGCCGGCAGGGCCTCGCCAATCGGATTACACGTGTGCCGATCATCGAGTTACCACCGAGATTGGAATCGAATTGGGCTCCAGCTAAATGAACGTGGGTAGGTTGATAGCCTTTAAAATCGATTTTTAACTTCGATTTCGAGATTCCTGAAAAAGGCTTATGTCTGACAGTGGGCGTCTCTTGGCTGAGATGATGTTGAACTTCTAACTCCTAAGAGTCAAGACTCCTTCCATCATCAGCTCAGTATGCTGGCCAAGTGCGGGGTGGTCGACTTCACACACAGCCTGTAAACAAATTCTTTCTTCACAGGTGTGTGCAGGTTTCCTGACGATCTTTTCCTTCACTGTAAAAGCGTCGAATAAACGTACATATGAATTCAAAATTTGAAAACACATTGGTACGTGGCGGGGTTCAAACCGCTACCTTCCGATTGGAAGGCGACGGCCTTACGCACAACGCCATCGACGCTTGTATGTACATACCCCAACTATAATAATTAAAATATATGTAAATACAAGTAAAAAAAAGTCGACTCTATACTTAACAAATTGGGAGAGCCTTCTCGACAAGAACAGGCAAGAAACTCGTAAGATCCAACTTTTTTGTCTCCTCTTTTAAATTGCCAACATTATAATAATACTCGTACAGCCTTACAAATAAACGTGGCATAAAGTTAAACTCGAGAATAAATTAAGAATAAGCAAAATGTCTACAAATAAACCAAGAATAACTTATACTGAGTATAACATTGACATTTCTATTGATACAAACGTTATTCCGAAGTTATACCAGCCCGCACCCTTGTATAAACCTAGTATAACTCGATTTGTGCTTGTTTGCTGTGGTCATTTGAGGTTATTATATTTAAATATAGTTAATGGATACACTAAAGTAGACTTTATTTACTATTAAAAATTAACAAAGTTCAAATGAGATCAATCATCATCATCATTTCAGCCAACAGACGCCCTCTGTTGGACATAGGCTTCCCCCAAGGATCTCCATACCGATCGGTCCTGCGCCTCTCGCATCCAGCGGCTTCCCGCGACCTTCATCAGGTCGTCGGTCCACCTTTTGGGGGGCTTACCAACGCGGCGTCTCTTACGGATCTTATCATTACTTATCGTTCACGTAAAGAAACTCCGAGCATAGCCATGGCCCTGTAAGCAAATAAGCGAATAAATTGAAAATATTCCTTTTGTGAAGTCGGTTAAAAATGGTAATTGGCGAAATGCCGCATCCGTATTATATTGGTTCCTCTACTGCACTGCGAAACTACGTAACGCGATACTGGACGATTGGAGCGTGCTCAATGATTGGCTCTCGATTTGACAAACGAGATCACTCGTGTCTCTGTCCAGTCTGATGCGCAGTGCACGCCATCTGCACTGTGGGAACTGCGAGCCGTGTTTATCAGTAATTTTGAAACATGATTTACTTTCCCATATTTCATGTGACAAGATATTCAGGTCAGCTTGTCACATAAAAAATGACGGCGAGCCACAAAACATCATAAAATATAAAAAATAAAGAAATAAACCGACGGAAAACGGAATCTATGGGCTCAGTGGACGTTGAACAATTGCACTGTGGGACATCCATAGGTCATAAATCTTAAAAACCTGCTTTCTTGTTTTACATTTTATTCCTTGTCGTTACATTGGATAGTTGCGGTACCTTCTGAAACTATAAATAGGTCAGTAATTAGAGTGCGCCTTCATTATCTATTGTGCATTCAAAGAGAGCGCATCGCCAATCGTAAATACTGTTATCAGTGAGTCATTAAAAAGCGTGACGTCATTTGTTGTCATTGCGGGACCTGTGAGTGCTGTGTGAGTTTTTTCTGAAATGGATATCCAAGAACAGGGTATGTAATAATTAATATTTTTATTTTAATTGTATCTTAGTATATATTTTCTTTAGTATGTCATTGCTACGAGGCGACTTTTCTTGGAGTATTATATTTTAATATTCAAAGTTTGAATAAACTTTTAAATATGTTCCCACTCGCTCCGACTATGGAGGTATATTGCACCATAATCTTTAGACTTTCTTATCTTAGGAAAATTAAAACTTGGCTGCCCTTATCTGCCCTTTTGGCGATGACAAGGGTGCTACGGTTGCCAGATTATCTCGTAGCATTTGCTACGAAATTAGTTTATTTAGTCTTAGTGCTTTGTGTAGGTTTTGTGACTGAATTTTAACCGTTTTTTTTTGTTTTAGGTAATTTATATATATGCTCGTTTTCAAGAATGCATATTCTTGAAATATGGCTAACTGTCAATACCTATAATGACTCGGAAAAGTGTCGTCAAGTCCTACAAAGTTTGTTGACTACTCTGAACGACGATGCTGAGAACATTGATATTCATTATTTAGAGAAAATTGTTAATAATTTATGTAAAGCTATTGCTCGATTCTGGAAAAAATGTAATAGGGATAAAACCAAGCTTTTATATAAGAATTCCGATTGGTTTAATGTTATTGAAAAAATTCAACTTGTGAAAAACAATAAGCAATTACTCCGTCTGAAACGTCGCCGTGTCATTCACGTGGTCGTCCTCGAAAACCTTTTACGCAATGTAGTAAAAGGACTAAACGTCGGAGAGTAGCTGATTTGTCAAAGTCTGATGATTCTACTGTGAGTGCATTGCTTGATGTTTCAGACTGTTCATTCGATTCGTGTATATCTAGAGTTAGCACTGATGATGTCTTGTCACTTGTGACTGATGCTCAGTTGACAAAACATCAGTATTTATTAATTAAAAACTTTGTTAATAGTAAGATTTCTCCTAATGTATTACCATGTTACCAACAAATTACTAAAGCGAAACAGAGATGTTACCCTTCTAATATAACTGTTTCCGAGTCTTCAGCTGAAGTTGAATTACAAAGTCTTTTTGATCACACAGCTTCTCGAATCCTTGAATCTCAAAAAGAGGTCTTAGATCAGATTCCTGATGATTGTTTGTCTAATATCTCTTTACTTGGGAAATGGGGATTCGATGGCAGCACTGGACATAGTGAATACAAACAATTTTTTTCAGATTCAACTTTAGAAGATAGTAGTTTGTTTGTAACATCTTATGTACCCCTTCAAATTATTGTAAAATTAGCTGAAGATAATTGTAAAATTTTATGGAAAAATCCTCGACCCTCTTCCACTAGGTACTGCCGTCCTATTCGATTTCAATTTTTGAAAGAAAGCACAGCAGTGTCTTTGCAAGAGGAAGCTTATTTTAAGGATAAAATTGAAAGTTTGCAACCTACTTTTATTCAGATCGACAATCGTGAATTGGTCGTTTCTCATAAGTTGCAGCTTTCAATGGTAGATGGTAAAATTTGTAGTGCTTTAAGTGAAACATCTACAAGTAGATGTTATATATGTAATGCTACCCCTAAAGAGATGAATAAAATAGACGAATGTTTACAAAAACCTGTAATAGAGAGTAGATACCAATTTGGATTATCACCACTACATTCTTGGATACGTTTCTTCGAATATTTTATTCATCTTTCATATAGATTAGACATAAAAAAATGGCAAGTTAGGCTAGATAGTGATAAACAATTGTTATCAAATAAAAAACAATATGTACAGTCCCAGTTTAGGGAACGATTAGGTTTAATAGTTGACAAGCCGCGTAGTGGTGGAAGCGGGACGTCTAACGACGGAAACACGGCCAGGAAGTTTTTTTTGGAATCAGCTGTATCTGCTGAAATTACAGGTTTGAATAAGGATCTCATAGATCGTTGTTGTGTAATATTACAAACGTTATCTTCTGGACATAAAATTAATGAATGCAAGTTTAAAGACTATGCATTACAAACAGCATACAGCCTGGTCGAGGAATATCCGTGGTATAGTCTTCCTGCTTCTGTCCACAAGGTGCTCGTACATGGATCAGATATTATAAGTTATGCATTGTTATCTATAGGAGAACTTTCCGAAGAAGCTGCTGAAGCGACAAATAAGTATATCAAAATTTATAGACGAAGTCACACTCGAAAAATGTCACGTGAAGTTACCAATCAAGATTTAATACAACGACTATTATTACATTCAGATCCTTATATTACAAGTCTTCGGAAACTTCCCCCTAAAAAGAAAAATACTCTGTCACAAAGTGTAATAGAATTGTTACATGTTTAATATTGTTAGAATAAGAATAATTTATTTGTATTTTGTTAGTTGTTTTGTTTTTTTATTATTTAATTAATTTTAATTTATTTATTTCTATTATTTTATTATAATTAAATAATGTTATCAATGTTTTGACTCTTATTTTATTTAAAATATATGTTTTACATTCCAATTTTTAAGTGTTTGTTCATGATAAATTTAGGTAAAAGTATGTTATTGTTTATATTTGTTTTTTACTGAAGTAAACGTTTTTTATTCCGTAAATACATGTACTTCTTTCATTTTAATGTTCCTAAAACACTTTTACAACTATAAGTCACTAAAATAATACAATGTATTGATAGTAACAGGACTTTAACTATTTATGACCGCCCTTGTATGGAGCGTGTCCCTCCGTGAATTGTATGGAACAGCTGATTTTGTTTTTGCGATTTCAAAATTGGTCCCTTGGTAAAAGTTGTCTAGTTTGTCTGAACGAGCACCGAAAATTTGCCTCCTGCTTCAAAAGCAGCCTTGTATATAATGTACATTACATACCTATATGTTAACCAACCTTAAAAATGATGTACAATAGAATTGTACTTCTTAAATCCTAAAAAACTGCGATGGCATATTTTTGTTACGGTCAACTCACAATAAACGTAAGTTTCCTTTTTAAACTTTAATTTGCCGAATTTGAAATAAAACACATTAAACATACTCCAAGTAGTGTGGTAATATGTTACATATCAATCTAATGCATATTCGACGCAACAAGTTCACGCCAAAAATGAAGGCATGTTACTACAACATTCTACAACATACAGTTCTAAGAAGAAATATAAAAATTAGGATTTCTTAGAATAAATTCTAACTTTTATAATGCTTTATTTTGTTTGATCTATTAATTCAAATGTGTTTTGTTTGATGACTTTAAAAGTTATACGAACAAACACACTTAATTCGCATTTAAGATTACAAAAAAATAAAGCCATTGATAAATGCACGGGATTTATATGTGTTTGCTATTTTCCCAGTGCGAAATGTGTTGGATACAGCAAAAACAATAACTATTGAAAAAAATGAGGCAACTAATGTACATATAATAAGAGCAAAGGAAAGCAACATTTTTATTTACCCCAAACAATAATAATGATGAAACACAGACCGAAGATATAATGGCACTGCCAATAAACCTATAGCGACATTTACGCGTACAAGCCCAAGACAACGCGGAATCACGAAACTAACTTTGTTATCGCAACAGGAAAATATTACAACGCTTGTTCCCAGATCAAGTTTGTACCGAACACTTCCTGCGCTCCTTTTATATTGAATTACGCTGTGTTTTTGATTATTTCAGTACGTTTTTTCATGCAAATAACTTGGCGCATTTTACAATTATGAAATTCTTCATCTTCCTTAAATAGAATGTAATTGAAGACACGTGATCTGACAAAAATATAGAAATTATGCTACAAAATAATTGTTTTTGGTTTTTCATTTTCGTCAAAAGGGTTTGTAGTTAGACCGTAAAAAATTATCAACATATCGAGCTACCTTTTGATTTTTTGCGACTCTATACAGCACAAATAGGCATTTTCCTAAATTTCGGTTGTTGGCCGGTGCCGATTACGGTGGAGTTCTTGCTGAGTGAAATACTCGATAAAGAGCAGCATTGTTTTTCTTTTGGCATGGGAAATAAATTCACTCGTGGCGTCTACCACGCCACCAAGGGTTAGACCAGAGGAAGCAGGTGGTCGTGGTCTATATTGATTTCAAAAAAGCTTTTGATACCCTGGGCCACGACCAGCTGCTTCAGGCCATGGAGGAGTGCGGGATTGCAGGCCCGCTCCAAGGATGGCTCCGAGCCTACCTTCAGGATCGAACGCTGCGTACGGCCGTGGGAGACGAGTGTGGAGCTCCCGCGCACGTCTCCTGCGGCGTACCCACCGGCTCCGTGATCGGTCCCGTCGGGTACATAGTGCACGTTAACAGTATGTGTAATGTGATTAAAAACTGTAATGTCTATATGTATGCGGATGATACTTGCCTTGTCTATGCCGGAAAGGACCTAATTACCATAGAAAATAAATTACAGGAAGACCTTACCAATATTATAAAGTGGTCGCATGATAATGGGATCATAATTAACATAGCGAAAACCAAGTGTATGTGCAAACGGTCTTCGTACTCGAAAGAAAGCTACAGACCGCCGCGCATTGTGGGCCACAGCTTTGACTGCCTCCACTGTAGCAGTACCGTGCCGGCCACGCCCGACAGCGGGTGCGCCTGCGCCGAGTTGCAGGTGGTGGAGCAGTACAAGTACTTGGGCTTGCTCATAGATTACAAGTTCTCATGGCAGCCGCACGTAAATTACATTTGTAATAAACTAAGATCAGTACTTGTAAAGTTCCAGCACCTGAAGTTTGTACTGGACAGGGCGACTATGTATATGGTATACTATGCACTAGTAGACTCGCTTCTGTCTTATGGACTGGCGAGCTACGGACGTACGTTCAAAACATACTTGGACAAAATAAAAGTTTTACAGATTAGATTTATGAAATTAATTGTCGATAAAAAAACGAAAATTAGATGTAAAAATAATACTTATGAACAACTTTTCGTAGAATGTAAAATGCTGCCGGTCCACGAGAAGGTAGTGTTACTATTGGCTGTGGAGCAGTTTTGTAATGATGAATTTAAAAATGTAGTTAGTTTTCAGAGGCTAGTGAGAAACAGAGATACTGATAGGTTTGTAGTCCCTAGTTTTACAAATTATTATGGTAAAAGATGTAGAAAGTACTTAGTGTCGAAAATATATAATGAATTATAATAAATACCTGAGAGCTCAGTATGCGGACCTTTTATTTAAACCTGAATGCTGCACTTACATTTATAGAAAAAATGCTTATAATATGTGTATTGTATTGTATAATAACCTTCCCAGTCATATTAAAATATTGACAGGAAATGCATTCAAGAAATGTTTGACGGAATGGTTGTATAAATATAGTTTTTATAGCGTGACAGAATATATGAATTTTAAAAACTTGACATAATAATTAATTAATAATTTTCATTAATAATTTTCATTACTGACAATTTTTGTAATCTTTGTATGCCTGTATGGCTGAATTTTGCTGGGATATCGAAAAAAATTATAATATCTGCTGTACCCAAAATTCTTGCAAATAAATATTTTCATTTCATTTCATTTCATTTCATTTACCAACAGACATACGTGAATGTGTAACGAAACAACAATTTAAAAGAAATGTTGGTAATGTCCTTCTATCTAAGGTAAAAAATGCAATAATGTAGTATATAATATAATATCATATATTGATTGATTAGTTTGTGAGTCTTAAAGTGTTAAAGTTCTTAGTATATGTGAAAAATCGAGTCAAATTATTGTTAAAAATGGAGCTGCGTCTGCCAACAAACCGGCATTGTGGTTTGGTAGAAGATTGTATTGGGGTATTGTGTTCTGTGATTGTAATAAATAAATAAAAAAATAAATAATTAGTTAAAAATATGTCTGTCTGTCTCTCAAACTATGTGGTTGACCACGGCCTGATGTACAGTAAGCTCCTTGTCAAGCTAAACTGTTTGACCTTTGGACCGTTTATATGTCCCTCGTAATAGTGGCGGTTTTCGTAGTGTACATGTAAAGCTAGAATGGGAGGTTACTGTACGAGTATAACACTGCGTTTCTAAGGATATCTATACAGTAACTTTTGACCTGTTATTTAGACTACTTATCAAGTTCAACTAAGTTTACTATGGGACCATCGACACTGAAGCTGCAAAAAGATAAGTTGCACCTTACCGCTGTCGAATGCGATTTTTTTTCAGTATACTCCAGGAAACTAATCGGCCCAACAAGTAGCAGATTTCCCGGCAGTGAATGTGGGAAAAACAAGAAAATAACGAGGGAACCATTGACGTCGGGACTTCTTTAAGGCGTACTACATTAGTTGGGCCAACCGAACTTTTCCAATTACGGGCCGAACCCGTCGCCGAGTGCGGCGGAGTGCTGTGAAGACATTCCCTTAAGGCCAAGCCAGTTCACGCTGACGAAACGATTGTTTCGCGCTAGAAGTTCGAGGATTCTAGCGCGAAGTAATGACTACAGAAAATTTATTGAAAAATTACTGTGATTAAAAAGTTGCACTACAGAAAAATGAGTGTAGATTAAGCAAGGGCCAGTGCGAATAGGACTCGCGCACCGAGGGTTGCGTACAAACTTCTATAACTTCCTAACTATATTTGTATTTCCGGTTGTCAAATTTTTTTCTTAATATCCGCTATAAGAACTTGCTTCTTGCTTTGCATGATTATAGGTCAATGGAAAATATCCTATTAATTTTGATTCCCTTCAGAGTGTTGAAATATACGTTTTTTTGCGTCATAAACGGCCATACTTCTTATTATTGGGTGGTAGATTGTGACATCGTGACTTTTTTAACGTCCCGATAGCAGCAATAGAGTGACAGGCGAACAGAATAAAATAATGACAAAAATATTAATTAAAATCGCAACCGGTAAGCAGGAATGCGGCGAGTTGCTGTATCATTGAGGGTGATAGCAGTACAAACCTCATTACAAACATTACTCCGTTTTCTACATCAAATTCTCTAATCTAAATATACTGATCAAATTGACAAGTTATGAAATCCCAACCCTGGTTTAGGCACTGTTTTTAACAATCCAGATATCTGATCACACATTATTATATTAAACATACAGATAACATTCCATTGTGTTCATGTCTACAACGCAAGTCTGACGATACAAACCGTACCCACGAAGGCTGTTAAACGTGAAATAGAATCACGGTCAATTCAATTTTAGACAAGCTTGGAGTTTAAGCCAAAATATTACCAAAATATTAATACTCGGAACGAAATTCCGAAGCATTTAGAATTTAATCAAGGAAATAATCCCCTCAACATTCAACCATTTTTCCTCGATAGGTAAATATAGAGCGGTATTTTCTTGGAATAACTTTATTGCTCTGAAATAAATCAAGATTATTTCAACAGTTTTAATATTGCTTTCTTTTAACTTTGTTAAACCAGCAAAGTGTCATTAGCTCCATTTACTGTTAACAGTATCAATATCCAACTGCTCACTATTAACACTGAAAAAGTTAACTTTAATGGAACAGAATAATCTATGTGGATATTGAATCGGATATTACCGCCCCAGAGTAGTGGTTGAGACCACTGGGTGTTGATGGAGAGGTCCGGTGGTCGAGTGCCCATGGGGGTAGAAGTATTCTGTTCGGTTTGGTTGGGGGTAGGGAGCCCGCCCCTACTTTTTTATTTAATTTTGTCACTCTCTCACTCCTCCGAAGGGGCTTGATCGATTTTATGAAATTCTTTGTGTATATTTCATATCTCTGACCTATTAGTCATACAAGCTATTTTTTATACTCCTAGGTGGTAAAGGTGGGCCCCTCTCCAGAGTTTTTGTTTAGATAGTTATTTTATGATTTAGCATCAAAAATACCAATAACCCATAATTTTCACCCTTCTACAACCGACCCCCATATTTAATAGCGATATTATTATTTTACTTTTATATGGCAAAACAACATTTGTCAACATGAGTTTTGTGGGGGTCGGTGGTGGTCGGTCTGTGGTTCGTGTGGGGGTTGCAATTTTACTGCGAATTTCTCAGGAGCCACATGTATTATAGATGACTGTTACCACTTACCATCAGGTGGGCAGTTTGTTGTTTGCCAACTTAGTCGCAATAAAAAAAGCCTATGTATCGAAATTATAAAAATGTTTTTTATGCGAATTTTAGGAGTCGTCGGGACAAAAACATATGTTTTTCTCGTAGTCTCCGTATAGTACTTTCTGTTGTGCAGTTTTATACAAAATGCAAAGTCCACAAATAAAGAAGCCTTTGTGTAGTTACGGCAGTCAATGGTGCTTATAATCCCATTTTAACGACTATACATTATATGTAACGACCTCAGCGTGTTCTTGTTTGGCTTATCAGAGTGTCACACTCCCGCCGCTGAATCGGAAGGTCGCATATGAATTGTTATTATTACTCTTGCAACATGACTTACCCAATTACCCATTTATGTTTTCAATTTGGAGACACCAAAGACTTGTGATATGTAAGTTTGTGTAGTACGAGTATTTGAAAATGTGTTATTTATATAAAATCAATACAGTCCAAAGTCAGCGTTAACATTTCATGTTCAAACAAATTATAAATATTGATATATTTAAGTCAAGTATTTTTATTTAATTCAAACTCAAACTCAACTCAAAAATCTTTATTCAATATAGACCTTTACAGGCACTTATTGACGTCAAAAAAAAACATTAAAATCTTCAACCAAGAATCTAATTAACTTAATTATTTAATCCTCATATGTACACACACCCCAACCATTATTAAGATGTGTGCAAATACAAGTCAAATGAAAAAAAAAATTGACACTACACCTGTTCGGAAATTGGGAGAGCGAGTCTTCTCGAGAAGAATAGGCAAGAAACTCGGAAGGTCTTGTATTTTTTTGTCTCCTCTTTTAAAATGCCAACATTACAATATTATATTTCACAAACATTTTTTTTAATAATATAGAAATGCCTGTCGGTGTGAGTGGAACAGTTACTCGAATGAAATTTATCCCATTATCACAAAGTGTTAACACCCTTTGAACGTCAATTATTACATTAATTATCAAATTGTTTTTATAGTTATTATATTTATTCCTCATCATCACAGCTCGTATACAACCCCACTAAGGAGCCTTCACTAATTAAGGGTGTTTAAGCCTTAGTCAACCACGCTGGCTCAGTGCGGATTGGTTGACTTCCTTTGAATTTCTTCGCAGATGTATGCAGGTTGCCTCACGATGTTTTCTTTTACTGTAGGAGCGTCGCTTAAATGTGCATATGAAATTCGAACAACAAAAAGCACATTGGTACATGGCAGGATCGAACCCCGAACCTCCCGATTAGAAGGCCAGTGCCGAGTCCATAGCGCCATCGACGGTCTTTTATACACAAAAGCAAAAAGAAATCATTCATTCACTGGGTATCGTGAAATCTTGGAAACTATAAAGATTAAATTTAACACAGAGGTAAATTATGAAGAGGAGACGTCAGCTAAAGGATTTAGGCCCACCCCAAAATTGGTAAAATATCCATTTTAGTTAAATATACATTCTTTTCGGATGGCGAATATTAACAGGTAATAAAGTATTTCGTAATTTTTGTAATTGTATAACTAAGTCATACATAAGGAAGAAAAAAAACTTAGAAAAATAAAAAGAGGTACTATTTGGAATTGACACAATTAATAGCAGTAAAATTTGTGATTGAAATAGGCATGAATGTGTGTAAATGAAAAGTTAGTAGTGCGCACATCATATACTAATACTTATATAAGACTATTGTATTATGTTAATCACCAAAAATAATTTATTAGTAGCTACTCGTTATTAGCTTTTTACTCGTTCTTACTTTTAAAGGCTTTTACCCAAAAGCCCAATGCTGTTGCTTGATTATGACCTATGCTACGAGTATGCACCTATCATTTCGTAAAATTCATTCAAATGTCTAACTTCAATAAATTTTGCACGCAATGTATTCACGTTAAAATGAATGCTACCCCAGTTTCTTTTTGATAAAGTATACAGCCATGTCACAGGATTGTCCCCACGACCCGGAAAATGTGTTCGGGCCATAACGGGGCATAAATATTGTTTGGGTGCGACCGTAAATCAAGCTTTCCGGACTACGCGGCTCTAACAAGAGATACTATCACAAAACGTTTCGGTGTATGGAAAATGAGATAAGTTAGTATATTACTATAATGCATATAATGCATACACAGCGTTCGCGGCCAAACAGCTTGATCAGTTATTTGATTAGCCTTTGAAGGGGCTTAGTAGGGCAACGACCTTCGATTGATCGTCTCGCACTAATTATTTGCGTGCGAGCGAGAGCGAGAGAGGAAAATTTGAGAGAAAATTTACGCATGTTATACGAAATATTCCAATAAAAAGCAAGTATGAAAAAACAGATAAATTGATTCATTTTCATTTCATTGGTTTACATTTATTAATTTGCGAAGCGGGCGGTTTGTTCTTGATTGATTTGATTTTTTTGTGACTTGGTCACTAGGTTTCTTAAGAGTTTTATTTATTTCTAATTATTTTGTATAAAAACTAAAATTAAATAAATACTAGATTACGTATAAGTAGACTTGTGAACCATTAGCGTAGCTTCCTTGACTTTCAAAAGAGATTGTAAAATCCAAGTTGAATAAAATATTTTGATTTTGATTATATAAAAGGCGGAGAAGACAAGACAATAACTGATAAAACGGCCAATATTATAGTTAATAGTAGTAATTTGAATTGATCGTAGGTATCTAACTTTTTATCTAACTTACAAACATTATTTTTCAAGCAAACTAAATGAAAAATAAGGTGTTTCTCTGTCCTGAAAGGTAAGAACGGTTAAGTTGCAGTATCTCCTAGTGATACTGATGATGTTTACATTATGAACCAACAAAAACAATCGCAATTCACACAAAAAGGCTATATTCACCGATACAGGGCTTGTGACCTGTAGGTGATAGCCAAGTGATATTTTGTCTATTTCGTATCATCTTCTCCACATTGTATATAGAAACAAAGGTACAAATTTGCGTAATGTAATTATAAATTGAGTAAAAGGAGGTATATTCTTAAATTTTTAAAGTAAAAGGGTTCACTTATTTCTTCAAAGCGGTTCACCTCATTACACTCTCATTTTTGGGACTAAATCCTTTTTTAAGTGGAATAATGTGAATGTTATTAAGTTCAGCGTTATTTCTTAGCAGTATATGGCCATGATAAATCTAGTAACTTTGAGCAATACTTATACATATATAGACAATTCGTACAGCTGTCGCCATCAAAGCCCGATACGATTTACGCATCCTTACCTGTAAGACGACACGGTTAGCGCAGAGGTCGAGTGATCGCCTACTGCGCAACGGGTCGCGGGTTCGATTCCCGCTCGGGACAGATATTTTGTATGGCCTACAGAAATTTGTTCCGGTCTGGGCGTATGTGCATGTGATATTCTATGTTTGTAACTGCACCCACGACACAGGAGAAAATCCTAGAGTGGGGCGACATTTTTTTTTAAAAAACAAAACAAAACAAAACAAGACTTCCTGTAGTTATCTTTTTGCTCTACAAATCACACAGCGGTTACCATACTCCGTAACCACAGTTACACAGTATGGTAACCGCTCTCCTAAATATATCTGCTACGCTGCTAGCTAGCTCCCCTAAACTTCCGGTGATTTGCATTGTTTCCATATTGTGTGTTTAGGATTCTCAGTCTTTGTGCAAACTTTGGTTCACATAAGTGCAAACTAAGGGATTCTGGGTGAAAGTGTTATTTGGTACAGCATACACAAAATGCGATTTGCCTACAATTTTCGTTTATGTGAATTTTAAGTTACACTGATTTGCCTACAATTATCGTTTATGTGAATTTTAGGTTAGAGTTTATAATATACACGGTTATTTTTTTATCACCCTGGAAAATTTTAGGGACGCTTCAGGACACATCAATTATTATAAAAAAAATTAAAAAATAAATAATTGAAATATAATAAAGATTCAAGTGAAACTTGCGAAATTAGTGTTTTAATAACAAGATACCATGGAGTTCCATCAAGAAATTACAACACAAAGCTTTAACTAAAAAATAAAATTCAAAAAAAATAAAAAATCTCAAAAAATGCTGCTCTCAACAGATCAACTAGTGCAGCATTTTTTGTATTTTTTTGAAAATTTATATAAAATTAAGTGAGTTATTTTTTTATTCATATTTAAATCATTCTAATACCATGTCGTGAAGCGTCCCTTAAATTTTCCAGGGTGATAAAAAAATAACCGTGTATATCGAAAATAAGCTTTATGTAATTTTGAACGACAGATTGTAACCTTCTAATATTATAAATGTGAATGTCACTCAGCCTGTCTGTCTGCCTGTTTGTAGCGCTTTGACGCCTTAGCTGATCCAATTATAACGATAGACATAGTTTAAGTCCCGAGCAAGGACAGTCTACATAGGATATAGATTTTATGCCGAATCGTATTAAGACGGAGAACACGTGATTTTATCCAAACTGTATTCCACAAATGTCTAATTAAACTAATGGCTAATAAACAAACGGATCGCTTGACCATATTTTTTCTAAAAAACTACCTTTTAAAAACTGGTGCATGGGTTTTTGTAACAACCGAGCCGCAAACCAGTGCTATAATGACAGTTGAAATCGTCAATGTTTAGGAAACCAGTAAATGCTACTAATGTAGCTGAGTGATTTTGAGCTAGCTCGAGATTTCTCGTCAGGGGGAGTTTTGATGAAATAAGATGACACTTCCATTGCGATAGAGCCGGAAGTAAGGGTTCAGAGCCCCTCGAAGGATCAACGCTTACTGTCGCCATAACTTCGTTGGCGAATTATGATGCGTTGTGACACTGTTCGGATATTCATTCGTTGTCGAGTCGAACTTATTTGTATTTAGACAAACGACGGAAAAATGTACAAGTACTTTTAACGTAGAACACGTTCGCCTTCGCTGCGCTCCGAGCTCCGAGCGCAGCGAAGGCGACAACATCCTGATGATGCCACGTGGAGTGGCGAAACGCGTCGAAGCTAAGTATTTGCATGTTGGTGTGGTACTAATTATTGATATTCCTTTGTCGCATGCGATTGAGGGAGGGCGGGCGGTGCACCATTGGCCTGCGTAGTTAGTACCAACTACCGACATTTTTATCGGAAGTTTTGCTATATACCTACTCCTTAACAATTAATATAATAAAAATTATTGTAAGAATCGTTTTGTGAAGGAGAAACAATAAATTATTATTATTAGTGTTTTATTTTTTTGTAGTAACATCGATAATGTGTCATTCAATAAGACTTAAAAGAGAATGTTGAAGGTTTTTTGAGATTCTTAACCTCAATAAGAACTAAATTAATTGATAAAAAAAAATATAGAAACAGACAGAGGAATCAACTAAATCAAATCTATAGAGGAATTTTCTTGAAAGTTTTAGATTTGAACATGTTCTCGTTATAAATTTAATTTATTTATAATATATATATTCTCAAATGTCTATGATATTATTTAATAAAAATGTGAATATAACATTTAAGTCAATAATTAACTTGTTACTGGCATTCCGTAAAATTGGCATTATGTAATCTGATACAATTATGATCGATCCAACGAAGACTAAACGACGTCAACTCATATAACTCACACGTGAAAAGATAAATCGGGATATTGTCTTTCAATGAGACATCTTAGATATACGAACCGGAACAACAGCCCACTGAAACTTACTGCGGCAGGTAGCCGCAAATGGAAGAATAATATGAACCATGATACCTGAGCCCACTTGACTTGAGGGGATGTGTTCCCACCTTATGCGTCGGATGAGACCATGATTCGATTTACGCGACACGTCTTAGAAAATATGTCACGCACGCAATTCGCATAGAGACCGAAATTCGGATAGGAGTTTCTTCCGGGAATGCGATACGAATTCCATGCTTTGGCATAAGACGGATGACGTTACATCAATAAATATGTTCTTTGTTCTTGTAGAACGTACGTTAAAGTTGGTGTTGTTGTTGCTGTTAAATTTTTTGTTTCTTGGATAAGATTATTATCAAGGATGGAAAGTTTAGAATTAATACGCCGAAGGTTATTGAAGGATCTGAGGACATACATACTCGTATATTTGGTCACGAAAAGACAATAACTAATAGCTAAGTCATAACGAGGATTGATTTAAAAAGGCGACGTGTAGTATTCTACAATTGTTTAAGGCTTCCTTAACAAAAAGTATCATCTTGTACCAATACCCCTTACAGACATTGTGAACATTGTGACTGAAGTGATTTTTCCCCGCGGTCCATAGTCACCGATATAGCAAAAAATAGTTCAAAAATTTAATTCTAAGCCTATTTTACCAAAACTTGTAATAAATCATTGAAAACCCCCCAGGATAGACACCGTGTCCCCGTCGTTATGATACCAAACGTGAATTTTCGAATTTAGAGTAATTTAGACTTGAAATTTGTGGATAGATTGCCAAAAAGGTTGTCGCAGGTCCCAAAGAATCACTCTGTTGGCAGCTAACGGACGAGTGTAATAGATTATTCTTGTAAATTAAAGTGGGTGCACTGCAATATGTCCTATATATAACGGGTGTAACAGAATACCGCAATAATATTTAAGGCTGTTGATTAACAAAAAAAATGTTTTATGACTATTCTTTGTATTTTTATTATATGCCTACTTTCGATTCAATACGCTGAACTGTTAAGAGTATTAAATCGAAAGTAGGCATATAATAAAAATAGTCATAAAACATTTTTTTTGTTAATCAACAACCTTAAATATTATTGCGGTATTCCGTTACACCCGGTATATAGTATATGTATAGTGCTCCATGTAAGGTAGGTTAAAGACTCTTTACTTTAGTAATTCCTTTGTCAGTTTTAACATCAAGATTTGCCTCCGTCAATTCATATTAAACTAATGATTTACAATGCCGTGCAGCGTTCAGCAAAACGCAAATGTATGTAAATAAAAGCGGAACAGAAATACCGTAAAAATCCTTATCCGCGAGTTTAATGAGTATTCACAAAGAATTTAAATAGGGATGGTAATTAAACGAGTTAATCGCGATGGAGTGCTCCAGTTAACTCTATGAAAGAAAACTTAGCGACCAGCTTGACTGCTTTAAAAAATGAATTTCAATATCTTTAAAATGTAAAAGGGATGAAAAGAGGTTATAATGTTTATCTTTACAGAATAATTCGCAGCTTTTTTATTTAAACTGCATGTAAGGAAACTAAAATGAGTCACAATCAAAGGTAAAAGAAGCCGATTTTTCCATGGTGAAAGTAATCAATGTTCGCATTCAACTAATATTAGATTAGGCGCTTATATTAGAGTTATAAGGGAAGTATTTAAAAGCTAATAAAAAAATTAATAACAGAGTTACAGCGTGCTTCATATACTGTGATGTCCCCGGATCGATCACACTTTTATAATTTTAGGCTCTTTAATGGCGATACATAAGACGTATAAGAACTCGATTAAGAGATATATTGAAGATACAGTAGCTCTGTAATAGCGATAACAAACTCTACGAGAGAGGAGATGGTGGGATCGAATCGAAAATTAACGCCTTAAGGGATAGTACAGGTCTTCAATGGAGCGAGCAATTAAAACTGCGTTAGGGGTGTTATGAGTAATTTGACAGTTAATTAGTTCTAATGTCATTCTTCGTCGAGAGCGTCGGTGGCGCAGTGGACTCGGCACTTGCCTTCCAATCGGGGGGTCGGGGTTCGAGACCCGCCATGTACCAATGTGTTTTTCGTTTCGAATTTCATATGTACATTTGTCTGACGCTCCTACGGTGAAGGAAAACATCGTGAGGCAACCTGCATACATCTGCGAAGAAATTCAATGATGTATGTGAAGTCGACCAATCCGCACTGGGCCAGCGTGGTTGACTAAGGCCTAATCACCCTAATATAGGGTAGGCTCGAGCCCCTCGGTGGGGACGTATATGGGCTGTGATGATGAATGTCATTCTTAGCTGTCATAAGCACTTTTGCTTAAAAAAAGGTAAAACTTTTAGTAAGATGAACGATAAATTAATATTATGCTGACCGTTATTTGTTGTTTTATTTCGTATACAAGCAAAACTCACCGAACTGATAAAGAGTATATAATTAACGAAACACCAATCCGTACTGGTTTACCTTCCCGATGAGTTTCTTTGATAAACTTTGACGTCGAATTTCGTTCATCTAAAATTCATCAATATACGCTTAATTTGCTTTAATTGCCTTTGATATGCGGCTCTTTGGTAAGTACTTTCGGGTGTGAAATTGGCATATTCCTACGTTAAAACAAGGCCAGTTAACGAAATGACTATTTCACGAACATTGCTTTTCACCTGTTATTGAACTAGAACGTTTTCATTCTAGCACAATAACTGGTAGGTATAGCAATAAAGACCCATCCTTTTTGTAAAAAGTCATATTAAGTTTCATTGAAAATAGTCAATATCGGAGTTTATGTTATGATGATATTTATCATTTTATTTTTAATATTGTTTGCGGTTATTGTGTTTTAAGTTTCATTTTCAGTCTACAGTAATTTTTGTGTAGTAGACCTCCGCATCATATATTTACACTGGAAGCTTAAGGCGAGGTTTCCCAGAAAATCTAATCGTGCACGGCAACTGCTTTATAAATATAGTTGATAATTGCATAGATCCTAATGTCACTTAATCGCTGTGACTGAACGAAGACGTTACTTTTAACACGTTTTAATCGATTTTTGGAAAACTGGAGTACAATTAAAAATGTATTTTTGCAAATTGCACTATTTTTGCAAAATGGAAAAATACATTTTTTACACAATAAAAATCCACATCTATTGGTAAATTTTATTGTATTTTCGTATTCACGGCTGTTTTAAAATATTGATCTTTGGATTTTTTCTATCGAGTGAAATATTATTATTCATGTTTCTGTCTTTAAGAATGTTTAGATAATATGTTCAACAATATCCTTTATGAATTTAAGAACTGTATGTTTTATATTTGTGGCGGTACAGTAAATCGAAATTGCTTTAAATCGTCAGTTTGTAAATTTGCATACAATTTTTTTTCTAAGTCAATAAATATGACACAGACAAAAATTAGGCTAGTATAGCCTAGTGTTAATACTTGTTATTTTCATATATAAAATAGTACACACGTGAGTAACAATATAATAAGTTATTAGGCTGTGTCTTGATTACAGCATCATTATAAAACAATAACGCTTTATATGAACGTTGCTCTGGATACAAACGGAGTATTGATCGATAGGAAGCCATCAGCAGGCCGCACTTACGAAAAAACTAAACTACGAGTAAGTACTAAAGTAATAATATGTACGCCATTACTGCTGCAACATGCTCAGGAGTAGTACTCGCAATGGTAATAAATCTGGTAATGGTTCGTAGCATCGTAGCGAGACAGACTAAAACCCGTAGCCTCGTGGCTGCTACGATTGCTACGGTCTACGATGAGCTACGATTTATGAGGACGTTATTCCGGGAAATCGTTTATTTTTGTAGCCAATTAATATTTTACAGCGTTTTTATGGTTTGCTGTATTAATAAAATTTGTAGTTATACGGATATTGTCTGTGCGTTTTGATCTATAATTTTATGAAAATGTGCATGAAATATGAGTATTACTGATAAATGTCAGTATTTGAACGACTTTGATAATTCCTTTATTCTGCTAAAACAATGTCTTAAATATGTCTCCATCGCGCCACTCTTGTTTGGGACCTAGTACTTAGTACTCACCGGGTACTTGCTCCAGTAACCCATCAGGATCAGACGCCTCGTCTGCTGCAGCAAGCGCCGCCAGTGACATCAACACCAAGCAGATGCCGCGCATCATTCCTGTAAAGAATAATGTAAAGTTTTCACAATCACTGCGAAGTTTGGAACCAAAGTAAGATATTATGTATGGTCGGTTTAGTCATACAAGGATGTTAATATGCAGTTTAAATAAATTGTTTATTTTATTTTAACGTAATTTTATTCATCGTAAAAGTTAAAGTGGTTCAAAGGTTTAAATGAAACATTACTTTCCGGATTATGTCGCGTTTATTTTATTTTAAACACCTTTTTAAGCATTTGTGATGTCGTGACCATGCTGCTGATGCGTTGGTTACGTCGGGCTTAATAGTTAAGTTGTTTAAGTCAAATAAATGTAAATTTGAAAAGTGCTGCTTCATTCTAATGCGTGGTACTCGTGCAAATAAAAGACAGTATTATGGTTCCCACGTTCTCGGTCAAATATAAATAAATAATAACAGGACTCAATGCACGAGTTTCATTCTGTAAAGTTGTTTCATTTAGTATCAAGTACTCATGCATATAAAACATTGTTATGTACTTTTGTAACATACAGTCATGTAAACAAAGCCCCCACGCCACATCTATCTATCTATCTATATTCTACTGTGTGACATTATTAATTAATTTATTATAATATCGCACGATTATGGCGATGACAGTTTAAAAAAATGATTCATTAGTGTGCGCAAAAACAATTAATAAGCTACCCGAGTCCTTTATAAAAGGATTAAATATAATACTACATTACGATATAAGTGCGGTATGTTGGTTATAACTGACGAGGCGGAATTTCAGCCAGAGCCGAAGACGAGGGCGTAATAAACCCGAGTGTGTATAACCAATATACGCACGTATATAGCACGACGTTTTTCAACACACCTGTGAGGAAAAATATCTAATAAATTAATTTTTTTCATAAAATAACGCAAATCATTGCTAATTTGTAGACAAACTAAATAATGGTATGAAAATAATGATTTGAAAAATCAATGTAGTTCGTTGATGTCTTTTGTAATTAATTAATTAAATACCTATTTATGACATTTAAATAATTGGTAATAATGTAAAGTAACATGTAGGTTATCCAATTTAATTCGTTCATTTTTTTATTTAATTTTGATAAAATTTAATCATGTTGTACGTTTAATTTGACTTGATCTATCTCAGTATTGATTTAATTCCAATAATTTTATTAATTAATCTAATGTTAATACACTTTTATTGTTTGCTATGACCTACCAGGGTGCATCTTTGATACTGACAAAATATGTTTTTAACATCTTGTAAGCCACATGACTGCAATTCAATGTTTTGACTTTGAATAAGCATTATATGCTACGTTTCGTGAGATGATTAAGATGTCTGGAATTAAAAAGTAAATTGCGGAGAAATGAACTGTCGGAAATGACATAGAATATTCAAGCAGATGTTCGTGGATCTTCAAATCAAGGCGTACGCATTCAACATGTAGGCGAGTAGGTGTGCCGGCAACAGAGTAACATTCATTTTGCATTAAACACGATTCCAGCTACGAGCTTCCCCCAGAGCGTGCCCGACTCTATGTTACTCTTTAACGGTACCCTAGTTTCGAACACGATCTACCTTCATTTTGTGTCACCTTGAGCGAGTACGTAGGAAAACCATCTTTTGTGGAATTTTGAACTTTTCATGAAATTACGGAGACTGAAATTACTGAATACCTATATGTTCAATTAAGTAATATGCCTGTATATCTGAATATTAATAACGAATATTATGACAAAATTGGCATTTCGCATTATGCAATCTTTAATATGAACTTGTTTTTTTTATGCAAGTCGAATAACGCGACCACGGTTTGGAATTACAAGCCAGTGACACCAAATATATTACTTCTATTTGTTTACATCTGTCTACTTCGTGAAAAATATATCTTCTCTTTCTCGTATATAAAATTCTTGTGTTTATAACCAAACTCCTCCGAAATGGATTGACCGATTTTTGTGAAATTTTTGTGTGTATTCGGTAGGTCTGAGAATAGGTCGTAAACTATTTTTATAGCCCTAAGTGATAAGGGTGTTTTTTCAAAATTTTTATGGCGAAACGTAGTTTTAGGGCACAGCTAGTAATTCTATTAAATAAATAATATCTATTTAAAAGTTATGCAAATAATTACTTACAAAAGAGGTGATCACTGTATCAATAAAGAATTTATTCACATTTTCTCTATTATGGATAAAGAAGCTTGTATTGAAAGTATTTTCGTTTCTAAACTCTTGCGAAAGCGAACCTCCGTTGAGTAATTATGTACGAGTATAGTCTTAATTATACCACGACGTTGCATCCTCGAGATTTATATATTAATCAGGTAGTCCACTTTCCAATGTACCGGGCACCAAGCACAATTTTAGAGCGAAGACATAAAAATAAAAAGATAGGTAGGTAGTTTTAGTATTATTCACCCGCTTGCGCGATGTTACGTCGTTTGACTCATTCGCTTTCTTTGTGCGGGCATCACAGCATCGGAATATTAAAGATCAAAGTTTTATTATTTTATATGTGGGCTACTCATATAACATAAATTTTATTATTCCCCATATATATTTATGTACACGTAAATATTTTATACAACACAACACCAATATGTTAATTATAATATAATCATATCTAAGAACCTTATTTAATAATCCATATAAGTATATCAACCAAATAACGTCATACATATAATATTATTTACTTATTAATATATATATATATATATATACATACATAAATAAATAATATCTAAATAAATAATATTAGCTATATACAGACAGACAAACAGCCTGCGCATGCAATATTAGTATTAATATAGGTGTGGCGCGAGCGCGGAGACTGGTTCGGCCGGTCAGCTGTACCGCGCCGTCCCTCACCCCCGCCTCCGCGACACTCCTAGAACTCACTCGCAACGCGGACGCGCGCCAGTCACAATCTGCTTGTTTGACGTGCAACCCGTATCGCTTGATTTCTCACGCTAATTACGCGCGACTGTAAATCGTAGCCCTAGATATAGTTCTATCACCTCTAACTATTCTTCTCGTCTGTCTTTCTGCTCTGTATCGCTGTGTATGAACTTCTTGTGCTTATTTCTCCTTCTATCTATCGTGTAGTAACTGTGTTGTGCAATTAAACGTTTTGCATACAAAACATACGGCGTACGTTATTTATCGCTGTCAACAACACACACCGCACTACAACTGGTGACCCCGCTTTGAACAGTCGAGTATGAGCGACCAAGAATATTCGAACGCAAGCAACTTCGACGAACAAAAGGAAATGGAAGGCGCATCTACCGCACAATCCGCAAGTACATTTTTGCCAGAAACATTTAGAGTTGGTGTAAGAATACCACCATTTTGGCCGGAAAAACCGACAATATGGTTTTCTCAAATCGAAGGCCAGTTCGCAATGGCAAGAATTACCGATGATAGCACAAAATATTACTACGTCCTGTCGCATCTCGATCGTCAATACGCCGTGGAAGTAGAAGATATTATCACTTCACCACCGAGTACCGGCAAGTACGAGAAACTAAAAACTGAACTAATAAAACGACTTTCTACATCAAGCGAAAGAAAAGTGAAACAACTTTTGCAATCGGAAGAGCTCGGTGATCGAAAACCATCGCAATTTTTGAGGCACTTACAACACTTAGCCGGACCGAGTATACCAGAGAATTTTCTGCGCACAATTTGGACTAGCCGCCTACCCACTACTCTTCAAACAGTCGTCGCTTCACAGATGAGCTTATCACTTAATGAATTGGCTGACTTAGCTGACAGAGTACATGACATTGCACCAGCATCACCACAAATAGCAGTAGCTAGCGCTCCAAACACACAATCGGCGTTGGAGACAATGGCGCGAAGCATTGCGGAGCTTACAAAACAAGTCAGCACTCTAACCACAGAAGTATATGACCGTTCCCGCCCCCGCCATAGAAGAAACCTTCATGAAAGACATCGGACACCCTCTAAGCGCTCACAATCCAACTATAGAAAGTTTCCTCAGTGTTGGTATCATTTCAAATTCGGGAAACAGGCAAAGAAATGCATACAACCCTGTGACTTCAAATCGGGAAACGCTCAAGGCAATCTGTAATGGCGACTGCTGACTGCCCTTCGTCGTCCACCGGTCGCCTCTTCGTGACGGACCGCAAGTCGAGGGTACAATTTTTAGTGGACACTGGAAGTGATTTATGCGTGTACCCCCGATCGGCACTACATGATCGTCGTGAGAAGACAAATTACCAACTCAGCGCGGCTAACGGTTCGACTATAAATACGTATGGTTATTTACAATTAAATATTAATTTAGGGTTACGTAGAGATTTTATATGGAAATTTGTAATAGCAGATGTAACAAAACCAATTATCGGCGTAGATTTTTTGTCTTATTATAATTTGCTTGTAGATATTCGCAATAAGCGCATTATTGATGGTACAACAAAATTAACAACCGTAGCGTGTATAGTTAATAATAACAACTCTGTTCCAAGTATAAAGGTTGTGACTGGTTTTTCGAAATATCATAACTTGCTTTCTGAATTTCCGGTAATAACCAAACCGTCAGGCGCTCCACAATTTCCACATACACCTAAACACAACACTGTACACCATATTCGTACCACCCCAGGCCCACCTGTGTCATGCTCACCCCGAAGGCTCGCTCCAGATAAGTTGAAGATTGCCAAAGCAGAGTTCGAAGCAATGTTGGTAAACGGTACTGCACGTCCATCCGAGTCACCTTGGTCGTCCCCGCTACACCTAGCCCCTAAAAAGGATAAAGGTTGGCGGCCTTGTGGAGACTACAGAATGTTGAACGCCAGAACCATACCAGATAAATACCCCATAAGGCATATCCATGACTTTTCTCATAACCTGTCTGGTTGTACTGTATTTTCTACTATTGATTTGGTAAAAGCGTATAATCAAGTACCGGTCCACGAGACGGATATAGCGAAAACTGCGATCACTACACCCTTCGGCTTATTCGAATTTCCGTGCATGACATTTGGCTTACGTAATGCGGCTCAAACTTTTCAGAGGTTTGTTGATGAAATGACCCGTGGCCTAGATTTTTGTTACCCATATTTAGATGACTATTTAGTTTTTTCAAGGTCACATACCTTGCACGAAGATCATCTCCGTCAACTCTTCTCCAGAATGAGAGACTACGGCGTAGTGATCAACACATCTAAATGTGTCTTTGGTGCATCAGAGGTAACATTTCTAGGCTATCATATTTCTCAACAAGGAACGAAGCCTCTGGAAAGTAAAGTTCAGGCTATTAAGTATTTTCCACAGCCTAAAACGGCTAAACAACTAAGGCGTTTTTTAGGAATGATAAATTTCTATAGAAGATTCATACCACAAGCCGCAATAATTCAATCCCCTTTAAATGCCTTATTAACTGGATCTATCAAAGCCTCACAGCCTATTGTCATGGACGAGGGTGCGATAAAAGCTTTTGAGGAGTGTAAAGAAAGTCTTTGTAAGGCAGCATTATTAGCTCATCCTGACTCTAAGGCCAAACTAGGTGTTTTCACCGATGCCTCTGAAGAAGCAATAGGAGGAGTCTTACAACAACAGAAAGACGGTCATTGGCAACCTCTCGCATTTTTTTCACGCAAGTTGAGCCCTGCACAAAAAAAATATTCAACCTATGACCGAGAACTCCTTGCTATCTATGAGAATATTAAGTACTTTCGCCATTGGTTAGAAGCTACACATTTCACAATCTATACCGATCACAAACCTCTCTGTTACGCTTTTCATGAACGAAAAAGTAACTGTAGCCCCCGCCAGTATAGACATTTAGATTTTATTTCCCAATTTTCAACAGACGTACGACATATCTCAGGGAAAGATAACGTAATTGCTGATACACTTTCTCGTGTAGACGAGCTCAGTGAACCAGTGGATTTAGAGTTATTGGCTAAATCACAGAACACTGACCCAGAATTAGCCCATTATCTCAAAGAGCAATCCTCTCTGCGTATTAAAAAAATGTTAATACCTGGAAGTCGTACTGAATTGTACTGTGATATCAGTACATCGACTCCCAGACCTTTTGTACCGCAGCCCTTGCGCAAACAAATTTTCGAGAATTTACACTCTCTTTGTCACCCCGGCGCTAATGCTAGTGCAAAACTCGTAGCACAAAGATATGTTTGGCCACAGATGAGGAAGGATTGCCGAGAGTGGTCTATGTCATGTTTAGCCTGCCAGCGCACCAAGGTAAATCGACATGTAAAGTCCCCTTTAGGTACTCTTGATTTACCTACAGCGCGATTTAAATATGTACATTTAGACCTTATTGGGCCGTTACCTCCTTCCCGTGATTACCGTTACTGTTTGACAGTCGTCGATCGCTTCACGCGATGGGCTGAAGCTGTCCCAATAACTGATATCACCGCCGAATCTGTGGTCAAAGCGTTTCTTCTAGGATGGGTGGCTCGTTTTGGCTGTCCCACGGACGTCGTTACAGACCGTGGAAGACAATTCGAGAGTGCAACATTCCAGCAACTGTCAAAAACGTTAGGCTTCAGACACCGTAAAACAACAGCATATCACCCACAATGTAATGGGTTAGTAGAGCGATTTCATCGCCAGCTAAAGGGTGCTATTATGTGCCATGCTGATAGCAGTTGGTCTGAAGCATTACCTTTAGTATTGCTTGGTATCCGAAGTTCTTTCAAAGAAGATCTTCAGTCATCATCAGCCGAACTTGTGTATGGCGAACCTTTGAGACTGCCGGGTGAATTTTTCGGACACCACGTTGACAAATGCTCGACTGATCTGACTGACTTTTCAGCACGTATCAGAACATTTGCCAACAACTTACAACCAGTACCCACTTCGAACCACTCGGCTAAAAAAATTTTTATTTATAAAGACCTCTCTTCGTGTTCACATGTCTTTCTTCGCGAAGATGCCCTAAGAGGATCTTTACAACCAGCATATACCGGCCCACATGAAGTGGTTGACAGAGGGTCAAAAATATTTAAAATTAGAATTAAAGGCAAAGTGATCACAGTATCGGTAGACAGATTGAAACCAGCCTACATACTGTCTGATCCCGATGACAGAAGTAGTGAGTCACATGTTAAAACATCTACTACTCCTGTTCCTGCCACTAAAACCACTCGATTTGGCCGTCATGTCAAATTCCCAGATTTTTATCGTCCTTAAACAAGGACTCTGGAAGGGGGGTGATGTGGGCTACTCATATAACATAAATTTTATTATTCCCCATATATATTTATGTACACGTAAATATTTTATACAACACAACACCAATATGTTAATTATAATATAATCATATCTAAGAACCTTATTTAATAATCCATATAAGTATATCAACCAAATAACGTCATACATATAATATTATTTACTTATTAATATATATATATATATATATACATACATAAATAAATAATATCTAAATAAATAATATTAGCTATATACAGACAGACAAACAGCCTGCGCATGCAATATTAGTATTAATATAGGTGTGGCGCGAGCGCGGAGACTGGTTCGGCCGGTCAGCTGTACCGCGCCGTCCCTCACCCCCGCCTCCGCGACACTCCTAGAACTCACTCGCAACGCGGACGCGCGCCAGTCACAATCTGCTTGTTTGACGTGCAACCCGTATCGCTTGATTTCTCACGCTAATTACGCGCGACTGTAAATCGTAGCCCTAGATATAGTTCTATCACCTCTAACTATTCTTCTCGTCTGTCTTTCTGCTCTGTATCGCTGTGTATGAACTTCTTGTGCTTATTTCTCCTTCTATCTATCGTGTAGTAACTGTGTTGTGCAATTAAACGTTTTGCATACAAAACATACGGCGTACGTTATTTATCGCTGTCAACAACACACACCGCACTACATATAACTTTATTTTTAGTGTGTTGTGTATTTGTTATAGATATCAATATGTGTAAATGAAAAAGTAAGTATTCTAAGCAATATATTAAGGAAAAGATTCGTAAACTAGAGAAACGTTTGCGTCACCGCCGCCGCCGCTGCGAGCATTTTGATGGTGGTGGAAGTACCTATGTAAGTTTAAATTATAAGTATTTATTATTTATTATATTGTACTATTTTTTCGACACGTTCTCATCTTTGCATTTCGTTCGTTTAAAGCAAAACTTTATTTCGTGTTTGTTCGAATCAGTAGATTATATTTAGCTCACTAATTAATTTCATTTTGAAATTTATTGAGCAACAAAAAGAGCCTTGCTATTTGCGCATTGCCTAACGTTACTGTTTAATTAGAAAATATTCTGTATACAGTGTTAAATAAAATGGTATCCGCAGAATACCAGCGTCAAAGCACTCTGTGCCTCTGCATGCGGGGCCTATTTGGCCTAAAATCTATCTGAATATATATTTATATTTTTTTGTTACATTGTGTGTTGTATTTTTTGTACCAAATAAACGTCTATTCAAGCAATAATTCATAATTACTAAAGAACCGTGAATCGGCACTTTGAAACACGCCTTCTACACGTGTTTAAGTGTTATTATTTCTTTATATTTATAGAACAGTGTGCCTTGGAACTATGATGCTATTATAGTCACGCACAGTACTACGATGCGATTGTAGTCATGTTTTTTGGTCAGATTTATTGGTACCGTGACGCGATCACGGTCTCGATCACAACACTTCGTGTCATGATGCGATAATGACCTAGCTTATTTTTTCAACAGAATGTTATTATTTCTTTATATTTTATAGAACTGTGTGCCTTGGAACTATGATGCGATTATAGACACACACAGTACTACAATGCGATTGTAGTCATGGTTTTTGGTCATATTTATTAGTACCGTGACGCGATTACGGTCTCGATCACAGCACTTCCTGTCATGATGCGATCATGACCTAGCTTATTTTTTGAAAGAATGTTATTATTTCTTTATATTTTATAGAACAGTGTGCCTTGGTACTATGACGAGATTATAGTCACGCACAGTACTACGACGCGATTGTAGTCATGTTTTTTGGTCATATTTATTAGTACCGTGACGCGATTACGGTCTCGACCACAGCACTTCCTGTCATGGTGTGAGCATGACCTAGGTTATTTATTCAACGGAATGTTATTATTTCTTTATTTTTTAATAGAACAGTGTGCCTTTGTACTATGATGCGATCATAGTCGCGCACAGTACTACCACAATATAGAGAATGGTACTACGATGCGATTGTAGTCATGTTTTTTGGTCATATATATGACCAAAAAATATATGTACACAGGCTGAGGATAGCCTCGCAGAATATGACTCGCCTCGCAGAATATTACTAATGTTACTCGCCGACAAACTACTTCGTAGTTTTGTGTTTATGTTTATAATAGTACATTTTGTTAAATAAAATAAAATAAAAATCTATGGAGAGGATGAATTGGCTTCAGTGTGTTATCATACATCCCATATGTTCAGTCAGTGGTTCATGTGACAACCTAGTAATGTACAGGTGATGATATCAGAAGCATCAGCCAAGTGTCCCATACCACCCACTAGCTCTCAGGTACGTGTAAATGATGTTAACCCTCCAGCAACCAATTTATTTGAGAATATTTTAGAGGTCTTAGGGTCCTCAAAAGGGAAACACGAGCTTTTCGGAACAACAATCCAGGATGAAATCTCTGAACGTTGGGGTCATATATTGTGCGGAGGCTTAAATAAGGATTAAAAGAAAGAGTTAGAGGGCAACATCTTCATACCTGAAAACTTTCAATTAGTTAAAACACCCAAATCGAATCCTGAAATCACTGCTGTGTTACTCAAAGAAATCAGCTTATATTGGACCTTCATTATAAAAACACGCTTAATCGAAGGAAATTAATAATGTATTCATTAGATTATAAGTTTAAAAAGATATTGCACGTGTACGAAGTGATTCATTTCTCTTTGGCGGGAATCTCACTAATAAAATTAAAGCATAATAATAAAATAAAAACACGCTTAATCGAAGGAAATTAATAATGTATTCATTAGATTATAAGTTTAAAAAGATATTGCACGTGTACGAAGTGATTCATTTCTCTTTGGCGGGAATCTCACTAATAAAATTAAAGCATCGAAGTTGGCAGAAATATCGACTCCAAATCAAGAAAGTTCCAGCGGCGAGTACTTCTTCTTCTAATAGGCCTTCAGTCAGCCAGCAGAGAAACTGCAAAGCTCCACCGCGTCAAATGCCAAGCACGCAGAGACGTGGTTAGGCGTGGAGTCACTCGTACCATTAGTCTGCGAGGAAAGCACCTGTAGTAGATCGATATCAGACAACGAAGTCTCGACCAAAGGCGCCGATCAAAACAATAAAAAAAAAAAATAAAAAAAAAAAATAAAAAAAAATAAAAAAAATTATTATTATTTTGGTACTTAAATGAAAATATTTTATTCACACCTGAAACAAAAAATACAATCGATCCAGTTCTCTTATGAGTTGTAACGGGTAAAACGGATTACAAATTTCTTTTTAAGAAACCGAATCTCAAAGATGTTTACCTATAAGTTCACGTTTTTCACAGTCAAATATTGTGACATTACGTTATGAAATTAAGAAGTTATACTAAATGAGAGCAGTAAGATGATGCAATGATGAATTAGATCAATTTATATATAAACTAAGTAACATAATATTTCCCACCTGTAATGCTCTTTTCTTGCTAATTGTCAAAATTTGGGAAAAGAAAACAAATTTAAACCTTGACTTATTGAAATAATAAGCTTTATATGTTTACATACAGTTTCCTTATGCATAAGCATAAGAGAACAATACAATCATAAGCCAGCCATCATAATAATAGCCAGATACAATCATATCCTTAGAGTTGTAAGTTAAATTAAAGAGAATCAGGTACCTATATTATAATAGATACAGAAATATATACAATCAAAGGGCAGAATGGTTCCGAATTTTTTATCAATCTCGGTATCAAACTAATATAGCTAAAAATTGGGTACAAATCTGGGTAATGGAATACACCAAATGAAAATGTTTTGTTTCTTTTTTTAAGATTAGCCTTCCCCGTAACGGTGGTTAGTGGATCGTACCTTCGACTTTAAGTTCTTGCGATCACGGGTCAATGATACTGTACTCCAATTCCTTAGATTTTATATGTTCTAAATATGTAATTCCACAGAATTCTTCCTTGTTATACTAGTTGTTTCTTAGTTCCTCCACTGAAAAACCAGACAGCCAAGCCTTAAGGGAACTGCCCTGGAGATTCATAGTACAGTGTTGGGTTAAATATATGTAACATGTCTATGATCATATGGCCCGGGGCTCTCACACTGGGTTTTACAAACATATTTTTTAATAAATTGTTATATTTTGTTATTTATTGGATTATAAAAATAACATATGGAGGAGAGAGCACCTATTTTGTGTACAACTACTACCATTAATTCAAAGAAAATAGCCTTTGTGAGTTATTTGCCAAGGAGTGATCTGAAACTTTCTATGGTGAAAATCTAGAATATTTATAACATGAAATCTGTAAATATTGTTCATTAATCCACCAAGATGCCACTTACTATCAGGTTTTTTTATGAAATAGGGGATGTAAAAGACGGATTTTGGGAATATGTGTTTGAAAAAAAAAAAAAAAAAAATCCTACCTACCAAAAAACTTAAAATCTCTTCTAAATCAAAAAGAAAATTCAAGTAATTAAGATATACCTAAGGTACCTTGGTAATTAGCGTAAGTACTTAAATTATTATAACAAATTGATGAATCATTCGGAGAATCCCTATTATTTATAGCTAAATATGTATTGCGTGTCCTGAGCCTTGATCTCGAGCTGGAAACGGAACCTCGAAGGTCGCGTGCACTCTATATGTTCCAACGAAATTATTTCGTAATTTTTCTTGAATAAAATTAAAAGCAGGAGAAATGATATACTTCGATTATAACTAGGGATTGATTTTTCTAAGGTCAAGGTATTGGTAAAGGAATCACACCCATAATACCCCAACCAGTTACACCACCTATGAAACTCTTGTTATGAACTATCAATCTAGATGTCTATTTTTTAGCCACTATGCATTAATCGTCGAGACATTATCTTAGATTTAAATTTGAGCAAATAACTTAAGAATTTCAATGTCTTCCCTTTGCACTTGCTTCAGCTTCATACATTTTCACTAAGCTTTTGAAACCCATATTATCTTATCTTAGAAGTCTAGTTTACTATTATAAATTATTTAGGTGATTTTCTGTGCCTTGGAAATTCTTATCAAGATTATATCAAGTGTCTATCATGCGTAATAAAACTCTTATTCACTGATTTAGATTTTGTCATAAATTATAAAAAAAAGTCAACATATACCGAATTAACGACAAACTTTCTTTTTTCTCTCTCTTCTAATCAAAAATTTCTCAAAATACTCTAAACATCCTACCTGATTAATATATAAATCTCGAGGATGCAACGTCGTGGTATAATTAATGGTTAAACAAACTTACCTTTGTGATGTTTGACCATAATTATACGAGACGTTGCATCCGAAGAGATTTATACTCCCTCCCTACCCATTATTTGCTGTGTTGCAAATAAATACCCAATGGTTTTGAGAAATTTTGCTCTAAAGGAATGAGTCAAACGACGTAACATCGCGCAAGCGGGTGAATAATACTAAAACTACCTACCTATCTTTTTATTTTTATGTCTTCGCTCTAAAATTGTGCTTGGTGCCCGGTACATTGGAAAGTGGACTACCTGATTAATATATAAATCTCTTCGGATGCAACGTCTCGTATAATTATGGTCAAACATCACAAAGGTAAGTTTGTTTAACCATTAATTTTATGTTAGTGAACCGACTATGTATTTTCTGAAGATTTTCTTTATTCTGATGCAAAATATCATTGTCACCCTACAAGCACAGTACGTGAACGATGGTTTCCGTGGAGTTTTCAAAGCGAAGTCACCTTTTGTGTAGCGAGACGGAGGATTTTATATCTGGATGCGTTTCAAATCGCCGGATGTGCTCGCCGAGAATTTAACGATGAAACTCGGCAGTACAATGAAAAAATATTACGAAGGGTCGCTGTCCTTCCCACAAGTAGCATTTGCCTATTGAATAATTTTGGCATTTTGCTAGATCACTGTACAAATGATTACAGTGGGATTTTAACTTTCTTCATTTATGAAGGTTACAGAGTATTTATTCGAAAATAGGGAAGTTCTTGCCTTTGGTCTCACCTGACATTAATTGATCGAAGGTGCAAGTAAATATCAGCCACGGGTATTTAGCTTTCATCTGGATTCGAACACAAAGGATCTTAGGCCGATTAGAAACTGAGTCATTGCGTTCGACCAATCGAGGGCTTATATTATCTTCCAAATATTCGGTGTCATGACAATGGGATGTTCTGACTGGACGAACACATCGGTAAAATATCGGTGCAGCGGTTTATTGGTCATTTACTTTTAGATTGCCGTAAAACAACAGGCAATGTGCTTTGTTTGTTGGCACTGTTATATCGACTGGCTAAGAGGAGGTTTGTAATAATCGTATTTTTTCCTAGTTCCCGTTCGACTATAATTATTTTACATGAAAAGGTTATTAGTTAAATTAAATTAGTAACCAAGAGATGCCCACTATTTAAACATGAGTCTCCCTCAAAGATCTCCAAACCGATCGGTCCTACGTTTCTCGTATACAGCGGCGGCGAGCTTCACCAGATCGTCAGTCCTGCTTATGCGGGGCCTACTAAGATTGTCTTCCGGTATGCAGCCGCCATTCAAGACCTTTTCACCTCATCGGTCGCCAATCCTGCGAGCTGTGTCCTGCCTACTGCTACTTAAGGTTCGCAATGACTATGTATGTCTATGTCGGTGACTTTAGTTCTACAGATCGCGTTATTTAACACGTAGAGAAACCCTGAAGACAGCCCTTCACCTTGCCGTTCGACTTTGAATTTTCATATGAGGTCCATTGTGAACGGCCACGTGTCAGTTCCATACTGAAAACTCGTTTAAAGACACCATGGGCTGAGAATTTACTGCATATCAATTTTATAAAAAAGGCGGGTTATCGTATAAAATGGCAATTTGCTACTGCAGGACAAATATTGAAAGAGAATGTTACAGCAGTCGTTACCCAATCAAGAATTGTCTAACATCTCAAACAATGACACTAAACTTCTTGCGAAATGCACTAAATCTTGTAACCAAGCAACACGCTAAGTGTTAATTTCAAGCACCAGCACTTTGAGCCCGTACGTTATTATTATTCAAAATTGCGTCTTAGCGCTATGCCACGGCCAAGAAATTTCCTCGAACAAAGCAACTGGAGTGTAAAAATACTTGAGCAATTTCCTTTGATGCGGTTAGCCGGCCGCCGACCTAATTCAGCACACTTCTGGCCACTAGATTGTACGCCTAAACTTTACGAAACGACCAAAGATATTTGGGCGCTTCTCGCAAAATATGGTAATGTAAGTATTTTAATCCAACGTCAAGCTGTCGCTGATGTTCAAAGCTCAATAGCCCAGCAACAGACTGACATCTAACCTGACAATTATTGTTTTACTTGTGACAAGCTCTTGGTCTGCATCTCCATGATGGTAAGTCTCGATAAGGCAGAAGATGGAATCGAGCTTCACGCGGTCCTCAATCTCTTTAACATAGAAACTGGCTATCGTACTTACCTCTCATTGTCAAAACGCAGTAATGCTATTACCATTGTTATTATTGGGAATAACAATCCCGTGCATGTCCAATATTTTTTTATAATTTACCTGACGCACAATTTTGTCCATCCCATTTACATGTCTTCCGTATTCATGTCACTATCTAGCATTTCTAAAGCGATATCACTGCGACTTTTGACGCGGTAACTTTTTGTTACCGATTGAGCGCTATGAAGCCGGCCGCTGTCACCATAATGTCACATCGCCATAGACAACGTACTTCCATACGCCAGCGTTACACGCGACGGTTCATTGTAATAAAAACCCTTGCCACTAAAGACATTAACTCTTGGTCCCTCTACTTTGCCTCACTGGTGGCGCCACAATGAAATGCGGTTCTGTGTGGTCCCACTGGCCAATGGGACCACGCGGAACACGCTTTATCGTTCCTCGTAAACCCATTTATAAGATCCTCTATTCCTTAAGGCCAAACTGATTTGCCAAACTAGTTTGACCACAAGTAATTACGCCAAACTACTTTGACTACAAGTAATTATGCCAAACTAGTTTGACCACGAGTAATTATGCCAAACAAGATTGACCACAAGTAAATATGCCAAACTACGTTGACCACGAGTAATTATGCCAAACTCCCACTGACCAATGGAACTACGCGGAACTACATCTCCTCATAGTCCCACAGGTGGGGCAAAGTAGTGGGATCACGAGGAACAACCGCATGCGGGGTCGAGTTGGTAACAAAAAGGTAACAGACAGACCATCGCCCTGCAAGCGACCAACCCCTAATCAAAATTCGTTACAATGCGATGTTTGCGCAGCCCAGCTTCATTTTAGGACGGGAGCCAATTATCGGGCAGTTGACGAGGGTGTACGGCTCCTCTGGCTTATTCGTTTTGTTTCGTCACTAATCTCAGATTTGTTGTTAATCACTTTACTTTTAACTCAGTGCCAAAAGCACGTAAAAGTTCACCAACGTTCTTTAGCTTTATAAATATAAAAATAAATAAATAAATCGCCGAAATGTATTTCCGTGCCTTACTTGAGAACGACTACACCGAATTCTGTAATTCTTTTTTTGCTGTTATGTTACTCAAGATTTGAATAAAAAACATACGAATAATACGAAAAAGATGAAATTTGAATTTAGTTGTGTTTAGTTGTGCGCAAAAAAATGAATAAAACCAATTAATGAAAAAAATTCGACTCGACTGCGATTTGAACCTACGTCTTCAACATGCTGATGCAGCACTTACCATGCTGATGCAGGAAAGTGCTCGCTGGACCGATTGGTCCAGCGAGCACTTACCGGCCCTGACGAAATTTCAACTGTACCGTTTTCTTTTTGTAGTTCTTTACGCCAAAGTAGACTATAATAACAGCGAATAAACTCTTCTTTGGCTTAACTAAGCACAAAAAAATCAATACAACTAAAAATTCATCAGTCTACGTTGACTTAACGACGCACAATAAGAAATTAATATCGTTAAACGTTAGGGCGGGTAAGTGCTCGAAGGCGCGGGTTTAAATCCCGCCCGAGTCGAATATCTTTCTTGTTCTGATTTTTAAATTTTTAAGTACCTATTTTTAAAAATGCAAAGTCAAAAATATAAAATATATTTATTTCACCAAATGAAACACCACGAATGCAAGAAATTTTTAAATTTTACACCGCTGTTGCGCTGTTTCGATGATTATATTCATCCCTCTTGCCTCAGCCAGTACAGGGGCCCTATTTGGATTCATTCGTATTGCGTTGAACGCACGTCGAGCGTAGTTTGAACTCGATTTCTCTTGATTTTCATTTCGTTTTTGCTGAAAATCCACAGGGTATCATGTCGAAAATCAACATTACTTCGATTTCCATCGAAAACCAAACGAAAATTAGTAGAGATCCAGCTAAGACGACGTTCTACGAGCTCTCTACACCAGACGGATAATCCAAAAATAGAATCCATGAGCAGAAATTAATAGTCTGGCACGTAATCAAACATTGCTTATTCACAACAGGGACGAGTTTAATGAAACTGCCGTTAGACAGGCCCGAGGTTGTGCCGCGTTTTGCAATCCGCCAGATTATTAAGCCGAGTTAGTTCCAATGATAATAATCTGAAAGTTATATTAATTCCGAGTAGTTCCGACGGGTGCGGCGCGGAGCTGTTGTGTGGGATATTTTGCAATTGGTGAGACGTTGGGATGGCACATTATGTAGAGACCCGTAACTGAGCGAGAGTTAAGGGGCTGGAAAATAGGCACAGTATAATGATTATTAATATTGGTTATGGCGCGTGAATTGAAACAACATTTAGCCGGGGCAACGGGCCTATAAGAACTGTGACTACCAGAACTATAAAAAAATGAAACTCCCTGCTAGCACACGTGTTCTCACCTTCTCACAACAATGGGTACCTACTGTAAAAAAGCCGTGAAGAAGCACCTGGCAGGTCGGCAAGGTGAGTGTGGCTAGTGCAGCGTGTATTCTCCCTCTATTTCTCTCTAATAACTTCATCCCACATGAATGTAAGTGGAAGTGGAGTCCAAATGTGAAGATGAGAGCGCTCTGAGCGCTCACAACTGTTCGAAATGGGATAACATCGACATCATTCGGAACAATTATTTTGTGCACTAACGTACGATGTGGACATCCATTAGCATGATAATTAATTTTCAGCAGCAGCAACAAATTTTTGTACCTAATCATTATTTCATGGGCACTTAAGTAGACAACAGTAAAATTACTCCAACGGTATTATTTTCCTCCCTCACAATCAATGTAACCGTTGTTGTTCATTCATTCATTGTTGTTTTCAATCGCTAACATTGACACTTGACAGTCGAATGACAGGACTCTCACAACGATTACAATCCAAGGCTTGGTTGTCGCAAACACAAGATTGTGAAGGTAAGACGTCATCAGTGACGTCAGGTTGGATGCCGTCAGCACGCACACGGTGATTCGAAACGACTTTAGCGTAATGGTATCGATATCATCCATTCGGAACGCACTTATAGAGAAGGCAGCTATCAAATGGGCCTTATTAGAACGTGGGGACTGCAACAAAATTATCTGCTGTATGGAAATATTAGAATTTACGTTTACAACAATAAATTAAAACGAGTTAATGTAGGTGGATCCCTGTGACTTTAATATCGCTCGAGCGCGATGATCTGTCTAGTGAAATATTGTGTAACTACAGAGCCCCTGCCTGCACGTCTCATGTGACGCGGCATGTGGCCAGCAATTCGTTAGCTTTGTTTAAGCGTCTAATGAAAAACTTGCGTTCATTAGGACGCTGGCTTTATTAAAATCTAAATTCTGCTCCAAGCTTCGCTTGTTTTATGCTCGCTCACTTTTTATAAATTACGTCCCGTTTTTGCTACCATAGATGTTTATAGAAAACCATCCAATATCCATGTAACTCTACAAAATTAATGTAGTATTGAATGATCAAATTAATATTTACATACATATTTGGATGAACAGAATATTGTAACATGAGGAGCTAGTTGGCGCAGTGCTTTTGCGGTTGGTATGTCATTGTTAAAGTTAAGCAACGCTCGGCGTGTTTTTTTAGAAGAGTGACTTAAAATATAAAATATAGAGTTTTCGTGCTTGGGAATTTTGTTATTTTATGTAGCTGGGAAATTGAAAAGATGACTTTGTAAAAGAAACAGTGTAATCAAAGGTTTAAGAGCCAGAGCGCACTAGCGACTTTTAGTTGGACGATAGTTTGTCGTTCAGGGAATACTCGTAAGTATAGAGCTATATTGAACGCATTTAGCGATTAAAAATCGGCGAAAATGACTTTGTGTTTTCTAATCAATCAAACTATCGGGCAACTATCGGGCGACAAAAAGTCGTTAGTGCGCTCTGGCTCTGAGTGTCAAAATGCTACTGTGGTTTGATACAAGTCTTATCGCACAAGTTGGCAATACATTCGGTCTTTGAAGAGGTTGTCTACTTGCAAATCTTTCAGGAGCTACTTTCACATGCAATGATTTACTTATACTTTAATGCAAAGATTAGAATGATTCCAAATTTAAACGCAACGTACTGATTGGATAAAACCTAAATTTTAATATAAAAATAATAAATATAAATATTTGCTGATCAGCGATCTGACTCATAGCCAGTGCTAAATATGCTTTTACAGCATATCCGCGCTTATAACTAACAAATTTGATTTTTTAAATTGAATTTGCCTGATTGTTTGCTAACTATGTCGTATAAGAAAAAAACATTCAGTATTAAAAGAAATTCTCACTCTAAACTTAAAAGCGCCATGTTCCCAATACATTAAACATATTGATCAATATAAGGAGAGCAGAAAAACACTCAAAGCACCAAAATATCTTCAAAGCAGGTCCTTTTATATTCGCCAACAAGCAAACACCCGATATAAAACTGTCTATGTATCAACTTGAAAAACGACAGCCAATCTTAATAAGTGCCTAGGGAATTTCAATAAGATATTTTTTAATATTCCGCGACCGATATTGGAAGCGACGTACAGTCGAAACGGTGAGAGCCCTCAGCTCAGTTTCAGCGCGTATAATGAACTCCACCCCTTGATTTTATAACAACAATATATAGCGATAGCTTTCAATTATAACAGTAAGAGTCACTATCACTACCTATCACTATTTTGTATCTGACAGTCGAGACAGAGTATTGTATTGACGCCGCAATTACTGGGAAATTCAAAACTAAGGCTCCCCGGTCAATACACATCGTGGTAATCGGAAACATCATGAATTTTCTAGAAAAAAAAATTTTTACGTCGTAGCAAAAAAGGTTTGGATAAACCTAGCATGAATAGTAACCATGATTTTCGAATATCATGCTAGCTGTTTTTCAAAGACCTTTGAAACAAGTAGTACCTATATTATTATCTCGGTGCTGTTTTCAAACGAACACTTCAAACTTAAACGCAACATGCTGATTGAATTGAACCTAAATTAGAATCAATAAAAAGTTTAAGGAATATTAAATATGCAAATGTTAGCTGATTAGCGTATTAGTCAGTGTTATATATCTCTACAATACAATTAATAAAAAGCTGAACATCTATTCACGCGATTTAAATGTAAGTGAAAGTAAGCAACTGGATCCAACAATTCAGCTATGACGATACAGAAAAATTGCTATCATTTCCCGTTTAATTTAAACAATAAGTTGTATAAGCACACTCCAATCGTATAATGCTCTTCTCTAGTAAACATACCCTCAAATACACATAAACACCACACACACACACACACACTCACACACATACACACACACAATATTATTGAACATTATACTTATATATTTATTTTATACAGGTTATAAGTGGCGGTGTCCCATTTCTTTTAACAGTGAGTTCAGACAATGATCCTAATTTAAAAAGACTGGGTTATTCCTCCAATAAATATCCGATTCCGATTCCTTTGACAATACCACCTTCATCTCGTTCTTTGTCAGCTTATAAACTCCAACAACCATTTATCGCCAGCAAACCCCAAAGCGGGAAGCGGGGATCTTATTAACATCTTAAGATAACAGCACTCATTTTCCAATCACAGCCCGAGGCAATCACATTTTCTCTATTAACTAGGTAGGTATAAGCAAGATTAAGTAATTATTATAGCTCTACTTCGCGCGGCTCATCTCGGATAATTTAATTGTCTTTCTCATTGGGCGATCCGAGCTCAAGTATCGTGAGCACTGATAAAATTAAGCGTCCAATATGTATATAAACATTCGATATTGGATTTCGATGTTTCTAGAAGCTCTCGAGAGCTCTTGTCGGGGCACATTCTGTTTAATACATTGAACTGGCGCACCGCTACGGGGGCAACACAAGGAAAGGGAATACAATTTGTTAAACATCTAAGCAACTGTGTTTTCCTTACATATCAGTTTATAGATTACACAGAAGTTGTGAACGTATAAACGCAAAACATAAGTAGTGGAACCACGTGTAGTCTTGTAACGAGCTATTAATGTCGAAAAATAAAAAGAGTAGTAATTCTCAAGGGATTTCTTCTTCTATAAATAATCTATTAATGGTAATCAAATAAATTACCAATGGATTGAAGCGATCAATGTCTGAATTAAATTGCCATTTATTTGCACAAGCATCGATTAAATAAAATTAATTTTTCGACTTCTGATTTTTTAAATTTTCAGTAACTAGGATTGCAATACATACCATACAGCTACATTCAAGACTTTGTGGTTAATTTTAAAGTCTTGTATCTCTATATCACAACTAACATTATAATGCTAGAATCAATTTAACACTCCGGAACGCAAAGTTACATAGTAAATAGGTAGATATATAGTGATACGAGTGATACAATCAAATTAATCCCGTCTGAATTTAGGTATAATACACAGTAGTAGTCACTATGTGACATAATTGGATTCAGTTAAGACACTTCCGAGAGATTCAGATTAAGGACTAAGCGAATTGAATTGAAATTTGCTGTCACAAGTGGTTCCCGTGGTTTTACCCGATTTTGTATGTGTATACTAAATTGCTTTCATACTCCCTAAAGTTTTTACTTCAATATTTTGAAATCGTGTTTTGCTTGAACTTTTTCTCACAAAGCACACAGAAAACACGATTTGTTCCGTATCATCACAGCTCATATACGTCCTCACCGGGGGGCTCGAGCCTTCCCTAAGTTAGGATGTTTAGGCCTTAGTCAACCGCGCTGGCCTACTGCGGATTGGTCGACTTCGCATACACCTTTGAATTTCTTCACTGATGTATGCAGGTTGCCAAACGATGTTTTTCATCGCCGTAAGAGCATCAGATAAATGTACATATGGAATTCGAAAAACGAAAAACACATTGGTACATGGCAGGATTGAACCCCGGACCTCCCGATTAGAAGGTCAGTGCCAAGTCCTCAGCGCCATCAATCCTCACAATTCTTTTAAATCGACATATAAGTCTTATGACGAATTCGTAAATTTTGTGATATAAACTTCGCCCTATCAACTTTCAGTCATTCTGGAATAGCATCACGTCGCTTAATAATTTCATTAGAAGCCACCTCAGTCATAAGTTTGATTGATGGAAAACTGACCGTTGCGGCATAAATGTATTGTTAAGGCGTAAAAGTAATCGCGGACAACGGCCAAAACGACCTTTATTATTTTATTTGACCCATAGAAAATGTATTGGTCATCAAGTAAATCGTCCTCGTTATGATTTTAGAAAATCTTGATTGTTCTGACTTTCTGAATTTGCTCACTGAATACATAAAAATCACGTCCACAAAGTCAAGAATCACCTCTGAAGATTTTTTTTTTTTTTTTTTTATGGATGGCCCGGCAGATGACCTCCTCCCGCCTGATATTAAGCGGTGAAAGAGGCCCAAATGAGTTGACAGATAAGAGTAGGGACGACATCCACTCTCCTACCTGCCCGCCCCTTGCCGGCCCAAAAGATGCTTTTTCACGCCTCTTTTGAAGGAACCCATGTTGTAGGATGGAGGAAACACGTGCGCAGGTAGAGAATTCCAAGTGTGGGATGAACGACAGAAGAAGGAATCTTGGAATTTCTTGGTACGGTGTGAAAAGGAGGACACAGTGTACGGATGACTCCGAAGGCCCTTACGCGTGTTTCTGTTAAGGAATGGAGAGGGAGGGATAAGGTTAAAGAGCTCCTCAGAGCATTCCCCATGGAACATTCGGTAAAAGGCGCTAAGAGAGGCGATGTCACGACGAAGTTGTAGAGGCTCGAGGGTGTTAGTTGCCTCTACATCGCCAATTATGCGAATAGCGCGACGCTGCAATCTGTCCAGAGCATCGAGGAGGTACTGAGCGGAGCCGTCCCAAAGATGCGAGCAATATTCCACGCAAGACCTAACCTGAGTTTTATACAACAAGCATAGTTGGTCCGGCGCAAAATACCTACGCACCTTGTTCAGGACACCGAGTTTCCGTGAGGCAGTAGTTATGACGGATTCGATGTAGTCTCTGGGGTTCAGATCGCAGCGAATGATCATTCCGAGCAAGGTGATGTTGCTCTGTGTGTGAAGGGTTGTGCCCTGGAGAGAAGGAAGGGGGAGGAAAGGTGACCTTTTCGCCGAGAACGCGCACACCTGTGTTTTCTTAGCATTGAACTCAACAAGATTGTTGGAGCCCCATTCGGAGACGAGGTCCAGCGTCCTGTTGAGCTCAATGATAAGATTCTGCCTTTCCCTACCAATATCACCGCGAGCAGCCCCTGAGCTTCCGTGATATCCCCCATGCACTGTACTGTCATCTGCATAGCAATGTATAGCTCCCAAGGAAAGCATATCATTGATATGCAGAAGAAACAATGTGGGGGATAGAACGGAGCCTTGCGGAACTCCAGCGTTCACTGCCACGAACCGCGAAGCGCAGCCGTCAACGACAACGCGAATTCTACGCTCGTGGAGGAAGCTGGTAATCCACGTACAGAACTGCGCGGGTAATCCGTATGCCGGAAGCTTGGAAAGAAGAGCCTTGTGCCAGACTCTATCAAAAGCTTTGGCGATGTCGAGACTAATAGCCACCGATTCGCCGCGCTTATCGATAGATTCACCCCATTTGTGCAAAAGGAACGCTAGAAGGTCACCTGTTGACCGTTTAGGACGAAACCCATACTGTCGGTCATTAAGTAACGAGTGACCTTCCAGGTAACGGATCAGCTGGGTATTAAGGATCCTCTCCATGATTTTACACAAAATGGAAGTGACGGCTATAGGACGATAGTTAGCCGGATCAGAACGATCTCCCTTTTTGGGAACCGGCTGGACATTGGCCTCTTTCCAAGATTTCGGCACACAACCAGCAGAGAAAGACAGACGGTATAGACGCGTAAGGACCGGAGTCAACTCCGCTGCACACTTCTTAAGAACAATCGCAGGAATACCGTCTGGGCCACTTGCTTTTCGAGTATCGATCGACTGGAGCTCCGCCCGCACATCACGCTGTCTGATACGGATATCGGGCATGGTGCTGCCACAATGGGACAGTTTCGGAGGTTGTGTACCACAGTCATCGACACGGGAATGAGCCGCGAAGAGTTTTGCCAGGAGGTCGGCTTTCTCCTGCGGCTGATGAGCAAGTGAGCCATCGGCATGTCTCAGCGGTGGCAGCGAGGGTTGGCAGAAGTTTGATTGCACAGCTTTGGCTAGGCGCCAAAAAGAACGGCTACCCGTAGGGTGCGATAGCAGTTCCTGGCCCACTTGTGCAATGCGCTGAGCATCCGCTCTAATGTAAGCCCTCTTACACAGCTTGGTGGCATTATTGTAGGCTGTTTTCAGTAGGCTTGTATTGGGATCCTTAGAAGCTCGGCCTCTGATCCAAGCGCGGTAAGCCAGCTGTTTGTTTTCAACAGCAGAGGCGCACTCGCGATTGAACCAGAGGTTACGTCTGCCTCTACTGACGAGATTGGAATGCGGAATATAGTATTCCATTCCTAGTATGATCTCGTCAGCAACAGAGGCAGCGCAGGAGTCCGGATCCATCCTATTGAAACAGCGCTGCCACCAAGGAACAGATGCGTAATAATCCCGCATACCGTCCCAATCTGCTGACGCTGATACTGATACTGCACACATGAAAGGGTTAGTTCGGCAAATTTATCACGACTACACCAATATTCGCGTTGATGGGACACATTATGGTCCGTCTGCAAAGTAACGTCGAGAACACAGCCATTAATATGGTAGTACCATTACCAAATAAAATATCTGACAGGGTCTGTGATTCACGTTTATTGTTGTTAGAAAAACATCAATTCTCGTTCAACCCTCTGTTAATTTAGCACGTAATAATTGTCGTTTTTTATCTGCCTTGAATCCTTGATATCACTTAAAATTAGGTAGCAAGAACGCACCACTAAGTCGGACCAAATCGAAACCGCTGCTAAGGGGTCTGCAATACTGGCCATCACGACGCGCGGTAAGAATAAATATGGAACATGAGAAGATAACGCCATTCCCACTTTTTCATTCAAGAAAATAACATTATTTTAATAAAAGCCCTTAGCTTTCGTTTTTTGCCAATGTACGCAACTGTTTTACATCGTGAAAACTAGATAAACGTTACTGAAAAGTATTCCTGTAAGAACTCTCAAGCTACACTGCCAAACTGAAAAGCAGCTTTGAGTGTCTATTGTTGCTTATTCTGGGTGTTAGCAAGGCAGATATATTTTCCAAAAGCTATATTTATTTTTTCATTCCGATATCTACATATAGTCCATTTCGATTTTTCAATAAAGAACCATAAGGCGTATACTTTTAGCCTACAGTTGTCTACATTCACTTAAGGTGATAGATAGTTAGAGACATAGATGTTTCATATGACCGATGACGAACACGAAGGAATAAATGAATGACAAGAATAGCAAGGCCACGACGCCGCCGCCCGTGACTGATTGCGTTTGTTCGCTGCAGACTGCCAGTGCCAGGGCTGACACTGAGGAGGTGTATCGACATCGGGTTGCCGTTAGTGAACGAGGGGGACGATCCGCTCCTGAGGAAGTGGAGCGGATTCGTACCCAGGCGCAGAGGGAGGCTCTGCGTCGATGGGGTGAGGCACTCGCCTCCCCAGCTGCCGGCCACCGGACGATCGACGCGATTCGTCCGGTGTTGGAGGAGTGGGTTGGGCGCCGGCAGGGCAGCCTCACGTTCCGCATGGTGCAGGTACTGACCGGGCATGGCTGCTTCGGTCATTACCTGCATCGAGTCCCGCGTCGGGAGGAAACGCCGCGGTGTCACCACTGCGACGCTCCCGACGACACTGCTGAGCACACCCTATTGATGTGCCCGGCCTGGCGACTCCAGCGTAGCGAGCTTAACGCTGCGCTGGGAGGCGGAGACCTCTCGCTGCCGAGCATGGTCGTGGCCATGCTCCGCAGCGAAGCGGAATGGGGGGCTGTCGCCTCCTTCTGCGAGGACGTAATCTCGCAGAAGGAGGCGGCGGAGAGGGAGCGGGAGGCAGATCCTCAAGCCGCTCCCATCCGCCGCAGACGGATAGGCAGGCGAAGGCGGGCATTCGCACAAGCGATGCCCATCTAATGACCCTGCCGTAGAGGCCTGCGTGCACGGTTGGCCCCGTGCACGCCGCCGTAAGGCCCTCCGTCTGGGGATTGCCCTGGTGTTCTCGGGCAATCCCCCCTTGGCGATAGCCCGACCGGTGGGTCGGGCTTGCCCGGGCGCGTGGGTAGTGGAGTCGCAGTGTGGACCTTACCCAGCGCGCCCATAAGGGCAGAGAGAACACCGGGGGGTTTTAGTGGGTAGGCCTGGCACCCTGCCGGGAGAGCCCCACACACGCTCGCTGTCTAGCCAACGGCGGGTACGGTGCGGTTACGCATTTCCCCCCGAGAAAAAAAAAAGGGCTGACACTGCATATAGATTTAGGTTGAATTTCACCAACACTTAAACAGGCGTTTAAAGTTAACTAACAACCGTTTTGACACATTGTATGAGTAAAATGTCAAAAACTTGATTGTTAGGTAACTGACCGTCCGTTTAAATATTGGTGAAATTGGACCATAGTCTAGATACGTGTAGGTAATCGTTATTTACCCGTTCTGGAAGAATCCGTGAGCTGTGGGACAGTGGGTACTGTTGGTACAGCTATATTATTGACATCTGTAATATAGCGGGATAAAGAGTTAGTCTGGACACTAGCAATCTTTATTTACCAGTATATGGAACATTCATGTAATCCATGAGAGGTCTTATACAGGATGGTTTTTTTGGCTACAGCTATATCAATGGCATCTGCAAATTAATAATAAAGTAGATGCTCCTATATAGCACACATCTCGAGATACAAAATTAGTAAACATTAAACACAGAGACATATCACCCAAAATCGGTGAGCAATATTCTGAATTTCTTTGTGATACCATCTGCTTGGCATCACATTAAAGGGGCATCTGCCCATCACAGAAATAATAGAATTTAAAAAGTGTAACAGAGAAAGATCACAGCATTTATTCCTATAATGAGCAGTCCAAATGGGGGGGTACTTTTCAATTCGCTTATTAGGGCGAGTTTAAGTAACGACATTTTGTATTTTGACCCGAGAAAGAGGTCGCTAGAACGCATAAAACGCAGTCTTTTAGTGCTGATGGCACGGATATTTTGGCTCAGTAGTGGTCTAAGTGGTGGTAACTCAGGTCGTAAGCGTTCATAGGCTCCTCCACCTATCATAAAGAAAACCGTATGGTGATTATTGTCAGTTCATCATAACAGCTCATATACGTACCCACCGAGGGGCTCGAGCCTACCCTAAGTTAGGGCGTTTAGGCCTTAGTCAACCACGCTGGCGCAGTGCGGATTGGTCGACTTCACATACACCTTTGAATTTCTTCGCAGATGTATGCACACAGACAAATGTACATATGAATTTCGAAAAACTAAAAACACATTGGTACATGGCGGTCTCGAAACCCGGACCTCCCGATTGGAAGGCAAGTGCCGAGTCCACAGCGCCAACGTTACGTTCAGTGCCTTCTTCAGCAGTTGATTATTATTGACTACTCGAATTCGCTCATTCTCAACGCACTGAAATCTGATTTAATAGACAACCCTAATAAAATTGCATGTTGCTATAATCTATTGGTTAATATTATGCCTTATTCCTAGGGAATAAGAACTAAATTCACGACAAAGAGTTGATAGTGACAATGAAAACTGAAAACATTCATTGTATGTCGCTCGTTGTAATGTCAACATTCCATTTTCAAACATACACAGCGACTCTTACGCACACTAGTATTTTACGTACCCTGTACTCCAAGGTAAATAATCGAAATTAAAATCAAAATATTATTTTAATATTAAAGGAGATCCTTGTGGGAGGCCTATGTCCAACAGTGGGCGTCTCTCGGCTGAAATGATGATGATTAAAATGTTACTTGATAGCAAGCTCTTTTGAATCGTCAAAATTTTTTACCTAACATTAAATGAATCACGTTCCCTCAATTTTTTAAATTACCTACTTACCCTACCTACAATGATTCAAACACGATTAAGTGGTTTTCATTCTTTTAAAATTCATAGTTAAATTTACAGGTTACGTAATGATTTCATGATTTTCCGTGTGGTATAATGAATCAATCATTCATATATGAATGCAATCTGACTACAATTGGAGTGCATATCAGAGAGTTCGCAACATACTATGTATAAGAGGTGAATATATACGCGTACCGCAAAACTGGCGCGAGCATCGAACACAGACAGGTACCTATTCGTATGTTACTACTCATACAATGGTTATATGTATGTAACGTCCCACAGATATCGACCTGCGGTCGGCAGGCAACGTGCACTCCAATATTAACAATACGAACACACGGAAATAACAGTTCATATGCGAATATAATGATGGTATTGAAATAGTTGCAGTTTTAATCGACCGATTACACAAAGTCAAAGTCAATAAGTATACTTTATTCAAGTAGGATTACATAATCGCTTTTGAGCGTCAACGCAGCTACACCAATGGTTCACAAGTCTACGGCGGGAGACCTTGTACTAGAAAGAACCAGCAAGCTGTTTTTTTTCTCTCTGTATTATTACAGAGTCGTCAATTGAAAGCTGACCCCAGAACAAAAGTTTGAGATCAACTTCCATTACAAGATTAGATGTGTCAGCTTTCTTCTTACTGTATCGTTACCAAATAGAATATTTGTTTACATAAATAGTTATACATAACAACATGATTCTTTATCTTCAGGTTCAATTCAATTCAATTTTTAGGTAAAGTGGCTTCTGTCAGGTTTGACAATTTCGCCAATTTCGAGTGGGAAGCGAAAACACGGATATAAATTAAGAAGTTTAGCGTAATGGTAGCTACTTAGCCGGTTGGGCTACCTGTGGACAATGCAAAGCGAACATTAAAATATTGTTAGTAGCGGCTAAAATTAAGGGTTGTAGGTGAGAAGTTAAAGGAAGGTGTAGGTATGAGTTGAGATGTACCTAATGCCCAGGATAATTTTGTAGGAGGATAATTATAGCTTTATTTGGTATTTCTCTATATATTTAAAAAGGATATTCAGGAAAGGGGTATTGATTTGAGTTAGGAGGAAATTCATATTTGATGGGCGAGGAATAGATTCAGGAAGCAGGTCGTACAAAGAGGTTTGATGTCTCGAACAATTAAAGAAAATATGATCCACGGTGCCTTCCTCAAAGCCGCATTCACATATGGAGTGGTCTCTGATGTGAATTTTAGCCAGAAAAACTGGAGAACAGACATGTCCAAGGCGTAGCCTAATAATGGTAGATGTAGTTAATTTATCGGCAGATCTGTAATTAAAGAACCATGGCTTAGTAGGAATATCCATCTGAATGCTCCCATAAAATTTTCCTTTAAGGGTACAAGAGTGTGTCCATTCCTGTTGCCACTGCCTAATCATATCTTCTTTTAAGGTTACCCGAATATCCTGAGAGAAGTATTGGTTATAGGTGGGGCTTCCTAAAGCTGTGGCCTGTTTAGCGCATGCATCAGCGTTTTCATTCCCCGTGATACCACAGTGTCCAGGGACCCAAACTATAGAAACATCTTTGTCCTGTGAGTGACATCGATACAGCAATTCCCTGGTCTTTAGGGATAGATAAGAGGTGTTCTTAGAGCGAAGGGGGAATTTCAAAAGGTCTTGTAGTACACTCCGAGAGTCACTAAAAAGCACAAACTTACTGAATCCATGTGATTCAATAAATGCAACAGCTTCGTAGAGAGCAATGGATTCTCCTGTAAACACTGTGGTTTCAGAGGGGCATTTGAAACTAAGGACGATTTTCAGGCTAGGGATCCACACAGCTGCTACGACATTACCCTCCTGTGTTAATTTCGAGGCATCCGTGTATATAAGCAGCCTGTCTGCTCAATTGTTATTTTCGACCATTAGTCTAAAGGCGATGTTTGCTTCCGGTGAGTCTTTATTCAGTTCAGTATCCAGGATTACGTTAGGTATGAATACTAAAGTTTCGTAGCCAAACATGAAAAGAGGGTTATTAGGAAAGGTGTATAGGGATGGCCCAGCAAACAGTTTATTAAAACTTTTGATAAGGCAAGGTGTTACCTTGTGGATCCAGAACTTTGCTGTCGCTACTAAGCCCAGGAGATGCTGGAGGCGAGATAGTAACGGGTGGTTGGTCCTTTGGATAACCTTGCACAAGAAATTGTCCGCAAGGAGCTGGCGGTGTAAATAAAGTGGGGTTTCTACGCACTCTACCTGCATGGCGTTAATCGGGGAGGACTTCATAGCTCCACATATTATACGAAGTGCTTTTGCTTGGATTTTATTAAGGGAGTTCAGGGCCAACTTGTTGCAGGGTTCCCAAAGGAAGCAACCATAATCAAAGTGGCTGCGGATTATGGCGTTATAGAGAAGTTTTTGGCAATAGGGGTGTGCTCCCCACCATACACCAGAGACAGCGCGGAGAGTATTTAAATTTCTTTCGCATTTAGTTTTGATGTAGTTTAGGTGTTGTATACCAGTTAATCTGGAGTCCAGCTGTAATCCTAGAAATTTAACACAGTCCTCGACATGTAGAAATTCATCATCAATGGCTATGGTGATGTCAGGAATAAGTATTTTCCGGGAAAACACTACAACAGAAGACTTGGATGTTGATAAAGTAAGACCATGCTCACCGAGCCATTGGTTCAGATAGCGAAGAGCTGTGTTTAGTCGGACGGAACATTCTGATATGTCATTGGAAGGATAATACAATGCAATGTCATCAGCATATTGTAGGATTTCGCAAAAGGAGTCCACTGACTTGTCTAGGTCGTAAGTGTACAAGTTATACAGCAGTGGGCTAATAACAGATCCCTGAGGTAGCCACTTCCAGATCATTCTTGTGGTAAGTATGGAGTCCTGTGTTCGGCAGGAAATAGTCTTATAATTTGGTTAAATCAGAGCAATTTTTAACGAAGGAGTAGGGTATTCCATCTATACCGGGAGCAGAATCTTTCAAGGAATCTAAAGTATTATTTAGTTCCTCTATGGAAAAAGGGTCATCCAATCTGTCATGAGGTGTTGGGGGATCTAGGGTAATGGGGAGGCAATCTTTGGTCGGGACAAAGGGAGGAGCTAATTTATCCATAAATTCTTCTATCCAAATAGAGAGATTAAAGCTATTTTCAGAACCAGTGTGACATAGAGAAAGACGGATTTTTTTTTAATTCTTCCAGACGATGGAAGCTGGAGAACGGGGAGATAATGTTTCGCAGAAGCGGATCCATCCTTGTTGTTTTTTGTGCTTGAAGAACTTTTTTGTTCTAGCGTTAATTTTCTGGAAAGCCAAATAATTTTCTAAATTTATATCTGCCAAATATTTTTTCTCAGCATCCTTCCGTTGTCGAATTGCACTAGTGCAATCTGAATCCCACCAAGGAGGGGACGCGATTCTATGCATTGAGGAGTTTTTTAGGGGAATGGCCAAATCTGCAGCAGATGCTAAAAATGAAGTAAATTTTGAAACTACATCTAGGAAGTTTGAATTGGAGACTAGAGGGAGGGTTTTAATTTGTTTTTCCGTTTCCTGAGCGAATAATTCCCAGTCAGCTTCTGAAGTTCTATATTTGAGGAGAGGAGGGGGGGACAATGGAATAGATTTTTGTAAGGGTATTAATATAATAATAGGTAGGTGATCACTCCCATGACAGAAAGGAAGAGTTCTCCATGAAGAGCAAGATGCTAAGCTGGTGGAAGCTAAGGATAAGTCTACTGCACTAGGGTTTTGAAGAGGTTTCTTCTAGTAGGGGATCCATCATTAAGCAAACATAGGTTCTTGTCATCTAGGATATCAAGAAGGATGCGTGATGTGGAGTCGCAATAGGATGAGCCCCATAATGTGTGATGGCAGTTAACGTCACCCATGACTAGTACAGGACCAGGGATATGAGACAGAATTGTACCTAATTCATTAAAAATTGCTTGATTTGGGTGTGGGATATATATATAGAGATAAAAGTTATGCCTAAAGCCTTGGCAGCTATAATGTTAATTTGGTTAGAGTAAGTTGGAATCTGGACAGCCTGGAAGGTAATAGGGCGTTTGATGAGGAGGCACACCCAGCCCACCCATCGATATTGTCATCTCTAAGACAAGAATATCCGGGGATCCGAAATACAGAATCAGGTTTAAGCCATGTCTCTGATATTGCCAGGATGGTTGGTTTGTGTGTATTAATTTAATAAGTGAGATCTTGCTTTTTATGCCTAATGCTTCTGGTATTCCACTGGAGAATTACTTGGTCCATAATTAAGCTGTGGTAGGAGAGAAAACAATTGATTAAGTGTATCGGAGACATTGGGCGGTACAATGTCACTAAACTTAGCGATAACATTTATTAAAAGCTTTACTAAAAGATATCCAGTATCTTCATTTGGATTATCATCAGCAATTAAACAGCACCCATGGGGTTGCGTGGAACTAGGGTAGCTAACAAGGTCGTTATGGGCTCTTTTGTCATACCCTGGAGTTAAGGGGGCCCTAGGAGAATGGTTTATGGTGACTGTTTTTTTCTGAGAACATGTTTGGGGGCTTCTTGGAATATCACAAGTGGGGGATGAAAGGTTTGTAAGGGGTTGAGTAATTGGAGATCTTGCAGTGTCCGCATATGAACGACGAACTGGACGGAAGCGAAGGGAGGCCTCAGAGTAGTTAATATTTTCCTCAGACATTACAACTTTTATCATCTTTTGCCGAGCATGCTCTGGACAATTGGAATTGGTTGCAAAATGGCTGGAAGAACAAAAGATACAGGTTGCATTTTCCTCTAAAATGGGGCAAGTTTCTCCAGAATGAGGCTGGCTACACTTGTAGCACCTGGGCTTTGACCGGCATTGTGCCTGAATATGTCCGAACCTGCAGCAGGCATTACACATTATTGTCGGAAGTTGGTAAACCCACACAGGTAGAGATGTAAAAAAACAATATACCTTTTCAGGAAACTTCTGCCCTATAAATGTACGAACAACTGTGTGTGTAGGGATCCATTCAATACAGCCATTGTTGATTTGTTTCCTGTTCAATCGTCTGGCACGTATGACTTGGACATTGTCCGGACATTCTATAGAGTTGACTAATTCTTCCATAGACCACGCAGAGGGTATGTTCCTAACTACACCATTTCTAGTTATGTGAAATTTCGGAATTACAGCAGTGTAATTATGCCTTTCTAAAAATGGGTTTTCAATAAAATTGTTTGCAAGATCTGCATTGTTAAATTCAATAATAATACGGTTCCGTCCTGAAGCCTTAACACCACCTTTGGAAATGCCGGTTATAGAATTCTTGGATAACAGCTGAGCAAACTTAAGAAGGCGGATAGATAAGCCTGAAGAGGGATCAGGATCCTTCCTTGAGACGTGGACAATGAAGGGTCCAGAGTCCCCAGGACCATACTTTAATTTAACTGCCGAAAATTCAGGGACAGTGTAGGTATTCTGTGTTGAGGCTGAGGGAGATGCGGTTTTTTTATTTTGGGGTTCATGGGTTGTGGTAGCGATAGACGGACGTTTCGGAGCTTTTCTGGGCCCTAGGGTGCCAGAGCAGTCCACGTCGGCATCTATAGCTGGAGCGTCACCGCCCCCATCCGGGGCAACATAAACACAAAATAATACTTACTAAACGGTCACAATAGCGGACAAACACAATTATATTAAGCAGCACAAGTATCAAGCACACAGTGACGACACAATCCACACGGTTTAACAACCACTAGATGAAACAATTAGAATATATTTAAATGTAAAGCGCGGCACGTGTGTTCACCCGTCCACGATTCTTGGCCGAAAAACTATCTTCAGGTTATCACCAGTCATTGGCATCATTCAAATAATCTTTGACTTTATAATATCCTTTACTCATTGGAGCCTTTTTTTATGTGCTTTAAACTTATGAAAAGGCAAATCAGTAACAGTTAAAAATTTAGGGTTATAAGTATTTTTGATGCCAAATCATTAAAAAAATGAAACAAATTTGTTCAAAAAAATTCTGGACAGGGCCACACTTACCACTTAGAGGTATAAAAAATAGCCTCCGACTTATTCTCAGACCTACCAAATATACACAAAAAAAATTAATAAAAATCGGTCAAGCCGTATCGGGGAGTTCAATAACAAACACTGTGACACGAGATTTTTATATATTAGACTAAATCAATTAATGGAATTTAATCGATACTCATTCATGATAATGAGGTAACTTTTTTGAATTTCGAAATGTGCTTTCTTATACGAAAGACCTATGTAATGTACTTACTGAACTTACTTACTAATATTATAAGGAGTTTGTTTGATTGTTTGTTTGGTTGAACGCGCTAATCTCAGGAACTATCCAACATAAAAATATTTTTCAATTTGAATCGGGATTCAAATTGAAAAATATTTTTGTGTTGGATAGAATATTTATCGAGAAAGGCTATAGGCTATGATAATATAACATCACACTACAACTAATAGGAGCTGAGCATCAATAAATAATATTGCAAAAAGGGGGAAAAAATTAACGACAAGTTGTTATTTTTCGACATCCACGCGAATGAAGTCGCGGGCACAGCTAGTAAATTATAATTATAACAAAATAATTGCTAGCAATACTCATTCTGTACTAACGTTAGCTAGGGGCAGCTACGCATATTCACAATTAATGCAGTTACTGTGCAATTGTGTTTCGTTGTGTGTTTCGCCTGTAACGAGAGTTGAACAAGCTGCTCGAAGCTTCGAGGGTGCTCGGTACCCATGCCATGCCCTTTCAGGCAGGTAATGCGCATTGAGTGGACTCTTTGGGCTTTAATTGGTTGTTAGTAAAAAATCAGTGGCCCAAACGAACTGTCATTGTAAAAAATATTGTAACTGTAATATGTTTTAGATAACAATACCCATTGCAAGAAATTTAAGTAACAGGATAAGGAAAAATTATTGATCTGTAGTTTTACTACGTGAATTAAATGTTAAATCACAAGTTAAAAGGATCGAAATAGGCACCTATACTGAAATATTGCTGGCTTAAGCATTTCTAGCAATCGGCCTACCCAATTGTAGGTACCCATAGGAAGGTCGAGACCCAAAACCAAAAGGATATTTAAGGAGAGAACATGTTTTGCAATAAAAATGTAAACAGTATTACAAATTCCTTGAAATGACACCATTTTGAGACGTCAATGGTCATACCTACGGACTAAAAACTAGCACGAGAGACTTGTCACCTTGACCTGAGGTAACAATTTGTACTGTATTGAACTTGATTTCTGGGTGACAGCTACCTCACTCACCGCGCATGTGATAGTGCGCAAGTATAGTAACCGTGAAGCTTTGCTCGTGAGTGTGAAAAATAAAGTCTTCAAACTTTAATAGAAGAAAAAAATAAATGTTTGTACCCAATCGTCAATACACGAATAAGGATTAAAATGTATTTGTTATTTATTAATGCTTTATGTACGTTGTGTACAAAGGCGGACTTAATGCCTAAGGCATTTTCTACCAGTCAACCTACGGGAGGTGCAGAGAGAAAATGTGGTAGATGTACCCAAAAACAAAATTAAAATCAAATCGAAATCATTTACAAATTATTAAAACCTAATACATAAATATTACAAAAAATAAACTAATACATATTCTTATTCGCCAACAATAACAATAACTAGTAGCAATAATAATACAGCCAACAAAAAGTTATGACATATAGTTCTGTTGAACATGTTTCCGCAATTTATTTTTGAAACTTAACCTGTTGACATATTTCTTAATATCTAAGGGCAGAGCGTTCCAGAGAAGAATGGATTGTACGAAAAAGGAAGAGTGAATTATTTCAGAACTGTGAGAAGGACATGTAAGAAGATAATTGGATGAGGACCAAAGAACTCGATTATGGGACGTACATAAATACTGAAAATGCGGATTTAAATAACTGGGTTAACTAAGACCATTCAGAAAAGCGAAAAGGGTAATTAAACTTCTAACGTGTCTACGCTGCCGAATAGGTAGCCAGTTCAAATGCTGCCGATGCGCAGATATGTGGTCGTATTTTCGCAGGTTGTAGACGAACCGAATGCAGTTATTCAGATGCCGGTCTAGTTTGTTGAGCAGATCTGCATTCAGGTCGAGATAGCACACATCACCATAGTCGATGACAGGGAAGATCAAGGTCTGAACAAGCATTTTCTTAATATCGGGTGGCAGAAAGTTCTTTAGCCGGTACAGAAACCGAAGAATCCCAGTGACCTGTTGAGAAATGCTGGAGACCTGAGACTGCCAGTTAAACGTCGCGTCTAAGTAAAGGCCAAGATCCTTTACACTACTGCAAAAGGGGACAATATTGTTTTTAAATATTTAAATTAACTGAAGTCACTTTTGCTATAATTCTGGGCCTACCTTCAATGATTGCTTGGCATTTTGTCGGGTTAACGAAGATTCCAAATTGATCAAACCAAGATTTAATAGCAATTAGGTCCTCGTTAACTTTATCTATAACCTCATTTAAGTTATCAACACCAGCCTGAGCGTAAAGTTGAAGATCATCGGCATACAAATGATACGAACAGCGAACCCGGTGAGTAATGAGATTAATAAAAATTGAAAAAAGTATTGGAGATAAGATGCCGCCTTGAGGAACACCAGCCTTTAGATTACACCATGAGGAGGAAGCATTTCCCCAGATAACCGATTGCTGGCGATCCTGAACATTTGAAGAGAGCCAATCTACCGCCTCACGAGAGAACCCATAATGGGAGAGGATGGACAAAAGAATTTGGTGATTCACAGCATTAAAAGCGTTGGAAAAGTCAATCAATACAAGAACAGTTAATTTAGTTTCCTCTATGCCAGCTCTAATATCTCCCGTCACTTTAAGGAGAGCAGATACAATCCAGACTGGAGAGGACTCAGAATTGAGTTCACATGAATAAAACTAGAAAACTGTTTATAGACACAGGCCTCAAGCACTTTAGAAAGATAAGGGAGTATAGAGATTGGTCGGTATTGATTGGGAAGTTTTGGATTGGATACTTTGGGTAGTGGACGAAATGTAAATGAACAAATATTTTTTTATTGGCAGCATTGATACAAAAAACATATCTTTGTTGTTATCAAATCTATCTGATTCGATGTTAATAAATCATTAATTTTCTAAATTATATTTTACATTTTAGATATTTTGTATTCTATTTCATGTTATTTACAAATTAGCGAACTATTTAAAAAATCAAATGGTCATCGCTAATTTCGACTTATAATAAATTAATAGGGTAGAATACAATGCACACCTTTATGTGAATGTGTATGTGTGCGTATGTGTGAATATGTATGCAAGTCTATGAAAATGTTGATTGAGTGTTCTTTTTTAAATAAAATAAATTACCATAAACAAGGTAAATATAATAATATGCTGGCCAATTTTCTGTGAAAGTGTCTTCCTCTGTGGAATCACTATTTCCAAAGATTAACAAAGCCGATGCTAAGAAAAAAGATATAAAAATACCTACCCATCGACTGAATTCCCAAAAGAACTCTGATATGTACGAAAAAAGTCACTAAGGAAAGTCGTTTGATGGAATTGTATTCTCCCTTAAGATCGACATCCAGAAACGGGCCGAATTAACGAGATCTCAGCGATCGAGACGAATGTCGACCATTCATCTTTTCCTGTTCTTAAGTCTGCAAAATGCTTTATACTCGATCAAAGTTAGGTTTGATTGTGGATCTCAATGGCGCATTGACTTATGCGCTCGGCTCATGATTGCTAAAGTGTGGCCGCCTTCAGACCTATGATGGGTGACCAGAAGAAACATTAAACAGTGCGGCCTGCGCTTGACCTTCTAGTCGTATCGGCTAACCACCCATCTATGCGAGTGGAGGAACAAGGAACACATTTGGCTGTTATTCTGAATAGAAAACTATATTTCACAACAAAACCTAGCAGAGTTTGTCTAAGCTGAAATGACGCACCCCAGTACCGTATTTACGCACCTAAGCAAATTTCGATTATGGACGCACTACACATGAACGTTTTGATGTAACTTAGTTGCCGGCTAGATTTCAACAATCTGTTGTCCAATATTTCTTTTAGGGTTCTGTACCTCAAAAGAATAAAACGGAACCCTTATAGGATCACATTGTTGTCCGTCCGTCCGTCTGTCTGTGTCTGTCAAGGCAGCTTCAGACTTACTTTCCGAGTATGAGTAAAGAATAGTAGATTGTAAGTCGAGGGTTGAAAGAATCAATTTCCGAGTCAATAGGAATTGATTATTTTACCCGTGTTAAACACTCTACTTTTCATTTCGAATATGAGGAAAATAAAACTAGTTGTTTATCTAAACTATTTTTTGATAATATATCTTTCTGTTGAGATTTCTGGCAAAACATTTTCGATAACACAATTTGCCTCGTCTTTAATCGAATCTGGTGTCAACACTTCAGAATCGCTTGAACTCCTTTTTAATATTCAAATCTTAGCATAAAAGATTATTACCTATTTTTTTGAATTCCGTCACAGATACATAACAGATTAGTATCCCGCCAATTTATGTCGACTTTTTAAATTTAAATATGGAACTCACCGCGTAATTGTTGCGGCCTATTGCGCTCAAAGACGTTTGCGCTAAGTTCACACTGGCTGTTTAGAAACTCACATGGCCGCAGCATTTTTTTTAATTAGTTTTTTTTACATAAAACTCTTCACAGCTGCCAGCAGTTCTAGGTATTTTTAAAGTTCATTCCGGCCCTTAGGTGGGAAGTAATTTGTATGAGTTTTTCCCTCCCCATGGAGGAAAGCAGCATTTTCCACCCAATAATCAGATCAAAACAACACTACTTTACGAATATGAGAAATGAAAAAAATATTTTGTTTGCGAGAAAAAATTGCAAGAGTATCTTTGTTTCGTTTTTCATTAGAGCTACCTGTTCTGTGGCTAAAAACACACTAGCACCAATAAGCACACAAAAGGCACTTTAACATTGCAAAGAGAGAACGGTACAGCGGATGAAAATGCTTTTTTGTTATCTTTGCACGAACGAGCCGAACCATAATGGAGAGGGCGGGCGAACCCCATCATTCAATTATTCCGACCCCTAACCACGCCATTCGATTCCTGTCTCTATCAAACTTATGAAGTGGTATTACCTCAACACGTATTTGAGGTCACACCATTTGTTTGCTTTCTTCCACAGGCGTTTAATTGTGCTCATGGTATTCACTTCACCTGATAGAAAGTAAGCATTCAGACTCTCCTACTTTTTAATCCCCGACGGAAAAGAAAGAGGATTATTATAAGTTTAATATGTGTATCTGTGTGTCTGTCTGTAGCATCAAAGCTCCCAAACGAATGGACCGACTTTCATACGTTTTTTTTTGTTGGAAAGCTGACGTGATCGAGATGGTTCTTGGCTATAATTAATGAAGATCATCACTGTACAGGCGTTTGAAGATCATCACTATATTTCATAATTGACGGGAAAGGGAAAGGAAAGGAAGGGATCTCACCAACCTGAAAATGTTTACTTCAATATCCTCGTGTACTTTAAAAAAATGTGGAAAGGATCTATTAAACGTCGTGTCAGCTACTATTGAACAGAAAATGTTTCATCTATTTTTTTTGTAATACATGTTAGTGCTCTAATCGTCAGCAAAACCAACTGTTTGCGCGGCATAGAGCACAGTGAAGAAGTGTGTTTTTTTAATTTTTATTGCTACTAAGTTGGCAAACAAGCAAACTGCCCACCTGATGGTAAGTGGTAATAGTCACCTATAATACATGTGGCTCCTGTGACATTCGCAGTAAAACTGCAAACTGCAACCCCCACAAAGGCCACAGTGTACGTTGCCAACTTGTGACTTAAGATGTAAAGTCACGGTACCCAGTAATTTCAGTGCCATATCTCATCCTTCAAACCGGAACACAGCAATGCAAGCACTGCCTGCTGCTTTGCGGCAGAAATAGGTAAGACGGAGGTACCCAAGCACACGACCCTGGTACAGAGTCTCTCTCCGGTGTGAGCAAACTCAGGTGGAAAGTGCACATTTATTTGGCATAGTGAGACGATTACGAATCGAAACTAAACCGTTGCGATTAACCAATCGGAGCGCATATACAGGCTGATCAATCTATCGATCGATTTCGCTATCTCTCATAGTTTCTGACTTCTCCCTACTGACCTATTTGGATTGATTTCCGTGATCTCCGTATATTGACTTTCAACTGTTCGATGACGTGTAATGTGGAGTTCTGATTGGTCGAATACAACGACTTAGCTTCGTTTCATTGGTGGCTCTTTAGCAGAAATTGCCTGAAGGCGGGACCTATTTTTGAAATATTCATCTGGTGTCGAGCACTGGTTTTCTATTGATTTTCAGCGATATTTGAAAATTCTCTATTTTTCAATCGATCGACTGCGACAAGCGCTCACAGCCAATCGTCGCTAGGTAAGTGATAGTGACAGTGACGAGTAATAGATTCAACGTCAAATACTTACGTATGCGTCACTGTCATTTAGTAATTTGTATGGTCGATTTTAATGAATTTTGTCCGTCTTTATGGTCAATTTCACTAACCTTAACTTAGATAAGACAATCCTAAAAAGAATGCTGTCACTTCTTGTCTTTAACGAGAAGAATATGAAAGGCATGCTTGTTAAGTCACTTAAAATATTATGCTCTGGGAAGTGTACGAAGCTGCTTTAAACTTGTTATAATAAATATATCAATGTTGTTAAATGGGGTATTAAACTTAATGATCGTACGATATAACAATTTCATCCGTAATTTGTCTTACACACTGGAATAAAAGAAAAGTATTAGTCGATCGCTCGGCGCTTATACGGAACACTTGAAAGAGATAATAATTTTAATGAGCTACCAAGGTAATGAGTGTTATTTACGCGTTAAGTGAAATTGAGTGCCAAGCAATTCCAAGCATATGCTGTTACGGACATCAACAGTTGGTACTTAGTAAACGGACCTCTCTTTAAAACAAAATGCCCATTTCGTCCAGTTTTTTGGCTTGCATGTATTTCAACGTAAATTGAAATTGGCACGCTGCCCTGCTGATAACGCATCTAAGGTGCGGTTCCATTCTATGTCATCTACATTTGCAGTGGACACCAACAATCATGCTTTTAACTTAAATAAGTAACACATTTATATAATACAAGCCCTGGCCTCGCAGGCTTTAATGTCAACAAGCAAAACATCAACAGGGTATACCTACTAAAAATCTTTTGATAATACAATAATGTGAGAAACCATAGATTTGGAAGAACCAATGGCCGCATTCACCAGAACACATCGCTAAGTCATCGATCACGTGACCGATTACCAGTTTCGATGCATTCTGCTGAACGCATATTTTTATAGTCAGTGTTCTGTGATGTCTATAAGTCGTTTTGGGTTTTATTTAGGGTACCTACTTTAATGTTTTTTTTGTTTTTTTTAAATGAAATCCGAAAACTACCTGTGTCAAGACAAGCACTGGGCATATAAGAAGCATATAAATCACAAAGAATTTCGATTAAAATAAAAAAACTATTAAAATTCAATTCAAATTTGACAAACAACAGTAAAACTAATTGCTGATACTAATCGAAAATGAAATGCGATGGAAAAAATGGCGTCCGATGGTTGTCAATCGCTGTCAGTCATCGCATTTTTGTGTGCATTCAAAAGAAAATTCGTAATCGATGACTCATCGATGTGTTCTGGTGAATGCGGCCAATGACTATCTGTCAATTTTGTCACTCTTGAAAATTTTATATTCATAATTTTTACTTTTAGGTATAATATTTCAAACATTTTCTTTTATACAAATCTTGTGGGTGATTTTGTAACTCATCGACAATCGGCCATCGTATAGATTTGATATTTATGTTTGATTAAAACTGATTTTTAATAATTATGTTTAACATTCTGTAACGTCGTCATTTGAGTGATCTTGGTATATTTGTTGAATAAATCAACCAATACTTATAGGTAATGAACATAATTCCGCTTTTCATCACTTAAGCATCCAGTTTGATAACTATTGCCGATTAATCGATGAGTTACAAAATCAACACCCTTGTGCTTGTCCTGAAAATGAAGAACACTACATAATAAGAATTAACCAATTTAGTGTAGTCGTTTCGATGTTATGCGCGTACATTTCGACGATTTATTTTAATTTAGAGCGTCGGTGGCGCAGTGGACTCGGCACTTGCCTTCCAATCGGGGGGTCGGGGTTCGAGACCCGCCATGTACTTTTCGTTTCGAATTTCATATGTACATTTGTCTGACGCTCCTACGGTGAAGGAAAACATCGTGAGGCAACCTGCATACATCTGCGAAGAAATTCAATGATGTATGTGAAGTCGACCAATCCGCACTGGGCCAGCGTGGTTGACTAAGGCGTAATCACCCTAATATAGGGTAGGCTCGAGCCCCTCGGTGGGGACGTGTATGGGCTGTGATGATGGATGATGATGATTTTAATTTATAAATAAAATAAAACAGTTTTAAATCAAAAAGGAAAAAATACAGTATAGCTCTGCATAATTTTTGTTACTAGTACGATATGAAATTTTCTTTATTTTAAGCAAAGATTTTTTTCAATGGAGGCCGCAATTTTGTTCGCGAACGCTTTTAGCGAACATGAGATGATGATTGATGTATCTTTTCACGAGAAGAATATTAAGCAAGCATGTGTGTAGAAGAGCATATTTAATGAGACAGACGCATGGTGTGAATGATGTCATTAATTATAGGGGACGAAAACGCTAGGGTTCATATTTAAGTATACATAACTGCATCAAGATAATCACCATTCGGTTAATTTTACTCCGAACAGAATCTATAGTAGAGGGGTCCAACTTGATTAACTTGTTTTCTAACGGAATACTATACTTACCACCAGATGAAATGAAGGCGAAGAGCTTCCCTGTTGTACGTAAAAGAAATTTCTAAAGGTGAACGCAAATATTATATCAGCACGCATAGTACGCGCCGCATTATATGACGTCATCATCAGTCGATACGAGTAATTATCGATTGCCAGTTCCCATAAAAAACAAAGACATTCAAAAAAGGAACACTCCTCTCCCTCTAGTTAGTGCCAACGGCCACTCTCATTACGGCTTTTAATTTGCGTGCGAGGTCAAGGGGCTGAACAGCGCAGGCTCGATGAAAGGCTGAGAGGCTTCGTTCGAGGGCACTCCATCGCGACCTGTTCACTTCGCGTCCTCTGCGAGGGCGTTTGCGAACTGCGGGACAGGACTACCTGGCAACTGTTTTTGTTGCTTGTTAACTTAGCAAATGTTATCTATAAGGTTGACGTAGTCTGAAGATAGTTCTATGTTCGTTCCAAGAAGACGACATGCGTGCGAAATTCGTAGATCAGGATACCAATCGCGATAAATAAATGCAGTTGGATTGGAATTGAACTACGACTGAACTACAACTTTTATGACATTTCGTATCGCTGTAGTGATTGATAGGAGATTGGAATGCAGCCCGATTGAATTGATTGATTGTTGGAACGCAACCGCCTGTCAAATTACAAAGTTCATGCAACGCAATTTTTTCGGATTAAAATTTGGCTTCTTTCAGTGTTAAGTGCTTTTCTGTTAAAAATATAATACGATTTACTTAGATATTGTTAGTAACAGCCCACGAAGCTAATTTAGCGTCAGCATGAGTTCTGGGCAAACGAAACAATTCCTGCGGCCCTTGTGATTTTCAAAGCTGATTTTGAAAACTTGAGAAAAAATGGTTTATTTTTAGCTATTCTGTACGAAACAGCCATAAAAAGTAGGTGTCATAATAACAACGCAACGTCGCAAAATATTTCTAAGTGTATTTCTTCATACAGGGCAAAGCAAAGGATGCGCGGGACTTAGAAAAATTTGGGATGTTGCGTTGTTATTTCTTTATGACACCTACTTTATAGTATAATTGTTTCGTATAGAACAGCTAAAAATAAAAGCTTTTTACTGCTATCAACTTTTTCAAGTCTTAGTTTGCAAGTAAATCAGTTTAAAAACATTATCGTACAACCAATCGTTTTCAAACTCGTTGTCAGCCACATGTACATTATAAATATCTTCTAAGGTCATTGACCTTTATGTATATGCCCCTCCCCGGACAAGGTTATTTCAAGGTCATATACCTTTAAAATCTTATGTGGCACTCTTTCCTTTACACCGACCGGTTCAACTCTCATGTGGAAATTTAAGCGATACCAATTTTGTCCAAAGTTGTGTTGTAATTAGAACTGGATTGGAATTAAAACTCAGCGGTCCGTTCGAACTGTAAGTTAGCGCGATTGGCCCCCAGTACAGTACAGTCGGCCAAATAAGTGGTTTAACATCCTAAGTTTGCAATTCACTTTCATGCTATAAAACAACACAGTCGGTTTTCCTTTGTAATAACATACCGACAACTAACAAGGTAACCTTAATGATATTTTGTTTATACGACAATTTTCTTTAAAACAGTAACAATGCTTTCTTGGCTGATCGTACTTACATATTATATTAGTTATCTGCCACAGTAGGTACTAAAACTAACCGGGTACCTACCTCCATCGTATCTACTCGCATTTCTGCCGTCAAGCAGAGTAGCTTTCATGGCTATGTTCCGGTTTAAAGGGTTAGGCAGGCAATGAAATTACTGGGTTCTGTGGCTTGTAAAGAACTATAGGCGTACACATGTACTATAGGCGACAGTTGTTCTCCTTACCTTCTTTGTTTTCCATCAACGTCACATAAAAAGTCTGCGTGTGTTTTGCCTGAAACTCCGTGCGATCCAAGTTCAACTTGTTTTTTCAACCAGAGAGAGACTCTGTACGGTGACTTATCTGTGCAGAGGCCCTAGGCAAATGCCACACGCTAACTTTTCTGCAGTCGTTCCGCAGAAAAAAATTATGCAAGTGACATTAGCCTACGACAACCTCATCTATTTTTTCCGCAGCTAATGTCATCTTCATACATTTTCTCTGAGGAACGACTGCGGAAAAGTTAGCTTGTGGCATTTATCTAGGGGGGCAGATACCATCGGCAGCACGTCAAGTTACATATGCACTGCAAAATCGCGGCTCGTTAGTTCAATTGTTTCTCTGTCGTCGGTACCTGTGGGGTAACACAATCTCTCTCCCAATTACTCCAAGCGATGTCTAGCGTACATAATTCAGTTACGGAATAATCGGACCGCTACAGTGTGCCAACAACGTTCACCTTAACAAGGAGTAATTTGATATAACTGCACGTGCTTAGGGCGTCTGTTTTCAGTATCTTCACTATTTTTAACTCTCCATTAAAACCACGCGAGATTCTTCTGATAAAACTATTTATCAAAATTTCAATAGAAACTCACGCGCCTACCAAAACATATGTAAGCCGTGCGCAGAATATTTGCCGATGACACCCCTCTCTCCCTTTGGTGACCGCGTCCCGCGTTCGCCTAGCTAGTACCGCAAACGTTCTAATAACCATCGACTCGTGACGTCATGACGTCATCAGTAAACTTTTTGCGCGCGGCTTTAACATCCGCTATACATAAGTTGAGTCTGTGAAAAAAAAATATGGGAAATTAGAAAATTAACGTTTCCTTATCATTGTTTATTTTTGTTAAAATAAGTTTGTTACAAGCTCTCTTTTTATGTTTCTTGCACCGCCTCAAATTTTTCTGCCCTGCCCTCACGGTTGACTGGTAGAGAATGCCTTAAGGCATTAAGTCCGCCTATTGTACCATATTTATTGTGCAATAAAGTGTAAATAAATAAATAAAAAATTAATTTGACAATTTCGAATTTTCAATGACGCCATATCTTTTATACGTTAACATGGGTAGGTTAGCTTGATAGAGTATTAACCAATAGAGGATTGATGAGGAGTTAGTAGGCTTGCCAACTCTACTATATACTTAATATAGTATCCTGCTTAGGGCATGGAATACCGAAATGATTTTCATACCGGTATTGATACCGGTATTGAAATTTCAAAAACCGGTATACCGAAATTTCGGTATTTTTTCGGTATTTTTTAAATACTGTTAATTACTATTTAAATGATTCCAATAACGATTGGTAAGCCTTGCTTGGGGAGAGCGATTCAAGCAGTTTTTTACGCTTTATGGCAGAAACACTGAAAATATTTATCATCTCCCTAGAAACCACAAAATAAGTTATTAAAATAAATAGGGTTAAGAATACTAATAATATATCAACTGAGGTTGCTTATGGAGGGTCCTACAAGAACTTGGAGTACCAAATCAACTCTACTTCGCACCTTGTATGGTTCAAGCCAGTAAGTCGTAAGAGTCGATAAAACAACCTCAAAACTCTTTAAATATCACCAAGGAGTACGCCAGGGATGTATTTTGTCGCCCATTCTATTCAACGACTATGGCAAATACATAATGAGACGAACCTGCGAGAATTGGGAGGGTGGCATCGCAGTTGGTGGCGTGAAAATCACCAACCTGCGCTACGCCGATGACACTACCCTCCTTTCAGCAAATGAGTCGGAAATGTCTGCACTTTTGGACTGAATGGAGCGGATTAGCGAGGAGATGGGACTTTCCATAAACAGGTCCAAAACCAAGATCATGGTGGTAGATAGATCTGTGAAGTTAGAACTCACAGGCGCGCTGGGCCATTTTATTCTTCTTTTTCTCTGCGCTGCGCTGGGGTCGTCAGGCCGGGCACACCAACAGGTGTGCTCGGCGGCGTCGCAGTGGTGACATCGCGGCGTTTCCTCCCGACGGGCGACCCGGTGCAGGTAGTGACCGAAGCAGCCATGTCCGGTCAGTACCTGCACCATGCGGAACGTGAGGCTGCCCTGCCGGCGCCCAACCCACTCCTCCAACACCGGACGAATCGAGGGGCGCTGGACCTAGGAATAGTGGACAACTTCATCTACCTGGGTTCTAACATCAGTAATGATGGCTCGTGCGAAAAGGAAGTGCGCAGGAGAATTGGCATGGGCAAAAGCGCCATGTCTCAGCTTGAAAAAATCTGCAGAGATCGCAACATTTCCGTGAAAACTAAAACCAAACTGGTACGGACTCTAGTCTTCTCGATATTTTCGTATGGCGCTGAGATGTGGATACTGAAAGCTGCAGACCGTAACGCATTGACGCCTTTGAGATGTAGTGCTGGAGATTTTGTGATGATTTTCCATAATCGAGATTTTTTCGTGATTGTCATATGAAAACCCATCAGCAGTATGAACATCACTGTGAACCATAGAAATCTAGCGTTCCGGATAGTCTTTAAACACCCTTGCGAAAATAAATAGTTTTTTGAAATACCGAAATAACGGTATTTTATCCTCAAATACCGGTATCAAAATACCGAAAATATTTATCGGTATACCGGTATTTCGGTATACCGGTATCCTTGCCCTAATCCTGCTATATTTGTTCGTCAAATACTATACTTACATATTTCCAAAAAATATATAGTAGGCGAAACTACTGTATTTTGTAATTATTTCTCTATTTCAAATTGAGTCAGAAGAGAATGTAGTTAGAATTGCATAATGTTTTTAATGTTAAGGTGATTATTATTGAATTTCTTCTTCCAATACCAGCAACTTTTGCATTTACTGCAAAATAATTTGTGAGATGAGCATATTTGGGCCAATCTACATTAATTATAAGCAGAGTTAATAGTATTTTTCAATTTTAATATGAAATATTGGAATGTAATGATTTTATAAATTATTTATTATTATTGAATTTGTTTTAATTTTTTTGTCATCTCCAATATTTTTTAGGGGTAAGAGAAAATACTATATATAATTAGAATTAGACCCTAGAAGTTAATATTGATACTGTTTTTAGGCTTACCTTTTACAAAAGAAAACACAATAAATCTTCCTGGAACATAACGAGGTTTTACACGAGGTGATTCAATTAAAAGGCCCTCGTGCACTGATTGCTGTCTAAACTAATAACATATTTGGCAATTAGGTAAATTAAATTAATTTTTTATTGACATGATTTTTTATGTATACATGGATTTATCGGGTCAATCAAATATATTATCATTGTGACATCTGTGATACTGACATTATTTAGAACTTGTATTGTTAGAGGTTGACATTATATAGGCACACATGCAATGTTGCGTTGCCCTTGCAGGGTTCATGTTTGTAAGTAGGTACTTTTAAAAATGTAAATATATAAATATGTAACAGCATGAAAGCAATAAAGGAATATGAATATGAAAACTAGAGCGCATTCGTGTAAAAGTACGTAACGTACGTACCTAAAAAGTAGGTTCTAATTTCAAGATTGTCTTCTCGTAACGTCCAGAACAGTATCGCACGGGGTTTATGTAAGGTTGTGTAATGCGCTGATATTAGAAATAAGGACTGCCTTTTCCAAACACCTTTTTAATATAAAAGTTCGGGTATATTTTTATAAATTGATAAATGAATATCTATACTTCTATACTAATATTATAAAGAGAAAAGATTTGATTATTTGTTTGTCGGTATTAAATAGGCTCGAAAACTACTGGACCGATTTGAAAATTTTTTCACATTGAGAATCCTACATTATCCCTGATGAACATAGTACTATATTTGAGTGTATTATATAAATGTTTGTGTATATGTGTTTGTATTTTATTTCATTAGGTATATGTTTATATTGACTGTCGTAAGTATTATCTATACAAATAAATAAAATAGAAGTGTCTGTTTGTAATGTCAAAATAACAAGTTTTTACTAAGTGGGTATGAATGTATATCGGGTACCAATAACAAAAACACAATTTAAAATTTTTTTGTCTGTCTGTTTGTTCCCGCTAATCTCCGGAACGGCTGGGCCGATTTTGACGGGACTTTTACTAATAGATAGCTAATTATATAAGATATAACATAGGCTATCAAGATTTAAAAAAAATTGCCTACAAAAATTAAAATGCTGCCAAAAGTTACTATTCCACGGGGACGAAGTCGCGGACACAGCTAGTTTATAAAAAAAGATTAAAGAAAACCGCCATATATTCCTTTGCTTGGCTCAATGGTTGACTGGCAGAGAGCGGCGTTTGTCGCTAAGTACGCCAAATGTAGCATTAAAGTTTATATTAAAAAAATAAGAGCTCGAATCAACTGTCGGCAAATATAACATTTGAAATTCTGTACTTATTTAAAAAATCCTAACGCAGACCAATTTCTCTCTCTCGTACGCATTATTATAGTTAACCAGCCACTCGAGTTCAAAACTTTCCACTGGCACCATAAATCTAACTTCCGGTTGTATTGCGAGCGCGGGACTGTTATAACGAAGTTTGCTCATGCTATTATGCGGATTTCCCTTTAGCAAGTTTGTACGCTGGCAATGAAAGGGGGTCTGGCTGTCATCGTCAACGGGTGAGTCTCCGAGAAGCTCCTCGGATGTAATAAACACACTTTTATTTTGATATAATGATAGTTTGTCACTACAGGATCACCGTTATTTTATGGTTCTGTACCTCCTACCTAAAGGAAAAAATGGAACCCTTATGGGACCACTTCATTGTCCGTCTGTATGTGTGGCAAGACAAGGGTTGCCAGGTCTCTATTGGTGTGCCTGCCTGGTGACGCCAGCGCAGCGAACTCAACGCTGATCTGGGAGGCGGAAACCTCTCGCTGCCGAGCATGGTCGTGGCCATGCTCCGCGACGAGGCGGAATGGGGGATCACTTACTTCTGCAAGGACGTCATCTCGCAGAAGGATGCCGCAGAGAGGAAGTGGGAGGAAGATCCTCAAGCCGCTCTCATCCGTCGCAGACGAATAGGCAGGCGAAGGCGGGCATTCGCACAAGCGATGCCCGTCTAATGACCCTGCCGTGGAGGCCTGCGTGCACGGTTAGTCCCGTGCACGCCGCCGTAGTGCACGCAGCCGGGTCAAGACCCTTTTCCACAGGAACGCGTAGGGATATCAAACTGAAGTATATCCATACTATATATTATAAATGGGCTTGCTGAGGATGCTTTTATCGCAGAAATCATCCCTTAAGGGGGAGAAAAGGGGGTGGAAGTTTGTATGGGGAATCAATAACAGCTGAACCGATTTAGATGAAATTTAGTATGGAGATAGTTTGAGTTGTGTGAGATGGATGTATTCTTGCAATTTTCTAGACAATAAATTTGCACGTCTGTAAGTAAAACTTTTATGTCATTTATTATTGTATTTTATAATTCATAGCTGTTTAAAAATATTAATCAGAATGGTCTTTGAATTTTTTTCTATCAAGTGAAATATTATTAATCGTGTTTCTGTCTTCAAGGATGTTCAACAATATCATATATGAATTTTAGAACTGTATGTTTTTAGCGGTACAGTAAATCAAAATAGTTGTAAAAAATCTGAAAGTCGTAAATGTGTAGATAGGAATTTATATACTTACACAAGTTTGTACAGAGCCCTCGTGCGTGAGGCCACCTCGAACTTGGACGGGTTTTTTAACGTATACAGGAAAGCTTTTGGCCTTCGCATCACCTGATGGTAGGTGACGATAGCAGTAAAAGCGAGCTTCCCCTGGACTCCTCTTCAACAGAGAAACCCGTTACAATAATATTACCTCTAATCGTCGGAACACAACAATGTTTTAACATTGTTATTAACAGTGGTAGCCAATACCATTACAAAAAGCAGATCCGCCTTAGGAAAACAGAATGTTGGAGGCGCTTCTGTACCAACATCGAATCTAACAACCAGGCAACAAAGATCAAAAATATTATATGCAGTGAACCTGAGCGTTGTCTAGGGTACCTGAAAAAACCAGACAATATCTACACCAAATCAGATGTTGAAACTTCGGAGCTACTGCTAAGGACCCACTTTCCTGAATGTCTAATCACAGATGTTCCGGAGTGGGATGAACCGGCAGTAGCCGAACCAAAGAACTCGGATTGGACATCAGCTCACAGAACGATTGATAGCAATAAAGTAAAATGGGCGATCAACACTTTTCTTCCATACAAATCAGCAGGCCTGGATGGAATTTTCCCGGGACTATTGATATGGTGCGACGAGCGACTAATTGAACATTTAGTAGCTATTTATAGGGCCTGTATCGCATATCGCTACATTCCACACAAATGGAGGGAAGTTAAAGTAGTATTTATACCAAAACCAGGCAAAAGTGACTACACAGAACCCAAGTCCTTCAGACCAATCAGTCTGACGTCATTCCTACTCAAAGGGCTAGAAAGGCTCTGCGACAGGGAAATAAGGGATGGATGTTTAAAGTATGTACCACTTCATGCCAATCAACATGCTTACAGTATGGGCAAATCTACCGAATCCGCACTACACGATGTAGTATCCTACATTGAAAGCGGACTATCTATGAAACAATCAACCTTAGGAGTTTTCATTGACATTGAAGGCGCCTTTGATAAGACAAAATTCAACAGCATTGCAAAAGCCCTGACTAAGCACAGTGTCGATCCTACAATTGCAGGATGGATCGACAGCATGCTCAGATACAGGGCCATACAATTTACCGTCAATACCACAACAAGGGGTGTGGTAGCCAAGGGTTGTCCACAGGGTGGAGTGTTATCACCACTTCTCTGGAATATAGTTGTGGATGAACTCTTGTGCAGACTAAACAATCAGGGTCTGTACACGGTAGGCTATGCAGATGACTTGACTATCTTGGTATCCGGGCTTTTCGAGAACATCCTATGTGATCTCATAAGGTCTGCCCTAAAGATAGTAGAACAATGGTGCATTGACCATGAGTTAACAGTGAACCCCTCCAAAACGGAGCTTATAATGTTCACAAACAAACGAAACGTAGGGAACCTAAGGTTACCCAAACTGTTTGGAACCGAGCTTTCCCTTACAAATGAAGTCAAGTACTTGGGCGTTATACTTGACAGTAAATTGTTATGGAATAAGCATCTAGACCACAAATTAAATAAAGCCTGCATAACCTTCTGGCAATGCAAAAGACTACTTGGGAAAACATGGGGTCTATCGCGGAAGATTACACTATGGCTATATATCTCCGTTATACGACCAATTGTGACATATGGTGCAATCGTATGGTGGCCCAGGACCGAACTTAACACCGTCATTAGAAAATTGCAATCTTTCCAGAGGCTAGCCTGCTCGGCAGTTACTGGCTGTATGCAGACTACTGCAACCGCCGCAATAGACGTGATACTGGGACTGCCCCCTCTTGATTTACATATTCAACAAGAGGCATCTATGGCAGCTATCAGATTAAAACACTTAGGAATGTGGGTCAGGGTCATCACACCATGTTATGGAAAAGGATGATCGACTATCAGCCCCTCATAGCGGCACCATGTGATAGGATCCCCAAAAGACATGTATTTGACAGGAAGTACAATATATAGCTCTCAGAGCACAAACGAGATCAATCTGGAATTGATGAAGTCCGCATAAACACGGACGGCTTAAAAATCGAAAATGGTACAGGCGCAGGGGTATTCTCAATGGATCTCAACATTAACATATCATTAGCACTGGGTGATGGAAACTCAATATTTCAATGTGAGACTGTCGCCATCACCCATGCTGCCAACGCAGTCATGAGAAGAACCATTAAGAATTACAACATTCGAATTCTTACGGACAGCATGGCTGTACTACAAGCACTGGGAAGTAACACCATTACATCCCATCTTATAAACGAATGCCATGAAGCAATAGAGCATATGGCGTCACAAAACAGAGTTACGCTTCAATGGATTAAAAACACAGTGGGTCGTTGGGAAATGATGCTGCGGACCAGCTGGCTAAAAGGAGTTCAGAAAGCATAGTGGCTGGTCCTGTGCCACAGCTGCCGATCCCTTTTAGTCGGCTGAAAACCTGGACACGGCAATACACCCAAAACAAACAATGCCCGTTGGGCAAATACCTCAGAATGTAGACAGTCTAAGGAAGCGATATCTGCACTAACACCGCGACTGACCTACAGACTGCTCTACCTAAACCGACCGGAACTAAGAATAGTGGTAGGCTCTCTAACAGGACACAACACACTGAACAAACATCTACACTTATTAGGCGCAACCGACAGTCCCCTGTGCAGAGGATGTCTGGGCGCTCAAGAGTCAGCTGCCCATGTAATCCTGGAATGCATGGGAGTAGCCACACAACGGGCGGAAGTCCTTGGTAACCCAAGGTCACTCCTTGAAGCCTGTGAAAGTCCCAGGAAACTTCTGTGCTTCTGGAAGGAGTTGGGCTGGTTAGAATAACTGGCCATCCCACACGCATAATGGACCAAATATGAGTTTAAATGCGGATAAGGGAGCCCACTACAATACAATACAATACAATAACGGTGGAAGCTTATGCCCCCGTAGGGAATCAAACCCAGGACCTCCAGACCCCTTAGACAAAAACCACACGCCCATTATTCCGCAGTCGTTCCGCAGAAAAATGTATGGAGATGACTCTTACTGCGAAAAAAATGTCACAGGCTAATGAATTCTCATACATTTATTCTGCGGAATGACTGCGGAAGAATGTGGCGTGTGGTTTTATCTAGGGAAGCTGATCAGTAGGCCTACTTTTGAACCATTTCCAATCGATCGACATTGAGATTGTGATATTTTGTACGCTTGATTTTCCACATTGGCACAAAATTGGAACCGTATTGTGGTGATTTTGAGTAAACCAAACTCGGTACTATATCTAATTTTCTCAAAATACGGATCCACTTTGTCACTAGTGTTGCTAAATAAGCGTACGAAAAATCACAATGTCAATGCCGATTGATTGGATTTGTTTCAAGAATTTGTTCCCTACAGAATGGGGTAGTCTCAACTATACTAGACCGCGGGGGCATTGAAATCTATTAAATTTTCTGTTCGTTCGTAAAGCGAGAAACACAAACGACGCAACAATATTAAAATAGTAAGTAACATCAAAAATAAAAGAATAATAATATTACGTGCATAGGGTTCATTTAAAACATTAGCAGGTAAACAAAGCGCGGGTATAGCGTTTTGTGAAATTAACAATATGTTTGCTTGCCGTTGGCGTCCTCGCTCCAATTTCCGGCCGTCGACAAAACGACCCATTCCATTCCTGTCGCGTCCGGGGACCTCACAGGCAGGATCTTTAAATAATGATTAGGGATAAAGAATTCTCCAAACAGCTCGCGTATTGGCCGAAAATCTGTGAAAAGTAGCGTTGCTGTGCAGTGCACAGTGGTGCGAACACGAGGAAAGGATCGAACACATTTAATATTAAGCTTTTATAAAAAAAATTGGTACATACCCCATCGAGCCGCAACCTATCTATACTAACATCATCATCACAACTCATATACGTCCCCACCGAGGGGCACGAGCCTACACTAACTAGTTAGGGCGATTAGGCCTTAGTCAAACCACGCTGGCTCAGTGCGGATTGGTTGACTTCACATACACCTTTGAATTCTTCGCAGGTGTTGCTTCGCATGCAGGTTTCCTTACGATGTTCTCCTTCACCGTAAGAGTGTCAGATAAATAATACATATTTTATGAAATTCGTGTAACGAAAAACACGCTGGTAACACATTGGTACAGAGCACAGTCCAGTGCCGAGGCCACAGCGCCACCGACGCTATATATACATACATAGTCGTAACCTAACCTAACCTAACCTAACCTATTCGTATAAAACTTATGGTGTAATTATATCTTATCCACGCATGTCTCCCTATCTGGGTGAGCTACAAGACATTTCCGTGAGATGAACTGTTTTACACAATTTTTGTAACCTTACAATTTGTATGTTCTGGTGTAAAATAAACTATTTGAAAAAAAGTTATAAATAATATAAAATTATTGTACAGAACATAGTGGAATTTCAACCTAAAAGTTTTACGCATAACATGAATAAGACGCTAGGACAATGTTTCTTTATTCGTTTTTGTAAATGTCTTCAACAGTCACTTTGAGTAGTTCTGTAGAATATAAAATTGCCTGAAGATAATCTGAATTCAATTAAATTGTATAGGTTTAACTCAACTTTGAATAAAAAGGACTCGAAAGGTTTACATTCCATTAAGTTTGTGTGCCAATAATATTTACCTATGCGCTTGTGAATGAAAAGCGTTTGCAAATATCATATCTTTTTAATAGTATTATTATACTCGAATACCGTTTCTCCCGGACTTCATCCGTGCACATGAGTGAAGACACGATGTTCATATATCCGTAATGTGGAAAAAGTGTACCTGTTTTTTTGTGAGAATAAAATATAATTCTTAATAATATCATATTTAGTAAAAAACATTTTATCGCTGTGTTGTATATGTATTGTATATTTGATGTTGGATCTTCTGATAGATGTCTCATGGCGTTTTAAATAGGGGTGCCTTACATTAAAAAATTAAATGATGAGTCTTATTTTAATAAAGATTTTTTTTTAAATTTTGTTTTCACTGTTTCGGCCCTATATCTTATTTCGCGCTAATGAAAGATAAAAAGTAAAATAGTATACATTAAAAAAGCCACAACGGAACTGTACCTTCATTAGGATAGGAAATGAACAAACTCTATTGTGACGAATGTTGCAAAAAGTGTTCATTAAAATTCAGTAGGTCTTATTCAAAAAGCAGAAAAACAGTAAAAGTGGCATAACACAGTGTGTAACAAAAACCCTGTGAACCCTTTTAGGAGCACATTTTTAGGAGCATGTTCAGACTCGATATATAAAAGTTGTGGCATCATTGAAAATTAAATAAAATTTCCTGTCAAATATGTAGTTTATTAATTGTTCAAAAAACACAAAAATAAATAAAATACTAAATCTAAATACCTAGTATACCTACTCGTACGAATCTAAAATAATATTATAAACTAAATTAAAATCACTAATTAAAACTAAAATAAATCTAAAAACGGGGCCTTTTTTAGATTTCATTTAGTTTTAATTAGTGATTTTATTTTAGTTTATAATGTTATTTTAGATTCATATACTAAATTGTAAAATTAATTATGAAATCCCCCATACAAATAGTTGGGAATTGGAAAATTATTTTTGCAATTTCGAATTTTCCATCTTTTTTTTTTTATTGCTAGCGGTGGCAGACGAGCCAGTGGCCTACCTGATGTTAAGTGGTAACCACCGCTCATGGACATCTGCAATGCCAGGGGCACAGTTCAGTCACTGCCACCCTGGAGAGAAGTGCTCTTCTTAAGCCGCGTTTGAAGTAGGACATGTCGTAGCGTTCAGGAAACATACTCCTAAAGGGGTCCACGGGACACTGTATACGCTTCCTGCGTACCACAGGTATGATAATTGAACTTGTAGCCACAGGTATGCGGAGCGCATCATCATCATCACAGCTCACACACGTCCCCACCGAGGGGCTCAAGCCTACCCTTTGTTAGGGTGATTAGGCCTTAGTCAACCATGCACGCTGGCCCAGTGCGGATTGGTCGACTTCACATACAACATTGAATTTCTTCGCAGATGTATGCAGGTTGCCTCACGATGTTTTCCTTCACCGTCAGACAAATGTACATGTGAAATTCGAAACGAAAAACACATTGGTACATGGCGGGTCTCGAACCCCGACCTCCCGATTGGAAGGCAAGTGCCGAGTCCACAGCGCCACCGACGCATACTTAGAGTAAATTCAAATAATATTAAAACACTTTATTGCACATGAAAATATACATAAATATTTTTTTTAAATATAACACAGACATAGGTGACCCTATTGCTAATGAGCAATCTCTTGCAGGCAATCTTGAACCAGGGAAAAACAGTAAGGAAATTCTAACCTGGGTGCAGTGTATCGTACTATACGCCATCGCCTTAACAGTCAATGAAGGACTAATTTAAGGTATTTTTAGGCTAAGGACTTGTCTTAAGAGCAGGAACTGATTCTATTTTATTTTAATATGTGTATTTAGGGCTCTCCAATTATAGGTATAAAATTGTTTATCATATGTATTAAAATCCATAAACTCGAAACACAGAATACCTTTACACATTATTTTAATGCATAATTAATGTGTAGCAAAACTGCTGATTAAATTATACTTACCATCAAGGGTTTCGCGCACGATAATAATGAATTAGTGGTTAACGAGCTACGACAGAAGTTTTACATAGTTAGCCTGAGACCTGCTGTTAGGGGAATATCCCAGAAATGCCAAATCTGTCGCATCCGCAAAACGAAGTCTACTTGCCCGCCTCTCGGAGACCTGCCTGACGCCGTAATTTAGAATCGTTTTACGAGTATTAAAATGGACACAAATACGAGTATGATACAAATCGGATTACCTAGTATTCGAAAACGAGTTACTTTTTTGTGCAAGAATCTAGTGACGTTGCAGAATCCATATTAATATTGTGTAAGAATCTAGTGACAGTGCGGTATCCATATTAATATTGTGTAAGAATCTAGTGACAGTGCGGTATCCATATTAATATTGTGTAAGAATCTAGTGACATTGCGGTATCCATATTAATATTGTGTAAAAATCTAGTGACAGTGCGGTATCCATATTAATATTGTGTAAGAATCTAGTGACAGTGCGGTATCTATATTAATATTGTCGAATGGCGCTTCCACCGTGTTTCCTGCTCCATGGTCTAATACCTAATTATAAATTCCGCATCGATGTGTCAATATCCGAGAATTTGAGGAGAGTGGGGTTGTTTGAGCGTGCCCGCCGCCGAAGGGGCATTGATTGTAAATTGATGGGAAAACTTGAGCGCCGTCATAATTGGATTTGCTCCTAATGAGCCGTGCCATCGCCATCGCCTCAACAGTTACAAAGGCTATCGATTTTTCTCTAAGGGTCCATCATTTCACTAGCGTTCTATAGCGCTTTTGTCCGTAGCTAAGGATTTCTATGCTAAAGTGTTAAGTACTGGCAACGACCTCGACTCAATTGTCTTACACTAATCATTTTAGTGTGAGTGAGAGCGAATGAGGAGAATTTGTGGAAAAAACTTGCACGTAACTGAAATCACTATACTGATATTATAAAACTAAAAAGTTTGTTTGTTTCGTAAAACGCGCTAATCTCTGGAACTACTGGTCCAAATTAAAAAATAATTTTTGTGTTGGATAGTCCATTTGTCGAGAAAGGCTATAAGCTACGTAATATCACGCTACAACCAATAATTGGAGAGGAGAATAATGAAAAATGTTGCTAAAACGGAAAAAATTAGAAGATTTGACTAAGAACGCGTTGAAGTCGTTTAAGGCGAAACGTTGTTCGTGGGTACAGCTAGTACTTAAATAAAAAGAAACAGTAAATAGGAAAAATAGAAAAATAAACCCCACCACCACCACTCCAAATTTTTTCACTTTATATATTGAAAACGAAAGTGTATAATTTAGATACTAAAAAATTATAATGCAATTTGGTTTGGAGCTTTAAGCTTTTTAATCATGTAAATAAATTTGTTTCAAAATATAACACTCTCAACATCATATGTGTCGAGAACAGTAATGTATGTTGTACAATATTTCAGCAAAACAGTTTCTTCACGCGTGATTTTCTGTGACCGAGATCACAAAATGCCTTAAAATCATAGATCTCAAACTTCTGTGCGATGAGATAAAACACAGGTTTTCGCACTTTCAGTTTGTAACAAATGGTATAAAAAGGAAATCGTATTTTTAACTAATTCCGCTCAATGTACCTGGGTGAATTTCAACAAATGCCATTTTTTTTATCATATCGGTGAACTTTTTCATTTATATTTTTTTTGTATATTTTTCAGGTTTGATGTTATCTTTAGGATATTAAATATCCCGAAATTTAACATCATCAACGTATCATTTAAAACTAAGGAGTAAATTTAGTTTGAATTCTAGTGTTCCACCGATGTGACAAACCGGCACCGATTATTTTTTCTGTACACCGATATGATAAGTTTATCCACCGAAATGATAAGTTTATCCACCGAAATGATATACATATCCAGCGATATGATAATCTATCCACCTCTGAACATCAAAAAGGAAATAGTTAGTAGGTGACTTAGAACTGAAGACCTGGACTGAGGGTCTTATGTAAGTAGATCACATCCAACGAGAACTGAGTTCTTAGAAAACCAAATAAAAATTATTTTATTATATTTACTTTCTTCTTTTATTATAAGTATTTACTATAGGTACTTAGAATTACAAGTGTGGAAGTAAAAGCAGTGGGAACATCTTAGAAGTAACAGCAGTGGGAACATATAAGGCTGATAATGATGATGATAAATGTTTTCTTTTTATCTATTTATTATTTTGTTATTTATTATTATGTACTTGCTATTTTTTAACTAATGCTCCACCTCACCATCATCATCCTAAAGACGTACATTACCGAATACAGACCTCCCCTAATGATACATTTATACATCTACTACCCAGTGGTATCGTGGTAATGATTTTGGCAGTCTATGTAGGTAAGTATATATAAAATGTATGTATGTATTAATGTTTGTATCTATGTTTATATGTTCCATTGTTTCTTTGTATACTTAACGAAATGACACGGGATCCACCGATATGATAAAACGACTCACCGAGATGATAAAATGATCTACCGATGTGATAAAGCCATCCACCGATGTGACAAAACTATGCGTTGATCATGAATCAAAACACCGATATTAGATATAAGACACCGATTGATTTTTTCTTATCATTTCGGTGTAAATTATCATATCGGTGGTAATAAAGACCACCGATTACAGCGATATGAGAACAGCGATATGAGAAATCACACACTTTTTAGAAAATTAGAAAAAATGCATAATATCTAGGATAAATTCAATAACAGTCAATGAAGCTAATTCACTTACTACCTTTGTTAGAAACAAACAACAATAATAAAACTACTCATTACACTAAAAAAATGCAACCACCGATAATATAAAATAATAATTGTCCGGGAGCCATCCGGGAGCAACTAAAATGGCGTACCTTACGTTATTGGCGGGAATATGCAGCGATTTGACACACGTCCGTTTTGACTGCGCACAAGCACACATACGAGCGAAATAAAATTGGGGTGGGGACGCTGTCGGACTCGTCACGTTGAAATTACTTTTGTCCAGCGATATGAGAACATTTTACAGGACAAGTACGTTTGTGCCTCTCAGTAATAATAATCTTTTATTATGTAATAAAATATGATATATATTAATAATAAACTTAATATTCTATGAAATATATACTTCATAGAATAAGTTATATACTTAACTTACTTATTTTTATTAGTGTATAAGCTTTTTTGTTTGTAAAAAAGTAGAGGGTCAGCACCGATTTGAGAAAAATAGAGGTTTATGTATTTATTTCTACCTTTATACACGGTTATTTTTTTATCATACTGGAAAATTTTAGAGGCAGCTCGGTAGACGCTAGACGACTCATATCAATAAAAAAAACATGTGGTTATATTTTTTAAATTTTATCCGCCAATAATATTAAATTATAGACATTGTTCTTGTTTACTACAAGATAAGGTAAGATTATGAATGAATAAAGCATTTACTACTACGGGCTTAGGAAAATGCGGCAACGTCGCATTATTAATTCAAGCAAGATCAATCTACAACTCGTTTGAAATAAGAGTTATTATTGCACTAGACACTACAATAGTGAAAGACAGAGACAGTCGGCGCCGGCGGCGGCGTTTTGTTGTTTGCTGTCGCTTCGCTTGTCGGCACGAGCCGGCCGGCTTTAGTTCGCCTTTAACCCCGGCGCATGTGAACGTATCGCGATTCGCGATGTCGCGCCCGCGCCTGACGCGCGGCAATCGGGCGCATTCGGAATTTTAGTTTCAAGTTAACACATCTCGCGAATACACAGACCTTACTCCGGTAGACCGTAGACTTTTACTTGTGAAGTGAAATTAAGTGTTTGGTGTAAGAAAGTGAACCCACAAACGTAAGACTTGAAGCGAAAACTGCATTTCGAGACGTTAAACACTAACCAAAGTGATATGTTGTTGTGGTCATGTATAGTTTTAAACGTGCACGACTATGTATGAGTTAGAGGACTTCCTTTAAATTTAGAACTCTCTTGTTATTAGAACTAAAGTTGATTTAAATTGTTTCCTAGGTAGGTAGGTAAGTATTTAAAGTTGATTCCAATTTTTTAACTACGCCAAAACAACCTACCATAACCGTAATACCTACCTAGTACTGTTTGTTTTCTTTAAAAACTTTGTTTTGCCGGTCCTAAGTAAGCCCGTAAAGTAGGAAGGTGAAATTGTGATCAACTCAGTGATGACTTTGAATCGGCGACGTTGTTGCCAGTTCGCGTTCATTCAATGTTTTGCCTACAACTTCACTCAGTGTCCATACCAGTGCAGTATTTTTTGGATATTTTAGATAATAAATATCTAATTAAACAGGTGAGTAAATGTTATTATTAATGGTTAAATAATTCTTCTACCGTGTCCTGAAGCCACCCTTAAAATAACCAGGGTGATAAAAAAATAACCGTGTATATAGTCCTAGGCAAATTCTATTTTTGCCACAACCCAATAACTACCTATTGAATACTAAAAAAAAGAATTCAGAACAATATTTTTTTTTTCAAATACTAATTTCACCGAAGACAAAAAAAAGCCATTTGGGAAATTCACCCACCTACTAGATACGACAAGGCATATTTTACTAGACCCTCTTTTTTATGTGGTTCTTGTGAGATTCGCAGCAAATCTGCTACTCTCACAACCACAGTGTACGTTGCCAACTTGTGACATAAGATCTAAAGTTACGGTACCCAGCAATTTCGCTGCCATATCTCACCCTTCAAATTCACCCGGAACACAGCAATGCAAGCATAACTCCTTTGTGGCAGAAATAGGTAAGACGGAGGTACCGAGCAGGCGACCCTGAAGTTCAAGATAAATTTGTTATGTTTTGGTTATGAATGTGGCCGAAGGGTTGCTACGTAAAAATACGTACAAATAATGTTCATTGAAATCTTCGGAGCTCATTTTTGATTCTAAGGATCGAATCTTGGCAAATGTTTCATTTATTTGATTGAGGAGTATTTATGTGGAGCTCTGTTAAAATACTTAATTTTGTACACAATTTACATGAAGAAACATAATTTAAAAGCAATCTTGTAGAATGGTCAGATAACTTTTCAAAGAGGCAAAAACTAATATGGCTATTAAATATGGGGGTTGCTAGTAGAAGGGTAAAAATTTTGAGTTATAGGTATTATTTAAAATCAAATCATAAAAAATAGAAATTACAATTTGTCCTAAAAAAATCTCGTGACGGACACTCTTATCACCTAGGCCTAGGGGTATATCAGGGGTATAAAAAAAGCCTACCACCTATTCTCAGCCTTACCGAATATACACAAACATTTCATAAAATCGATCAAGCCGTTTCGGAGGAGTTCGATAACAAACTCTGTGACACGAAATTTTTATACACGGTTATTTTTTTATCACCCTGGAAAATTTTAGGGACGCTTCAGGGCACATCCATTAATATATAAAAAAAAACTCAAAAATTGCTGCTCTCAACTAGTGCAGCATTTTTTTAAAAATTTATTTAAAATTAAGTGAGTTATTTTGTTCATATTTAAAACATTCTAATACCATGTCATGAAGCCTCCCTTAAATTTTCCAGGGTGATAAAAAAATAACCGTGTATATTAGAAGTAGTAAATAAATATTAAAAAATTAAGTTGGCAAAACAATCAAACTGCCCACGATGGTAAGTGGCTACAGTCGCCTATAGTACAAGTGTTTCCTGGCAAGACACCGGGTTTGGTTTACCAAACGAGGCTTGAGAACCCACCAAAGTTCTCGCCTTCTTATAATAATAGTTAAGTTGAAGCTGTAACAGCCATCTGCGGCTAACAGCATAGGAGGTAAAAACTCTTGAGGAGGCGATTGCAATCCGACGAAGCCTTAACGGCCGTATAAGGCCAAAGGCAAAGGGCGGAGTTTAGGCTGTAATAGTCTGACATAACATGTGCGCCTGTGCCGGCTGCCGTACAGGTACAGGTCCATGATGAGGATTCTCTGCCTCTTCTGCATGGGAAGAAAAAAAACCAACCGTCCGCTCAGCACTCTTGCCAGCGCTCTTCAACGAGAACGTGCCTTCCGACGGACGAACTCAACCTTCATAGTTTTGGTGACCACCATAAACTTGACCAATGCCAAAGTTACTTAAGGCGATGTTTCCCAGGAAATAAACTCCTGCACGGTGGTTGCTTTATTGCAAGGTAATATAGTTAATAATTGCATAGCATCTAATGTCGCTTACGCACTGCAACCGAACGAAAACGTTGCAATTTGCTACGCTTTAACCGATATTTGCAAATGCACGCCTATTGGTAAAATCTTTATGACATTTTATCATATTTTCTTATTCACAGCTGTTTTAAAATATATAAACACGGCGATTTTCCGATTTTCATTTCGAATTAAATATTATTAATCATGTTTCTGTCTTTCAGAATATTTAGATAGATCAACATTATCCCAATTAAGATTTACTTGTAAGTAACTATACAGGGTTACTTTTAAAGCAGGAGCCAAATTTTGGAGCAGGATTTCAGGAGCCAGCTGTTCAATACATTTAGGTTCAATGAATGTTGAAAATTTGTATGGAACAGCAGATTTTTTTTCGCTGTTTCAAGGTTGGTCCCATATAGTAAAAGTTGATCAGTTCGCTTATCTGAGCAAGCACACAAAATTTGGCTCCCGTTTTCAAAATTATTTGATTAGAAATAGTCCTCGGGGCTCTGCGTACTCTCTTGTCCTTCAAAATAGATCACTTACAACTATTGAATAACGCACACAACGGATTAAAAGAACCGCGCACGAAAACTCCCCCGAACAACCGAGGACACCGATTGGTTTAGACTAGCCAAAAGTACGAGGGAGTTCCCGAAATAAATAGAACTAACGTGACTAGACGCAGAATTGCACACAGCAAATTTTATTCCGCTTTGAATATCAAAATATTTGCTTCCATAAAGTGCGCTCACAAAATTTCCAAGCAACAAAAGATCGCAAACCGTGTGCGTTGAGTCCGCGGCAAATTCTCGGCGGACATTTTCTCACGATTCGGGGATTTTTGTCCTCTGCGGACAAAAGACCGCGCACACAGACCTTTAGTTATACAATTTTAATGTTAATAGAAATATATAAAATATTTGTAAGAAAACCAACGTAAGGGAGAAAAATCAATCAACTATAACAATCATTAAAAGCCAAAAGAATATCATTTTATATATTGAGTGTCGATATTTTGCTTACCGCAGGAGTTTCTAATATCGGGCTTACAAGTCGTTGTTGTCGCTACCATAAGATGTTTCTATGAAGGCACGGGCCCGACCCGTGTCCAGGGCCCGCACACGGGGTCAAAAAAGCCGATTGATTACAGGACAAAATAGAATTCATTTTTCATGTCGATGCAACACAACTAAGAAATAAGTACCGTAAATATCCCTTCAGTAAAAATTTAATCGCAATGCCAGTAAAATTTAATATTTGTTTTGTTTTTTTATTATCCAAGGGGTCTACACGGCAGTCTCTTGTTGACCTAAGAGCCCCAGCATGTAATAGGACGTCCTTGCTTATTGTCATCGTTGTAATAAAAAGTCCTTCAAAATTTCTGTTTGATTCTGTATAGGTGCTAATCATATAGATAGCATCTAGGAGCTAATGGGTTAGCAAATAACACCTTTAAAATATGTTTGACATCTGTAATGAATAAGTTCTATTGTCGTGCTAATATTGTATCGCTAGACATCACTAAATTATGTCAACCAAATTACATACCTATAGATAAGAATACAACATCTTTGACTTCCGAAAATCGATTCAATATTACACGAAACAAGAAATAAAAATTACATTATTGCGAAACAAAAACAACCCGCAAGATAAGGCAATGATTGGCCGTGAAAAGAAAATTCGCTCACCTTTCAGATGCGACGACAGCACACGCATTGAATTGGTTTTAACAATCCAGCCGCATTGGACTGACTTAGTCGGCGAAAAGATTAATTCAAAACTTCATGAAAATTAAAGAGAATTACAAAGAATATCAGGCGACGGCGTAATCGCGTACATACAGGCGTTTCGGTACGCGGTGCGCGGGGCACTGGCCAAGCTGCCTGCGCCGCGCCGCCCTCCGCAAGTGTGCGAAACCTGAAAGATCATGTTACCGCAGAGGGTGCAAACCACCGGCTTTCTCCGTTCAAACGATAGCAGTTTTTTAAACGATTTCGACATTCGTGTGACGAAAGTCTCGAGAGCTAATTTTGACGGAGTCGTTTGCGTATTTCACGCGGTTCATTTTGGTTTCATGCCGCCTCGTATTTTTCAATATTAGTCAACAATAACAAAATGGCGGAAATCATGCTCGTCCAAAAATACTCTGACAACAGCCAGTCCAGGTCAGTAAATAAAAAACTCTTTCAGTGCAAGCAAGGGCAGTTTTGTGGTGTTATTTCTCACTCGATTCGAATGTCTTTGTGACAAATCAAATTTCTTTGGCCATTTATTGTCTCTTGTTTTTGACTGAACTCTAAATGGAAATATATCAGGTAAATTGACATCGAGTTCAATGTATCCGTTAATATAAACTCAATCCGTCAACATAAACTTTTTTATACATACAAAAGAGAAGCCATTCGCCTTCATCTCACCTGATGGTAAGTGACGATAAGTCCAAAAGTGGAACCCTGGACTCCTCAACAGCTAAGGAACTGGCTGCAATGCTATTAACATTTTTATTAATGCGACAAACTTAAGTAAATCAGTGGTAGCTAACCTGGCAGGCTCAGAATCCCTACCAATAATCGAACCGTGCAGAATAACATCTGCTCCTATGGGAAATCAAACCCCGGACCCACCGATCAACATCCAGTGGTCTAAACCACTACACCCTGGAGGCGGTTGAAACTTTTTAAGTATGCCAGTTTTTTGGTGCGAGGCCCTCAAGAAACTGACGTAAATAAATTTAGCTCTAAACAAAAACAGACGTATTTATTGACATCAATCGCTCACAAAAAATATGAATTGTGCAGAATAGTTCAGAATACTACCTACAAGTCGAAATCGATATTATCGCGGCCTCTCTTTTTTGTTTAAAAGAGAAACATTTCAACGATTGTTAGGAGTAATTGTTATTAATTTAAAAGAGAAAGGAAAGTTATTGTTGAATCAAATTGAAGGCGTATTAAATATAATATGTAATATAATACTGTCACGGAACGAATTAAAAATCCTATTAAGTGTCGCCTCTACAAAGAATTAGTGTTTGTCTCTAGCCCGCGGGCGGCTGTATTCGATACCGGACTGAAGTCAGGAGAGCGCTCGCCCTTCGCAGACCTTTGTTCAACCGCCATCAACGCATTGTCACTGTCATCTGTTATATTTTCAACCCGTTTACTTCGTTTCAATGACAGTTGTCAAAACTAATTAAATGAAGCAAGAAATTAAACCGTTTTTCAGTATGTTGACATTGGGAAAGGTAGAGTAATTCCATCTAATATTATCCAGTTGTAAACAAGTATCTATTTTAATATGTGACCCCAAAGTTCACATTGATAAAATCAACGTTACACAAGTGACTTCGGAAATGTGTTATTTCCATAAAAAAAATGTGTGGTGTTATGATTTTTTTCGGATTGTAGGCATTTTACTGAAAATTTTCGAAAATTATTCGATTTGGGGGATTAAAATCGCGTTTTTAATCTTAACTTGGGTAAATATTTTTCTTTTGAAAAGAAAATTATATATAATAAAACAAATTATTAAAGAAACAAACAATAAAATAAACAAAAAAGCAATAAAAAAATTACGGGTTGCACTCCGGGAGTGCCGGCAGAAGTGAAAACTTAAGTATTAACGTTGTGCGTTTTGGATATTTTGGAATGGTTATGGAATAATTTTGCACGAATTGCTTTAATTATCAGAATAAAAGTACTACTTTTTATGTGGTAGAATACAATATTTATTTATTGCGCTATCGTACACAAACATGACAATTTATATTACATTAAAAAGTTTATCCCTCAGAAAAATCAACTTCCTGTTGTAACGTTGTGCGTACATAATTATATAACTAGTAATAATGAATCAAAATATTTACAATTAAATTAAAAAAATGATCAAAACAGACATTAATATACTACTTAAAAACGTAATTTTATAACAAATAAATAATATTTAATTTATACTAACTTACCTAATTAATATTTACAACAAAATTAAATAAAAGCACAATTTAGATTTTTCCTAACAAAGTAAATAAATTGATTAAAACTGTCTCAAGTGACGTGTGACTTCCAGTACTTTTGCCAGCCGCTATTGTTCTCGGCCGGCTTACGTGGACCCCTCACCGCACCTCGACAGTTCCTGCGGCCATTTCAATTTTAATTGGTCTTACGAATTTTCGATCAGGGTTACGTGTCCTGACGGTCACGTGTCCTGACGCGAGTTTAACATTTTTTACCCATTACAAAAAAAGTGTACAACGCCGCTAAAGAAGTTCTCACTTCAAAAATAAACAAATTTATGAAAAAATAACGCTCTACACCAGGATTGAACCACTGCCACACAGATATCTAACGCACAGACCAATCCTGACCTACTCGTATGTAAAGTTGTGAAATTAAAGTTCTCATGTTTTTGTGTAATGCGACACGCGAAAGATGGACGCAAAAATTTGAGGCGATGTAAAAAAAGTTTCACTTTAAAAATAGGTAATGGCCACATAAATAACTTAATTAACCATCACTTCAACGTCAATTCATCATAAAGGATTGCTGAAAAAATATTCTTCAAAACTCCCTTTTTTGAAGTCGGTAAAAATGACTCTATCTGAAAGAAAAATTATGTTTTCTTATTACATGTACATATTTGGATAATATGAATAGCGTTATGGGAGGGCTGGAAATTACTTGCATGACGGCGGATACCGGAACCGCTGTCACAAACCGTTTTCCGGTCAACTGTAGCTGCAAATGAGTTGAATAACCGGTCTATGCATATTTTATACGAAATTTAAATTTGTGAATTTTATTAATATAATTTTTTTTAACGTTCTGTATATTTGTCAAGCCAATTGTGTCTTTCATCTTTCAATAATTATCATGGCTTTGTGTAAAAACCAGTATTGTTCTAAATGGTGATAAAAAGAGAAGACAAAATTAGACATTCTGCGTTTTTTACCTGTTCTTCTCGTGAGAGCTCTCCCAATTTACGAACTGAACCAGGAGGTCAGGAGGTCAATATCGTTTCATAGCAAAACTATATTTAAATTCGTCATCGTCTCCGAGATAACGAAATCTAATTCCTAGCCAACGCAACGGCATTATAGTGATCGCTGCGTTAATTGTTCTTTCTATAAGAAAACAAAATATTGGTTATCTACTCAAAACAAAATAACGGACACCATATGTTATTAGTATTCTAATAAATTGTAAAATTTAACGAACAATCTGTTATTTTCAGTAGTATATGAAAGTAACGAAAAAACAATTAATAATTCCTTAGGATGTAAATATATACAGGTTTAAATATGATTCCTTCTATGTAACAAGAGTTTTGTTTTGTTTTTGACGTCAATTGGTGTCTGTAAATTCCGTTGAATAAAGATTTGAAGGTAGCTATTTGCAAGTCTTATAGTGTAGTAGTGGTTAATATTAGCGCATAGCGCAATATTATAGCGCGCTATCTTTCATAGCGTTCACCGCGCGCTATGTAATTATGTAGGTAACAGCTATAGCGCTATAACGCAATTTACGCTATGAATGAACAGAGCGACCTGAGATCGCGCGTGGCAAGCTATATAGCATAGCATGCGGGCAGCGGCCGGCTCATGCTGGCAGTAATCGCGTGAGCGCTACAGCTATTAGATGCTATGCATGTTTCTGCGTTTGTTCCTGCCGTACGCTACATAATCGCGCGCGATTAGTTATTATCCAACTAGCTATATATAACGTAGCATGCTACGAGACGTAGCGCGCCACGAGCCTCCACACGCTACCTGAAATATAGCGCGCTATAACATAGCGTTTTTAATAGGCTGTTAGAAATATATAGCTAATAGCATATAGCGCGCTAGGACTTTACAGCCTTTTTGAACAACTAGTCATTACACGTGGTACCACTATTTTGTCCCACTGCCACTGTAACCACAAGTAACGACCCATTTTAGGCGATTGTAACTACCTACCATCAGGGCCCTATTTCTCGAAACTATTAGTTTACTAGTATATTAGTTATGAGTTATTTGTGAAAATATGATGAGTGGTAATATTTTCTGTTTCTCAAAAATAATTATTAGACTGGTAACTAATACCGGTAGACTAATAAAAAATATTAGTCTGGCGTGGCTGAATGCACCTACTTACCTATGCCTTTACACCTAATAAAAAAACAGGAAAAGTTCCCGCCACTTTTATATTCGTTTTCTGTTGGTGTTGACGTTTGTACGAGTAGATTGGCGGTAGTAGCGAATTATTTCTTTAAGTAATATTTATATTATTAATGTTTTAAAATGGATGTTAAATTAATGGTTTTGAGAAGTATTTTAGAAGCGAAAGAAATTCTGTTCGGAAGCTTTTCAGACGTTTTGACAAGACAAACGGAAAAAATGGGAAGAAATCACAAATCTGTGTCGTTCTCTTGGGGCGATTTCTGCCGCTAAAGATTATAAATACTTAAGGGATGCCTATTGGCCGAACATTAAAAAAAGCACAATGGTAAGTAAATATTATAATTATCTCAGTAATTGCTAAAAATAAATATGAAAACCCGTTTTATTCTTCATGCACTAAAGTGTAGTCTTTCTAGATAAGTACCTACGTATAATATAAATTTGTGTTACCTTTGAACTGCACCACAAACTGTGCAAATAAATATCATAAAATATGATTATTTAATGTATGTGTACTTACTACTCGACTTTCCACGATTGTCATAATACAGATCAGAAAAACAAATTACGCAAATACATACAAGAAGTAAAGTATATAGGTAATTATGTAATAATAATTGTAGTTGTTACGTATCTAATCTTACTTACTGAATAATGTAGGTATATTATTTTGCTACTGAAAATCACATCTTTGACGCTCTATTTACAGACAAAGGTTGATAACGCCAAAAAAACTGGTTCTGGCGGAGGGGCAAGTAAAAAACTAACGGCACTCGACGAGCTCGTTTTGGCAAAATTTCCAAAACGAGCTCGTCGCTCGCAAAGAATCACCGACTGTGGTTGGGCTTCATGTGGTGGATATCTTGGAAGAAAACCTAGAGGAGCAACCAGGAATATCCACGAACAAGACCGATATTTTATCGCCAAACGAAAATCAAATTCGGGACGAACCAAGGGCGGAAAATTTCGATGATAAAAATAAAAAACGTAAGCTTAGTTATTTATTTTACAGTAAAAAATAAAATGAAACTTACCAAGAGGAAAATAATTAATAAACAATAACAATGTATATTCTCAATTATTTCAGGAAAAACTATAGTTACGGAAGGGAGTCAAAGACATAGGGAGTTAATAGAAATTAACACTTTAAAGAAAATAAAACTTGAACATGAAATAGAAAATTTAAAATTACAAAACTACAATTTACAATTGGAAATTTTTACAAAGGAAAAAGAACATAATATTAAATCTCAGTATTCCCTATATACAGAAAGCGAAGACGACGTACTTTTGATCACTAACACTTCTGAAGTACATGGAAACGGGACAATTCTAGAACGCCGACAGTAAAAATGCTCATATTTATATTGCTCAGTTTTGAAAATATGTATTTATATTCGAAATAAATAATGAATTGCTGTCTTTTTGTTGCGCTTAATTTATCTTCTAAAATAGTTAAGAAACTGGTCGAATCGACTTGCGGGCTGTGCGGGATTATATACAACTTCGTACGTATGCGTATTTTCCTCGTTATCCCTTATTTGGTACAATTCGTCTTGGTTAATTCGGGCGAAATTACACAAAGTAACTGCACAGTTAAAGACTTCGCATGCAAATTTGGGTTGGAGCCGCAAGTGATTGAGACAAGGGAATTTTTCTTTTAGTATCCCGATCGCACATTCTACTACTCTTCTTGTCTTCTTGTGGGCTCGCAAAAAAGTTTTATTGGCTTCGTCATTAGGATTCGTTATCAAAGGTGGAATCAACCAGTCTTTAAGCGGATAGCCACTGTCTCCGAGTAACACTGTATTTGCTAAAGGCCTCCAGCCATCCTCCATTCGACGAAAAAGAGCACTGTTGCGTAGAACTCGCGAATCATGCACTGCCCCTGGCCAATTAGCATATGAGTAATAGAAGTGCAGATCGGGACCGCAAACCACTAAACAATTTACTGAGTGGTTTCCGTGCCTGTCTACAAACTGCTCTTCGTTATCAAATGGGGCATCAATCGGCACTAAAGTGCCATCTAAACATCCAACAACCATAGGCATCCCCGCCTGTCTGTGGAATGCTTCGACAACCCGTTCCATATTTTCTGGCCACTTGATTATACTTGATTATATTACTTGGTAGTTCTGCACTACCAAGTGAACAACTTGATTAACAGCTCGACACACACTGGCTTTTGATACACCATGCATATCAGCTATTGCGTGGTACTGTGCTCCCGTACCCATCCAATGTAGAGCCACAAGAGTTATTAATTTTGGTGACAGGGCCTGACTTCTTTCGGTCAACCGATGCAACCCCGGCCCGATAATTTCAATGAGTTCTTCCATTTTCGTGCTTGTCAAACGAAATCTTTCGTTAAACTGGAACGTGAATTCAAATAATAATTCGTACGTATTTCTGTTCAAAAAGACTCGACGACGGCGAATTATTATTAAATCTTCTTCACCGTCGGAAGCGTCCGAATCGGTCCACATTTTATAAATTTGTTTGATAAAATATGTCACTAGTAGTTACAACTAATATTTTTTACAAGCCTTTCGAGACTAATAGCTTTATTAGTAAATTTTATTAGTGTATTTTTATTCCTTTATATTCGTGAAACAAAAATCCAATTGACACTAATAATATTAACTAATATTTATTAGTCAGTAACTAGTAACTAATATTTTATTACTGTAGCTTCGAGAAACGCACACTAATAAACTCGTAAAAAATATTACTTCATGGACTAATATTATTAGGCTAATAAGTTTCGAGAAATAGGGCCCAGGTAGGCAGCCTGATATTTGCCAACTTGGTTGTATAAAAAAATAATCCATCACGATTGGTTTGCAAATTGGCGGGAGTAAAAGAATATTATTTTATTATTATTTGAAATTTTATTTAAATAGCAAAACTAGCCAATGTCTTTCTTCAGCGCGATACATCTCAAGCTCGTAGACGCATTGCTACGAACACTGCGTTGCTACGAAAAAATCGTTTACGCAGTGAATAAATCAAATTATTTTAGAATATTATTTTGTTTGATTAAAACAGAAATGTTATGACATGACTGTTTTAAAGATATACATTATAAGGATTGAGACAATTTTCCGCCCTTATATAGTGTTGTAGGTAATAGTACATTGTTTACCGCGGGACGAAAGTGACCGATTACTAGCGAGGGAGCAGCAATACTTTCGAGCTAGGAATCGGACTTTCTCCCAAGTGCTACATAGTGCTTTATACTACACCTGTAAGGAACATATAAAAACGTGTTTGATTGAAATTGTTTATAGTATTATATTAGTATGAAAATATTACTACATTTGTATGGGGGTCATCTTAATATCACTTCCACTACTAGAATTCGACATTTTAACTTTTATTACGTAATAAACTAACGTCGTAACAAAAAATTACGATAAATAAATTCACAGATTTGATGACAAATTCGGGCTTCTTTTCTTTTTTTATGATGACACAGAGATCTGAGACCATACAGCCACCTTGCAGCGCGGCAAAACTCAGCGCAGGTCGTGATGAGTGGAGGAGCGCGTTCCCCTGCCTCCACCCCGCGAGGCTCTAACAGGTTAGAAATGGAATTTACTATGACTTTTCCTCCCGCTAAAACACGATAGAAATGGATTTTCATATAATTTTTTCCTCCCGCTTATTTAGGTCGTACAAAACACTAACTTCCTCTTTCACTTTTGAGGGAATAATGACTGCTGTGCCGATCAGGTGAAGTATAAATACTGTTTTTATTTCTCATCTTCTGCAAGTAGGTCATTGTTTACCTATTATAGGGCGGGCGGGCGAGCGGGCCCTATATGTATAGGGCAGTATAGGGCTGAAAATTATACATCGCGACCCTAGGGCCGAAAGGAATTTAAAAAAAGAAAATCACTACGAGTATTTGTCAGATTTTGTCATATGCGGCCATAGATAAAGTATTAGGTTATTTAAGTCCAATACAGCCACATCTAGTGTATAAAAAAACTTCTTATTTTGAGCAATGACAAACAACATATATACAGCTACACATCGATGCTAATAAATAAACTTCGTGAAAACTTTACGAGTTAAGGCGCATAGTGCTCCCAATGACCTTGCGTCGATCGTCCCGCACTAATTACATAGGAGTGAGTGAGTGAGAGCGAGGGGAATATTTAAGCAAACCGCGTAAGATGAATTATTTCAATAAAAAATTAATAAAGGCGAATATGAAAAATCTAAAAAGACCATCCCCTAGAATATTGTTCACTTTATTTATTGAAATCGAAAGTATATGATTTAACCTAATATTTACGAAGCGATTAGGTTTACAGTTTTAAAATTGAGGCATGTTTGGGTCACATTTTAACCAAGTTTTAATTAATTTATCAAAAAATTAAGAAGACCATCCTCTAAAGAATGCGTTGAATAATAATATATCTTTTTTAAAGATTTTTTTATTCAATATTTATGAAGAGAATCGGTTTTTTCTGCAGTGATTTTTTATGATTGACGTTACTATGCGCCTTAATCAAATATGCTTAACTATATCTAATTTCTTTTTTCAAATTTATAGAAGTATTTTTTTTATTACGAACTGAGTTAACAATCACAAATACATATTAAACCACTTCCACACGACACAATTACGTACAATTTGACTAAATTGTCAATCAAATTGTGTCGCATTGGGACTCACCAAAGCCCAATTCAAAATTATTGGATGGCTGAGACAGCCCGACCTGACGCGACTTAATAGTACTTAAATAATTCGGTTTATGTGGACGATAGTTGACCAATTTTATTCGTCAGTTATCTTGCATGTGGCATGTGTTCCAGTACAGACAACAAAATTGAGAGTAAATTGGTCATATAGTTGTAAACGTATGGATGGACAATCTAATTGTAAGCCAATTCAGTCGCCAATTTGATCAGTCGTGAAACTGGGTCGTGTGGAAGGGGTTTTAAAAATTTACGTATAAATCCAAAAAGGCGGAAAAGCCAATATCATCAAACACAAATATGTTTTTGGAAAAATAGCTTTGTTTTGATTTCCTCATATCCAAAATGAAAAGTAGACTTTCATTCGGGTCAACACACCCTTTTCCGTCTGTAACTATTACTGCCTATCTCATTCGTTCAAGCGCCAAAATATCTCGACTATAATGGATGCTGTTCAGCCCTTATAAAACAATCTACTAGTATATAACTATAATGCTTAATGCAGGCAGGATGTGGGTCTATCAATGTCAATCTATTCTGTGATTAGGGTAGCAAATCTATGTGAATTTTTCACAAATATGAACAATATTATAATACGGTCAATATTAAAATATTTAAACTCTTTAATTTCGGCCACAAATAGTGTAGAGCACCAATATAATAATAATCATCATCATGTATTTCGAAATAATCCACATAATAAAAGCCAAAGCATTTAGAAGTCGTTGTATGGATGTTTTACTCTTCACACAAAGCTCTTAGATGGATTTTTGTAAAGCTATATAGCTAGTTATGTAGATAGCAAGACTTGCAAGTGAGGGTTATTTTTAGAAAAAAGTTTTTTTTGTGATTCGTACGAAGAGAAAATCGTACGGGCAATTTTTTCATAAAAACGTAGTCCTCTGTTTCCTTTCTGGCTAATGGCAATAGTTTCTCTATTTTCTCCAAAAATATATAATTATGGTCTATGAGCATAGTCCTATGTTTTCCTATTTTTATTATGTTAATTTATTAAAAGTGATCTCAACCTTGAGCGTCGTCGGTGGCGCTATAGACTCGGCACTTGCCTTCCAATCGGGAGGTCCGGTGTTTGAGACCGGCATGTATGTACCAAAGTGTTTTTCGTTTTCGATGTTCATATATACATTTGTCTGACGCTCCTACGGTGAAGGAAAACATCTGAGGCAAACTGCATACATCTGCGAAAAAATTCGAAGGTGTATGTGAAGTCAACCAATCCGCACTGGGTTGACTAAGGACTAAACCCCCTAACTTAGGGTAGGCTCGAGCCCCTCGGTGGGGACATATATGAGCTGTTGTGATGATGTGTGTGATGATGGTCTCAACCTGCGAAAACCTAAAAAAAAAACAGATTTTCTGTTGTATTCAAACATCTAGAAAACAAATTTGACGAGACTATAAAAAAAAAGCAAAACAGAGAAACACAGCCAAAATCTCTCTTTATTTTTAATGCAAAGAATAATCAAGTCAGTCTAGTTTAGTAATGTAATTATTTTATTGTTTTAGTCCTACTGATAGAACCACGGGCAAAATAAAATGCCCGTGGTACTACCAGTTGGACTACGTAGTTGGACCACGGGCAATGAATGTATGGGACTACGCAACGTCTATTTTAGATAGGTACCTACTTTTCATAGGTATCTCTTGAATGCTCTCGCCCTTAGAGTTTCCTCATAAATAAGCACTACTCAATTGTTTACTCCCTCTAGCCCTGCTCAGATGTGACTCGCGGTGTGTTTTCATAGCATACATCGGGATCGACGCATATGACCAAAAACGCAAAAGGCCAGTAGACGCATTTGGCCATTTTACTGATAAATAAGTCAAAGCAACAGATATACTTGATAAAATTTAAACTACCTTTTACCAAGTAATTAACCTTAAACCTCTTTTACATAGTATAATTATACAAATTATTTAAAAAATCGAGAAACTTCCATTGAGACTTGGAAGACACACTAAGGGGTTACCCTATCCAAAATATAATGTTATTAAAGTGAAACTTTTTTTACATCGCCTCAAATTTTTTCGTCCATCTATCACATGTCGCATTACAAAAAAACATGAGATCTTTAATTTCACTACCTCATAGGACAGGATTGGTCTATGCGTTAGATCTTCGACTATAAATCTGTGTGGCAGTTGTTTGATCCCGTCTAAAGCGTTATTTTTATCATACATTTTTTTTTTTTTGTTCATTTTATTTGTTTTTTAGTTTTTTTTTTACTTTTTGTTTTTTTTTTTGTATTTTTTATTTATAATTTATAAATTTGAGTAAAAATAAAAAAATAACTGTGAAAATTTTTAGTAAGATGCCTACGACCTGAAAAAAAGTTTCACTTGCATCGTGGTTTCATAAAACCACACAATAATTCTTTTTTGTTCTTCTCTTTTAGTATAAATATAAATGTTATACACAAAAAACAATCTTTTGTTCTATTTACAGCCCAAATGTATTTTCCCGACCACATCTACGAGATTGTGTACAATCGTATACAAATAACGTTTGTCAATCGATACACAATGCTGAACCCCACGTAGTTTACATACGTTGTAGAGAAGCAGACTCTCACTATTTACTATATATTGTTTTGCAAAGCACAGTTTGTTTGATGGTATTAACAACCACAAAGGAAAAGGCAGTTGGAGCCGTTTGAAGTAAGTTTAAGCTTTTCCCTTTATAGGTATGCAATGCAAAGCTTTCGAAATATTGTCGTTATTATCGAACATTGGTGTGCCAATTTCTACTCAGCAGCGTAGGATAGAACTCCTTAATTCACCTGAGTGAATAAAGAATACTATTTGGTAGCCCTAATTCACCCAGGTCAATAAAAATACTATTTGGTAGAGTTAATTCATCTGAGTGAATAAGGTATACTATTAAAATTTGGTTAACTTAATGCACCTAGGTGTATTTAGCAGGTGAATTAAGTCTACGAAAAATTTAATATAAATTCGGCCTTAAAACTTGGTAGGTATAAATATAATTAAGTACAGTTATTTTTGGGAACTGCGTTTTGGAGGATTCTAATTATAACGCATCACTCAATAAGTCTCCGGTCTAAGTATGAAAAACAATATTTTTTTTAGAAATTCTACTCTATTCATCTACATACTCTCCTTTAAGAGTGAAACATCCATTGCAACGCTCTTCTAACTTTTCGATGTCTTTTATATACAACGCTTTGTCTTTGCTCTTAAAATAAGCCTCAGTTTCGGCAATCACCTCTTCATTTGAGCCGATTTTTTCCCTGGAGCATCTTTTTCATATCTGCAAAAAGCCAGTAGTCGCTGGGAGCCAAATCTGGAGAGAACGGTGGGTTAGGAAGCAATTCAATGTGTAATTCATCCAATTTTACCATTGTTTTCATCGATTTGTGACACGGGGCATTGTCTTGATGAAACAGGATGTTTTTCTTTTGCATGTGAGGCCGTTTTCCCTTGATTTCTGCATTCAATCGATCCAATAATGCCATGTAATATTCACTATTGATCGTTTTGCCTTTCTCAAGATAGTCAATAAACAAAATTCCATGCGCGTCCCAAACTACGGATGCCTAATCTTGCCAGCTGATTTTTTTTTGGTTTTCGTCGCTTTGGACGACTTTCGCCGGCTGCTGTCCACTCAGCTGACGATTTTTTTGATTCAGGCGTGTAGTGGTGGATCCATATTTCATCCATTGTCACATACCGATGCAAGTAATCCCTCTTATTTCGTTTGAACAGATCCAAGCAGCGCTCTGAATCGTCGACGCGTTGTTGTTTCTGGTCCGGCGTAAGCAGACGCGGCACCCACTTGGAAAGCAATTTACGCATGCCCAAATTTTAATGCAAAATTGTAAAGATACTAACTTCTGATATCTTCAAGGTGTAGGCCAGCGGTCAGCAACAGGCGGACCGCGGTCCGTGTCCGGATCGCGGAAGGTCGAACCTCGGACCGCCAAATATTGTAAACTATACCTACATAATGTAAATAATATTTCCATAAAACTAGCTACAAAAAATATTGAATATCATTAAATAAGATACTGAACAAATTTCCAAAAATTATTTAATATTGTGTTATGACTCTACAGCTCAACCGGGCTGTTAACATTGTTATTGCTATTTTAAATGTTTCTATTAATTTTGTTGGTAAATTCTATGGCAATAACTAATAATTATATTATAATAATCATGATCAGTTTTTTAATCTGGATCTCGATAAAATTTTTCAACACTATCCGGACCCCACATAAAATTACTTGCCGACCCCTGGTGTAGGCTTTCTCACGCAACTTTATTTTCCGATCTTTTAAAACAATTTTATGGACATTTTTTATGTTTTTCGGAACAACTGACGATTTTGGACGACCAGAGCGTTCAGGTAGTTCCCGAGGGAAAATTGAAAATTGTTTACAAGCTAAGCCGTGGGCAGATAGCTTTGAAATTTGGTATGCATGTTACCTATGCTATGGAAAAGGACATGCTCTTTATATTCCTTAATGATCTCTCAAATAGTTCCCGTGGGAAAATTAAAAATTGTTTACGAGCGCAGCTTTAGACCCAATTCTGAAGTCCACGCAGACGAAGTCGCGGGCAGAATGCAGGGTCAACCCTGCAAATGGCGATTTAAAAGAGGAAGCAAAAAGTAGACCTTCCGAGTTTCACCGGTGTGAAGTTAGCAGCCAAAAGTAGCAGCCGATGTATAACCCAACCAATTTAAGAAGTAGTTATAAAATCTTCAAATAAAACTAATTAATTCAGCCTTTAAAACAATAGAAAATATGTCACATTGCCTAAAGAACATAAAATAAGATAAGATCATTAAAAATTCCATTCTAACACTAATATAAATGAAAATAGTATTAAATCAATGAGATGATATTTTCAAACATGAAAACTGTGGCGCCTATCAATATGTAGGCTCCTAACTATCTTGATATACTCAAAACCTTTCAGAAAAGCCTAAAGTTATTATTTTATGATACCTATATCACCCAGAAACCAAGTCCATTAGCTAAAAAAAATCAGAGTAAATGTATGAAATATCGTGTCACAAGGCTTGTTAACGAAATCCTCCGAAACAACACGACCGATTTTTATGAATATTTTTGTGTATTTTTGGCAGGCCTCAGAATAGGCCATAGGCTATATTTTATATCACTAAGTGATAAGTCCGGCCCTCTTCAGATTTTTTTTGGTTAATTATTATGATGAAACGTATTTCGCGGGCACATTTAGTATATTATATAACAAAGGCGACTGTTGATTAGCTTCAAAATGATTATAGGGGGCGTACCAATTAACGACTTACTTATCAGTCTAAAACGTCTAAAAATCGTGTAGGAAAAAGTATATTTATAGTGATATTCAGGGGTTTAGATACCCGTTCAGGCTGGCAGACGTATCTTTGCAAGCGAATATCAAAATATTGAAACTGTGGTATCTGTGCCATAAAAACCAAAGCGCGTACCACTTTGTGGCCTACTTAGTATACTAAATATGCTTATGTTCTTTTAAAAAAGCCTAAATTTATTGGAATAACTAGGGGATAAGATACTTTATCACACAGCAGCCAAAACAATAACTAGCAGAATATTGGAGTGAATACATTCAACAAAAAACGCGAATGTTGGTTATTTTTTCAGTCGATAAAGCACATGTACCATTTGATGATTTCTTCTATAGCCTAACAAAGTTCAAAATCTTTCTAGAACATGTATATATAAAGTTGTGTTGAGGGGTTTTTACACCCGTTCAGGCTAGCAGCCGCATCTTAGCAAACCGGTACCAAAATATTGAAACTGTGGTCTCTATCATAATAACCAAGGCGCGTACCACTTTGCCGTCTAGTTAGTGAACTAGCCATACTCAAGAGCTTTCAGAAAAGTCTAAACATTAAGGCATATCTAGGGGATTAGATACTTCTATCACCCAGCAGCCAAATCATTACCTAGAAAAATGTGAGAGAAAACATATTCATTTTTTAAGATGAAAGGTAAAAATATTTATAGTAAAAGAAGGAAGTGTACCGCTTTAGGACTTACTCCTAGGTCTAGAATAGCTCAAACCCTTTTTAGAAAATGTAAATTTGTACATGTTTTGAGAGGTATAAAATTTTATTTAGGCTAGATGCCGCATCATTGAAAACGAGTATGAAAATATTGAGACTGTGCTCTCTGCCATAAAAACAAAGGCGCGTACCACTTTGTGGCCTACTTAGTATTCTAGACATACTGAAGGCCTTTCATAAAAGCCTAAATTTATTGGAATAACTAGGGGATAAGATACTTTTATCACACAGCAGCCAAAACAATAACTAGCAAAATATTGGAGTGAATACATTCAACAAAAAACGCGAATGTTGGTTATTTTTTCAGTCGATAAAGTACATGTACCATTTGATGATTTCTTCTATAGTCTAAAACAGTTCAAAATCTTTTTAGAACATGTATATTTAAAGTTGTGTTGAGGGGTTTTTACACCCGTTCAGGCTAGCAGCCGCATCTTAGCAAACCGTTACCAAAATATTGAAACTGTGGTCTCTACCATAAAAACCAAGGCGCGTACCACTTTGCCGTCTAGTTAGTGAACTAGCCATACTCAAGAGCTTTCAGAAAAGTCTAAACATTAAGGCATATCTAGGGGATTAGATACTTCTATCACCCAGCAGCCAAATCATTACCTAGAAAAATGTGAGAGAAAACATATTCATTTTTTAAGATGAAAGGTAAAAATATTTATAGTAAAAGAAGGAAGTGTACCGCTTTAGGACTTACTCCAAGGTCTAGAATAGCTCAAAACCTTTATAGAAAATGTAAATTTGTACATGTTTTGAGAGGTATAAAATTTTATTTAGGCTAGATGCCGCATCATTGAAAACGAGTATGAAAATATTGAGACTGTGCTCTCTGCCATAAAAACAAAGGCGCGTACCACTTTGTGGCCTACTTAGTATTCTAGACATGCTAAAGGCCTTTCATAAAAGCCTAAATTTATTGGAATAACTAGGGGATAAGATACTTTTATCACACAGCAGCCAAAACAATAACTAGCAAAATATTGGAGTGAATACATTCAACAAAAAACGCGAATGTTGGTTATTTTTTCAGTCGATAAAGTACATGTACCATTTGATGATTTCTTCTATAGCCTAAAACAGTTCATAATCTTTCTATAACATGTATATTTAAAGTTGTGTTGAGGGGTTTTTACACCCGTTCAGGCTAGCAGCCGCATCTTAGCAAACCGGTACCAAAATATTGAAACTGTGGTCTCTACCATAAAAACCAAGGCGCGTACCACTTTACCGTCTAGTTAGTTAACTAGCCATACCCAAGAGCTTTCAGAAAAGTCTAAACATTAAGGCATATCTAGGGGATTAGATACTTCTATCACCCAGCAGCCAAATCATTACCTAGAAAAATGTGAGAGAAAACATATTCATTTTTTAAGATGAAAGGTAAAAATATTTATAGTAAAAGAAGGAAGTGTACCGCTTTAGGACTTACTCCAATGTCTAGAATAGCTCAAAACCTTTATAGAAAATGTAAATTTGTACATGTTTTGAGAGGTATAAAATTTTATTTAGGCTAGATGCCGCATCATTGAAAACGAGTATGAAAATATTGAGACTGTGCTCTCTGGCATAAAAACAAAGGCGCGTACCACTTTGTGGCCTACTTAGTATTCTAGACATGCTAAAGGCCTTTCATAAAAGCCTAAACTTATTGGAATAACTAGGGGATAAGATACTTTTATCACACAGCAGCCAAAACAATAACTAGCAAAATATTGGAGTGAATACATTCAGCAAAAAACGCGAATGTTGGTTATTTTTTCAGTCGATAAAGTACATGTACCATTTGATGATTTCTTCTATAGCCTAAAACAGTTCAAAATCTTTCTAGAACATGTATATTTAAAGTTGTGTTGAGTGGTTTTTACACCCGTTCAGGCTAGCAGCCGCATCTTAGCAAACCGGTACCAAAATATTGAAACTGTGGTCTCTACCATAATAACCAAGGCACGTACCACTTTGCCGTCTAGTTAGTGAACTAGCCATACTCAAGAGCTTTCAGAAAAGTCTAAACATTAAGGCATATCTAGGGAATTAGATACTTCTATCACCCAGCAGCCAAATCATTACCTAGAAAAATGTGAGAGAAAACATATTCATTTTTTAAGATGAAAGGTAAAAATATTTATAGTAAAAGAAGGAAGTGTACCGCTTTAGGACTTACTCCAAGGTCTAGAATAGCTCAAAACCTTTATAGAAAATGTAAATTTGTACATGTTTTGAGAGGTATAAAATTTTATTTAGGCTAGAAGCCGCATCTTTGAAAACGAGTATGAAAATATTGAGACTGTGCTCTCTGCCATAAAAACAAAGGCGCGTACCACTTTGTGGCCTACTTAGTATTCTAGACATGCTAAAGGCCTTTCATAAAAGCCTAAATTTATTGGAATAACTAGGGGATAAGATACTTTTATCACACAGCAGCCAAAACAATAACTAGCAGAATATTGGAGTGAATACATTCAACAAAAAACGCGAATGTTGGTTATTTTTTCAGTCGATAAAGCACATGTACCATTTGGTGATTTCTTCTATAGCCTAAAAAAGTTCAAAATCTTTCTAGAACATGTATATTTAAAGTTGTGTTGAGGGGTTTTTACACCCGTTCAGGCTAGCAGCCGCATCTTAACAAACCGGTACCAAAATATTGAAACTGTGGTCTCTACCATAAAAACCAAGGCGCGTACCACTTTGCCGTCTAGTTAGTGAACTAGCCATACTCAAGAGCTTTCAGAAAAGTCGAAACATTAAGGCATATCTAGGGGATTAGATACTTCTATCACCCAGCAGCCAAATCATTACCTTTTTTTTTTTTTTTTTTTTTTTTTCTCAGGGGGAAATGCGTAACCGCACCGTACCCGCCGTTGGCTAGACGGCGAGCGTGTGTGGGGCTCTCCCGGCAGAGTGCCAGGCCTACCCACTAAAACCCCCCGGTGTTCTCCCTGCCCTCTTGGGCGCGCTAGGTAAGGTCCACACTGCGACTCCACTACCCACGCGCCCGGGCAAGCCCAACCAACTGGTCGGGTTATCGCCAAGGGGGGATTGCCCGAGAACACCAGGGCAATCCCCAGACGGAGGCCCTTACGGCGGCGTGCACGGGGCCAACCATGCACGCAGGCAGCCAAATCATTACCTAGAAAAATGTGAGAGAAAACATATTAATTTTTTAAGATGAAAGGTAAAAATATTTATAGTAAAAGAAGGAAGTGTACCGCTTTAGGACTTACTCCAAGGTCTAGAATAGCTCAAAACCTTTATAGAAAATGTAAATTTGTACATGTTTTGAGAGGTATAAAATTTTATTTAGGCTAGAAGCCGCATCTTTGAAAACGAGTATGAAAATATTGAGACTGTGCTCTCTGCCATAAAAACAAAGGCGCGTACCACTTTGTGGCCTACTTAGTATTCTAGACATGCTAAATGCCTTTCATAAAAGCCTAAATTTATTGGAATAACTAGGGGATAAGATACTTTTATCACACAGCAGCCAAAACAATAACTAGGCAAATATTGGAGTGAATACATTCAACAAAAAACGCGAATGTTGGTTATTTTTTCAGTCGATAAAGCACATGTACATTTGATGATTTCTTCTATAGCCTAAAAAAGTTCAAAATCTTTCTAGAACATGTATATTTAAAGTTGTGTTGAGGGGGTTTTACACCCGTTCAGGCTAGCAGCCGCATCTTAACAAACCGGTACCAAAATATTGAAACTGTGGTCTCTACCATAAAAACCAAGGCGCGTACCACTTTGCCGTCTAGTTAGTGAACTAGCCATACTCAAGAGCTTTCAGAAAAGTCTAAACATTAAGGCATATCTAGGGGATTAGATACTTCTATCACCCAGCAGCCAAATCATTACCTAGAAAAATGTGAGAGAAAACATATTCATTTTTTAAGATGAAAGGTAAAAATATTTATAGTAAAAGAAGGAAGTGTACCGCTTTAGGACTTACTCCAAGGTCTAGAATAGCTCAAAACCTTTATAGAAAATGTAAATTTGTACATGTTTTGAGAGGTATAAAATTTTATTTAGGCTAGATGCCGCATCATTGAAAACGAGTATGAAAATATTGAGACTGTGCTCTCTGGCATAAAAACAAAGGCGCGTACCACTTTGTGGCCTACTTAGTATTCTAGACATGCTAAAGGCCTTTCACAAAAGCCTAAATTTATTGGAATAACTAGGGGATAAGATACTTTTATCACACAGCAGCCAAAACAATAACTAGCAAAATATTGGAGTGAATACATTCAACAAAAAACGCGAATGTTGGTTATTTTTTCAGTCGATAAAGTACATGTACCATTCGATGATTTCTTCTATAGCCTAAAACAGTTCAAAATCTTTCTAGAACATGTATATTTAAAGTTGTGTTGAGGGGTTTTTACACCCGTTCAGGCTAGCAGCCGCATCTTAGCAAACCGGTACCAAAATATTGAAACTGTGGTCTCTACCATAATAACCAAGGCGCGTACCACTTTGCCGTCTAGTTAGTTAACTAGCCATACTCAAGAGCTTTCAGAAAAGTCTAAACATTAAGGCATATCTAGGGGATTAGATACTTCTATCACCCAGCAGCCAAATCATTACCTAGAAAAATGTGAGAGAAAACATATTAATTTTTTAAGATGAAAGGTAAAAATATTTATAGTAAAAGAAGGAAGTGTACCGCTTTAGGACTTACTCCAAGGTCTAGAATAGCTCAAACCCTTTTTAGAAAATTTAAATTTGTACATGTTTTGAGAGGTATAAAATTTTATTTAGGCTAGATGCCGCATCATTGAAAACGAGTATGAAAATATTGAGACTGTGCTCTCTGCCATAAAAACAAAGGCGCGTACCACTTTGTGGCCTACTTAGTATTCTAGACATGCTAAAGGCCTTTCATAAAAGCCTAAATTTATTGGAATAACTAGGGGATAAGATACTTTTATCACACAGCAGCCAAAACAATAACTAGCAAAATATTGGAGTGAATACATTCAACAAAAAACGCGAATGTTGGTTATTTTTTCAGTCGATAAAGTACATGTACCATTTGATGATTTCTTCTATAGCCTAAAACAGTTCATAATCTTTCTATAACATGTATATTTAAAGTTGTGTTGAGGGGTTTTTACACCCGTTCAGGCTAGCAGCCGCATCTTAGCAAACCGGTACCAAAATATTGAAACTGTGGTCTCTACCATAAAAACCAAGGCGCGTACCACTTTACCGTCTAGTTAGTTAACTAGCCATATCCAAGAGCTTTCAGAAAAGTCTAAACATTAAGGCATATCTAGGGGATTAGATACTTCTATCACCCAGCAGCCAAATCATTACCTAGAAAAATGTGAGAGAAAACATATTCATTTTTTAAGATGAAAGGTAAAAATATTTATAGTAAAAGAAGGAAGTGTACCGCTTTAGGACTTACTCCAAGGTCTAGAATAGCTCAAAACCTTTATAGAAAATGTAAATTTGTACATGTTTTGAGAGGTATAAAATTTTATTTAGGCTAGATGCCGCATCATTGAAAACGAGTATGAAAATATTGAGACTGTGCTCTCTGGCATAAAAACAAAGGCGCGTACCACTTTGTGGCCTACTTAGTATTCTAGACATGCTAAAGGCCTTTCACAAAAGCCTAAATTTATTGGAATAACTAGGGGATAAGATACTTTTATCACACAGCAGCCAAAACAATAACTAGCAAAATATTGGAGTGAATACATTCAACAAAAAACGCGAATGTTGGTTATTTTTTCAGTCGATAAAGTACATGTACCATTCGATGATTTCTTCTATAGCCTAAAACAGTTCAAAATCTTTCTAGAACATGTATATTTAAAGTTGTGTTGAGGGGTTTTTACACCCGTTCAGGCTAGCAGCCGCATCTTAGCAAACCGGTACCAAAATATTGAAACTGTGGTCTCTACCATAATAACCAAGGCGCGTACCACTTTGCCGTCTAGTTAGTTAACTAGCCATACTCAAGAGCTTTCAGAAAAGTCTAAACATTAAGGCATATCTAGGGGATTAGATACTTCTATCACCCAGCAGCCAAATCATTACCTAGAAAAATGTGAGAGAAAACATATTAATTTTTTAAGATGAAAGGTAAAAATATTTATAGTAAAAGAAGGAAGTGTACCGCTTTAGGACTTACTCCAAGGTCTAGAATAGCTCAAACCCTTTTTAGAAAATTTAAATTTGTACATGTTTTGAGAGGTATAAAATTTTATTTAGGCTAGATGCCGCATCATTGAAAACGAGTATGAAAATATTGAGACTGTGCTCTCTGCCATAAAAACAAAGGCGCGTACCACTTTGTGGCCTACTTAGTATTCTAGACATGCTAAAGGCCTTTCATAAAAGCCTAAATTTATTGGAATAACTAGGGGATAAGATACTTTTATCACACAGCAGCCAAAACAATAACTAGCAAAATATTGGAGTGAATACATTCAACAAAAAACGCGAATGTTGGTTATTTTTTCAGTCGATAAAGTACATGTACCATTTGATGATTTCTTCTATAGCCTAAAACAGTTCATAATCTTTCTATAACATGTATATTTAAAGTTGTGTTGAGGGGTTTTTACACCCGTTCAGGCTAGCAGCCGCATCTTAGCAAACCGGTACCAAAATATTGAAACTGTGGTCTCTACCATAAAAACCAAGGCGCGTACCACTTTACCGTCTAGTTAGTTAACTAGCCATATCCAAGAGCTTTCAGAAAAGTCTAAACATTAAGGCATATCTAGGGGATTAGATACTTCTATCACCCAGCAGCCAAATCATTACCTAGAAAAATGTGAGAGAAAACATATTCATTTTTTAAGATGAAAGGTAAAAATATTTATAGTAAAAGAAGGAAGTGTACCGCTTTAGGACTTACTCCAAGGTCTAGAATAGCTCAAAACCTTTATAGAAAATGTAAATTTGTACATGTTTTGAGAGGTATAAAATTTTATTTAGGCTAGATGCCGCATCATTGAAAACGAGTATGAAAATATTGAGACTGTGCTCTCTGGCATAAAAACAAAGGCGCGTACCACTTTGTGGCCTACTTAGTATTCTAGACATGCTAAAGGCCTTTCACAAAAGCCTAAATTTATTGGAATAACTAGGGGATAAGATACTTTTATCACACAGCAGCCAAAACAATAACTAGCAAAATATTGGAGTGAATACATTCAACAAAAAACGCGAATGTTGGTTATTTTTTCAGTCGATAAAGTACATGTACCATTTGATGATTTCTTCTATAGCCTAAAACAGTTCATAATCTTTCTATAACATGTATATTTAAAGTTGTGTTGAGGGGTTTTTACACCCGTTCAGGCTAGCAGCCGCATCTTAGCAAACCGGTACCAAAATATTGAAACTGTGGTCTCTACCATAAAAACCAAGGCGCGTACCACTTTACCGTCTAGTTAGTTAACTAGCCATACCCAAGAGCTTTCAGAAAAGTCTAAACATTAAGGCATATCTAGGGGATTAGATACTTCTATCACCCAGCAGCCAAATCATTACCTAGAAAAATGTGAGAGAAAACATATTCATTTTTTAAGATGAAAGGTAAAAATATTTATAGTAAAAGAAGGAAGTGTACCGCTTTAGGACTTACTCCAAGGTCTAGAATAGCTCAAAACCTTTATAGAAAATGTAAATTTGTACATGTTTTGAGAGGTATAAAATTTTATTTAGGCTAGATGCCGCATCATTGAAAACGAGTATGAAAATATTGAGACTGTGCTCTCTGCCATAAAAACAAAGGCGCGTACCACTTTGTGGCCTACTTAGTGTTCTAGACATGCTAAAGGCCTTTCATAAAAGCCTAAATTTATTGGAATAACTAGGGGATAAGAAACTTTTATCACACAGCAGCCAAAACAATAACTAAAGCAAAATATTTGAGTAATTACATTAAATGGAAAACGCGAATAATGATTATTTTTATAGATAGATAGGTACATTTTTATTTGCACAATATAACACACGATTAAATACAACAAACAAAAACAAAAACTATCACAATACAACAACACAAACAATGGAACAATGTATAAAATATGCATTTATAAACGCATGTACTGTGTTGTACGACCGTTGTGTGCTGGAGTGGTGCAAAAGGGCTCACAGCGCAGCATACGATTTGCTCATGCAGATGAGCAAATCACTGGTATTCTGCTGTAGCCCAGAGGTTCAAAATGAGATATCAAAAAGCCAAAACACCTTCCGATGAACGTTTAAAATCGAAAAATGTTTACAAAATATATTTAATATCTACATATTCATAATTTATTCAATATATTGCATGTATGTTTAAACACATACAAACATATTACATATAAATATAAGATTGATACGTTTGTTAAAAGACACTTACTACCAGAAAAATAAATATTTGAAGGATATTCGATTATACATACGAAAATGTGTGCAAACATAGGTCTGATGATGAAACCGATGAGTTCGTTGCACATATGAACAAGAGTCAACTAATGTACACATTTGCGTATCCTTACATTACACGTTGGCACTACGGTCACGAACAAGCTAAATTCGGAAATTTCTCAATAAATACACATCAGGTATACCCAATCGCTGTTTTTCAAGATGTGATTTAAAAAGTTTTTTAAATATGGGTTTCGAGGTTGATATACCTAAAGGTGGCGGTAAATTGTTCCAGCACTTGGCCGTTTTATGCGGATGGTACTCCAGTAGGCAACGTCTGGCTCTGGTGTTAGGCCTAGTATGATAAAACTTTAGTTTTGTGTAAAGATAACTCGGTTTTTTATATTTAAGTATATCGTACAAGAGGCTCGCAAGATGAAGGTGCCTACGCGAACTCATGTTGAGCAGAGAAGCGTCGTTCAAATAAGGTGTGATGTGACTCCTAGGTGGTATATGGAAACAGAAACGGCAACAAGCATTTTGAACACGTTGGATTAAGCGACGTGATCTCGAAAGCATACGCGGCCCGAAAACTATATCACCGTAGTTTAGCTTAGACAAAATCAACGCCTCACATACCCTAACACGCATATCTTCATTGAGATAATTACGAATTCCATATAGCACCTTAAGTCTATAAAATTATATGAGATTCGTAACGCAAATGGCTATCTATGACTACACCTAAATCCCTAGCCTCCCCCACTTGCTCGACCATTTGACCACCCATCTCAATGCCAGGTTTATTCCTCAAAATTTCGCGTTTTTTGTTGAATGTATTAACTTCAATATTTTGTTAGTTATTGTTTTGGCTGCTGTGTGATAAAAGTATCTTATCCCCTAGTTATTCCAATAAATTGAGGCTTTTATGAAAGGCCTTTAGCATGTCTAGAATACTAAGTAGGCCACAAAGTGGTACGCGCCTTTGTTTTTATGGCAGAGAGCACAGTCTCAATATTTTCATACTCGTTTTCAAAGATGCGGCTTCTAGCCTAAATAAAATTTTATACCTCTCAAAACATGTACAAATTTACATTTTCTATAAAGGTTTTGAGCTATTCTAGACCTTGGAGTAAGTCCTAAAGCGGTACACTTCCTTCTTTTACTATAAATATTTTTACCTTTCATCTTAAAAAATTAATATGTTTTCTCTCACATTTTTCTAGGTAATAATTTGGCTGCTGGGTGATAGAAGTATCTAATCCCCTAGATATGCCTTAATGTTTAGACTTTTCTGAAAGCTCTTGAGTATGGCTAGTTCACTAACTAGACGGCAAAGTGGTACGCGCCTTGGTTTTTATGGTAGAGACCACAGTTTCAATATTTTGGTACCGGTTTGCTAAGATGCGGCTGCTAGCCTGAACGGGTGTAAAAACCCCTCAACACAACTTTAAATATACATGTTCTAGAAAGATATTGGACTGTTTTAGGCTATAGAAGAAATCATCAAATGGTACATGTGCTTTATCGACTGAAAAAATAACCAACATTCGCGTTTTTTGTTGAATGTATTCACTCCAATATTTTGCTAGTTATTGTTTTGGCTGCTGTGTGATAAAAGTATCTTGTCCCCTAGTTATTCCAATAAATTTAGGCTTTTATGAAAGGCCTTTAGCATGTCTAGAATAATAGGTAGGCCACAAAGTGGTACGCGCCTTTGTTTTTATGGCAGGGAGCACAGTCTCAATATTTTCATACTCGTTTTTAAAGATGCGGCTTCTAGCCAAAATAAAATTTTATACCTCTCAAAACATGTACAAATTTACATTTTCTATAAAGGTTTTGAGCTATTCTAGACCTTGGAGTAAGTCCTAAAGCGGTACACTTCCTTCTTTTACTATAAATATTTTTACCTTTCATCTTAAAAAATGAATATGTTTTCTCTCACATTTTTCTAGATAATAATTTGCCTGCTGGGCGATAGAAGTATCTAATCCCCTAGATATGCCTTAATGTTTAGACTTTTCTGAAAGCTCTTGAGTATGGCTAGTTCACTAACTAGACGGCAAAGTGGTACGCGCCTTGGTTTTTATGGTAGAGACCACAGTTTCAATATTTTGGTACCGGTTTGCTAAGATGCGGCTGCTAGCCTGAACGGGTGTAAAAACCCCTCAACACAACTTTAAATATACATGTTCTAGAAAGATATTGAACTTTTTTAGGCTATAGAAGAAATCATCAAATGGTACATGTGCTTTATCGACTGAAAAAATAACCAACATTCGCGTTTTTTGTTGAATGTATTCACTCCAATATTTTGCTAGTTATTGTTTTGGCTGCTGTGTGATAAAAGTATCTTGTCCCCTAGTTATTCCAATAAATTTAGGCTTTTATAAAAGGCCTTTAGCATGTCTAGAATACTAAGTAGGCCACAAAGTGGTACGCGCCTTTGTTTTTATGGCAGGGAGCACAGTCTCAATATTTTCATACTCGTTTTTAAAGATGCGGCTTCTAGCCAAAATAAAATTTTATACCTCTCAAAACATGTACAAATTTACATTTTCTATAAAGGTTTTGAGCTATTCTAGACCTTGGAGTAAGTCCTAAAGCGGTACACTTCCTTCTTTTACTATAAATATTTTTACCTTTCATCTTAAAAAATGAATATGTTTTCTCTCACATTTTTCTAGGTAATGATTTGGCTGCTGGGTGATAGAAGTATCTAATCCCCTAGATATGCCTAAATGTTTAGACTTTTCTGAAAGCTCTTGAGTATGGCTAGTTCACTAACTAGACGGCAAAGTGGTACACGCCTTGGTTTTTATGTTAGAGACCACAGTTTCAATATTTTGGTACCGGTTTGCTAAGATGCGGCTGCTAGCCTGAACGGATGTAAAAACCCCTCAACACAACTTTAAATATACATGTTCTAAAAAGATTTTGAACTGTTTTAGACTATAGAAGAAATCATCAAATGGTACATGTACTTTATCGACTGAAAAAATAACCAACATTCGTGTTTTTTGTTGAATGTATTCACTCCAATATTTTGCTAGTTATTGTTTTGGCTGCTGTGTGATAAAAGTATCTTATCCCCTAGTTATTCCAATAAATTTAGGCTTTTATGAAAGGCCTTTAGCATGTCTAGAATACTAAGTAGACCACAAAGTGGTACGCGCCTTTGTTTTTATGGCAGAGAGCACAGTCTCAATATTTTCATACTCGTTTTCAAAGATGCGGCTACTAGCCTAAATAAAATTTTATACCTCTCAAAACATGTACAAATTTAAATTTTCTAAAAAGGGTTTGAGCTATTCTAGACCTTGGAGTAAGTCCTAAAGCGGTACACTTCCTTCTTTTACTATAAATATTTTTACCTTTCATCTTAAAAAATTAATATGTTTTCTCTCACATTTTTCTAGGTAATGATTTGGCTGCTGGGTGATAGAAGTATCTAATCCCCTAGATATGCCTTAATGTTTAGACTTTTCTGAAAGCTCTTGAGTATGGCTAGTTTACTAACTAGACGGCAAAGTGGTACACGCCTTGGTTTTTATGTTAGAGACCACAGTTTCAATATTTTGGTACCGGTTTGCTAAGATGCGGCTGCTAGCCTGAACGGATGTAAAAACCCCTCAACACAACTTTAAATATACATGTTCTAAAAAGATTTTGAACTGTTTTAGGCTATAGAAGAAATCATCAAATGGTACATGTACTTTATCGACTGAAAAAATAACCAACATTCGCGTTTTTTGTTGAATGTATTCACTCCAATATTTTGCTAGTTATTGTTTTGGCTGCTGTGTGATAAAAGTATCTTATCCCCTAGTTATTCCAATAAATTTAGGCTTTTATGAAAGGCCTTTAGCATGTCTAGAATACTAAGTAGGCCACAAAGTGGTACGCGCCTTTGTTTTTATGGCAGAGAGCACAGTCTCAATATTTTCATACTCGTTTTCAAAGATGCGGCTTCTAGCCTAAATAAAATTTTATACCTCACAAAACATGTACAAATTTACATTTTCTATAAAGGTTTTGAGCTATTCTAGACCTTGGAGTAAGTCCTAAAGCGGTACACTTCCTTCTTTTACTATAAATATTTTTACCTTTCATCTTAAAAAATGAATATGTTTTCTCTCACATTTTTCTAGGTAATGATTTGGCTGCTGGGTGATAGAAGTATCTAATCCCCTAGATATGCCTAAATGTTTAGACTTTTCTGAAAGCTCTTGAGTATGGCTAGTTCACTAACTAGACGGCAAAGTGGTACACGCCTTGGTTTTTATGTTAGAGACCACAGTTTCAATATTTTGGTACCGGTTTGCTAAGATGCGGCTGCTAGCCTGAACGGGTGTAAACACCCCTCAACACAACTTTAAATATACATGTTCTAAAAAGATTTTGAACTGTTTTAGGCTATAGAAGAAATCATCAAATGGTACATGTACTTTATCGACTGAAAAAATAACCAACATTCGCGTTTTTTGTTGAATGTATTCACTCCAATATTTTGCTAGTTATTGTTTTGGCTGCTGTGTGATAAAAGTATCTTGTCCCCTAGTTATTCCAATAAATTTAGGCTTTTTTAAAAGAACATAAGCATATCTAGAATACTAAGTAGGCTACAAAGTGGTACGCGCTTTGGTTTTTATGGCACAGATACCACAGTTTCAATATTTTGATATTCGCTTGCAAAGATACGTCTGCCAGCCTGAACGGGTATCTAAACCCCTGAATATCACTATAAATATACTTTTTCCTACACGATTTTTAGACGTTTTAGACTGATAAGTAAGTCGTTAATTGGTACGCCCCCTATAATCATTTTGAAGCTAATCAACAGTCGCCTTTGTGATATAATATACTAGATGTGCCCGCGAAATACGTTTCATCATAATAATTAACCAAAAAAAATCTGAAGAGGGCCGGACTTATCACTTAGTGATATAAAATATAGCCTATGGCCTATTCTGAGGCCTGCCAAAAATACACAAAAATATTCATAAAAATCGGTCGTGTTGTTTCGGAGGATTTCGTTAACAAGCCTTGTGACACGATATTTCATACATTTACTCTGATTTTTTTTAGCTAATGGACTTGGTTTCTGGGTGATATAGGTATCATAAAATAATAAATTTAGACTTTTCTGAAAGGTTTTGAGCATATCAAGATAGTTAGGAGCCTACAAATTGATAGGCGCCACAGTTTTCATATTTGAAAATATCATCTCATTGATTTAATACTATTTTCATTTATATTAGTGTTAGAATGGAATTTTTAATGATCTTATCTTATTTTATGTTCTTTAGGCAATGTGACATATATTCTAATGTTTTAAAGGCTGAATTAACTAGTTTTATTTGAAGATTTTATAACTACTTCTTAAATTGGTCGGTTTATACATCGGCTGCTACTTTTGGCTGCTAACTTCACACCGGTCCGAGTTTCTTACTGTTCTTTTCGAGAAGGCTCTCCCGCGACTTCTGAACAGGGTGTAGAGTAATTTTTTTTATTCCACTTGTATTTGAAGACATATTTTTTCATTAGTATACACATAGAAGGTTAAATAATAACTTCCTATGTAAAAATATTAATTGTTTTTGATGTCAATAGATGCCTGAAGTCAGAACCCATTTCAAATCCATAAAGTGTTGATTCGCTTCGCTGTCATTTTTATTACTTCCTACCAATCCTTCTACCGTAGTCATACAAGTAAAAGATTTGATTTCCTTTCTTTTCATCGTTGATTCAATGTGAAAACGTCAAACGTATAAACACCATAACTCAATCATAAGTCTACATAAATGCAATATCATCGTAAACTATTTGTTCGTAGTTTTGTCAAAGTTTTTAACCGACTTCAAAAAAGGAGGAGGTTCTCAATTCGATGCGTATGTTTTTTTTTTGTGTATGTTACGCGATTGCGCCGCCAGTTGTGAACCGATTTTCAAAATTCTTTTTGTAATTGATAGAGTATACTCCAAGGGTGGTCCCATGGTCACCAAAGTCAGGATCTGATGATGGGATCCTATGAAAATCGAGGAAAACCCTTAAATTTTAAGGTGTTTGTAACGTGTTTTGTGTATATGTTACGCGATTACGCCGCCAATTGTGGACCGATTTTCAAAATTATTTTTGTATTCGATAGAGTATACTCCTAGGGTAGTCACAAAGTCAGGATCTGATGATGGGATCCCATAAAAATTGAGGGAAACACCTTCGGTGAGCTGGTATTTAATTAGGGTTTCCTTCACTATAAAGATTAAAGATTTCATTCACTAAAAGGTTAAAAATAAAAAATATTTTACAAGAAATAAAAACCGACTTCAAAAACACTGAAAAGTTAAAAATAATATAAGAATAGGTACAGACAACATCACACTTCTATATTGAAGTCGGTGCCAAATTTTAAGACTTTCTAGGAGATCATCGTTTGGCACCGACATCAATATAAAAGTGTGATGTTGTCTGTACCTATTCTTATATTATTTTTAACTTTTCAGTGTTTTTGAAGTCGGTTTTTATTTTTTGTAAAATATTTTTGTTGGAAAATATTATCTGTTAAAGATTAGCTCGATCTTGTAGCAGTTGACTTGTATACCGTTTTGAATCTCATTAAGACAAGTTTAGCTATAATAAAAAATAAAAATAAATACACGTATTTTAATAATTATTGAAGACAAGACATCACATAAGCTTCAGTCTCGTCTAAGGTTTAAATATAAATATTTACAAGAATGCGCATCGATTTCATAATATCGTTTTATAACAGTCCTGTGCTAATGAATCATACACTAAGTGTATGTTTATGATCTCTCCGTCTTGCCACAGTATTGATTTAAGTCACCGCGTTGTTAATAATCCATCTCTAATTGGCATACCGAGGTACCTCGGCATCAAACGTTGCCGAGATTATGAATCAACTCAAAGTGACGGTGCTATTTATAGCAACACAAGTGGTTTTACCCACTTGTTATTTACAAGCACCTTACGATTTCGCGGGATTTTCGATAAAAGCCTTTATTCATTTTGCTATATTATGACCGAAATAATACCGAAATAAATAAGATTTGAAATTACCACTCGCTCGGATTGCTAAACCTCCCCGAGAAGAGCCAGCCAGATCGGATTGCTCTTTTCAAACAAATTACAAAGGTTTCAAATAGTTTTTTTTTTATATACACGGTTATTTTTTTATCACCCTGGAAAATTTAAGGGACGCTTCACGACATGGTATTAAAATGATTTAAATATGAATAAAAAAAATAACTCACTATTTTATATTAATTTTCAAAAAAATCCAAAAAAAGGCACTACGCTAGTTGAGATGAGAGCAGTATTTTTAGAGATTTTTTATTTTTATTTTTTTAAATTTTTTATTTCATTTTTTAAATTTTTATATAATAATGGATGTGTCTTGAAGCGTCCCTATAATTTTCCAGGGTGATAAAATAATAACCGTATATATAATCATCATCAACAGCTCATATAGGTACGTCCCCACCGAGTGGCTCGAGCCTGACCTAAACTAGGGTGATTAGGCCTTAGTCCACCATGTTAGTTAGTTAATTTTGCATTTCTAAAGAAAATGCAAAGTTCATGAAATGAGTTGAAATTTGGTAATCATATAATTTTTTATCTATTCACAAAAAAAAATCTTGGCCTTTATCACACTTTATGGTATGTGACGAAGAGGCTGAAAGTGAAAGCAATCTTCACCTGGACTCCTTATATAGGAACTGGTGATCTTATCTTAACTAAGGTAAAACAGAGACAGCAAACCAACTAAAAGAAGAAATTACAAATCCTGCTCCACCTGTGCATTCCAATGTTCATTAAACCTGCCGTTTTCATGTGAAACGAAAAAGAATAAACACCGCTTAACTCAGCCACTCGTAAACTAGGTACTTCGAAAAAGTGCACGTAGAGAGCCCTCAATACATGACGGGTGAGCGTGGAGTGTCTCCGTCGCTCGTGCTCCAACCTGAGGCGCTACTCCGAACATGCAATCAAAATTTTTAATACGTGTTTCGTTGTACATTGCTGGGGTGTAAAGGAATTCATGAGTTTAAGTGTACGGTGAATAACATATTTCAAACCCTTTTTTCAAGTTTGAAATCGGTGAATCACACCGTAACCCACTAAGACATACCAGCTGTCCATCTTGTCCTTAACGAAGTGATCTGCGCTACCCCTAGACAGACCAGTCAATTGCTTATGGCCTGGTCAAAACGCCACAACTTGAGACTGAGATTAATGCCGCTGTGTTCATTGCATCCGGATCATAAAAGACCGTATTCCCGTAGCATTCTATAGCGCATGTGCATTGGAAACGTTAAATAGGTTTAGAGAATAGACCCTCTGTTTACCGATGCTAAGTACTGCCATGCAGCACACCCTTAAAGCCTCGCGAGCATACAGCGTTTTATTAATTGACACTGTTGTCTAACTGCTCCGAAAAAAGCGTTTTTCACACATTCCATTATTTTATTGAAATTAAGTTGGCAAACAAGCAAACTGCCCACCTGCTGATGGTAAAGGTAACAGTCACCTATAATACATGTGGTTCCTGTGAGATTCGCAGCAAAACTGCAACCCCCACAAGAACCACAGTGTACGTTGCCAACTTGTGACTTAAAATGTAAAGTCACGGTACCCAGTAATTTTAATTATTCAACCAGAACCCTTGAATAGAATGTGCCCTTGAATACCTGTCGAGTTTCATTCGGTGAGGCTCTCTCAATTTCTGAGCTGGTGTAGAGTCTACTTTTTATCTCTCTCTATTTTTTATTTTCATGTAATTTTGATGAATGTTTGAATATATGCACAAACATGGTGAAGACCATGACAGTTTAGTGTTTCAATATGTTCTCCGTTTATTAGAATTATATATTTGTCATATACGTCAATAAGTGCTTAATCGTTATTTGAATAAGATTTTTGAATATGATCTTAGTTGAAAACGCAGGATCGTATTCTGCCCGAGATAATTTTTTTAGAGTTCCGTACTTCAAAAGTAATAACGGAATTCTATGAGATCACTTGGCTGTCCGCCTGTCTAACAGGACTCTTTTTCCCAGGAACGCATGTAACAATATATTCTTGATTCTTGTCTTGTCTTTGTCTCTAAAGTGTCATTCAATTCAATCTACGAGCAACGTATTCTTGAGCTGAAAACTTATTGCTTTGTTTTGTTCTGTCCCACGTAGTTGTGCTGGCGAAATTCATTTGTGCAAAATGCACAGCACTTCTTGCCGCCCCCGGCAGTGAGTGTATTGGGCGTATAGCTCTACAACTTCAATTCCGCTCCCTACAGTTCGCTCGGTGAAATTGGATGCACGTACGTAATGCGTCGTCCGCTACTTTCGAAACTCTATTGGGTATGCAATGTTTTGAAAAGTAATATATATTTTTCGAAAGTATTTCTTATACCCGGAGATAATCTTTTTTTTTATTATTTATTTCAGTAATCCAACAGCGTTACAATGAACATAGGTTAATAAACATTTTTAACATTAATAAGGCCAAAACGGATTAGACATTTAGAAAAAACATATAAGAGAAAAAAGAACAGTGTAGGTATATTCGGCGCAGTTCAAAATAACGTCTAGTTACGAATACATCAAAAGTAAAATGATAAGTAATAAATACAATTAAAAACAATACTTTCATGGTGGATATGTGTATGCATGCATGTACGTGTGTGTGTGAGCGTGTGTGTGTGTGTGTGTTCGTGTGCGTGTGTGTGTGTGAAAGCGTGTGTGCGTACGTGTGTGTGTAAGCGCGCACCCGTGTGTGCGTGAGCGTGTGTGTGCGTGTGTGTTAAATGCTGCTTCACGATTAAGGCTGACATAAAGCTTTTAGATGAATTTTTTTGATCTCATTCTTAGATAAATTAAACAGATCCAATTCAAAATATTGACTAGGTATTGTAAGTTTGGATGACTCTACTTAAAACAGAGTTTTTAGCGTATTCCGTGTGGGAGTCAGGAACCTGGAAAAGAGTCTTTGCACCAGAGTCGTACCTCTTACCTCTCTCTGCCGTCAAACAGCGGTGCTTGCATTGTTGAGTTCCGGTTTGAAAGGTGAGACAGGCAGAGAAATTACTCGGGGTCACGTCACGACCCGTCCACTTACTGGACTTTCCCGGATGGGTAATTCACGATTCACCCACTACGCTAGTGATGGGAACTGAAAAAGTATAAGTAAATAGTAATCGATAAAATTAAAATTTCTCTCGGTACTGTGACTTGATATCTCATGTCACAGGTGGCGTCCCTGTTAGGGTTGTAAATTTGCAAGTCTTGCAGGAACCACATGTTTTATGGGCGACTGAGACCACATACAATCAGGTATGCAAACTACTAGTTTGCCAACTTTGTTGTTAAAAAAGTCTATTCAACATATATTTTAAGCAATTTTACTATCAGCATCACTTTGACTCTTTGTCGAATCACCACCTCCATTTTTAAATCACTCGTGTGGCGCTAAGCACTCAATTTCCATTGATTGTCGTTCAACTTCAGAAATCCTCTATTTGTCAATGATTTGAGTATAACACTACTATTATTTAGTCTGTGATACAACGAGCGGGCTCAAACAATCGTCATTAGGTGAGTGTTGGCGACTTTAAAAGAACAATTCCAAAATAGAGGTTCAAATCAAATCGTTTATTTGCTGGAATATGGTTTTACATGGTGTTATGTTCAGTTTTTCATCATATCCTATCGATAGTTAGTTATACATTTAATTAATGTAAGTTTCTCAAAATGATACAATTTCCAGTGACACCTAGTAAAACAGATTATACAGTATAATTTCGTGACAATTTCATACGATACATTACGTACAGATTACCATAATTATAAAGTCAAGGGATTCTTAAATGTCAATGGTTGATTATAGTGATATAATAATTTCGTGACAATTTCATACGATACATTACGTACAGATTACCATAATTATAAAGTCAAGGGATTCTTAAATGTCAATGGTTGATTATAGTGATATAACTAGTTCAAAAATTATGTATAAGTGGTCACGTGAAATGATGTCAAATAATGAATACAAATACCAATATAATAACAATGTTAAGCGATTCGAATAATAAGATGACAAGTTGATTTGAAAAAAATTATTTGAGTAATTAACACCGCCGTCGAAAATAAATTAACATTAACAATCGGAAAAGAATGCAATCATCAAATAAAGAAGTCATCAATCAAAGTCAGCAAGGCAAAAATCATATCAGTTATAAAAGCCGAAATACAATTTTTCAATTAAATTATTCATATTTGAGATAAAAAAAACCACTTAATTTATCGTCTTTTGAAATTAAAAATACGATCTTGTTAAATTTGAAAATTTTGACGCAATTTTTTTTGAAAATAATACATAAATATTTAAGTTTTTCCTTAGTAGAGGCTGTGACCGGATGCAATACTTATTGCCTCTAAAAACTCGAGCGGCTCCAGCTCTTTTGACATAGTCAAAAAAAGAACACTCACTTGGAATGATGAGTGGAGCGAACGTAGACAGGCTGGGAAAATATGAAAAACACTAAATAATGTTTTCAGGTACAACTCAAATATTTTTTTAAATACTGTCACTGATGAAATAAAGAATTTTCATTGTGTGGGCTTTGTATTGCAAGTCAAATAATGATAAGCTTGTTATTTTTTACACACAATAGGAAAGCTCTTCACCTTCATCTCACTTCATGGTAACCTGACGCTAAGGGCTAGAAATTTAGGGATGATAGTGCAACCAAAGTAGCCAGCCAGGACTTCAAAACCCTAGAAAAACTTCTGCCCTAATGGGGAATTGAACCCTGGAAGTCCAGATCCAAGTTTCAAGGTTTCAACCCCCCACCCGATCACTCGAGCGAACGACCGTCTCCTACACAGTCTGCGATTTACCAGGTACAGATTTGTACCTACTCTCCACCCTCCACAATACGGCGAACTTGAGCCTTAGAGACGCACCCTAGTTGCAGCCGCTCCCCGCACCAGCTATAACCGCCTAGTGACTCCACTCAGAGAGCGGGACACCCCCGGGGTGACGCCTCAATGAGATGGAAATCCATCAGGTTTGGTTTTCCAAACCAGCCTTGAGGACCCACCAATGTCCTTGCCTTCTTATAAAAATATTTAAGGTTTAGCTGTAACAGCCATCTGCGGCTAACAGCATAGGTCCCTCAAATAAAACCAAGTGCCTTAAATTAATAAAGTGGTTAGCTATACTAATTAATTTTTGTGAGGGTATTAGTCATTAAAATTAGGGCTTTCGATTTTTACACAAAAATATTAATAGTGCCAAAATAAACGTTATCCTAAACAATAATTATACGTTAAAAGTTTGGGCCAATACGGTTCGGCCAAATGAAAGAAATTTTAGGCGAGCCAAAGCAAAGGGCACCATTTTTAAGATATTGAAGGGATATTTTTAGATGCATGTAATTCGTAAACTCCTGAAAATAATTTTCATAAAGACGCCCAAATTTGCCTTCTTCATCATCACAGCTCACATACGTCCCCACCGAAGGGCTCGAGCCTACCCTAAGTGCGGATTGGTCGACTTCACGTCATACACCTTTGAAATTCTTCCCCGCCCCCTAGACAAGACGCATTTCGATAATCGCTATCGCAATCGCTAGAAGGAATATGTATGGGATTTGACATAAGCCCTCGCTTAGATTTCGAGCGCAATTGTCAAATCACATACATTGTCCATCCAAAAGAAAGGGGGGACAGATGTATGCAGGCTGCCTCACGATATTTTCCTTCGCCGTAGGAACTTCGGACAAATGTACATATGAAATTTGAAAAACGAAAAACACATGGCAGGATCGAACCCCGGATCTCTCGATTAGAAGGCCAGTGCCGAGTCCACAGCACCACCGACGCTCCATCAATTTGACTTCTTATTTCAATTTAAGTCTAATGTTATTATAGCTAAACGTATAGAGTCGCGGGTAGAGTCACTTAACGGTGTAGAGTCACTTTTTCCCCATTAACTTGTATCTGTGTTATGGTTGGGATGTAAACATAAACAAGGATTAAATAATCAACTGTAAAATATCTTAGACATGTTCTTGGTTAATTCGATTTTTACGTTTAGTTTGACGTCAATACTGTAGTGTGATTCTGTAAAACCTCACTTTAAACTTCGAATCTGATTCCGCAGTGAGTTCTTAGATTGGCATTCTCAAAATTCGAATGTAGATTCGAAGTTACTAAAAACTATTAAGTAATCTGTGCTACAGCGCTACACTTGCGAGCGTGGCAGCGAGTGGAACTAGAGTGACCGTGAGATTTTGACATTATAAGTATGGGATGACGTATGAAGTGGCATTCCGTAAAGGGAATTCCTTTATCACTTCGAAGCTCACTTCGCACACGAACTCGAAACAAAGTGTCAAATAAAACGTTGCTATTTTGTGAGTGAAAACAGTCAAAATTTATTATCATAGTTTAAAAATACATTTAAAATTATTTCTGAAGGTGATAAAAACTACTTCTGAGTTATTTATTAGAATGTTATCGCTACTAACTCGTGATAATGACTATGTAAGGGTATCTTGTATCTTATGCGAAGTGAGCGTGAATATCGAAGTGAGATGCGAGCTATTGTTCGAATTTTACAGAATCGACATCCTGCTTGTAAAGTTTTGACTATATATTTTCTATTGAAATTTCATTTGAATTTACAGTTCCCTTTTATTTTCGATTCAATACAGACTTAAATAACCTGTATAACTGAAAACTCCATAATAATTGAAGTTAATACTTTACCACGTATTTCCGTAACTCACATCAAAACCAGGAAAGTTAATTATTTTGATATTAAAAACGCAAGCCAATGGCGTTTGGGGATGGGGATTGATTAGTTGGCAGATGACAGCGCGCCGAGGCCATACAACTAGCGGGTCGGGGTCCTAATTAAAAATATATCGATTTTCCTTTTCCTGTTCGCTTGGGGAAGGTGGCCTTTATCGATGTAACAGGAGGAGCGGCATGTTATATACAGACCGTAGCCAACCACCGTTAGGTATATTATTTCTGCACGTTTGTGCTCTTGGTACGGTTAACCTAACATATTTTGTCACGATAACGATATCTAAAAGCTAAAGAAGTGAACTTTATCAATATCAATAAGGGACAATGGAACTGGTGCTGTTCCTGTGGCTGCACTAAGTGTATATGTTAATCATAATAATTTTATTAAAGGTAAATTATGAAAGCTGTTTATTGCCATATTATAATAACTGTGATTTTTATACGTCTGGCTAGTGCCATTTTTATGATTCATTTATCATTCCCCCTAGTAAATAAATCGCTGCTTCTAAGAATGCACAGTCTTATTTTTGTTTTGAGTACACTTTAGTTAACGAGCTCAGACGAGGGTGGCCGTAATGATATATCTTTAGCTATGCTTATACAGGGGATATTCAAAGAAGAGCTAAGGTTTCTTAAACGATGTAACTTACTTAGGGGTTCACTTAATCTATTGAATTTTTCTGTGAGCTCGCAATTATATCAATTAAAACAATCATGGAAGAAAAGGTAACTATGAAGTTTGTGGTATACTATCAACTAATTTTGGGTATTAAATATACAAATATTCAAAAACTAATGGCCAATGTCACCAACCTTATCTTCTTAGCTCCTAAAAAGTATGCTGTCACTTTTGTCTTCATTGAAAAGAATGTGACAGCATGCCATCTAAGAGTATCCTAAGCTAAGACAGGTTGGTGAAATTGACCATAAGTCTACTAGAGGAGGACCCTGTACTAAAGTCATCTGCGTCGGTACCTATGTCTTCACTCTTTCTGTCGCCAATCAGCGATGCTTGCATTGCTGTGTTCCTTCCTCTTTAAGTGATAACATAGGCAGTGAAATTACTGGGTACTTTGACTTAACACTTAATATCACAAGATGGCAACCTACATTGGGGTTCTTGTGGGAGTTGTATATTTGCAAATCTTACATCTTGCATGTAGTTTACATGTGTACTATAGACACTTACTATCAGATACCGGCCTGCTTGTTTGCCAACTTTATTCTAGAAAAAACCTTGCAGATGGGTTTAGTTTCATTTACACAATATTTTTTTTTATTGCTACTAAGTTGGCAAACAAGCAAACTGCCCACCTGATGGTAAGTGGTAACAGTCACCTATAATACATGTGGCTCCTGTGAGATACGCAGCAAAACTGCAACCCCCACAAGAACCACAGTGTACGTTGCCAACTTGTGACTTAGGATGTAAAGTCACGGTACCCAGTAATTTCAGTGCCATATCTTACCCTTCAAACCGGAACACAGCAATGCAAACACTGCTGCTTTGCGGCAGAAATAGGTAAGACGGAGGTACCCAAGTACACGACCCTGGTACAGAGTCTCCCTCCGGTAAATAATATAGATATGACATGTGAAAACCTTATGTAGAGTAGTGTAGAGTCAACTTTTTTTTTTCATTTTACTTGTATTTGCATACATCGTAATTATGGTTGGGGTGTATGTACATACAAGGATTAAATAATTAGTAAATTAGATTCTTGTTTAATAAGATTTTTATGTTTTGTTTGACGTCAATAAGTGCCTGTAAAGGTCTATATTGAATAAAGATTTTTGAGTTTGAGTTTGAGTTTAATCGTAATTTTGCTTATAAACGTTAATTAACCAAATAGTAATGACGGTAAAAAGGAATGTGAGATATTCGTCGTTGTGATATTAGAGCCGCCTCGCGTTGAGCAAAATAATCCTGTCCAAGTACTTTGCTCTCTCCTCGATAAGTACGGCAACGTGCCACTTACCAAGTTGCCACCTAAGTTTGTCGAGAACTTCGTCCGCTATATTCCTGGAAGTATTTGTCTTTCAGATTAGGAATATAATTAGACATTTAATACAGTTTACGAAACTATTTAACATTTTGTTCATATGTTTTATTCACATCAATGTTGTGCCACGTTGGGCGCCAACTGATCAATACTTTTTGAAAAATAAAAAATAAATAGGGGAACCTGTTGTACCTAGGCCAGTTTTTTGAATTTTGATTTTTTTTTTTAAAATGGTGCAAGCAACACCTGTCCAATGAGCATATATGCTAAGATCATACAATTAACTACATAACTCATTCATAAAACTGTGCCTATTTTCATAAAACCTGAGACCACTAGGCACTTGAAAAAAAAAGGGAAAACTGTCCTAGGTACAACAAACCAGATGTACCTTGGACTGTGTCCGTTGTACCTCGGACAGAGCAGGTTAAGATCGAGATAAAAAATATTAGCTACATATACTTATACTTATTAGTAATATAATTAGTATGTGAAATGAGCATGTGTAATTAACAATAATTACAGTTATTAACAACAACATTTAAGGAAAACTATTGTTTCTTAAAAAAGCCTCATCCATCTATTTTCTTACAATGATAATCGATAATATTTTTGGCATCGAATCACGTGGAGGAGGGTATTTATTTTGATTAACCTTTGCAAACTGGTACGCCGGTACTTTGACGTCTTCTAAAGTTAAACCTTGAAGCTAAAATTTAAGATTCTCTGCATCCATAATGTAGTTTACTAGCATTTTATGTTCATTAACTAGTTCATTATTAACTTGCAAGCAAGATTTTTACGTAAATCTTGCACTGAGGTGCCTTTTTTCATCATTTGGCGTTTCTAACACCACATGATGAAAAAAGGTGATAAAAAAATCCACTGTCTTAATTAGTGCGGGAATTGCGAAATTGCACGGAAGCACCATGAAGCGTAAATTTCGTCGAGCGAGTGGTTTTTCTTTGTTTCTCGACATTCTTTCGAAAACACTGTAATATGTTTTTTTAATACAATACAACGATACTCATAAAAACGTATGTAAACAATTGTTAACCTATTTCCGATAGAATGATATACCTTAGCCTGTGACCGAGGTACATCGCAAGTTAGGTGGCTAAGGTACAACATCATTTTACCTAAGAAGCTTTACAAACTTACTTCAGATTGAGGTAAGGATCTGACAATCATGCCGCTTAGTAGCTAGATATACTAATATAAGATTCTGCATAAAAGAGTGTTCACAAACATGCATCACTTTAAATAAATTGGTATGAAGTATAGACCAAAAAAATTTACTTTTTGGGTGTAAAACAATAATTTACCTTTTTTGACTATGCTCACACGGCGCCGGCGAATCACAACTACGAGTAACTTGACGTTAATGGTAACAAATAAAGATTCAAATACAATAGGAAATAGTTTTGTAGCGAGTGAGACTTTTGAATAAAATATGATTGTTCTAGGTACAACTCTGTCCAAGGTACAACAGGTTCCCTACATTCTTTTGTCTAAATTGAGTAATTATTCTGTGAAAAAGGGATAAAGCTATCGATGTTTTGATCCTCTCTCAAACACTCGATATAATTAGCGAATATAGACTCGCAAAAAACAAGTGTTTCGTGCCAAAAGCGGAAGTTGCCTTTGTAGGTAGTAGATACGTTCGCTATGCAAACAGTTTACACCCATAAATCCTTTACCCAAAGCATTCTAAAATTCTTAGCAGCAAGTAACGTCGAACATATGTATCTGGATTGTCTGGATACCAGATTAGCTGTATCTATCAAAAATTATCAATTATCTTTGGCGCCCAACGAGGGGCGTTTAATTCACATTTTTAATACGTTTTTATAGGAAATTGGTGGTGTGTATTTTAGAAGCTGTTTCTGACTCTATCAAAAATAAGAATAAGCTGCAATCTTCTGCACTTCTTCGCCTAAATCAGTTCAGATGAACAAGAAACCACAAAAGCACCAAAGGCTCAAAATGACTGGAATACCACAATCGCCGCACAATCATAGAGGTAATAAGTCACTCAGCGTACGTAGTGATATGTAACACTATCTTCTTATGATAACTCGATTATTTCATGTTATTCTCGATTATGGCATACTCGATTATTGTAACAGTGGATTACTATCGACTCCAATTTTTTTTTCGTGTTAACACACACTTATGCGCACCGTACCTGTCGATAATCAGTCGAGAGGCGTGTGTGGGACTCACCCCGCAGTGTGCGGGGCATACCTACCTCGATGTTCATCATTTCGAGGTAATCCATGGACTGGGAATAGGGATTCAACCAGTACAAAAAGGTGGTCAGCAACCTCTTGGCAAGCAAATGTCCTTAGCTTTATGTTAGATTGTAATACAGTTGCAATATACACAGTTACAGTAACACATATTTACTTATAGCTTGCGGATTGTGAACTTGTCGTCCTCTCCTTTCTAGGGATTATTTATATGCTGATCGTGCTGTGTACACTCATTTAGGATTAACGTCTAGTCTAGTTATTAAGCTACATGTTAATAATTAAATATTGTGCAAATGCAAACTACCAATTTCAAATCGACGACTATTCATTCATTTGTAACTAAATAACGAACGGTACATTAAGATTTTAATAAGCACTTCCTCGAGTTTTGTTAAATAATTTAAACAATATAAGGAGAGATACCCATTATGCTTGCGGCATCATTTCGCAACTAATGCCGTCACATTAATCTGCTACTCTCACCATTTCAATTAAGTGTTGTACAAAGGGTTGTCTAATTGAAGCGTTTCTTTGTTCCCGCACAAAGGTAGGATCGGTTGCGGGCTTGACTCATTGTTGGCCATTCTTTCACCTTCGTGGAAGGGGTAGGTAGAGCACGGAGGTCAGGTGACTCAGTACAAAGGCTATATTACGAACACTTCCAATAATCATACGATAGCATCGGAAATTAATTAATTCTACGAACTTTATTAATCAACTATTTTAAGAGATTGACGAGTGAGTAAGCAGAAATTCGAATACAACAACAATATTGCGCCATCTTACTCCAGCCAAGGAATTAAAATATCGTGGTATGGATGTATGACATAGAAAACTGAAGTAAAACAGAATGGCTCAAATGGAGATCGCTTATCGGTGTTTTGGTCACATTAAGTTGTAAGTAGTTTATTTATATTTTAACGTCTACTGAAAGATTTTCCCTACTAATATGATTCAATAAGCTCCTATTTTATATTACGTCTTTATTGCTCGTCATGTAACTCTATTTTTCGAAAGAAATAAGCAGTTCCTGTGGAGTCCTTGTTCTCTTCTGTGTTTGTATTTTTATTTATTGTTTTAGGTTATATGTCTGTGTATAAACATAAAAACTCAAGAGAACACAGTATAAACGAGCAGCTATGCTCTATGGGTCTGAATGTTGGACAATGAGAAAATGTAACGAACAGAGAGTGTTATTAACAAAAATGAGGTTGCAACGGGTAGCAGGTATTACTAGATTGAAGGGAGGTTCAAGACAGCTGTAGCACAGCACAAAAAACGGGACGAGAAAACTGTCTACTCTGGTACGGAAACGTAACGGACTCGAATTAAAAAAATATATTTATTTTGCGCTTTTTTAAAGAAAAAGCATTACCTTTTGAAATGACTTAGCATTTTCTTTAAAGTTGCTATAAAAAATGTAATAGAGTACCTATGGTATAACAAACATGAGTGATTAATAATTGAATAGTACCTATAATGCAAAATAACTCTATTTGTTGCATTTTCATGATTTTACCACTTTGAGGAACTTCGATGTAATTCGATATTGTTACGCGCCACACCGCCTCAGCCAATCGCAAGCCAGCCGAAGCCAGCCAATCAGAGCCAAGCACGTGCAGCCATGTGCCAGCCAGCCCAAGCCAGCCAATCAGAGCCAAGCACGAGCAGCCATGTGCCAGCCACCCCAAGCCAGCCAATCAGAGCCAAGCCAAGCTAGCGCCTTACTACCAGAGAAACTATAAAATGCCGCGCCATCTCATATTTAGATCACTTCTCTGTTTTACTGTTTCTAAGACGGAACTCTGCCCGATTGTAAATCGAAATTAAATCAGTATGATTCTGCAACGTCTACTTTTTATTATATCCCGTTACATATCAGAAGTGGGATAAATAAAAAAAAAACCCTAAAACGTAGTTACGTCAATGCATCGAGTGTAGGCCGCCTGGTCCGTCCGCACGAATGGGGCAAATCTCCGCGTGAAGATTCATCCGAGACAACTAGTGAAAACGAAGACAAAGTTTCGCCACCAGCCTCGCCTTCAGCTCGAAAAATCCTACGCAAGCTTTTGAAATCAGAGGTACAAAAGGCCGTGAGTTCTTTAAATTACGAAATACCCTCCGTCACTACAAGAAAAGAACCCCGTGCAGCCTTGCTAATCCCCGAGTTCGACCCGGATAGCGAAGAGTGTACTACTGCGACAGCATGGCTCAAAAAAAAATTTATCAACTTGGCGAAATTCATATGGATGGTGAAAAACTTCTCTGTTTTACTGTTTCTAAGACGGAACTCTGCCCGATTGTAAATCGAAATTAAATCAGTATGATTCTGCAACGTCTACTTTTTATTATATCCCGTTACAATATAGAGAAAGCGCCGAACTCAAATTTTTGATAACTATGCGAATCTCAATAAACTTTCGATTAGAAACCCGTTTACAAAGTTCGTATTTTTAAAGGTATTGTTGACCCTTTTTCTCGTGTAAGATCACGACTACAGCTTAGGCTTATCAGAGTAGGAGGTTTTACATTGTAATTACTTTCAACCCATAATTCAATCCTTTAAGAGTTATATTTCGCAACACATACCTACCTACATGTCCTTTTCCAGGGTCTCATTTATCTGTGTACCAAAATTCATTATGGTTCAAAGATAAGCAATATACCCCTCAATAGGTGAATAATAAATATAAAATACAAAATCATAATATGAAGAGACATAATTATTATGATTTTGTATTATAAATTTATTGTTAACCTATTAAGAAGTATATTGCTTAACTTTGAACCATAATTATAACACCTTACTTATAAAAATGAAAATCCGTTGAGTGAATTTTTAATTCGAAAGCATCCCTTCATGTGTAAGAAGTTTATGGTTTAAAGTCTTATGTCATCAATTTTCTTTTTAGGTATGTTTCATAATAAAAAAAGCCTTGAACTAGGTAATTAATGACTCACATAGGGTTACTCACAGGCTTCCACGAATTCTTTGTTCACATTCAACTATAACACTTTTATTATAGACATCTAGCTCTTACATCGATTGAACATGACTTCAAACTTCAAGCAAACTGTTGAATTCAAATTTCATTTTGAACACGAACTCATTTATTTCTCTTTTGTTTCTTATTCTTAATCAAGGAACTCGAAATGCATAGTCCCATATCGGCCCTGCGAGCATGGATAAATTTGACAGATATTCCTAAGGAGTGAAAAGGACAGATGCTTTTGTCAATCGATATATGTTAATCGACAAGTCCATGCTCGCAGGGCGGTATTCTCAGAAGAATAACTAAAGCAGATGATGATGATGATGATGCTGTAGTGATTGTTCTGAGGCGGTATTGATAAAAGTTGGAACTGTTGACCACAGACTAACTGCTAACTGGCTAAGCTAATCGGAACACAAAGTTCACGTAATTATGACGGCGTCAGACTAATGTAAAACGTTGATAGCTGGCCAAGCGAACTAACGAACAAAAGCAAGCAAAAGTCCTATTAAAAATAGTATTTGTACTGAGTATTGTACTGAAAGGAAGTGTTACGCTACGAGAAATAAACACCCGAATGTCTAATTACATTTACTTAATACCTACCTATAAAATCTCTCAACATTGTAAAATGTATGTTTATCTAAGTAATATGTGCATGTGCATATAAAACTGTTGTAAGTAGCTTAGCTTGTGTTACTAAAATGTTGTGTTGTTCACTGTTCAGTCGCATAGTGACGACAAATATAGGCACACAAAGTCATAAATTTACCAATTATGAAAATAGTAACCTTAATAATATTGCTCTTGTTTAGTATAGACGCCCTCAAAATTTCATTCCAACTTCCATCTAAATAACTGTACCTTACCTAATACCTCTTAGAGATGCCTCTGAGTAAGTAATTTAGTCTCGCCGCCAACGCTTGCAAAGCCCCACAAAGCCTTATTAGGTCTGTTGTGCACGGTGCAAGATGCGCCGACGGCAATCGATGTGGTTGCCATGACGACGGCCGAGGACCTTTATAACTTCCTACATCTTATCGGTGACGAGAAATAGTGGCACGATTTTAAGGTAAGGTAAGGATTGTTATAAAAAGATATTGCATAGAGTACAGGGTCCAGTATTTAAGAGGCATAATTTTAAAAAGTTGCAAAGTAGTCACTCGACGAATTTTTATTTTTCTGGTCTTATTTTGACAATAATTCAAAATAGAGTCTACATTCTTGGTGAATGTGACTGATTCATATTATTTCTAAATATTAATGCTAAGCAACTTACTTCGGTACCTAAATACTTTCCAGGATATTACTTTTTACATAAAAGAAGTGTTTATTATTTTTTAACACGTCGTAGTAGTTGACGTTCATTTTCAAAGTATCATCATCATCATCATCACAGCTCATATACGTCCCCACCGAGAGGCACGAGCCTACCCTAACCAGTTAGGGCGATTAGGCCTTAGTCAAACCACGCTGGCTCAGTGCGGATTGGTTGACTTCACATACACCTTTTGAATTACTTCGCAGGTGTATGCAGGTTTCCTCACGATATTTTCCTTCACCGTAGGAGCGTCAGATAAATGTACATATCAAATTCGTGAAAGGAAAAACACATTGGTACATGGTAGGATCGATCGCGGGCCTCCCGATTCTACTCGGGGCACAGTCCAGTCAAGTGCCGAGGCCACAGATTATCTATTCTGTGCCACAGCGCCACCATATAGTTTGTTGACCAGACAAATCTTCCTTTTATTTTAAGGTTTAATAAGAGTAGGTACTTACTGCTTTTTAAAAAACCGGCAAAGTGCTAGTAAGACTCGCCCAAGAAGGGTTCTGTACGGAACCCCTGTACGATTTATAACGTATTAAAAAAACTACTTCCTAGATCTCGTTCAAACCAATTTTCGGTGGAAGTTTGCATGGTAATGTACATTATATATTTTTTTTAGTTTTCTCATTCTCTTATTTTAGAAGTTACAGGGGGGAGGACACACATTTTACTACTTTGGAAGTGTCTCTCGCGCAACCTATTCAGTTTAGAAAAAAATGATATTAGAAACCTCACTATCATTTTTGAAGACCTATCTATACTCGTAGATACCCCACACGTAAGGTGTGATGAAAAATTGTTTAGTTTCCGTTCTAAGTAAGTTTTTTTTTTCTATTTTTGTGTGAAAATCTTAATGCGGTTCACAGAATACATCTACTTACTAAGTTTCAACAGTATAGTTCTTATAGTTTCGGAAAAAAGTGGCTGTGACATACGGACGGACAGACAGACATGACGAATCCATAAGGGTTCCGTTTTTTGCCATTTGGCTACGGAACCCTAAAAAGAACAACTTTAATATACCTAACGGGTAAATAATAATAATAATAAATCTTTTACTGTTTGCAACTCTCGCAGAAAGGTTCTAACCCGGCAGAAGCTTCTAAAGAGCTATTCAAAACAAGCAGAGGGATATTTACCAACGGAAATCCATCCAATGACACGCGCGTTGCCATGTGATGTGACCCAAACAACAGCGTTATTAGTACAGGTCGTGCCCTCCTAATCTCTGTCTTTTCTCTAAATATATAACTTTTAATCCTAATACTATTCTTTTGATTTCAGCACTTTTCTTTTTTTTTTTCGTAGCCTCCTGCTAGGTGACAGTCTGTGCTCCCCTTGCTTTCCCTATACTAACGATGCTTCATATACGAGCAGCGTATCTTCACCAGTAGAACGGTCAAATAGTTTCGTAGCTTAGCTACGTTGCCGCGTTGCACATCTCTGGTGAAAAAGCAACCTAACAGGCTCTACCTCGTATCTTACATTTTATGCAAAATAACTTTTTTAGATAAAAAAATAAAAAAAGCGCGCTCCATATTACTATTGCCAGTTCGTAACATAGAAAAATATTCACTCGAACAATTATTTCCAATGTTGACACCTCAGAAGCTGCAGTTAACAACAGGCATTATGTGTCTGTGTTTTATTTGAGTGCAGAATTACAAGGTGTCAACTCTATATTTACTGGAAACTCGTCATTATAATAAGAGAAGTAATTAAATGTTTAACAATGATAAAATTTGGTGAGCCACAAAAAACAGCATTTAAATAATTTGGTCGGCATACAAAGATTTTGTTTCCAATAAAAAAAATCAGGCAGCAATCCTTGTTCCGCAAATAATTTTGATAATGGTCAAAAATTAAATCATAAATAGGCAGCTTACAATAACATGAGTTTGCATAATAAACATTAAGTCCGCAAAATAACTATTTGGTCCGCAAAACAACTACTTGATGAGCAAGATTTCATGATTGATCAGCAGAGAAAACATGTCATAAGCAGTGTATTTGATTGGTTTGCTTAGTTAAAACATGGTGAGCAAAATAACTAATTGGATTGCACAAAATAACGAATTATAAGTATTTTATAACAATAAAAAACACAAATTGCCAAATAACGTTTAGCCTCTTTTTGAAAATAAAAAGTTTAGAAACGTCAAAGCGTACGTAGAAACTGTAGGCGGGTCAAAAATAGGTAGCAAGGAGCGAAGCGACGAGCGTAGGTTTTGAACATGAACCAAGCGCGCGAGCCGAGCGAGCGAAGAGAGCGTGCCGCGGCAGCGGCCGGCGAAGCGCCAGAAACGACTTTATGGTATTCTCGACTCTATTCAAATTCAAATTCTTTATTTCAATAACTTATAACATAATAAAACATCAAATTCAAACAAAATTGGTAAAAGGTACAATATAACGTGAGCCTGAACTAGGGTTAACCTGTGTTTCAGGCAAATGGATTACATGTTTAAAATATGGACAATCAAACGCAAAACAATACAATAATATAAATGAGTTACTAGAATTACATAAAACACACACAATCACACAGTTCACACAAAGTTGACATGACAAGAAGCAATGCAAATTATTTAGAAAGTATTAGTAATTTCTCTATATCATCATACGGCATATCTTGAAGTGCTTTTTGGAGTAACGTCTTCGTTCTATTATAGGAATATACTAAGTTTGGCATTTAGTCTATTATAGAGAAATGGACCCAAAAACACAAAAAATTTGCTCAGGAAAGCATGTTTACTATCGATGTTTCGAGTGCAAACAATATCTTTTCGCCTTTTGTTAATAATTTCAGTGCTATAGATGAGTGCAGAGTGCTGTTTAAGGACTGTGCTCAATATGAATAGTTATCCGACAGTTAACACTTTACAATTTTTATACAATAGGTGTGTGGGGTAAAGAAAGGAACGGAATGTAGATACTTTTAGTACCGCTCGTTGGCTCTCTCCACTGTTAGTAACAATATTTTAGCACAGCCTCCCCATGATGTTATACAGTAGGCTATTATCGATTGACATAAGGAAACGTAAACTTGTTTGATAAGTTTATAATCTGCGATTAGTTTTCGAATTAACCGAAATAAACGAAAATTAGTTTTCGAATTCTACCACATAGGACATCTACATGGTACTTAAATGAGAGATGTTCATCAATTATAACACCCAAGTATTTTAACCCGTCAATGATATTAATGGCTGCGCAATTACAAGTGTTATTTCGATCCTTACAATTGTGGGCATAAAGGTTAAAATTAATTGATGAGGTCTTATATTTTCTCATTGAAAAGTTAATGTACTTTGTCTTATCAGAGTTTAATGTAAGTAAATGATGTTGAAGCCAATTGTTAACAATATTAAAACCCTGCTGTGTACATTTATACACATTTTCTTCTGAGTTTGCAGAAAAAGTTAGAGCAGTGTCATCATCATAAGATATGATTTTTCCGCCATTAATATTTCGATTGCAGAGATCATTGATATAAATCAAAAATAACGTCGGGCCTAAAATACTTCCTTGGGGAACACCAAAGGAAGTATTTTTCATTTCAGAGCTAACAACGTTGTCAATTTTCACAGATTGAGTGCGATCGTTCATATAACTTTTAAATAATTTCAACTGAGTTCCTCTTATACCTAATGATTCAATCTTCCGCAATAAGATGGGAACAGAAACAGTATCAAAAGCTTTGGCAAGGTCGAGAAATATTCCCAATGTACGCTTGCCACTGTCAAGTTCCTGTACTACGTAATCTGTGAGATGCACAGCGTCTGCAGTTGATAGTTTGGATCTAAATCCAAATTGATTTTTTGAGATCATCGGGTTTTTTTCTAAGTATTGGACAAGTCTATTATTAATAATTTTTTCTATAATTTTCGAAATAGCTGGAAGTATGGAAATAGGCCTGTAATTAGATATTTGGTCTCTGCCACCAGATTTATATACAGGAATTGTATGCATACTTATTGCTTGTGGAAACTGCTAATTTTGAGGTTAGTTTTTTCAAATTTCAAATGCTCATGTTTCTGGAAGTATGTACTTCCTTTTCTCTTGCCAAATTTCATGATTCTAGGTAGGTAGGTAAACGTTATTAGGCATTTCGTTTTTAGGTGATATGTGTTTTAGGCCAAACGTTATTATGCAATTTGAAGTATAACACTCGAGTAAATAAATTAAATAATCTTTATAAGGAATGCGCCCATTTTGCGCATGACAAGTATTTTTGCTACTTATATATGCAGCTCAAAATGAATTTTTTTGCTTACTATCTGAGTGCTAACCAAAATTTTATTAAACAGGAGCAGCTCATTGCAGCTTATATAATTAATATAAATATGCTGTACAAAAATAATTACAGCCATCCAGAATGACATAAATTGCTGATTGGTTTTGGAATGTTTGCTGGCCATGAGTTGCTGATCAATTAGCTACTTCTGCTCACAGATATTTTTCTGCTCACAAAAATACGAATACTATGCTAACCATTTAAATAACACCCTTATAATAATGTTTAAACTGTCAGAATCGGCTACAAACTTAAATGTTTTGAAATATAATAAAACTTTGGTTAAAATATGGTATGATTTAAGTTAATAGGGGTTAAAGAATAAAATTGCCGTTTTGTATGAAGATTTTTAAGAACATTGCTTATTTCATACTAACCTTTTTTCTTAGTTATTTATTCTATACTTACTAATATTATAAAGGGGAAAGATTTGATTGTTTGTTTTTTTGTTTGTTTGTATTGAATAGGCTTCGAATCTACTGAACCGATTTTGATGAAAGTTGGTATAGGGATAGTTCAAGACCAGGGGAAGGACATAGGATAATTTTCCTACGGGAAAATATAAAGTTCCCACGGGAAAACAAAAATAACGCGGACGAAGTCGCGAGCGGAAAGCTAGTAACCAATAAAGCAATCTAAAACTTTTAGAGACTGGTCAATAGATTTTAAACTAAGTAATAAGTAACATAATTTTGAAGACAAGAAAATTAGTTTTTACAACATTCTGACGTAAAAAATAGAGGGTAATTTTTGAGATTCTTTTTAATATATTATTGAACTAATTCTGTGATTAAATTGTAACCAAAAACTAATAAAAAAAAATTTTTTTTATAGCTCTTAAATTAGAAAAGTTAGAATGATGTATAAACAAACGAAAAAAACGCAATTTCATACTTTAAACTCTATTATTTAAGATTTGAAAAAGATCTGAAAGTCCAATACATTATATTAGGTCCTTACATATTATTATGAAATTGGCGTTTTGCCGTACAGAGGCCCAATTCAGCTAACAAGCTACAGCCTAATCGAAACTGAACCATTGCGATCGACCAATCAGACGCCACATTATCGCGTCATCGAGCAGTTGAAAGGCAATTTAAGTGCTCCGATTGGTCGACCGCAACGGTTCAGTTTCGATTCGGCTGTAGCTTATTAGCTGAATTGAGCCTCTGGCCACTTTGATCTCAAATATCTCCTCTATGGTTACGAATTCCAAATTCAAATTTATACAGCTATTTACTCATGTATTTGTGTTTTGAAAATTATAATTCACTTGTTTTTTCCTTAATTGTTTTGGAATTTTCAATCAATTGTTTTGTTTTCAACTTTTTTGGAGTCAATTTTCGCTTGTTGCATGTTTTGACTGGTTCGGCAGGGTTCAGACATTGCTATGAGCGAGCGCTTCCGATTATCGTACAGGACCCACTTTTCATTACAAGTAATGATTCGATTTAAAATCTAGTTATGGGCGTTATAAACCGTAAACAGTTATTGAAACTATTTATTTGCAGCAATACCGAAAACTATGTATTGACTTCTTCAGAAACTATTTATCGGGAGTAACTATTTATTGTGTGGAACGGACGGTTCACTTGCTGTCGCTCGCAACGAGGTACCCGAGCGAGAGCCGATACTAGGCGCCAGGCTGACGGAACCGACGGCAAACGATTCGCGCCAAATTGTAAAATAGGAATTGTAAATACAAAACTTCGTAACATAATGTAAATAAAAACGTGTAAAATATAAAATAGGTTTATAGTAAAGAGTAAATATTGTGGATATGGTACAGAATAACAATGTACATAAAATCAAATGAACTTTTAATTTAAATACGCCTGCCACCTGGCAGCCAGTCCTAAGCCTGGTCAAAGTATGAAGGAAAGTTCATTTTCATTTATCAAAATAATACTGGTGGTTACTATCGAACACCCAATACTCAGTCACGTCAATAGATAGTTGCCGAATAAAATCATTTATTCAATAAAACATGATTTTCCTTCGAACCGAAACCGAGCCCTCAGTCGACACTTGCGATACCCGATACCCATTCAATAACTAGTTATTAAAATAAATAGTTTCAAAAGCCGTTATTACAAACTAAACCAATACATAGTTTCGGTATTGCAAAAACGCGTACCGACCCACCACTATTAAAATCCCTTCATTATTGTGCCGGTTGAGTAATGCAACGCAGCAGTCAACGCGTGTTTGTTGATTTGCTTCACTCAATTCGTGACGTACCCACCTTTCAAGCTTTTTCTTATAATAAGATTATTACAAAAAAAAAAAGAATGAAGAAGTAAAAATAAAAAATGAAATCGTGAAAAAATTTGCTTTTTTAAATCTCGGCTACTCCGTAATAAAGTCTGTACAGCCCCCTAACCATGATCGCCCAAAACAATATTAAAACCGCGCTGAGAGCGGGATGGCGCTATACGCTGCAAGAGCGGTGTCTCTGTATCAATATTGTTTTAACCTTGCTATAAGCGATCATGGTAGGGCCCCTGAGCCTTAGGAGCGGCCATCTTGTAAATATTTACAATCGCCCGGCCGTGGTAGATGAGGAGTCAACAGGGTGATAGATTTTGCTTTACTGAATAGGATACAGATTGAACAAAAAAAGTTTTTAATACCACTAAAAAGGTAATTAAATTTCCTACACTTTGACAACAACAAAATTTTATATTTTCCAAGTTAACATTAGGAAAAAAGAGTTTAATTTTAAAAGTTTATTTAAAATTGACTTTTTGTTTAGTTCAACTCGCTATAGTCAATCGATTTTTGAGTAACAGAGATCCAAATATTCTGTGGTGGATTCTTTATTTAATCAGCTTTACGGTAGTATTTTTTGTTTGGTCCTAGCTTTAATATCTAGCGAGAAAATTGCATTTGTATCTAAGAGTCCGGCGGGCGAAATTCTTTTTCGCAATTCGCGCAGCATTGGGACTGTTGAGAGGAGTGGGGCGCGCGGTAGCCGACTGACAAGCGGTTAAAACAGTTTTATCACTAAATTCACTAACAAGGCTGCGAGCCTTCAGCTAACTCGGACGTGGTTTGCGATGGATCAATTCTTCATTATCAACTTTGGTCTCCGGCCGTCCACGGGGCTTGTTCTGCAGGTCGAAATTTCCAGAACTAAAACGTTGTAACCAAAAACGCACTGTGATTTCTTTTGCGGCACCGTCGCCATACACATTATTAATCCTTCGAGCCGTTTCTGCAGCACTGGTGCAACGGTGGAACTCGTACTCGTAAATAACGCGATATTTCAAGTTTTCCATTTTGTAAACTGAGTGACGCAAAGAAAAAAAACAAATGAGGAAAAAACAAGTGAATTATAATTTTCGAAACACAAATACATGAGTAAATAGCTGTATAAATTTTAATTTGGAATTCTTAACCATAGAGGAGATATTTGAGATCAAAGTGGCCAGTACGGCACAACGCCAATTTCATATGTAAGGACCTAATATAATCAGACCCATTAGACAAGACCACACGCTTATTTTACCGCAGTCGTTCCACAGAAAAAATGTATGGAGATGACTTTAGCTGCGGAAGAAATAGCGTGAGGCTGTGACAGGCTAATGTCATTTCAATGGCTTTTATCTAAGGGGGGCAGTTTTCTTGTTTCTTTCTTCGAACCAAATCTAGAAAGTTTCTTTTACACACAACAGATAAGCTCTTGGAATTCATCTCACCTGATGATAAGTAACGATAAGGCTGTAGATGGAAGTGAACTTCACCTGAAATCCTCAATATTTGAGAGAATGGCTACTTACCTATAAAATCTAACTCCAGAGACCAGACCTACAGATCGGTAATAAGTAAGCAAGTCGGTAGTAACCTACCGGTTATGTAACGATTTGAAACATTTCAAATGTATATCATTATGATTTCAATGATTAAGTTTATGTATACTTTTTTATATAATATCATGATGTGTAATTATGTGTAATAAGCTGTTCATTCTTCTTAAGGTATTTTGTTTTTAGTTCACGAAAGTTTAGTAGATATACTCGTAATATGCATAACGCGCCACGATCTACAAGAAAAATGAGAAACTCTCTCAAGGAACGTCACTGTAATGATTTTACAGAAGAATAAAGGGCATGATAAGAAAGATGTAGTAAACACGGTTGAAATAATGAAAACATTAAGACCCAGAGCGCAAAAATAAAAGAACGGTTTCGCTCTTTATATAGTATAGATAGAGAAGAAAAAATTCTTTTTTTTCTCTTTCTTAAGTTTGCAAGAGAATGTATTCAACTCTGTAGATATCGGAGAAAGGGTAGTTGACTTGAAAGTATAAGCGAATCAGATAGTGGCCTGTTTTCAAAAACGAAAGTAGAATAAAATGGGAATAAGAAATTGTAACGAAAGTTTCAGTTTAATTTCTTGATGACTTACCTTTTTTTTTTTTTTTTTTTTACCCAGTAAAAAAGATTTTAAATCTACCGCAGACGGAGTGGGGTCCGCCTGCGGTTATGTGAGACTCGCCCCGCCAATCGAGACATACTCACTAAAAAATACTGGGGGGTTCCGTCTAATCGCATTCTCGGCACACAAAGGGTACTTTTCGCAATCGCTTTGTGTGTCGAGTGGGTCTTGTACCCACTGGACCTTCAAGATTCGACCCAAAAGCAAAAAGTGCTTATTGGACCTCATTTACAGGGCCCATTCGACCTTCCTAAAAATATTATATTCAATGAGGCCATTGGACCTCTTTTTTGAATTCGACTGGTACCTACTGGACCTTCAAGATTAGACCCTATTGCAACTGTACCCATTGGACCTTATTTTTATGTCCCATTCGACCTTCCTAAAATATTACATTGAATGTGCCCATAGGACCTTTTTTATGGGAACCATTGGAACTTATTGACAGTTTTATTCAAAAAAATTCAGTCATATAAAAAATTAAAGACTAAAATGAAATTAATAGGAGCTGTAATAGAGCCAATACCATTGAAAAGTAAGTAAATATCATTGAGCTGTTCTATCCTATGTATGTACCTACGAGCTTATATCTCAATCGGCACAGCCACTAATTCCGAGCAGAAAAAAATTTGGAGAAAACCGGACGTCCTTTTTTTTCTTACAATTAGAGTTGTATTGATATTCACTCTCACGACATTCGTCCTGCTCTCGCCTCTTGTATTGTAGAGCAACGTTCAGTGGCAATATTTCTTTCTCGTTCTTGTCTATTGTTTACTTTCAAAAAAACTACCTGAAGGGTTGAAAAAAGGCTACTTTAAAGAAGTAACAAAAACTGAGTTATTGTCAACTATTGATTTTAAGTAATATGTAGGTAGGATTAGAAGTTACATTCCTCCTATATTGGTTCTGTCGACATCGCACTTTAACATACTTAATATTAAATCAAAGACAAAAATCTTTTCATACCACCTGCTCGACAATGTTCAATTAGATCCCCCTTAACTTCAACGTAAAGCAAGACATTATATCCCAAGGGATATAATTTTGTATGAAACTCCCAAGGGATTAAAGTGTTTTAAATATGGAACATAAAATTTGTATGAAAATTTATCATAGATGCTAGCTTAGGAAGGCAAAGGTTCTACGCCCATACAGCAGTAGCGTGCATCCACTAGAGACAAAGACATTCTACCTGTGTAAATAATGTTTTTATAAACTCTAAATACATAATTTCTTTACCAAAATTATAAAATATTTATCTTCATGGCACTGCAAGCTAAAATAAACAATTACATTTCACTTTATTTTTTATTGATAAAATACGTTTTATGCAAAAAGCGCCATCTTTTGACGGCCACCATTAACTATCGATAAAAACGAATAAAAGCAGAGTAAAGCAAGAACACTCGCTGCCAGCGGAAAAATTACGCGGCATATTTAAAAATAAAGAATGTTTCTACAATTTGTTCCATAATTTGCACCAACAGTATTCCGTTGTATTGTTTTCATAGCTAAAACTTTGCCGCCAACGCCATTACGTATTTCAAAATTGTAATATCTTGTTGCTTACGTTAATAAAGTGCTTAGTGGAATGTGTTTTGTGGCATCAATAATACAGTCTTTTTAGAAGTTTATTCAGTGTTTTATTGATAAAGTTAAAAAACGTAAGTAGGTAAATGTTCAGGTGCTTCAGCTTTTTTTTATTTGGGGTCAATAGGTTGTCGACTATTTGAGTTTTATTTCGACAGTTGTGTGTAGTAATTAATTGCTGTTTCAAAAGTAAATATACAACAAAGTTGAAAAATAAAAGAATTTTATTTGATACCATTTTATTGTTAACAAATTAATATTCGTCCTGCGTGCTACTAAAGGTCATTGACAGGGTCCAGCAGCTGATCGTATCGTATTGTAAATCGATATGTAGGCTAAGTTCATACTTGTTATATTATTATTAAATATGCTTTAAGTTTTTGTAAGGTTTTAAGCTTTACTTAAGATATAATTATTGCGTGACGTGTTCGTGCTTGAGAAAAATAAATCTTTTTTTTAAAGTATTTTATGGTTTTCATGATAATATCATAATTTTAACCATAGTTATAGTGATAGTGATAATGATAGTGTGACAGTGTTTAACCACCTAAGTAATTGGTTAAAGAGCCCTGAGTTTTTATTGTCTCGCAGATGGTATGAAAAGTAGAGTATTCACCTCTGGAATAAAGCAGTGTCTTCGTCTTAGGCGACTTGAACCCCTCGCTTCACTTAGGACTCTACATAACTCCCTCGCTTCGCTCAGGAGTTAAATTTTAACTCCCTCGCTACGTTCGGGAGTTAACTCTAGAGTCCCTCGTTGCGCTCGGGGTTCAATATGGCGCCCGTGACGTTAGACACTGCTTTAATCCCTTGGTGCATAATCTACTATTATACAATGTAAGCCTTCACAAGTATACTGTTGATAGTCAATGTACATTTGATTAAATAAAATAGTTAAAACTAAACTAAAAAAAAACACCCATATCATAGTTTTAAAAAATGGGAGATCAACTCAGAACTGAATATTAATTAACATAATTAATGACATGTAATTATTTTTATAATTTTTGTTTGGCAATTAAGGCTAACTTATAGTTATAAAAAATATTCTCTATTGTCGTTAAAAGTAAGGTAAAAAAGGATATGTGGTTATGTGATTATAGTAGGTTATCTATATTTTATTTCTTTTTGATTTGTTGCTGATGATGAATATGTTGAATTTTATAAATATGTTGATTAAATATTTTGATTTATATCTTTTGTTTTTATTTCTTTAACAATTTTACTTTTCTGCATGAGTGTATGTAACATTCCAAAAGAAAAGAGCCAAATAGTCCAATGGGACACGTCTTTTTGATAAAAAGTCTGATGGATCCAATGGTGTAGGTAATGTGTAATTTTGAAGGTCCAGTGGGTACCATGTTTTTGATAGGAGGTCGAATAAGACGTATCGTTAATTTTGAAGGTCCAATGGGCACCAGATTTTTGATAGGAGGTCGAATAGGTCCTATCGTGTAGGTAAGGTCCAATTATGAAGGTCCAGTGGGTACGAGACCGTCGAGTGCGATGCTGCCCGGCCACACCGGGTCCCTCTTCAGGGTTGGGAGTGTCTATGGAACGCCTTTAGACACTCCCTCAGCGTAGGGTCATTAGTGTGAGTGACGGGGGCCCCACTCCGTCACTGCGACCCCTGCGGCAGTTGGTGGAGGGCGTAAGTTCGTCTTCTTCTGCCCAACCGCCGCCTGCGGGACGGGTCCGCGTTCGGATCATTCTCGCGGTCCCGTTCTGCGCTTTCCTTCTCCACTAGGACTTCCTCACAGAAAGCGGTTATAGACTCCCAATACCTCTCACTGCTGACCATTTTTTCAATAACGGCTGGCAGTGAGAGGTCACCTCCGATATTGGCGACGAGGGTGGACCGCTGCGCAGCCCACGCCGGGCAATGCTCAAGCGTGTGCTGCGCGTCGTCCTCGTCCGCCCCACACTCGTGGCATCGCGGTGTGCTCTCCCTTCGAGCAATGTTGTGCAGATATTTGCCGAAGCACCCGTGCCCCGACAGGATCTGCGTGAGCCGGAAGGTCAGCACCCCGTGCTGTCTTTCTGTCCAACGCCTAAGAATAGGCCGAATTGCCTCCACGGTCCTATGACCGGAGACCGGCTCTGCTAGGCACCCACGCCATCGCCGACGAATACGGCACTGCGCAGAATTGCGCCAGCGCTCAATAATATCGGGCGTACTCTTACAAAGCCTTCCGACTGACGGAAAGCGGTTTTCTCCTTGTATACCTCGGAAAGGACCGAGGCATCCAAGTCCCAAGGTGGGGTGCCCGCCAACACGCACGCTGCCTCATGGGAGACGGTGCGGTATCCTCGAATCATCCTGACGGCCAGGACCCGCTGTGGTCGTCGTAGCAGGGCCTTGTTGGTTGCCGACATAGCATTGACCCACACAGGTGCACCATATAAGGCCATGGACCGCACCACTCCTGTAAATAAGCGTCTGCACGTATCACCTGGGCCGCCTAGGTTTGGCAAGAGCCCCAGATACTTCAGTGTCGGGCCTACAAGGACCCGACACCCAGCCAAATCAAGAGTCGCATCCGCAGGAGGTCCTCGCCTCGGGCCATGAAATAGGATGGCCTCGGTTTTCTCAAGAGCCACTCGAAGTCCAAGTCTTTGGATACGGCGGATCACTTGCATATTTCCAACTTCAGCCAAGCGAACTGCGTCGGAAAATGTAGCTGCGCGAGTGGTGACCAAAGTATCGTCTGCGTAACATGTTACATTGACGCCAGGTAACAGAACCCCTCTAAGAGCCCAGTTGTAACCTATGTTCCACAGTAGTGGGCCCAAGACCGACCCCTGTGGAACACCGCAAGCCATCCGCCTTTCGAAAAGGCTGCCGTCACCCATCTGACAGATCACGGTCCGGTTTTGCAGATAGTCTGCGATGACCTGTCTTAGATACAGGGGCACTCCGTGATATCGGAGTGCCTCGGCGATGCACTCGAACGGCAGGGTATTGAATGCATTGGCGATGTCGAGTGACACCGCCAGCAGAACTTTACCGTGAGTGATCGCGTCATCGGAGAGGGACTTGATGCGTAAGATCGCGTCGATCGTCGATCGACCCACCCGGAACCCGTATTGCGTATCCGCAAGATCCGGACCGTTCGTCGAAAGGTGGCCTGATATCCGGCTCGCGATAATCCGCTCAAAAAGTTTGCCGGCTTCATCCAAGAGGACAATGGGCCGGTACGCGGAAGGCGAGTCTGCTGGGCGGCCGTCCTTCCGAAGGAGCACCAACCTGCCCTGTTTCCAGACTTGGGGGAAGCGACCTGCGGATAGGCACGCGTCAAAAAGCCTGCGGAGGCGTGGCTCCAACTCCACTAACGAAAGTGCCAGGACTCTGCCATGAACCCCATCTGGACCCGGGGCAGTCCGCTTGGCTCGCAGCTTACGAAGCGCAACGTCAAACTCTGCGTTTGAGACCTCTGAAGGCGGAGACTCAGGGCCATTCGTCAAGTCACCATTTGGTGGAGCCATTGGTGGAGGATTATGCTCAGATCTATCAGGAAACAAGGTCTCAATAACGCTACAAAGTAGCGGTGGTGAAAGAGTTTCCGCAACGGGGGGGCCTTGACCACGCAGCTTGTTACGCGCTGCGCGATATGGACGACCCCAGGGGTCGTTATTGAGGCTATCAAGGAGCTCTTGACGCGCTTCGGCCTTGGCTTTAAAAATAGCCGACCTCATTAACTTGCGTGCCTCTGTATATTGGTCGTGCAAAAGAGTCTCTAATTCGGAGTTTCTGCTCCCGAATCTGGTCCGACGACGATAGCGAGCCAACTCGCGGCGTTTCCCATTGCACGTAGCACGAAGACTGGCAATTTCCGCCGACCACCAATAAACAGCCTTCCTGTCAGGTGGGTAACGGCCGATCCTGGGCATTGCCGCATCAGAAATCCTTTGCAGCGACCTTCGGAACAGAACCGCCTCCTCATCTACGTTCGCCGGCCGAACAGTGGAGCACGTAGTCCAGTCCTCTACCAATACAGCCTCTTCCAAGCGTTCCTTATCAAGTTTGGTCAGAGCCCACTTGAGAAATGGTCGGACCAAGGGCGGAGGTGTAGATGGATTATGAGTGCGGGGCAGGACCAAGTCAAACCTGATGTAAACATGGTCCGACAAGGTCTCTGCGTCCGTGACCCGCCAGTCCCGGATATGTGCTGCTAAAGCAGGGGTGGTAAACGTTAGGTCCACGACTGACCCACCTTGTCCACGTACGCACGTATAAGCAGAACCTCGATTGACGCAAACTAGCCCGTACCTCACCGCCCAGGCCTCGACTGCTAAGCCACGACGATCAGTGATGCGAGAACCCCAAGCTGCAGATTTTGAGTTAAAGTCCCCCATCACAATAACTGAGAGCGATGCTGGAATCCGCCGAAAGGCGGCTAATTCGCTGAGGAAGAGCTCAAATTCAGCGAATGATCTGTTAGGGGAAAAGTATATGCCAATGATAGCGACACTCCCCCACGAAACCACGACGAAGCCGCTGCCTCTTTCACGTACCGAAAGTGGCGCTAACGGAGCGACTGACGACTTTGTCACTGCCACTGTCATATCCTGATCCGAAGCCCAGTCAGAGCCAGGCGGGACTAAATAAGGCTCAGCGGCCACAGCTACATGGATTGACCACTCTCTCATGCTGTGGATCAAGAGATCCTGAGCAGCCGAGCAGTGGTTTAAATTCGTCTGGATCAACCTACATTGCGGATATAGATCCATCGACAGCGGATGTAGTGTCCATGGGCTGCGACTCAAACTGCGCATCCTGGTCAGCGACCTGGGTCTTGGCCACTTTAGTCCTCATTACCTTCTTGGGTGGGACAATTGGAGCGTTACAGCTTTTACCCCCCAGAATATGCCCCGAAGGCCTCTTCGCCGCCGCGCAGACGACGCAGTTAGGTTCCGCAGTGCATTGGACGCGCTTATGACCTAGCTGGCCGCAGCGGAAACATTGTGCAGATCGATCCTCACCGGTGCACTGTGGGCGAGCATGCCCTCGTTGCAGGCAACGGAAACACTTCATTGGTCGGCCTTCAATCGCCCGTACTCGGGCAGAGCTCCAACCGACCAAGAGACGGCCAGCGTTGAGAATAGCCTTAGCCGCTGCGACAGGGCATGAAACCCAGATGGTTCCCAAGCCACCTGGACCAGGGCGGATATCGCCCGTCTTAATAAGATGAAGGGCTACGCCAGTCTTGTCGGAGATCGCCGTCACCACATCCTCCTTTTCGATAGAGTCATCGAGATCGTTTATTATGATCTCAACGCACTTAGTGGGTCTCTTGATCCTTATGTCCTCCTCATTTTCCAACAGGAGGCACAGGTCGTGACACAACTTGTCTGCCATTGACCCCCGCTCACTGCCAGATACCTCAAATATCTTGGCACCCGTGACCGACGTCTTAATACGTATCTGATGGTCCGTGATGCCAAGAGAGGGCAAGTGTATATTTGTCCGTGCCTTCTTAATAATCTCGGCGTAAGTTACGCCACGCTTCGCCGCGTCAGGACCGATGGTCAATACTACAGCCGCTGCACGGGGCTCCTTGAGCTTCTTGGGCTTGGGTGGCTTTGTAGCGGCCTTGCCCTTGGCCGTCATCTGTGAACCCTTTTTGAGGGGTTGAGGATTTGGCGCAGCGGCAGGTAGGGGGTTCTTTCTTTTGCCCTTTCGAGTAACAGTCGTCCAATCAGAATCACGTGATGTGGAGGGCCTTGGCTCAGCTGTGTGTGCTTCGAGCTGAGCAGGAGGCGGGGCCAACTCCTTCTCTTTCTCCTTGCCTGTCCCTTTCTGGGAAGTTGTCCAAGAAGCGGGAGTAACTCTTGACGCAGCTGACTTCTTCGATTTACCCCTCTTTTTAGGCTTCGCCTTTAGCTCGTGAGCCAACTCTGCCTGTGCCTTAGACGGCTTTTTGGCGTCAGCAGCTAGCGGCGGCCGTGGGCGGTCCGGTATCCGAAGCCCCTCAATGCGAGCCTCAATCATATTGCGAGCTGATGACATTGCCGCCCGTATCTTATCGTCTACAATGATGGAGACAGCCTCGACAATCTCACTAACCCCAGTAGGTTGTGAGGTGGATGTTGACAAACTCTCGAGCGAGCGACCCTCAATTTTAGATCGCAGCTCGTCCAGCTGCTTCTGAAGGTCACTTAGGTTGTCATTGAGACGCCGGTTCTCCTGCTCCAGCTTTATCACCTCTTCGTTGACGCTGCATTTCAAAAGTGCGGAGGTGCATTCCTGAATGCCCGTCACAGAGGACTTGAGGGCCTTCTGGTCTGTGCCCTTAAGATGGCTGGATTTAGTGGCAACCTCAAGAATAGTGGTCAACGAATCCTGTACCAACTTATAGAGCTGACTTGCTCTTGACTCTCCCTGGTTCTCAGCAAACAGAAGGTCAGACGCATCAGATCGCTGTGAGGCAGCGGATTGTGAACGCAGTTGACGCTGGGTCAACTCATCAGCCAACTCGTTTTCTGCCTGCAGCCTTTGGGAGTCCTTCAGCAGAGCGTTAGCTTTTTTGGCTTTCGCCAAGCCTACGCGGCCAGTAGTGGGCGGACGCCCTCGGCCTCGTTTAGCAGCCGTCTTTTTCGAGACCGTCTCTTCCGAACTCGAGAGACTACATCCATCCGATTTTCGACCTCTTTTGGGCCGGGATCGTTTGCGTCCTGAAAGGGACACAGCTGTCTCTATAGAGCAGCACGACATGATGTCCGAACCATCTTCTTGATTGGACTTCTCGACTGGCAAATCACCAGGAGCCCGGCATCGTGACGCAGTGCGTCGGGTCGCAACTCCAGATGAGCTGGCGATCCTATCCTTAATAGCTAAATTCTTAGAGCTATCACTTAAACTTACGCTTAATTCTACGCTATTTACATTATATACAGACGACTCCGAATCACACCGCGTACGAGCAGCATTCGGTGCCGCATCTCCCCCACAACTACTGAGCTTAGCTTTTCTACCTTTATTAACTCTCCCACTCGCCTCGGTTACATTTGTTCCGCCAACCGGCCCGGATACCGGCGACAGCCCGCTCTTAACGGGTTCACATTCACTAGTTGACGCATCGATGGTGGAACTCGGGTGGCACGGCACCAGATACTCCCGGCTGCCCGCAGCCGCCTTGCGCGGTCCTACGGGGGGGACTGACACCCCCTGGTGTGTTTGTTTTTCAACACCGAATTCCATGATTGCTTTTTAAGGGAAGCTCCCTAGGATGGCCGTTTGGGACTGGATTCCCTCCAGCCATTCATCCTATCGGCACGGACCAAACCTTAGGATTAGGGGTAATTTTTGATGTGGTTGTCTTCCACTTGGCCCGACGCTCAGTGCGCCGGACCCCCGGCCCGCTCAATGCGGGTAACGGGTTCACCCGACGGCAGATCTCACTAGATCCACCGCCGCGCGAGAGAGCCGAAGCTCAAGGGGTCACAAAAGACGCAAAACGCCGATGTGAAACTTCCCCCTCATTGCCATCTATAGCGGCTGTCAGATTTAACCTGACCAAATGTCGACCCAGAGGTGGGTCATCCGGTGAGAGTACTTTCCCTTCTTGACAAGAAGGGGAAACTTCACCTCGTACCGCATGAAACGGTTAGCCTCATAATGTTCCGCCGAGTTGCACTCAGCCATCCCACGCCCCCTTAACATCGTATTTCATGATCATGGGGCCAAGTTGCCAGACTATTTGCCCGCGACAGAGACTGCCGGGTTGCCCAGGGTGCACCACGAGGAGGTTGTCTGACTTCGCACCCCGAAGGCTGACATCACACTATGGCCGCATGAATACCTCGAAGGTCTACCTGGGACCTAATCCTACAGATTTTGTGGAGACCTATGAAACATAGGATCAAGCTAGCCTTGATAATGGTGTAGACTCTTTAGGTCGCACGATCTATACACAAATAAATAAAATTGAAGTGTCTGTTTGTAATGTAAAAATAACAAGTTTTTACTAAATGGGTATGAATGTATATCGGGTACCTGTAACGAAAAAATTATTTTTGTCTGTCTGGCTGTTTGTTCCCGCTAATCTCCGGAACGGCTGGACCGATTTTGATGGGACTTTCACTAATAGATAGCTAATTATATAAGGTATAACATAGGCTACTTTATATCGACCTCAACAAAAGTTACTTTTTCACGCGGACGAAGTCGGGGGCACAGCTAGTATTTAATAAAGTCATTCTTGAAAAAACTTTGTATGACAGTCCACCATATTGGCAGAATGGCAATATTTTGTAGAAAGCATGAAAATTCATTATAAAAAATCTAATTTGTAGTTTATTACTAACAAATTTATATGGATTTTATGAAAGTCTGAAATAAAATTTATTATTATTATTCCAGTCTAGATGATTACGAGTATCTCGTTATATTTCTATATAACTGTTGTGTTGGCAGCTTGTAACTTACGTTTTTGTAACTGTTTTGAAATTGACTGCTCGTAACTGATCTGACTTTTTTCAACAAAAATGCCATATAAAGGCATGATTTTTAACTTGAGGTTCTAAGCGTAGAGTAGATCGCAACCTAACCAGACTTCATTTTCGAATTCACTGTAATCGAAATCAGTTTCCAGATATTCAACACCCAATCTGATTCATCTGAGCTGCTTGATTCATTATCATTGACGCTTATTATACGCGTGATAGTCCTTTTTTATTGATTCCTTTTAACCCCCCCCCCCCCCCCTTACACCATTAAGGAATAATTTCCAGGATAAAAACTATTCTTTATCCTATCCCACAACTCAAACTATATCTAAATCGGTTCAGCGATTATTGATTCCCTATACAAACTGTCCCCCCCCCCCTTTTTCCCCTTTAGAAGTGATTGCTGCGATAAAAGCTATCCTATGTCCTTTGCTGGGACTCAAACTATGTCTAGGTATGTACAAGTGGGGCGCATTGGAACACGGGGTAAACCTGATGGTAAGTGACGATAGGATCGAAGGTGGAAGCGAGTTTCGTTTAGACTCGTCAAAAACTCAGGAACTGGCTATCTTACCTATAATTATCGGAACACAACAATGCTAAAACATCTGTTATTATGGCGACAAATTTGAATCTAAACATTAATACTTCATAAAAAGTATCAACTCCGTTTTTGCTACTATACAGTATTGCATTCCCCATTTTTTTTTTAAATTCCCGCATTTTGCTAGGTTATAGTGGTGGGTCAGTACGCGTTTTTGCAATACCGAAACTATGTATTGGTTTAGTTTGTAATAACGGCTTTTGAAACTATTTATTTTAATAACTAGTTATTGAATGGGTATCGGGTATCGCAAGTGTCGACTGAGGGCTCGGTTTCGGTTCGAAGGAAAATCATGTTTTATTGAATAAATGATTTTATTCGGCAACTATCTATTGACGTGACTGAGTATTGGGTGTTCGATAGTAACCACCAGTATTATTTTGATAAATGAAAATGAACTTTCCTTCATACTTTGACCAGGCTTAGGACTGGCTGCCAGGTGGCAGGCGTATTTAAATTAAAAGTTCATTTGATTTTATGTACATTGTTATTCTGTACCATATCCACAATATTTACTCTTTACTATAAACCTATTTTATATTTTACACGTTTTTATTTACATTATGTTACGAAGTTTTGTATTTACAATTCCTATTTTACAATTTGGCGCGAATCGTTTGCCGTCGGTTCCGTCAGCCTGGCGCCTAGTATCGGCTCTCGCTCGGGTACCTCGTTGCGAGCGACAGCAAGTGAACCGTCCGTTCCACACAATAAATAGTTACTCCCGATAAATAGTTTCTGAAGAAGTCAATACATAGTTTTCGGTATTGCTGCAAATAAATAGTTTCAATAACTGTTTACGGTTTATAACGCCCATAACTACTAGGTTAGCTTTCATTAGCCAGACTGCACGCTATCGGTACCAACAGTGCTGAATAAAAGCTCAATTAGGACCACGGGCTCTATAAGCTGTAAACAAACTTAATGTAGTGTTATATTATCTGCGAACAGAATGTTGCCACATTACATAATTTTGTCTATTTATGGGTATTTAGTTTATAATATTAAAACGTATCTTTTTAAGTAAACTTTAAAAATTGAGCTCGTCAGTTCATATAGAAATTATGCTAGAATAACATTGTAACTAAAAATAATTATAAAAATTATGAAATATGAGATTACGAAACTATGCTAGATAGAATAAAATTGTAACTTTATAAATAGTTATAAAAATTATGACACCCTTTTTTCCCCAAATATTTTTTCTTACATATATTTCCAATTTTTTTTTCAAATTTTCTTGGTATATTATTACATTACACTAAGAATGAAAAAGCTATTGAAATATTACAACGGATTCAGGTATGAAAATTGTACTTACCTGAAACTAACTTAAGAGTAGGACACTTTCCATAAATGAAAAAGTGGGATACTTTGTATGTACCTACCCTATGTTATGTAATACAGTGAAACCTGGTTAATTGGGATCTCAAGGGACCAAGGTTTGTTTATCCAGTTTTCCAAATAGGTTTAAAATTATTGTTATTCATTTGACGACACGCTTAGCGCAGAGGTCGAGTGATCACCTACTGCGCAACGGGTCGCGGGTTCGATTCCCGTACGGGACAAATGTTTTGTATGACCTACAGATATTTGTTCCGGTCTGGGCGTATGTGCATGTGATATTCTATGTTTGTAACTGCACCCACGACACAGGAGAAAACAGTCCTCACGCTGTTCCTCTCTAAAGCAGACGGTTGCGTGATAAAAATTATTGGACCTCTGCAACCCGCCTTCCTTAACCACCCTTGGTGTGGTCTGCGTGCTAAAGTGGCTGTTCAGGGTAATGCGCCATTGACATTATCACTAAGACCGGGGCCTTAGCTGTGCGAGCTGTCCAAGGATGGTCCGGAGAACTGGGGCTGCCCAGCCCCTGGGTCATTCATCCCCAAGATGGACGTCAAGGTTGGTTTAGACTTTTAGAGAGTATGTTTTGTACTCTGCGGAAAGAGTCTCACACACGTCCTACGGCAAGACTCTGGCAGGTATAGTACGCAAAAGCATTCCATTTCGAGAAAAAAAAAGTGTTGCAGATTCTGGTTAATCATAATTAGAGATGCAACGAATAGTGATTCGGCTGAATACCGAATACCTAATATTCGGCTGTTGCCCAGTAGCAGGTCCGTGTATAGATAGATTACGAGAAAGGTAAGAGTCGCGAGGGCGACGGGGCAAATGTATTTGCTTCATTTGTGTGCTGATCTTGTCGCGACGCGTTGTGTTTTACATTTTTGTGATTCCAGATTTCTTGATTTCGTTAAATCACATTATTTTAAGTATGAGCAGTAAAAATGGTTTCAGCAGTTATACACAAAAAGTTTTCAATTTGAAGGCAGGTCTTGTGTACGAAGTTAAACGAAATCGGTTTTTACCAGCTAGGTAATGCAGAGAAACTGGTATTTATTCACCACAATATGCCTCTAATTAATTTTAAATATTAAAATTACATATCTTTCTAAATAAATACTATTTTGATTGCAATACGTTTTTATTTACATATTTCTTGGTATTCGGTATTCGGCTGAATATTGACACTATTTGACCGAATATCTAAAAAATGGCCGAATAGGTCGAATACCTAATAGTTCCCCAATATTCGTTGCATCTCTAACCATAATATATTGTGTGACTATTTTACAGTACGCTGCGCTGCGTTAAAAGACACGAAAGAATTATGTTACCTGTTCATCAAATCAATTTATTTTAATTTAATAATATTATAATCATTTGAACGTATCATAATTCATATTACATTACTGTGTTAATAAGTTCTCCCACGTAGCCTCTCACAGATTGAGGCACATAAGTTGACAAAAATGAATGCCGTCTGCACAGTTAAATGCAACTGCAGGGAATATCAAAAAGTTTGTAATACCAAAGACACACTTGGAGAGCAATAAGACACTTACTGGGTTAACCCTTACCAATTTGTATTAATAGCTCTGATAATGAAATAAGAAAATAATTAGATAGCTTTTTTATCGTATAACACAGATAAAAATTACATTAAAAATATCTGCCAAACCCACATAAAGTCTGTAGCCAAACCTGTGGGTAATTTAATATTCCACTTGGCAACACCGACTATTAGTCACGTCACGCACGTCATTTTCTTGACTAGTGTGGGTTTGCGTACGTTTGGCTTGGATTTGTGACTTTTGTGCTTTTTTCATGTTTGTGTGTAATTCTGACGCCTATTTTGTGAGTGGTCTGATAACTGATTATTTTTCTACTTTCGGATTTCATCACTAAAACTCGCCAAGCTGACGTTCGAAGGTTTGTAAAGTTATTTCAGTAATAAAAATAAAACATGTAAAACAAGTTCTCGAAACACCGCTTAGATGTTTGAAGAAGAAACAGGCGTTGTCTCGTTATTACACTGAATAATACTTAAATAATTACAATAAGATGTTACACGGGCGATCTTCACCTAAACTTTGTGTTATCTACGACTTGCTTATCTAGTAATTTGAAGAAAAAACGGTATCTGTATGTGTGGGTTGGCGGTGCATGGTTCAGCCTAGATAGAAGCAATCAAAAAAGGCAGTCGACTGTTTGGTGCCGGTCGGAATACTAGTGCTCACGGGTCCTAAGCATGAGAATATAATGGTGGGCTTGTGTTGTGTTTGTCTGTTAATTGTAAAAATAATTAGTGTCTGTGAGTTGTGCTAAGTGGTCATTTTGTTGCAGGCTGGAAGAATGCTAAAATTTATTCGTGGCAAGGGCCAGCAACCTTCTGCTGAAAGGCAGAAGCTCCAAAATGAACTTTTTGCCTTCCGAAAGGTAAGTTTTATTTTATTTGTTTAACTAAACAAACTTCAGTTGAAAGTTGATGCAAAATAATAGATGGATTCACTGATGTGACTAATAAAATGAACACTTAATGCATCAATATGTGTTTTGTAATCAAAACTACAAATATTGTTACAGTGTATCACCTACAGTTACTGAAAAATGTCTTATTATAAGCCTAAAAGTATTTATCATGCTGTTAACCTAATTTTAATGTTTGTTTTTACAATCTTATCACATTAGGGCCCTACAGTATTTACTTAAAGATTAATTGTTTTTGACTAAGTACCTATCCCATATTTCACTGCATTACTTTCTGATGTGGTACAAAACATAATAATTGAGAGTTTTTCTTTATACTACTGGATTTGAGTGATCTAGACAAGTTTAATAAACTTAATATTGTTATGTGTAACCACCAAAACTTAACCTAAAAATAGAATATTTTATTCTGCTTACAAAAAAGGTTCATTTGCAAGATTATGTAAGGATCGTTTTGAAATTTCTTTCACAATTGAAGTTAAAAAAATACACTAACAGTCATACCTAGACAATACTTCAGAAATTTGTGATAGAACACCAACATTATTATGGTACACAACTATCTATGCAACACAGGTACTCTCAATTCCTTCATTAATTCACATTGGCAGTATTGTGAACAGGCGAAGAATTCATCGTTTAATTTTCCTTCAAAAGCACAAAGCCTGTGATAATACAACAACTTTGATGTTCCATATTTTAGGCTTAATTTTCATATTGGCAGTATTGTAAACAGGTGAAGAACTCTGTTTAATTTTGCTTCAAAAGTACAGTCAGTGCTTGTGATGATGCAGTAGCTGATATTTCACATTATGGTCGTTTATTATGGCCCTGACCACAGTGAACATTTTGTTTTTGTCATGAAATTAGTCATTGAGGCCATGAGCAAATGAGTTTATTCTGATTTAATGCAGAGCTAAGGACTGTTAAGTTCCGTTTTATATGCAAAAATGTTTCATATTAAATCATGTTTGAATTCATCAGACGATTTGCACCTGTTCAAGTGTCTTTTGGTACAAGAGTGACAGTGACAATTGCCTAGTCAGTCTGTTATTTGTATGATCATCAATTTATTTTTGTATCTTTCATAAATTCTGGCAATTTCATCCTTCATTATGCTATGTTGCCGATGTTCATGAAGCTCTGAGGTATGACGCATCAATCATGGAGTGCAAGAGATTTGATAAGTATGAATTTTTGTGCTCTTTGGATCTTGTTGATGTCAGACACTATCATGGAGTGCAAGAGATTTGATAAGTTCTGGGTATCACCATAGTTAAAGCTGACATGTGTTTGAGTATACTCTTGTAAAGCAGGAAGTTAATGATCCAAGAACAGTAGAGTTTCTTCCTAGTCCATGTGAGTCATCAGTCTAAGTGGACTCCCTGGTGATAATTATATATTTACTAATGGGTAGAGTGCTGAAACCTAACTTCACTTCTTGGCAAATCCACCCAACTTGAGCCACTTGTAAGAATAGCTGTGTCATCTTCAAAGATAGCCACTACTAAGCCATGACTCTGATAGAGTCTCAGTTACAATCATGGGGGTACCAATCCCTGTGGAGTCCCTGCAAGCGTATTACGGAAAGCTAATGTGTATTTTAGCTTCCTTGCTGCTCTATTGAATGTGACTGCGCATAGAGTCTATTTGTGTACCAAACAAGTTGCAGCTGCCATTTGATATATGTTTTTTGCTGGATTATTAATGGAACTAAATGATGCCTGGGAGCTGTTTGACTAAGTTACAGTGTACTTGCCCTTTACACTTTTTGGACCATTAGTGTTTACTTTATAGTTTTTTTTTATCTTCCAGTACAATTTGTGTACAGAGGTGGACTTAATGCCAAAAGCATTATCTACCAGCCAACCTTTGGGTGGTGCAGAGAAAAGGAAGTAGATGTAGTACTTTAATGGTAAAATAACACTGGATACAGTTCACAGTTTTATACAGTGAACATTATTTTCATATTTTGCAGTTTGCACATATTCAACTGTTGCTGCAATGCAAGATGGCGTGGCCTGACCTAAATACATACTGTTCTGGGAACAGGGCATGTATTGACTGAACTCCTAAATGCCGTTGGGTCTTAATTTACCTAATTGTGTGCTTCAGATCTGAAGGTTCAGATTTCATCCCCCAAGTCCACCTTACTTATACTATCATCTTATCACAATGTTTCACAATTCTACCTTAACCATTTAATAACATGTTACGTCTTAAGATAAGGCCTGGAACATACCCTGTGAAATGAAAGATACACCTCAAAAATAATATTTTACTATTGTTACTACTAAGAGTTGCCTGGAAGAGATTGCTCAGTAGCAATAATAAGGCTGCCTGTGTCATTGTATAATTATGAGTCTGAATGTAAATAAAAGTTAGAAAAGGAATTGGGATACATAAAAGATTGATTCAAACCATCACTAACATAATATAGAGCAAAAGTGTCTGATCATCCTGCTGTAACTATTTATATACGGAGATAACATCTATACATACAAATAAATAAAATTGAAGTGTGTGTTTGTAATGTCAAAATAACAAGTTTTTACTAAATGGGTATGAATGTATATCGGTTACCAATAACAAAAACACAATTTAAAAAATGTTTGTCTGCCTGTCTGTTTGTTCCCGCTAATCTCTGGAACAGCTGGACTGATTTAGACGGGACTTTCACTAATAGATAGCTAATTATATAAGGTATAATAACATAGGCTACTTTTTGCTAAAAGTTACTATTCCACGCGGACGAAGTCGCGGGCACAGCTAGTCTAATAATATTTTATTTTTTAAACCATACTAAGGTTGGGTCATTCTCAATCATAGCTCACCATAATCTCTTAAATCTGTGAACCCGTTTTAATAAGTCTCGTCTAAGTTTAACTATTACATAATCAAGCAGTTGTTTTTTTATGAAACTACTATTAAGTATTAAACAAAAGTTGTTTTTTATGACTGGAATATTTCAAGTAATTTGTGTGCAAAAATTTCAAAAATACATTCCATGTTCTTACAACTGACTTGTTACTATTGTTATTTTTAATTTCACATATATTATTGAAATTAAGTTTACTAGAATAAACTAATCTCTCGTAAGTATACATATTTGGTATAAACATTGTTTATTTATTTGCCTATTTATAATTTGTTGTAATATTATGAGCAATGAGAAACCTAGTACAATTTTCATTTGCACCAATTACTACCAATTCGACGAGGAACGTTAAATGGTGGCATCATCTTAAATTGATTGGTTCAAGGGTTCTTAAATTGATTCGTTCTTTAAACGCCAGTCTTGTATATGAATATTTGTCTCGACAATACGCTAACAGGTTTACTGCGGCGGGTAAATGAACTCGACGAACCTATGTGGTAACGTTTTCGCAATATTTGTATAATGTTTACTATTGCTGACCGCCTTGTTGGGCTAGTTATCTAGTTTGTCACAAGTGCGGCTTTGTCACTTGACGATCCTCGAGTCGAGGAGGAGTTTATCCGTTTTTGTTTGTTTAGAATCATTATAGTCCGCGAAACGGTACACTTTTTGTTAAATGAAAGGTACTTGGCGAGTCCACCAAATCTTCTCTCTCAGCGACATTTTTCCACTTCACAAGTGCTGCGTTTTTATGTTAGCATGATCTAAAGATGCCGAATACATGGGTTTGTCGTTCTTGATGAATACATAGGTACTGAGTTTTAATGCATTTCTGTATTTATAAAAGATTTTGGTTAGTGACTGACTGAAGTATCGACGTTCAGCCCAAACTACTGGAGCTAGAAGCATGAAATTTGTTACAAGGGTTTGTTTTTTGCGTTTTTCAGGTGGGAATTCAATAGTTTCCCGTAGTAAAAGTTATTTCAACTATAAAGCAGCTTTTAAAAAAGTCCCGTTAAAATACGTTAGGCAGTTATATGTATATAGGTACTCATTCAAAAAACAAAATTTCAACCCCTATTTCACATTTCTAACCCTTATAGGATCACTTTGTTGTCCGCCCGTCCGTCTGTCTGTCTGTCAAGACCCTTTTTCTCAGGAACGCGTGGAGGTATCAAGCTGAAATTTATATCAAATACTCAGGTCTACTTAACTGTCTCTTGGAGCTGTGAAAAAATCAAACTTCTAAGCCAACGCAATCAAAAGCATTTACTCATTTTTTAATAGGTAGCCCAAATATAAAGTTTCGTGTTTCTCACTTCAAAAATGCGGACTCCTATACTAACTTGAACCAAAGTTCATGGGTCTACTAACTTCAATAGTTTACGCTCGGCGATGGCGAATCAGTCAGTGAATCAGAACATGTGACTTTATTAATATATAGATGTCTTGTATTTTTTAAATCAGTTTTATTATTGCAAAATTCAACAATATCAGAGTTCAACACTCGTGACTGTGACTAAGAGGCAACTATTTATAAGTTCATGACTGTATTCGATTACATTAAACCCTTTACCCTAGTGTCTATTTTGGTGTGTGCTATTTTAATGAGGAATTTTGATGTGATTGTTACTTATTTTTAGCGGTTTCAATTCACGTGTGCGTGTGCGTTGAAATGAAAAAAATAGAAATTCCTCGGTTGAATTACTGAAGATCGTCGAATAAATGTAATGGGCCTATATATAGTATACCTTAAGTATTTATACTTACCTTATACGAGTATGTATATTTATTCTACTTGTTTCGCCTCGTATTGTGTTAGACTTGTGTTGACGTATGGTGGCGAGACATTAGGCCCTTAAAGAAGGCAGTGGAGGCCTACGTGCACGGCGCCGTAAGGCCCTCCCGTCTGGAGATTGCCCTGGTATACTCGGACAATCCCCCCTTGGTGATAGCCCGACAGGTCGGGCTAGCCCCGACCGCGTGAGTAGTTGTATCGCATTGTGGACCCTACCACACGTGCCCTAAAGGACAGGGAGAGCACCGGGGGGTTTTAGTAGCTAGGCCCGGCACTCTACCAGGAGAGCCCACCCTCGTTGTCTAGCCAACGGCGGGTACGATGCGATTACGCATTTCCCCCCTGAAAAAAAGGGTCTTAAAGAAGGCTCAAATCACCCACTAGATAATGTAGGGCTATGCTCGGTGTTTTCCTGCATTATCGAATCGTTATCGTGTAGCGATATCGAATTATAAAGAATTACATATGTAATATGCTTTGTTCTTAATATTTTTGTTTTTTCGAATTCTGATAAATTTGATATCGACATGTGGCTATTAGCAGTAAAGTCTTCTTTGGTTAAACATAGTGGGAAGAAATTAACAAACTTAACCGTGGAGTGAAGTGCAAAAAATCGTCGAAACATAAGCTGCTGCCGTTGAAAAAATTTTATGCATTTTTTTAAATATCACGACTGGAGACAATCATGAATACAATTGTTTTTGGTTTCAAATTTCCACTTATTTCTATTTAACCCCGTACAGTATATTTATGTATAATAATGATAGTATATAATGTAGACATTAGTAATAAACTGTATCGGTGCCGGTTAACTTGCCGCTATCTTCCGATAAGGGCGCCGATAACATTTAATCAATATCTCTAAGTACTCGCACCACGAAGTTAGATACGCCCGCACAACACTTGTTTTTCAAATAAATGCACGAATAACAATCATATTTTATGCAATTGCACAATACACAGTAATGAAAAAAAATTATGAAATGTACAATCGCGTATAGTAATGAATGGTTCTGTGCAACATTTTATATTCACGTATTCTTGGTGCAGATAGAATATAGATATACAAATAATACTAATAAGTCTAATAACACATAACTACTTAGTTGATTTACATGCGAAAATCATGTACCTACAAGCTGGCGCAAAAGTAGTGTCTTAACGTGCATTGACTACCTACCATTTTGTTAGAAATATTACTCGTAACTCTGTTTTCATGAAAAATTTATTAGAAGATGTAAAACTGATGACATTAAGATGAAAACATGATATCTACACTTAAATGGCCACCTCCCGAGTTGATGCACAATTGTGTTCGTTTTAATTTGTTGCTCGCAAAACAATTCGCTACAAATTGGCGATTTCTTCTTTAAGGCGCATAGTGCTCCCAATGACCTTGCGTCGATCGTCCCGCACTGATTACATAGGAGTGAGTGAGTGAGAGTGGGGGGAATATTCAAGCAAACCTTTACGCGTAAGATGAATTATTTCAATAAAAAATCAATAAAGGCGAATAAGAAAAATCTAAAAAGACCATCCCCTAGAATATTGTTCACTTTATTTATTGAAATCGAAAGTATGTGATTTAACCTAATATTTACGAAGCGATTAGGTTTATAGTTTAAAGATCGAGGCATGTTTGGGTCACATTTTAACCAAGTTTTAATTAATTTATCAAAAAATTAAAAAGACCATCCTCTAAAGAATGCGTTGAATAATTACATATCTTTTTTAAAGATTTTTTTATTAAATATTTATGAAGAGAACCGGTTTTTTCTGCAGTGATTTTTTATGATTGACGTTACTATGCGCCTTAATGTTAGCTTTCAAGACTTGCAAGGTTTGGAGTTTCACAAAGCGGGCAGATCACTCGGCTCGGCTCGGTCTCAAAATCTCCGTCGTCGTTGCCCGAGCTGTGTGTGCGGTTGCTCCGTCCTGCTAGGACCAACAATGCTCGAGACTCAGAACGCATTGCTTTAGTTATTCTTCTGAGGCTCGAGACTAATTCTGTATCTCCATCTACAACATCTATGTCAAAGCACAATGACATTTGATTCCGTTTGCAGAAATTATGGCACATTCACACTATGGCATTACTTTTGCGCCACCTTATACCATAATGTCGTATGGATAATAAGAAAAGCTAAACGGTTTTATTAAAAAGAAGGATAATGATGATGTACACTAGAAGATTATGTACAAATGTGTATATAGTTAAAAATAATTAGGTAGGTCCTAAGCACCACTGATCACATCAATCTCCTCATTCAATCTTGAGTATTGATCAGACGCAGAAAACAAAATCACTTTCCACCTCAACTGTTGAAAGACGCGGCATTGATATTAAAAGAGAAATCTTACGAATATTGACCAGACGAACTCGTTTATATGTTTGCTCTCAGAAGTAATCATCTTGTTGTCACTCTTATCTTAATCCGTGCACCGTACAACGTCTCTCAACTCATTGCTTCTTTGGAAGTGAATTATCTCTTGGCTAATCATCGTATTTCATTTGGAGCGGAGACTTGTAGGTTCTGTCCCGAGATCCTGTCTCGTTCTGTCTCATCATTTTCGATATCCGATGAAAGTCATATACCTATATTAGCTTCTTCCTCTGCTGTCGAGAATTTCGGCTGAAGCTTGCTCCCGTCTCTGGCATTATTGTCACTTAGCATCAGATGTGATAACGGTCATGAGTTTTACTGTGAATGTTTGACAAATATTATATTTACCTGGGGCAAAACGTCCAGCTCGGCAAGTCCAAGTTTTAGAACTGTATGCTTTATATTTGTGGCAGTGTAGTAAATCGAAATTGTTCTAAAACGGGAAAGCAGCGCCTTATCGACGAACCATACGAAGACACGAAGCGGCCGATCTTAATCCTAATACAATTTTCGTGGTGCATCATTAAGCAACGTTCTTGAACGGCAGCCATAAAGCCGCGCCTCGCCCGCGCCGTGGCTTTATCGATATCCTGCTGATATAACGAACGGTTGGCCGATAGCTGCGCGCTGTCGCCTTGTCTTGTCGCCCATTAGTGCCACGCTTTCCATTGGCGATGACTAATGAAACACTGCAAACAGAATTGGCTGGAAAATATGATTGAGAAATAAAATATGAACATAATTAGATTAACTTTATGTCGTACTAGCATTGCCTGCGACTTCGTACGCGTGTAGTTTGTACGACTACGAAACACTACAAGAGTACTGCGAATTGAAGTTCGAAATTAAAAAAAGTCACATTTCTCTACACTATATTGTATAATAGAATAAGAACTTGCAACAAATGGCAAAACAAATCTAATATGAGTAAACAAATTGGTTGTATGGATTTGATTCTTTTGACTTACCACGATAAAGATATAAAAAAAACATGAATTTTCACGGGAACTTTCCATTGATATGACACATGCGCCACAAAGTTTGGTAACAGATTGGACAGAAGAATTTCACGCGCTCCTTTTTGAATGAGTGGTTCTCAGCTTCTCGTGGGAATTTTGAAAAACCCGTCCTTAGTGGGCCAGCGAATCCATATACTGACTTTCATGCTTCTAACTCCAGTAGTTTGGGCTCGTCGCTGATTCTCCAGTCAGTCATCAAAACCTTTTACAAGCTTTTATTTACTTTCACCTGTCCCGGAGTCAGTAATGAAATCTTGCAAGTTAAATTTGACCCACTTCCCGGTTTCCCATTGAGCTGAAATTTTGCATGCATATGTATATCGTGTGACAATGCAATATTATGATGACATGGAGCTGATATTATGATGCTCGAGCTGGACGGTGGCCATAGTAACTCCGCAATAAAACGGCACAACCCCATCGAGTTTGGGCTCGTTTGATTCGTGTTGACGAGTATTAAAAGCTTGTATTTAAAAAAGTTTTTTTTATGCAATTTATCTTGTTATAAATACAGAAATACTAACGTTTTGCCGCAGATTTCAAAGTACAGTCAAATATGTCTATTTTCTTGGAAATTACATTTAACTGCTTCCTTGGTCTAGCGGTTGAGACCATCCGGTGTGGATCTGCAGGACTAGCACGGCGCGTGGACTATAGAAGAGGAAGTGACTAACCCTCGTTCCGTCTCGCTTCATTGTTATATGAGAGAGCGAGAGAGGAAACATGTTATCTGTCTCTTATCCCGTTTTGTCCACGGTCCATGCTACTACGTCTGGAGATATGGGGATCTATATTCCCATGGCAGCAGAAGAGTTTGCTTAGTTTGGTCGGTTCTAAGGTTTTTACCTACCTACCGTCTTATCCAAGTTTAACGCCATAATATCAATGTTAAAAACATTGTTGTGCTTCGAAAATTAGAGGTGAGATAACCAGTTTCCCAGTTGTTGAGGAGTCCAGGTGAATCTCCCTTCGATCTTCGGCCTAATCGTTGCGTACCATCAGATGAGCTGTTGCTTCCCTGTTGTGTGAAAAATATACATATTTAGTATGCTACTTATACAGCGTGTTCATTAAATTGCGTCCCTTAAATTTTCCGGGGTGATAAAAAAGTTAAGATGGTCCCTAGGTGCTTGTCCTAAATATGCAAACCTAATACTTTACCTTACGATTTACTCGACTTGAAATTGAAAGCAAAATCTTTCAAGTTCAAATGACAACCATAGTCCAGCTGACTATGGAATCAACACGAAAGATATGTAAACACTGAATATCTACAAAGTACGCCGATGTCGACACTTGCGATCAAAAAATAATGTATTTAGTTTGTATGGAAAAAAGTGACTTGATTAGACCGAATATTTTTCCTACAGAATCTCCATTTCTTATGGATTGTCACCCACTCGTCGAACATCGTAAATCTTTATTTTGGTTTCATGGCGTCGCTGTAATTTTTTTTTAACAAATATATTGACCTTCCTTTTTGAAGTCTCTCAGCTCTATTTGTTGCAAAGATCAGTGCAACATTGTGTATCTCTACATTGTACCGTTTTTAGCTCTCTCTGCACACAATCGCATCAGAAACCTATTTCCGGTTGGAAACTGATCAACTAGTTTACTGCCTATGCAATTCGCTTGACATCCGCCGCAGAACATCGCTTGAATCTTATCTGTGAAAATGTTTGCAACAGGCAACTTGTTTTATTTCTGTACTACTTGACTCCTATTTTGCAGTGAAGTGTTGGAGTAGTAAGTTCAGTTTGAAATATTGGAAAATAGAGTCAGATCTTAGAACATAGTTGAGAAATATGTTTAGTACAGTGCGTATTGGAAATGAAAAATGAAGTCATCAGCATTCCAGCCACATTATGCTCGTTGCTGGAAATGGGACTCCCGGTAAAAAGGAGGATTTGGACCGATTCCTACAACGTTGGCTTTCAGCGGGTCGGTGATTGAATTGGAATTCTGTACGATATGATAATATGTTGTTTGGAAACCTCACACCGAAATAATTTGCTAGAACTAACCTCTGAACCAATTTTAGTGAAATTTGGTAAATAGAAAGCTTAAGTACCGAGGAAGGGCATATTATGCCGAATTTTAAGGAGTTCCCAGGGGACCGCGTGATATTGGTGAACTCGCGACATAACTGATTTCCACGCAAAGTCGCGGGCATCACCTAGTTGCATCATAATTTCTATGACCTCTTTATTAACATTGTTATACAAATTATTTTCGTCAACCCACTTCAATTTATCAATGAGGTATGTTGACTCCTAATAATAACGCGCAACGCAGTATAATTAAATCCCTGCAAATACTAATGTGTGGGAAATTGAATTGTTTCATTTTTGCTAAGTCATATGAATACTAAGTGTAATTAAAATGTTGGCCGTGAGCTGTTTAAATCATTAAACGATTAACATTGAGTAAGGATTTGAGTATCAGTAGGCATTGGGCCACATCGTACTGACGGCTGTTGGGGCGGAAAGGTCCTCGGGTGGCGGCCGCGTACCGGGAGACACAGCGTTGGTAGGCCCGCACAAGGTGGAACATAGATCTGTTGAAGGTCGTGGGAAGCCGCTGGATGCTGGAGGCGCAGGACCGATCCGCTTAGGGGGAGGCCTATGTCCAACAGTGGGTGTCGCTTGGCTAAATTGAATGAAGCATTTCGAAGTCAGTGCTGACCGATACTATGGGATCGTGTTAATTGGTTTCAAATCTATAGTGCTGCCTCGACCGTTGACTTTACATATAACGCAGTGCCTTCCCGTCGTCGGTACTATGCGTATGTGTATGTTGACGCCACCACGTCAATGGCCTCGACACTGCAAGTCGGATCTTTTTTGAAGTGCCGCCATCCCTTGTTATTATTATTGAGCTAAAAAGCAGTGTTCTTTAGTACATGTCAATGTCGCTCTCACCTTAAGAGCGTAATATATAATTTAGTGCCAATTTAAGCAAGGGAATTCGGAGCAATTTTCGTATACTTATAAAGATATAACATATAGAGCCTGAGGCCACAGTAATACCGGAGCCACATTAACACAGCTCTATAAATAGCCAGCCAAGCTAGACAATGCGTTAACGTCCGCCTCCATTATTTGACATTAATGACATGCGCGTTTTGCTGCAGCTGTACAACGCGGGCGCATTGGCCCTTTTACAAAAGACAATACACTTAACAGTGTAGAATTATACAATCTTGGTACGCGTATGTCTAATATCGTACTCTAGCCTTGACGAAGCGATAGTTCGATCTATCATCAAGTAGAGTAAGGTCACTCGATCAATTTTCAAACTTTGTCTTCAAAGTAACAATACACATTCGCTGACGCAAACGCATAGAACGGCGTTGTACGAGAATTACATAAGTCATGTGTTTTATTGTGCCATTCCCATACATTGCCATTGCCGCTTTATCTGTAATGGATTTTAACAAGGCCTCAGTTTTTCTACCGTGCCCACTTTGCTACATCACATATCGAGTAAATTTTTCTTAAACTGACATCGTCATCATCATCATTTCAGCCAAAAGTCGAAACTCCCACTGTTGGAAATAGGCCTGCCCCGTAGCATTTCCAAACCGATCAATCCTGCGCTTCTCACATCCAGCTGCTTCCCGCGTCCTTCACCAGATCGTCGGTCCACCTTGTGGGCGGCCTACCATCGCTGCGTCTTCCAGTACGCGGCCGCCACTCGTGGACCTTTCTCCCCCAACGGCTGTCGGTCCTGCGAGCAATGTACTCCTACCCACTGCCACTTAAGTTTCGCCATTCTTTGGTTTATGTCGGTGACTCTAGTTCTACGGATCTCATCATTTATGATGCGAAACCCCGAGCATAGCGCTCTCCATTGCCCTTTGAGTAACCTTGAGCCTTCTTATGAGACCCATAGGCGGCTACGTTTCAGCTCCGTACGTCATCATTGGCAACACGCACGAATCGAAAACGTTCATCTTGAGACACTGCGGTAGATAGGCGCAGAATAAGTGTCTGTAAAAAGTTTATGTTGAATAAATACATATTATTGCATTTGAATCTATTCTCCGTACTTTTATCCTCAACTGCAAGTTTAAAAATATATATTGAGAGTCCGTTCGTTCCTGCAATGAATGAAATGGAACAGGGACTTTGTGAATTTAAAGAACGGCATTTTATCTCCTTTTTCTGACGCAAACCTTTTTCTCTTCGCTAATTCCTCTAGGATACCTATAGCTAGGTATATTACCGTTACCAGAGGGAGACTCTGTACCAGGGCCGACTGCTTGGGTACCTCCGTCTTACCTATTGCATTGTTTCTGCCGCAAAGCAGCAATGCTTGCATTGTTGTGTTCCGGTTTGAAGGGTTAAGATATGGCAGTAAAATTACTGGGTACCGTGACTTTACATCTTATGTCACAAGTTGGCACCGTACACTGTAGTTCTTATGGGGGTTGCAGATTTACTGCGAATCTCACAAGAACCACATGTACTATAGGTGACTGTTACCACTTACCATCAGATGGGCAATATACTTGATTGTCAACATTGTTGTATAAAAAAAATAATGTAAGTACAAATGAACCAAAACTGCCCTTTTGATCCTGTCTATGGCCGAGAGAGGCAAAACAATTAAAACTACATCCATAAAAAGTTTGCTCATTGTTTTTTTTATACCTTTGCTAGTTAGTTTTAAATCGAGGTGTGTATCGTTTGCGTGTCAGCGATCTAGTCTCCGATGGTCTGACCTGGGGCGGGCTAGCAACAAACCTGTCCTAGTTAACCGCTCCCAAGGAGTCGGGGCGTTGGCTGAATCACGCTAATTTTGCGCCGGCTTCACACCCACGATGAATATGAAACATTAGATATTATTGCCAAGCATAGAAGTTTTTTCATTTTTTTTGGTTGTCACAGAAACATTATTGCTTATAAGTATAGAAGGTTTGCCCAGGGCTTTGATGTCTTTTAATGGTACGTTGCCGTAGATAGTATCTCGAATAGATCACTGTGAATTTAGTGAATGAATTGATAACTTATGTTTGGAATTTCTAATTTTTTACTGATTTGGTGAATGTCAGCACTGCGTACCCAAAAATTTAATCTTTTCCAATTTTTTGATCTTCTTTCGTTCTTTCATTCAATAAACAAATAAAGTAACTAAAAAGAACCACGAAAATGTCAATATAGACAAGTTTTTTCTTGCCCTCACCAATAACCACTTCAAATCCCCAAAACATCTAAATATAGGACACGTTTGAATAAATCCGTTAAAATGTGTGGATATTTAATACTATCGTAGATATAGTAAATGGTTGAAATATTTATTTTCTTTGCTGTGCACGAACAGATTCCTAACTATGTTGTATGAATGAACGGCCCGGACCGCATTCCAAGTGCGGACGGAGGTTACGAAAGACATATTGTTACGGCACGGCCACGGGCGTCCGCATTGCCCTTATTGTGGCGCATCTCGGGCGATGCTCACTTTTGAAAACCGGACCTACCTGCGGTCAGAGGGCTGCTTGTGAGTGTATACCGAGTATCATGTCGTTGCTCGTCGTTAGGCGAAGTTTCGTCTTCGTTGTTCTGTTGCCTTTATGTCAGTAGTACCATTGACTAGTACCATTGATGGTACAAGTGATACTTCTTTGTATCCTTAGTACCATCAATGGTACTAATGACATTAGCTTAGGATCAGTAGTACCATCGTTAATATTGGCGTATCCACATTAATATTGTTGTATCGTTAGTAACCATCAATGGTACTAGTGAAACTATGGTTCGATGTACAACTAAACAATCACGAAGTAGGTATAGAGCAAGGAAACTATTATAAATAAACAAAATTCGGCGGTGGTCTGATGACGGGTAGATATGAAGGAGCTCATAAACTCCTTCACGAAACTCTATGCACGATCATCAATGATTTAGAATACAACGAGAAAGTTTTGTCGTTAACTGACATTTTGAATCGTTTGTCGCAAATTGCTGCGTGCGCTGCGCTGGTCTTGCTTCTCTGAATAACGTACACTCCCGCGGCTTTGTACAAAACAGTGGATCCGAAACTCATCTAGCTCTGCATATCTAGATATAATATATGCAGAGTAGTTGGTCTGACTCGCATCGATGCCAAACGATATTAAGATATAATAATTCCGACTTTTTAATTGGAATACGTGTCGAAATCTCGAATACGTGTACCCGACACAATTACAAAAGCAGAACTTCATAGTCTGCTTTTGTAATAGTGTATGTAAAGTCGGGATAAATGAAAATAGTGATAACATCAAGGCGAGTGTATAACATCTTAAGAGTTATGACCGTGCAAGTAAAAAAAGATAGCTATGCAGAATTAGGGCATAGGGTACATATACACAGTTTAAACATATGAAAAAAAGTACATTCACGTTTCTTCTGTGCATATTTTATCTCTTAACAATGTTAACTTTGTTGTGACCTCTTTTTAGGGAGTCCAATAGTACCTAAAGTTAAACAGATTTCACAATTCTGAGTTTTGCAAAAAAATTATGGATAAATTTGGTGTTTATCATAGTGGAAACGGCGCTTTCGGAACTGCAGGCAAAGTTAGTGCTTTTATATATACTAGCTGACCGTATGCAACTTTGTTTGCATTATAACTAACTTTTCCCGTAGGAAAGCTTTTCCCGTCAGATTTTTTCGTAGGAATATTACCCTATGTCTTTCCCCTGGTCTCGAACTATCCCTATACCAACTTGCATCAAAATCGGTTCAGTAGTTTCGAAGCCTATTCAATACAAACGAACAAACAATAAAATCTTTCCTCTTTATAATATTAGTATAGATTATTATGAAAAAAAAAACACTGTTTTTATAAATCCTCTATTAATAATGTTGAGTACAGTACTGTTTACATTATCTGTCGTTATATTATAGTCCACTTGCAACTCTCAAACCTTATCTTCAAAATAAGATACACAAACTAATAATATCCCCTGTCATAGTATATGTTGTCTAGAATTGCAGATGATTCGCTATTTTATAAAGCTGAATAGCTACATACTTAACTTACATAAGGAAGCATTCATTTGCGAAAGAACATTTAATGGAAGAATATCAGATGTAATATTTAATGGAAGGATATCAGTTCAATTTACAGATGAGCTTAAGCGATCTTTCGTTGGCTCACGATTAGAGACGAGAGAGATAAAAGGTTTGCACGGATGCCTCTATTTTGTCTATTCCTGCTGCTAAGCAACAATGCATGCATTGCTGTGTTCCGGTTTGAAGGGTAGGGCAGGCAATGTGATTACTGGATACTTTGACTGCATGCATCTTCTGTCACACGTTGGCAACGTACACTGTAGAAGATGCGTGTTTGTGAATTTATATTAACCACATGTACAGTAAGCTCCTCATCAAACTATACTGTTTGACCTTTGGACCGTTCTTATGTCGCTCGTAGTGGTGGTTTTCGTAGTGAAGATGTATAGCTTGAATGGGAGCTTACTGTACCTGCATTATTACTGCAGTCACTTACTTAGTCTTTGTTAATGCCCGTTATTATGTTACTCGGAGTCTATATGCTGAGTTACACAATAAGGAGAGCGATGGGAGATTAGGAACAGCCAACGTTCTTGAAAAAATGCACCCTCGACCCTCATCTTGAATATGATGTGCAACGTGGTGCCTATTGGAGACAACAGACGAGCCTATCGAACATCAACAGTAAGAGAACAATGTGAGGAACGAATGGAATTCTGTTTGACTAAACTTGTCAGCTCCAACGATAAGTGACAATGATTCATAGACATTAAAAATACGTGTCAAAGGTGATTGTTAAGGTAATTGTTAATCTCTTTTTGTCATCACCACACTCGATCGGTGAATGATTGTTCGATTTAAGGCCGCACGTCCATCGCCACGGGCGTTCGGCTAATAATCAACGCGGTCGATTATTTATTTGTGCGAGAATAGAAACTTGGGCGCGCCCCGGTTCGAGTGCCATTGTATGTTCGATAGTTTTATAGTCCGTCCGTCGTTCTTGATACTGACCAGACGTCGATCCGCACTGGTTTGATTGCAGCTCTCGGTATGTTAATGTGACAGCATAAAAAACAGCCGCGAGGTAGTACCTACGTTCGAGCACCCACTAGTATATAGATCAGCGGTCGGCCGTTTAAAATTGTTCAGTTGATGGACGCGATGCCTTTTTACTTTGTCTATTTGACTATGATGTGGCGCTTTATGCTAATACGGTCGTAAAAAGCTTCGCTCAAGTTCGTTTCCATCCATCGCTTTCTTGTTCTTCTATTTGAATTGATCCAACTTATTTCATATTATTGTTACTCACTAGCATTTCGCTTCTAGTTAATCGCTGTCGATTGTAGTCACATCCAAAACTAGCTAATGAGCTATACTAAATCTGTGTACAGGGAGATAGCGGTAGTTGGGGAAGAGGAGGTAAATTCAAAAATCTTGATTGAGCATTTGTTGATGTCAAACACAATGAACAGAAATTGACTCTACCACCCAGGGGCAGACTGTTGATTTGTAATCGCTGTTCATTTACACAGCAGAACTTCAAATTTTAAATCCCCCATACAAATAGTTGGGTCACTGAAAATGTACTATTACAATTTCAAATTTTCAATGACGCCATAACTTTTATAAGACTGTGTTAACATGGGTAGGTTTCGTCTTGATAGGGCGAATACCAAACACCTTGTATAATATCATCGTCATTTCTCCACGAGGGCGAAAGCTAGCTTTATTACACAACTGCTGACACTGTTGTGTGAAACATAGCGCGCAGCTCGTTACTGGGGCCACACATCTTAACCTCCATTAGGCAGAATTGTCTCAGTGGAGCGGCAGAAACCTCCCACGGCGTCCTGTTCGCTCCAGACGTTCAATTTGGGCTAACTGTCGTCACCGTCCGGGATAAACGTTCGTCCAATTCGCCAGGGTGGCAAATTGGCAATTGCTACTTTCAGTGCGTGCGTTGTCCATAAAATGTTATCACTTGCTAGCGCTGCGCTTCTTATGTAGATTTTTGTGGGTAGTATACTCTTCCCCGACATTTTCGACTGTAGTTCTGCTGATATTACTGCGAGAGATGAGGGTCTATGAATGAATGGATGTCTGCTACTCTTTCGTGTAAAAACTATTCGATGGATTCTTGATGAAGTCCCGGAGATGCAATTTTTAAAATAATTAGCAGTGAATCTTCGATTCGAGCACGAGTACAAATCGTGTGCAAAAAATTTGTAACATTTTTGAAAAACTCTCCTAAACAAATCCTATATTAGATTTCGTTTCACGCAGAAAAATGCAAAACTCACTAACTACTCAATAAGTCGTAAATTTAATAAAACTGTTGCGAATATTCTACTAGTAGATATTAAAAACGAGTGGGGACCACTCAGTGCAGAATTCGCGTCCAAAAATAGTGAAAATGGAAATTCGTGTCGCATTCGATTCGTGTCGAAATATTACGATTTCAAACGCGAATTTGAATTCTATTGTTCCAAGAATGCGTCTCCAGGGGCCTTGACAATAAGATCGCTTGAAACGACATTAAAACTGCATTAAGCCCTAAAATCTACGATGACCTGAAATTGTGATGATAGTAAGATTTCACTAATGTTGTTTTTATTTGTCACAATTATTAAGTATTATGCGATTCATTGCAATACACGTGATCATGTTAAGTATTGTTACAAAAGTTTAGGAGAATAAATGACTTTTTAGGGCTTATAAATAAATAAAATAATATCTACAACCCCTAAAAGGACCCAAAGTGGGTTGCTAACTTATGATGACATAAGACGTCATATCACAGTAGGCACTACCTTCAGTAATGTCACTGTCTGTGTTACCCTTCAAACCAGAATAGAGATACAGCAATGCACCGCATCTTGGTGGCAGAGATAGGTTGCACAGAGGTACAGTGGGCGCCACATCAAGCTGTACACTTTGACTTTTGGATCGCCTCTTATGTTGCTCGTTTTTCGTAGTGCAAATATAAAGCTTGACTTGGCGCCCACTGTACGCGCAAAGACGACTAGTGCTGAGTCTCCCTTTGAAGGTCAATTCAGCTAATGAGCCACTGCTGACCCAAAGCTAAACCGTTGCGTTCTACCAATCAGAACGCCACATTGTCACGTCATCGAACAATTGAAAAGCAATATATACGTTTCGATTGGTCAATATATCTGTTCCGGTTTCGAGGGGTAACAGGCAGTGAAATTACTGGGAACTGTGACTTGACATCTTATGTCACAAGCTGGCAATGTACACCGGCGTCCTTTTTTTTTATGGGATAGGGGGCAAGCGAGCAGACGTATCACCTAATGGTAAGTAATTACCGTCGCCCATGGACACCCGCAACCCCAGAGGAGTTACATGTGCGTTGCCGGCCTTTGAGGTGGGAATACGCTCTTTTTTTGAAAGCGTCCAAAATACGGAATACGCTCTTTTTTTGAAAGCGTCCTTGTAGCGGTTGTCGATTTGCAGGTCTTGCAGGAGCCACAGTACTATTGGCGACTGTAACCGCTTACCATCAGGTAGGCAGCCTGCATGTTTCGCAACTTTTTTGTAGGTATGTAAACAAAATTAAAAAAGTTGCCTGTATTCCTTATCGCTTAAGCTCACACACACCTTTTCATATTTGCATTTGAGGCAATTCCCTTGACTTTACAAGTCGTCGCACGATAAGCACTGATTCACGCCTGAGCATCGTTGATATCGTAAATGTGTAAAATGTCTAAATGTTTTGACATTCTGAAATTGCCAAAATTTCGTATTGTTCAAAGTTGAAAAGATACGCAATGAAAAGTGTAAGAAATTTCTATCCGAATTACTACACATAAAATATAAACCCATTGTGACAGTTGTCATCCCAAAGTTAGAGACCCGTTCGTACAGCTGTCAATCCCAAAGTTTATTCGTCAGTTTGACAGATAAGCTGTGGGGATGACAGCTGTCAAAACAGCCCCCCCTAGACAAGATGCATTTGGATAATCGCTAACGCAATCGCTACAAGGAAAATGTATGTATTTATTTATTTATTTATTATTACGAAAACCAACAGCGTTTTATACATTATATATAGTTTAACAATTATTAATAATAAGGCCAATAACAGGTTTCGCTTAAAATTAACAATAATAAAGTGTATATAATACTATGCTTCTGTATATCTATCTATTTATTTATTTATTAATTTTCAACCGTTGTGGTTTTTTAATACCACTATGCAAATAAAAAAAAAGCATAATTAAAATTTAATGAATACTAACATTACTAACACAATAAACAATCAATATTGTATATATCTAATCTACAGACATAATATATACATACCTAGCCATAGAAATATCCATATACATATACTTATACTTACATATGCGTATCACTCCCTTACATAAATAATAGAAACACATAATATATACATATATAAATAAATATGTACACGATGTAGAGTACGTATACACGTACTTCATGTATATTTAAAAAAAATTTTGGCTTGGTTTGTCATACTAAAGTTTATTTATGTTAGGGATTGAAAAGAACCAACAATATCTCATTTAAATATATTTTATTCAAATATGATACCACCAGCTCCCCTCAATCCCCAACATTTTTACTTAACAGTTTTTGTGTAATTTCGCGTTTAAATTTCTTTTTGGAAAGTGCAAAGAGGTCTACATGTTTAAATCTATTATTGTAAGTGCAAATCAGTCTGTTAATAATTGAGTTCTTAAAATAATTGGTACGGTGTGCTGGAGGCAGTAGCAAAGGAGTATGACGCGTCCGGTATCTAGGTGTATAGAATGTAAGTCTAGATACAAGCTGTGGGCAGTCTATTTCACTACGTACAGTATCGAATAATAGACACATGTCGAGTAGTGTTCTTCGCTGTTCTAAAGATAGGAGTTTATGTTCAGCACAGATTTCTTCGTAATTTAGGTATTTACGGCATGCGATTTGACATAAGCCCTCGCTTAGCTTTCGAGCGCAATTGTCAAATCTCATACATTGTCGATTTAGCGATTGCGTTAGCGATTATCGAAAGACATCTTGACTAGGGGGGGCAGGCCTCTTAGAGCGTGGGGATTGCATAATTAATCTGTGTCTTTTCGCAGTCTGTGATATAAAACGGTAACGTTGTGACGGATTGGTGCATCAGGCAGTGAGTGAGGTAGGTAGTTAAATGGGGACCAAACGCTTCGTCACTGAATTCATATTACCTAATTGGCACTCTTTAACAAATACAACAAGTGTTGTAAAGCCTTATTTATGAATTAAAAGTAGACATATAAAAACTTATCAAAATACGTAAAACATATAAATGCCTGAATTTAACGAAGATAGGAGGACATGTCGACTACATTCCCTTTGCATTGTATCTCTTTCAACAAACCCCGTATGAAGATCGTAGTATATATAAAAATAATAATGTTGATTGTAAAACGGCGGCATCGAGACTTGCAGCGTCTCGATGTCGGCAGTAGAGTGATTATATCTTCTGTGGTAGTGACGGGAAAAAAGAATGAAAAAATAAATTAAAATGCAGCCAGGTCACATCTTTTCTCTCTCACATCTCACAGTAGAAAGAGGCCGTGAGGATATTTGATATAAATTTCCGTTCGATATCTCTACGTATTCCTGAGAAAAAGTGCATTGGCAGACAGACGGACGGACAGACAGCGATATGATCCCATAAGTGTTCCGTGTCTTCCTCTTGAGGTAACAGAACCCTAAAACATAACATTCATAGGTTGAATTCACTCCGCGCTTTAATAGGTTAAGTTGTGATTAAATAGAAGTGTCTGCATTACACTTCTATTCTCATTAATTCTGCTTTTCAATCAGCTTCACACATTTCTATCACTAGCAAAATATTCGCATCAGGAAAAAATAATAACGCCGACATTTTAAGCGGTCTTCGTTCTACGTATGATTATACATAGAATAGAAATAGGGTTAGATCGTACTCCCTTTGTTACAGGACAGTCACCTTTCGAAGGTCGCACTTGGCGCTTTGGATGTCTGCCCTTGCTTTGTGTACCCGATAAGAGTAGCTCTCTATTTTAATCTCTTATCTATTCCTGATATTGTTACAAAAAAGTATTTTCTATGTAAACGCATTGCTTTGTGAAGGCTAGGTTTGTTTATTTATTAGTATCATATATGTTGTGATATATTTGTATTTCGCCTTAACATGACTAGTAAGGGTAGGCTTGTGTCCCTCGGTGGGGATGTATATGAGCTGTGATGATGATGATGATATTTGTTATTACAAAATTAAGTTTATCTTATTTTTTATACAAGATCTGAATGAAGATTGCTTGCTACTGATCAGTTTAGTACATCTTTTAAATGAGAGAATATTAAGTTTTTCATTTACCGGAGGGAGACTCTGTACCAGGGTCGTCTGCTTGGGTATCTCCGTCTTACCTATTTCTGCCGCAAAGCAGCAGTGCTTGCTTGCATTGCTGTATTCCGGTTTGATGGGTAGAATATGGCAGTGAAATTTACTGGGTACCGTGACTTTACATCCGATGTCACAAGTTGGCAACGTACATCTTGTGGGGGTTGCAGTTTTGCTGCGAATCACACAAGAGCCACATGTATTATAGGTGACTTTTACCACTTACCATCAGGTCGGCAGTTTGCTGGTTTACCAACTTAGTTGCAATAAAAAAACATAAAAAGACAAATACATTCCATCATTCAGCCTGGACTCACGTTCCTTTACTATTTATAATTTTTGAATGGGCGATATAAGTTTAAAGCCTGGTTTACGCGTTGCGACCTGCTGACCTGACAGTAGGCAGCTGCTCGCATCGTGTACTCGCACGCCATGAAAAACTGCCCAGTCTTATCTTATCCGAGTTATGGCGTCGAATCAAAGTGTTTTCTTGATTAAAAACACTGGCGAACTAGTTGTGCGTTCGAACGATGCGAGCTGTTGTCAGGCGAGCAGGGGCCCTATTTTTGAATCATCCTTCCGGCATCGAGTGCTCGTCGGTGTTCGATTTCTACTTATTTTCGTTTCGTTTTCGACGTAAATCGAAACAATATTGATCTTCGTCGTAATGTTCTATTGATTTTCATTGCAAGGGAAACGAAAATCAATAGGAATCGTGCACAGACGACACCTGAAGAGCGCTCGGTGCCGGACGAATGATTCAAACATAGAGGCCCAGGCGCTGTAAACAAAAAAAGTTGCAAGTAACTCACGTACGAGTTGCGTATTGATAGGTATTTATTATACAAGGTATTTCTGTATTTATACGAGGCTTCAGCGAGTAACTGACTGAGGTATGAACGTTGGGTACTTACAGGGGGGGTAATTACAGGGGTTCTTTGGCTTATATAGGCGCCCACTATGGAAGGATTCTTCAAAATTCCCATATCATTATCACAGCCCGTATAAGTCTGCACCGAGGGGCTTGAGCCTACCCCAAGTTAGAGTGTGTTTAGGCCTTAGTCAACCACGCTAGCCCAGTGCGGATTGGTCGACTTCACACGCACCTTTGAATTTATTCGCAGATGTATGCAGGTTGCCTCACGATATTTTCCTTCACCGTATAGGAGCGTCGTCGGATAAATGTAATGATATTCTAAAAACGAAAAACACATTGGTACTTGGCAGGATGGAATCCCAGACCTCCCGATTAAAAGGCCAGTTTCGAATCCACAGCGCCGACGAATTCCCCACGGAAACACAGAAATTTACACAGGAAGCTGAGAAATCCCCATTCAAAAATAAGGAAGCTACAATAGCAGCTATTAGTAGTAACGTATAAACTAGACATTGTTGAGTGCGCATAGTTAGTTGTCATTACATGTCATTGTATCTGTAATGTGCGAAAGGGGTGGAAAGTGCGTCGAACCAGCGCCGAGGGGCTTCTAATCCCGGAACACTGGCGGAGGACGTCTGATATCCCGCAGTAATAAGGTTTCCTGCCTTAACTCTGTCCATATGCAGTTTGCTGCTTCGCTATATACTCATACACACTTCCGATTCTGCGGCGCACGTCTTTTGTGCCAATTGTACTGTTGTTGTTCGGTCATACTGTTCTGTGATTGAACTATAGCTTTTGCCCGCGGCTTCGTTCGCGTTAAGTTCGGGGTAACTTAGTTGACTCTATGGAACTTTTTTTATAAACAGAATTCTTTACTAATCTATTATTTGGTGACATAACATCAAACTAATCTTGTTTTTCCATACAAACTTTGAACCCCCCTTTCATCCCCTTAGGGTTAAATTTTGGAAAATCCCTTCTTAGTGGTTGGCTATGTTATATATAATAACTACCTGCGTGTCAAATTTCGACCCAATCCGTTCAGTGGTTTGAGCTGATGTGTGCTCATAGATTAGTCAATAACGGTTGCCTTTTGTATATGTACAGACAGAAGATTACTTGTCTGTTGATATGTTTGTATTGGCTTAAGTTCTACACAAAATCAAAATAATATCTATTCAAATATGATTCAAATATAACTTCATTTGAACATAAAAGTCATATCGTGCAGCAACACGTAAAAATCACAACAAAATCACATAGAAGTCTTTATTAATAATTTTGATTATAATCACGATGAAGGGACCACTACAATTCCCTCGCTATATAAGGAAGTCTCAATATAGAAAGAAAAACAGAAATAAAAAGAAAACATTGTCTATTGTCACACACAGTAGAGGTGGCGTTAATGGTTGAAAATACGAGTTAACATTTTAATTCAAATATAATATATTGATATTTTTAATTGCACCGTCGTCGTCACGGTCAATATTTTTATTAGTTCGGTCTGTGATTGAAATTATTCATTACGATAATGCCATTTACCAGTCGGTTGCATTTATCTATACGAATTATTATCACTCTCGCGTTGATATTAACTTGAATCGAATCGAATGAATCGTTATTTTTATTACTTTAATTTAACGGTTGATCAATATATTCAACAACACTAACACACACACACAATACAGCCACGCAATGCGCATACATTCATATCGACTGTCAGCATAATTACTATGTAACACCGAAAATGTAAATAAAAGTGTATCGTTATAACCGTGGACCATCAGTGGATGAAAACAAAAGATAGGAAAGCTTAATCATACTATGAATGAACCTATGTGTTTGTGCGTGGATTCGTCGTCGTCGTGGCAACATCTAAATGGGATTTCTAGAAACGTGTTAGAAATGATTCATTAAAACTAGTCGCCTTATTATTTTCCTTTAGAAGCGTGCTCTTAATTTAATAGAATTAGGTGCTAAATCGCCATAACGAAAAAGTCATTACAACCGATCGTTATAAATTAAATCTATAGTATAATGCCTTGTATGAGTAGCAAAATCTTGTCATTAAAACTAATTTCACTAGTTCCACTTGAATCTTTATTATATTTAAGTTATTGCGACCGGTTTCGATAAATCATCCTTGCGATACTTTGCCTGACGATGATGTATCAAAACCGGTCGTAATAACCTAAATATAATAAAGATTCAAGTGGAACTAGTGAAATTAGTGTTTTAATTACATGTTATTACACCATTTTTATCGTACGTAGGTTAAACTTATATTCCAGGTAGGTAACTCATTCTTTATTCCAGATTCCACCACTCGTACGTTTTATTTACAATGTGCAGTTAATAGACAAAAATTAACAAATTGCTCTGATTATGTCGTAAGTGTTAATCTATACTTAATATTATAAAGCCGAAGAGTTTGTTTGTTTCTTTGATTGAACACGCTAATCTCTGGAACTACTGGTCCGAATTGAAAATCGAGGAATGCTTTAGGCTATGTAATATCACGCTACGACCAATAGGAGAGGGGAATCAATGAAAAAAGTTGCTAAAACGGGAAAAATATTAAAGATATATAACTAAGAACGCGTTGAAATCTTTTAAGGCGAAACGTAGTTCGCGGACACAGCTAGTGTCTCATATTACACAATCGGAAATTCTTGACAAGAAACTAGATGTAATTAACTTATTTGGTGTCTCATCGGGTCCTAATCAATGTGACGGCCGGCGTGGTCGCTGACACGTTCGCTAATTACTTTTGTTATTAAAATCATCGGTAAATAAACAGTGGACATGCAATTATATTCATTCAAAAAGCCATGGGATTTTGTCAATTTGACTATAAGTACCTACTATATTGTTTTCAAACAGTGCAACCGATATTATGTAGTAGACGCGGTATGTGCCCATAGGCGTATATAGAGGGGGGCCGGGTGATCCGTGCCCACCCCAGAATGGTGTAGTGCCCACCCCAGGATGTTAGGCTACCGTTTCAAAATTCAATGATGGATGCTTAAATCATGGGCCAGCCCCCCCTGGAAAATAACTCTAGATACGCCAATATGTGCCTAGTGCATAGAGACGACACGAGTCGACATTGAAAGACTATGAATCGCCGAAAACAGAGGACAAAAAATAGACTGCGAGCTGCGAGTTACTTGTCTATACTTCTCGCGAAGGCTGTCGATTTCTGAATAAGTGTAGAGTAGAGACTTTTTCAATAGTTACATATATTGAGCGTCGGTGGTGCTGGTGTGGACTCGGCACTCGCCTTCCAATCGGGAGGTCTGGGGTTCGAGACCGCCAAGTACCAATGTGTTTTTCGTTTTTCCAATTTCATATGTACATTTGTCTGACGCTCCTACGGTGAAGGAAAACATCGTGACGCAACCTGCATACATCTGCGAAGAAATTCAATAAGAGTTATTTACTTAACAATGAATCCGAAAGCGCTATTTCATGTCTCAACTCATTGTCTCCGCGCTGAAGATTAATATTGGCAGTTTACGATTGTCTCAAGTTCCCACGGTGTTATCCAACAGTTTTACACTCCTGTCCTGGTACATACAGTACAGTGTTATTTGTTAGCTGTCTCTAATGTTACAATTCTGTCTACTGACGCAATCGGCAGAGGTAATGAACCTCCGGCAACAAGCCGTTGGTATTTAACTACCAAATCGACGCATTCGAACGTTGCTATTATACACACATTCATTACATACTGTTACTATAGATATGTGGCAGCTAATTGGATGGTTCGACAGGCGATTTATTTGGTCAGGTTTTTTTCACTGCTTTTTTTATACAAGACCAAGGGTCTTTGGAACACGATAATAGCAATAGTTTGTTGTGTATCGTTTGTACAGTTGGCCTTGGCGTCGGTTCGTGAATCAACTGTAGTCGTCAGTTTGATAGCTTACATTGTAGAAGGATTATTTGAATTTATGCTGTATTAGACTGCAAGCGGATATGCAGATGGAATAGAGAAATAGCTATTGCGGAGTTTGCGGTATAAAACTAAGACTGTAAAAAGGACGAAAATATTTACTTGCCGTGAATAGAGCAGAGTGAACGTATTGATTTAAAAATATATAAGGTGTTTGGTCAATACCCTATCAGGCAGAAACTTTCCCGTGTTAACACATGGTAGGTCCGTCCAAATAAATATTTACCAAAAAATTTAAACCGACTTCAAAAACACTGAAAAGTTAAAAATAATATAAGAATAGGTACAGACAACATTTTTTGAAGTCGATTTTTATCTTTTTAGTGAATTTAATACCAGCTCACCTTCGGTAAGCCGGTATTAAATTTTGAAAATCGGTCCACAATTGTCGGATTTAGCGCGCAACATACACACAAAACACGTTGGACAATTTCTACATACCTATACAATTTAAGGGTTTCTCTCGATTTTCATGGGATTCCATCATCAGATCGTGGCTTTGGTGACCTTGGGACCACCCCAGGAGACCATCCCACGAATATATAAAGAATTTTGGAAATCGGTCCACAATTGGCGTCGTAATCGCTTAACATACACCCAACATGCGGATCGAATTGATAACCTCCTCCTTTTTTGAAGTCGGTTAAAAAGTACGGACGTAGTGTTGCATTAAACAAATGTGAAGCATGCAAGGTCAGACAATTTCATTTGTTTGCACACGACCCACACGCACAGATGCACCAGCCCTGCGAGCATAGATCTCTCGATAAACAAAATTTGACAGCTAAGATCGACATACCCGACAAAAATCGATAAATTGGACAGATATTACTAAGAGCCAGAGCGCACTAGCGACTTTTTGTCGCCCGATAGTTACCCGATAGTTTGATTGATTACACATCACATAGTCATTTTCGCCGATTTTTAATCGCTAAATGCGTGCACTTCACTATAGCTCTATACTTATTCCCTGAACGGTCAAACTATCGTCCAACTAAAAGTCGCTAGTGCGCTCTGGCTCTAAGGAGTTGAAAGGACTGATGCTTTTATATGTCTATCGACAAGTCCATGCTCTAAGACAAACCGCCGTCATTTCTCGCCGAGCAAGACACGCAGTGCACGCAACATACAAATGTGCTGTCATTCATTTGCATGCTTCACTCTTGATTCAACAACGCTCCGTCCGTCTTTTTAAGAAATTAACTAACTGATGTTGAAAATCGCGTTAAAATCAGTTTATAAGATCTAAGCGTACAGATTGACGGCGGAAAGCGACTTTGTTTTATATAATGTAAAGATTTAATAGGTGCATGTCTTGTGACAGATTTATCGTATCGTATTGTACTACTTCCCTTACGAAAATATGAACAGCGGATTAGTTTGTCGGTATACGATACGGTCAATAGTTTAGCTTTACAGATACATACATCTATACTAATATTATAAAGAGAAAAGATTGGATTGATTGTATTGAATAGGCTTCGAAACTACTGAACCGATTGTTATGAAAGTTGGTATAGGGATAGTTCGAGACAATGGAAAGGACATGGGGTAATTTTCCTACGGGAAAATCTGACGGGAACAGTTTTCCTACGGGAAAAAGTTAGTTATAATGCAAACAAAGCTGCACACGGTTAGCTAGTATATTATAAATGTAAAGCTATACATGCCGAAATAATTGTCACTTGGTGACACGAATTCAAATTGACGAGCTTCTATGAAATTAAAGTAAAATCATTAATATAGGCTACTCTTTATCTCGATTAACATTCGATTCTGACGTTTGAGCAGATGTTTTCGTCGGCTAATCTTTGAAACTATACCATTTTACCCCACTTCCTCCAATATACCTTATTTCTGAAGGCCTAACACGGCGCGTGGACTATAGCAGAGAAAGTGTCTAACCCTGGTCCCGTCTCGCTTCATTGTGATATGAGAGAGCGAGAAGAAACATCTTATTTGTCTCTTATACCGTTTTGTCCACGGTCCGTGCTACGCCTGCTGTTCTAATCGCAGACCTACCACTGTTATTTGAATTACCTGCCTCGCCATTCTCCCATCGCTTCCTTCTCATTTCGCTTTATCGGATTGTATATGTATATCTCTGTTATCTCTACTACAACTCCGTTGCAACAGTAGGGTCAAAGTTTTATTAAATAGAATAGTGTGCACTAAATCATATAATTTGTGGTTGTCTATAAGCTCAACTCATTACTCTTTTGTTTCTTGAAAATTTTTGAAATTTCTGACACTTGTTTTACTATTTTTATCAACTGCTGGCTGAACAACTGAACATCATGTTCTTCTGTTCTGTCAATTCTGTCAATGTTTTGCCAATTAGTATATTGAATTAATTGTCTCAGTTCTCGAAACAAATCTGTTAGGTTCTTAAAATTTTCTTTTATACAAACCTTGTTCTGACAATAACGAACCCCAAAAAAAAAAATGAATTATCAAATTTCGTGCAATCGTTCGGCAGCTATGCGCGCACATACATTTCAGCGATTCATTTTTATTTATATATATATATGTATATATAGATTAGATCTAATATTGATAACTTCGCGTGATGTGAACGTGAGACATCTAATTTTAATGCTATTGTGTTCGTATGTTTAATAGATAGCAGCGTCATAGTCTGGAATGTGACGAATGAGTCATCATGAGCTTCGTCGACATTTCGGACCAATGGAATTGGCCTTCGCGCTCAAAACACAACGGAAGGCTTTGCCTAAATTGTGTATACCAGGCACTACCGCCTTCCGATGATCGGTTAACAGTATTAAAACCACAGTGGGAACGAGATGGCGCTATATAATACGCTGCAGTGGCCATGTTCTGTTTCAACATTTTTCTAACCTTACTCTATGCGATTATGTTAGTATTCAATTATTAATTTCATTAAAGGCAAAGATCAGTGGCTAAGCGGTAAAAGCATTTTGTTCGATCAAATAATTAAGGCATTTACTAATAAATTACAGTCATTTAAACAAATTATTAAATTAATTAGAATATTGTTTAAGAAATATGCTACTTGGTCATATGATTGCATGCACTTCATTTGATCACATAAAATACAAAAAACAGGCTAAAATAAAACACAAAAAATTTAATTTTAAATTAAAAGATATCTGATTTTGTTCATGCCATTTACACGAATTTATTCCTCTGTCTGTACATACTCCATAAGAGGACCTGCGGTCCTACCGCCCTACCGCCTAACTCATAGCATAGCGATGCACTCGCTATCGTTCTTATGTCACAGGCGGTACGAAATCACAAGATGACGTCATAAACAAGAGCAAAAACGATAGCGTGTGAGTTAGGCCCTACCGCCTGCCCCCCTAGCACGTCCACCAAAACACGATATGATAAAGCGGTTTATCGCGGCGAACTGTCAAAATACAATAGGGTTTCGACGTATTTTGACAGTTCACCGCGATAAATCGGTTTATCATATCGTGTTTTGGTGGACGTGCTACGGGGGCAGGGCTTAAAGTACTACTATTCGATTCGCGCAACAACGGCGCGTCGGTGGCGCTGTGGCCTCGGCGCTGGACTGTGCTCCGAGTAGAATCGGGAGGCCCGCGATCGATCCTGCCCTGTACCAATGTGTTTTTCGTTTCACGAATTTCATATGTACATGTATCTGACGCGCCTACGGTGAAGGAATTCAAAAGGTGTGTGTGAAATCAACCAATCCGCACTGAGCCAGCGTGGTTGACTAAGGCCTAAAACACCCTAACTTAGGGAAGGCTCGGGCCCCTCAGCGGGGACGTATATGAGCTGTTATGATGAATGGATAGAAAAGTATTCAATGTTTTGATTCGGACATATAATTTCAAACGTCACAGATTTATTTAACTTTGCATCTGACTCTACTCCAGAGCATCTCATCACCATTACACCCCAAAATTTCAAATTCCTTCCTTGGCTCGTCTTATTTCCTCGCGTCGGAATGAATTATGCATAGCGTTCCCAGTGTCGAACGCACGCACCGTTCCGCAGTTCGGTATCGAGAACACAGTATGCTCCATTTCCTATGGATTGCATAATTCATCATTACACACAAGAATCGATTTTCACTTTCACGCTCATGGCAATATAGGTGGCGTCTTTACAGTCATTGATTGTGGACAATTCTAGTGACCCATAGGAAATGTAAATGTTCCGATTTTAAAGTCACTGGTGCTAAATTGATAATTTGCTAGCAATTTCTCAAACCTGTATAGTAGAGCTTTTATTGCGTTACTACAGTTAATTAGCCATTTACTTTAATCGATCACGCAATTGTCATTTGGAAATGGTTTTGCCTGGTGTGATGGTCTCTCATTTCTTAGGGTTCCATACCTCAAAAGGAAACAACGGATCCCTTGTAGGATCACACCATTGTCCGTCTGTCTGTCAATACCCTCTTTCTCAGGATCGTGTAGAGATATTGAACATAATCGGGTCTGTCTACGGCCTCTTTCTGCTGTGAAAAAATCCATACGTCTTGTATGTCAACGCGATCGAAAAATTCGACCATTTTTTTTTTTAAAAACGTCGCCCCACACTAGGATTTTCTCCTGTGTCGTGGGTGCAGTTACAAACATAGAATATCACATGCACATACGCCCAGACCGGAACAAATTTCTGTAGGCCATACAAAACATCTGTCCCGTGCGGGAATCGAACCCGCGACCTGTTGCGCAGTAGGCGATCGCTCGACCTCTGCGCTAACCGTGTCGCATAATATCTTCGAAAATTTTTCGATTTCACAAGGGAATCAAAACCTATATGCCATTTTTCATAGTAACCGCGGCCCGTAGTGCCCACCTTCAAATTATAATGCAAATAATGGTATATAATCGTATTAATAAATAGGATAAATACTGATTCATAAAAAAGTTGCACTTTTTAAATAAAACAAGAATTTCATATTTATTGATATTTCTCATCAATTCTAGTCATCAAGGTCATCATATTCTATTAAAACTTCATCCAGGAACTGTGCCGGTGGATGGATATTACCCTGATGACGTGCCCACCCCAAATACCATATGACCGACATGGCGTTGACATGACTCCTACTGCGATCACGGCATACTTCTACCCTATAAGAGCCATAAAAAGTATGTGCTCTCCATAATATGACCGCGCTTGTTTTATTTGGTAGGCATGGTAGGCCACAAGTGGTCTAAGGCCACAAGCTATTAATATTAAATCGCTATAACTTAGTGTTGGGAATTCTCTTACATATTCATTCATATGCAATCATTCATTTGTGACCCCTTTTTTATTTAAATTATGTCTAATAATTTTTAACTAGTAATAATCAATTACTGTATAATGTATATCGTGTAATGTATATAAGGAAGGCCCTTAAAATTGTAATAATGGTGGGCTTAGCGATAATTTCAGTGATTTTTTAAACATTTCTTTAACGTGAAGGCAATCACTAATAGTACAAATAAATATTATATGATTTTTAGACAGTACGGATATGTTGGGCACTCTTGGACCTAAATTGGGCATTCCCCTTTGGCAAGTAACAAGTTGTCCCGGCACCAAGTTTTCCAAGTCTTATTTCGTCCAATAGCGAAGATGGACAAAGTTGTTTTGAGTCCAAGTTTTTTTTTGTCCAAATGTTATTTTAGTCAAAGTCAAAGTTGATCGATCGTATTTTCATCGGACTTACATAAGGTCTTATAAGGTAAGTTAAAATTTTATGATATCGTTTGTTGGAATGGAACGTAGGAAAGAGAACAAACTTTTCACGCGTGCCACATTCTCTCGTTGGTCGCGGCATAATTTAAGACTTCTTTTTTTTTCTTTATTATTTTATTGAGGGTTTAATCTTGTAAAAATTATGTCACCCTCATTCTTATAGGTAATACAGCAAGGAAGATATAATAAATATTTTACAAAATCATCTACGACTTATGACTACCTTAACAATTCTATATAATAGTTTGGCTCTATCAGATGTAAGTTTGGCCGAAATATTATTACATATGCTTATTTCTAATAAATTTAAGTTAAATTTTTGATTAAAATCACTTCTCTCGGACTCGTTTCGGACACATTCTGCCATTATGTAGAAAATAGGACATTTTCAATGTTATTGCATTCGGAGCAGTTTGGGCAGTCAATTTTCCCCATCATGTGAGCAAATTTATTTAATGGGATATGTCCTGAACGGAGTCTGAGAGCAGTGACTATGTTACTACTGCTCATGTCGGTGTCATTGATCCAAGAATTTTTTAAAGATATTTGGTTTGATTGTTTTGTACCAAATACCAGAGAGACTTCTTGCCATTGTCTATTTTGCCGTGTTAAATTTTTCAACAAATCACATTTTTATCCACGTCACAAACGTTGTTGTGTTCGATTCTCATTATCATAGTGCACATAGGATATTGTCCGGGTGTCTAATGAATGGAACAAACATTCGGCGTGTCACTTCATTCAGCGGCACCGAGCGGGTGTGGGCGGCGCAGATGTTGACTCGCCGTGAACAATGGTCTGTCCCGTTAGTTCACCGTTGGATTGCATAAAGCTTTTCTGTTGCGATACCTATATGATACTAGGTAGATATGCATTTGTTTATGTGTGTACAAAGTTCATTGTCGGGAATGGAAACCGAAGTCAATGGCGAACAAGATTGCGACTCAGCTGATGTTCTGCGGTTGCCGTGTCCCATAGAATTGACGCTTGCTACTTTTTTAATCGTTCATCTACGCTAGATTTTTATTGTTTTTCGTTAGACTAAAGAAATTCTCCATTTCTAAACGATCGTCTAGAGAGCTTATTACACTATTCAATTTGTAGAGATCCTAATCAGGAAACAGGAAGGTGTAATCGCAGTTAGAACAGATTGGATACGATTTAGGAAGCAAGGAGGGTCCCAATCGCTCTACTTCCAAAATTGACAACAATTTAGGATGGTGTAATCACGGCGCCATGATTAAGAAACAGTGTTGCCAATTTTCATCTCTTGTTACAATGTAGTTAGCTTTAAAATAACGTGTTTAGCTCCATAGCTATTTTTGGGCCTTATTCTTAAACATAAGAAACTCATATTTTTAGATCTTTTATGCGTATACTTTTGCATTTATACATAAAAACTAATATGTAAACACACAATTAGTATGTTATGTTTATTGTTAGAAAGTTTTTATTTAAAAAACATCAATTCAAAAGAAAATATGGTCAGTTCCTAATAATAACTTATCTCGGTGTGGTGTGACATTCCGGAATGACAGACTAGTATTTCATTAGATGTGGTTCATATGTTTATGTTTTTGACTTTTGATGCCCACTAAAAAACTAGCCACCAGAAACACCAAGCCACCAAAACTAGTGAAAAATCCACTAACGTGGCAATACTGCGTCCAATTTACGATTCAATTTAGTCTAGTGTGATCACTCGCTTCTAACTGTCTAATTAGAATGTTTCTATTTAGGATCTCTAGAAATTGAATATAGTGTAATAAAGCTCTTTAAGAGGACTGTGAAGTGCCAATTTATGGCTCGAGTACGCACTTTCAAAAATGCAGTTTGTTGCACATCACTTAGAGTTGAAAGTCCGATGCAAGTGCCTACTTTTTTTATTGAAATATTGTTTGGGGGGATAACTGTTTTACCCCCCTAAATCTTTACGAAATTAGACTCATTAGATTCAGTATACCTTAATCCACGAGTATGTTTGTACCTTTTTTTGTAATTCTGTAAGTGAATTCAGTCAAAAAAGATAAAAATGCTCGAGGTAGTTTTTAAGTCTAAAATATGGATATTTAGATGCTAGTAATTTATATTCTGAGCAATACAACTTGAAAACAAAATGAAAACGTACAAACCTAGATCTTTATTATATCTACAACATTTCCAAAAACTATGAAAATTGAACTATGTAAAGAGGGAGAAAAGCGTTATCGCTTTTTGTATGAAAATTTACAGCTTCACAATCCTCTTAACCACTCGACGCTAGGCAGTGTTGAAGACGAGTCAAGTGGCACGCGACATATACGATTTCAAACGAGTAAATCAAAAATAATACCCAATGGGGAAAATAACAATTAAAAAACAAGCAAGAAAAGAAATACATATACATAAAATTACATGTCCTGACCGACTAACTGATTCATCATCACGGAGCCTACACTATTAAAACTAGACGAAATACTCCAAAGCATCTCTTATATTGCAGGTTCCTTTTACACCGGCCATATTATCCACTAAGAAAGGGGTTTTTGAAAATTCAAATCCTTATTGTTTTATTCAGAAAAATGTAGAATTTCCACGGGAAAACGAAAATATCACGGGCGAAGCTGCAGGCGAAAACGCAAGTCGGTTACACATACTTGATTCTGTCTCCATCATCGATCAACAATGTTGTTGGTCAACGATGATTCCTGTTCGATGCGTCATAAATAATTCAAAATATTGAAACATGTTTCTAAACATCTAAAACACTGACAGAATGAGTTAGTGCTTCGGTCTCGCAGCATACAATGCAATATAACGAGTAGCAATAAATATTTATTTCATATTCCCATCCGTACAATGTGTCCACGCGTAATGATATTTACCAAACAAATCCTTTAACCGACCATAGCTTCACGCCAAAAATCCGGGTAGTGCCTGAGCTCTTTGTGTAACGTTATCTTCCTTTTATTGCGCTCGCGCACCTGCAGTATAACTTCCTCTTACTAACGAAAACCCCAATGCAAACAATCGCCAACTCAAAAATGTGTACTGGCCGCTCGCTCGCAACTAGAATCTCAATGGATTTGTCGACTATGACTCATAGTCACGTCAGTCACGGTATCACGCCGGCGCAATCGTTAAATCGTTACGTTCCATCCTACGTATAGTGAAATGATTCGTGACGTTGTAAATCTATCTACATTGACAGCTCGGGAAATATGGGAAACACTTTGCTGTAAATACGACGCCTACAGAGAAACTGGGATGCGATTTTGTAAGTCGTTTTAAGCACAATAAAATTATTTTTTAAAAAACTTTTTTTAAATACAAGCTTTTAGTACGAATCAAACGAGCCCGAACTCGATGTTGTTGTGTCGTTTTATGGAGTTCCTATTCCTATGACTACCTTCCAGCTCCAGCATTAGATCAGCTCCATGTTATCATAATATTGCTTTGTCACGCGATATATATATGCGATATAACATACATAAAATAATCTCATTTCGGCCTATCACAGTCCACTCCTGAACGTCGTAGGCTTTGATCTTGGGCAGCCCGCGCATCCATCCACTGCCAGCAACCTTCCTTAAATCGTTGGTTTATCGTGCTCTAGAGCGTCCCACACTACGTTTGCCTAGTCTTGGTCTCCACTCTAACACGTATCTGCTGTGTGTGTGTCTCCATCGACCATCCGTCCGTCAGCAGACATGACCAGCCCACTTCCACTTCAGCGTGCTGATTTTGCGAGCTATATCGTGACTAGTTCGCTGACTAATGACTTCATAGCGAATTTTGTCCACCAATGAAATCCCAAGCATAGCTTTCTCCATCGCACCCTGAGCGACCTTGAATTTGTGGACCAAGCCAGCGGTTAGTGTCCAAGTTTCGGCTCCATAAGCCAATAGTCGTAGGACGTACTGTTTGAAGACCCTAGTTTTAAGGGTTGTTGGCTCGACGATTCGAATATTTGTCACAGCTTCCCGAATGCCGCCCAGCCGGAACGAATTATTATGGACGCTTCCTACTCGAAATTGTGCTGCCCCAGTTGTATAGTTTGGCCAAGATATACGTATTCTTACACAACCTCGAGAGTAGCGCCATTTACAACACCTGCAGGCCAATTATGGATCTTTCATCGTATGACATGGCATAAATTTGAGAAAAAGAATTCATGAAATGCTGCATTTCGTGTTACCGATCTCCAATGATAATTTGGTCAGTAAAGTCAGTATTTTCAGGACCAGGATTAAGTATTCTTGAAAAATGTGTCTCATTCTTATTTTAAAGTGATTTCGTTTTTATTAGGTAATCTGATGAGAAATTTCGATAAATTTCCGTGTTGTATTTTTACTTCATCCAGGGGGTACCTACTCTTGTTCAATTTGCTTGTCCGGTAAATTGACTTTTGAGTGCACGGGTATGCGATCCCGGATACCCCGAGCTGCGATTTTGCTTCATCCCATTCCTTCCTGAGCAAATCTCATCCTTTTTAAGGTGAGCACAGCTACAACAAAAATGAAACTCCATGGCGGCACCCGGTACGGTGATTACTTAGTTAACGTTAACTAATTAACTTTTAATAAAAGAGTGGTGCATGTTGGCTTGGGGCTGGTGGAGTCCAAAAAAATTTTTTTTTTTACATTTTCCATTAACATATAAAAGGTACTTAGTGTACTTACATTGTTAGTAAGTAGGTATGTGCTTTACCAATATAAGGTACTATGACTGAGCACATAAACTCTGCACACATGAATGAAACAGTCCAGCGAGAGGTGAAATTTGGTCAGTATAACTGTCAGTAAAAGTCAGTATTTGGTCAGTATTTCATTAGGTTTTGGTAAGTAAAGTCAGTAATTTTATACCTTGATACCGCTTCCACCCTTATGATTTCATATGATGTCATTTGCAAAACCATGAGATCGGTATTAGGCCCTCAGGTCTCGCGGAAACACGACCATTGTGCAAGACTTTAGTTTTATCCATGTTCATCCCGAGACCCACTTGTCTTGAATCTTGAATCGCTTAGGTCGTTCAGCATAACTTCCAGCTCCTGCAGAGATTCCGCCACAATGACAATGTCATCCGCAAATCGTAGATGTGAGATGTACTGGCTGTTAATAAATGCTTAAACTGAATACTTGAAAAAACTTTAAAAACAACTTATTCCTAGTGTATTACTTGTCCATAGTGAACTTGACATTCACCGATACAATATATTACTGACTCATAAATTCTTAGTCTGCTTTGTTTGTGTAACATTTCCTCACCGAATGTGTAATACATCTGTTTATTACGTAAACGAGTTCGCAGTGTTACCTATTTATAACATAAAAAACCTAATGGAGTATTCTTAAAATATACAGTTCATCCTGCATTACTACTCGTATCTATCCTGTTTGCCTGCGTAATATTTTCGAAGTTGTGATAAACATTTTAACTCATGACTACTTCTAATAAAACTCTCTTATCAGATAAAACCGTGTTTCTCGGTAACATTGTTATTGTTTTGTCAGTTAGTCACAGTGTTTGTTATCAATAAACTCCTCTGGCCGATTTTTATGTTTTTTTTTTTGTGTTTATTTGGTACGTTTGAGAATTTTTAAATTATTCGTTGGCATCAAACGCTCGTTGAGCGTCGGCTGTGCCCTCGATTTCTTTTGATTTTCGTTTCATATGCGATGAAAATCAATCGAGTATTATGTCGAAAATCAATGTTATTTTGATTGTCATCGAAAACAAAACAAAAATCAGCAGAAATCGAACGCAAACGACTCTCGACGAGCTCTCAACGCCTGACGAATGATTCAAAGATAGAGCCCTAGGTCGTACGCTATTTTCTATACCCTATGCTAGGTGATATATTTTAGTTGTTAGTAGTTAGCGGGCACAGCTAGTATTTTATAATAAGTTTTATTTTTGTAATTGAAATAGACGAAAAGACTCAACAAGTACCTATTTGTGACAAATTGTAAAACTGTTTTTGCGACAGTCAAATTCTTAACAAGACATAATCCTATAAAGAACATCGCGGTTCACGGGATTTATATGCCATATGTTCGAAAAGCCATGGTACACACTACACAGACCATAAAAACACTCTTACATCTCTGTAATGCTAATTTATTAACAGTATAGGCCAGTGCCCATGAATGAGTAATTAACTAAGGCGTTAGCGCCTTTCCTTAAGCGGCGCGGAATGGAGGAAGTCCCCCCATATATGTATAGGCTCCAGTCGGCCGCTTTGACCACTGTGCCGCAAATAATGCGATCAATTACCTCCATTACATCATTATCAGACTGAGGAGTTACATGGACATTTTCGAAGATGTTTCTTCATCAATATTGTAAAATAGTATTGTACAGTCAATGAAACACATATGTTGCAAGATAATTATGCAATTAGGACGATTGTTAAAATGCTGATAATGCAGGATAATTGTAAATTGTATGAATTCAGAACGCCCCGATAGCTTTTAAAACGGCTATCTAGCTCAGTGTTCTATACTTCTCATATGTCCCCACCGTGGGGCTCGAGCCTTCCCTAGGTTAGGGTGTTTAGGCCTCTGCCGTGGGGGCCTGCGTGCACGGTTGGCCCCGTGTACGCCGCCGTAAGGCTCTCCGTCTGGGGATTGCCCTGGTGTTCTCGGGCAATCCCCCCTTGGCGATAGCCCGACCAGCTAGGTCGGGCTAGCCCGGGCGCGTTGGTAGTGGTAGTCGCAGTGTGGACCCTACCACGCGCGTCCAAAAGGGCAGGAAGAACACCGAGGGGTTTAGTGGGTAGGCCTGGCACTCTGCCGGGAGAGCCCCACACACGCTCGTCGTCTAGCCAACGGCGAGTACGGTGCGGTCACGCATTCCCCTCGAAAAAAAAAAAAAGGGTGTTTAGGCCTTAGTCAACCACGTTGGTCCAGTGCGCGAGTCTTATGAAATCAAAGCTTCGAATTTACTTCGCCCTCACATTTCTCGACCTAAGCCACATAATGCCGCTCTTACGTATTATAACAGCAACAAGTTCATTATCACTCCCCTCGCTTTTGATATCCGTCAAGTATGGCTGTTTTAACCCCACGTTTTTACGTTTCGAGAAACCGTGCCGCGGTCCAGTCCGACAACCTTTCGCAATATATCAGGGGTGGCCAACTTAATTTGACCCAAGATCCACTATTTACCAACGAAACGCTGAGCGATAATTGGTGGTTACATTGCCCAGTTTGTTTTACGTTTTTCTTACATAAAAATATTATTATTAAGTTTATTAAAGTTATGAGTTTTTGCCTTGCCACGATCGACTGAACTTATAGCCGCGGTCGATCGCAATCGACCGGTTAGCCGTCCCTGCCATGTGACCTTGTAAAAATTATAGTGTTTGACCTGCCCCATTATCATGATCGCCTAATACCCGACACACACCAAAGTCGCCGACCCGCCGACCTATGCCGGCAACTTTTTATCGGCGGGCTAGTATGTGGCTTCACCCATTGCCAACGTACATCAGGTCCTTGAAGAAGCATTTTTTATACAAGTAAGTTGGCAAACAAGCATACTGCCCACCTGATGGTAATTGGTAACAGTCGGCTATAATACATGTGGCACTTGTGAGATTCACATCAAATCTGCAACCTCCACAAGAATCACAGCGTACGTTGCCAACTGTGACATCAGATGTAAAGTCACGGTACCCAGTAATGTCACTGCCATATGTCTTACCCTTCGAACCGGGACACAGCATTGCAAGCACTGCTGCTTTGTGGCAGAAATAGGTAAGATGGAGGTACCCAAGCAGGCGACCCTGGTATACAGTCTCCCTCCGGGGGTACTATAAATGAGATATAATGCGTCTAACGCACATAACTGTCTATAAACTGAGTGACGAACGACAATCTAAGCACATTATAAAATCTACAAGCCGAAATAAAATCACGTTTCACTCGACATTGTTGCCAATCGGCGACGGGCGGCAGATTGTCCTCATAAAGTGACGTCATTTGGCATCGAAAGTGAAGCAGGCCGGTGACATCATAGGTTGAGTGCTAACCGTGGAAGCGTCCAATAATGGTAGGAAACGCCAGCTTCCTTCAGATTGTCATACGTAAGTCGATTTTATTGAAAGTACGCAGACATCAGATTAAAAGAAGATTTAGGCTCGTATTAATAATTATTGCATGTCAATAAAGAGATCGATCTTGAGATGTTGTTTTCGACAGATGGTCCGTACATTTAATGTCAAAACTGTATTTTAAGAGCGATCTCAACTTTGAGATGCGTTTCTTAAAACGAGCCCTTTTTTTCGAGGGGAATGCGTGACCGCACCGTACTCGGCGTTAGCTAGACGACGAGCGTGTGCGGGGCTCTCCCATTAAATCCCCCGGTGTTTGCTTGTGATAGGGTCCACACTGTGACTACCACTACCAACGCGATCTTAATACGAGCCCTAGATTACAAAAACCAGCTAAGTAATAATAATAATAATAATAATTTATTCCAGAAACATTTGGTTACAAAGTCTGCATATAAATAGGTGGTATGAACAGATAGGTGACATTTTATTAATGTTTATATGCAATAGTTGCTGAAGGAACCCAAACTAGACAATAGCCTGTATCTTGAGTTCCGTATTCCGTATCCGGACAATTAAACTTTACAAAATAAAAAGGTACAGGATATAAAGAATAAAAATAAAAAATACAATTTGAAAACATTGTGCGATCATTTTAGCCGGCAAATATGGCTGGCTGTGTATGTGTGTTAAAGTTTAAGTGTATATTGTGTATGGACGATGATAGGTGTGAGTAAGAGTGTGTGATGTGTGGGAGAGAGTGGATGTATGTGAGATATGCAAACTATTTAAACGCAAAGGGCATTAAATTCTCTGTTGCGTTATAGGAGAGACTATACAACCATTCTTGAATTGCTTTTTTACACGCGTTTCGAGTGGAGTCTTTAATGTTGACTCTGGTGCAGACTTTATTGTATATAAAGGGTAGTGAGAAGCTTGGACTGCGTTTGGCGATTCCCGATTTTGCACACGGAACAGGAATTCTGAGCACACGTTTACTCATAATGAGCTCGTAATCTGACCGCAATTTTAGGCCTTTGTGGGATTTCAGAGTGGCACTCAACACGAAAAGTTGACGAACACGCAGAGCTCTAAATTCACCGTATAGGTCATCAGTCGGATACCGAAAAGGCTTTCTTAGCATAACTTTAATCACGGCTCTCTGTGCTCTTTCGATCAGTATAAAGTGAGTCTTGGCCGCACCCCCCCAAATAGAGATACAGTATTGTAGCAGCGACTGGCATAGAGCCGTGTAAACAAGTTTGAGAACGTTTGCGGGGATGCAGTCACGAAGTAACTTCATTACATAAATAAGGCGCCTTACTCTACCAGATAAATCTGAGATGTGCTGTTTGTAATTTAGGTTTTCATCAATAGTTACGCCAAGATACTTAATAGAAGTGACCCGATCAACAGAACAGTAACAACTATGAGGTGCGACGCAGGCACAGTTGATTTTTAGGGGACAACTTGTCTTGGGACTAGACGCAGCCGTTTTCGAAAATGCAACGTATTTAGTTTTTTTGAAGTTGAGAGTCAAAAGGCTGCGATCCAGTTGACTTTTGAGTAGGGATATTCCTTGTGAGGCGCGCCTAAGAGCCTGCCCCCAATCACTTCCAAAAAACAAAACCGCAGTATCATCTGCGTATGTTATAATTTGAGAATGTTCTATTTCCAGGTTCACTATATCATTTACGTATAGTATAAACAGAATCGGGCCGAGGACACTACCCTGTGGAACACCGAAGTCTACGGGAAGCTCTGAACTAACTTGGTTGTTTATTTTGACGCTTTGTCGACGGTTTGAGAGATAGCTCTTAAACCAGTCGAGGCAGGAGCCCCTTACACCGAAACCATCAAGTTTCTTGAGTAATAAGTCAATAGAGACCGTGTCAAAGGCCTTGGCCAGGTCAAGAAACACTCCTAAGCAGCATTCGCCATTGTCAACATGAGAGGATACTGTATTGACTAAGAGTGACATGGCATCTTCGGTGGATCTGCCTTTTCTGAATCCAAATTGTCTGTTGGATACAAGGCCCTGTTTCTCCAGGAATGGAACTAAACGATTGCTGACTATCTTCTCAAGCACTTTGGAGAGTATACTAAGTAATGCAATCGGCCTGTAATTGTCTGGCGAGTCTTTGGGGCCACCTTTGTGGATTGGCGTCAAAGTAGCTACTTTCCATCGGTCGGGGAAAACACCGGATTCCAGACTCAGGTTGAATATGTGAGTAAGCGGTTTTGTTAAAGACGGTAAACATTTTTTCAACAAAACCGGACTTAGCTTGTCAATGCCTGGAGCGCTGTCATTTTTGAGTCCAGTTATTATTTTTGAAACTTCATGTGGGTCAGTAGGATATAGAAAGAGTGACTGGGAGATTGATGTCTGCGACTTGTATGCTCTCGTTATGCTGTCTTGCGTAACATTCAGTTTTGTCAGAATGACGTTAGCTAATTTCTTCCCTATGGTTGAGAAGTGTAGGTTACTACGATGAAGAGATTCTGTGGTATTATGGCTGAAGTTTAAGAGTTCCGAGGCATTGTTCTTGTTACTAGATGTTTCACATACGCTTTTAATTGCTTTCCATACTTTTTTCGGATTATTATTAGCCTGCTCTAGTTGCTGAGTGTAGTACTGAGCTTTAATTTTTCGTACGAGTATTGTAAAAAAGTTTCGGTAGCGGGTGTAAATTTTGTGTCGGATGGGATCATCTGGATGTTTTCTGTGGTCACTATGAAGTTTGTCACGAGTCTTCATACATCTTATGAGGCCAGGAGTAATCCATGGCTTTAAGTTATTCATTTTACGACCAGTATAGGTTTCATGGGTGTGCTTGATAACTGCCGAATCAATAATTTCGTAAAAAATCGATATTGCACTTTCAGTGTTATGTTCAGCAGTGACAGCATTCCAACAGGTGTCATTGATGTCCTGAACGGCAGAGTTTAAATCGAATTTAAGTCTCCGTCTTTGTGTAGATGAAGATTTATTCTTATATGTCAAACCGGCAATAATGATATGGTGGTCAGTAATAGATGATGAACAGACAATACCAGTAGAGACCGTGCGTGATTTAATGAAAAAGTGGTCTAGGCAGGCCTTGCCTCGCGTGGGGAGCGTTATCGCGGGAAGCAAGCGATGCGACGCCATTAAAGATAGATTCAGAAAGCTGCGGATTTGTTGCGGTGCCTAGGTCGATGTTTAAATCTCCAGCGACAACTAGTCGAGGGTAAGAGTGAAGATCACTGAGTGCTGAGTCGAGAGAACTAATAAAATTGTCGATTATGTAGATGGAGGGTGAACGAGGGTGTAAGTGCGAGTTCAACTCGTGCACCGAGGGTTCCGTAAAAATCTTTCCAAGTAAATGACTTCTTAACTATGTACTACATATTTAAGGTTTTCAAATTTTTTTACTGACTTCAAAAAAGGTTACTAATTCGATCGTATGTTCGACCGTATGTTGTTTTTTTGTGTGTATGTTACGCGATTACGCCGTCAATTGTCGGCCGATTTCCAAATTTTTTTTGTATTCGATAGAGTATACTCCTGGGGTGGTCCGAAGGTCACCAAAGTCAGGATCTGATGATGGGATCCCATGAAAATCGAGAGAAACACTTAATTTTTTTAGGTATGTCCAACGTGTTTTGTGTGTATGTTACGCGATTACTCCGCCAATTGTGGACCGATTTTCAAAACTCTTTTGTATTCGATGGAGTATTCCCCTAGGGTGGTCCCAAGGTCACCAAAGTCAGAATCTGATTATGGGATCCTATGAAAATCGAGGGAAACCCTTAAATTTTATAGATACGTCTAATGTGTTTCATGTTTTTTCCGAAGCTATTCACGTATTTGCGTCTGGTAGTCATGAACCGCGCTGATGATGGAAGGATCTTTAACTTTTGGACTTGATCTGACCTGACCTGTCGCAACTTGTGTTACATCCGCATCTGCATGATCATCCGCATTGATTATTGCGGATGCGGATGCAGATGTCCAAAACCATGCGGAAGCTCCGCATTTGCGGATGCGAATATTCGCGACATCCCTGGTCCCAACCACAATGAAAACAACCAGACAAATTTCTGCTCTCATGGGGAACTGAGCCCAGAGGATTGGAACCAAGAAAAAACCCACTTCAAAAACACTGAAAGTTAAAAATAATATAAGAATAGGTAAAAACAACATCACACTTCTATATTGAAGTCGGTGACAAATTTTAAGATTTTCTATATCATCGTTTGGCACCGACTTCAATATAGAAGTGCGATGTTGTTTGTACCTATTTTTATATTATTTTTAAATTTTCAGTGTTTTTGAAGTCGGTTTTTATTTTTTGTTAAATATTTTTTAACTTCATTTACTAATTGTCTATACTAATATTAGAAAGAGGAAAGATTTGATTGTTTGTTTGTTTGTATTGAATAGGCTACGAAACTACTGGACCGATTTCAAAAATTCTTTCATATTGAGAATCCTACGTTATCCCTGATGAACATAGGCTATAAAATAATTTTACTACGCGAAAATATAAAATTCCCACGGGAAAACAAAAATAACGCGGGCGAAGCTGCGAGCGGAAAGCTAGTAATTAATAAAAATGTTAATAATTACTCTATTATTATTTTAATTCTTAATTCATATACTTTTTTTCTATAACATCTTAAACATCCGCATCCCTTAACATCTCCGATAGTGTTGGTATCCTCGGTGTTGAGATCACGAGCAAAGTTCAATTCGGGAGTCATTTGGACAACAAGGCTAAACTGGCCAGCAGAAAGCTCGGTGTCCTTAACAGAGCAAAGCGTTACTTCACGCCCTACCAACGCCTTGTGCTTTATAAGGCCCAAGTTCGTCCGCACGTGGAGTACTGCTCACATCTGTGGGCTGGAGCACCTAAATACCAACTTGATCCATTTGACTCTCTGCAAAGAAGAGCCGCTCGAATAATCGGTGATGCTAATCTATCGAACTCATTGGAGTCGTTGGGGTCACGGAGGGATTTCGGCTCAGCTATCCTCTCATCAGATCCTGACTTTGACCACCCCAGAGCTATACTCTATCAAATACAAAAATAATTTTAAAAATCAGTCCAGAATTGGCGGAGTAATCGCGTAACATACACACAAAACACGTTGGACACACCTAAAAATTTAAGGGCTTTCCTAGATTTTTATGGGATCCCATCATCAGATCCTAATTTTGGTGACCTTGGGACCACCTTGGAGTATACTCTATTGAAAACAAAAAGAATTTTGAAAATCGGTCCACAATTGGCAGCGTAATCGCGTAACATACACACAAAAAAACATACGCATCAAATTGAGAACCTTCTCCTTTTTTGAAGTCGGTTAAAAAGAGACACACCGCTCTTGCAGCTAAAGCGCTATCTCCCTCTCGGCGGTTTCAGTACTGTTTATGTGATCACAGTAAGGGGGCTGGGATGTGAAGATAATAACAGAGACTGCGGTTGTCACGCTAATACCTGGTTGTGTCAGTTATATCAATATGCAAATGACGGACTTATCCCGCGGAACCGGTTTGATTGTAGACAGGACGTCCTAACGCGAGCCGTCTGCGTTCGTTGGCTCGCACCATTAAGTAATATCAGACAGATTTATTATAAAAATTGAATATATAGAGAGAATTCTGTGTATAAAAATACAAGTACGTGATGAGGAAGAAAGTCTACATTACATTACATCTTAATAATCTTTATTGTTAGTGCTATTACTAGCTATTTTTATATATTATATTATAGCTTTATATATTATAGACTAGCTGTGCTCGGGAAGTACAATCAGCCACGCGTCAATCATTAAGTTTACATTCGCACTACGAAATCCCCCGCTATTACGAGCGACATAAGGGCTGTCTCAAGGTCAATATGTAAAGTGTGATGCGTTGCCGTGTGTACGTTTCGCTTTAATAAAGCTCAACACTGTATAATTTCCTTATTTTTCTGGATGAAGGTTTCTTAGTTTCCTTATTTTTTGGGTGGATATTATTATCAGTTTTCTGTGGGAATTTTAAAAAATCCTTCCTTAGTGAGCGCCTAAATAAGCCAATGAACCCCCCTGTACCGAAATTCATACTTCTGTCTTCAGAAGTCTGCGCTCTACGTTGATAACTCAGTCAGTCACTCACCAAAGCTTTTATAAATACAGAAAATCTTTAAAAATGTTAAGTAGGTACCTACATAGACTCCGGTAACTATTAACTAATCTGTGCCACGAGTCTGCGGAGTATAAAAATTAAAACCAAAAAAGGTTGTATCACAAGTTATTTAAGATTATTATATACCGGGTGTAACGGAATACCGAAATAATATTTAAGGTTGTTGATTAACAAAAAAAATGTTTTATGACTATTCTTTGTATTTTTATTATATGTAGATGCCTTGTAGATGCCTACTTTATAATAAAAATACAAAGAATAGTCATTTTGTTTTTTTTTGTAAATCAACAACCTTAAATATTCTTTCGGTATTTCGTTACACCCGGTATAATAGACTGTCTCCTCTCCAGCCCCCCTAGCACGTCCACCAAAACACGATATGATAAAGCGGTTTATCGCGGTGAACTGTCAAAATACAATAGGATTTCGTCGTATTTTGACAGTTCACCGCGATATATCGCTTTATCATATCGTGTTTTGGTGGACGTGCTACGGGGGCTGGGGCCTAATTCCACTAATCTTACGTCGTTGTCGTGTTGTCGTGTCTTAGCGTTTCAATAAAACTGATTATGTCGCTTTTATGCGCATTTCCTGGTGCAATTTATTCGCACTACGATTTCTTGATAAGTCAATAGTAACAAAAGTTTTAGTTAGTAATTGACTAATCAACATTAACTGTCTCAAAAAGCGATGCTATCGAAGCGTTATTGACCCACAACAAATACGTTAAAGCTATAGCAGAGTAAGGCCGCTGTTTTTTATTGTCCGTGTTTTTATCGCAAAGGACTTACGGATCGGATGCGTTATTTGTCCAAAGTCGCAGAGATGCTGTATCAGCGTGTTGGTAAAGTAATCATTTTGTCAACTGTCAAATACTGACGTTATATCTATACTAATATTATAAAGCTGAAGAGTTTGTTTGTTTGTTTGTTTGTTTGCTTGAACGCGCTAATCTCAGGAACTACTGATTCAAATTGAAAAATTATTTTTGTGTTGGATAGTCCATTTATCGAGGAAGGCTTTAGGCTATATAAGATCGCGCTACGATGAATAGGAACTGAGCATCAATGAAAAAATGTTTCAAAAACGGGAAAAAATAGTATGGCGAAACGTTCGCTGGCACAGCTAGTTAACCGATAAATGGTCTGCAATCAGACCCATGTCCGAGGAGGATCCTGTTGACATTTCATCAAGTCACGTGACACCGGTCCGGACCGGTGACGGATAAACAGTTCTTAAAATTTCTCAACCAGAAAAATAAATTAGTCAATTTAGAAATTATGTTAAAATTTTTAATTTCTGCATCCAAAGGATGCGCAGGTTACTACTTAGTGACCATGTAACCACTTACAGTACAAACAAATTATTTTACAGTACAAACACGAAGTGTTAAACTTCTTCACAATGATTGTAGGTACTTCCATGCAACGTAAAATATAAACTTTGAATATTGTAAATTATATTTATTACCAATATAAATATATATTTACCAATTAGTTGTTGTATATGTATGGTGATTTTGTTTTTTAAGCATCTCAAAATTATCAAAAACTGCATGTCGAAATATTCAAGGTCCCAAACAATCTAAGAAATATTCGTTGAATTAGTAATCCATCTACTGATGCTAAGTGACCATGAGGGCGAGGATGAAAGCGAACCTCATCTGGGACACCCTTAACAGGGCATCTGGGCGATAACCTTCCTTTTGGAATACAACAATACCGTTAACGTTGTCAAAAACGTCGGAAGTCCCACAAAAAGCTATTCAAAGGCACCGTTTAATTACCAAAATGTATCCATTCACGTGATTAAAACTACTTCCTTTTCAAATTAGGCCAGATATGGGTCAGCGTTCACGCGGTTCGCTGTTGGCGTTGGCACCAGCAGTGCTCGCCATTCAGCCGAGTCGCTGGACCGTAACTATAATGTAATGTGTTGCATTGTATACCATATGTCATAGTAATATTACGCATGTTTGACGACGACACGGCGTTGTTTTATTAAAGTTTAGCGAACGATTAAAATTCACGATTCTAGAAATACATGTGTTTTTCGTTTCACGAATTATGTACATTTATCTGACGCTCCTACGGTGAAGGAAAACATCGTGAGGAAGCCTGCATACACCTGCGAAGTAATTCAAAGGTGTATGTGAAGTCAACCAATTCGCACTGGGCCAGCGTGGTTCGACTAAGGCCTAGTCGCCCTAACTAGTTAGGGTGGGCTTGTACACCTCGGTGGAGACGTATATGAGCTGTGATGATGATGACTCCTCAGGCTCTAGAAAGAGCAAGAGTTTATACAGACCTGTTGCATTTTTGTGATCTCCGACTGCCAAATGGCAGACTGATGTAGTTAGCAGGATTGGATTGGAATGAAGTTGCCAATTTTATCGCCGTGACGTCTGTCTTTCAGTGAAATCATTTTTTATTAATATTATTTGTAAAATGACATGCAAAAGACACGGCAAAGTTTACGTAACATTCGACAGTCAACATTACGACAATTAGCGGGATGGCGAGTCATCGTTCCCAGAACAACAGCACCCGTGCTGTTGTGTCGACGGCGACATTGTGTACCAACCAACACTTTCCCACGTTTCCGTCGATGATTAATACTTTGGAGTTTATTGAAATTAACCAGGAATTAATTTTATATCGCCCAACGATTGCATTCATCGGATTGCAACAGTTATAAATCTAAAAATATGTGCAGTTTATGCACACATACGGTGAAGGAAAACATCGTGAGGCAACCTGCATACATCTGCGAAGAAATTCAATGTTGTATGTGAAGTCGACCAATCCGCACTGGGCCAGCGTGGTTGACTAAGGCCTAATCACCCTAACATAGGGTAGGCTCGAACCCCTCGGTGGGGACGTATATGAGCTGTGTGTGTGATGCACACATACATTAAGAGGCTGACAACTCTGCGCTGAGCTCATCGAGTCCCAACTTGAAACTTGAAAGGTTATTTAATGATTTCCAGGGAATTAACTCGTTACACTTAATTTGATAATATTGATGTTTCATATCTAAGAAAATTCTCTTATAAAATAAATTAAAAAAAAACTCACTAGATTAAAAAAAAATATTTAGATTTTTTCGCTCAATTTCAATAACGCACCGCGCAAACAAACAAACACATGTCTCAAGGTCATTGGCGTTACTCAGCCTCTTAATCAGGTTCACGATTAACCATCCTATTACGATTTTGTTGTATTGGATACAGTATTCAATCAGAAGAGCGTGTTCGATATTGCTATTAATCTAGATTGTAAAAATGATCGTGATTCCACATTAATTGTTTTATAATAACAGAACTCCCGATTTTCTTACCTGTTCTTCTCGTAAAAGTTTCCAAACAGGTGTGGAGCCATAAGAATAACTAATAATAATAATACTCGTATTATTAGTTATTCTTATGGTGGAGCCTTTTTCTTGTACTAGTATTTACATACATCCTACACATCCTAATTAAAATTGGAATATGTCTACTTACAAGAATTTAATATGATCTAAATTAAAGAGTTTCGCATTTGTGTTAGCATTTAATAAGTACGTACATTCCTGTTAAGGTGTATGTATGCTTAATAATTATGTTTATTATATCACTTCGAGTTTTAAGCATTATACACTCAGGGACAAATTTAGAGGAACACAACATCATATCAATGTGTGATTGACCTTTAAGGCGCATAGTGCTCTCAATGACCTTGCGTCGATCGTCCCGCACTGATTACATAGGAGTGAGTGAGTGAGAGTGAGGGGAATATTTAAGCAAACCTTTACGCGTAAGATGAATTATTTCAATAAAAAATTAATAAAAGCGAATAAGAAAAATCTAAAAAGACCATCCCCTAGAATATTGTTCACTTTATTTATTGAAATCAAAAGTATATGATTTAACCTAATATTTACGAAGCGATTAGGTTTAAAGTTTTAAAATCGAGGCATGTTTGGGTCACATTTTAACCAAGTTTTAATTAATTTATCAAATAATTAAAAAGACCATCCTCTATAGAATGCGTTGAATAATAACATATCTTTTTTAAAGATTTTTTTATTCAATATTTATGAAGAGAACCGGTTTTTTCTGCAGTGATTTTTTTGTGATTGACGTTACTATGCGCCTTAATGCGTTTGTTTGATTGTTATCCAGGATTCATGACCAAGGCCATAACGGATAATTACAAAATTTCCCTATTTGTGACCTGGAGAAGAACGGTAACTTAATGGTGGTCTTTTTTATCACAATCGTACAACTGGTTTCCGCGGTGAATGTTTTTTTGTAGCGAATCCGATGGCTAGAAAGCTGGTAAAACTAAATATGGTTTCGTATGCGTTATCAAAACTAGAAGTGAATTTTTATCGTTCCTCTAAATTTGTCCCTGAGTGTATTTCACGCTAAATTATGAAGGTCAATACATTACAGTAATGTTATTAAAATGTTATTTTAAATGTTGATTTTAGAAAGTCTCCATTAACACGCGATTAATTATGACAATAAAGAAACAAATCATGAACATTATCTGGCTTAAGGTGTGTCTCGGTGTATTTTCGATGAGAAGTATGTATAATGCCTATCGCATAACGTTTACCGATCAACCATTATTACCGACTTCCAATGTCCCTATTCTTTATCGTTGTCGTTATCTTGTCCGTACCTACTGCATGACTCATTTTGGCACGTAGGTTTGGTGAAGGTACAGTAAGCGCCACATCAAACCTTACATTTGCACTACGAAAACCGCCCCTATTACGAGGCACTTAAGAGTGGTCCAAAGGTCAGAGAGTGCAGCTTGACGCGGCGCTTTCTGTACCTTCTCGTAGGTAGCTAATATAATGGAAGTACACGAGGCTTGAGAACTCCGTGACCAAACCTTGTTGTGCGGCACAATCGAAGGTGTGAAGTCGGCGGCGTGAGAAAAAATTCCTATTTAACAGATAATTGCACCCTACGCTCAAATTTATTGCCAATTTAATTACACAATCTCCGGGCTGGTTTTTGTGCAGCTCAGTAATAATGTAATATGTCTTCGAATTTAAACTTAATACATTTCCTAAATAAAATAGCCAACGTTACGTTTTGACAATCAATGTAGCTTTTAATTAGTGAATGGACTATTTCAATCGCTTCAGTTCGTTCATAGTTCGTTTTCAGTTGATGAAATCATTCATCCAGCAAACAAATTTGACAAGAAAATATGTAAAAAGCAAAACAGAAACACAGCCAACCAAAGCCTTAATGCAAAAAGTAATTAAATCGGTCTAGTTTTAGAGTAGACAACAGGGGATTACGAAACGTCTACGAGTATGTGTACTTTTCATAGGTATCTTCGGTCCGAGCTGCAGCTGTCTCTTTCCCGCTCAGCTCGTTTGTTCGGGGGCACAGTGCGACAGCAATACGCGTTTTACAGATATCTATTTTTGAACTCTCTAGACCTTAGTCATCATCACAGCTCGTATACGCCCCCACCGAGGGGTTCGAGCCTACCCTATGTAAGGGTGATTAGGCCTTAGTCAACCACGCTGGCCCAGTGCGGATTGGTCGACTTCACATACACCATTGAATTTCTTCGCAGGTGTATGCAGGTTGCCTTACGATGTTTTCCTTCACCGTAGGAGCGTCAGACAAATGTACATATGAAATTCGAAACGAAAAACACATTGGTACATGGCGGGTCTCGAACCCCGACCTCCCCAAGTGCCGAGTCCACAGCGCCACCGACGCTCGACCTTACTGTATCCTCTTAATTAGATTTTATTGATTCTGATGACTTGTGTCGTTGTCCGCAGACAGTCCAGCACGGCTTCCCGCACAGAGCGTCCGCGCTAGCATGGGACCCGCTGCTGCGGCTGGCGGCGCTCGGCACCGCCACCGGCGCCATCAAGGTGTACGGCCGGCCCGGCGTCGAGCTGTACGGCCAACACACCAACCCGGACTCGCCAGTCATGCAGATCCACTTCGTTCCGGGTACGTCGATCAACGTGCAAAGTACAATCGAGAAACAATAGGTCGTTGCTTCAGCTGTTTTTGAGAGTGAAAAAAAAACATTGACCAGCGGTGGGGAAATACGCTGGAAGGTCGCTATACATCGCTATCTCCGAGGCCGATTAATATTAAGACCAGGCCAATTTTCGAAATCTTTTTCACAAGGGCTGTATAAAGATGTTTGATTATTTCATAGCTTCAACTGTGGGGTTCACGAACTAAACCATTACTATTTAGTACATTTTTATTGATTCTTGGAAAACTGGATCATTTACTAATTATGTAACTGGTTATCGTGTTGAAACGCCAAAAATCCTTGCGAAATAGTCAACATGTTAGTTTATTTTTATGGTGAACTTTAATTTCAATTAAAGTTTTTTAAGTGTACATCGTCCTCATTGTATTTAAAGCACTAAATTTCTGTATTGAACAATAACAGCTAGAGCACTCTGAAGTCGCAGCGCGTACGTCAAGTTCTGTTCATACAAAGTTACTTACGAAAATATTATCTTGCAGGCACAGGGCGATTAATATCGTTATGCGACGACAACAGCCTGCATTTATGGGAGATCACAGAGAAGTCGTTAGTAGAATTAAAATCACACACACACGAGGGAAAAAACAAGAAAATATCCTCACTATGTGTTGAGTCATCTGGAAAGAATTTATTGCTCGGTACGGAGAGTGGAAACCTATACTCGGTCGATTTAAACACATTCACAGTAAATGAGGACGTAATTTACCAGGATGTTGTAATGCAAAAGTAAGTATGGATTTTATTGTTGTTTTAGCCAAAATCATTAATAATATATATTTTTTATTTATCTCAATCAAATACTTCGTAAAAGATATGGTGTGATTTTCCACGGGCAAAGGCTTTTCAAGACATTGATTTACTTCTTTCACTTGTTATCATGATCAAGACAGACATTAAATAAAAAAATTGACTATATTGGCCACTCCAAATGGAGACATCAACTGCGTAGGAAGTATTTAATATAGTGTACAGTTAACTGCAAAGAGATGGCTACGGTTAAGTTACAAAAATATTTATACTCCAACTTAATGTTAAGTCAATAAAGTCGTGTATACATATTTTTTGTAATTTTGAACGTATCGATCTCTTCGTAGTCAACTGTACAATTTAATGTCCACTCACTCAAGTCAATGTGCAAGTCCTATGAAAAGAATCCCGACTGCAATGAGCAGGCGCGAAACCCATTGTTTAACGTCTTTCTTAAGCTCAGAGAAGCTCGCAATGATTATTACAGTCACCCATCCTCGGTCCTGATCACGGCGAATGTAGCTTGACTTGAGAAATTATAAAGCAAAACCACACCACCGAGCTCCTTGTTTATTACAGGGTAACTTTTGAAGCAGAAGCCACATCGTGTGTGCCTGTTCAGACAAGCAAACTGAACAACCTATGCTATGGGAGCAACCTTGAAATCGCGAAAAATCAGCTGTTCCATACATTTAGGTTCAATGGATGTTGAACAATTGTTTAGAACAGCTGATTTTTTGAGATTTCAAGGTTAGTCCCATAGTAAAAGCTGTTAAGTTTGCTTGTTTCAACCAGCACACAAAATTTGTCTCCTACCTACTTGTAAAGTAATCCTGTATATGTATTGCATAGAGATGTCCAATTAAGTAACCCAACTACCACTAAATTTTTTTTTCCTTTTGCATCTGCAATCGACTAAGACATAACAACACTATACATTTGACTGACTCTCAATAAATAAATATTTACACCTTTTCAGTTGTCCAGAAGACTTCAAGGTGAATCCAGGCGCAGTGGAGAGCGTGTGTGAACACCCCAAAGTGCCGACGAAACTGCTGATCGGGTACAACAGAGGCCTGGTGGTGCTGTGGGATCGGGTGGCCGCCTCGCCGACACACACGTTTGTCTCCAACCAACAGCTGGAGAGCTTATGCTGGAATGACGACGGTAACTTCGTTATTTGACGTTCGCGAAGAGATAAATTCTGTTTTTTTTTCAAGCTCATAAACCTTAAGGCCTATGTCTGATTAGGATACTACGGTCACTATCGGCCGATTCGGTACATTTCGCTTTCCCCTTAAGAGGATTGTGAAGCTGTAAATTTTCATACAAAAAGCGATAACGCTTTTCTCCCCTCTATACATAGTCCAATTTTTATAATTTTTGGAAATGTTGTAGATATAATGAAGATCTAGGTTTGTACGTTTTGATTGTGAAGTAATATTGCTCAGAATATAAATAATGAGCATATAAATATCCATATTTTAGACTTAAAAACTACGTCGAGCATTTTTTTCTTTTTTGACTAAATTATACTGAATAACAAAAAAAGCAAAACGTATAAAAATAGATTAAGGTATACTGAATGCAATGAGGCCAAAAGTGTCTAATTTCGTAAAGGTTTAGGGGGGTAAAACAGTTATCGCCCGAAACAATATTTCAATAAGAAATGTAGGCACTTGCCTCGGACTTTCAACTCTAAGCGGTGTGCATTTAAGTGGAAAGCAAAATGTACCTTCTTTCATTAACTAACCGATGTTGCCAGCAAATGTTTATGCTCGTATTTTAGTCTCTAACTATGTCTAATTAATACCTTTTATTGTCTGTCATATGTTTGTTTGTCAGTGTACCTACTCGGGGTAGAGATAACGCATGAGTGTATTTTACACTTGTGCAACCCGAGGTGTAATCGTAAGCCCTCGCGTCCTACACTTCGTTTGAGACTCAAAAACCATAACAACGAGGTAGATAAAGCAATTTAAATTTCTCCAACTTTGGTGTCAATGGCACCACCTCAAGAGTACACTCTATCGAATACAAAAAGAATTTTGAAAATCGGTCCACAATTGGCGGAGTAATCGCGTAATAAATATACATACAAAAAAAATCATTCGCTTATATAGATGGGGGGCCGGGTGGGCACCCAGAATGGTCTTGTGCCGACCCCAGGATGTTAGGCTACTGTTTCAAAATTCTATGATGGAAGCTAAGCAATGATAACTTCAAACAAAAATCAAGGTCCAGGCCCACCCCAGAAAGAAATCCCCAGACACGCCAATGTTTTTGAAGTCTAAAAAATCCAGGCTGCATTTCAGCCTGGAATTAGATTGAAATTTCCATTAATGGCAAACCAAATTAAAAATCGAATCTCATCTACTATACAAAAAAAATATTAAATTAGTAATAATAAATGCATGCGGCCAAGATCAGCACAATCCTACAGTTATTTTTGGTGAAAATTTTATGAAAACGCGTAGGTACTGAGATTACAATGTCTAAATCTTCAAAACGCAAACTTGATGTGGAACTTTGGGGGCAGAAGTTTTTCTGTCTGGTTTGGTTGGTGGTAGGGCTTCTTAGCCCGCCTGGCTAGCTACCAACGTCTTACCTAAGTTTGCCGCCAACATACCAATGTTTCTAGAGTTGTTGTCTTCAGGCATTAAGTAGTAAGATAGCCAGTTCCTCAGTTGCTGAGGAGTCCAGGTGAAGCTCGCTTCCATCTTCGGCCTTATCGTCACCTACCATCAGGTGAGATGAAGGCCCAGAGTTTCCCTGTCATCATTAAAAAAATACTGTAATTCGTTATATGTAATGATAAGGTGTTTGCAGGCGAGCACTTCACGTCGTCCCACAACGACGGCTCGTACGTGACGTGGGAGGTGGCGGCGGCCGCCAACGACCGACCGCTCAAGGAACCGGTGACCCCCTACGGCCCGTACCCTTGCAAGGCCATCTCCAAGATACTCACGCGAACCAGCATCGATGGCCAGGAGATCCTCATATACGCTGGTATAGTAGATTTTATGCCGAGTGCATAAAGCAAGTCATTTTTATCCGAGATCGTTATGAAGAAGTCGAGGATAAAAATGATTTGTGCACTAGTTATAAACTCTGCTTTTCACTTCGATTGCGAGAAAATAGAACAGTAACATAACACTCTAAATTTGTCATAAGTTTTCATATATATTTGCCGAGATTTTGGCGGCAATATTTCTTGCACCACTTTTTGTGCGTTTATTTCCATTAAAGTATTAGGAGTAAGTTCTAAATCTTCTTCTTCACTTGACATTTTTAAAATTTAGTTAATTCAACAATAACTGAGAAAATTCAATACGAAAATTTCACGGCTTCTTTCCCGCTACTTTACTTTTTTTAATTTTTGTGCATGATTTTCGGGCAAAGAATAAAATATATACAGCCTACTCTTAAATTATTTTGGAATATTGTTTTTTTTAGTGATGAATATGTCTTGATATTTAGTTACTTTTTCGTATTATCTTATTATAAACCAAAAATGCAAATAGGGAAGGATATATTATAAATTAGCAAGTTTTATCCGTGCACAATTTATTATGTTTGGCTGCATGGTCTAAATGGTCACTGCCTTAGTATAGATACATTTAAAAAGCTACTTTTTTGCCCTTGTGCATAAAGTTCAACTTTATGTCGCCTAGATTCGGCATAAAGTAGTACTTTTTCGAGCATGTGAAGTGAAAAGAATATATATGACTGACGGAACGCGGTGAACCGGTGACCCCCTCTTCCTCGGTTCTCGCTGACACCAGCCAGCCCTATCACGGTGCCCGTGCTAGGCCATATCACTGAAAGAGTAACGCAAACCAGTTTCGACCTCATTTATACGTTAAGTGACTGACGGAACACATTGAATCGTGTTGTGTGCTAGGTCATCTGAAAGATACTCACACGAACCGGGGTCGATGGGCAAGAGATCCTCAACCCCCCACGTCATAATCGATGAGCAATTTTAAGTAAAATACAAAAAACAATAATTATAAAAAAATTGGAAAAATGTGTGTTATATTTTTACGTCTACTATTCGTACATTAAATTGAAAAACACTTTTTAAAAATTTAATATGTAGAGTCAGCTCCGCTTCAAGCTATACTGTTTTGCATTTGGTCCGCTCTTATATCGCTCGTAATAGTGCTGGTTTTCGTAGTGTAAATGTAAAAAAGAATAGGAGCATAGAAATACATTTTATATGAAATTTATAAAATTATATATTTCCAGGTGGCATGCCTAGAGCAGCATATTCCGACAAATACACAGTCACGGTACAACAGGGTGAAAAACACGTAGCCTTTGATTTCACTAGTCGAGTAAGTATTGCCAAATCGATTCGGTCAAACAGATTTGTATTAAGTAATTATTTAAACTTATGATCAATTTAGAAAAGGTTTTCCCCTCAAAATACCATCCAATCTTTTTCAGGTAATAGATTTCTTCACAACAACACCTGTGCCGCCCGATGGTGCCCCTCTGCAAGAGGAAAGGCCGGACACTCCTGCGCAAATCCTACTGCAAACTGTGAATCAAGTGGCCGCTGCCTTGGTAAGTCCTGCTAAATAAGATATTTTATTTTGCTAGAATGTGCTGCAATAAGTATTGATATTTGATATTACAATTTGCCATGGTCTTAGCTTGCAACACAAGCACTCCATGTTTCCATATTCCTTCAGTCGCAGATCTTTAGTAGGTATAATATCACTAAGATTGATTCACTCAAAAAGAAGCGCAATACGGTTCCAATTTGGCATTAGTGTTGCAACCCAATTGTATTTTATATCACAATAACGATAGCGATCAACAGAATAGGTGTCAAGAGTAATTGTACTGTGAATATTGTGCCTAGTAAATACTAATTAAGTATTCATACTGTGCCAAGCAAATTGGTTGCATAAATTTGAATCACATCCTCTGGGTTGTAGCAGAATATCAGTGTTTTGCCCATATCATATGGGCAAAAATTCACTGAGATATTTGTTCCTTTTGTTTTGTTCCGCTGCAATACACACACGCACCTCATTATAGAAATACTCATCGATATGTGTACCTGTTTGTGATATTGTAAATTTTATTTGGGATTTTTGTGTGTGATTGAAGCAGCAATAAGCTGTTTATCTATCGACTAACCTGGCCATCCTCTATTGTTGAAACATAATAAGGTTATAATATTTGTTATGCTACTTATCTTAGTAGGACGATAGTAGATAGCCAATCAGCTCCAGAAGCAGTATTACCTGCCAAATGTATATATTTGGCTGATATTTCGTTCAACAGATAAGCTGGATTTAGGAATCTGATAACTACTTACCCAGTAAAATCCATTCAGAAGAATCTAATCTATATATAAAATAAATTTTAAAATGTATATAAAATTCTCGTGTCACAGTGTTTGTTATCGAACTCCTCCGAAATGGCTTGACCGATCTTTATAATTTTTTTGTGTATATTCGGTAGGTCTGAGAATAGGTCGTAAACTATTTTTTACGAGTATTATGGCGAAACGTAGTTCGCCGGCACAATCGAACTTCTCCGAAACGGCTTGACCAATTTTTATGATTTTTTTTTGTATATCTAATAGATCCGAGAATAGGTCGTAGGCTATTTTGTATACCCCTAGGTGACAAGGGTGGTCTTCAGATTTTTTAAAAATTATGGTGAAACGTAGTTGGCAGGCAGCTAGTAATTCCATTAATTGCTCTTGCTATACATGTCTCATTTACCAGGATTATGTGATAATATATTTTCAAGTAGGAAATTGAACATTACATGACAATTTCTGTGTGCGAATGTTAAAAATCATAAATTTTTACAGGTGGTGTTAGCCGAAGAGGAGCTTGTGGTGATTGACCTGTGCGATTCTCGGTGGCGGCCCATACGGTTGCCTTACTTAGTGTCAGTGCACGCGTCAGCCGTCACCACTGCCCAGCTGGTGGACAACGTGGCTGACAGCGTCTATGATTCAATAATTGCAGCTGGTAAGATAGTTATTCAATTGTAACTCTAAGGCGATTCACACACTGCCACGCACCACGGAGCGTAGCGCGTGAATGCGTGTTCTTACGTTGCTCGTAAGTATCTCCGTTTGTATAGAAAACACGCACAGTCCAACACACAGAAAACGCATCCACGCGCGTTCATGCAGAGCGAGACGCAAGGTATGGCACACAGAGTCTCGCAATGCCGTGCGTGACTTTGGAAGGACTTGACGTTGATTTTGGAAACGCAACTACGCGCGTGAATGCGTAAAAAACCCACATGATGATGCAGATCTGCACTCCCGCAAGTACGCGCGTAGCTGCGTCGACACGCATGATGCAGCGTTGTGCGTGGCAGTGTGTTAATCGCCTAACTCGTGTATTCGTTAGTTAGTTAAAACTAACCCCATAGCAATGCGAATAATATACATTGTGTATGTATGTATAGTGTGTTGAACGTGTACAACATCCGCTTTATCCTAAGAATGTTCGTAGACAGATTACCAAAACGATGATTTGTACAATCAAAGAATTTAAATATTGTTGACGAGTATGTGTATTTAGTCGTGTTATACCGATATATGAAACACAGAATAGATATTATTACTACGTACAGAAGTTACACTCCTTTGAACTTCAAAAATGCCGTTATTTTTATCCAAGCTTAATCACACCTGAAAGCCTCATGTCGCTACGAGCTTGGGGGACAGGGTTGTTGCTGATGGTAAATAATCAAGTGCGTGCAAGATAGAGCGCGAAACGTTGCTATACACATGTGCCAAGACCGCGGCACACAGTATACAATATACTCCGAGCGGAGCGCGGCAGCCCTGCTGCTTTTTTACACTCTCAGTGTGCGCGGAACGGTAGATACTTATCTTATACCTAAGCGGGTAGTGACGGAGGCCTGTACAAAATACCAACATTTTGACAGTTTTTTGTATTCCATTAGAGTATTTATACGTCACTGACGTCACTTGATCTATTGTAAGAAATTAGATTGAAACAATATCTGTTGCCTCATTTCCCTTTATAGTAGCGTACTCAGTTAGTGCTGTAACGCGTAACGTATCTGATACAGTAGCTTGCTGCGAGCCGATCGCCCGCGGAGCGCAATGTGCTCACAGCGTGCTCGTGGACGGCACGTACACACTTGTAGATTGCTACAGTATCAGTTACATTACATGCTATACCTCTGAGTACGCGGCTGAGTACTGAGTACTAATCAATAATCTTTAACCTGCTAAACATTCAATTTCGTGACTGTCCCTAATCATTATTACCTAATCGTATTTGGTAGTGCAAGTTAAGGTCAATGTTAAGAAACATAATATTAGTGTTGATATACCCGCCCGCATCGTCAACATTTTATCTATTACACTAAGCGAAAACATTACCCGCTGTCCCCCCTGTCATCCATAAATTACGCTACTCGTCAGGAGGGATGCTAACGACGAAGTGTGACATTGTGTGACAATGGGTAGTAGGAGTGGCTCTAAGCATTGTAACGTCACATTTCAAAGTCTCATGTAGCGTAAGACGCGAAATTTGAGATATTAACAAAAATACAAAATATGTGACGCCGATTTGGGAGTCTTGCAAATGTGACCAGCTGTAACAAGGACTTTATCAAACAAATCATGAAGTTCGAGTGACGTATGGCCCCTAATGTCGTTCGTAGGACAGCAGCAAACGTCGAGCGTGTACTCGAGCGGCGCGTGGCCTATATCCGGCGGGCAAGCATCGCAAAACGTGCCCGATAGTCGGCAAGTGCTGCTGACGGGCCACGAGGACGGCGCCGTCCGCTTCTGGGACGTCAGCGGGGTCGCCATGACCGCGCTCTACCACTACACCACCGCGCCGCTGTTCAGGTATGTACGTTGCCCCTTGTACGTGTACGTGTACGCAACGTGTACGTGTGCGTGCGCAGCGTATACGTGCACCACGTATACGTACGTGATCGTCACCGTTCGCGAACATAGTGATAGCGGTTTTTTCACCGTGTCTAGTTTAACTGTTGTATGTGCCTACCTACACTGATTTGATTTGTGTTTTTTTTTTTGTTTATTTGGTGCATACTCTTATTTGATGTGCATAATGAAATGTATGTATTCAGTGTAACGTCTAGTGACACGAATTGAAAGTCACTTTAATCATATTTGTAGCAAAAAGCTATTTTGCGGGGAGCATGAGAAATGACATGAAATGACACAAAAAGATGTATTCCATATTACTGCAAAATTAGTGATCTAGTCTAGTGTCTAGTCTAGAATAAACAGGTGTCTAGTCTAGAATAAACAGTTGTCTAGAATTACGCGCCAAGTCGCAACTACATCGCAAGATATATTTTTTGATTTGAACATCAGCTCCAATTACTGCTACAAGCGCATTTCTATAGAAACAGGTATAAAATATATTTGTAACATCGGTATATTGAGTGTAATTATTGTTGTATTGGACTGTCTGTTGGCGATTTAAAAGAGGGGACTAAAAAATTAGACCTCACGATTGCCATGCTTGTTCATCTCAAGAAAACTCTACTAATACTTTTTTATTTACTTGCATTTGCAAACATGTTGAACATCAACAAATCGATTATTGCCCCACCTATGGCTGATCGCAGATAGACAAAATAAATTAATAAAAAAACAAAAATTGCAAACATCTTATTTATCGTTGGGGTCTATATTCATCCAAGGTTAAAAAAATAATTAATTGTCCAATATCTTGTACTTGGTTAATTAGTTTTTTTCATTTCTTTTGACATCAAGACGTGCTTGTAAAATTCTATGTTGAATAAAGAGTTTTGAGTTTGAGTGCAACAGTTGAGACACAACTTTACTACCAACCTCGTTCATATTTGTTTGTAGTTCGTTGTGTGGTCAACCTTAGTACCTGTCCTGTATTTGTTGTTACTTACTTCACTAACTGGGGGGGGGGGGGGTTATTGTCTAAGAAAAAATCCGTCACGATCGCCTCGAAATTACAAATCATTGCAACGTCAATACAGGACTGTGTCGACTGTCTGATAAAAAATAGTAATGCACGCACTTTGACTGTCAAAGTTGAAAGCGATCGCGGTAGATTTTTGTTACACAATCCTGGACTCCCCCAAAGCGGAGAGAAGGCAAAGAAGAGGAAATATATTTCTAATAACCAATGTAACTTGTCATAGGAAACGAGGTGCGCAAAAACCGAAATTTTATTGATTTCTTAAAACACACACCTTTCTGTTCTTCTCCTCACTGCTTTGGTGGGGTTTCGACCTTAGATATGAAATTGCCGTTCTAGCATACGGGTCATTATTGATACAACACCTTCATGGTTTGTATCGAGGTGATTTTTTTTCATATGAAAAACTTGAACGTTCTGAAAAATATTTGTTTGTATTAAACACAGTTTCAAAGATAAACTCGTGTTTATTTGATCTTCAACATTTAACTAAAATATTAAGCGCGACCAACGTTTTGAAAACTTCAGCAGTTGTGGTCACGGAATGGTTGACGTGATTAAGAGATAAGATAAAAATCAAATTTACTATCTGACTACCTTTATTTTAGTTATATGGCATGGTTATAGATATAGATAGACCCATTCCGCTTCGGCCGTCTACGGAACCGTAGTTTAGAAACTACGCTTCTCTATAAAGTTATAAAAGTTGAAGAACGGCTGCCTCATCATCTGATCGACCTGCAGAGAGCAGCGCGCGTCGAGATTTGGCTTGCCTTGCACCTGGTGCAGAAATAAAGGGATTTTGGACCAAATTGTGTCCAACTTACAATTCGGTCCAAAATCCCTTCATTTTTGTACCGAAATCGTGCAGTGATCGAAGCTGAAGACGCAGTTCACAGATCGTCGCAACAGCCTCATCAGCTAGGCTTATTGTAACAATTAAAATGAAGAAAATTGTAATTTTAGTACATAAGACGCTAATTCATATTTCAATAAAAAGTATGATAGGATTTTGAAAAAAATAGTTACGTGGCATTGTATATACACCGTGAGATAAATAAAAGAAAAATCTCGGCGTCGACAACCTCCGTTCCTCAGTCACTTATAAAATATGGGCCAACTGGTATCCAAAATAGCTTGGTCTGCTCGAAAAGGCAAAGCTGTACTTCTCGCTCGCTCAGAGACTCGTATTGTCAAGTCTTAGGTCCGCCAACATATAGAGTTGCCGAACTGTCATTTGTAGGCACCAAAACACGCAGTTCAGAGATGTGCTGTGCTAATTGTAGGCTTTACCAGTGTCGTAGATTGTGTTGAAGATCTAAAGTGTAAGGTCTTGTCTCATATGCTTACCTCATACCGTCAGTGCAATAGGATATGTTCTCAGAAACTGTTTCTCATGATGCCAACAGTCCCATTAACCATCACATCGCTCGCCATCAGAAGAGAATTAATACCCATATAAGGAATTTATATTGTGAACCTTGGGACCTAAAGGGCTTCATACCGCGAGGTCTTCAAGACATTTTTTCCCGCGTACGACTAAAGGTAATTTCCGAATGGCGGTGATATCGATATTAGCGCGCTAAAAGTCGAATCACCGAGTGCGGTCCATAATTTGATATCGGTGCTCGCGTGCGCTATTTGCACGTAAACGATTGCTCATGTGCGCATTTTGTAAACGGTATGACGTAATCGATGACGTCACCGATTGATGCTGACAGTGCTAACAGACAAGAGGTAGTGCACTGTCTCCAGTCTGTCAATGTCAAAGTCAACATCAGTTTTATTTTTATTTTAGTTTGTTCGAATTATTTTTTCATTATATTATCTACAATTAATAGAGAAGTGCTCTGTAAAGATATTGGAGGCACAATACATGTCACCCTCCAATTTTTCTTTCAAATAATATTGACTGTCAGGTTGACAGACTCACAGATCGAATGCTCGGTCCAAAATTGATCTGAGTACTTACGTCCGTGAGCAGTGCAAACTATTTCAACAGGTTGTTTGCATGCATGCAAACGTTTGCGCTATTGTCTGATTATGAACCGCACCCACCGTGAGCGCGATGATAGCATCAAGCATGACGTCATCGATGACGTCTTCACATTCGCCATCTTGCGTTTTACGACGACCCTGCCTCGGATCGTAATCGTTGTGAGTGTCCTGTCATACGAATGTCAAGTGTCAATGTCAGTGATTGAAAACAATTTGGTCGGCAACGCGCGAGTGATATCTCTGTGTATCGCTGACGTTCGGAAGTTGCTGTGACTAATCGCCATAAGGCGATCTATTATGCTGGTTTGCCACCGTTGTTGGTAAGAAATAATGAATTAATGGACAAAACTTATCAAATTAATAAATTGAAATTTCACGGCGTATACCTACAATTAAATCGTATGTTAATAAGGCTGAATCAGTATGAGGGGAAGATCATTTGTGATAGTAGTACAAATCGCAAGAACTACTGTTAAAGAAAAACCAATAGTCGTTCTGCAAATTTGATAATTTTTTTAAAGATTTTTTTTTACCTGATCATTCAAATCACCTTCTCATATATTTTCTTTAGTCTAGTCACCATATTTCTATCGCAATGGCATAAATGATCTTCCATTGAGATAGTAGAAATGTATAGACGATTTTTTATTTAACTAAAAATCATTATAATATTTAAACGGCAATTTCGTATATAAATAAACAAACCACTAATATTTATTATTAATATGCGATTACTAATGTATCTGTATTCTTGTCGAATATTGTCATTGTCCTGCGCTCCTACCACACCATTATTAATGCTTGGTCCTAACAAGGCTAATGTTGGATTTTTTTGCTTGTCGCTTGCTGATTTACGAAGTGGGCTGAAAAGATCAACGACGAGGTAATGTGACTTTTAACATTGGTAGTGTTTGTAGATTTTCCATTTTTTACTGTTTCATAATCATAACTCACTGCCATGCCTTTAACTGGGTTCCATTCCCTCAGCGAACTCTCTATTAATGGTTTGTCGCCATACTTTAAGTATATTCTTTTGATTAACATTTTTTGCCTGATTTAAACTACTGCATGCTGTCTTTTTTTATTTACGCTGTTTGTACCTCCTCATCTTTTAATTTTAGTGTGGATTTATTTCGATTGCCGCTTGCCAGTCAATTAATTCGATAATAAAACAAGTAAAACATTCATACTAAATATATTTTTGACTTGAACAGACATGTCACAACATAGGCCCTGTCTTCCGGGCATCTGTTTACATCTTTCCTATGTTCTTATTTTCGTGTGTTTTGAAACAGTTTTTTTTTTCTCATTCTATCTGCTTTCTGAATGTCTTAAATGGCAGGAAAATTAACTAAACTGCGAGGTTTAATAAAGAAAACCATAAACGAGAGAAATATACGGAAAAGTCGGGTAAAGATGACACCTAGACGACGATATTCTAGTTCACGAAATGTGTATCGTACAGTAAGCTTACATTCAAGCTTTACATTTACACTACGAAAACCGCCGCTATCACGAGCGACATAAGAATAGTCCAAAGCGCAAACAGTATAGCTTGACGAGGAGCTTACTGTACCAAGTGATTACTGACTAACCTCATTGTGAAAGCGCATGATTTGTATCATGTGCCCTGCCCGTGTATATTAACTCTATACAATATTTGAAACAGCGGTGAAGAGATCGGCGAGAACACAGACAGTCAGAACGAAGAGGAGGAATGGCCGCCGTTCAGGCGCGTGGGCAGCTTCGACCCGTACAGCGACGACCCGAGGCTCGCCGTCAAACGGGTAAGAAGCATTTATTTATATTTTTGGCAATTATTGTCAAATTATTTGATACTTACTAGTTTATTTTTTAGTTACTAAAAAATGTTATGTGCTTGTTCAGACAAGCAAACTGAACAACTTTCACTATGGGACCAACTTTGAAATTGCAAAAAAAATCAGCTGTTCCATACAAATGTTCAATATTCACTGAACCTTTTGCAATTTCAAAGTTGGTTCCATAGTAAAAGTTGTTCAGTTTGCTTGTCTGAACAAGCACACAAATTTTTTTTAGTAACTAAAAAATAACCTTGTATAGTTTGTTATTCCATTCATCTCTGTCATACGTCATCGCAGCACTGATATTCTTCGCACACTTACACATATCCTTCTTTACGGAGTATATCTATACTTTCTAAGGTCTTCCTCTACCTGTATATCCGTCCACATTTGTGGCTATAACTCTTCTGGGGCCCTACCATGATCGCTTAAAGCAAGGTTCAAACAATATTGAACCAGAGACACCGTTCTTGCTGCGTATAGCGCCGTCTCGCTCTCAGCGCGGTTTTAATATTGTTTTGAGCGATCATAGTTAGGGGGCCGGTGATAAGACTTATCCCTCCTCACCACATGTCCATACCACGCTAACCCGCCCTCTTAGCAGAAGCCACACGCAAATTTTTCCGCAGTCGTTCCGCAGAGAAAATGTATGGAAATGACATTAGCCCGTGACAACCACACATATTTTTTTGCAGCTTATTTCATCTCCATACAATTTTTCTGCGGAACGTCAGCGGAAAAAATTGCGTTTTGCTTTTATCTAAGGGGTAAGTTACTTCTTAACTTATCTATCACTGGTGCTGCGTGTATTTTAGTGTGTTACCATCTGTGTGTATTTTAGATAGTCACACGAGATGTTTTCTCTAAGTAGATGTATTGTGTTGGAAATTACAGGTGATTCTGTGCCCTCTCTCCGGAATGCTGACGATCGGCGGGGCCGCCGGTCATATAGTAATAGCCACATTGAAAAACGCACCTAGCTCGAATGAAGTAAAGGTGAGTACTTTCCAAAAAAAATTTTTCTATACAACAACTAAATGTGCGAGCTGCATGCTGCCCGTCGACTATTGTATATTGATGTTGCAAATCTTGCAAATCCTCAACGCCTATAAGAACCCCAATATACATTGCCAACATGTCAAGTACCCAACCCGGCAATGTCACTCTACCTATCTTACCTTCATATCGAATCCCAGCAATGCAAGCACCACTGCATGGCGGAAGAAAATGTTAAAATAAGAGGTGCCGCACAAGCCTCTGGTACTAAGTTTTCCTCTGGTAATGTATCCGTCATCTAACAAAATGGAATTCGTTTTGTCAATTTGTATCGTGCTAGTGTTATTTGCTTTTTTTTTTGTAATATTATGATTTTTATTGTCCCACAGTCTGTCTCCGTCAATATCGTGTCGGATCGTGACGGATTCATATGGAAAGGTCATGATCAGTTGACACTGCGATCCGGCGCCCTCTCGTTCCCTCAGGGATATCAGGTAATTTATAGATAACACTAATGATTGTCACAGACCATTAATAATATTATTCTTTGATGGTAGTACACATTTATCTTAATACATTATTTAACAGACTATGCTGTAGCGATATTGCACTAAAAGTGTGGTAAGATACAGAAATAAAGTGTTTTCTTTCGTCCCTTTACTTACAACAGTCAACGCCAGGCAAGCTTACGTATTTCGTTGCCGTTGAAGTCGAACTGATATTGCAGTGCCCCTAGTGCCGCTTTAAGAAGTTACCTAAGCTGTGAAGGTGTACGTTCTATAGGGCTGCTCCTCCTCGTAATCGCTTCGTGCTCATAAAGTACGTATCGTCCGCAGGCGACGTCGGTGGTGCAGCTGTCGCCGCCGGCGGCCGTGACCTCGCTGGCGGCGCACTGGGAGTGGGGCGTGGTGTGCGCCGGCACCGCGCACGGGCTGGCGCTGCTGGACGCGCTGCTGGCCGCGCCGCTGCTGCACAAGTGCACGCTGCACCCGCACGGTCAGTGACCTCCCCGCGTGTATCACCCGCTCGGTCAGTGACCTCCCCGCGTGTATCACCCGCACGGTCAGTGACCTCCCCGCGTGTATCACCCGCACGGTCAGTGACCTCGCTGGCGGCGCACTGGGAGTGGGGCGTGGTGTGCGCCGGCACCGCGCACGGGCTGGCGCTGCTGGACGCGCTGCTGGCCGCGCCGCTGCTGCACAAGTGCACGCTGCACCCGCACGGTCAGTGACCTCCCCGCGTGTATCACCCGCTCGGTCAGTGACCTCCCCGCGTGTATCACCCGCACGGTCAGTGACCTCCCCGCGTGTATCACCCGCACGGTCAGTGACCTCGCTGGCGGCGCACTGGGAGTGGGGCGTGGTGTGCGCCGGCACCGCGCACGGGCTGGCGCTGCTGGACGCGCTGCTGGCCGCGCCGCTGCTGCACAAGTGCACGCTGCACCCGCACGGTCAGTGACCTCCCCGCGTGTATCACCCGCTCGGTCAGTGACCTCCCCGCGTGTATCACCCGCACGGTCAGTGACCTCCCCGCGTGTATCACCCGCACGGTCAGTGACCTCGCTGGCGGCGCACTGGGAGTGGGGCGTGGTGTGCGCCGGCACCGCGCACGGGCTGGCGCTGCTGGACGCGCTGCTGGCCGCGCCGCTGCTGCACAAGTGCACGCTGCACCCGCACGGTCAGTGACCTCCCCGCGTGTATCACCCGCTCGGTCAGTGACCTCCCCGCGTGTATCACCCGCACGGTCAGTGACCTCCCCGCGTGTATCACCCGCACGGTCAGTGACCTCGCTGGCGGCGCACTGGGAGTGGGGCGTGGTGTGCGCCGGCACCGCGCACGGGCTGGCGCTGCTGGACGCGCTGCTGGCCGCGCCGCTGCTGCACAAGTGCACGCTGCACCCGCACGGTCAGTGACCTCCCCGCGTGTATCACCCGCACGGTCAGTGACCTCCCCGCGTGTATCACCCGCACGGTCAGTGACCTCCCCGCGTGTATCACCCGCACGGTCAGTGACCTCCCCGCGTGTATCACCCGCACGGTCAGTGACCTCGCTGGCGGCGCACTGGGAGTGGGGCGTGGTGTGCGCTGGCACCGCGAACGGGCTGGCGCTGCTGGACGCGCTGCTGGCCGCGCCGCTGCTGCACAAGTGCACGCTGCACCCGCACGGTCAGTGACCTCCCCGCGTGTATCACCCGCACGGTCAGTGACCTCCCCGCGTGTATCACCCGCACGGTCAGTGACCCCCCGTGTGTACCGCCCGCACGTTCAGTGGCCCCCTTGTTACCACCCGCACAGTTAGTGACGTGTTTAGTGGTGCTGGTCAGTGGCCGCCGCGTGTACCGCCCTCACGGTCGGACCTTCGTGTGTAGCACCCACACCGTCAGTGTCCCCTTGTGTACTACCCGCATGGTCAGTGACCCCCGTGTGTACCGCCCGCACGGTTAGTGTCATCCGCCCCGTGTGTACCGGCCGCACGGTCAGTGGCCCCGCGTGTACCGCCCGCACAGTTAGTGTCATCCGCCCCGTGTGTACCGCCCACACGGTCAGTGGCCCCCGCGTGTACCGCCCGCACAGTTAGTGTCATCCGCCCCGTGTGTACCGCCCGCACGGTCAGTGGCCCCGCGTGTACCGCCCGCACAGTTAGTGTCATCCGCCCCGTGTGTACCGCCCGCACGGTCAGTGGCCCCGCGTGTACCGCCCGCACAGTTAGTGTCATCCGCCCCGTGTGTACCGGCCGCACGGTCAGTGGCCCCGCGTGTACCGCCCGCACAGTTAGTGTCATCCGCCCCGTGTGTACCGGCCGCACGGTCAGTGGCCCCGCGTGTACCGCCCGCACAGTTAGTGTCATCCGCCCCGTGTGTACCGCCCGCACGGTCAGTGGCCCCGCGTGTACCGCCCGCACAGTTAGTGTCATCCGCCCCGTGTGTACCGGCCGCACGGTCAGTGGCCCCGCGTGTACCGCCCGCACAGTTAGTGTCATCCGCCCCGTGTGTACCGCCCGCACGGTCAGTGGCCCCGCGTGTACCGCCCGCACAGTTAGTGTCATCCGCCCCGTGTGTACCGCCCGCACGGTCAGTGGCCCCGCGTGTACCGCCCGCACAGTTAGTGTCATCCGCCCCGTGTGTACCGGCCGCACGGTCAGTGGCTCCGCGTGTACCGCCCGCACAGTTAGTGTCATCCGCCCCGTGTGTACCGCCCGCACGGTCAGTGGCCCCGCGTGTACCGCCCGCACAGTTAGTGTCATCCGCCCCGTGTGTACCGGCCGCACGGTCAGTGGCCCCGCGTGTACCGCCCGCACAGTTAGTGTCATCCGCCCCGTGTGTACCGCCCGCACGGTCAGTGGCTCCGCGTGTACCGCCCGCACAGTTAGTGTCATCCGCCCCGTGTGTACCGCCCGCACGGTCAGTGGCCCCCGTGTGTACCGCTCGCACGGTCAGTGGCCGCCGCGTGTACGGGTCAGTGACCCGTTCGTCCGCCGTGTGTAGTGTACTACCCAATGTGTGACCGTAGCACTAAGAGTGGAGCGTGGCGAACTGCCGCAGAAGCGAGAGTGAGGCGTGGTATGAAGCTACATCCTCACGGTCAGTGACCTCGTAGCACTAGGAGTAGGGCTTGATGTGCTCACCCGCACAGTCAATGACCTCACAGCACCCCTCACGGTTAGTGATCGTGTAGCACTGGGAGTGAAGCTTGATGTGCTACACCCGCACAGTCAATGACCTCACAGTACTAGGAGTAGGGTAGTTGCACCCTCACGGTCAGTGACCCCGCAGCACTGGCAGTTAGGTGTGGCGTATAGCTGCTCCCACATAGTAAGTGACACTGGTATGTGGCTGCATTGACGAGTTGAGAATATTTCTACAAATACTACAGCACACTCGATAGGGAATTATTTTTATTTTTCTATTTAAAGCAAAAAAAAATACCTTAGCTTACGGCCGTTGACCGATATTTTGAAAATTTTCTCATAGATCATTCCGGCGCTGGCGACACGCCGATATCAAGGAGGAAATCATTCAAGAAGTCGTTGCGAGAATCGTTCAGAAGGCTACGGAAGGGCAGATCGCAGCGGCGGCAGACCACCACCGCCAGCCCCGCATCACCGACACAGGTGTCTAGATATAGTTCAATTTGTTAGAAATTTTTAGTTATACGCATAATTTATTGAGATTTTGTACTTTGTTTTGTTTTAAAAATTAAAATTTAACAGGATTTTGCTAATAAAATGTCTCTAAATATAAGAATACCAATAATACTTTAATTAATGCTGTTACTGACTCTTGTTACTCGTATAATAATAGTCTCTTTTATCCGCTGAATAACTTTAAAAATCAGGATACATGAAGGAATTTTGTTAGTGACATTCATTTGTTAGAATCACCCTAAAATTCTATAAACTGTAAACAAATCTAAATAAAATTAAATGTAAACTTTAACTACTAGTACTTTGTACTTTTTTTAAGGAGCAATTGGTATAAAACAAAGAATTGTTTAACCCCCTTTAAATTATCGCGGAGTTTTTCCTCTGTAACCGATTCTTGGAGACGCTTTTAGCCTGTGTATGTACACTAAGCGCCGCGTCAAGCTATACTGTTCAACCTTCGGACCACTCTTATATCGCTTCTGATAGTGACGGTTTTCGTACGGTGCAAATGTAAAGTTTGACGTGTCGCTTACTGTACGTGTAATTGTGTGCAGCCCGGTGCGAAAAAGGTGGAGAAGACGCCGGCGGAAGCGGACGTAGAGGTGAAGCCCATAGAGAGAGCCGTAGAGGCGAGGTCTACGGACGACGCGTTCGGCTCTATGGTGCGCTGCCTGTACTTCGCGCGCACCTACCTTATCAACAGTGAGTTGTATGATATTCGAATGTAATCTTTGTTGAACTCGGAACGCATTTTTCTTTATACAATTAGGCTGGCAAACAAGATGGTAAATACCTGCCCACCTGATGGTAAATAGTCACAGTCATCTATATATAGCAAATGTGGTTCCTGTGATATTCGCAGCAAATCTGCAACCCCCACAAGAACCACAGTGTACGTTGCCAACAGGCTTGTGATAATATAAGATGTAAAGTCACGGTACCCGGTAATTTCACTGCCATATCTTACCCTTCAAACCGGAACACAGCAATGCAAGCACTGCTGCTTTGCTGCAGAAACAGGTAAGACTGCGGTACCCAAGCAGGCGACCCTGGGTACAGAGTCTCCCATCGGGAAATTCATTTGCGCGGCACTATACGTTGTGCGTCGTTACACTGCACTATCGCACAATAATGTATTTGTACGGGATGTACACTTATAGAAAGGATGGTAGATTGAAAGTCACGTGTAAGGTTAACAAATAGTAAGTTATTTATTGGTACAATTACACTAATACTTTTAACTAGGTAAGTTTATAAAATATACACTAAATTAACTATGGTAAGAAAATGGTAAAACGATGGTTAAAATGGTATGGTAAACATGTGGTATGGTATTATGCACGATTGGTTTAGTGATCGGCCAAATACTGACTTAAATAACAATAAGTAGGTACGTCACGTGTATCAAGCACGCGGCGCCGGCGCAGCGACCGAATTCGCTGACGCAACCTTTACCTAATTGCTAAGTATTTATAATGTACGGTTAAGGACCGTACAGTATTAGACACATGTAATATATTGTAGTTAGGGGAACCACCTGCCCACGTATCATTAACACCAAAACACGATATATTTAAGCGGTTCATCGCGGTGAACTGTCGAAATACCATAAAAACTTATTGTATTTTTACGGTTCACCGTGATAAACCGCTTTATCATATCGTTTTTTGGTGGTCATGCTTGGAGGGCTAAGTGTGATGATTTAATGAACTTGGATAAACACAATCAAACACACATACACACACAAACACTTACATACAACGTGTCACAGAAATAACGCACACCCTGAAAACAGTTTGGTTGAAATTGACTTTTGAGTCGATTTCAGTGAAAATATACACGGTTATTTTTTTATCACCCTGGAAAATTTAAGGGACGCTTCTGGACACATCCAATATTACATAAAAAATAAATAAAAAAATATATTAAAAAATATATTTCAATAAAAGTTACGTAAAAAAAGTATTTGAAATAAATTTTATCACAGTCACACATTCGGTCAAAAGTTATTTTAAAATGCGGAGTTTCGCGATCAGCTGCTTCGGTCATTAACACGACAACTCGGTCGCCCCGCACATTGCATAGACTGCCCACCTTTACCTACCTGTTACCTATCCGTGGCAGCGCCTGCCTTAGCGCATGCGCGGCGATGTGCTAAGCTGTGTAGTAGGCGCCAATCCTACGTTTTGTTACATTGAATTTCATGGAAAAAGAGCTATTCTTGCTAAAGTTTTCTGATAATACTGAATGTGACGAAATGTTGATTCCGCGCGATATTTTAAATGCGCGACGTAAATGACTCGATCTACTACTAGCAAAGTTTAAAAAAATATTAATACGTATTTACCTTGTAGATTCAACCCCAATTTATGAGACAAGATAGTGTATGAAACTGCACATAACTAGGTATTAAAACACTCGTGTCGTCCTATTAAAAACCTCACCCATGGCTCGGATTTTAAACACATACATGTGTTTTAATACCCCTTATTGTGCAACATTGACGACACGGTTAGCGCAGAGGTCGAGTGATCGCCTACTGCGCAACGGGTCGCGGGTTCGATTCCCGCACGGGACAGATGTTTTGTATGGCCTACAGAAGTTTGTTCCGGCCTGGGTGTATGTGCATGTGATATTCTATGTTTGTAACTGCACCCACGATACAGGAGAAAATCCTAGTGTGGGGCGAAGTTTTTTTTAAAAAAAAAAAAAAAAAAAAAAGTTATGTAAACTACTATTATGCAATTTTTTTTTGATACTTTGGTTTCAATACTTCATGGATAATAATGTTTTGTAGCACAAACCACGACCCCCACGCTGTGGGCGGGCACCAACAACGGCACGGTGTTCGCGTTCACGATACACGTGCCAAGCGCCAACAAGAGAAAAGAGGAGCCGGTAAGGAAATAATTTACATCATCGGCCTAAATGAAATTATCGTAGAACATGGTATAATGAATTTTATCACTCATTTCGCTCAGTGCATCATATTAGACAACGCATAGATTATTTGCTCAATGGGCGCGATGTATTAGTTTTTATTTTTATTTCCTGAGTTTATGCTGATTATAAGACACAGTAATTCGTTTCAGGTCACTTGTCAATTAGCGAAAGAAATCCAATTGAAACACAGGGCGCCCGTGATAGGCATCACGGTATTGGACGGTGCGTCTGTCCCTCTGCCTGATCCTTTGGAGGTATGATATTTATAGACATACTTTCTTGTCTCCCATCCTGGTAACTGTCACCGAAGTGAACTGAATGTGAATGAGTAAATGGGGTAGTATTATCACATTGGTTGTCGTCTGTAAAAATAATTAAAAGTTTAATAAGAAATAATTAAATATTTATTCAGGTGGAGCGAGGCGTTTCCCCGCTGCCCGAGGCGGGAACCCAGCGCGTGGTGATCGCGTCCGAAGAACAGTTCAAAGTGTTCACACTGCCCACACTGCGGCCCCACCACAAGTACAAGTTGACTGCGCACGAAGGTGCCAGAGTAAGTAGAAATGATTAATGAATTATATACCGTGCCGAGTCTAATATTCTGTATGGCCGAAACACTATATGAAGCTTCATGATACAATGCATATATACTATTATACACGGTTATTTTTTTATCACCCTAGAAAATTTTAGGGACGCTTCAGGACACATCCAATATTATAAAAAAAAATAAAATTAAAAATTAAAAAATATATAAAAAATCTCTAAAAATGCTGCTTTCAACTAGTGCAGCATTTTTTGTATTTAAAAAAAAAATATATAAAATTAAGTAAGTGACTTATTTTTTTTATTTATATTTAAATCATTCTAATACCATGTCGTGAAGCGTCCCTAAAATTAGTTAAATTTTCCAGGGTGATAAAAAAATAACCGTGTATACAATACATTGTCATTATGCAAAAGCATTCGATCGAAGACGGGCTTGTCTCGCACAAAACAGCGCGTGCCCAGCCTTAATATAACAAACAAATATATGGATTGAATATCAACATTAACCTCTGATTTTTCGCTATCTGTAATAGTTTCGGATTTGGCCATCCAGGCACACGTGAAAAATTCACCCTGTATATTCTCCCTTCAGTACCCTAAAACCAACCCGTTACCAAAACAATATCAATAGCAGATTGCGTATCGACTACTATCTACAGGATAATTTTTAAACCATCAACAACCTCCCAGGGGCCGATTCTAGTGCTCAGATGCAACAACTTTTTGTATGGGACCAACATCGAAATCGCAAAAAAAAAACCACTTCTCCATACAAACTAGGTTAGCTGATCGAGACTTTAGTATGGGAAAGTGGATTTTTTTTTTGCGATTTCGATGTTGGTCCCATACAAGAAGTTGTTGCATCTGAGCGCTAGAATCGGCCCCTGGGAGGTTGTTGACGGTTTAAAAATTATCCTGTGTAACCGCGAAATATTTTTGTGCGACATGGCAGCACGGTTTCCCAACCCCTTTGCCTAAAGAAACGTAACTGTCACGTCACTGTGAACGCAGGTGCGGCGCACGGCGTTCGCGTACTTCGAGTGCACCGGCGGCGCAGGCGAGCGGCACCGCGAGTGGTGCCTGCTGTGCCTCACTAACCTCGGCGACTGCCTCGTGCTCAGTCCGGAGCTGCGGCGGCAGCTGAACGCGGCCGCCGTGCGCAAGGAGGACATCAAGTGAGCGCGCTTCGGGCATACTTACACCCTTTTAAAATACAATTAACTCGGGTCTATTTCGCGGTAAACAATAACCATATTGACTCACTGTTTCCCGACGTTTCGGCCGAATTGCATCGGGCCGTGGTCACGGGATGAATGATTGCTTACACCCGCATTCCAAGTCTTTCCTCGACTCCATCTCAACGTCGAAGTGTGAAATCGACAGTTTTAAGCGAATGCCAAACCGAAGCGTTCATAGTGCTGTAACACTTCATCTTAATAGGCTAGATGAATGAAAAAAAAATTGCTTTAATGGAAGCTCATTCATATAATAAACAGAAAGAAAAATTGGTTTCCGAATAACCATAAAAACAACCAAGTTATAAGGTATTAAAGATTTTTCTCCATCTCTTTCTAGCTAAACGACAATTTACATGGAGTTTTTAAAGCCGTACTCAACAGTGACGTCACGGTTGATGTCGGATCTCTCTGTCTAATCGCTTCCAAATTAACAATTTAAAACGCTTGTATCTACTGTATTTCTGAGCCGATTTTAATTCCAATTTCACATGGTTGCGTCTTTTTCTACGTTTTTTAAATATTTTATAACGAGACATGAAAATTGGAATTCAGTCATCATTACAATTACAAACCAGTTAGAAATTGTCGCTCGCACACGACGTTACTCATGTTGCAAGGTTTTAATTGATTGTATTGTTTCTTTTCACAAAAGCACACGTCTAACGAGAAGTTGAACATGTCGAGTAGATAGAGCAAGGATGACGACGACATTGTATTAGACTATTATCATAATAGACGCCAAAGGAATATTCGCAGGTTTTGGGTTGACCCGAACATTCGAAATAATGTGAACTATAATGCAGATTGTCATTTGCAGCACGAGAGCTGCGTGAAACAGATAATAAATTTGTATTAATGTCCAAAGATAGTTATTTAAATTTAAAATGTATGGTTTGATCGTCCACTTTTCAAATGAAAAACCTGAAAACTCGGGTAACCAGTAGCGCGGCGACCAGCATGCGGCGTCACGCATAATCGGTTACTAACGCGTTACTGACCGGTTGGTGACTAGTCGCGTCGTGTACGAACTTCATGCCAATATAAGGGCGGTGAGCCGGTGACGTTCAAGCAACTCGTTAGTGATTTCAGTTTGTAACTAGTTCTTTTTGAGTAGCTCCATGTGCATAGTGTCCATCTTTCCTCGACTCCACTCAACCTCGAAGTGTGAAATCGATAGTTTTAGCTGCTAGTCCTCCACTTTCCCTCACCTTATCGACTTTCCTCAGATGGAAGGTGAGGAAACATCTGTCAAACTCAAGGTACCTCGCGATCTACCTTACGGATTACTTGAGTGAGAAAAATTTATGCGCATTTGAAAAGTTTTTAACGCCATCTCAGGGGAAAGTACTCTAAATATTGTAGATAGCAAATTTTACTCAAAAGGAACATTCCTTTATTTCTAAAATAAAGCAAAACTGCATTCAAAGTTTTTTGAAACTATGCTTGTTTCACCCGGCAATTGAACCGGCCAGAATCCAAATAAACAGCAACCTGTACCCAATAAGGCATTATTCGATAATCGGTTTAATTCGGTCAATCTAAAGAATCATATTAATACATATTATAAGCTTCATATTTGTTACAGCGGCATCTCAAGTCTGTGCTTTTCGAAACGCGGTGAAGCTCTCTACTTGCACTCCTCATCAGAACTGCAAAGGATCAGTTTATCAGCTACTAAGGTATGTAAATAAGTTAGTATTCTGCATAAAATATTGGTCTGGGTGACGTTACTTAAGCAAAATGCATTTACATATTTGATAATTTTGGCGAATTATAGCAAAACAAAACATCAATTGTTCAATCTTGTTAAAGACAGAGTTTTAGTTTAAAATACATTTAAACACGAAATCCCGAAAGCTACTTGATCTGTAATAAGTCGAAGACGTAAGATAAGAAAAGTTTCCAAGGAACTCTCCCCTTGTAGAGTAAAATGGGGGGAGGGGAAGTAAAAATCTTGATAAGTTGTTTTGTTATTAGTATCTAAAAATTTACTTTATGGATGGATATGTATATTGTTTAGTGTAAAATAATTGATAGTACTTTTATAATATTGTAGTAGTTTAATGAATTCTCAGTTTGAGGCTATTAGGGCTACTTAATACGAGTGTGTAACGTTGACCTTAAAGAAATTAAAAAATATATAGTAGTAACAATGTCTCGTCCAGGTAACGATCGCACAGTGTCACGTGATACTGTCCCCGTGGGCGGTGACGTTGCGGGGAGCCGAGGAGACTCCGCTGACCAACGGAGATCACAGGGTGAGCATTGAAATTCTGTCAGGCCTACACTCCCCGATCATCGTACGACTACACAACGTAAATGCTCTGTTGAAGCGTGCGTTTTAATTTCTGAGGCGCGTTCAGGGCCTTCGCGCGAAATACAACTTTTCGCTCTAACCCCGTTCAATGCCTTCGAGCGTGACAACCGGGTGAAACAACCGGCCCGTTCAAGAGCTTTTAGTGTCGGCGCGAGTTACAACCGAACAACCGTCGAATTTGATGGTTGTGAAAACGCTCTGACGTTTATGACTGAAATACTCTTACGTGATTGGATGATATTGGCGGCTATATTCTATAATGTCATCCACTAGAAAGAGAGAGAAATAAAAAATCATGTGAAAGAGGGAGATAAAAGATTTGGTTGCTGCAATCCGTTCAACGCCTTTGAGCGAGTTAGAAAACAACCGGACAACTACACCCAGAGGCTCTGAACGCGCCTCTGTTAAATGATAATAATAAACCTTTATTGCAGACTCGGGGATCCGTAAAAAATACAATATGCAATTAAAACATACCTATATACTTAAATAGTATGGAAGAGTTATCAAAAAAAGATGGTTAACTTTTAATCGCTTGTTTTACGTGTTGAATAAGTTAACCATCGATTAATATTGTTCTTAATCGTAACAATCATATTGTCACAAACAGTAATGAATGACTTATGAGTTGAGTAGTTGACCACTATCGTTTAATAGTTCTCTTAATCGTAACAATCATGCTGTCACAATAAATAATGATTGACTACTGCAGGGGTTCCCAACCTTTTACACTATTCGCCTCATCCAACATTATGCTAAAATACTACGCCCCCCTAGCGGCCGAAACAGGGAGTCAAAATAAAAAAATTCAACAAACTACGAAAATATTGACGTGTTTGGTTTTATTCAAAAGTAGGTAATCAACTAAGAAAAGTAAAACATACAATTAATGAGAGCACTGTGACTGCACTTTATTAACCAACAAGCTGCGCCCGCGACTTCGTTCGCGTGGATGTCCGTCCGAAAATAACAATATCGTGATGTGATGTTATATAGCCTAAAGCAAGGCTGGCCAATAGATTATCTAGGTGGGCAATTTTTTTAAATCTGAGACGGCGCCGGGCCACTACTTTTAGAAGTGATGGTAATATTTTATACCAATATTTTATTTATTGGCCTGGGGCGGCGCCGTTTCCGGCTAATAAAATCAAATTTAAAAACAATACCTACTCGTACTTATCTCAATGTTTTTCTAATACTACTTTATCGATATTTGATTTTAAATCTGATGCTGATAATAAAATGAAATCTGAAATTTTTAATGTAGGATAAAGTTGAAAACGTTTTCTCGTAAACATAGGTGGAACCAACAACATAGGTGGCTTACAATTTTCATAGCGTGAAATTATCATTAGAAACTATTTTCCAATGTAAACTGCTCTAGAGACACTTTCTCGTTGAAAATAGTTTAAGGGCAGTGTGCGGGGGCAATTTCTGGCCACTGGCCGGAACTTTTCGCACTGGCGGGCAAATTCAAATGCCTGGGCGGGCCACCACGTGGCCCGTGGGCCTGGGTTTGGCCAGCCTTCCTTAGGCCCTTCCTTGATTAATGAACTATCCAACACAAAAATAATTTTTCAATTCGAACCAGTAGTTCCTGAGAATCAAAAAACAAACTCTTCAGCTATATAATATTAGTAAGTAAGTATAGATTGATTGGTGAAATCTTGGCTTCATAGTAGTCAGTGCACAGCGAAAATCATTTTCCTCAATATACTTTAGACAGTTTAATTCTGGAGCCGCTCGCTGCGCCCCCCTCTTAGTTCTTAGTTCTACCTGCTCTTAGTTAGTGCCTTGCCTTGTTAACCATGAATAATTTCTTCGATCCGTCAGCCCGAGGAGGCGGCCGAGACGGTCCACGACGTGACGGCGGCGTCCGCCGATATCACGGTGGACTCGGTGAGGGACCACACTAACGCCAACGCGACGGAGCCGACCAATGAACTGAACATCAATTTACAGGTACACTCCCGTTTATAACAACCTTAGAATAAGAGTGAACTGTTCGCACAGATTAAAGATCATTACAGCTGACGTGAAACATAGACGCGAAACAAAATCAGCAACGCAACAACATAATCAACATGATTATTTCCATGTAAGTGAATTTAATTCCTATGTGAAAAATAAACATTCTCAAACCATAAATAAGACACTTCTAGCATCCTGAAACCGGACGCATTCCACCAACCAGTGTTTGACATCTTCTACAGTTCCACACAGCTCACACTTGGGCGATTCTACCGTTTTCCTAAAGTAACCATACCTGTGACATGGATAGTGTGTACTTAACTTAAAACTATAAAACCACGGGTGTCGAAGAGCGAAGAACTTTGATCATTTAGCTTATGGTTATGGTACGCAACAAATCGCAGTATACATTTTTCTGTCACATTTTGCGGGAGGCGAGGTGAACACTCATGGCACACTACGAAAATCCAGCATTCAATAACAGATACGCATACTATGAAAATATAACCTCACTATAAAGAAACACAGACACACACACATCGACAAATTAACATGTATCTACGCAATCGCCCGCAAATCATGCCCGTGTACTGTGTTGAGCTACCAACGTACCATTGTATTTTTCTATCGTAACGGCATACAAATTACTTCAAAATTGTACATAAATAAAACACGTATACGTATATTTTATACTTACATGTGATAGGAAATGCCTTAATCTTGAAGATTTGAGTTACTGGATAGCCTTTTGCAAGAGGAAACTGCACGATTAACCATTTTTTACGAGCTCTTACTTGCGATACGAAACGACACCAAATGGTAGCGGCCGTGCGTCGACTAGTTTTATATAACGTGTACGGTCATATGGTCGAAGTAAATTGGCAGAGGGGTTCGCCCAGCCTTGTCGTCTCCCGTATGAATGCTCTAAGGCGACGAAGCGAACGTTTCCCCGCGGAATAAGCAATATTACGCCATCCCCCCACAGAACACGCAGGTGAACACGAGCTCGATGGTAGTGAAGACCACGACCAGGACCACGCTGAACGAGAACAGCGCCGACGGTACCACCACCACCGCCAACAACACCACCACAAACTCCACCACGGAGAACAGTGAGTAGACACAGTCTGTGCTGCCTGCACTCGCGCATAACTTTTGTCATTTTCACTCACTTCAAATTTATATGAAAAAAACTACTACTTATTAAGGGTGTTTACGCAACATTTTTTTCTTATACAAAAAACGCACATGCGGCTAATTGCAGGCCCAGTCGATCGCAGAGTTTAAAAAAATACGATAAGCTGGACGCTAGTGTCAAACTGATAATTATAAGTTAAATATAAGTTATAAGTTATATTTAACTTATATATTAATATAATTATAAGTTTTACACTAGCGTCCAGCTGCTGTTTCGCTATGTATAGAAAGATTGTTATAATTCAGTACATAGTGTGTAAATAGCCCCGAGCTCCTTTGAATTGGATTCCAAAAAATGAAGATCTTTTTGATTTTCAGCTACATAAATGTATACTATTTTATCACAATAATGGTAATTGGAAACGATGTATTAATAATGAGACCAAAAAGTGAATTACAACCTGCTGAATATCTGCATGAAAGCAATGATTTGCTTTGAATTGGCTTATTTTATTGTTTTATTCAATCACTCCCACAGCTTGTAAAGTTATCTAAAATGGGAGTCATCTCACCAACTCTTGCAATATGCAGTGGTTTTGATAAACTTTCCCCCAACCTCTACGCGCATAGAGCAAAGACAATTTTTAATTTATGGCATTTTCGTTCCACTATATTCAAAAATTATAAGATCATGGAACTATCGGTTAACCGCGTAGTTCTCACCAGCGAACTAACTGAGGATAAAAAGGTTTAGGCGAAGATTCCGCATTCTGTAGTCCCACGAGCAAGGACTCTTCTATTTCCTCGACACCAATTATAGAACAGCTATAATATTATAATCGAACAAAAAAAAAATCGTCATTCCGTCTTCTGTCGTACTAAGCAGCGCTCCCTGGCCCATGCCAATAAAAAGCGCCCGCTCTCGCAGCATTTTAGCGTAAATAACAACAAAACTACAGTACAACAACAGCCCGTACCTTAGTCTTCAGGAGGTTAAAACTGACGGTATTTTGCTACCCAAAATCGGAAGACTATAGGGTCATGCCATCAAAATAAATTATCAAGCTCATTAGCATGGTGGACTGGACCGTAGGTGGCGATGGCTTTATGAACTTTAAAACCAGGGGAAGCACATTTTGCGTATTGTACATTATGCTCCGAAGGGATTATGTAAATAGTGGGTCTAAGTGCGAAGGCTCACTGTTTGGACTTACCTATTTCCGCTTCAAAGCGATAGTCAAGCATTGCTGTGTTTCGATTTAAAAGTAATACAAGCACTGAAACTACTGGGTACTGTAACTTGACATCGTATGTTACATGTTGGCAGAAGACCACAATATGTTCTAGAGGTGACTGTAGCTCAATTTGCTCGTTTGCCAACTTTGTAGTATAAAAATATAATTGTAATATACATATTATATAAAGTTCACAGTTAAATGTAAATCACGAAATCATGTAACTGTGATTTTCTTATTTCACCCTCAAGCGCAAGACGAGGATGATGATTCGTTTTATCGATCATAATATTATTATATCTATTGGACGGAAATGATTGTGGAACGAAAATCGACTCTAGCTTCACATAAAAAAAACTAGCTTCCATATATTATTCATATATTATTATGGAATATTTATGTTTAATGTTTGTACGTTTGTATGTTTGACGGGCGCTTTGTGTTTTTGTTTGTAGTCCTAGAGCACAGTCGCGAGGAGGGAGTCATCACGCGCATCGAGGTATTACACACTTTGCTTTGATATCTTATTATATGTACAGTCGATAGGACGTCAGAGATGTGATTTTGTAACTTATCGATCGATGTGTAGTAAAATCGAGAAATATGAAAGTATTGCCTAAACACATGCGAAATTCGGTTTTCATACGAATCTACCTGCAATATCTACAACGTGTTATTGAAATTGCGCAAAACCTCAAATAAGTTGGTTCAGAATCGAGAGAAGAATCGGTTCCACTAATCGATTCCACTAATAAAAAAATTTAGGTCAGATTTTATAAAAAAAATTCAACCACGCCGCTTTTTAATTTACTTAAGGCGCTACATCGAAAATGAATCAAACAATAGGAGGCGTGGTCTGTACGTAAACGCGGGGCGCCCCCCGTGCTCAAGTAGCTAGTCTTTTAAAGGTCGTGAATGCGCTGCGCCCGCTTGCAATCAGGTCGTTTACAAATTATCGACGTAAGCGACAAAATACAAATTATTTTATTAAAAAATAACTATAATGATTACAAAAAAATGTTTCTGTACGATTCTGAATACTGATGATGTCTACTTATTTAAGAAACTTTTTAATGAATACCTTATACCTTTTACTAGTAATCCAGACTTTTCATGTTTTTTAGAGGTAATTTAATAAATAAAATGTATCGAGGCAAAATCTTTAAATCGCGTTTCCGGTTCTTCTCATGTCTAGCTAAAGATATAAGGAAACACACATTTGTTTTTCAGATCTGTAAGATCTCTCAGTTACCTATGACATTGCATTAAAAATAACCAATATTTTCGATATAGCGCCTTAACTCTCGTCCTTGTCTCTTCGGCGACAAGCGTACGGCGCTACGGCTCGTACTCGCAGGGACGCGGCCATCGAGTTTAAAATTTACAAGACATACAATAATTAAAAAATAATCGGTGGCGCTGTGGCCTCGGCACTGGACTGTGCTCCGAGTAGAAATCGGGAGGCCCGCGATCGATCCTGCCATGTACCAATGTGTTTTTCGTTTCACGAATTTCATACGTACATTTATCTGACGCTCCAACGGTGAAGGAAAACATCGTCAGGAAACCTGCATTCACCTGCGAAGTAATTCAAAGGTGTATGTGAAGTCAAGCAATCCGCACTGGGCCAGCGTGGTTTGAGTAAGGCCTGATCGCCCTAACTAGTTAGGGTAGGCTCGTGCCCCTCGGTGGGGACGAATTTGAGCTGTGGTGATGATGATGAAATCATCTACAAAAACTTCCTTTTAGTTGGGGTGTCTAGTCTTTTGCGCTTTTTTATTAGCACGTTGTATACGATTGCCGATGTTGTAAAATTGTATCGCTGTCTGACTGACGGTGACTTTCATTCAATCTATTCTGAAACTTTACGATAGAGTTAAGAATTTATTGGAGATATGTAACAGTTTTGGGCAACAAGGCGTTCTATTGACTGTGCTGTTATTATATCGTATTAATTATATACTTGAAGCATTATCGCGCATGCTCGACATAAATTTGCAGAGTCGATATTTGAATTCTTCGCTTAACGTTCGGTTCTAAATTTTAGATTTTTTATTATACAGGCCTAATGTTTTAACACTTTTGAACACTTTTGTGCATATTCTTTTAATCAAATAAACTTCGAAAGTATACTTACTACTTACCTATTAACCTAAGTAGGTAATTAAATTTTATTGGAAAAATTTTTTGTAACACCCTCACACTTAAAATAATATGTAAAATTCTCCTTTTTTATATGCTCACTGCATACTATAATGTATTTTTTTTTTGCATTTTTTTTCTTTTCCCTCAAGTGTTTACCTTACATTCTGCTTATACTTGACGCGACATTTCTATCCCTAACGTTTCTAGTGTGCTAATACTAACCAAAACGACAAAATTCTTGCGCAATGTTGTGGCGTCCGCTCGTGTACTCGTCCGTGGTTCGTTCATTTAACAAACTGTCAGTCACTACATCGGGGTTTCAAACTTTCAATCTCACTCAAACCATCACCAATGGTGCCGTCTCGTTCATTTGACGTAAGTAATAATATTTACACGATATTCCACTCGAAACCTGAAGGACTATAGAGTTTGAAAGGTAACAGCGAATTGGTAACACGCGCGGTCGCCACCCGTTGTTGCAGAGAAGAACGTAAGGTGGTACTCATAAGGCGCGTGTACACAGACGGGCACGATCACGGTGCCGGCCGGAACGGACCCCAAGCTGATAATGGAGATGTTTGACCGCCAGAGGTCGCCGCTTACTGCCCCGACGCCCTCCGCCGCCGAGACCCACTGAACTAAGGCACGTGTATGACCCACCTAACTACAACTACCTACGTATTAAAACTATGATTTATTTCATTTCGTGTTGTAAAGTTAAAAAGCTGGCAGTTTTATTTCGTTTTTCATTTTCTTGTTCGATTCGATCAACGTTTAGATTCGATTGTTAGTAATGTTTATTGCCCGCGTTAATGCTGTTTAAACTAGCACGAGTTGGGCTCCTTGAATGTCATGATCGCCTGGTAATTGTCTTTTGAAGACGTAGTAAGATGGGTTAATAATATTGTATGTATTATTATAAACACAGAGATAAAATATATCCTTCTTTGTAATATAATCGTTGTGACAAGGGCAATAAGCATTATTCCAATTGCAGTGTTTATAACACAGGAGTGGTAGCTTTTCTTTGAAATTAAATGTCTTCTATTGGAATAGAATTGTTATTGCAAATTTGTGTCATGGAAATTTTATTTAATAGCTAATGCAAACATTGTGTGCAGTTAGATTATATTTTATTATTATTGAAGTTTAACACCGGCCATTTGCTGTACGTAAAAAACTGCGGGCGTGCACGTTTAACGTTGCGCAATTGCGTACGCTACACACAACAAACGACTCCCTTTTTGATACAGTTTTCAATATTAATATTTTGTGTAGTGTTAAAAATTGGACGCAACAATGTTTAATGTGAAACGTTTTAATAATTAATTTTGTAATTTTTGCATAATTTTGATTCTACGTATTTAATTGAAATTCACGTAATATCCTCAATCAGAAGTGAAGCGAGTGCAGCCGTGGGATATGGATATTGATGCTATTGCCTATACTAAAATATTTTAAATAATCGCAATTTTGGCATTGGTACAAAGAAGTTAGGTTTTGAGAAGTTATTAATAAATTCACTGTTAGAAATCCTACGCTACCCATTTCTGAATCATTTGGAGCTTTTCATAAACATATTTATTTCGTGATTAATAAATTCTGAAAAAATCTGAAATGGTTTCGTAATATTCAAGCAATCATTTTTGCAATTGCAATATAAATGTGTGTTATTTATCTCGAGGTACTTATAGTATTTATTTACACGTTGTTTGAAAATAGTATTTTACACACACATTTTGTCAAATTATCTTCAGATAGACGAATAATTTACTGCCATAAAATACGAAATTTTTTACTGATAGTATTTCGTTCACAACAGTTTCTCTGTGTGTCTTGTACGTTTTAAAATTTTGTTTTAAGTTATTTTTAATTGTATATTTCAAACGATAATTATTGCTATTGTTTTTAAGCTTATTGCATTTTAATGAGAGATATGTTATAGGTACCTATTTGCTGTCAATTATGTGTGCATGTTTTCTTTTATTGTCGAACAATTTCTTGGATGTAATTTTCATTGCGTATACGTGTGTGCCTGTGGAAAGTCTTTAGTATAATGATGAAAAGGCGTATATACTTAATGTAATGACCTAAGCTTTATCATAAATAACGAAATATTTATTCGTGCTATCGACACTACAAAAAAATACCACTGTCAGTATATAACATTGAATCAAGACTAATTCCTGTATTGATCTATTAAATAAAGTCACTGGAATTTCATATTATGCTGCCATCTGCGTGTCGTGTTTTAAACAATGTATGTATATAAAGTACAATATTTATATCTGTGGATTTACATATTCCTCTATACTATATGTATGCAATTAATGATTGGATTAAAAACTGTTTATAATTAAGAAAACATAAGAATATCAGATATTATAATAATATCAAAACACTTATAAAGAGGAGATCCGGTAGCGTTTTCAGTCATGCTACAAATAATAAGGTATAAATCAGCGTTATATCAAAATATATAGGTTAGCACTGAATAATGCTGGAATTCCTTAGTTATTAAGATCAATGATTACCGTAAACAAGAGGAGTGGGGTGTAGGCATACAAATATCTACATAGAAAAAAATGTTTTAATACCTAAATATTTAAAGCTGTCTGTATTCTAATGTTTATGGTTGTTGAAAAAACAGATACCCACAGTTTCGGAAACCTGACATATGCCATGATATAAGAACGCAGAAAGCAGTTTCTAACCCAATTGATTTTCTTTAAAGCATGCGTCATGATAATTTTGTGGAAACTCATTCGACCGTATGCTTATTAAGCTTAAGTGCGATCAATTGTTGTTGGATTACATGAATGTCGTCAAAAACGCAGCTCGACAAACAAGCAATTCGATATGTCTCGACTCAACATAAACGCTTCACGACAAATACTAATTTGACAGACACCCGCAATAACAATTTATTAAATATAGTTACGTAATGCCATCATTAAGAGGCAATCGTACAGGCCGTTTTTTTCATACAAACGTAATCCCCTGTTTCCTTCCTGGTTAATGGCACTAGGTGCTTTATTTTTTCCAATAAAATCAATGGCCACTATAAGCATGTTCCTATGTTTTCCTTTTTTTAATAAAGTAATTATAAAAACAGATTTTAAACCTTCAAAAACCTAAAAAATCGACATAATTTTCTACTGTATTCAAACGTCCAGCAAACAAATTGAACAAGATTATACGAAAAAAAGCAAAACGTAGAAACACGGAAAAAGCCTTGCTTTAATTTTTGACGCGAAAAGTAATTAAATCGGTAAATTTTTCGCAGAGAAAAGAGGATACTACGAAACGTATATTTTGTGTACGTTTCATAGGTATTTTCGGTCCCAGCTGCAGTTAATTCAATTGTTCGGATACAGCGCGACAGCAATATATTTTACAAATACCTATTTTTGAATTCTCTTGACCTTAGTGTTTCCTCTTAATAACAATGTATGTATGTATAGGAATCACATTAGGCGCGTTCCATTTCAGCACAGATTTGCAGCATTTTTTAACATTTTTAACATCATCGCGTTTGACGCTTTTAGCATCGTATAATATTGATTTTTGGGTTAGGTTCCCTTTGTGAAAAATAGCACGTTTAAAAATGTTAACATTACTTAAAAAGAAACGCAAAACATTTGATATAAGCGTAAAAATTTGGTAATGCTTAAATGGAGAACCGTTATACCCGGTTTTCCATTTAAGCATTACCAAATTACTATCTGCCTCAAATTAAAGTTTGAAACTCGAAATTGCACTGCGTTCTATCTAATACCCAAAAATCAAGACATTGGTTAGGTTCCGTTTGTGAAAAATAGCGCGGTTTAAAATGTTGACATTACTTAAAAGAATGAGCTATTTTATGTAATGTAAACATTACACTACATTACATTGTATTAGTGACTAAAACATGCTTAACATTTAATGTTGGCGAGAAAAAAAGTAGATGTTTAAATGGAAAACCGGGTATAACTAACTACTCTCCACCTATAATTAAAGTTTGAAACTCGAAATTTCACTGCGTTCTAGATCTACGTTATAGAAAACATAGATTACAGACTTATTACACTGTACTGCTTGTTTGACGACATGCGTGTAATCCCTATTGTTCGAGTACAAAACAGAGCGCCATAACAACTATTGTTGTAACGCAATGCTGCAATATAATTGTGGATTGTTAATAGTATTTGTGATTAAGAACACTGTGAATGTACCAATCTAGCATAAGTTCCACCTTCAGACATTCAGAGTGAATGTGATGTGCCTATTTATTTCTTTTTTTTTAAATATATATATATATATAAATGAAGAGAATTGTATTTAGGTAATTGAATAGTAATAAAAACGTTTTGACAATTAGTTACGACTAGAGAATATTTTTATGGTGTTAGCTTTTAAATCCCGACCGAGTGTTAGATGACCGCATTACGGCCAACTTTAAAAATAATGGGTGTTGTTTATCGTTCAGTTCCCCCCTAAATGTATATTCAGTAAAAATAAATTATAAGGTATGAATGAATAAAAGTTTTATGCAATATTTTTTTAGCTTTTACTAGAGATTTTTAGATTTATATTTTTAATCTATAGCTGTTTTGTTTACTTTAAGGACCAAGCAAGATGTTTGAATGTTAATATCGATATGATAAGATTTCTTGATGCATGTGCATAAAGGCAGCTACTGCGGCATCCCGCAATACACAAAACACTAATTTGAACAGCTACATCACAAATATATAATAAAAATGGGATTGAATTTGTTTTAAGTTTTTACTTATATAATTAGTGTTAAGACATCTGTGCCTATTGGGACGACGTATTCCACCAGCGGGTAGCCGAAACTACCGCCAGCTGGATATGGAGTTCGATTGGCGTCCATTCGCTTAAGTTTTTACATTTGTACAATTTACTCTATTGTGGCATTTTTAAATATTTGATACGGAAAATTACATTTGTATCCAACATTCTTACACAGAAAATAAAGCTAAATAAATTATGTACTTGTTTGTTTTATTTGTTATTCATTCATTTTCGTTAGGGCGGTCTTCAGAATATTTTTTTTAATATCACCATTTCACAAAAGTCTCATCTTCGGCCACTGTATTGTCTTTATCTTAGCGCTCTACGCATGCAAGTGTTAATCGCAGTAACATTTAAGCCAATGCAGCGTCGAATGTAGTGTTGCCAATGATTGCGGAATGTGGTGAAACCGACTTACGCTTATCCTGCCAATCTTTGTTCTATCTCTTCCCCTGTCCCGCATGCATCTTTGTTCTATCTCTTCCCCTGTCCCGGCTATATTGTCCCTCAAGAAAGCTCCTGAAGTTGGTGAGGTCCATGAGGGACCGCATGGAAGCCGTCATCAGGGCAAGGGGGGGGGGGGGGGGACACTAGATTTAAGGATTTTTATTATTTTTTTCATTTTAATGTTTTTTGCATCATCATCCGCGCCTTGGAGTTCGTTCGAACGTCCTTTAGAGTCGAAGGAGCTGGATCCCGAGATCGAACCTTCCGTTTAAGATGGTCCTAGAGGTGCTCTATCGGATTCAGATCCGGGCTTCTCGCTGGCCACTGCATCACAGAAATTTGGGACCTCCGCAGAAAGTCGCTCACGATGGCTGCAGTGTTAGCGCGAGCGTTGTCGTGCATTAATGTGAACCCCTCGCCAAAAAATTCGGCAAAGGGGACCACATGCACTTCCAGGATCTCTGTGACATAGCGGCGAGCAGTCAGCACCCTTGTCCGCGAGCACCTCCCGTCCGGGAGACACAGACAAGGTCGGTTTTGCCGGCAGCCGACATACCACCCCAGAACATGCAGGATCCGCCTCCATATTCCACCGTCTCCTGGATGCAGGCTTGGGCGAAACGTTCACCCTGCCTCCGGTATACTCTTCTCCGTCGGTCGTTGCAGAAAAGACACACTCGCGTCTCGTCTGAAAAGAGAACAGCTCCCCACTGCTCAAGGGTCCAATCGACGTGGTCACGAGCAAACTGTAAGCGAGCTCGCCGGTGCGCTGCAGTCAATTTTGGACCTGTAGCAGCTCTGTGGGCTGCTATCTTCTTCTCCTTCAGTCTTCTTCTAATCGTAGAGACGCTCACGGTGCGTCTGCGAGCTGCCTGGAGCTGCTGTTGCAACTGAACAGCGTTTGAGAAGCGATTTCTCAAAGAGTACGACACAACGAACCGGTCGTCTCTTTCCGAAGTGCAGCGACGTCTACCGGACCCATGTCTCCGGATATAGCCACCGGTCTCTAAAAAGCGCTGGTATACTCTTCGAACCGAAAAACGGCTCAGATTCAGTTCGGCGCCATCACACTGCCGCATCCCTGATTGCAGTAGTGCAACCGCTTGAGCGGCCTCATCAGCTATGGTATCCATCTTCCAGGTGTTTTTTCTTTAGTAAAATGTACAGATGTGTTCTCGTCAACGGTTGAATAGCGAATGACCCACATTGACCCCGTGTTGACCCTTTTATACCCACAAAGGAAGCGCAACTAACGACTCTCCCGGGTAGCAAAATTTGCAAGAAATTTTTGTGACACTATATTTGTTGCTTTAGGTTTTATTTGATACTGAAAAGTAATGTTTTTTATTAAGTTCATTAAGTAAACTTTTAAATAAAATCATAATAAATGTGACTGCATCTGCATATCAAAAGTTAATGACATTTGAAAGTGATTTTCTTAGAGGTGCGATTTTTTTGACGCCGAGTGTAGTTATGTGCTCGTTGGTAATCTCCAAGGAGAGGTCACACTAGGTTGGAAACTAGTTAGTGACCCCCTAGACTAGACAGAAGATTTTCTACCCTACCTTCTTGGTTGACTGGTAAATTCTAAGGCATTAATTGCGCCAATAGTTTGATTTCTTTTGTGCACTAAAATGTTAAATAAATAACTCCAAGCCGGTGGTCGACCAGCAGGGCTTACCCAACCCCAGCCTCTTAGGAAAGTCAGCCTTGAATACACGTCCTTTCCAACCCTGCCGCCTAGCAAATTATCGGTGGAAAAGTACTCTTATCCATCCATCAGAGCTGCACTGAAACTGAAATTGGTTGATTTTTACCTTGCACATTGCTCAACTTCCTTACACTACGTTTACATTCAGCCAAAGTGAGCAGGGAAGTAGGCAGGGAAGTGGGCAGGACGAGTGTGTAAACAAGATACTTCTCATGTCACTGCCACTGCTACTCGCGCTGCCCGATGCTCCCCAAAAGAGCGGTTTTTTGTGCAGAAATCAAAGGATCGGCAGCGCGAGCGGCAGTGCGTATTTACATACTGCTCTGTCGCTCGCTCAGTTCTCACCAAGAGCCCGGAGAAGAAACATGTGTGTAATTTGTTTTATTCTTAAGATCGACGATTACCTATTTAAGTAATGCCGTCCGACTGGAGCAATGAAAATACTATAAAGTTTTTGGAACTACTTGAAACGGAAAGAGTGATTTCGGATGCCACAGATAAAAATCATAAATTAAAACATAAGGTTCACGACGCCTGGAAAAATATAAGTGATGCTTTGGAAATCCCTATTGACGAACTTAAATTTAAAAAAAAGTCTCTGCTGGACACTTTTAGACCTTTAATGATGAAGAAAAATAATATGTGTCGCAAAAAGACACAGCGCGGTCGCTGCAACTATTTCGTCTGCCATATAGCCAACACTGATAACGAAATGAGGAGTAGGGCAGTATGTAAACACACACTTCCGTCGATCCTGCTGCAGCAGTATTTAGGGAATTATTGCCAGCAGCGCGAGGGGCAGCGGCAGGGGCAGAATGTAAATGTAGCTTTAGACATTACGGATGAAAATCATACAAACTCCCTTTTTTAATCTAAATCCACGTTCAACTTCATACTTTACACTAGGGGTCTCCAAACTACGGCCCGCGGGCCAAATCCGGCCCGCCAGTGCCATCAATCCGGCCCGCGACAGCTTAAGGCTGGTCCACGAAGCAAAACCTTGTTTTTGCTCCGTGGGCTGACCTCAAGAAAGCCAGAATTTCTCTCTGAATTCAGTCTGGACATTGCTCCACTCATCATAAAAATAGATAAAAATGTGCAAAGCAATGTACCGGGTATTCAGATTCTGAATCCAGAAAGAAATTCCGGCAATTTGATGAAAAAATTTGCCTGTGGGTTGAAATCTAAATATTTGCCAGTGAAAATTGTTATGTATTTTATATACAGTGGCGGTCACAAAATTAAAGACACCAGTCGATTTTCATACAAACGAGGTAACTTTGAAGCCTTGGCTCTCCGCCAGGGATTGACCTAGCTGTGATCAGATGATGGCCATCTTGGGGGTGAATGGAGGAGCTTCAGATCGCTATACACACACCCAACACAAGTAAGAAATAGGATTCATAGAGAGATCACCGTAAGAAATAGGATCCGAGGATTTACCGTACAAAATGTATGGGAAATGTTTTTGGCGATTTCTGTCGTTTCTAGTACTCATACCTTAAAAGGTCCCATAGAGTCTTTTGATCCCTACATGAAATAGGATCGATAGGCATAAAAAAATTTTTTTTGCTATCTCATTTTTTTTTTGTTGACTGTAATTTTTTTCCAAAATCTGTGAATGCAGATCAGAATATCTTAAAAAGTTATGGATGGTTGCCTAACAATGTTTTCTTGTGACTATAACGGATAATGTACCTGCCCTTTAAATCCCATCTCAAAAATCCATCCTGTATATAAAATACATAATTATTAATCTGTAATTTCATACATTCATCGGCAAATTTTTACTGGCAGACAAATGATTTACCTACTATAACATAAAAAAGACTAATTGATTGGTACAACACTTTATTGCTCATAAAACTTACAGAGGGTGTCCCAGAAGCCGACGTCAAGCCGAAAGCAGGTGATAGACTAACTCATATATGTTATCAGAAAAATATAAAAAAAATCTAAGTCACCTATTTAAAAAAAAATCTAGCATTAAAAAAATGGATAAAATTTACACCCTGTGACGGCTTTTTACTGTTGTTGCTACAATTCTTGACTTTTCTAAACATTTTCTTTTGTTTTGTAATCCTGAATAATGTTTCTGTATACTCTAATCTAAAATTTAAAGCCAGCTGCTCCAAATTAGAAGAATATGCCATTTTTATCTAAATTAAATATTCAACATTAATTTTTCGCATAGCTTTAACAAGCTGTACTGAAAAAAAATGTACTATGCGAGTTTGGCAAGTAACTGCAAAAGTTGGCGCATTCAATAAGGATTCCAAAATGGAATGATACTTGGTAGATAATTTCTACGATTGCAGACAATATTTTTTTTTCCAAAAACAGGCAGTTTTGAACAAATTTTTCTTACGTACTTAAAATTTATTCTAATGTACCCATGGTTTGCTTTCAGGCCGTAACTTTAACATTCTAGTTTGAGTGAGACCTGGAGAGCTATTTTTGAATTACGTATGCGACTTCGAAATCACCGATGTGACTAATAATCACCGATTTTCAATAGTTCTTATTTTTGAATATCACTTATGTGACTACCTTAGTCACGGATGTGATTTCATTACGAGTGCCCTCACCCACTCGTAAACAAGTCATAACTGTGGAAACGTTATCTGTGTTTTGTTTAGAGAACATATTGACAAGTTTGAAGTTGATGTGTGTTGATTTTGAGTTGGATTTAAAATTTTTAAAATTTGTCAAATAAGTAAATATACACGGTTATTTTTTATCACCCTGGAAAATTTAAGGGACGCTTCACGACATGGTATTAGAATGATTTAAATATAAATAAAAAAAAATAACTCACTTAATTCTTTTAATTTTTTTTTTAAATACAAAAAATGCTGCACTAGTTGAGAGCAGCATTTTTAGAGATTTTTTTAGTTTTTTTATATATATTTTTTTTTCTTCATTTTTTTATATATAATATTGGGTGTGTCTTGAAGCGTCCCTAACATTTTCCAGGGTGATAAAAAAATAACCGTGTAGTGCCGTGTATAAGTTTCAAATATTTTAAATTTGTGTCACAAACAAACAGACCAGTATTTTCTTATATTTTGCAATGAATTTTTAGCCGTGTAATAACCGGTATTACCGAAAACGGCTACATTCTGCGTGGAACCGAACCCTTGTACATACGAACATTTATGTGTGTACTTTATCTATGTTGGCAGCTCTGCGTTCGACTTTCAAAAATAGGATGTTTAGGAATTCGTGACTTCAAAGTCATCGCTGACTATTTAGTCAGCGGTGATTTCTAAATCGCATACGTAATTCAAAAATAGGTCTCCTGGAGAGTCATTTTACGAAGTGCGAGAGAGACAGATAGTGAAATAAATTAAGTACACAACAATTGTTTAACATAATTTATTTAAATGTCAAGATTTACAACAGGTGTTCAAACTGTCTTCCTTTAGCTCTAATGCAGGCTCGACATTTTCTTAAAAAAGATCGGGCTATCAAGCGGGCGAATCTTCCATTATTAACAAAATCATTTGCTTCTATTATTCTTTGCCGTAGGTCAGTCACAGTTTCGATTGGCTTTGCGTAAACTTTTTCTTTCACCGCTCCCCAGTAAAAGAAATCTAATGGATTTAAGTCTGGGGAACGGGCGGCTACGAGATAGTACCAGATCGTCCTATCCATCTGCCTGGGTATTCCTCATCGAGATATTCTTACTGAGCTGGCATAGTGAGCTGGGCAACCATCTTGTTGAAACCACATATCTCTTAGAATGTTAAGTGGCACATCTTCCAGTAGATTTGGTGAATCATTTTGTAAAAAATGTAAATAAACTTCACCAGTCAAGGCGTCTGGCAGCTCAAAAGGACCTATTATTTGTCCATTTAAAATTCCGGTCCACATATTCACTTTAAATCGATATTGTGATCTATCTTGCCTCATCAAATTAGGATTTTCGATATGCCACTCGTGTAAGTTGTGTAGCTTCATGTAACCATCTTTTTTAAATGTCGACTCATCTGACCACAAAATGTTTTCGAAGAATCGCGGATCTTCTCTGTGTTTTTGTAGCATTGATGGACAAAAAGCAACACGGGGTCGATGGTCCCGGGGTAGTAGAGTTTGTACTCGCTGTACGTGGTACGGGTGTAGCTGATTTCTTTGCAAAATCCGATGGGCTGTACTTTTGGGTACTCCTGTGCTTCTCTCTATTCCACGTACAGAAATACTCCGATCTTCTTCGACAATGTCTAGTACAACGTCCTCGTAAGGGGGACGAAATCTTCTTTCACTATGTACTTGGTTCGGCAGTCGGCCCTCTGAGAAGAGTAATCGGTGCACATTTGTAAAGACTAGATGATCCGGAAAACGAGCTGCATTTGGGTACCTCTCACGATAAAGTCTAGCTGCAGCGTTGGCATTGCATCTACATTCCCCATAAATTAAATGCATGTTGGCGTATTCTTGTGTCGTGTACGCAGACATGGAGGCACTACACAATTACACAATCAACGATAAGTAGTCCGGAGCAAAGCAAAGGTTGTCGGTAGAGAAACTAAACAGTCCGAATCCAAATCACAAGCAATCAAGTCCAATAAACGAAGCAGAAAGTGGTAAGCACGAAATCAACACGAACGAATACAAAAAGATGCGAAGGAGCGAAACGTACTGATGTGTATTGTTTGTGCGTTAGCGAATAATTGGCGTCACTATCTGTCTCGCTCATACTTCGAATCTCTCCGTCTCTGTCACGTTAGCGTCACTATCTGTCTCTCTCACACTTCGTAAAATGACTCTCCCGGTCTCACTCAAACTAGAATGTTAAAGTTACAGCCTTAAAGCAAACCATGGGTACATTAGAATAAATTTTATGTACGTATGAAAAATTTGTTCAAAACTGCCTGTTTTTGGAAAAAAAAATTGTCTGCAATCGTAGAAATTATCTACCAAGTATCATACCATTTTGGAATCCTTATTGAATGCGCCAACTTTTGCAGTTACTTGCCAAACTCGCATAGTACATTTTTTTTTCAGTACAGCTTGTTAAAGCTATGCGAAAAATTAATTTTGAATATTTAATTTAGATAAAAATGGCATATTCTTCTAATTTGGAGCAGCTGGCTTTAAAATTTAGATTAAGAGTATACAGAAACATTATTCAGGATTACAAAACAAAAGAAAATGTTTAGAAAAGTCAAGATTTGTAGCAACAAGAGTGAAAAAACCGTCACAGGGTGTAAATTATATCGATTTTTTTAAATGTTAGATTTTTTTTTAAATAGGTGACTTACATTTTTTTTTATATTTTTGATAACATATATGAGTAAGTCTACCGCCTGCTTTCGGCTTGACGTCGGCTTCTGGGTCACCCTGGCGACCTTATTGCAATTTTTGTCAGACAACCTAGGGGTGAAGGAGGCCTGCGTGCACGGTTGCCCCCGTGCACGCCGCCGTAAGGCCCTCCGTCTGGGGATTGCCCTGGTGTTCTCGGGCAATCCCCCCTTGGCGATAGACCAACAAGGCGCGTGGGTAGTGGGGTCGCAGTGTGGACCTTACCGAGCGCGCCCAAAAGGGCAGGGAGAACACCGGGGGGTTTTAGTGGGTAGACCTGGCACTGTGCCGGGAGAGCCCCACACGCTCGCCGTGTAGCCAACGGCGGGTACGGTGCGGCTACGCATTTCCCCCCGAGAAAAAAAAAGGGGGTGAATTAAATTGAAAAATCAGACTGCTAGCTATCTAGCAGTCAAGCACCTTTTGATTTTAGTTAACAAAATCTTCAGAGGATGCCGCAAGTATTGCTAGAATATGAAAAGATCAATAATAGTGCTACAATTTATAATTGCAATATTCATTAAACGTATAGTACATAATATGCCTTATCAACTACAAATAATTCCAAAGTTACTGTTCCTACAATGTCTCATAACAATGGGAACTGTGTGAATTTCAATAATGTTTTACTCAAAAGTTTTAAAACTATTCTTAGCCAAGAATTATAAGCATCCACACAGACACAATTATATCCTCATCCACACAGCCCACATACAACGATAGAAATGGAAAGTGAAAGATACATACAGGGTGTGGCGTAAATAGTGTGTCAAAGCTAAGGGTTCGGCGTACTAGGTATTCAACTATAACATACCACTATTTTTACCCAATTTTACCCAAGGGTTAATAGAAAAACATATTTAAACCTTTTTTATTTTTTTTTTACCCTTTTTCATAAAAATGGATGCAGTTTTCACAATAAACGTTCTTTTCTTATTCCGTTTTCTGTTTTTTACTGCTGGATACATTAGCTATCTTAAAAAAAATACTATTTTGATGTAAATTTTAAGATTTTAATGCAAAAATAGCTTATTCTTAATTTTTAGCCCAAACTTTAACTTGTCATGGATAATCAGACGCGATTTTTGAAAAAAAAATGTACTACATGCTTAGTGCCCATAAACTTTAAAACATGCCTACTAAATACCGATTTCAAAATGGTATTACAATAGTGGATCCTAATAATAAAAAAAAAGTTATTCGTAATAAAGAAGAAGTTCATCAAAATACTATGGAAATTTAGTTACGTTAATATTAAAGCATTATTTGAAAAAAATGTACTAAACTGGCAATGCAATCAAAAATATCTTTACAAGATACACATTTTAAAATGCTACAATATTTAGGTTTACAATAATAGGTTTACTAAATAAAATTTTTATTTAAATAAAAATTTTATTTAGTAAACCTAGCAATAGTTATGGATATTTAATTCGAAAATAACAACCAAGTTGTAGTGATTGAGACCTAACTTAATTGAAATAATAATAAATAAAAAACATAATGGTGATGTCATTATTTAATAACTGTTTTTGACATAATGTTAACAAATTACACCAAATGTTCAAAATGTCCTCCATGCGCAGCTATACACGCTCTGCATCGTCGGATAAATGATCGTTTGATTCGACGAGCAAACCCGCTTTCTTCGATTTCTCGTGCTGCTGTCTAGATTCTAGTCCTCAGTTGGTCGAAACTCGTTATTTCTTCTATATACACCTTTTCTTTTAGACAACCCCAATAAAAGAAATCCAGGGGATTTAGGTCTGGTGAGCGTGGTGGCCACAATATTGGACCTAAGCGCCCTATCCATCTATTAGGATAAGTTGAGTTGAGGTGCTCTCGAACACTAAGAGCATAATGAGCGGGACAACCATCGTTCTGCAACCACATGTTCTGTCGAACTTCTGGAGCAATATTTTCCATCAGTGAATGTAAGTCATTCTGCAAAAAACTTAAGTACCTTTCTGCGTTTAAGGTGTCTGGCAGTTCATGTGGACCGACTATTTGTCCGTTAATTATTCCGGTTCACAGGTTTATTTTAAATTGGTATTGCGACCTATCTTGCCTTATGAGATGCGGGTTCTCCAGCTGCCAGCTATGCAGATTGTGCAGGTTAAGGTATCAATCTTTTTTGCAGGATGACTCGTCGCTCCATAATATTTTATTAAAAAATTGTGGGTTCTCTCTAATCCTACGCAGCATTTCTCTACAAAACCTTACTCGTAGCGGATAATCTCTTGGCAGCAACGACTGTACTCTTTGATAGTGGTATGGGTACAGTTCATGCCTTTTTAGAATTCGGTTCACAGATCTGGTAGAAATGCCGGTTCTGCGAGATAAATCACGGATCGATGACGTTGAATCTCGAGCAATCAAATTCTACACCACTCCGTCATTCTACAACCGAGGTCGCCCTTCGCTCGCACCGCCTACGCCTGTTCCAGGTATCCTTCCCTCAGTGTAGGCGTTATGGACTCTCTCAAAAACCCGATGGTCCGGATGTCTTCGATCGGGATATCTCTCTCGATAAAGTCGAGCTGCTGCTCTACCGACGCCTCTGCATTCGCCGTAAATAAAATGCATGTCAGCATATTCACGCGGTGTGTATTGAGCCATTTTGTATCCGTCACTGCACAATAACTTTGTCCAAATCGTTGAGCAAATCAAAGTCCAGAAAACGTAGCCAGTGTCGTGAATATCACCAAAACAACAAGTCCAATCGGAAAGTCAATGTAACAGAGTCCAGGGAGAAAGCAATAACAAACGGCAGAGATAAACAGAACACACACGAAACGCAAACGACGCACGAGATCGTACATATATTAATGTACTCTGTGGATCGTACTGAATCATATCGAGATTTTTGCTTGAATGCGCTGGAATGCGGGGTGCGGAGGTGTAGGTAGCGCTCAGACGCAACAATGAGTTTTTTATTAGAGGTGGAAAAAACGGCTTAAAATTTTAAAACGTTTAAACGTTGTACTTATTTCAATAAGCGCGCTTGTAAAAAAGCTTTTCGTTTAAACGCTTATTGTTTATTGCGTATAATTATGTTTGCAAAAACGTTTAAGTACAACGTATGCACCGTTCTATTGCTAATGACAAAAACACAAATAGGGATAGCTTTATACTATTAAAACGAAAAAACTGCTCTCAATCAAATTAAATATTTTTATTGATGGAAATATTAATATTCTTATTTTATTATTTAATAAACAATGTTTCTATAAATATTGCATCACGCAACTTAATTGACCAAGTTCCTTTCAAAAAAGTCCCACATTACATTATTACCACCTCTCGACACTAAAACTATCAAATTATATATTTATAAACTTTATTTAATCGCACTTTATACACACACGCATAACAACAAACGTAAATACAATGCTTATTTATACACGTATTTAAAAAAATAAAACGAAAGTGTACGTAAAAGCAGCCAGCCACAACACAACAAACGCGTACTTATCTCTCGACAGTGAAAAGCTTACTACTTTTTTAAACGAAAAGCGTGGTAAGCCATCCAATTTTGGGATGCGTTTTGGTCGCTTTATAACTCCAGCATGCAGTATAATGCCATCTAGCGGCGAACGTTCTATTTCCGATGCATGTATACAGAGCATGCTTTCAAAGTAGGTAATTTTATTGCGGGAGTATAGATGGCGGGATGTATGTCGGTAAAAAGCAAAGCGTAAGTAAAAGCGTAATGTTTTGATTAGAGAAAGTCTGCTTTTGTACTTTTGTTCAAAAGCAAACTTTTTTAAGTGCTTTTCGTTTAAACGCTCACCTCTATTTTTTATTAATAGCACGGGGACCCATCACGAACAAAAGTAAAATAATTCTATAAAAGCATCAATAGATGGCGCTACTTTAATCGATTTTTGTAATGACTTTTTAGTGAATTTAGTAAAAGTCAACAAGGAGATTCAGAAAACTATTGATTATATTTTAAAAAATAACTTAGCACGTGGGAAGTATCAAAATACGTTTTTAAGTCATGCTAGAACGGTTTAACATTTCTTTTTACAAATTTATAGCACTCCTAGCGACAATTGTCTGAACTTTAATGTATCTCTCAAAAGCATAGCTCAAAGTACCACGCAATGTCTGCTTTAACTATTTGATTATATACTGCTCACTCATAGATGGCACTACTTATGTATGCTTGTTCGTATGGTCACAGATTGAGTTGAATTATTTTATTTTATTATATTACCTACAAGGTGTTTGGTATGTAGGTATTTTGACATAATCATAATAGTAATGGCGTCATTGAAAATTCGAAACTGCAAAATTAATTTTCTAATTCCCATACATTTGAAAGTGTAATGTCGAATTATGGTCGAATTACACAAAAACATGACATCGTAAATTTCACCACTTCCAATAGGTCAGGATTGGTCTACTCGTTAGATCTTCGTTTTTAAATCTGTGTGGCAGTGGTTCGATCCTGTCCTGATGTAGTTATTTTTTTTAAAAATTGCTTGTTTTATTATTTTGTTTTTCTTTATTGCTTTTTGTTTATTAGGTCAATTCCTTTTATTTATATCTCAATTTGTTTTTTATTTATAATTTTCTTTTAAGAACAAAAAGATTTAGGTTAGGATTAGAGAGGCGATTTTAATAAGTAAGAACTTACCCTATTTAATATTTTTTCGGAAATTTTCAGTTAAATGCCTACGAACCGAAAAAAAGTTTCACTTGCATGTTGGTTTCATAAAACCACAGTGATTTTTTCACTGACCTAACTATTTTGTATGGGGGATTTCAAAACTAATTTTACAAATCTGAATTTTTAATAACATCATAAGTATTATTCAACTATGTTAGGTACATACATAGTCATAGATAATATAGGTAAGTAATACGTAAAGTACAGTCAGCAACACGTCAAGCTTTACATTTGCATTACGAAAGCCACCGCTATTACGAGCGACATAAGGGCAGTCTTAAGGTCAACATTTAAAGCCCAGCGTGAGTATTAATGAAAGAAAAAAGAAAGAAAGAAAGAAAATGGTTTATTCAATGGCACTAACACAGAATAACAAATAAAAAAAGGGAAAACACTAATAGATGTGCCACGGAAAGGGTATCTACTCAGCATAAAGCCGAGGCGTCGCAGACTCCCCGGCGCTGGTCTTCCGTAGACACCCTGAAGAGGCACCACTATGGCACACACACACTAAGCTATAAACAACAACAAAAATCTTAATATTTACGTAATACACTCAACATGGAATAATAGAAATATACAAATATATATAATATATATAGGTACATAAAGCTCCACGTATATATACATTGTATCAACAGCATGACGTGTCATAAATTGTGACAGGTTACATAACATAGTAGGGTAGATGCGCCTGTTTCCCGATTGTTGCCAATTTTCGACCATTTAACGGTCCTCCCTTGTTAAATGATCAAAAATAGTAATATTGGTATACTTGCATCACCAAAACATAAACAAGTAGCAACCTGAATACATTGTTCCCCCCCACACACACAAACTAGAAGAATTGAACGAAAGCTGCGAAAACTAACCAATTATTTGTCTGAGGTTAGCAGCGGAGAGCGTCACATGCGTTGAATATTAAGAAAAAAATAGTAAGGTGCCACTACTTGTACGGAAAGTTTTTAATTAATCTTAAGTAATATTGGATTATTTATTGTTTGTGCAGCTAGTTTATGACCTTTACTGTGTGGATTAATTAGATTTTAACGTAAATTTCATGACCAAATTCATAAAATGAGGTGGTCAAGAAAGGGTACACGCTTTACTCAAAAAATTCAGTTTTCGACCGGGTGCACTGTGGGACATCCATAGGTCATAAATCTTAAAAACCTGCTTTCTTGTTTTATATTTTATTCCTTGTCGTTACATTGGATAGTTGCGGTACCTTCTGAAACTATAAATAGGTCAGTAATTAGAGTGCGCCTTCATTATCTATTGTGCATTCAAAGAGAGCGCATCGCCAATCGTAAATACTGTTATCAGTGAGTCATTAAAAAGCGTGACGTCATTTGTTGTCATTGCGGGACCTGTGAGTGCTGTGTGAGTTTTTTCTGAAATGGATATCCAAGAACAGGGTATGTAATAATTAATATTTTTATTTTAATTGTATCTTAGTATATATTTTCTTTAGTATGTCATTGCTACGAGGCGACTTTTCTTGGAGTATTATATTTTAATATTCAAAGTTTGAATAAACTTTTAAATATGTTCCCACTCGCTCCGACTATGGAGGTATATTGCACCATAATCTTTAGACTTTCTTATCTTAGGAAAATTAAAACTTGGCTGCCCTTATCTGCCCTTTTGGCGATGACAAGGGTGCTACGGTTGCCAGATTATCTCGTAGCATTTGCTACGAAATTAGTTTATTTAGTCTTAGTGCTTTGTGTAGGTTTTGTGACTGAATTTTAACCGTTTTTTTTTTGTTTTAGGTAATTTATATATATGCTCGTTTTCAAGAATGCATATTCTTGAAATATGGCTAACTGTCAATACCGATAATGACTCGGAAAAGTGTCGTCAAGTCCTACAAAGTTTGTTGACTACTCTGAACGATGCTGAGAACATTGATATTCATTATTTAGAGAAAATTGTTAATAATTTATGTAAAGCTATTGCTCGATTCTGGAAAAAATGTAATAGGGATAAAACCAAGCTTTTATATAAGAATTCCGATTGGTTTAACGTTATTGAAAAAATTCAACTTGTGAAAAACAATAAGCAATGTACTCCGTCTGAAACGTCGCCGTGTCATTCACGTGGTCGTCCTCGAAAACCTTTTACGCAATGTAGTAAAAGGACTAAACGTCGGAGAGTAGCTGATTTGTCAAAGTCTGATGATTCTACTGTGAGTGCATTGCTTGATGTTTCAGACTGTTCATTCTATTCGTGTATATCTAGAGTTAGCACTGATGATGTCTTGTCACTTGTGACTGATGCTCAGTTGACAAAACATCAGTATTTATTAATTAAAAACTTTGTTAATAGTAAGATTTCTCCTAATGTATTACCATGTTACCAACAAATTACTAAAGCGAAACAGAGATGTTACCCTTCTAATATAACTGTTTCCGAGTCTTCAGCTGAAGTTGAATTACAAAGTCTTTTTGATCACACAGCTTCTCGAATCCTTGAATCTCAAAAAGAGGTCTTAGATCAGATTCCTGATGATTGTTTGTCTAATATCTCTTTACTTGGGAAATGGGGATTCGATGGCAGCACTGGACATAGTGAATACAAACAATTTTTTTCAGATTCAACTTTAGAAGATAGTAGTTTGTTTGTAACATCTTATGTACCCCTTCAAATTATTGTAAAATTTGCTGAAGATAATTGTAAAATTTTATGGAAAAATCCTCGACCCTCTTCCACTAGGTACTGCCGTCCTATTCGATTTCAATTTTTGAAAGAAAGCACAGCAGTGTCTTTGCAAGAGGAAGCTTATTTTAAGGATAAAATTGAAAGTTTGCAACCTACTTTTATTCAGATCGACAATCGTGAATTGGTCGTTTCTCATAAGTTGCAGCTTTCAATGGTAGATGGTAAAATTTGTAGGGCTTTAAGTGAAACATCTACAAGTAGATGTTATATATGTAATGCTACCCCTAAAGAGATTAATAAAATAGACGAATGTTTACAAAAACCTGTAATAGAGAGTAGATACCAATTTGGATTATCACCACTACATTCTTGGATACGTTTCTTCGAATATTTTATTCATCTTTCATATAGATTAGACATAAAAAAATGGCAAGTTAGGCTAGATAGTGATAAACAATTGTTATCAAATAAAAAACAATATGTACAGTCCCAGTTTAGGGAACGATTAGGTTTAATAGTTGACAAGCCGCGTAGTGGTGGAAGCGGGACGTCTAACGACGGAAACACGGCCAGGAAGTTTTTTTTGGAATCAGCTGTATCTGCTGAAATTACAGGTTTGAATAAGGATCTCATAGATCGTTGTTGTGTAATATTACAAACGTTATCTTCTGGACATAAAATTAATGAATGCAAGTTTAAAGACTATGCATTACAAACAGCATACAGCCTGGTCGAGGAATATCCGTGGTATAGTCTTTATGCTTCTGTCCACAAGGTGCTCGTACATGGATCAGATATTATAAGTTATGCATTGTTATCTATAGGAGAACTTTCCGAAGAAGCTGCTGAAGCGACAAATAAGTATATCAAAATTTATAGACGAAGTCACACTCGAAAAATGTCACGTGAAGTTACCAATCAAGATTTAATACAACGACTATTATTACATTCAGATCCTTATATTACAAGTCTTCGGAAACTTCCCCCTAAAAAGAAAAATACTCTGTCACAAAGTGTAATAGAATTGTTACATGTTTAATATTGTTAGAATAAGAATAATTTATTTGTATTTTGTTAGTTGTTTTGTTTTTTTTGTATTTAATTAATTTTAATTTATTTATGTCTATTATTTTATTATAATTAAATAATGTTATCAATGTTTTGACTCTTATTTTATTTAAAATATATGTTTTACATTCCAATTTTTAAGTGTTTGTTCATGATAAATTTAGGTAAAAGTATGTTATTGTTTATATTTGTTTTTTACTGAAGTAAACGTTTTTTATTCCGTAAATACATGTACTTCTTTCATTTTAATGTTCCTAAAACACTTTTACAACTATAAGTCACTAAAATAATACAATGTATTGATAGTAACAGGACTTTAACTATTTATGACCGCCCTTGTATGGAGCGTGTCCCTCCGTGGGGTGGTCGAAAAATAGGTAAGGCACCTACAAATAAGATTTCTATGTTGTTTTAAAATGTATGGAAAGATATTAAATCTAATTTGATAATGTGAGCTTTATTTACATATATTATCTAATGGCCAATTTTCGTCCAATATTTTACTTTGTTAATATAAACTGAATATGACAAACAATGTTGTTGGTCGAAAATTAGAAATATGGTATAATCATCCCAGTTTCCGACTGCCTTTTTTCGTTTAGCTAAAATCAAAAGAATTGAATTAATTATTCAAAACTATTTGAATGAATTCTAATTAACTCCCACTTCTTAATCAAAATAAATTTTAGATTGTGTTTACTTTTTAAATAAATACTTCGAAAATTCGAAAAGTCATGTTGGTCGAAAATTGGGTACCTACTTATAGTGTAAAATCATTCCAATTATCGACCGTTTTTTGGTTAGTTAAAGTTTAAAGTTAATTAAAGATATTTCATATACATATTATTATACATTCTAATTAGAAATTCATTGTAAAAATATTTAAATTTAATTAGTAATATTCAAGCAAGTTGGGGATGAAATGGCCCGGCCGGCCGACAACCGGTTGGGATACATTACTTTTCTACCCCTGGCCTGCCCGTCTGGGGCATTATTGCACTTGGCGACCCCTCCGTAGAGTAAGGCCCTGCGCTTGGGTCAGTGATGCTGGCTCACCGTCGTGCCAGTCTGCAGTGGGCGCACTCGGGGAATGGCTAACGCCGATCCTGATTGTGCCTCTATGGAGTTAAAAGTTGCTGGAGGGTGGTTTAGCCAGGTATGGGGTTAATACCCGAGTCCAATGGCATATCCTTGGGGCGGCCTTGTCAGCTTTTAAGTCCCTTGTCGAATCGTAAAGAGATTACCCCTCCTTAAAAAAAGGTTAGATATGGTGACCACATGAATCTGAATTAAAACTGCATGTTTTCATACTCCGGATTTGATTAGGAATAAATAGACGTCCGATTAGGACCCGTTGACGAAGTTGACCAAAGCAAACGGAGAAATCGTCGCTTCGAAATCGGAGATTCTTTCGGAAGTTAGCACTAGCACCTTCTATAGTCAGCTATACGCGTCGCACTCACCCCGTCCCGCGCCGGATGAGAAGGATCCAAGAGCCACCTTAACCCGCCATGCAACGAAGGATCTCCCAGACATCAGCCTAGACGAAATCGAGAAGGCTCTTGGGCAACTTAAAAATGGAAAAGCCCCGGGGGAGGATGGAGTCACAACGGAGCTTCTGAAAGCTGCTGGCAAGCCGATACTGAAGGAGCTCCAGCGTATATTTAATTCTATTCTTTTCTCCGGGAGAACTCCTAAGGCATGGCACATGGAGTTTAGGCGTATTCTTCTTCAAGAAGGGCGACAAGACTTTGTTGAAGAACTATCGACTAATTTCACTCTTGAGCCATGTCTATAAGTTGTTTTCAAGAGTCGTCTCGAACCGTCTTACACGAAGACTTGACAAAGCTCAACCTCCGGAGCAGGCCGGGTTCCGACGGAGTTATAGCACCATAGACCACATTCACACAGTAAGGCAGGTTATACAGAAGACCAATGAGTATAACCAACCCCTGTGCATGGCATTTGTGGGCTATGAGAAAGCTTTTGACTCCGTCGAGACCTGGTCTGTTCTAGAGTCTTTGCAGAGGTGCCAAGTTGATTGGCGATATATCGAAATGGTGAGATGTTTGTATGACACTGCTTATATGTTCGTCGTTGTCCAGAATGGTCAAACTGAGCCTATCCTCCTGTGACGTGGTGTGAGGCCGGGGGATGTAATATCACCGAAACTCTTTTCTCCGCTGCGCTGCAGGATGTATTCGGAACGCTCAACTGGACAGGACGTGGCATTAATATAAACGGCGAGTGCATCTCACACTTACGATTCGCGGACGATATCGTAATTATGGCTGAAACTCTGCAAGACTTACAAGAGATGGTGAACAGCCTGGTTGAGTCTTCCGAACGTATCGGTCTCTGGATAAACTTGGATAAAACCAAGGTCATGTTCAACGAGCTCGTTGATCTGGGACAGGTTGTAGTAAATGGAGTATCTCTCGAAGTTGTACAGGAATATGTGTACCTAGGGCAAACTCTTCAACTAGGCAGAAACAACTTCGAGAGGGAAGCCAACAGAAGAATTCGGCTGGGCTGGGCAGCATTTCGTAAGCTTCGACATGTCTTCTCGTCACCCATTTCTCAGCTCCTAAGTCGAAAGTCTTCGACCAGTGCGTCCTCCCAGTCATGACATACGGTGCCGAGACGTGGATACTCACGGCTCGACTAGTCCACCAATTTAAAGTCACTAAGCGTGCTATGGAAAGGGCTATACTCGGAGTATCTCTGAAAGACCGTATCAAAAATGATGTGATCCGTCAGAGAACCAAAGTCACCGTCATAGCCCACCGAATTAGTAAACTGAAATGGCGGTGGGCTGGCCTAATGAGCCGCAGAACTGACGGCCGTTGGAGTCGTAAGGTGCTTGAGTGGAGACCGCGACTCGGTAAACGTAGTGTGGGACGCCCTGCGACTAGGGTTGCCAGGTCGCCAAACCTAATAGCCGGACAGACCAGCCAGTTTGGCCGGACATATGGGTAGAAAGGACACCCTACATTTTTAAGGAATTTTCGTATTAATAGGTACGACAAAAAAAATTGAATGAATTGAAAAAGCTTGATTTTACATACAATCAAGCTTTTTTTGATTATTATCATAAATCTTGTTAAATTCTAGTGAAATAATAAACAAAATCGAATGCCAAATCAGTCTTAGGTACCTATGTACTTTATTATTAATCAGTCAAATAGTCATCACTCAAAATTAAATTCTAGATACAAATATTTATCAACATATTTAAATTCTTCTTGAATACTAATGAATCTTATCACAAATAAGACTTTTTGAACTAAAAAAAATAATCAAAAACTTCTCTTTATGTTTAACAATGCAACAAAACAAAAATTCTTCTCTTAAATTAAAACAATAAATCAAAACTTCTTCTCTTTAAGTTAAACAATAAAACAAAAAAAACTTCTCTTTGAGTTACACAATAAAAATAATTATTCATATTTTTGGTTTGCCGAAACCTGCTTTAAGAGCTCAGTTTCTTTCAAAATGAATCCTTACATGTCAAATTTTTTAAATTAAATTCTACAACCAACATTTTGGCAACACTGTCAATATGTAATCTGTTGCGTTCTTTCGTCCATTGCTGACCTATCAAGGAAAAAGCTCTTTCAACGTTTAGTTTGCGTTATGTCCTGTCGCCTGCGCTCAGCCACGCTCGGTGCTCGCTCGTTTGCGAAATGTAAAAAGCCTGACAAAAGCCGGACGGGCCGGACGCAGTCAAATTTGGCCGGACAAGAGGTCAAAAAGCCTAACCCTGTCCGGCTTTATCCGGACGCCTGGCAACGCTACCTGCGACAAGATGGGATGACGATATATGTAGGCTGGCTGGAGTGGGCTGGATGAGAGTAGCCGAAGATCGGGAGCGGTGGCGTGCATTAGGGGAGACATATGTCCAGCAGTGGACGAGTGTAGGTCGATGATGATGATTAGGACCCGGGCTCAAATAGACACAGCCTTAATAAATATTAAAAGCTGATTATTTTAGTATTTGTATTTAAAAAAATATATATATTCTATCATACGTTTATTCATAAAAATCTTTCTTAATTAATTGGTCGAAAACTGGTCAACAGATGGACGAAAACTAGAATTTTTGGTCGAAAACTGGTAAAATCGGCAATTTGACGCTTGGATTTAATAATAAAAAAAACTGTTAATTTGACTATTATAAAATATATAATTATAAAAAATAGACTATATGAGGAGTTACCACAATTTATTTTGATACAAAATACATGTCAGAACACACATATTTTTATTCCCAAAGTTGGCAACTCCACTAATTGGTCGAAAACAGGCTAATCTACCCTATCAGTAATACAAAACTTTGAGGTAGTTTACAAACACAGCAATATTTTTTCTTTACATACACAATTTCTGTAAGTTTCCTGACTATAAAAAAATAAATAAAATTAATATAGGTACTACTTGAATTATTTTTAAATCTCAATGGTGATTAGGTATATTTTGAATTTTGCCAAATAAAATATTATAGGTACAGTGTTTTATTAGATTTTACCATTTACAAATATTGTGGCAAGCGCGACTTACAATAGACGTCACATAATTTAAATAATAGATTCGAAATTTCAACATCAAATCTAAGTGAACAGATGGCTCATGCGGAAATACTGCGAAATTATTAAGCTATACCGCTAGAGGTTTGTGGTTCGAACCCGCATTAAGTATCTTTTGTTTCAATGATTTTTTATCACAGAATTAATAACAACATTCTTAAAATGAAACAGAAAATTAGATAACTGGTAAGAAAGAACAAGGAAAAATAAAATATTGTTTAAAAAATAGAACTAAATTATATAATTTCGATATTTGATAAAACAGTCGAATAAATTAATATCAGCCGGCTATAAGAATATAAATTTCTCAATTATATTTTATATTATAAAAAATATAAGTAATTAAGAATTAAATTTCTCAATGATATTTTATAATATAAAATATCACTGAGTAATTAAATTGCTCAGTTTTTTCAGATGTATAAATATAAAAATAAACACTTATTTTATATAAAAAACAAAAATCATAAACTGAAAAATCTTGTCAAATAATTAAATCACATTTTAACAAAATACAATATTATGTGACTTTGATTTTCTTTAAAAATACTAAATAAATTGAAAAAATGATACTTAAATAAATCAGTGAAAAAAATCGTCTTGGGCGGGATAAAAAAAGGTCACATATAAAAAATTTGCAAGTTTGCTTTATTCTTAACCAGTTTTTTTAATTTGAAGTTACAGATATAATAGAAAGTACCCACTACCAAAATGACTTATACCTCCAATGATATCAAATTTATTTTACAATTACATCTTAAATGTCAAACGTATATAAAATGTATGACATAAATCGTATAACCATGGCGGAACAACCCCTTAGGTATAACATTGATTTATACGTCAATTTTTTACCAAATTGTAACACATTTAGCTTGGTGCAGCCGGCCGTAAGCGTATGATGTTTTACAAGACCTATTTACTTACGCAGTCATGAACTAAACAAAGCATAATAAGCATAGCAGTTCACAAAGTGCCATCTGTTGAGTGCGTGCGAGAACTACTGAGCCCTATGTAGCAAAGGCTCGATGGCCCGAGCTTGCTGGTGCGTCATCTCGCGGTGAAATGCTGAAATAAAATAGTTCGAAGAATAGCCCGATTTAAGTAGGTCCCATTTCGTTGTATGGGATGGGGCATCTGTACTGTAGTATTATATTATCTGTGACCCAGTTGTACCACAGGAAGAAATTTTTTCCCGTGGTCCACATAGGTGGACCATCGGAAGTCAATTTTCCCCGTGGTCCACCACTCGTACTTATCTCAATTATTTTCGATATAGAGGTTGCTCGCATTAATTAATATTTTTGTTTATTTTCAACGTAACTTCAAATTAAAAACAAATTTATAGAAGGATGTAATGGTTGTCATTGTAAGATTCATCGTATTATACAAATATTATCATATCTATGTAATACATACTAGTAAAGGCAATTTGTAATAAGTCCTACTCTGTCCTACTTACACTATTCAATTTAATTTAATTAAATCACAATTATGCCATTTTATACCCATCAAGTACCATTGTGATTATGAAAAAGGTGCAATCAATGCTGTTCAAGTAGTTTTTCCAGCTACAGAAATAGTTGGCTGCTATTTTCATTGGAAAAGCTGTAATTAAGCGAGGCAAACAATTAAAACTTAAGTCAAAGGGACAAAAACGGATCATTGGTCTGGGTCTGACTTCAGCCTTTCCACTCTTACCAGAAGAACTTTTGAGTGATGGCTTAGACTACATTAAAGCTGAAGCCCTAGAGTGTGGGTTAAATATGAAAACGTTTTTTAAATATATTAATTGATGTTGTCTAAGTAGTAATTTTAGCCACATACTATCTGTTTTCGGTCAAAGGCATAGAACCACCAACGTATTAGAGAGTTACCATTCATATTTGGAAAAGAAAATAAACAATAGAACTAAAAATTTAGTAAGACTATTGGAAATTCTAAGTGAAATTTTACATTCAAAGTCAAGAAGGCAAAAGGTCCACATTGAAAATAATGACTATATACAGAATATTCAGATGCAACTGTTATCAAACAATATTACTGTTGGTCTAGCTAGCCTTAGATTCAGATGCAACTGTTATCAAACAATATTACTGTTGGTCTAGCTAGCCTTAGATTCAGATGCAACTGTTATCAAACAATATTACTGTTGGTCTAGCTAGCCTTAGAAAAATTGCGTTAATACTTGTTATTATCTTGGTAAAAATTTAGAAAACGGTCACCTATTTTGGTGGTTGGTGGGGGTGTTGGGGAGAGGGGGGGTTGGTATGTAGGTTTCGTCTCACCCCACCACCAATTTCGTCTGCCGGGATTGCATTTTTTATAAGGATTTTCTAGGTTTTAGACTAAAAAAGTATCGAAATTACGTTTTGTTTCATTAATTTACGGTACATTACATACAAATTTTGAAAATTAATTAAAAATATTTAGACGTGTTCCGACAGAAAAAAATTGTTTTGGGGAATCTTAGTCGAGCTTTCTTGAGCCCCCTACACATTCAGTTTCCTCAGACTCAGGTGACTCGTTTCTAAATACGACCAATTGGTCGGACTTAGAAAATAATAAATAAAATAAATACATAATGATTTATACCAACTTTGATTATATCTTAGTTTTAACACACAGCACTAATTCGATGAAATGTTATAATGCCAATCCTCAATTTTCTTTCGTACCTTATAATTAAATGCTTATGGACCTACTCGTGAACCAAGGGGTATTTCTTTTTCCTATAGTACACCTAGGTGAACCATATAGGTGGACCACGGGCAATAACCCGCTTAGGACGATCTTAAGTTGCATGCTGTCACATTCGTTTCATTAAAGACAAGAAGTGACAGCATTCTTTTTAGGATTGTCTTAGCTAAGACAAGGTTAGTGCAATTGGCCATAAGTGGTTAATTGCAAGTGAAACACCTACCCAATAAATATATTTGTTGAGTTGTGATTATTCCTAGATTTTACTTTCATCATAAGTTGTCATAATTCACTATCCGTGTTAGTTTCTGAAGTGGGATAATAATGAAACGCGTACGTAATGTTGAGATAGAAAGTGATTGTGAGGATCAATGTTTCGCCAGAGCTACGAAGCGGATTCGTGTGCCACGCCACGTGTAGCAGAAAGCTCGTAGGTATGATGAACAAATATCTTGATTTAAGGCGTGATCCTTGCCGTTCGGATTCTGCTATTAAAGAAAGATGATGATATAATTCCTTTGTCCGACTCCGATGATCATGAAAATAACTAAAAAGAACTGTACATTCTTATGGTGAGAATCTCAAAGCGGCGCTTTTGAAACATTGAAAACTAGATTTATATCAAAACCTGTGCTACGTCATTTATGATGACTTCCCACTGAGTTGCATACAGACGCAAGTCGGTATAGTATAAGTCGGCAATCGCCAGGATTCTTCTTCAACGACAAGATGATAATACCTTAAAACTAGTTTTTTATTTAAGTAGAACTACTCCGCTAAATGAACAACATTATCATAGTTACCAGCTGGAGACTTTAGCTTTAATAGAATCTCTAAAAGATTTAGAATTTATGTTCTTGGTTTACCTCTAAAAGTCCTCGCGAAACCTCCAACTGAGCAGAGGCCAACTAAAGGTTCTCACTAGAGCCTTGACTGGCCACTGTAAACTCAACAAACATCTACACAGAATGGGATTAGCAAATGCCCCCATGTGCAGATTCTGTGGTGAGGATGACGAGACACCATCTCACATCCTCTGTGAATGCTATGCTCTCATCCACACAAGGCGCCGAGCTCTGGGCGGACCTAGTTTGCCACCTCATGAGGCAAAGGCTCTGTCTCCAAAAAAGGTCATCGGCTATTTTAACGCTACAGGCCTATTTGGAGACCTTTGAAAGAGGGGTCACCCACAATAGATCTGTACATGTCGCAGTGGCTCGCTGAGGGTCGCTACCCGTCGCCCACAGCCACCCCCAAATAACAGATAGATACCTCTAAGAGTTGTCACAGATTGCTCTGCTTTAAGACACACCTTTGTTAAGAAAGACTTATTTTTTATTACCGAGGGTAGAGAGATGGTGGCTTCAGATTCGAGTGTTTGATTTAGATATTCAATACCGTGCTAGAGACAAAATGATTCACGTAGATGCCTTAAATAGAAGTCTGGTTGATTGTAGTGTACTAACCTAGTCCAATTGCAGGATTACAGTTTACGGTATGAATATCGTTGCACAATTACGCAGTTTCGATTTGATTAAAATTACAAGTTTTGCGATGAAATATTGTACTGTAAAACACTAAATGGTGATGGCTTGGCAGTACCTGAGGCTACTGCTTGGTGGCAGTTATTGCAAAAGTTTCATAATAACAGGGGTCATATTGGCTTAAAATGATGCGTTGACTTATTTTATTTATATGTATTCGAGCAACTTAGGCCCATACACACCTTAAAAGCTAACATACATAATATAAAATACAATTTTGTTAGTATATAATATAGTACTTAATAGGATTTGTTAGTAAAATTATTTCTTAGGAGTATTCTGCGCCATTAATAAAACAAAATACTGTGTCCCATACAAAACATATTTACTTTTGTCTTAATTGTTCATTCCAAAAGGATCACTATGGAAAACTTGAAGGCGAATTGCATCTGATTTCGAAACCTGACGTACCTAGTACCTTTAGATACTGTTCACATGGATCATTTAGAACCTTTTCTGAAGACTAACAGAAACCACAAGTACATTCTCATTGTAACGGACTCGTTCACTAAATTTGTAATAGCCCACACTACGCGGATCTTAAATTCAGTAGAAACTGTAAGGAATTTGAGGCATTTTAGTTTGTTTGGCTACCATACAGTACTATAGTACATACTTTGTAGTACCTGAACATTTAAAAAAAATATAATTAATTATTATTATTATTGAACGACAGATTAAACAAGTGTAATGCTTGAAACAAACTATTGTGTCGTGTTGTGTTGTGACGCGTCAGAAGCGTATCGGTTTCATACATTTTATATGGCCAGAAACACATTAGCGCCACAGCACAACACACTGTAATAAACGATACGCTTCTGACGCGTCACAACACACCACGACACAATAGTTTGTTTCTGCCTTAAGACTATATATATACTTATAGCTACTCCGAGGGCGAACGGTCAAGTCGAGAGTGAATCGGACCATTTTGAACGGGTTAAGTTTCAGGTGACGAAGGCACTTAGGATGCTTATCTACCGAATGTTATTTTTGGCATAAAAAATACAATACACTATACTACAACTACACGTAGTTCTCCATTTAATTTAGTGTCTAAATATAAAAGTAGTGTTGTCAAACCTAGAGAGTAGTGAAAATAATCCCAACAAAGATTTCTTTGAGACGTGAAGCTTCTAAACATATTAAAGCGAAACAAATTAAAATGAAACAAAGGTTTAACAGCAAAAGGAAACCCTGTCTCAAATATGAAAGGGGATCTTGAATTATGGCGTAAATTCAAAATGCTTTGGTCCACCTGGTATTAATAAAAAAAACAGATCCTTCTTATGGTGGCCCCTATAAGATTCAGTCTTAGGACATGACCGTTTCAAAGGATATAAGCTTTTAGCACTATTGTGGCGGTAGATTCTTTAAGTCCGTATGTCGGTGCTGCTGGTTCAGGAAGTGAGTCCGATAATGAGTGGTTGGATACTGAGGATTTGATAGAATTGCTGCAAAGCTAGTTTGACGCTGCTGTATTTTCCCCATAACCGATAACTATCTAACATTTCGCATGGTATCTCAATTGCAGGATGGCCGACCTATACACCGGAAATAGTATATAAGGGTTGGACACTCGTTTGACCGTTCACCTGCGCTTCGTTACCGACACGGCCGCCGGTACGAAAATTCCTCGAACCTAGGAACTTCCGTTTTAACGCCCTCACCACATGGTTGATGTGTATAAATAGACGCGCTCATTCCCTCCTTGGATTATTACTGTTCTGAATTTCGGGGAGAGTTTATCACGATACCTGGCTGCCCAAGCTGTTACTGTTTATCACATTAAATTAAAATAATTACTGCCCCAACTGTGTAATACCTAAGAGTTGTGTGATTAGGTGGTTAATTGCAAGTGAAATACCTACCCAATAAATATATATATAATAATATATATAAATATATAAATAATCAGACGCGATTTTTGCAAAAAAAATGTACTACACGCTTAGTGCCCATAAACTTTAAAACATGCCTACTAAATACCGATTTCAAAATGGTATTACAATAGTGGATCCTAATAATAAAAAAAAAGTTATTCGTAATAAAGAAGAAGTTCATCAAAATACTATGGAAATTTAGTTACGTTAATATTCATGTGAAATGTTTTAAACACTCATAAAATGTGTTTTAAGTTACTAACTGGTTTTGTAAAACATGTCTCAGGTAAAAAAAAGGTCAATTGGTACCTCTACTTACTATTAACACAGATAATATAATACTACAGTACAGATGCCCCATCCCATACAACGAAATGGGACCTACTTAAATCGGGCTATTCTTCGAACTATTTTATTTCAGCATTTCACCGCGAGATGACGCACCAGCAAGCTCGGGCCATCGAGCCTTTGCTACATAGGGCTCAGTAGTTCTCGCACGCACTCAACAGATGGCACTTTGTGAACTGCTATGCTTATTATGCTTTGTTTAGTTCATGACTGCGTAAGTAAATAGGTCTTGTAAAACATCATACGCTTACGGCCGGCTGCACCAAGCTAAATGTGTTACAATTTGGTAAAAAATTGACGTATAAATCAATGTTATACCTAAGGGGTTGTTCCGCCATGGTTATACGATTTATGTCATACATTTTATATACGTTTGACATTTAAGATGTAATTGTAAAATAAATTTGATATCATTGGAGGTATAAGTCATTTTGGTAGTGGGTACTTTCTATTATATCTGTAACTTCAAATTAAAAAAACTGGTTAAGAATAAAGCAAACTTGCAAATTTTTTATATGTGACCTTTTTTTATCCCGCCCAAGACGATTTTTTTCACTGATTTATTTAAGTATCATTTTTTCAATTTATTTAGTATTTTTAAAGAAAATCAAAGTCACATAATATTGTATTTTGTTAAAATGTGATTTAATTATTTGACAAGATTTTTCAGTTTATGATTTTTGTTTTTTATATAAAATAAGTGTTTATTTTTATATTTATACATCTGAAAAAACTGAGCAATTTAATTACTCAGTGATATTTTATATTATAAAATATCATTGAGAAATTTAATTCTTAATTACTTATATTTTTTATAATATAAAATATAATTGAGAAATTTATATTCTTATAGCCGGCTGATATTAATTTATTCGACTGTTTTATCAAATATCGAAATTATATAATTTAGTTCTATTTTTTAAACAATATTTTATTTTTCCTTGTTCTTTCTTACCAGTTATCTAATTTTCTGTTTCATTTTAAGAATGTTGTTATTAATTCTGTGATAAAAAATCATTGAAACAAAAGATACTTAATGCGGGTTCGAACCACAAACCTCTAGCGGTATAGCTTAATAATTTCGCAGTATTTCCGCATGAGCCATCTGTTCACTTAGATTTGATGTTGAAATTTCGAATCTATTATTTAAATTATGTGACGTCTATTGTAAGTCGCGCTTGCCACAATATTTGTAAATGGTAAAATCTAATAAAACACTGTACCTATAATATTTTATTTGGCAAAATTCAAAATATACCTAATCACCATTGAGATTTAAAAATAATTCAAGTAGTACCTATATTAATTTTATTTATTTTTTTATAGTCAGGAAACTTACAGAAATTGTGTATGTAAAGAAAAAATATTGCTGTGTTTGTAAACTACCTCAAAGTTTTGTATTACTGATAGGGTAGATTAGCCTGTTTTCGACCAATTAGTGGAGTTGCCAACTTTGGGAATAAAAATATGTGTGTTCTGACATGTATTTTGTATCAAAATAAATTGTGGTAACTCCTCATATAGTCTATTTTTTATAATTATATATTTTATAATAGTCAAATTAACAGTTTTTTTTATTATTAAATCCAAGCGTCAAATTGCCGATTTTACCAGTTTTCGACCAAAAATTCTAGTTTTCGTCCATCTGTTGACCAGTTTTCGACCAATTAATTAAGAAAGATTTTTATGAATAAACGTATGATAGAATATATATATTTTTTTAAATACAAATACTAAAATAATCAGCTTTTAATATTTATTAAGGCTGTGTCTATTTGAGCCCGGGTCCTAATCATCATCATCGACCTACACTCGTCCACTGCTGGACATATGTCTCCCCTAATGCACGCCACCGCTCCCGATCTTCGGCTACTCTCATCCAGCCCACTCCAGCCAGCCTACATATATCGTCATCCCATCTTGTCGCAGGTAGCGTTGCCAGGCGTCCGGATAAAGCCGGACAGGGTTAGGCTTTTTGACCTCTTGTCCGGCCAAATTTGACTGCGTCCGGCCCGTCCGGCTTTTGTCAGGCTTTTTACATTTCGCAAACGAGCGAGCACCGAGCGTGGCTGAGCGCAGGCGACAGGACATAACGCAAACTAAACGTTGAAAGAGCTTTTTCCTTGATAGGTCAGCAATGGACGAAAGAACGCAACAGATTACATATTGACAGTGTTGCCAAAATGTTGGTTGTAGAATTTAATTTAAAAAATTTGACATGTAAGGATTCATTTTGAAAGAAACTGAGCTCTTAAAGCAGGTTTCGGCAAACCAAAAATATGAATAATTATTTTTATTGTGTAACTCAAAGAGAAGTTTTTTTTGTTTTATTGTTTAACTTAAAGAGAAGAAGTTTTGATTTATTGTTTTAATTTAAGAGAAGAATTTTTGTTTTGTTGCATTGTTAAACATAAAGAGAAGTTTTTGATTATTTTTTTTAGTTCAAAAAGTCTTATTTGTGATAAGATTCATTAGTATTCAAGAAGAATTTAAATATGTTGATAAATATTTGTATCTAGAATTTAATTTTGAGTGATGACTATTTGACTGATTAATAATAAAGTACATAGGTACCTAAGACTGATTTGGCATTCAATTTTGTTTATTATTTCACTAGAATTTAACAAGATTTATGATAATAATCAAAAAAAGCTTGATTGTATGTAAAATCAAGCTTTTTCAATTCATTCAATTTTTTTTGTCGTACCTATTAATACGAAAATTTGACTCAGTTTGACCATTCTGGACAACGACGAACATATAAGCAGTGTCATACAAACATCTCACCATTTCGATATATCGCCAATCAACTTGGCACCTCTGCAAAGACTCTAGAACAGACCAGGTCTCGACGGAGTCAAAAGCTTTCTCATAGCCCACAAATGCCATGCACAGGGGTTGGTTATACTCATTGGTCTTCTGTATAACCTGCCTTACTGTGTGAATGTGGTCTATGGTGCTATAACTCCGTCGGAACCCGGCCTGCTCCGGAGGTTGAGCTTTGTCAAGTCTTCGTGTAAGACGGTTCGAGACGACTCTTGAAAACAACTTATAGACATGGCTCAAGAGTGAAATTAGTCGATAGTTCTTCAACAAAGTCTTGTCGCCCTTCTTGAAGAAGAATACGCCTAAACTCCATGTGCCATGCCTTAGGAGTTCTCCCGGAGAAAAGAATAGAATTAAATATACGCTGGAGCTCCTTCAGTATCGGCTTGCCAGCAGCTTTCAGAAGCTCCGTTGTGACTCCATCCTCCCCCGGGGCTTTTCCATTTTTAAGTTGCCCAAGAGCCTTCTCGATTTCGTCTAGGCTGATGTCTGGGAGATCCTTCGTTGCATGGCGGGTTAAGGTGGCTCTTGGATCCTTCTCATCCGGCGCGGGACGGGGTGAGTGCGACGCGTATAGCTGACTATAGAAGGTGCTAGTGCTAACTTCCGAAAGAATCTCCGATTTCGAAGCGACGATTTCTCCGTTTGCTTTGGTCAACTTCGTCAACGGGTCCTAATCGGACGTCTATTTATTCCTAATCAAATCCGGAGTATGAAAACATGCAGTTTTAATTCAGATTCATGTGGTCACCATATCTAACCTTTTTTTAAGGAGGGGTAATCTCTTTACGATTCGACAAGGGACTTAAAAGCTGACAAGGCCGCCCCAAGGATATGCCATTGGACTCGGGTATTAACCCCATACCTGGCTAAACCACCCTCCAGCAACTTTTAACTCCATAGAGGCACAATCAGGATCGGCGTTAGCCATTCCCCGAGTGCGCCCACTGCAGACTGGCACGACGGTGAGCCAGCATCACTGACCCAAGCGCAGGGCCTTACTCTACGGAGGGGTCGCCAAGTGCAATAATGCCCCAGACGGGCAGGCCAGGGGTAGAAAAGTAATGTATCCCAACCGGTTGTCGGCCGGCCGGGCCATTTCATCCCCAACTTGCTTGAATATTACTAATTAAATTTAAATATTTTTACAATGAATTTCTAATTAGAATGTATAATAATATGTATATGAAATATCTTTAATTAACTTTAAACTTTAACTAACCAAAAAACGGTCGATAATTGGAATGATTTTACACTATAAGTAGGTACCCAATTTTCGACCAACATGACTTTTCGAATTTTCGAAGTATTTATTTAAAAAGTAAACACAATCTAAAATTTATTTTGATTAAGAAGTGGGAGTTAATTAGAATTCATTCAAATAGTTTTGAATAATTAATTCAATTCTTTTGATTTTAGCTAAACGAAAAAAGGCAGTCGGAAACTGGGATGATTATACCATATTTCTAATTTTCGACCAACAACATTGTTTGTCATATTCAGTTTATATTAACAAAGTAAAATATTGGACGAAAATTGGCCATTAGATAATATATGTAAATAAAGCTCACATTATCAAATTAGATTTAATATCTTTCCATACATTTTAAAACAACATAGAAATCTTATTTGTAGGTGCCTTACCTATTTTTCGACCACCCCACGGAGGGACACGCTCCATACAAGGGCGGTCATAAATAGTTAAAGTCCTGTTACTATCAATACATTGTATTATTTTAGTGACTTATAGTTGTAAAAGTGTTTTAGGAACATTAAAATGAAAGAAGTACATGTATTTACGGAATAAAAAACGTTTACTTCAGTAAAAAACAAATATAAACAATAACATACTTTTACCTAAATTTATCATGAACAAACACTTAAAAATTGGAATGTAAAACATATATTTTAAATAAAATAAGAGTCAAAACATTGATAACATTATTTAATTATAATAAAATAATAGACATAAATAAATTAAAATTAATTAAATACAAAAAAAACAAAACAACTAACAAAATACAAATAAATTATTCTTATTCTAACAATATTAAACATGTAACAATTCTATTACACTTTGTGACAGAGTATTTTTCTTTTTAGGGGGAAGTTTCCGAAGACTTGTAATATAAGGATCTGAATGTAATAATAGTCGTTGTATTAAATCTTGATTGGTAACTTCACGTGACATTTTTCGAGTGTGACTTCGTCTATAAATTTTGATATACTTATTTGTCGCTTCAGCAGCTTCTTCGGAAAGTTCTCCTATAGATAACAATGCATAACTTATAATATCTGATCCATGTACGAGCACCTTGTGGACAGAAGCATAAAGACTATACCACGGATATTCCTCGACCAGGCTGTATGCTGTTTGTAATGCATAGTCTTTAAACTTGCATTCATTAATTTTATGTCCAGAAGATAACGTTTGTAATATTACACAACAACGATCTATGAGATCCTTATTCAAACCTGTAATTTCAGCAGATACAGCTGATTCCAAAAAAAACTTCCTGGCCGTGTTTCCGTCGTTAGACGTCCCGCTTCCACCACTACGCGGCTTGTCAACTATTAAACCTAATCGTTCCCTAAACTGGGACTGTACATATTGTTTTTTATTTGATAACAATTGTTTATCACTATCTAGCCTAACTTGCCATTTTTTTATGTCTAATCTATATGAAAGATGAATAAAATATTCGAAGAAACGTATCCAAGAATGTAGTGGTGATAATCCAAATTGGTATCTACTCTCTATTACAGGTTTTTGTAAACATTCGTCTATTTTATTAATCTCTTTAGGGGTAGCATTACATATATAACATCTACTTGTAGATGTTTCACTTAAAGCCCTACAAATTTTACCATCTACCATTGAAAGCTGCAACTTATGAGAAACGACCAATTCACGATTGTCGATCTGAATAAAAGTAGGTTGCAAACTTTCAATTTTATCCTTAAAATAAGCTTCCTCTTGCAAAGACACTGCTGTGCTTTCTTTCAAAAATTGAAATCGAATAGGACGGCAGTACCTAGTGGAAGAGGGTCGAGGATTTTTCCATAAAATTTTACAATTATCTTCAGCAAATTTTACAATAATTTGAAGGGGTACATAAGATGTTACAAACAAACTACTATCTTCTAAAGTTGAATCTGAAAAAAATTGTTTGTATTCACTATGTCCAGTGCTGCCATCGAATCCCCATTTCCCAAGTAAAGAGATATTAGACAAACAATCATCAGGAATCTGATCTAAGACCTCTTTTTGAGATTCAAGGATTCGAGAAGCTGTGTGATCAAAAAGACTTTGTAATTCAACTTCAGCTGAAGACTCGGAAACAGTTATATTAGAAGGGTAACATCTCTGTTTCGCTTTAGTAATTTGTTGGTAACATGGTAATACATTAGGAGAAATCTTACTATTAACAAAGTTTTTAATTAATAAATACTGATGTTTTGTCAACTGAGCATCAGTCACAAGTGACAAGACATCATCAGTGCTAACTCTAGATATACACGAATAGAATGAACAGTCTGAAACATCAAGCAATGCACTCACAGTAGAATCATCAGACTTTGACAAATCAGCTACTCTCCGACGTTTAGTCCTTTTACTACATTGCGTAAAAGGTTTTCGAGGACGACCACGTGAATGACACGGCGACGTTTCAGACGGAGTACATTGCTTATTGTTTTTCACAAGTTGAATTTTTTCAATAACGTTAAACCAATCGGAATTCTTATATAAAAGCTTGGTTTTATCCCTATTACATTTTTTCCAGAATCGAGCAATAGCTTTACATAAATTATTAACAATTTTCTCTAAATAATGAATATCAATGTTCTCAGCATCGTTCAGAGTAGTCAACAAACTTTGTAGGACTTGACGACACTTTTCCGAGTCATTATCGGTATTGACAGTTAGCCATATTTCAAGAATATGCATTCTTGAAAACGAGCATATATATAAATTACCTAAAACAAAAAAAAAACGGTTAAAATTCAGTCACAAAACCTACACAAAGCACTAAGACTAAATAAACTAATTTCGTAGCAAATGCTACGAGATAATCTGGCAACCGTAGCACCCTTGTCATCGCCAAAAGGGCAGATAAGGGCAGCCAAGTTTTAATTTTCCTAAGATAAGAAAGTCTAAAGATTATGGTGCAATATACCTCCATAGTCGGAGCGAGTGGGAACATATTTAAAAGTTTATTCAAACTTTGAATATTAAAATATAATACTCCAAGAAAAGTCGCCTCGTAGCAATGACATACTAAAGAAAATATATACTAAGATACAATTAAAATAAAAATATTAATTATTACATACCCTGTTCTTGGATATCCATTTCAGAAAAAACTCACACAGCACTCACAGGTCCCGCAATGACAACAAATGACGTCACGCTTTTTAATGACTCACTGATAACAGTATTTACGATTGGCGATGCGCTCTCTTTGAATGCACAATAGATAATGAAGGCGCACTCTAATTACTGACCTATTTATAGTTTCAGAAGGTACCGCAACTATCCAATGTAACGACAAGGAATAAAATATAAAACAAGAAAGCAGGTTTTTAAGATTTATGACCTATGGATGTCCCACAGTGCACCCGGTCGAAAACTGAATTTTTTGAGTAAAGCGTGTACCCTTTCTTGACCACCTCATTTTATGAATTTGGTCATGAAATTTACGTTAAAATCTAATTAATCCACACAGTAAAGGTCATAAACTAGCTGCACAAACAATAAATAATCCAATATTACTTAAGATTAATTAAAAACTTTCCGTACAAGTAGTGGCACCTTACTATTTTTTTCTTAATATTCAACGCATGTGACGCTCTCCGCTGCTAACCTCAGACAAATAATTGGTTAGTTTTCGCAGCTTTCGTTCAATTCTTCTAGTTTGTGTGTGTGGGGGGGAACAATGTATTCAGGTTGCTACTTGTTTATGTTTTGGTGATGCAAGTATACCAATATTACTATTTTTGATCATTTAACAAGGGAGGACCGTTAAATGGTCGAAAATTGTTATGTAACCTGTCACAATTTATGACACGTCATGCTGTTGATACAATGTATATATACGTGGAGCTTTATGTACCTATATATATTATATATATTTGTATATTTCTATTATTCCATGTTGAGTGTATTACGTAAATATTAAGATTTTTGTTGTTGTTTATAGCTTAGTGTGTGTGTGCCATAGTGGTGCCTCTTCAGGGTGTCTACGGAAGACCAGCGCCGGGGAGTCTGCGACGCCTCGGCTTTATGCTGAGTAGATACCCTTTCCGTGGCACATCTATTAGTGTTTTCCCTTTTTTTATTTGTTATTCTGTGTTAGTGCCATTGAATAAACCATTTTCTTTCTTTCTTTCTTTTTTCTTTCATTAATACTCACGCTGGGCTTTAAATGTTGACCTTAAGACTGCCCTTATGTCGCTCGTAATAGCGGTGGCTTTCGTAATGCAAATGTAAAGCTTGACGTGTTGCTGACTGTACTTTACGTATTACTTACCTATATTATCTATGACTATGTATGTACCTAACATAGTTGAATAATACTTATGATGTTATTAAAAATTCAGATTTGTAAAATTAGTTTTGAAATCCCCCATACAAAATAGTTAGGTCAGTGAAAAAATCACTGTGGTTTTATGAAACCAACATGCAAGTGAAACTTTTTTTCGGTTCGTAGGCATTTAACTGAAAATTTCCGAAAAAATATTAAATAGGGTAAGTTCTTACTTATTAAAATCGCCTCTCTAATCCTAACCTAAATCTTTTTGTTCTTAAAAGAAAATTATAAATAAAAAACAAATTGAGATATAAATAAAAGGAATTGACCTAATAAACAAAAAGCAATAAAGAAAAACAAAATAATAAAACAAGCAATTTTTAAAAAAAATAACTACATCAGGACAGGATCGAACCACTGCCACACAGATTTAAAAACGAAGATCTAACGAGTAGACCAATCCTGACCTATTGGAAGTGGTGAAATTTACGATGTCATGTTTTTGTGTAATTCGACCATAATTCGACATTACACTTTCAAATGTATGGGAATTAGAAAATTAATTTTGCAGTTTCGAATTTTCAATGACGCCATTACTATTATGATTATGTCAAAATACCTACATACCAAACACCTTGTAGGTAATATAATAAAATAAAATAATTCAACTCAATCTGTGACCATACGAACAAGCATACATAAGTAGTGCCATCTATGAGTGAGCAGTATATAATCAAATAGTTAAAGCAGACATTGCGTGGTACTTTGAGCTATGCTTTTGAGAGATACATTAAAGTTCAGACAATTGTCGCTAGGAGTGCTATAAATTTGTAAAAAGAAATGTTAAACCGTTCTAGCATGACTTAAAAACGTATTTTGATACTTCCCACGTGCTAAGTTATTTTTTAAAATATAATCAATAGTTTTCTGAATCTCCTTGTTGACTTTTACTAAATTCACTAAAAAGTCATTACAAAAATCGATTAAAGTAGCGCCATCTATTGATGCTTTTATAGAATTATTTTACTTTTGTTCGTGATGGGTCCCCGTGACTGGGTGAACCAAAGGAAGTGTTTTTTCCCCGTGGTACACATAGGTGGACTACGCAGGTGAACCACGGGCAATAACCCTCCTAAGCTATGACAAGGTTAGTGCAAATGGCCATTAATCACACAACTTTTAGGTATTACACAATTAGGGCAGTAATTATTTTAATTTAATGTGATAATCAATACACAGAATGATCAAGTAATAACAGGCTTATAGTAAAATAGGTAACAGTAACAACTTGGGCAGCGAGGTATCGTGATAAACACCCCCCGAAATTCAGAACAGTAATAATCCAAGAGGGGAATGAGCAGGTCTATTTATACAATATACACATCCACCATGTGGTGAGGGCGTTAAAACGGAAGTTCCTAGGTTCGAGTCATTTTATGCGAGGCGTTTTCATAACGGCGGCAGTGTCGGTAACGAAGCGCAGGTGAACAGTCAAACGAGTGTCCAACCCTTGTATACTGGTTCCGGCTTCACAGCTAGCTCGTGGATCTTATTTCCGGTGTAACATAATAGGGAAGATGCAAATGTAATATTTATGAACGATTTGTAATTAAAATCTAATAAGAACGTAAAATAAGAATGATGGCAACGTTTTTATTTTAGTTGATAGAATTTTTCATTAAAAACTGCGGAAGAAAAATACGCGAAACGGAACGTATCTTGATCTACCAATCAGCGACTAGTGACGTCACTCATGTTTTATGTCCCGTCAGATGTAAAGGTAAACATTATTTTTACGAAAGCTATTTACATTTTTCTGTAGAAAATGGTAGTTGGTTTTATAAAAATAGACCCCAGAAACCTACCAAAAGTTAGTGTCGATATGGTAGTAGCTTTTTTGTTTAAAGTGCCGACTTTTCGAGTGCAGAAATGTAAGGAGCTAAACTTCTACAGTAGGTTAAGTATTAAATCACAGTTAAGCTTTCGTGATTCATTAAAAGCATAAAGTACGTAAAGAAGGTTTTCGTGCTACAATAATTTTTTCCAACTTTGGATCAGAAGGTCCAAGTCCAATTAAAAACAATTTATTTGGGGATTTCTTTGAAGTTCATGGATAATAAATTGGTATAAAACTTGAATCCACACGCCTTTTTTTTTCAGAGTAATAATTACATTGTTCTGCTGACAGCTGACTATACATCTTATAGTGATGGATAGTCTATTTAAAATAACTAATTTGAAACTAATGGTAGCTTTCCCTGCGATATTTGAATTCTTCCGAGGCCCCTAATCATCATAAGATGATAAAAAACATGCCCCCGTCAGGGACCGTAGCATCATATGATGCGCGCGGGCCTCACCACACTTTTATGCTTATAACTTTTGAAATACGTGTTATTTTCATATGCAGTTTTCGCTACTCTATAGAGGAATAAATTTCACGTTCATTCAATAATCAAATTCATTCTAACCGAAAGAAGAAAAAACGGTGTACGATTTGAAAATGACTGACGCAAGACGTCAGTCCCTACTAATCCTCAGCCGCCTCAACGTTGTTCGGTCGTTACGGTGTTTTACGAAATTTTGTTTTAAAAAGTGCGTAAAAGTGTTATAATTACCTTGTTTTAGTAATTACAAAGCTTTTAGGATTTGTGTATGGTGTAGTTTTTGTACAAAAAGGATTTCAACAAGATGCGAACTAGTTGTCCGTTGTCGCGCGGCAAACAGTTTTTTGTCGTTTGACATTTCTCGTCATTATTCATTCTGAATGCGCTGTCTTCTGATGGTTTGTAAGGACTTAAATAATACTCCCAAATGACTTGCTGAATATAACGATGGTTTACTATTTACTTGACAATAATTAATGACATAATAAATATGTATTTATATGGAATAATAAAATGGATGTTCGTCACTCGGTAGTACGCAGCGCACTGCTCGATTGATGCGAGCACACCGCTGGGTTTGACGTATAGTGGATCTGCTGTTCATGCTACATCAGGCGTTTACTTCGCCTAAACATCCTCCCCGCCCTCGAAGTCCTTAGGGTTTCGAGAAGAATTTGTGTCTGGCAACAGGCATAGGTTGTGTGTAGCTCGACGGATGATGCCCTTTGAAGTGGCGACGTCCACGACCCTTGATACGCCATCGGAACCCGGGTATAATTTATTTATTTATTGCTTACATGTACGTGTAAAGATACGTGTATAATTTGTGAACCCGAGTCATACGCCATTTTAAAGGTGGTGTGTAGTTGTCCTTGATGACTACTAAATCTCCTTCTTGAAGACCCCTTTGATTGACTCGCCATTTGAGTTTTTGTTGAAGTTCACTTAAATACTCATTTCTCCAGCGATTCCAAAAGTGCTGCCGCATCTGCTCCAGGCATTGATACCGATTGAGTCTGCTCGGCTTCTCGTCTAGAAGGCCCACTGAAGGTACCGAAGTGAGCGGCTTGCCGATCAGGAAGTGCGCTGGAGTTAAGGGGCAAAGGTCATTTGGATCAGCGGACAGCGGAGTTAAGGGTCTGGAATTGAGGATAGCTTCGACTTGCGTGAAAAGTGTATACAACTCCTCAAAAGTTAAATGTTTGTCGCCTAAAATTCTCGTTAAGTGGTACTTTGCACTTTTCACCCCTGCTTCCCAGATACCCCCAAAATGAGGTGAATATGCCGGAGAAAATTTGAAATGTATGCCTTCGTCGGCAGCAAAACCAGTAATTTTGTCATTGTTTAATTTTAAAAATGATTGGATTTCGTTATTTGCACCGACAAAGTTAGTGCCATTGTCGCAATACAATTCCAATGGCTTGCCTCTCCGGGATATAAAACGTCTTAAACATAACATAAAGACATCGGTTGAGAGATCACTTGCTAGCTCGAGATGCAAGGCCTTTGTAGCGAGGCACACAAATAAACAAAGGTAGCACTTTGAAATCCTACAGCCACGACCTTTGCGATCAGTAATATAAAATGGCCCAGCGAAGTCGACACCGCTAATGTGGAAAGGAAGGCTTGGAGTTACCCTGCTGGCAGGTAGGTTTCCCATAATAGGATTTAAACCTTGGGCCTTTATGATTCTGCACAATCTGCAATTGTTCACAGTGCTTCTTGCTAGTATTCTGCCTCTTAAAGGCCAAAGTTTATCTCTAATATTACTGAGTAATAATTGTGGTCCACTGTGTAAAAGTTTTTTGTGATAATGAGCAAATAATAATTTTGTGAAGTTATGACTTGAATCTAATAAAATTGGGTGTTTCTTTTCATAGGGTTCATTTGAATTTTTTATACGGCCTCCTACGCAAATATAGTCATCGTGATTTAAAAAAGGAGATAAGGATAGTATACGCGATCGAACAGGTAAGGTTTGTTTATTTTTTAATATTTTAATTTCGTCTGCGAAACATTCACTTTGATGTTGTTTTATTAAAATGTTTAAAGATTCGTTTAATTCGTTAATTGTCAATGGACCTGTATGTTTATTGGTTTTATTTTTTAAATTGTGAATCAATCGCAGTACGTTCGCTAAAGTTCGTTGCAACGTGGTGAACATTGAAAATCTTTCAAAGTTCACAACATCAAACTAAGTTGCTTGTGCATGTGTAGTAGATATAAACGTTGTAGTTAGTTTTTTAGTTTTAGTTTCAGGTAGTTCAGACATAACAATAGGACTTACTGGCTGTGGCCAATGACTAGAATTTTCTCTCAGAAATGATGGGCCTTCCCACCATATTCTGCTTGATTGAATTGATTTAGGGTTTACACCTCGAGAGGCTGGGTCTGCTGGATTATTGTCACCAGGCACATGCCGCCAAATTCCTGTGGCAGTCAATTCTTGTATTTCGCTAACGCGATTGGCAACAAAAGGCTTTAAATCACAAGACGGAGACGCCAACCAGCTCAAGACTATAGTTGAGTCAGTCCAATGAAACAGTGCATCAATTTTACATCGTAATGACTTCATAACTTTGTTGCTTAAGCGGGCTGCAAGCAAGGCACCGCATAACTCTAGTCGAGGTATGGTTGACGATTTTACCGGAGCTACTTTAGTTTTGGCACAAAGCAATCTGACAAGAACATTACCTAAATTGTCTCTTGACAAAATATAAACAGCAGCAGCATACGCTAACTGAGATGCATCTGAAAATGAGTGTAATTGTATTGTCTCTGAATTATTAACAATAACACATCTCGGAACCTTAATTTTCGAGATTAAACTTAGATTGGATGCAAAACTACACCATTCCTTTCTTATATCGTTGTCGACTGAGTCATCCCAATCTAACTTCGATAGTCAAAGTTTTTGCAAAATAATTTTAGGTATAATGGTACAAGGACTAAGTAAACCTAAAGGATCGAATAATTTAGCTGAATTTGACAAAATTATTCTTTTTGTTATAGTTGAATCATGATTAATATTGACAAGAAACTGCAATACATCCATTGACGGGTCCCATTTCAAAACACTTGATTGTGATGATGTATCTAAATTTTTGGGCAAAATTGTATTTGATTTATTTTCAAAAATGGCTGGCACATTAGTTCGCCATTTTCTTAAAGGTAAGCATGCTGAATCAAGGGTTTCAGTCACTAAAGTAATTATTTTTTCTAAATAATGTTCAGTTTCAGCACCAGAAAGAAAATCATCAAAGTAAAAATCCTCCCTAATCACTTGAGACAACCTAGCATTTTCATTGCATTCCTTTGACAGCTGCAAAAGGCACCTTGTACTTAAATACGGTGCTAAGGCAGTACCGTATGTAACAGTGTTTAATTGATATATCTTTATAGGTTGTGATGGCTCGTCACGCCATAAAATTATGTCATTGAATGACACTCCAGTAGAAGTTTTAGAAGAGGCATCGAAAACTACTCGGAGTTTTGTTGTTTCACTGTGTTCCCGAATTACTGCATGGTGTGGAAGGTAACATCCAAATTCCGGTTTCGTAATTTCTGACATATGCCCTAAACTCTCATATTCACGTATAAATTGTGAATATTGCTCCTTTAAATGTGGGTTATTTTTGAACTTCCTTTCAAGATACTGCAATCGTTTTACTGCAATTTCATATGAATCACCTAGCTCATAAATGGATTTCTTTAAGGGTATTTGAACCCAAAACCTGCCATCACTATCTCTGTGAGTTGTTTGATTAAATAACGTTTCACAATAATCGTTAGTGTTGTGATTATTTGTGAACGGTATTTCTTCAAGTTCCCAAAACCTTGAGAGCTGGGCTTGAATATCTTGAGAAAAATTACACTGAATAACTGACTCTGACTTATAAAATTTATTTGGAATAGAGCCTGCTACTATCCAACCTAATTGAGTGTCCTGTAATATTGGCCCTTTAGGCCCTAAATTTACCCTAGTAGGCCTAATTAGGTCCCAGAATATATCAGCTCCTAACAATAAATCAATTTCCGACGGTTGATAAAACCTCGGATCGGCTAATTGGATATTGTCTGGAATGCCTAAATCTTGTATACGCACTGCAACATGCGGTAAGCGTTCTGTAATTTTTGGTAAAATAAACACTTAAGGTTTGTATTATAGGAATTATGCAATGAATGTAAATGTATAGTGCAATGTTCTGTGACGTTTAAAACTGTACTTCCAATACCAGAAACACTACGATGATAATCCTTTATTTTGCAGAAACCAACTTCCCTTTGTGCTCTTTCGCTAATAAAGGACGACTGGCTGCCACAGTCCAGTAAAGCCCTTTAGAATGAATATTTTGTCATGGCACATCACCTTGACCAACGCCGTAGAAAGAAGGGCTTGATTGGTGGTGATGGCTGACATGGAAACACTGGTAGAGGGTCCGGAAGCAGCGGAGTCGACTACAGGATCAGGTAAGTTAGTAGGGGTTGTATTCGAATTAGTAATATCTAGTTCATTATTTTGGATTGCATGCAATGAACTTTGTCTGTGTAATAATGAATTGTGTTTTTTGTTACAGATTCTACAACCACCCAATCTACATTGATATGAGTGATGACCGCTGCGAAGACAGTTATTACATAATTTCATACTAAATGCTTTACTGATACGCTCTGCAACGGGTAATGATTTTGAATTTAGTGCATTCAAATATTCTATGATCTTGTTTACAAAATGGACATTTTTTTACAGGTAAATTATCAACGGAAGAAACAATAAATGATTTTGTATATGGCAAACTATGACGTTTTTCATTTTTGACAGACTTCCCGGCATTAATTGTTTCCAAAAGTGTAGCCCGCGAGCGAAGAAAAGAATAAAAATCTTTCAGAGAGGGTGAATCCTCAGTGCTCCTAAACTCCTCCCACTTACGTGCGGTCACACTGTCTAGCTTCGCCGATGCCATATAAATAACTAACGAATCCCAATTATCGGTAGGTTCGCCTAAAGAATTCAAAGCACTTAAGTTTTTGGATAACGTGTCAATCAACTCACGAATACCGTGTTCACTTTCTTTGTTTAACTGTGGGATTGAAAATAAGCACTTTATATGCTCATTAACTAAAAGGCGCTTGTTGTTGTACCGATCACATAATAGTTTCCATGCTACTACATAGTTATCGGAAGACACAGTAATAGAATTTATAACGGAACTTGCTGCTCCCTCCAAGTATGATTTTAAATAATGAAATTTACTGATGTCTTCTATGTTATCATTGTTATGTATGAGCGATAAATAAGTTTACCTGAAAGAAAGTCACTGGTTTGCATCGCCACTAAAAGGAGGTATTTTTAAAGGAGGTAGCTTAACTTGAACACGATTGCCCTTGATCGAATTGTTAGATGAGAGTTCCACCTTATTTTTATTTTCAAAATAATCCAATAATGATTGAGCCTTTGCAATCAAATGATAAAATGAATTTTCTGTAATTTCGCGTTCTTGAAGTTGTTTCGAGGCATCTTCATCCAACAATTCGATCTGCGTTTGTATCTCGTCGAAATTACATGAAAGGTCACGCAACTTATCACATCTCAAACGAATTTCATTAAATTGCAATGAATCAACATCTTTTATGTCCATTAATGGGGTTAAGTATTTATCAAATAATGTTAATCTACCTCTAATTGTTCCTCTTTGCTTAATAAGATCTTTTAACTCACTCATCATGCAGCGCAAATAACAAAAAATAAGTTAACAACGGAAATCTAAAAGTAATGATAAGGTGTACGTTACGTGGATTCCGAGGTAACAAACTGGTTTTGCTCCGGTCCGGTCGCCGCTTCACTGCTACGCGCGGAATATTCAATATCCCCGTGACTTCTTATTTTCTTTTAGCCTGGAATTTTCGGCAGTAATGTTTAAGTTCAAGTTTTATATTTTACAATAGAAAGCGTTATTTACCGTTAAGGCCGTTCCTGGTTAAACTAACATTGAAAATAACACAACATTTAAATTATGTTTATAAAAAAATTATGCTCAGTTAAGTCACTAGATGTATTATGTGTATTTTAATTTGTATATGTGACACTGAATTTCAAATATATTAGGTCAAAATAACGATTATAATACCAAAATTATATGCTAAAATTTGAACTTGAAAATTATTTAAAATGAGGGTTGGTTGCACAAATTATTACAGTTTTCACACAAATCGGAAAGGAAAAAGGATGAATGAATTATGGAAATTAATTAAAACGCACGCTTCCCTCGGATTGATAGCTGCAGCTGTATATGCTGGCGGTATCCTGAAGGATGATTCCGTTTGCTACTTGATGTTCAATGATGGATCACGTCGGGGTCACCATAAAATGAATGCGCTGCACAGAGGGACACGCTCCATACAAGGGCGGTCATAAATAGTTAAAGTCCTGTTACTATCAATACATTGTATTATTTTAGTGACTTATAGTTGTAAAAGTGTTTTAGAAACATTAAAATGAAAGAAGTACATGTATTTACGGAATAAAAAACGTTTACTTCAGTAAAAAACAAATATAAACAATAACATACTTTTACCTAAATTTATCATGAACAAACACTTAAAAATTGGAATGTAAAACATATATTTTAAATAAAATAAGAGTCAAAACATTGATAACATTATTTAATTATAATAAAATAATAGAAATAAATAAATTAAAATTAATTAAATACAAAAAAAACAAAACAACTAACAAAATACAAATAAATTATTCTTATTCTAACAATATTAAACATGTAACAATTCTATTACACTTTGTGACTGAGTATTTTTCTTTTTAGGGGGAAGTTTCCGAAGACTTGTAATATAAGGATCTGAATGTAATAATAGTCGTTGTATTAAATCTTGATTGGTAACTTCACGTGACATTTTTCGAGTGTGACTTCGTCTATAAATTTTGATATACTTATTTGTCGCTTCAGCAGCTTCTTCGGAAAGTTCTCCTATAGATAACAATGCATAACTTATAATATCTGATCCATGTACGAGCACCTTGTGGACAGAAGCAGGAAGACTATACCACGGATATTCCTCGACCAGGCTGTATGCTGTTTGTAATGCATAGTCTTTAAACTTGCATTCATTAATTTTATGTCCAGAAGATAACGTTTGTAATATTACACAACAACGATCTATGAGATCCTTATTCAAACCTGTAATTTCAGCAGATACAGCTGATTCCAAAAAAAACTTCCTGGCCGTGTTTCCGTCGTTAGACGTCCCGCTTCCACCACTACGCGGCTTGTCAACTATTAAACCTAATCGTTCCCTATACTGGGACTGTACATATTGTTTTTTATTTGATAACAATTGTTTATCACTATCTAGCCTAACTTGCCATTTTTTTATGTCTAATCTATATGAAAGATGAATAAAATATTCGAAGAAACGTATCCAAGAATGTAGTGGTGATAATCCAAATTGGTATCTACTCTCTATTACAGGTTTTTGTAAACATTCGTCTATTTTATTCATCTCTTTAGGGGTAGCATTACATATATAACATCTACTTGTAGATGTTTCACTTAAAGCACTACAAATTTTACCATCTACCATTGAAAGCTGCAACTTATGAGAAACGACCAATTCACGATTGTCGATCTGAATAAAAGTAGGTTGCAAACTTTCAATTTTATCCTTAAAATAAGCTTCCTCTTGCAAAGACACTGCTGTGCTTTCTTTCAAAAATTGAAATCGAATAGGACGGCAGTACCTAGTGGAAGAGGGTCGAGGATTTTTCCATAAAATTTTACAATTATCTTCAGCTAATTTTACAATAATTTGAAGGGGTACATAAGATGTTACAAACAAACTACTATCTTCTAAAGTTGAATCTGAAAAAAATTGTTTGTATTCACTATGTCCAGTGCTGCCATCGAATCCCCATTTCCCAAGTAAAGAGATATTAGACAAACAATCATCAGGAATCTGATCTAAGACCTCTTTTTGAGATTTAAGGATTCGAGAAGCTGTGTGATCAAAAAGACTTTGTAATTCAACTTCAGCTGAAGACTCGGAAACAGTTATATTAGAAGGGTAACATCTCTGTTTCGCTTTAGTAATTTGTTGGTAACATGGTAATACATTAGGAGAAATCTTACTATTCACAAAGTTTTTAATTAATAAATACTGATGTTTTGTCAACTGAGCATCAGTCACAAGTGACAAGACATCATCAGTGCTAACTCTAGATATACACGAATCGAATGAACAGTCTGAAACATCAAGCAATGCACTCACAGTAGAATCATCAGACTTTGACAAATCAGCTACTCTCCGACGTTTAGTCCTTTTACTATATTGCGTAAAAGGTTTTCGAGGACGACCACGTGAATGACACGGCGACGTTTCAGACGGAGTACATTGCTTATTGTTTTTCACAAGTTGAATTTTTTCAATAACATTAAACCAATCGGAATTCTTATATAAAAGCTTGGTTTTATCCCTATTACATTTTTTCCAGAATCGAGCAATAGCTTTACATAAATTATTAACAATTTTCTCTAAATAATGAATATCAATGTTCTCAGCATCGTCGTTCAGAGTAGTCAACAAACTTTGTAGGACTTGACGACACTTTTCCGAGTCATTATCGGTATTGACAGTTAGCCATATTTCAAGAATATGCATTCTTGAAAACGAGCATATATATAAATTACCTAAAACAAAAAAAAAACGGTTAAAATTCAGTCACAAAACCTACACAAAGCACTAAGACTAAATAAACTAATTTCGTAGCAAATGCTACAAGATAATCTGGCAACCGTAGCACCCTTGTCATCGCCAAAAGGGCAGATAAGGGCAGCCAAGTTTTAATTTTCCTAAGATAAGAAAGTCTAAAGATTATGGTGCAATATACCTCCATAGTCGGAGCGAGTGGGAACATATTTAAAAGTTTATTCAAACTTTGAATATTAAAATATAATACTCCAAGAAAAGTCGCCTCGTAGCAATGACATACTAAAGAAAATATATACTAAGATACAATTAAAATAAAAATATTAATTATTACATACCCTGTTCTTGGATATCCATTTCAGAAAAAACTCACACAGCACTCACAGGTCCCGCAATGACAAGAAATGACGTCACGCTTTTTAATGACTCACTGATAACAGTATTTACGATTGGCGATGCGCTCTCTTTGAATGCACAATAGATAATGAAGGCGCACTCTAATTACTGACCTATTTATAGTTTCAGAAGGTACCGCAACTATCCAATGTAACGACAAGGAATAAAATGTAAAACAAGAAAGCAGGTTTTTAAGATTTATGACCTATGGATGTCCCACAGTGCGCTGTCTTCTGATGGTTTGTAAGGACTTAAATAATACTCCCAAATGACTTGCTGAATATAACGATGGTTTACTATTTACTTGACAATAATTAATGACGTAATAAATATGTATTTATATGGAATAATAAAATGGATGTTCGTCACTCGGTAGTACCCAGCGCACTGCTCGATTGATGCGCGCACACCGCTGGGTTTGACGTATAGTGGATCTGCTGTTCATGCTACATCAGGCGTTTACTTCGCCTAAACACATTCAATTATGAATCCTTATCTAATTAACTATTATAAGTTTATTCCTTATTAAATTAGCTTTCCATATGTATTTTTTATTTTATTGTAGACACTATAATTTATTTTTTGCATTTTTTTTTATTTTGGGTTTGCGCGCGCTCCCCTTGCGTAATTAATTACGCAACTAAAGGAATTTATATTTTTTTTACTTTATCATTAATAATATTTCCCTTATTTAAAATTAATGAGTAGTTTGAAGAAAAATATTTTAATTCAAATTCAAATTCAAATTCAAATTCAAAAATCTTTATTCAACATAGGCCTTTACAGGCACTTATTGACGTCAAAACAAAGCAAAACAATCTAATTTAAAGAAATTATATTAACCTTGTATGTGCATACATCCTAAATATACTCAAGATGTCTGCAAATACAAGTAGGAATGAAAAAAAAAAAAAAAAAGTTGATTCTACACCTGTTCGGAAATTGGGAGAGCCTTCTCGAGAAGAACAGGCAAGAAACTCGAAAGGTCTAAATTTTTTATCTCCTCTTTTAAATCGCCATTTACAATTTTGGTTTGTTACAGAGTCGTCAATTGGAAGCTGACCTCAAAGCAAAAGTTTGAGCTCAACTTCCATTACAAGAATAGATGTGTTAATTCACATTATATAAGCTATCTCTGAGAGAAGTGCGTGAACTTAGATTATAAATAAATTGCTCTCACTGAACGTTTCTTTGAAACAAAACGCAATACATTGTTAAATATTAGAATTGAGAGTTCAAACCCAAGCTTTTTTGTCCGTCATGTAATCAGACACTTTATAATATGCTTTTTTAATAAGTACATCTTTGATTGCAACTTTAAATTTGTTTAAGCTAAGTTCTTGTATACAACTTGGGATTTTATTGTAGAAACGTATACATACGTATCATCATACGTACATCATACGTATAATAGATATATGTAGGTATTTGAATACATTACTGAATAAATAAGTACTATAACTTATTTCGATTTGATTTGTTAACCGACTTCACTGACTTCACGAAGTTATGAGGTAACACATACCTCATAGCTTCGTCATTTATTAACTGATTTTCAAAATTCTTTTTGTATTCAGAAAAGTATACCCCCGAAGTGGTTCCATGCCATCAAGTCAGGATCTAGTATTGGAATCCCAAGAAAATCGAGAGAATAGGCACGTCCAACGTCTTTCCTGTTTTTTTTTCTGAAGCTATTCAGGTATTTGCGTCTGAAAGACGTCATCTCAAGGATTCTTCCACTATGCTGAGCTTACGATGGATCCTTAACTTTAAGGAGTTAGGGAGTTAGTCTTTAGATATAAAAGGTAGGTATTGACTCTCAGTTAGGTATATTCTTTCAAGTTGACTTAGAGAGCTATTATTAATTTCACGAAAAAAAAAAAATTTTTTTACAAAAATACCGACACCACTTCAAAACAAAAACTCCTTCAAAATAAAAATGTAATGTTGTGTGTTTTATTTTATTGCTACTAAGTTGGCAAACAAGCAAAACTGCCCACCCGATGGTAAGTGGTAACAGTCACCTATAATACATGTGGTTCCTGTGCGATTCGCAGTAAAACTGCAAGCCCCACAAGAACCACAGTGTACGTTGCCAACTTGTGACATCAGATGTAAAGTCACGGTACCCAGTAATTTCAGTGCCATATCTTACCCTTCACACCGGAACACAGCAATGCAAGCACTGCTGATTTGCGGCAGAAATAGGTAAGACGGAGGTATTTTTATCCTTGCCTTAGCAAGCATCAAAAACGATAGTATTTTTGATTTTAATTATATCCCAATTTTTGTGACAGGTATCTCTGGCAGGTATGTCATCCATCATATTATTATTAGATGAATTCGAAACAAGCTCAAACCTGTTTTTGATGTGCTACCATCATCAACGCTGGCCAAGTGCGGGTTGGTCGACTTCACACACAACCTAAGAATTTCTTTACACGTGTGTGCAGCGGTCGGCGCGCCGGCGCGCTACTTAGTGGTAGGTATTTATAACGCTGCATTGCGTGAGTGACAGGGGCGTGCATGTACTAAACAAGATTATCAAGAAGAAAGCCATAAATCGCTATGAATATCAGGCAACCGTATTAGTCTCTAAGCAAACTGGTTTTAAAATATTAATTAATATTCTACCACCTTAGGCCTGTAAGAAAACTCGGGAAGTACTACACAGCTAGCGTTCTTTACCATGATGACTTTACATTTGACGACACGGTTAGCGCACAGAGTTCGAGTGATCGCCTACTACGCAACTGGTCGCGGGTTCGATTCCCAAATATTTTTAACCGACTTCAAAAAAGGAGGAGGTTATCAATTCGGTTGTATGTTACCTCATAACTCCGTCATTTTAAGCCGATGTCCAAAATTATTTTTGTATTCGATAGAGTATAGAGCAAGGGTGGTCTCATGGTCACCAAAGTCCGGATCTGATGATGGGATCCCATAGAAAATCGAGGAAAGCACTAAAAACACACTTCTTTCACTAAAAAGATTTCATTCACTGAAAAGTTAAAAATAAAAAATATTTTACAAAAAATAAAAAACGACTTCAAAAACACTGAAAGCTTAAAAATAATATAAGAATAGGTACAGATAACATCACACTTCTATATTGAAGTCGGTGACAAATTTTAACACTTTCTAGGAGATTATCGTTTGGCGCCGACTTCAATACAGAAGTGTGATGTTGTCTGTACCTATTCTTATATTATTTTTAAGTTTTCAGTGTTTTTGAAGTCGGTTTTTATTTTTTGTAAAATATTTTTTTGTAGTGACGGGACAAATATTATGTATGGAATACAGAAATATGTTCCGGTCTGGGCGTATGTGCATGTGATATGTAATATATTCTATGTTTGTAACTTTGATGACACGGTTAGCGCAGAGGTCGAATGATCGCCTACTGTACAACGGGTCGCGGGTTCGATTCCCGTACGGGACAAATATTTTGTATGGCCTACAGATTTTTTTTCCGGTCTGGGCGTATGTACATGTGATATTCTATGTTCGTAACTGCACCCACAACACAGGAGAAAATCTTAGTGTGGGGCGACGTTTTCAAAAAGAAAAAAACTGCACCTACGACACAGTTGAAAATCCTAGTGTGGGCCAACGTATTTATATAAAAACACTTTCATTACTGAGTGACTGACAGATTACGCACAGCCGTAATTAAAAGGCACAAAAAGCGGAAATTTGACATGTATGTTGGAAATTCGCCATCTAAGGGGGTAAAACTAAAAAATAATAGTTTGTATGGAACCTCTATGACATTTATGCGGGCGAAGCAGCGGGCAAAAGCAAATATTTTATAAAGTTTCACAAAATTCCGCTGATCAGATATTTTCTTTTAATACAATGAAGTGATCTTTACATAAATCGAACGGAAATTTATGTTAATTATTTTTTACTTTTTTATAATCAACTCACGCTTGACCATAAATGTTAAGAAATTTAAAAGATTCCTAAAATACTATTTTACTGTTCATAATCATATATAATACATAGGCTCGAATAAAACTCTATTATTTAGCTACATGTATAATGTGCTGTTGATTCTACCTTCTAAAGCTTTGATGCAAGGCGTTGTGAATAAAGGGGGTAACATTAAGTATTTAAAGGAATTCAGCAATAAAGTTTTATAGGAAACATTATTTTGAACCTATAAATCGTTGCATATTTACTTGAAGAAATTATCATACTGGTTTATTAACACTGCACTGTGCTATATGGCCGCGGCAATAAAATATAAACATTTGGGAAATAAATATTTACCACTTTTCTTTCAGCATTTTTTGTATGCATTTGATTTAACATTTTGTCTTTGACTTCTTTTATTAGCGATTTTTACACATAAAATAACTTATAGAAAAAAAGAACGAAAAACATATTTTTTCACACATAAAATAATTTAGGAAGAAGGATTAAAATAGTTTTCTCCTTTATAATACCTAATCCATTATTTACACTATTCACCATATTACTACACTAATCTATAATAATAATGAAAGTTAACAAAATAAACGCAAACGGAAAAATTAAAATTCGATCGTAAAGAAACACGTAATATTTTTTTTTTGCGCCCGCGACACGAAGCGACATGACCATACCCTGAGACGACTTGGCGAGTACTGTCTTATATGGAGCGCGATTGCAACCAAGCGAAATTATAGAATTTTCGTCATTTTCCTAAATATTTTATATGACATCAAAAAATCTGTCTTCACAGTTCACTAGATAATAACGAACTACGTGTTTTGGTATAACTTTTATACTGTTTTATGTATATTTCGATTTCAAATCGTGGTTTTAGTTTTTGATTTAGACCTATGTTTGGATTTTTTTTCTATCGAGTGAAATGGAGTAAATCGTGTTTCTGCTTTCACAGTTCACTAGATTATATCTTCAAGTTTAAGGTGTGTGAATTTCAGAATTGTGGGTTCTAATATTATCCAGATCTAGACGTTCTAAGATCGGCAAATTTGGGAAATCCTCGCCTTAAGTGCGAACGCGCAGCAAAAATGTCAAGTGGGTGGTCGTGTACTGGTCAGCTGCGCGTTTAGCGCGCGCGGCGGCTCTGGGCTACGTTCCAAAACATCACCCGGAGTGAGTAGGTGGTGGGGGAGAGTGGCCGGTTAGGGTGGTCGGAGTGTTGGTTATTTTAGAACGGCAAGAGTGTTGTCTGCTTTGTTTACATAACCAAATATACAAAAATAAGAAAATATATAATTCATCGGCGCGTCCGTTCGCTTTAATGCATGGATTACATTCCTCTGTTTCATCTACGAAAATGCTAAAACCAACAGAATATGAATTCTGTTAAATCGCGGCCTAACCTAGCTTCAGCTGAAATGAAGGCCAATTTTACAATCATGTCACTTACGATACCTATAGTCTTTGGAATTTAAAATTAATTTATTGTCGACGTTACGAAACGCATCCTCGCTCTCCGAGATGCACAAATTGTGTGTGAATATGAAATCTTTGTAATCACAATCACACACAACTTTAAAATACACACAATTTCCCGCCAAATCCAATCGAGTGAAATTACACCTTGCTATATTATGCGGGTGAGATTCTACTCGATCGAGTGCACTCCGTAGCGTTTTAGGACACGCCACTCCAACACTCTCGAGTGCACCCGAAATGTTTTAGGACATACTTCGGGTGACCGAGTGCACTCGGGTGATGTTTTGGAACGTAGCCCTGGTCAAGAAGAGGAATGTTAGCGACGAATGAGTGACAGACAGGAGTGATGTCATCAGAACTGTACGCCCGTTTTAGCGCGAAATTTGAAACTGTTAGTTTCAGACTGCATTTTATTGCAATAAAATTTATTGTTTTAATTTTTAACTTACTTGTGATTTATTTTACACGGGAAAAATAAATGTTGCATTGTTCTCTATTATGAAAGCTCATAATTGAAAATAAAAGTAATAATATTTAACCAATATCACAATAATTATTTTATACATAAAAATATTATAAGAATCAATTATATATTCATTTTATTGCTTTGTAGTTAAGATGTTATCATTATGCTGAACCCAATATTAAACACAACAGTGATTGTGATACATTAAATTTTTTAACTTATTTGCGTAAATAAATACAGGTTGTCCCAAAAATTAGTGTAAAGCTACTAAGAGATAGAGCACCCCTAGACAGATCCGAATAACCCCTATGTATGTTCTACGTTTTTTGTAGTTTTCGAGTTATAAGGTAAAAACCTTATAACTCGAAAAAAAAATGCCGTGAAAATCAAACTATTACAAAAGTAATAGTTTGATTTTCACGGCATTTTTTTTCTATATAATGATGTCAGAAACATAGATACAGCCTTGATTTTTTTTCTCACGTAGCTGGATACATGATTAGCCAAACAAAACAGTCACCTTTGTCTTCAGATGTAAACACAGTGCACACAAAAAAAGTAATCCCGCAAAACAAAAAAAAAACATTTAAGAAAATAATTTAGACGTATTTTTTTTAATCACGACATTTTCTTTCAATCCTATTTCAAAACCATGTCCATTTCGTCATCAATCTACCCTAAAAAATTCATTGAGTTATCTTTACGACATCCCAGTAAAATTTTAACCAAAGTGCGAAAAGGTCAAATTCATAGTAATTGCCTAGTAAACCGGGGTCAATTTTTACCGGCGCGGCTTTGTCTAGGAATGTAAGAAAAAGACAACTAATACCTAATAATGTGTTAGAAAGAGACTGCGCTATGTTTCTTATCCTTTTTGAGCTCCTGTATGGTAAAAATCAAGGCTGTATCTATGTTTCTGACATCATTTTACACAAAAATGACGTGATAGTCAGAAACTATTAAAAAAACTTTTAAGAAATGATAACTCCAAAACTATACAAAATCGTAGAACATACATAGGGGTTAATTGGGTCTATCTAGGGGTGCTCTATCTCTGGGCTTCAGCTTTACACTACTTTTTGGGACCACCTGTATACTTTCAATTCAAATGTGAATATATTTTTCTTATCAAATGTTTCTTAATATCTTAATTTTCATATGAAATTATTTTTTTGAGGCTTCATGAATAAATTCTTGATTTTTTACTTTACAAAACCGCTTCAGGCATATAGCAATTGTGCTTTCTATGATTTTTTTTGAATTTTCATCAAAATGTTTAGGACAACCCTTCAGCCAATCCATATTTAATTGATTGCATGTTTTGATAATATTTAATTTTATGTTTTTCTGTTCACAGCTTCCTTTTAAAAAGTTATGAATTACAGTTGCGGCGCGTTCAACAAGTTCCACCATATTTTTACTTGCATAATTTAAACTTTGTTTACTGTCACAATATTCTTTAAAAGATGTGAATAAACGATGTACCTCTGTGTTTGGATCTGCATGCAGAAGACTTTTGCATGAGCCACATCCGTTGTTTATATTTTTTAATATAAACCCACAAACATAAGCACACACTTGCATTTCACTTGAACACAGAGGCATATCCATTTCATCTATTTCTCTTATGTCTATTATGGTAGGTTGTGTAGATGAGGCTTCATCTGGTAATTCTTGGCTGAGAAAAGATTTAAAATCATTAAGTAAAACATTATCGTCATCCACACAGTTCCCATTTTTATTACTGTTCGTCAATTTTGTGAGAATACTTGTCTTCAGCGCCGCAATAAATTGTACTGATGTAGGGTTCTCGCTGCAACCACAATTGCTCCTTATACATCTAAAGCAATTTTCTAAAGGATATTGATTGAGCCTTCTAACAGGTATAGAAGATATATGAAAATTTCGCATAAAGTTATTATAAAGTTTTTTAATTGCATTCATTGTCCGTATCCAACCCTCTTGTGATGGGGGTTTGGATCTTGCACCAACAAATTCCATATTTGTAAAAAACTCCTTCATTTTTTTGAAAAATTGTACATGAGGGCTGGTTAAGGACATATTGGTTAGATACGGTTTTTCTCTTTTAATATCAGATGTGTCTCCATTCATGCAGTCAAAAAGTTTGTCGATGTTAGAAACAATGACTGCAGTAGGAAGTGCATCTGGTGTCAGTTCATCTGAAAGTTAAATACCATATTAAATTTACATTGTTTAGTTTTTAAATTGAGTATTTATGATAATTATTTTTAAAAATGCATAATAGTGAATATGTCAAGAAAATCTTTAAAAGGTTGAATTCAAATTACTATGTTCTATAGATAGATAAAATTCTGTTGACACATCAAAGATTGAATAGGGCCTTTAACCGATAATAACATTTAACAATCATAAATGATCCTAAATGATCAATTATATTATATGTATTCAAACATTACACAATACTGACACAGTGCACAGTGCAATGAAATATTATTAACCTACACAGTGCAATGAAATATTATTAACCCTAAATGTTAAATAATATTGTATAATTGATAAAATGGTACAATATAATAGATGATCTAGATATAATCAATCAATCATACTACATACTTACTTTGTGCTACTTTTACATATATTCCAGCTGCAACTGAATGACTTAAAACCTGCGCAGCTAACTGAACTCTCATTTTCTGCTTCCCATTTGGTTGCAAATGATGTTGCGTTAAGGCTGGAGCAAATACAAAATTGGAGTTCTCTTTATCTTTTTCGTAAAAGTCTTCGATGTGTTTCCATCGTGCAATGGCTGCAAGTTGAAAAATAAAAAGAAAAACGTTTTAAATATGGTAGGCAATGTATAAGAGGTACTTAAGATGGTTCGAAGAATTAGCTTTTATTGGGGAAATATTACTCATAATATCGGAACATATATTTTGATACTGAATAAATTACCTTGAGTATCAGTTCCATGTAAACTGTGATCTCGGGTAAATTTGATATCATGTTTCAAAAAATTATTTCTGAAACATTTTAGCAAATGTGGTGGATCTAATATTGTTACGATCTCATGCCCTTCATGATTAAACAATGGCTGATCTCTTGTAGAACCCAAAGAATTAATGGCACTTATATTAACACCATCAAGATCACATACAGTACCAACAACCTCTAAGCCAGATAGGAAACATGCACTGAGAACCTGCAAGATTAAAAATGTATAATTAAACTATGACATGTCAAATAATTTTTGTATTAACTGTAATGACATGTAATTTTTAAATTTATATCATTAATGAAATTATCAGAAATAAAATATTTTTTTATAACATAGACGTACCTCCTTGATTAGCACAGATAATCTGTCAGCAGTAACAGAAGCCCCAGAAAAATAAAAAGCTATTGGTTGCTTCCATTTCTTATATATTCCAATAGCCATAAAAGTCAGAGCATGACTTGCAACAGCTTTTGTCCGGCCTTGATTTCCATGGTCTTGAAAACCATCAATTTGGTCCAGCTTGGTATTATATGTTAAATTTTTTCTAATTGACATTTCATCAAATGCCAAAAGGCACAAATTTTCTTTTAAACTTCTTTGCAAAGTCGTTTCTTTTAAAGTTTGTATAATTTGTTTGTTGATTCCACAAACTAAAGGTATTTTATTTAACAAGTCCTTTAAAGAACTTATGCTGGGTAAACAAAACAACTTTCTTAATAACTTGTAACATGCATTGGACTTTTTATATATACTCAAAGCTATTATTTTATCTTCCAAACTCCATCTTCGACCAGTTAATTTTCTAGGAACATTTTTTAACTGGCTTTGTAGTAACAAATAAAAAGAACCACTTAAATTCTTCTCTAGTAATAATGTTAATGAATCACACGATGATAGTGATTTCAAGACATCTCTTTTATTCTTTTTGACAAGCTGAATCTTCTTTCTCAGCCTCAATATTTCTAAAAGATTTTTTCTACATGTTTTATACAGCTTTTGTTTCCTTGGCGACATAACTATAACTTTTTTTACATCACAGTCGCTAAGGATTCCCTTTTGCTGCTGTGATACCTGAAAAATAATGTCAATAATGAGTGATATGTAGAAGAGTGTCGATGGCGCTGTGGACTTGGCACTTGCCTTCCAATCGGGAGGTCTGGGGTTCGAGACCACTATGTACCAATGTGTTTTTCGATTTCAAATTTCGTATGTATATTTGTCTGACGCTCCTACGGTAACGGAAATCATCGTGAGGCAACCTGTATACATCTGCAAATAAATTCAAAGGTGTATGTGGAGATTGTGGAGTCGACCAATCCGCACTGGGCCAGCGTAGTTGACTAAGGCCTAACCACCCTAACATAGGGTAGGCTCGAGCCCCTCGGTGGGACTGAGCTGTTGTGATGATGATATTGACTAACTTCATTGTGACTGACGACTGACTTCATTGTGTGATTACACCTGTTTAATAATAAATAGTTTATTACTGCTGATTATAACAGAATCAAGTCAAGTTGATATTTCTCCACAAGAAGTAATAGAAAGTATCACAGAAATCAAAGTACTAGGCTATCCAACATCTGAAGCTTGAAAAAAGCCCAGGCCCAGACAATCTTAATAATGAGGCCATAAAAGCTGCTGACTCCCTACACAGTACACCCTTAATTTTAACAACAGCTGAAATCCCAACACAGTGGCTACAATCAAATATCATCCTGCTATACAAAAAAGGCAACCCAAATGATGTCAGCAATTATAAGTGAGTATTATACCATCCTGAATTCAGGATCCGATTTTCAGTGTCCGATTTAGGACCCTAAATTCAGTCGCTGCAGCTCCTGATTACACATTCACTGATTTAGGGCTCTGAATCAGACTTAAAGGAAGAGCGACAAGTGACGGACGTGTCGAGTAAAAAGTGTAACAAAATGCCGCCAAGTCTAAATAAAAACGAGAAAATTGGTATTGCCATAGCCCTAGCGGTTGGCTCCATACTATGAAAAAAAGAATGAGATGGGTGAAGGAATATTTGTTACTAGCTTTCCGCTCGCGACTTCGCCCGCGTTATTTTTGTTTTCCCTCGGGAATTTTATATTTTCCCGTAGGAAAAATACGCTATGTCCTTCCCCTAGTCTCGAATCAATCAAATCTTTCCTCTTTATAATATTAGTATAGATTGCGTCAAAAGCTAGCAAGTATGTACATTATGGGTGTGTTAGAACCTAGTAACCATTGATTTGGTAGTATATCAATGCTAGTAACTCACTGTACCCGTTTCTGATATTTTTATTCATTTAGTTTGGATCACTTTTGTTCCAAAGATAAGGCATGTCCTTAATTCCAAGATATTTTGAATCAACTCCTATTCTGTAGTCATTTTGTTTTGCATGCGCACGCAATAGATGGAGCAAAAAACAAAACGTGTGCTCACGACGGTAGGCGAGCCGCGACTGAGCGTCCTAAATCCTAAATGTGATTACATCCATTCGATTTAGTATCCGATTTAGAATTTAGAACGTCGGAAATCATCCTACTCCTAAATCGGATGCTATGCTACCTATCCTAAATGCGATTTAACTTCTCTGAATTCAGGAACAACTAAATATCGGATCCTGAATTTAGGATGGTATAATACCCACTATAGACCCATAAGCTTAATGCCTGTTATTTACAAACCTTTTTTCATCAAATATAGAAAAAAGAATAAGCAGTGCAATAGATAAATACCAACCGTTGGAACAGGCAGGCTTCAGAAGAGGTTTCTCGACACTGGACCACATACACACAATCGAGCAAATCATAGAAAAACATTTAGAATTCAAAACCCCACTATACATTACTTATATTATATCGAACGAGGTGTAAGACAGGGCGACCCCCTGTCTCCAAGAATTTTTGTAGCTGTGCTAGAGTCTATTTTCGAAAAATTAGATTGGAAATTCCAAGGCATGGATATTGGAGGAAAACACCTGACACATCTTAGATTTACTGATGATGTGGCCTTATTCTCAAATAGTAAATCCTAACTAGAATATATATGATGAACACATTGAATGCAGAGAGTAAAAAAGGGGGTCTAGAAATTAACTACAGCAAAACAAAAGTTATGACAAATAGCATCAAAAGTCCAATAAATATAGACAACGAACATATAGAGTACGTAGACCAGTACATATACTTAGGGAAACAAATAAGCTTCAATCCAGAATCAAATGTACAGGAAATAGAGAGAAGAACAAAAATCACCTGGAATAAATTTTGGAGCTTAAAAAAAACCCTAAAAAGCGACTTACCTGTCCAACTTAAAAAGAAGGTAATGGACAAATGTTTACTACCTTCAATGATTTACGCATGTCAAACATGGAAGCTTTAATCAAAAGCAAAAAGGATGATTGTTACATGCCAAAGGGGGTTGGAACGGAGTATGATGAAAATAAGAAAAATTCAAAAGATAAACCACTCCCTTATTAGAAAGAGAACAAATATTACAGATGCTCTCCAGCAAGTCCTTAAATTTAAATGGAAATGGGCTGGCCACATTGCCAGACTCCAGGACAAGAGGTGAAAATTTCTCATGACAACTTGGAAGGGGCCAGCGGGAAAAAGAAAGAGAGGCCGACCACTAACACGTTGGACAGATGACATAATAAACCTAGCAGGAAGAAATTGGATATGGAAAGCTCAAGACAAGAAAAACTGGCAGTCTCTGGAAGAGGCCTTTACCTCATAGAGGGTTCTGGTGTAAATGATATACCTACCTAGTTTAGTTTTAAGATTTTATGTTAAACCAGAAATAAAAGGCTTTTTATTTTTTATTTATACTGCTGATAACATATTCCTAGGGTTCCTAGCTCGAGTCCCAGCCAGCTGTACAATAGAATGATTACACTGATCATATTATTACTACTGGGCCGTGTTTTGTTATTTCCTGATATCTCTGGAATATACCAAATTTTTCGTAAAAATATTCGCAAATAATAGAGTGGTTTTTATTCATTGAAATCAACAAATGAAGAGATATCCTTCCCATCTTACCCCCATTATGGCTATAATGGGGGAACTTCCAGATTTTTAAATTTATACCTGCCATCTGCTATTAGACGCAAGCAGTCCCTTACATCTTTTAATCTAACCATCTTTATTTTTAGTATTATTAGGTATTTATTTGTTCTTTGTGAATAAAGACTCCTTTGGCATTACAAAGTTCAAAAAGAGATCAATAGATTAAAGATTCCGTCGGGGCTGGTAAGAGCTCTGTGGAGGAGAGATCTAGGATCTAGATATGTTAGAGTCGCAAGTCAAGATGACATTTTTTCTTTATCAATTTTATTCATTTTTTTTAAGAATCTATTTGTCCTACCTAAAGGTTGCCTGGCAGAAATCGCCTACATTGGATTATTTAGACACCTATTTTGTTGTTTGTGTATGTTTTATCCCAGTGGCTGTAATTGATTTTGATAAATCTTGTATACAACATGGTGCTGCAGTTTGGTCCATAGTAAGCTGCTTTAAATTCTAACTGACTAATCTAATATATAAAAACCTCATGTCAGTGTTTGAAATTTTAGAATTACCTTCTTTGTTTCTGTAATTACATCTTGAACTTCACTATGAGATGTGCTGGCTCTTACATCTATTTCCATTTGAATTGGTGAACCCTGTAAATGAAACAAGAGTATTAGGAGATTCCAGATTTTCTCAAACTATTTTGTTTAGAATAATGTCTTAACATTAAGAAGTAAAAACAACTATAAACATATCAAATTCAAACTCACTTGAATAGTTTCAGATTTCGAAGGTGGATTATTCTGTTCATGTCTTAATTGTATTAGAATACTTTTAGCTTCAGTGGGAATGGCAAACTTATTAAGTCTTTTTCTGTCACTACTTGTATAGGATGTGTCATCGAAATGATTACTGCACAACATTTTATGTCCTTTATTTAGCTTCACCAAGGTTTCATCAGAAGACCAATCTTCATCAGGAAAACAGTAAGTTGCCCAAACCCTGGCTCTGTAAGAAACATCATTTCATGAAAATACATCACTATAAAAAGAAAATTTGCTACTAGAATTGGCAGCAACTAACTGTTCTAGTTCTAATACAAGACAGACATTGCAATTCACATTTGAATTTTTTTAAATTTATGTTACCTTAATTATTAACATATTATTAGAAATCAAAGTCATTGTTGTTAAATAAAACAACATTCTTAACATTCTATGTAATAGTTGTACATAATTTTTACAATTATTCAAAGCGGTTCCATAACACAAATATTGAGCAAGTACCCACATGACTAAACTTTCTAACCACAAATCACACTGCATATTATTATCCAACAACCATAGCAAAAACTTGCTATGGTTGCTAAACAGCAACATCGCAGTTTTAAATTAACTTATCCGTTTTGGAACGCAACTTAAATAAGTTAGCAGTCACCAAAAACTTATCAAATACATTTGATATGGGAATATAATTAATCAAATCGAAATATTCTTTGTTGCCAATCGATCCTATTTCGGTTTAAATTTGTATGCGAACTGGATGAAAAATATTTTTAGGTTAGAATATTGAAAAAACCTAAAAGGTCACATATTCAAATATTTTAGGTTATTTGTATAACAATTTGTCTGGTAATCGAGCCTCTAATATAAAAAAGTGTGTAGACGGATACTTACTTTAATGACCCATGCTTAGATGGAAGAGGAAATCTATGGAAGGTCAAAGAAGAATCCTCGCCAGAAGTTATTCCGCATTTTGCACATCTCACAATACTTTTTCCAGACATAATGGTAAACAAAACTACTTAATGGTAACACACGAAAGCGTCAGATAAATATCACACAAATACCTAACAACTTAGTAGAAATTAAAAACAGAAGCGTCAATATCGCACACAGGGGTTCTCTATCTCAAATTATTGATGTCACAACACTATACCGAAAACGTTAATATCGCACTTGAGTCTTTGTCTCGGAAATGTATAATTTTTAACTAAAATAGCAGTAAACACACTAAATTATGGCAAATGAAAAGCAATAAACCGCAAAACTTTTTGAAAACATATGTCGTCAACGGTTAATCAAACCCTGCGTTCCGTAACTTCCGTAAAACCCTTAGATAGAAAAACCACAGAGTTTAATAGAGATAGTATCGTAAAACGATAAAAGTGATAATATCGCGAAACCGACCAAAGTCACAAAATAACCTACTGATTGAATAGCCCTTATATTTTGTGACGATTTAATTTGGTCGGATTCGCGATATTATCGCTTTTATCGCAATGACTTCTCAATGTTTTATCGCAATTCGGAACGCACCAAAACAAACGTGAACGCAAGCGTCAACGTCAATGCCTAGGCTGCGTTCGTAAACGAGCGCGCTCAGAGCCTTCGCGCAAAGTACAACTTTTCGCTCGAACCCCGTTCAATGCCTTCGAGCGTAACACCCGGGTGAAACGAGGGTGAAACAACTGGCCCGTTCAAGACCTTAAGGCGAGTCCCCATAGCGAGCCGCTCGGCCTCGCGAGCTTTTTGTGTTATTTTGCAACGCGTCCTCAAATTACGAGGCTCAGCCTCGCGGCTAGGGGGGATTACTCTCTGTCACACCAGCCCCCGTAGCACGTCCACCAAAACACGATATGATAAAGCGATTTATCGCGGTGAACTGTCAAAATACGACGAAACCCTATTGTATTTTGACAGTTCACCGCGATAAACCGCTTTATCATATCGTGTTTTTGTGGACGTGCTAGGGGGGCAGTGTAACACAGAAGAATTTTTTTCCTCTCATTCACACCAGTATGAAACGGATCAATTTTTCTTCTCAATCACACCAGTGTGATAATCAAGAATTTTATACTTTACAGTCACACTCTTCTAATTTTGATGACAAATACAAGTATTGTTCACTTATTCAAACCTACTCGATAACACCATATTAAAATCAATTTGTCTCCTTACGTATACCTACTGTCAAAGTTGAATAAAAATTTTTCTTTAGTTTTTGAACTTGATTTTAATTAGCTTTTGTAATAATTGCACTAATGGCGTCACGAAAACCCGCACCTTAAGATACCGTCTACATTTCTAGTGCAGTTTTCAATAAATGTGAAGGCGGCGTTAATCGACGACACATTGATTGGGCCGATTATTCTGCCAAGGACATTAAACGGCGAACGGTGTTTGTCCCTTTTAAGAGATGATCTCCCCCTTATGTTAGAGGATGTGCCGCTGGCAAGAAGTAGACACATGTTTGTCCAAATTAATGGATGCCCTGCTCAATACGCCACGATTGTGCGTTTCCTGAATCAAACCTACCCCAATCGCTGGATAGATCGAGGAGGACCTGTGGGATAGCCAGCACACTCACCTGACATAACACCACTGGATTACATTTTATGGGGTGTGATGAAAATGAAACAATGGGTGTACAGCACTATACCGTTAATACGGAGGCCGAACTTCACGATCGCATTGTCCAATGTGCGGAAAATATCAAAAATGACCCCGACATGGTCCGCAGGGCTACGGAATAGATTTCCTTACGTGCAATGATGTGCTTGCAACAGCGTGGTGACCAGTTTGAACATTTAATGCATTAATTTAATAAAGTGTTTTTTAGATTTTTTGTAATAAATACTTATTGTGTTTACGCTCGAGGAAGAGCGAGAGGCAACACTGCTAATAGTTTGTGCACATGCGGTGTGGCGGCCGGCCGCTGTGACATGACAGTCGAGTCGAATTTGTAATGACATTGAACTAGTTACCACGCGGCGCGCTTTATCGAATAATTGTGTTTTGCGCGGCGCACCTAATTATTATGGTTGCGAAAGTCCGCTTGTGATTGTTCTCCGAAATAGTTATTGTCGCGAGTGTCCGCTGATTAATTGAGCTAGTGAGTGGTGGTGGCCTAATAGGCACTTGTGATCTGGTCGTGGTTCGGTGGATTCCTTCGAGCTAGCTTAGGAAGTCCACCGGCTACATACGGGGACCGAACCGGATTAGAGGTAAGCACTATTATCTTGTATTCTAGGAGAGTGTAGTCGGTCACAAAATCAGCCAAGATTAATCGGCGAAACGCCGAATTGGTTGCGTCGTCTTTAGGCGCCATCATATTGTGATTTGTTTTTCTTGTTTTAATCAATTTCATTTACACTGAAAAAGCTTAGCTTAGGTTTAAAAAATGCTTAAATGTGTTTAACTAAATTCCAATTTAAGAAAAGCTACCTCAGCGGTTGACAAAAAGGCAGCGGCACGGGCGCCAGGGGACGGCGACGTTAGCAGGCCCCTCAATGAGTCACCACAATGATTTTTGTTATCAGCATATCTAAAAAATAGGTAACTCGAAAAAAAAGAATCTGTTTTTATTTTTTTCTATGTTCAATAATGACTGAGATATTAAATGTTAAAGTACGGCCTCCGCGGCAAAATCCGGCTAAGCGACCGCGCCAACGTGTGACGTCACGCTGCGAGCTGCGAGTCGGTGCTTGCGTACACCTACATACTGCGCTCTCGCGGTTTCGCTATAAATTCAATTGTTTTACTTATAGTGAATGAATAAAATGGTTAAGAAATATTGTATTGTCCCTATGTGTACTAACTCCAGTAAAAACACCACAAAAAGTCTTCTTTTTCTGTATCATATAATAAAAATATTCGGAAAAAATGGTTAATTAAAAGTTATGAGAAGAGCAGATCCTCTCACAGCCTCAGTCACGTGCATTGTTGTGAAGATCATTTCGACGTAAGTTTTGTGTTTATTATATTATATACATGTGTGTTTCTTTTTAGCAATAGATACCTAATATGAAACTATAGTTGAATGTGCAGGTTAATAACTTCGCGAGCGGCGAAGAACGCGCTCCCTGGTTTGAGTAGGCGTTGGCGATGACGTTTTGTTTTAAAAAACAAACCCAGTGTAGATGATGGATCGCTGGTGTGAGGAAAACGGGATAATAAAAACGTGAATTGATGTGAATTTGAACAGATTTCAGTAGCGAGCGTGCGGTCGCCGTCAAAGTATTTTCGGCACTGACAAAACGCAGGTATTTGCAACTACAAATTCAAATTTGTAACTGGTCGCGCAATACCGCTACTGAAGGTAGGTTTTTTATTTCAAATATAAACAAATTGAAATGCGTAATAGTATAGGTAAGTCTCTTATCATATTTATAATTTATAATACTATTTTTACGTTTAAGTAATCTTTTTGAAGCAATCTCCTTAGACCCTGACAGTAGCCGAGATATTCATTCTAAACTCATCATTGCGGTGAATACATGGTCAGGAGCTAAGGAGGTTGCTTCCACCATATCCTATTTTTACATTAACAATAAATACGTTTTCATTTATTTTTCAGGGCAGCAGTGTGGTCGTCGCCAACATCCTCCCCCCCAGTGTCGCGAGAGAGACACTCATCACTAAAGGTAAGTGAGGCGACGCGTGTGGCAGGTCTCTTAAGTATTCCCGACTTAGTTCTGACGTCAACTACCCTCACTCTTTTATCCTTCCCCGCATATACTCGTTCAACAATACCTTTTGGCCATGTGTTTCTAGGTAAGGCTGGATCTACGACAACAACAAAATCTCCCACTTTTAAATTGCGATTCTCCCCAGTCCACTTGCCTCGAGGAATAAGCACCGGTAGGACCTCCTTCATCCACCTGCTCCAAAACAGGTCGATGAGACGCTGCGCAATTCGCCACTGACGACGCAGGTAAAGATCCCCGTCATCAAATACACCAAGAGGCGGTAAGTAAAATGAGGAAGTCCCGCCGGCACCAGAGAAGCCCAACAGAAAATGGTTTGGGGTGAGTGCTTCCTGGGTTGAGGGGTCTACTGAAACGTGCGTGAGTGGTCTACTGTTTACCATGTTCTCTATTTCAGCGAGCACTGTGGTAAGAACTTCTTCCTTAGGGGCCCTTTCTTTAAGCACAACTTTAAGGGCGGTCTTGACACTTCGAATGAGGCGCTCCCAGGCTCCCCCCATGTGTGGACTGGCAGGTGGAATGAATCGCCAATCTACCCCATGATTTAAGGCTTCTCTAGATAAAATGTCCCTATCCAGTTCCTTGACTGACTGCTTCAGTTCATTACAAGCGCCTCTCATGTTTGTGCCGTTATCAGACATGAGTATCCGAGGCCAGCCACGTTTTGCAGCCATTCTGCGAAGAGCCATTATCAAGGAGTCCGCCGTAAGACTTGACACAATCTCTATATGAATCGCCCGCACCGTCAAACAAGTGAAAAGCACTCCGTAGCGCTTGGGTCTTTGCCGCCCTACCGATATGTCTATGGGGCCGAATAAGTCCAGCCCACACACTGTAAACGGCCTCTGGTGGTGCATAAGGCGCCCCTCAGGGAGATCACCCAGGCGCGGTGGTTCAGGGTTGGCCTTCCTTATTCGGCACATAAGACACTGTGACGACACAGTACGAACTGTAGGTCGCAAATTTACTACCCAGTATTTTTGCCGAAGTTCGTTCACAACCGTTTCGTTATTGGCGTGTGCGGACTTAACGTGATAGTACTTGACCAGCAGCCGGGCAACGTGATTACGGCCATCGAGTATTACAGGGCATTTTACCTGTTCATGTACATCGGAAACCGCATTAATACGCCCACCGGCACAAAGAAGCTCATTAGAATTTAAAAATGGCGTTAACGATTTTAAACGACTGTTGCTTTCGACGTTTATATTTTGTTTTAATAAACTTATTTCGCGCGGAAAAGAGCGCGCTTGCGCATCACGCAATAAAAGCAACTCCGCGCGATTCATAAGTTCGTAATCAATCTGCTGTGCCTTATTACCTTTACACCGTTCAATAAATAACAATACAGCAGCGGTACTCCGCACCAAACGCAACCAACTAGAGAATCGAGCTGGTTCAGGAACAGGTAAGGAGCAATTATGACTATGGTTAACAATATGTACTAACTCTTCATACTTTTCTGTTTCAGGTACGAGTTCCGGCTGTGGCGGCCACTGATCATTCGCAGAGTGAAGGAATTGCGGACCCCTAAACCACTCGCAGTGGCTGTGCAGCGCGCCACAGTCGGCGCGGAGCTTTGTCGCGAGATCGGCTATGTTCAATTCCGACGGAACATAGTGCCAATCGCTTATATTACTAAGCTGATCGATCTCACCGAGCCTATTTGCAATAAAAATCTTGTGATTCTTTGTGTCGTTTCTAATCCAATTCAAAACAGTTGATGAATCAGTCCAGAAATAGGTCTTAGAAACTGATAATCTATGTTCACTTTTAATCGTATTTGCTAACCTACATCCTAATAATGCAGCTTGTAATTCAAGTTTCGGGATAGTGATCGTAGGCTTAATGGGCGCGACGCGGCTTTTACTAGCTATGAATGAGACACATATTTTACCGTTATCTATTATTTTGCGCCAATACGCTACGGCTGCGTATGCGCTGGGGGATGCGTCACAAAACACGTGTAGTTCAAGAGTTGTCCCGCTTACACTCGCTGAGGCTAGAACTCGTATGTTGGGGGCCGCCATCACTGTCTCGTTCTGACGCGCCGTCTGACTGTCGGAACTAGACCCACGCCAATCGCTACGCGATTTTGAGCCTTCCGCGGTTGAAATAAAGTACCACCTAGGAATTCGGATGTTACCAATATTTTTAAGCTGAATTAACCATTCACGAAATGATGAATACAAACAATCTGGTATTTGTTGATCCCATCCTAACTTAATTTTCCACGCTTCCTGAATGTATATTTTTGATTGTATCGTAAACGGGGAAAGAAATCCGTGGACATCAAAAATTGACATAACGATACATAGCATCTCCCGTTTCGTAGGTTTCCGCGATAAATTTAAAACATCACTAGGAATACGCTTCAAGGAGACATCAAATGCGAATGTATCACTACACGGGTACCACAGTAAACCTAGTGTACGTTCCGGCTGATTCTCTAAGTCGAATTTAACGGCATTGTCACTTAATAGGTTTTCGGGAATGTGTTTTAAGATGCGAGGCGAATTGCTCATCCAGTTACGCATCTCAAACCCTCCCTGGCTATGTATGTATGACACGTCCCTAATCATTTTTTCGGCGATGACGTCATCAGGTAAACTGTCTATGTAGTCGTCCATGTACTGATTTTTTCTAATGGCACTAACAGCATCAGCGTGGGACTCCTCAAATCGTTCAGTATTTTTATTTTGACAAATGTACTGAGCGATGAACGGCGAACAGTTTGCACCGAAAATCAGTGACGTCATCATGTACTTTTGCACGGGTCTGTCCTTAGAGTCTCGCCAGAGAAATCGAAATGCGTCGCAGTCATCGTCCCTAATTTTAATCCTAAGGAACATGTCTTTAATATCACCTATTATTCCCACAGGTTGTTCTCTAAATCTAAACATAATCCCTAATAAGGATTGCAACAAATCTGGGCCCTGTAGTAAAAAGTCATTTAGTGAACATCCCTTGGACTTAGCAGCGGCATCAAATACCAACCTTAACTTTTTTTTGTTGGGGTTGTCAACCCCGAAATGTGGCAAATACCATAAGCGGTGACGCGCGATATTATCACTAGCATCACGGTCAGTTATTTGTCGGGCGAAATTATTCACAAATAAATGATCTATTCTATCACGGTACCTACCTGCGTAAGATTCATTTCGTTCTATTTTGTGCTCGACTGTCAACAAGCGATTGAACGCCGTGGGATAGGAGTCTGGCATCTCACAATCGTCGTACTTCCATGGTAGCCCAACGTACCAAGTACAGTCTACTAATTTAGCAGTGCTATCCAAGATATCAATAGCGCGGAGCTCATCAGGATTGCGGCGCGGCTGAGTGGATATACCTATTGATTCTAGGGCAAAATATTTGTGAACTTCGTTGTGCAATCGCATGTCGTCATATGGAACAGCCCCAGTAGATACACAAGGCATAGAAAAAGGCATGATAGTTTGAATGTTATTTTCAGAGCTGACTGTACCCAAATTCAAAGAAACATCCGAATACATTAAATCTGGTTTATTTGAGTAAAAATTAGTGCAATCATTATTAAGTCTGCCATGAACACTCCAACCTAACTTACATTTCGTGACATACGGACCACACTGCTGTTCACTATCATTAATACATTCTATAGGTGCTATAAGATGATAATTATCTTGCCCAATCAACAGTTTTGGTTTTACATTACAGTTACATAAACCTAAATGCTCATACTTGGAAAATAACATAGAATTTGTAATACGTTGAACAGGTAAATCCAATTCCGACATTTTACGGGCACACAATTTGAAACTTTCACTGTTATTATTTAAAAGTTCAAAAGATATAATCTCTGTCTCACATACCAGTTCGTGATTCCAAGCGCTGCGCGCGCGCATCGATACCTGCTCGCCGCGTAGGCCCAGCTGATCGGCGATGTCGGCCGCGATCAAGGTCACGGTCGCGCCGTCGTCCAGCAGCGCGTGTACATGTACACTCGCACCGCTAGGGGCGCGTAAGGTCAACGGGACGATCTTAAGTAGCACCGCTGAACACTGCGGCTGCGGATCGATCACATGGTTCACTGTGACATCATCAGAGGGGTGATTTTCTGAATTTTCTTCTGCGTTAGGGGTAGGTCTGGGCCAATGCAGTAGGCGATGGTGAGGCAGTCCACATCCCTCGACATCACAATTATCAGCGACGCACTCTGACGTCTCAATATGTCGCTCGCCCAGGCACTTGTAACACATTTTGTTAACGCGTACAAACCGCCATCGGTCTTTACGCAGTGCGCGCCGGAATCTCGCACAGTTATTTAGTGTGTGGGACGGTCCACGACAAAATTTGCACCGGGATGCCGTATTTGGTGTGTTACTTGGGACACTCTCGTTATCACACACAAGAACAGTCTGATTGTGATGTCTGGCTTGATTATACGAGTATCTCTCTTTATTTTCAGCCTGTGTGGGTATGTAGCTCACTCCAGATGAGGCTATCTTCACAGCTTCATTATGCAGAAAATTAGATAGCATTTCTAATTTCGATGTTGATATTTCATTTTCTTGATATTGGTGAAGATAGTCCGCCCACTTAGTAATTAAAGCAGTAGGTAATTTTGCAATTATTGTATTCAACTGCTCCGGACTTCGCAAGTAATCTTGTTGATTTAAGGCTTGCATAGCTGCCACAGAGTTCTTAACTTTTATTGCAAAGTTGACGATCTCACTGTAATAGTGTTGTGGAAGTGGTGGTATTTTCTTTATTTGCAATGATATTGTACGCATGACATTCTCGGGCCTGCCAAATCTAAGCTCCAGCATTTTCATAATTTCCGTTGGTGAAGTGGCGGTGATCAGCATTGAGGATGTAACTTCCTTAGCTTCACGACATAGACACTTCCGTAGGCGCCACAGGTTTTCCGTGTCTGAGTAGTTGCACAACTGTGTTGACTCGTTGAACGCTTGCTTAAAAAGTAGCCATTCCAAGGGGTCTCCGGAGAATAGTGGCAAGTCTTTTGATGTGGCTAACCTGGTAAGTAGCTGCTGCTCAGCATTTTGCGGCTTAGACGAGGCAATATTGATGGCATCACGTAAAGCATCAGCCAGCTTTTCCACGTCACTCTGCTCTTGCCTCGGTTGGACGGAGCTTGTTGGTTGCAGATCATGGTAGACCTCCGGCTTTAGATCACAGTTTGATCTGTGTGATGTCTCCAGCCACTGTCTGACTTTTGATCTTGAAGATCGTGATGACACTGCGGAGTGGCGAGATTCTTCTTCTAAGTCAGCCAAATCAGCAGCTAACTTCTTTTCGAGTAACTCCTTCTCGAGACGTGCTTTAGTTTGAGCCACTTGTGCTCGTGCTTCTGCTTCAGCAGCTTCCATCTCCAGCCTTGCTTTAGCTTGCGCTGCTTCTAATTCCAACTGTCTCCTCCGCGCAAGTGAAGATGAAGATTTTTCTGATGCATCTTCTTTGCTCGCATTGTTTTTGGTGAATGTTTTCTGTTGAGCATCGGTTTCACTTTTCACCTCCCTTTGTGCAGCCGCTTGAATACGTCTCGTTGCGCTGCGCGTTGTAACGCTTGGCGTGCGTAACGTAGCAAACGACATTCCTGCTTTCAGGTTTTCGTTCCTCAAGATGATCCGGCTCGAAGGACCACTTTGTAGATGATGGATCGCTGGTGTGAGGAAAACGGGATAATAAAAACGTGAATTGATGTGAATTTGAACAGATTTCAGTAGCGAGCGTGCGGTCGCCGTCAAAGTATTTTCGGCACTGACAAAACGCAGGTATTTGCAACTACAAATTCAAATTTGTAACTGGTCGCGCAATACCGCTACTGAAGGTAGGTTTTTTATTTCAAATATAAACAAATTGAAATGCGTAATAGTATAGGTAAGTCTCTTATCATATTTATAATTTATAATACTATTTTTACGTTTAAGTAATCTTTTTGAAGCAATCTCCTTAGACCCTGACAGTAGCCGAGATATTCATTCTAAACTCATCATTGCGGTGAATACATGGTCAGGAGCTAAGGAGGTTGCTTCCACCATATCCTATTTTTACATTAACAATAAATACGTTTTCATTTATTTTTCAGGGCAGCAGTGTGGTCGTCGCCAACACCCAGGTTTATTAAATCTAATCACAAATGACTTAAAATGTTAGTTGTATCTATGTTAGTAAGTACCTATTACGTACCTACCCACACAAGACTACAGTAGTAGATCCTTACATATTATAAAACAAAGTCCCCCGCCGCGTCTGTCTGTCTGTCTGTTCGCGATAAACTCAAAAACTACTGCACCGATTTTCAAGTGGTTTTCAACACTCGATAGCGTGATTCTCGAGGAAGGTTTTAGTATATATTATTTTGTTTTTGTATTTATTTCTGTGTACATTAACGGTATTTGTTGAAGATGTCGGGAAAAAAATTTAAGGCGAAACGTGGTTCGCGAGCACAGCTAGTACTTAATAAAGTTAGTCATGTATGTTGATAGTCAGGGGTAAAGAACAAGTTATTACTAGGTTTTTGTAATATTATTTCAAAAGTATGTTTACCAAGATCACACCTGGTGACTGTAAAGTCAGGTGTAACAAACTTTTAATTTTATTGACCTTACATAAAAAAATAACAAAAAAGTAAATATGATTTATTTATTATTACTAGCAGATGAGTTTAACTTGGTGAGGTCAGAGTGTTTGAGGTGAGGTATGAGGTCTGGGTGTTTTTTTGTGTGTGTTTATTACATTAAACCAGGGCATATCGATACTGGGTATTTTAGTCGAGCGCAATCTTCACATGCTGCGCTTAATATTCGGCCACGGTAATAGTATACATATACAGTAGAATGACTTCATAGAAACGGTCGAAACACACGCTATGCCTACGCGCCTCGATCTGGGATCGCATAGCTACAAGGGCTTTCAACAAATGCAGTTCGCCGCAGGGTATACGCACGAGTCAAATGGAGCGCACGGTCGGTAAGCGAGCAGCCCTATCGCGGGCTACGCATAGGGAATGCAATCCGGATTATCCGTAATCGGAAAAATCCGGACATCTGCACATTTTTAATAGACCTCCAAATCCGGATTTGAAAATCGAATCCGGATTACTAAGAAAAATCGAAACAAGCGAGTTTGCTGTTCGCACGTCTCGCGTCGCGCGCGAGTATAGACTTGTCGAGTCTATCGGCTCTGCCCCCCTAGCACGTCCACCAAAACACGATATGATAAAGTGATTTATCACGGGAACTGTCAAAATACTATAGGGTTTCGTCGTATTTTGATAGTTTGCCGCGATAAATCGCTTTATCATATCGTGTTTTGGTGGACGTGCTACGGGGGCTGGAGTTTAGCGGGGCGCGGCGCGGGACGCGGGTCGAGCAAATAACCAAAAAACAAAAAAAATCCAAATAACAAAAAAATAAAAAAGCATTTGATTCGATTTTCATGTGCTTTTATTTTAATCCATAAAATCCGGATTGGAACAAAATCCGTTCTTAAAAATCTGGATTTTAAAACAAACGGATGCCACGCACCAAGCGATGCTGAGCGGCCGTAGGTATAAAATTCCAAAGAGGGGCCGAGTCCACATATTGTATTATACTATTACCGTGATTCGGCTGTCGACTTCATTGTATTTTAAGTGTACTAAGGCTTAACGCGCACACGATGCTCCGGAACGGACTGTGAAATGCCGTATTACTACGGCATTTTACAGTGCATTCCTTATTTACTGCCCTTCCCTTTTTAACTGCACATATCCTATGGCTTCATGGCCATAATTTTCTCACAATGATCTGTAATAAATTTTCTGATTATTATTTTTACATAGAAAATACGCAATACTAAATACACATACTTTACATCGATCCCATCCAAACTAAAAAACATCACTCAGTTTATTTGGTTTATAGGATAAAATGAACTATTTGTGTGTAGGTACCTATTAAAAAGACAATATTAAAAAAAAATTAAGAAAATGTTTGCCCACTGCTTGTAAAACATGAAAAAATTTAAACTTTTGGAAGTATATGTTGAACTTTGTCTACTTGGAAAATATTTGTAGTAAACCTTGCCGTTTGTAACTCGACAAAAAACAAACAGTTGTCTTTTAATACTTGATTGAAATACTAAAATAAATGAGTAGTTAGACATTTACTTACATTTAGTTTTAGTCCTCGCATTTCAATGGCTACATAATCACAATTTCCAGACAAATATCGCGCAACCATAAAATGTCGACTTTTGGTAGGTTATCCGACTGTTCTTTTACAAAAACCTCTTTCATCACTATGTCAATTTAATAAAAATAATATCTAAAGTAATCGCTAACACAAACACAACAACAAACATTTAAAATATTTGGTGCAAACCACTTGAGAAATCATATGCACGTAAACATCACCCGCAATCGGACATAACAGTGGCAGCATGACGTCATCGCAGTAACGCGCGAAGGAACGCAAATTTAAAAAAGCGCTGAAACTTTACCACGCTGTAACTTTGGAAATCCTGGCCCGATTTTGATGAAACAAAAACTATTATTATTTGCATAAGTACGCGCATTAAATGCAGTAACTTTTATAGTAATTTTAAAATAAACTCTTTGAGATTTATTATGTTATATTTTTGTCAATACCGCTCTTTAGGAGAGTAAAATATATTTTAAAATATTGGATTAATAAAATATGCGAGACATGATTTTGGTAAACTTCTATTTTAAAAAAGGGAAAATATCAAAAATACAGTCTGTCATAAACAACGTATAAAAATCATAAACTAAGAAATAAGGTTTTACAACATCCTCCAGACGAAACAGAAAAAATAACAAACATAAAAAACCTGGCGTAACCCTATCTTAAAACGTTGTTATACACATAAAAATGGCGTTATATTATACACTCACAACACGAGGGTGGAATCTATTTTATCATATTGTTTTGTATTGTATTCTATTGTAAATCTTCCCGTGCCTTCAATTGCTGTATCTTCTTCCATCTTCACCATCGAAGGATTGCAATACTGTAGTTTGGGCAATGTGAAGCCTTTGATTTGCGAAGTTGTAACCTTTGGTTATTCGCTTTTCACGACAAATTCTGTATTTCTCGCATTAATTTGTAACCAGTTTGTTTTATATGTTAGCGAATCCTCCTATCTCCAGCAGTTTTCTTCTAATATGGTTTTGATGACCAACTCGTTGAATTCCGCATCCAACTCCTCGACGGAAGAAAACTGTTGCCTTTGGCGTTGGAATAGGGCATCTAACTCGCTGGTTACCTGGACATTCTTCTTATTAACTTTAGTAGCCAATTCATTAGCGTACCTGGTGAATATCCATTTTGCGACTGATCAATTTCACTTATGACATCTCTTTGAGATTTATTATGTTATATTTTTGTCAATACCGCTCTTTAGGAGAGTAAAATATATTTAAAAATATTGGATTAATAAAATATGCGAGACATGATTTTGGTAAACTTCTATTTTAAAAAAGGGAAAATATCAAAAATACACTCTGTCATAAACAACGTATAAAAATCATAAACTAAGAAATAAGGTTTTACAACAGTAATATTTTGATGTGTTGGTGTGACTCAAAGCCTTGTAGCTTGTAGCTAAGCATGTATTACATTAGACAGAATGTTGATTTTTTTTGTTGAAAAGGTTATAAGATTTGGATTAATAAGAGGTAATAAAAAGAAATTGTTATAGGGGGCATTATTTGGTAAAAATAAACATTTACTCAAAATTTTACACTTTTATGTTCAAAATTAGTGAAAAAAACTGATTTTCTCCCTATTGACTGCTTTTATGTACTTTTTTTTTATTTACCATAGTGTTAATCTTTTGGCATCATTATTGTTTTTATTTGAACAAAATCCACGCAATGGCTACAATGTTACAATTTTACAAACACAAAAGGTCTTAAAAAGAGAATAAAAAAATAAAAAAACCAAAATTAAATACAATTTAATAAAAAAAATCTTTTTTTTATCGATAAATTGTCGTTGTAATTTCATCCATTTTCGTTTGTGCACCTTATCCGGGGACACACTGTAGATGGACGTTACACACCATCATCATTACAGCCAAGAGACGCCCACTGTTGGACATAGGCCTCCCCCAGGGATCTCCAAACCGATCGGTCCTTCGCCTCTCGCATCCTGCTGCTTCACGCGACCTTCACCAGATCGTCGGTCCACCTTGTGGGGGGCCAACCAACGCTGCGTCTCCCGGTCGGTACGCAGCCGCCACTCGAGAACCTTTCTGCCAAAACAGTAGTCAGTCCTGCGAGCTATGTGTCCTGCCCACTGCCACTTAAGGTTTGCAATACTTTGGGATATGTCGGTGACACTAGTACTTCTACGGAGCTCATCATTTCTGATGCAACCGCGTAGAGAAACCCCGAGCATAGCCCTCTCCATTGCCGTTTGAGTGACATTGAGACTTCTGATGAGACACATTGTAAACGGTCACGTCTCAGTTCCGTTTGTTATCACTGGCAACACGCACGAATTGAAGACTTTCGGCTTAAGACACTGCGCTAGATTGGTCAAGAATATGCTGCGTAGCTTCCCGAACGCTGCTCAGCCGAGTTGGATTCGTCGATTTTCCTCTTTCTGTAAGTTGGACTTACCGAGCTGGACTATTTGTCCCAGGTAAACATATTCGTCAACAACTTCCAGTGTAGAGCCTCGAACCTTCACAGGAGTGGGTACTACACGGGAATTCACCATGATTTTGGTCTTGTCCATGTTCATTTTAAGACCCACTTGTTGGGAAACTCTACAGAGGTCTTCGTGCATTGCGCCTAGATCTTTTATGGTCTTAGCCATGACTTAGTATCATCGGCAAAACGAAGGTGAGTCATGTACTCGCCGTTTATGTTGATGCCGAGTCCTCCTCAGTCCAAAAGCTTAAATATATCCTCCAACACAGCTGTGACAGTTGCGGCGATATAACATCACCTGTCTCACACCTCGTTGAAGCTTCGTATTGGTTTCGAGTTTTGGTCCTGAAGGCGGACTGTAATTTTACCACAGCCCTTACCTGAATGGGGTCGATCTTTCATCATCATCATCATTTCAGCGAAGATACGCTTACTGTTGGACATAGGCCTCCCCAAGGGATGGACTATTTCTCCCAGGTAAACATATTCGTCAACAACTTCCAGTGTAGAGCCTCGAACCTTCACAAGAGTGGGTACTACACGGGAATTCACCATAATTTTAGAGTTGTCCATGTTCATTTGAAGACCCACTTGTGCGGAAAATCTACAGAGGTCTTCGAGCATTGTGCCAAGATCTTTTAGGTACGGTCTGAGCTACAACCACGATTTCATCAGCAAAACGTAGGTGAGTTCTGTACTCGCTGTTTATGTTGATGCCGAGTCCTCTTCAGTCCAAAAGCTTAAACAGGTACATCCTGCGACGCAGCTGTAAACAGTTTCGGCGATATAACGTCACCCTGTCTCACACCGCGCTGCAGTTGTATTGGTTTCGAGTTTTGGTCCTGAAGGCGGACTGACATGGTGGCGTTTTTGTACAATGACTGCAACACTTGGATGTACCGATAGTCCATTTGACACCTCTGGAGTGAACTAAGTACGGCCTAGGTCTCGACAGAATCGAAGCCTTTTTTTTCTCGGGGGGAAATGCGTAACCGCACCGTACCCGCCGTTGGCTAAACAGCGAGCGTGTGTGGGGCTCTCCTGGCAGAGTGCCAGGCCTACCCACTAAAACCCCCCGGTGTTCTCCCTGCCCTTAAGGGAGCGCTAGGTAAGGTCCACACTGCGACTCCACTACCCACGCGCCCGGGCAAGCCCGACCACTGGTCGGGCTATCACCAAGGGGGGATTGCCCGAGAACACCAGGGCAATCTCAAGACGGAGGGCCTTATACGGCAGCGTGCACGGGGCTAACCGTGCACGCAGGTCTCCGCGGCAGGGTCATTAGACGGGCATCGCTTGTGCGAATGCCCGCCTTCGCCTGCCTATCCGTCTGCGGCGGATGGGAGCGGCTTGAGGATCTGCCTCCCGCTCCCTCTCCTCCTTCTGCGAGATTACGTCCTCGCAGAAGGAGACGATAGCCCCCCATTCCGCATCACCGCGGAGCATAGCCACGACCATGCTCGGCAGCGAGAGGTCTCCGACTCCCAGCGCAGCGTTGAGCTCGCTGCGCTGGGGTCACCATGCCGGGCACTCCAATATGGTGTGCTCGGCAGTGTCGTCGGTAGTGTCGCAGTGGTGACACCGCGGCGTTTCTTCCCGACGCGCGACCCGGTGCAAGTAGTGACCGAAGCAGCCATGCCCGGTCAGTACCTACCTAGTATGTTACCTACCTACCTAGAATGTTTTGCTTTGTTTTGACGTGAATAAGTGCCTGTAAAGGCCTATGTTGAATAAAGAGTTTTGAATTTTGAATTTTTGAATTTCTATAAGGTCTTGTAAGTTATGATACAAGTTTTTGTATTTGTCAGAAAATACTACATTGGTTTAATTTCATAATGTTCCGAAATCCGTCTTACGTAAATGCTGTTGGGTAAGTAAGTTAGTATACATACTTTTGTAGTAGACTACAGGTAGGTGGCAAAAATTGATGGGTCATTTGAACCAACAGGAGACCTATTTAGAAAGATAGAAGGGCATTAAATAATAAGATTCAGCACTACGCCGTCACTTGTAAGCAAGAAGAGGGAGTACATTTTGGTCTCAATTTTTATGAGGAGCAGTCACCGTATAAAATAAATATTTAACTATTACAGTAAGAAATAATAAAGAACAAATTATTATAATCGTTTTAACCAATTACCATACTATTATAAAATTTATTTTCAAGTCTCTCAATCAGTGTTATTATTTTAAAATCAACATAAATTTTATAGGATTAATTCTTTCTTATACTTTATCACTAGAAAAATTTAAAAACAATTAGGTAGTCGTTTACTAAAAATTAGCAAAAAGGCTAGACAATGATTTTTTTTATTTAAATCAACATTGTGCCAGTACCTACAGCTTGTAACTCTATTTATTTCACGACTTTTTTACCACGTACTTTGCAAAAAGTAGTATATAATAATAGAGGCACCGTTACATATTCTATATTTTTTTCATGGCAGCCCTTGAGATCTTTAGTATAATTTGTAAAATAAATTAAATCTATAAATCTAATAACATTCGGTTTGAAGGTATGTTGTTTTGTTTCACATAAATTTCAGGCGTTTTTTTGATTTAGAGAGAAAACTTGAAAGTTCTCCTACGCTTCGTCTTGCTTATGATGCAGTTATTCGCGAATATCTGGAAAAAGGATATTTGTCTCCCGCCCTCGCAGATCATGAATCTGTTTACCCCGCTTATACAAATGATGTGACCGATAGGTTTGAAAATTACTATAAAACACACATTAAATAAGAGGTATGGTTATGTACATGTCAATAGTTTTTGTTTCATTAAAATCGATGCAGTATTTCCAAAGTTATTAACGCCGAAAGTTACGGTCGCTATTTAAATTTTCAAGTACGCGCGCTCTAGGTAGGTGACGTCACACATCGACAGCCGGCAGCCGCTCGCTCGCTAGTCGCAGTTGCTCTGAGTTTTGTGTCGTACATACCTACTGCGCTCCGTGTAACTTGACTTTTATTGTTTATTAGCCTTTTAATTACAACAATGGAGAAAGGATTTCCACATGGTCAATCAGATAATTTACCAAAAGTAGACAGTTTTATGGTGACTCAATATTTTTCCGAAAATAGTGATTATATAGCAGCGGAAATGCGAGGACTCAAACCGAATTTCCTCAATATGTTCGGAAGTGATCGGATTCGGTATATCTTCATGGAGTAGGTATCTTGTGAATCAGTTCTTTTTGCCTACATTTTTGCACTACAGATCGTTAATTTTTTTAACTGTCTTTTGCTGACAAGAAAACTTAAGAGGGCAAGCATCTTTTTTTTAGTACTAGTCTTCCTCCAACCAATTTATATTTGGCCTAATTTTCCATGTCATTTTCAATCTGAAATAATAGTTACATGCATAGTTAAATGTTTTTTTTGTAGCTCCTACAAATGTATGTTCTACGACTCATGAAGTCAAACAGTTCAGTGTACATACCTACAATCAAGTGTATTTTCTGTGGTATTGCCTTTTTTTTTGAGGCGGAATAGTGCGATTATCGATACTGGCACAAAGAGTGACGAGCCCCGTGTACCCGTATGCCGGTCTCCGGTTCGCCGGTGGCTAATTCACTAATTCAAAGTCTCCGCCGGAATATTTACGCCCATATGGGGGTAAAATAACTCGGAATTGGGAAGGTCACATCTCCGAGCCATCAGACCGGGGACGATCCTGGCGGACTAGCCGCCAGGTTACGTCAAGGGGAGGCACCAGATTGCCAGTTGTGTTCTGTGGTATTGCCTAGGTTGCGCTTAGTAACTTTCATACAAAAAATGTCAAGGCCAAATATTTACCGATGCTTTCGGCAAAAAATGGCCAATGGTTTGAAACTTAAGTTTATGAAGTTACAATAAAAACTAATCAACAGAATAGATACGTAGGTGTCACCTATTTAGGATTAGGTAGGTAGGCAAACGGTGTCCACGGCGCAATCACCGCCATGGACCATCGGTACCGTTTACCTACCTCTGGACCTCCGGAGACAGAGAGTACATCCAAGGGGTTTCTACCCGGGTAGGCCTTACTCTAGGATGAGTCCTTTTGGGTGGAGAACCCCAGGAGATCTCGTCGTGCACCCAACGGCGGGAGAGTTATTAAAAAGCATTCAGCTTGGTAAAAAAAAACAGCTGGGAAATGGTAAATACTATAGACGTACCTATATAGGACCAACAAGCAAATCAAATACCCGCAGGTCTAAGATACTCATTCAAAAGTTAGTAGGTGCCTACTAACGGGTGAGTGTCTATAGGTAGGTGTACATGTTTAGGTAACATGAATCGTATCCTAATCCCATCTAATACTTTAAATGCGAAAGTGAATTAGTTTGTTGATTTATTTTTGTTACTTTTTCATACCTAAAATGCTTAACCGATCATCTTGAAAGTTTGTATATACCTACACGTTGTCAGAGGTACCTACAGAAAAAGAGATTTCATCCAGCAAAAAATTATAGTTCCATCAGGATTCACGTAAAACACTCAGCAGCTCAGCTACTATTCATCGCGTCGCCAGAAGGCGCTGCTATGGCGCGATAAAGAAACCAAACACGAAGCGGGCGAAGCCGCGGGCGGCCGCTAGTTTTTCTATAAAATTGGGTACCTATGTTGACTTTTGTTGACGGTAAAACCTTTTGTGACCTTCATTCAACAAACAAAAGTCAACATATTTTAATCATACATACCTATGTGGTTTAAAAAGTGACAAAAAGAAGACATTACACCAAAACACCTCGTAATACAACTTAGTTATAGGTTATTTTCTAGTAGGTAATAGGTACCCCGAAGCTTAGAATATCTAATTACATATTATAACAAAAATAAAAATAATAATGTAATATGTATAAATTTATTATGAAAATGTTTTTATTATGTTTATTATCTAAGTATTTAATATGTTTATTTAGTTTGATTTAATCCTAGAGGGTGGAGGGCCGGAATTTTGTCACACAGGCTTATAAAAATAATATACTTATTAAATAAAATATACTTGTTAGAGAATAAGATGTAGTACCTATAATGTAAGCCATTGTGAAGATATAAATAAAAATTATTATTATTATTATTTACTTACATCAAAATGGTCATCACAACAAAATCCAACGGTCTTAGGGCCCGTTTCATAACATTCATCCACTTTTTACGCCTTTTGGCATTCAATGGCACTTCAAAAAATAGTTTTGTAGGCGTTTTAATAGTTGAATTTGTACACATAGGTACATTAAGCTCCCATTCAAGCTATACATTTACACTACGAAAACCGACACTATTACGAGCGGCATAAGAACGGTCCAAAGGTCAAACAGTATAGCTTGATAAGGAGCTTACTGTACTACATAGTATTTATTAAATGACATAATGTTGATTCACATCTTAGAGCCACGTAAAATCGCGCGCACCAGTAGCACAGAGCTAACGAAGTACGTCAGGCCGCGCGTGCTTCTCCCCGTTGTCAATTTGTGACGTCATCAACGTTCCGCGACTCGCTTTATAAATCCGGACGGCACGGCAACTTTGAACGCTTATAACTCGGTCACTTTTTAAGATATCAAAAAAATAAAAACACTGTCGTATTTGTCTAGTGACCTATATTCTGGGTATATCGTTAACAAAAATCGATGGTCAGATTGATTCCGCACCACACTGTAGTACGGGAAGACAAATCTACGACTAAACTCCGCACGGTTCTCGACGCAAGCTGCAAAACCAGTTCAGGCATATCACTTAATGACGTCCTTCACTGCGGCCCTAATTTACAGGGCGATCTGTTTAGTATACTCTTAAATTTTCGTCTTTTCGCCGTCGCGCTTTCCGCCGATTGTAAGCAGATGTTTTTGCAGATTAGAATGAACGTTTGTGATCGTCGTTTTCAGAGAATTGTTTATCGATTTAGCCCGAATTATCCGCTTATAACATATCAATTTAATACTGTTTGTTTCGGTCTAAAGTCTAGCCCGTTCCATGCCCTCCGCATCGCTCAACAACTTGTCGAAGATGATGGATATTTGTACCCTCTAGCAAAAGAAATAGCTAGTAAATACATATATATGGATGACATAGTATTTAGTGTTCCGACAGAGGAACTAGCTGCGGCAGCGTCAAACCAACTGATTGCGCTCTTCAAGCGGGGACAATTTAACTTAGTTAAGAGGATTAGCAGTTCCGAAAGAGTTTTAAATAATATTCCCGCATCTCATAAGGTCAATGAACCTATAGAATTCGATAAAACTGCGAATCAAATATATATTATAGGATATTAGATATTATTGGATATTAGGCTTAATATGGTCAAAATGTGATGACATTTTTGAGTTTAAGATTACCGCTCCTAGTGAAAAATGTTCCAAGCATGTAATATTAGCCACTGTAGCTAGAATATGGGACATAATGGGATTTGTTGCGCCAGTAGTTCTTCTCGCAAAATTATTAATTAAAGAGTTATGGCTACTGAAGCTTGATTGGAATGACGAACCGCCGAGTAACATCCGTGAAACTTGGAATAGATTCTGCTCAGAACTTCCACTACTTAACAGTATTAAGATACCGCGCCACTTGGGTGTATTTCAGAGCTGCACTGTTCGCTTGGTAGGTTTTTCTGACGCAAGTGAACGTGCATACGGAGCTGTAGTGTACATACATATTACTGACGCTACTCAAAAGGTCCGCGTTCAGCTCGTCTGTGCTAAATCTAAAGTGTCACCAGGCCCCCGATTCTCAAGCCATAGACATAATGTCGATTTCGACATATGTCGAAATTAAATGGCGGATGTCGAATATTTCACAGTTTCCGTATTCTCAAAATGTCACAATAGAGAAATGTCTATGCCTAGTGGTAGATAGCAATCGACATTTTTTTTCATATCATAGAGATTTTTAGTAGAGATGCAAAGTATTAGAGATATGTCGAATTAGAGATATCTCTAAAAAACTGAGAATCGGGCCCCAGTTAAGCCGTTGTCAATCGCGCGCCTCGAACTCTGCGCTGCTGAGCTACTATCTAAGTTATTAAAACGTGTTTATGATACTTATAACCCCCGCTATTCTATACATAGAATATTTGCTTTTACAGATTCCAAAGTAACGTTATGCTGGTTGAACTCCTCACCGCATCGCTGGCAAACTTTTGTAGCCAATCGTGTCGTTAAGACGTTAGATAATTTATCCGCTAACATTTTCTTTCACGTAGCCGGTGTAGATAATCCAGCCGATTGTTTGTCGCGTGGTCTTCTGCCTGGAAAGCCAGGCGTATTATTCGTACTAGAATAAATAAGTGTAACACGTGCTTTAGGTCAAAGCCGCGTCCGCAATTCCTGTTGATGGCGGATCTTCCCGCGCATCGTGTGACGCAAGCCGAAATAGGCAAGAAAAAGAGATAGCTCGCCGAATTGAGAATGCCTGGAACGCTCGCCACGCGAAGCGTGGTGGGTTTCAAAAGCAAAAAGTAGTATATCTCAAATATCAAAGGTGCCGCCATTGCGGAATGACTCAACCCGGCGCGTACGGAGTGTTCAAAAAATTGCGGAGAGTGACATATACTGTCTACAAGAGAACAAAAAATACGTATGGAAAGGTAATTTAATATAGAAGGAACTTATAACAGTTAATTAGATAAGGATTAATAATTAAATGAATGAAGCGCGAAAATGTTCGGAAGGTCGCGGAAGACCCGATTTTTAAAAAAAAATTTTTGCACAAAAACTATTTTATAAAACTTTAAATAACCATATATATTATTATAGCCCTATTCTTGACGATTATTTTGATATATAATAGTTTTGGGTAATATTTTTAATGAAAAAAGAAAAAAATAATAAAATCGATTAATTACGTAATTATATACGCGAGATGCGCACGCGCGACCTCAAATTTAAAAAAAATGCAAAAAATAAATTATTGTGTCTAAAATTAAATAAAAAATACATATGGAAAGCTAATTTAATAAGGAATGAACTTATAATAGTTAATTAGATAAGGATTCATAATTGAATGAATAATGACGAGAATAGTAACTAAAGTGCTTAAAATTTCAAAAATACTCACTTTTTGAAAAAAAACGTTTAGTGTGGCAATGGGGGTAATTCTGAAGTTACCTGCACTAAAACTAAAACTAAAATTAAACATATAATTTTAAATTAGTTTTAGGTAATTCGTATTCTGAAACGCCGGACTCTCTAAATTTAAACTGTATTTGACAATTTCTTAAATTGAATACACAGATTATAAATACACCTAGTGCTGTAGAAAAACGGGATAATTTAGAAACATTGAAAACAGCTATATTCTACTAATTTTACTATCAGAAATTGTTAATTTAAGATTTGATCGTATTTGTAAATAACAGAAAAGAAATTTTATTATTTATCATTCATTTTATCACAAAAGAAAAATTATTCGACATTTATTGCGCCTATGCCATGAAAGAAATAATTGCGTGGTAGTCTGTAGTAGTATAGATAGGTAAATCGTGACTTCCTATGAATTTTAAAATTGCGTATTTTGTTTCATTAGTAATTTTTGTTTTCTTTTCATAATAACCGCTGTTATTTATTGACAAATAATAGTAATTGCTAGGCAACAAATCTTAGATAGGCATACTTCTATCTGCAGATAGAATATTAATTTCTGTTGTAAGAGTAAATACATACATACATAACCTACCTATCATCTAAATGTCAGTATTATTAGACTACTTGGGAATAATAAGTTTCCTGGTGCTGTAGGGTGTGTCAGTGGTGGAGCAACAATACCAATATGTGTACCATTTTTTTTAACGTTGGGAAATGCGTTACGCATACCTCGCGCTTGGGTAGGCGCGAGGTTATGTCGGACTCTCCGCGGCCACTGGGGGCAGAGCGCCAGTCAGAAACTGCGGCCTACCGACTAAAACCCAACGATGCCCCTTCACAAACGCCTTGGCACGAGAACGTCCATCACCGCCGCATCCTCCCCGTCACCTGACGAAGAGGATACGTCGGGGAGGGACGCCCCGTCGCCGGACAAGGCCATGGGAACCCTTTCGGACACTTCCATGACCTCGTCAGCGTCTGCTCGCCTATGGCGAGCCCCTCTAACCTCCCTAAAATGGGAAGGCCGGCGATGCTCCTAGGCATTAGGAGTATCGACGACTGGCGGTGGCCTGTGCAATGCAGGACTCGGGCTTCCCGGGCCCGCGTCCCGCTGGTCACCGTCAGGAGGAAGAAGGCGGGCGAACTTCCGCCTCCTCCGCCCCGTTCTTCTGCGGCGGCAGGGATCTGCCACTGGGTCATCTTTTCTGGCCCGTTCTGCCACCTCCTTCTGTGTGATTACCTCCACACAGAAGGAGTTTGCTGCATTCCAGGCCTCGACCAATATGTATACCATCAACAGCTCCAAGTGTGTTTGGCATTCCATATATTTGTAGAAACCTAAATAGAAAAAGGACGGAGAATGTTAATGTATTTCTTAATAATTATTTCAAAATATTTTATTACAATGTAAGTAGGTGCTCGCTCACTCTGCCTTGACAAGTTCCTATTCTATTGCTGTTTTAGGAAATTAAATTTTTTTGTGGAGTTAATTTGCGCAATATTAAATCAGTGACAACAGTGACAGCTCTGCATGACCGAAGGCTGGCTAAAACCTTTAAATGTTCCGGTAAGGAGCCAATCTGTACTTCAGTGCAGTCTATAGCTTCTATAAAGTTGCGAGCGGATTGGCGAGGAAAACGAAATATTTTTCTAAATTTACGTTCGGGCATAGTAAATGGGTCTGATTTGTCCCTCAACTTCCTCAATTTTACTTTTTCTTCTCCTATTCTATAACATAAATAAGTCGATACTTTACAAATATATTTTAAAACTATGAGGCAGGTATTTATCTAATTTCTTATATAAAACAATTTTTTTACCTATCTGAAGACTATTAATGCCATAACAACCAATTCATCCATTTGGCAAGTTGCACAAAAAAAATTGCCTTCGGTAATGTTAGAAAATCGTTAAAAAGTAACAAGATAAATTTAGACGGCACCTAAAAGTTCACCTCCTAAAATTAGTTTGACATATTTAAAATTATAGGAAAAATTAGATTTAGGAAGCATGTCAGAATACGAAAATAACATCGAACACTAAATTGAGTAGTTTAGTAACGTCACTCTTAATTTTAGAGTTAACTTGTGAGTTCTGAATACCAAACGGTGATTGACATTTCTATCTCTAATTTTATTTAGTTATAGTTTTAGGTGGTCGCTTCAGAATCACCCCCAATATAACACTATAAACTATCATAAACCATACATAATAATGTAGCCCAATTCTTCTAGTTTATTTTGATATAGAACACTCTACGAAAATACTAATACAGACTAAGTAAGTACGCAATAAATCTCATCGGTCATGGAGTAAGAAACGTATGGATACGGCCAAGTAAGTTAAACCGCAGACTATGACAAATTTATTTCAATCTAAGACTAAAAATAAATTGGACATGACCTGTCAACTTATGAAAGAGACTATTGACAAAGGAATAAAGCCATAGAGAAAATATTTTATTTTTCGCGATTTTTTTATCACACCGCGCGGTTTTACGCAAAGGGAACTGGGTACCATAGTACCCAGGTCGATCGAGAAGATCGAGATTTTGGGGACTATAGTCCCCACCACAGACTAAGGAGAGATACTACGTATCCCCACGGACGTTCCAGTGGCTAAAAACTTTTGTGAAAGGAGAACTAAAACGCAAACTCATCGACATGTGCATTCTGCCTATCTTAACCTACGGTGCTCAAACATGGTCTCTCACTGAACGTCAGAGGTCCAAACTCAAGGTTTGCCAAAGAGCTATGGAGCGTAGTAAATTGGGTATTAAACGGTTAGATCGAGTGAGAAATACCACCATACGCTCTCTCACGCAATGGGTACCGCAGGACAGACAACGTGGTCGCGGTAGACCCCGAAAGCGATGGAGTGATGACCTGAAAGGTTTCCAAAACAACTGGTGGGAGCTTGCCCAAGACCGCGAAGAATGGAAAAAGGAAGGGGAGGTCTTTGCCCAGCAGTGGGATAATATAGGCTAATTAAGATTAGATAAGGTAGGTATATTTTACAATATTTGGCGGTCCGAGGTTCGACCTTCGGCGGTCCGTATTCGGACCGCTGCTTTAGAGCATTAGCGCCGTAAGTCCAATATGACGTAAACGATGACGTCATGCAGCTCTCCATGCCGGCTAACGTTAGCGCGCTTACAGCATTTCGGGACGCGTTTGAGCACGGTAATAGCTACTTTTATTGCTTTTCGGACCGCAGCCCTGCAGAGTAGAGCTGTCAAGTGTCAATGTCAGTTTGTATTTGTATGTACTTGTGTTGGTTAGATTTTGTTGAAAATAAATTAAAATAGAAAATATTAAGTAATTGGCATACAATTTATAAAACAAAATCTCGATAAAATTATAATTATACAATTTTTAATTAATAAAAAGCTGCCGTGACACTGACAATTTTTTTGTAATATATAAAATAGCTTTGCCATTCAATGTAAACATTCAACTGTTGATTACTATTACTGTTTTATTGAAATAAAAAAAAATATGACAAATTCTCATCGACCCGACCCTGTCAAGAAAATAAAATATGTCATTGTGTGGTGGGTGTGGTGTGTTGTAATTTGAAATGGTCCTGCTGTTAAAAAATATAGATGCAATTAATAAAATGGATGATGTTAATAATGTGACAGTGTGTAGAACATGTCTTGGAAAGAAAGCTAGCAGAGACATATCTCAATTGGAAGAGCTAGACAGCTGTCGAAGTTCTGCAGAGGTTTTTCAATTTTGTTTAGATATACAGGTAACAAAATATTGTTCTTTGTTTAACAAAGTGAACAACAAAAGGTAAACTATCTAGACTGAATATTTAATAATTTGAATGTGCCCAAAACTATACATTTCACTAGTATTTCATACATTGTAACCAGTTTGTAAAATTAAAACTTATTAATGTCACTCTATTTCTGTATCTTTAACCCGGCGCCAATGACGTGAAAATAATTACGAGATCGATAACACCGGGTCATCATGACCCAATTTTTATCAATAACTGTTACACAAAATTTAGGAAGTCACTTTAATTTAAATTTTGTTTATACAAAAAGGGTTCTTTACTTAGGTAATGAAATAAAAATAATTTTATAAATCAAATTTTTTAAGCTTTCTCGATAACACATGCGAAATCAATGTTGAAAACATAACATATTAAATTTTTTTATATTTGGTAAATTATTCTTAGTAGTAATAGGTTAGTTAGTTAGTTTGGCTGGGCTCTTACGCACTTAGCCTCATGATTGGGCCATTGTGCATCCTAATCTACGTTTGCTTCCACCCTACTCCATCCATCCCAGGTCTCCCCAGAACGCCAGCAGCCTCTGTGGGCTGCTGCATGCTTCCGGCATAGATGCCGGGGAGTGGAGAAGTTTTGCCCGTTGATCGGCCACGCTTGTGCATTCCAAAAGGACGTGCTGTGGCGTTTCTTCTGCCTCCATGCACCCTCTGCATAGAGGGCTGTCTGTCACCCCTATTGTGAATAGGTGTTTGTTTAGTAAACAGTGTCCGGTTATAGTAGCTATAACTTTTCGGATTTTGTCTCTCTTTAGTCTGATGAGGGATCGGGCAAGCTTCTTTGATGGTACCGGGATTGCATCTTTTGTCTGTTTGCATCCCTCATTGGTTCTCCACTCTTTTAGATAATGTTCCTCGGTTTTTTCACGCAGCCAGGTTTTTATCTGGGCCTGTGGAATGGGTAGTAGGGGCTCTGGTCCGTACATTTTCGTGTTTGAACCCCTCTTAGCCAGTTCATCTGCTGCGTCGTTACCAAGTGAGTTACTGTGTCCTTTGATCCATTGCAGAGTGACCCGGTTTGTATCTGATATGGCTTGGAGCATGTTATGACATTCCAGTATAAGGACAGAGTTAATAGTATTGTTTTGGAGGGCCTGCAGGACAGACGCGCTGTCTGTGATAATCTTTATGTTAAGATTAGTAACACCTCTAGCTGCAATCGCCTGTGCCGCCCTGGTGATGCCAATGCACTCTGCTTGGAAGATGGTGTTCCGTCTGTCTAGGGTTATTGATAATTTGATATTAAGGTCGTTTGAGAAGACGCCTGCCCCAGTTCCATCAGTGGTCTTGGAGCCGTCTGTGTATATCCTAACTTCTTTGATGTCAGAGCAATCTTTCGATTCTGCTGTAAGTTGGATATCGTATCTTCTGTCGAAGACATGGTAGTAATAGGTATCAATAATCTTACAGATTAAAAGGGAGATCAAACAAACTTTTTATAATTAAAATAATAAGGAATCAATCTTCTACTTCATCATTCAGAGCCATGGAACTGCTGCAGTTATTACAGAATGGAGTCAAATGTTCTGGGGTTACGTAAATGTTGTATACATGACAAGTATGATATGATTTTTTGTCCTTTTTAGACGGATTTTCGCATTTATGCCCGATATATTTAATATAAGTGGTGGTCCATATAAAAATCCAAAGCAGTCTGCAAAACTTTATTGTCGGAATCTGGCTCATCTCACAACGCCATAATACTCTCCGGGTCGTTGGATAGTTACATTTTTATTAAAGACCTGAAAATGAAAAGGTATATTAACTTATAACTTCCAAGAAACGAATAAATGTAAGTCATAAAATTACCACACCAGCGATGAGGATGGGTCATAAGTACCCGTTTTGACTTGACACATGAGTATCTTACTTGCACAGGCAGTGTCGCATTGAAAATACCAACGAGACGGGTAGAGGGATGCTATATCTCCAGCTACATAAAGATTCACAACACAGGACTAGCGCAAAAATAAAATATGTCCATAAAAAATCGCCTCGGGTCAATATGACCCAGTGCCATTGTTGCCGGGTTAAACCAACTATGAGTGAATTCTGTTGCTTAATTTTTGTTGTTAGCTTTGTAAACAAAGTGTAGATTGGTACTTCCATATCACTCAAGAAATGACTTCATATTGTTTTATTATTTTAGTTGGATACAGATTCAAAAGTCACCTCCAAATTGTGTCTTAAGTGCTACAATAAAATCAAATCTTTTTATCAGTTTAAATCAGATGCATTGAAGAATGATGCATATTTGAAAACAAGTGTGAAATGTTATAGTTTGAAGATAGAAACATTGCAAGAAAATTACCAAGAAAAAGGGTTGTCCTGTGATAGTAATAATATTCCAGTAAAAACTGATATCAAAATTGAATTTGTTGAAAAGAGTAATGACAATGACAATGAAAATGACAATTATCAATCTGATGATGAACTATTAAGTGTTATAAAGCAAATCAAATATGAGTTTATAGAGACTCAAGATGTTGCCAATGGTAAGTCAGTTGTTACTTCCCCATCATCCAAGTTGCATAAACATTACCACCATTACCAACACCTCAGAGGTATTGCATTTTGCATATACCTGTGAATATTAAAGCTACTTGGCTTAAAAAAGTGGTTATTATGGAGTGTTGGTAGTATAAACAATAAAATATCAGAATATAAAATAAGTATTGTGTGAGTAATTTAAACTTAAAATTTTTTTTTTAGAACCCACAGAAAATATCAAAATAATAAGCAAAAGAAAAAAAAGCTATAAAAATGTCCGTAGAGTGTGTGATGAATGTGGAAAATCAGTACGGGACTTGCAAGCTCATGTGCGCACACACAAACCTAATGGGGCCAGGAAGAAATTTCCATGTACACTATGCAACCAAGTTTACGCATCTAATAGTGCTAGGGTGAAACATCATAAAAGCATACATTTGGGTATCAAGAAGTGTTGTCATATTTGTAATAAAAGTAAGTAAAGCATCTTATATTTCCTTATGATAGTAACATGTGTATAAAATATATTCCTTTGTAGCAAAAGGTTTTAAATACCTATCTCTACCATCAGGAGTTAATGTTAACAAACCATAACAAAACAACAGATAATACAGAATTTGAATTAGTATTTTGCTGACAAGTTGAAAAAACTATTCAACCGAGCTGTAGAACATTAGAGACAGCTAATACTTACATATGTTATTTTTGGACACTATGAACTTCATATTAAGGAGAAACACTTAAAAGAGAAATAGTTGAAATATACTTTGAATTTTTTCTTAAGTGATGCCTTTTCCTTGATCCTTAACACAAGCAAAGAACAAATAATAAAATATCAAATGAAAGCAGATGCAGAGATCTTGTTTAGAAATAACTATAATAAATAATAATAAGGTTTTTATTAACATACAGAAATAGGATACATTTCCTTTCTACAATCAATTTTTGTACATAGTGTGAAAGAGTATGATCAATCATAAGTACCAGAGGTTCCCAAACTAGGCCATGCCTGTCTCTTGGGAAACCAAATAACTATTACTATTCGGAATTTTATGAGGATATTTTATGCGATTATATGTGTGTGTGTGTCTGTTTATGTCGCACCTCCAGTCGTAAACTGGCTCAATCCAAAATTCATGATTTTTGGGAAATGAATAAAACGTAATTCGGTCCACGTCAATTTTTGGTATTCACACTATAACTTTATGAAATAATAAGTAATTTACAAAATTTAAAGTGATACAGGTTATTTGATCTAAGGATCACGGGTGCGGATAATAATTTCTTTAATCATATTTCAAAATAGTAGAGTAAAATGATGCTGAAAAAAAACTTCCAATAAAGAGTCAGTTTAGTTCTCGAAACAGTTTTGAAGGTTTGACTTTTGTATAGACATGTCTCTTTATTTCTTAGTAATATGTTTGATTGAATGGCTTATTTACAAATAGTTTCCTTTAATTCTTAACTTTAAGATTATTTTGCGGAAGAATATTCAATGATGCAGTTATGTACTAAAATAATTGTATGGTATGCGAAATAAAACATAAATTCGAATTACCTTTTTATTATCCGTTGAAATAAACTTATCAACTTAAGTAGTATTATTTGCTTTCTAATCAGTCATTCGCTTTCGATATCACATGCTGTGCTTATTTCTACACTACAAACAGTAAAATTTCAAATATTGTAATAGTAACACAACAACTATTTATCTATACCTCAGTATGACAAATAGATCTTTTTATTTTTAGGTATCACAAGTAGTAACATAACTTAAATTAATTTGCTACAAAAACAAATTCAGGTACTTTAGAACCTAAACCTTAATACAACAATATAAATATTCAATATAAATCAACTACAAACAAAACATTTTGAACTTTAGAATACTTTTATAGAATGACTTTTATTAATGAATCAACACAATTAATGAACACACACAATCAATAATTGAGTAAAAGACAAAAAAAATGAAAACGTAGAAAAACATACAAAAAATATCCTGTTCAATTACTAAAATTACTTTAGAACAGGTTAACCAAGCGAATCAGTCAATGAGGTATAATTTCGAAATGTTCACTTATGAATTATGTACTAAAATACCTACTAAAATAATCACAATCGTTCTTAATTCTAGCATTGCTACAATCATTAAATATCTGTTTACATAGCTTAATAACCTAATGCCCTTACTAAAAATAGAAAGTTATGTGTTTAATATTTTTGAACACAATTAGAATGCTTTGATTCTACTAAACGTACTTATCATAGATTGTTATAAAAACTTTTGTAATAACTGGGAATCACATTTTTTCTCACCAATTCCTTTAAGTCTTTTTTTTTTGTTTTCTTTTAAGCTCAGTTCCTGCGAATATAACTGTTCCATTTCGATTGCATCAAAGCTCAACATTTTTTTCCTCTTGTTTCTCATATTAATAGTATTATATTTCGCGTCCGTGTAAGAAGTCTTATAGTCGAATTCAAAAGTATTTCCATTCACGAATTTCAAAACTTTGATGTTATTCCAAATTATCGTTTCTTTATTTGTGTTTTCATTATAGTTGTAGCCCCATTTTTCTTGCAGGCTCTTGATGTTCAAGAAAAACTTGTAGTCTAGTTCCTTGACCTTAAAAGGTTGTCCTGTTTTTCGTGCACTTTTGACAAGTGTTGCGTATTGGCAAGGTACATAAATAGGACCAGATTTTTAATTTTTTTTGATCTCCTTTTCTATGAGGCTGTGTACATTGTCCGCTTCATTTTGCGTGTGCCCTTTTATTAAGTATTTGTGGGTTATACTTTCAATGTTATGCAATGAGGCCACTGCAAATGAATATAAGCTAGCAATCACTTTATTTTTATTCTGACCGGCACAGTTATCAGAGTAAAAAGTTACGTGCAGCTTTTCATCGGGGTGCTTTTGACTCAACTCTTTTAAGTAGTCATAGATGCACGATCCTATTTCGTTCGGTCCCCTCATTCCTTGTGTCTCGTCCCAGAAGTAACAGTTTACTTGTCCATATGAAGCTACTTTGTCTTGTTTCTTATTCAGTTCTGTTATCGTGAAATTAAGGCAATTCATTTTAGAGCAATAGTAAAAATAGGCTGGGCTCGGGCAAAGCATTACCGACTGTAAGTCAAATACAGCACAAATGTGAGTTTCATCCACGTTGTCGCGGTCTCGCTTCTTTTCTTCTCGGCACAGTTGTTTTTCGACCAAATGTTTATCATAATTAGGTTTTAGCTCTAATTTCTGCTCCGTCGAGGCAAGGTCATAAGCTACACAAGTGTCACACCTGTCTTTCGCTGGTTGAAAAAAACCAATATTAAATTCGGTGTTAAATATTTTGCTATAGAGCCAGTAATCACACTCCGATTTATTACTTTCCTTTTGAAGATTATTAAAATCTTTCCAGATGTCTGTAATAGTTTTGCCGTTTGAAATAAATTCTCTTCTTGTCTGTGCTCTCAAGTAGTGTGATTCTATCTTTGGTATAGAATTTATGTGCTTTTTAATGTCGTCTATCAGTATCGGGTCTGTTTCTTTTCTACTTGCATGTCGTCCTCGCATATCCTTTTCTACAAAACCGTGACTGTTTGTTTTGGCCTTGATGGTTCTTAACTGTCTGTCACTTACGTCCAGAGTATTTATAAAAAAAAGTTTGCAGACACGGATTTTTGTACCGTTTACTACAAAGAAAAAGGCGTTATTGGGTTTTCTTGGTCGTGCAGCATTTGTATATTTATATTTAGGTGTGACTTCCATCATACAAGATCGGATGTAACTACGCTGTAAGTTTATATTATTCAATTGCCAGTAATGATCGAATAAATTGACCCTGTCTGCGTTTTGTATGTTATCCGGGCATTTCAACTTGCATGCACAAGCTGCCTTAATGCTGCGAGCAGGTACCTGTCTCTTTAATTTGGATAAGGATACATAGGATTTCCCGCTGTTTCTCAGCATTTTCAACCTATTTTGTTTCCAATTGTCAGGGTCCCTTTTACGTTTTCTAGACTGACGGGGAGTGTCGTCAGATATTGAAAAATTCCTAGGAGGTGAGGACGAGGATGATGAGGAGTTTGATCGAGAATTATTAGGAACACCTCTACGTGTGTTATTTGCGTATGTTGGGTTCGAGTCACTCAAGTCTACGTCACTTTCATCAGAGTTTATTGGTGATACCTGATAGTTCGGACGAACTGCTGAACGTGTAGCTGAATTAGTGGGTCTTGACTGATTTGAACTTGACGAACTCTTAGATTTCGACGAGGATGAACTAGATGAGGAAGACCTGGATGAGCAGGAACTGGATGACGACGAACTTGATGATCTTGATCTGATCGAAGCTTGCACTATTGGAGAAAATGATTTTGGTTGACTTTGTTCATTTTCAGCCTTATCTGTATTTTTTTCTTCCTAAAAGTAAAATAACATAATTCATAAAAGTTAATTTAATATAAAACCATCATAAAATTTGTTAAATTACTTACCTCAGTTTGAAACGTATCGACTTGCGTCTCGGTCGTCTGTGTAAATAGGATTTGGTTTTCAATTATAGATGGTGGACTGTTACAAGCTTTTTTAACACCCATTACAATCTGGAAATGTTAAATAAATTTAAATAATAATTTTCAACCTAATTTGGGGCTAGCCCCAAGTCAAGATTCTTCAATATCTTGTGCTAACTGGAAACTAGGTATAATTAAATCACACATACTTAAAATACATTTGTAAATAATGAAATAAAACTTGAAAAACAGACAACACCCAGTGGCGCAGGCGGGATTCAAACCCGCGTCTCTAGATAGCCGGTCTGATGTGTTCACACGTTCAGAAATGATTAAGCATTGTGATGCTTAAAATAAAAATAAAAACATTTGTAAATAGTTTAAAATTAATCAGCACCTACTAAAAATTAATTGTATGAACCTGGTATTGTTTTTTTTTGTTATTTATGTATCTGGATAAAAAAAATGTTCTCACCTTATTAAGTATGTCTCTCTCTGGCGTATTTTCAATAATAGATGAACTGGTTGACAGATTAATTTCAGTAGCCTGCACAAAAAAAAGAAAACCACAGATAAGAATTAAGTAACAATAGTTATACATACATTCACCTGCATTTCTCTTTCAGCCCCCGTAGCACGTCCACCAAAACACGATATGATAAAGCGATTTATCGTGGTGAACTGTCAAAATACGACGAAACCCTATTGTATTTTGACAGTTCAACGCGATAAACCGCTTTATCATATCGTGTTTTGGTGGACGTGCTAGGGGGGCAGGTGTAGATTCGATGATTAATTCACTTTTATCTCTTGTGTAATTCTGTGAAATAGGTTGTAAAAATAGTTATCGTATTTAGTTAACTAAATAGAAAAGAGTCGGAGAAAAAGATTAGTTGTGCGCATAAACAATCATAATTTATAAGAATGCTGGTGCAACACCACAAGGTCCCTAGGTATTTTATTAAAGCAAAAAATGAATATCAAATTGTTACATATTAGGTACCAACCTCTTCTTCTCGCGTGGTCAACATTTCCAAAATATGGTCAGCTCTTCTCTTCATTATGTTAGTTTATATCTAAAAAAATAAACGAGTTCACTATTTTTTTGCAAAAAATTAATAATAAACTGACTCTTACCTAAGTGCAACATCATAAATTATGTTGTTTTATTCAGAAACAAACCTAAGCACAAAAAAAAAACCAAAAAAGTTATAAATCAATTAATCAAACACAGGCTCAAAATATAGTAAGCCAGTATTTGCTATAAAAATCTCAGTAATAAACCATCGCTATTTGGTTTAGGTCTCAAAAAACACAGCTTTCTACAGTTATGAAGTGACTCAAAACAAAATTTGGTCACTTTACGATTAAAATAAACGTTGCAAACATACCGGAAGTTTTCTCCTACAGCGACACATTGAGATTTACACCACTTTCCCACTAGTTGCGCAGCGTCTTACTCCAACAACTCGTTACGCAACACTAAATACGTCACTATCGTAATGATGAAACGTGCTGAATCCGTTTGTAAGAAAGAGACACAAGATTGAGTTTCTCCTTTTCTAGCCTTCATAGGGCAGTTTATGATTTACTTGGCGATAGCGCGCGCTTTTTTAAATCGTTCTGTATACTTAACTCTATTCACCAAAATTTTGGATTGAGCCAGTTTACGACTGGAGGTGCGATGTGTGTGTGTGTCTGTTTATGTGTGTGTGTGTGCGCGCGCGTATGCGTGTGTGTTTGTGTATGTGTCTATGAGTGCGTGTTTCAGTTGAAGAGTGCAAGTGTGTGCATGTTACGAGAAATATGTGTTTTCTGCTGCTGCATTAATGAGTTAAGTATTACAGTTTAATGCAAACAGCTTAATGCAAAAGAGACTCTGTGAGATTGTAGTCGTACGTTGACAGCAAGTCAACTACCTTCTCCCTGATCCCCTCAAGGAGCAATCTCTAAGGTCGCAGCGAGATGCTACCTCGTTGAAAATGGCTCGGTGATAGTATCTTGCAAATCTTTTTGCAAAGAAAGTATTCACAGTGGGCATAGGGAGTTTGAACACACGTTTGTTACCCAGCTTCCTCATGGTGTCGGAATCAACGGACTTGTAGGCAGATAAACAGGCCCGCACAATATATAGTTGTCGCACACGAAGTACTTTTATATCACTATATAGACTATTTGTCGGATATCTTGTAGGCTTTTTCAACATTATCTTGAGAAGTGCTCGTTGGGCAACTATACAGGATTATATTTGAAAAACAGTAGTACACTTTTCCTAAAGATTAGCTATTCAACAGAAGTGGTGAACATCCGCCAACATAACCTGGTGGTGCACAACAAGGCCGAAATGCGGTTCGCGTGTTCGTCCTGCGGTCGCCGCTTCATCACGCAGTCCGCGCTTGACGTCCACGAGATGATCCACAATCTCGACCGACCCTTTCCCTGTACACTTTGTGACAAAAAGTATCGCACCCCGGGGCAAGTGCTGCAGCATGTGTAAGTATTGTAGTGCACATTTGTGTAATATTTTTTCGTTGTAAGAAAGAATTTCAAAATAAGAATTTTTGTCAAGGAAAACCTTGAAAAAAATTGCAACTAGTGACAACTGTAGCCTATGGACTTAACTGGAATGGACTTAAGCAAATAGAAAGGTTACTTAAGTCTGTGGCCATATTTACAAGCTAATATCTCATTAAAAACATGAATATGTCCTAAAAATGTGAATCGTCCGAGAAATATGAACATTATTAACAACTTTAAATGATACATAATTTGGAATCGTTAATCAACGTTTGAACCGACAATTTCCAGAAAAGCCGTAAACTATGAAATCCAAATAAATAATGTACTTTTCCTTTAAAATAAAATTGTGACATTCCTTTCCCTTTTTTCAGACGACAGGTACACAATAAAGAAAAACCCCACTTATGCCAGTATTGCTCTAAAAGTTTTTTCAAAAAATATCATCTGCAACTGCATTTAAGGTCAGTATAGACAGGTTAAGGATCTCAATGTCACTAAGGACTTAAGGGTCACAATATCACTAAATACTTACTTACTTACTTTTATTCACAAATTGTAACTTTTATTTCCCCACGATGATAACGCCGGAAATTGGTGGAAAGTATGTTGAAGATAATGTCGGTACAAAAATGCCGATTACATGTCACTATAATTTTTATACGGACTAGGACTTAATCCGAGACTGCCTCCGGGCCTGTGCGGTCTATTGGTTGAATCCACCCAGTATTCATCTGGTGGTGTGGGGTTCGATTCCTCATGACGCAAACGGGCGGGCGACTGGGCTGGCGGGCGAAACAAACCGATGGAAACTATACAAACTAAGCGAAACTTCGGCGAGTGGTTCACTACGCAGGTGGGCGAGCGAGCGTGCGAGCGAGTGGGCTGGCAGGCATCCAGGGAGGGCAGGCGAGCGAGTGAGCGTACGAACGGGCGAGTATCGTTTTACCTCTTTTTATACTTTGGTTCACACCACGAACTACAGAGCTAACAAGGTGAACGAGTAGCTTCGCTGGAATCGTTGGATATTTCGTTCGCTTCGTTGGCATCGCTGACGTAGCTTAGCTCTGTAGTTCGCGGTGGGAACCAAAGTATGAAAAGAGGTGAAACGATGCTCGTTCAGTTTGCTCGCCCACCCACCAACTGGCAATGTGGCCTGCGCTTAATAAGAACGTTAATAACCTTTCGGCCCGTTAAGTCCTGTTACTGGAATGTCCAGTCGGTTCATTGCGCCTTTTTTTCGAACGTAAACTGACCGTAATGTCCACTTCCCTGAATGTCAATTTACCTGAAGGTCTATTTTCCTAGGAATACGTTAAAAATAAAAAATGAAGTGGATCCATTCACTTTAACTACAGTAGACCTAATAGTAACATTGTTGTGGTCTGACAAGTACGATCGGCCTCAGAAGATGAACATTTTAGTACCATCTCACACCAACTATTCTTTTTATTTAGTATGGTTACACCTATATTACATTGTTAATAGTTAGTGTGACATGGTACTAAAATGTTTATCTACTTTTGGAGCCGACTATACACGTAAAGTTGCCAGTTCCCCCTCTGCTGTTGGGAAGTCCAGGTGAAGCGCGTTTCCGTATCGGCCTTATTTATCATCACTTACCATCAGGTACCATCAGGTGAAGACCTAGAACTTCCCTGTTGTGTGGAAAAAATGTAATAGCGACGGTCCGTTGGACGGACGGACGGACGACGGGACGGAATGTAGTGTTAGTGTAACCAGGACCTCTTGCATTTCTCCGACATAGATTGCTTTTTTACAGAAGAGCACAAAATATCATTAAAAAAATACCTATTTTTTCATATTTGCGTCTTTGCATTTTAAAATAAGATTTGTAAATAAAGATTTTTGAATTTGAAGGTAACAATAAATTTAACTTCTACGGTTAGCCAAGAATATAGTGTACCAGTTTTGAGGAAACTTCTCGTTTGAACAAAACATTGTTAAGGTTACCTTGGCAGATGTCAGTTATTGCAAAGGAAAATCAACTATTATGTTTTATAACATGAAACTAAATTTTTACCTTAGGGTGGTAAATCACGTCTTTGGCCAACTGTACATGAAGTTAAAAAAAAAAACGACAATTGTACACTAACAACACTTACCAGAAATTACAGTTCAGGATATTTATGGCCATTTTCACCAACCTCTTCTTAGCTTAGGGGACTCCTAGGTGGCATGCTGTCACATTCTTTTCATTAAAGACAAAAAGTGACAGCATGCGTCTTAGGGGCTACCTAAGCTAAGTAATGGTTGGTGAAATCGACCATTAGTATCCTATACTAACACTGTGAGAACAGAGGCGACGTTCTCAATATTAACAGATAACCAAGGTTGCTAATAACGTACAAATTACGGATATTCTCAGGACTCACACAAAAGAGAAACCACACGAATGTCCGGAGTGCGGCAAGCACTTCTCGACCACCACGATTCTGAACAACCACCGGCTGGTGCACAGCGAGGTCAAGGCGTACCCGTGCACCCTGTGCGACATGAGCTTCGTCAGGTCCGGGTAAGGATCAACAACTTTTTTTTACTGCTACTAAGTTGGCAAACAAGCAAACTGCCCACCTGATGGTAAGTGGTAACAGTCACCTATAATACATGTGGCTCCTGTGAGATTCGCAGTAAAACTGCAACCCCCACAAGGGCCACAGTGTACGTTGCCAACTTGTGACTTAAGATGTAAAGTCACGTCACGGTACCCAGTAATTTCAGTGCCATATCTTACCTTTCAAATCGGAACACAGCAATGCAAGCACTGCTGCTTTGCGGCAGAAATAGGTAAGACGGAGGTACCCAAGCACACGACCCTGGTACAGAGTCTCCCTCTGGTAGACTTACATTCCTACACATTTAAAATGTTAGTTTTAACAGGCTTTAAGGAGAATAAGAGTCACCGACATAGCCCAAAGAATTGCTTAAGTGGCAGTGGGCAGGACACATCGCTCGTTGGACTGACGGCCGTTTGGGGGGCGAAAAGGTCCTCGAGTGGGGGCCGCGTACCGGGAGACGCAGCGTTGGTAGGCCCCCCACAAGTTGGACCGACAATCTGGTGAAGGTCGTGGCAAGCCACTGAATGCGTGAGGCGCAGGATCGATCGGTTTGGAGATTCCTGGGGAGGCCTATGCTCAACTGTGGGCGTCTCTTGGCTGCAATGATGAGACTTCAAAGCGAGAACTATACAAATGTAGCATGTATAATGTCTCACCAAATTCTGTACCAGTTGATGTAATAGGCGGGCGTAAATAGTAAAACAAGTCTTACAAGAATTTCGATTCGAAAATATTCACGAAAAAAATATGGCGGTGTTCGTGATGTTTCTGTACAGTGTACAGTAGTACCACGTTTATAAGTTACACCAATGAACCTGCGCAGAAGTCTCATTTTCTGATTCTGAGCGAGATGGAATGAAATTCTGATTTTGGTGACTTGTGACTCTTAACGTACGCAATAAAGTCGTATATTTTAACGGTGTCGGCACTCGTATTCAATCGGCTTTAGGTTGCTTTCCTCTGCGCAGCCGAATTTGGCCGATGCCACTTGTAAAAGTGGTCGTACGTACACTCGCCGGCAGGTACCTGCGCGCGCACATGATCAGCCACACCAAGGAGAAGAGGCACCCGTGCCGGTACTGCGGCGTGCGGTTCGGCCGCAGCGACCACCGCAAGCGGCACGAGTTCACCGCGCACGAGCGCACGCTGGCCGACGCCGGCGACGAGCCCAAGGCGCCCAGCTGACGCGCAGGTAGGTATCCCGAACCACAGATTGGTTGATAGTTACCACGTAACATATAACCATCTACATCATCATTCTTATAGGTGTCCTACTATACAAAAGCTTGAATACTTTCCTTATATTTGCCTACGAAACATTGATTTACTACCAAACGTAGATAACGCATGAACGTTCGAGAAGTGGGCGGGTGAAGAACTGCCCAATCGCGACTCGTGCAGTTCTTTTCCATAGTTATTAAAACGTCAATTGATCTGTGGCTACAGGTATGAAATGATGTAACTTCACATGGCTGTACTTTAAAAAGTTGCCGTAATAATGTAGAATAAGGTTGAATTCGATAAATACGGTCCTTTCTTTATGGTAATTTTAATTCGGACGTGCATATTCAACAATATATCAGCGAATACAAATGTATAGTCGATTAGGTGACAGATTTCAAGCGCGTTTTTGTATGAAGTGCTCTATCTACGTTTGGTAGTAAATCAATGCTACGAAAGCACAACAAAATACCTACGCTGCAAGTAGAAACGTACTCTACGAACGCGCGACGAGAATCGAAAGGAGGTCGCCAATAGTCCATACATTTTTGTCCATGTGTGTACCTTGAGGTACATGTGTACCAAAATGTAGAGAAAAATTCGAGGATTCCGAAAAATAGATTATTTCCTTTATTTATTTAGATAAAACTACGTAAAAATAAATAATTGTGCTCAATTGAGTTTAGTTTCGACTTCTGCAAAATATTTTATTATACAGCGTATTATAGAGAATTTATTTCCATATAGTGTACCTAGGTACATCATCATCACAGCTCATATACGTCCCCACCGAGGGGTTCGACCCTACCCTATGTTAGGGTGATTAGGCCTTAGTCAACCACGCTGGCCTAGTGCGGATTGGTCGACTTCACATACACCATTGAATTTCTTCGCAGATGTATGCAGGTTGCCTCACGATGTTTTCCTTCACCGTAGGAGCGTCAGACAAATGTACATATGAAATTCGAAACGAAAAACACATTGGTACATGGCAGGTCTCGAACCCTGACCTCCCGATTGGAAGGCAAGTGCCGAGTCCACAGCGCCACCAACGCTACCTCGGTACATCAATTGGGCAGATTTTGGCGGTACACTGTCACCATAGATCGTATTTTAACCTCAGAAGAATAACCACAGAAGAATAGCATAGAAACCTAGCAAAAATAGCTACTGAACTTAATATATTTGACTCTCTTTGACATTAGGCGCTGCTAATAGGAGTTAGACAGAGACACGTATATGCAAGATGTTTCGAAATTTTGTAGGTCGTCACTAATTCTCGCTTGTCAGTTCTTCTCCCAGTGATGTCGTGCTCATCACACCTAGTTTCAACGTCGATAATTATATAATGTAGGTATTTAATAGATCCCTAATACTAAAATGTCTTTATTACGAGAAATATAACATAAATAATAAAGGGTAGATTTTCTTATGTTACTTCGCCAGCTAATAGCTGCTGTGTCTCTTTGGTATGGTCAGACTGGCCGTTCATGAGACTAAAAGCGGGAAGTGCGATTCGGACTCGCCCACCGAGGGTCCCGTATAAAATTGTAGGTTATACTTTAAATAGAGACTAAATTTTTTATGATTTAATTACAAATGTGGAGTTTGAGATTTTTCCCTGTAATTTTAGTGTAAGACTATATAACTTCACAAATTTCATAGTTCTAGCTAGACATACATTTTGATGCCCGTGAGAATGTCGAAATTACGTTTTTGGCGACATAAACGGCCGTACCTTTTTTACGTTAACTTAGAAGTTTGATTTTTTCACAACTTCAAGGGACTGTAGACCTGAGTAATTATATGGTTTTAATTACAAGTCGATACCTTCACGCGTTTCCAAGATAAAGTGTCTTGACAGACAAACAGACAATAAAGTGATAATGGTTCAGTGTTCCTTTTGAGATATGGAACCCTAAAATTTGGACTATTTAAGTGACGGGTATTTTCCGTTATCTAAAATGTTGGAATTTTTCTATTGCAGAGATTCACAAATTCTATGGGAAGGAAATCGAAGACAAACGTCTGCTTTTAATTCATCGCTCAGGAAGGTACTTGAGGTTAATCTCATATTTAATTTACCCGAAAATTTAACCCTCATGGATTTTGAACCTTGGATAAATTCTTGAAAGCTAAAACAACTATTTGTACATATGCCTGGAAATTAAACTAAAAACATTAACATTTGACCATAATTTATTGTTAAGACATTTTTCGATAGACTTATTACGCTTGATGTGCGGCCGGGTTTAGTTAGAATGTAAATTTTCCGAAGGCGGCGTTTTGATATTTTATCTTTTTTCAAGTCTCTTTCAACTCTTTTCGACTCTTTCAAGTTCTCTTCTTTCTCTAATATTATAATTCTTAGAAAAAAAATCATCTGAACTGGTTTCTCTTGGCATCCGTGTCAAGGATTCCTTTAAGAAATAGTTAAGAAATTAAATACGTTTTTATTTTCATAAATAATATTTTAGTTTAAAGATTTCCTTTCATTAAATAACTTGACTTACGTTATGACGTCTCCATTTCATAGTTTACTACTAAGTACATACAATCGGATGGAAAATGTCTGGAGAAAACGTGACTATGCTTTCTTGGACTCCAATTTTGTCTGACAATACACTTTATCCATATGTTTTTTATACATAGTCTTTAGGAAATCTGTAAAATAAAAATATCGACAAAATTTTACAATACTACGCATGATCAAGATAACCTCAAAGTAATTTTCTAAAAATCTCTAAAACATAAAAGTGAAGTTAATATTACGTATTGTTTTTCTACAAAATGATGCAGCGATATTTCATATGTATTTATGTTGACTAATTAGCTCACATTCAAGTAACAATATGAGAAAACATACCAATTTAAGGTCAATAAATTTTGATTATTTTCCTTTCGCGACGAATAAGACTTGCAGCCCCAAACTACACACGACATTGTGCTATAGCACAAACACACACTATTTGTAAATACCTAAAAGAATTCTTGGTTTCTAATCAGGACGCACAAACAAATATTATACGAACAATTCAAATATGTTCAAACTCGGATGGTCTATCTTAGATACAAGGTACTATAGAATTTAGCCGTATTATATTTTAACCAATTTTAACCAAATGACAATTCATCTAGTGGCCACCTTGTGTTATGCCAAAAGACAAATATTACTCATCTCTTGCATTTACACAGTTTTGTGCCTTATGTTAGAAAGCGACAAATAGCACACAATTAATTCTTGTTTTAATCTTCCTTCTATGCTGTAGTGATGGTTCTGAGATTTTAACATTTTGTGGCGTTTTGTTACTTGCGCAGAGACAGTTGATTTGCCAGTTAAAATATTATTATTTTTTACTTTTGATTGTTGTAATCCCATTAAGATATGTTTTTTTTGTTAAAGTGCACGATACATAAAAAATTAAGCAAATATTAACTAAAAATAAAATATTTGGTAAATGCAATTGAACACTTTTATTTATTGTTTACTAAGTTTTGTCTAAATAAACAAAGGAATTAATATATTTTACAGAATCCTCGAATGGTCCTCTACATATTGGTACCTTGAGGGACTATTGGCGACCTCCTTTGACACACATTTATTTCGATGTCAAGCGTACTTATTTACTGTGTTCAAATTTTACAAGCTAATAAATTCTGTTAAATTTGTTTATTTTTAGGTACTCTGTTCGTGAAGTGCATCAAAAATCTATACCAATGAAGTTTATTTGTTAATTTTATTAATGTAAACTCTCATGATAAAAGAATGGATGGTTGAGGTTGTAACATCCGTTTTAATTAATAATTATCAAGTAGGTTTGTTAAATTAATTTTAAAATTATGTAAATATTTGTGATTTGTAAATAAAAACATATTTTCGTTCTAAAAATTTTTATTTACTCCACAAAAATAGAAACACGTTTTCACATGGTGCTGGTAAAGTCTCATTCAGAGTCATTAATATCTCAATAAGTATCTGTCCTATGTCTACTTTTTTCATGAATAGTTATTATGATTGAATTTTACAGTTATTGATCCTACTATTGCGAGTCCAATCAAGTAAACATTATTGGTGATATTTTTTTTTCAAATCACGTTGATCAATTTTCGAGGTAGTTTTACCGGAAAATCATAAACGGCAGTTGATTGATTGATGATAGAAGGAATGAATTGATCATAACGTATAGATTTCTGGTAACTGATCAATTTACGGCGGACACCGAACGGAAGATTTTTTGTACATTTTACAAAATGGGTTAGCGCTAGAAAAATCTATTTTAATACATTGATACTAAATCATGCTTAAATTCCTTTATATGAGACTACTAGCTTATTAATTATTGTAAAAATTTAGTTTCTCATACAATCATACAAAATGGGCAATCCCCATTATTACATTTCAACTGCAGTTTATGACTTTCCGATAGTTTAAGTAAAGCTACCTCGCAAATTGACCAATTTACGATTCTTGTTATTTTCCGGTGACACAAATACATCGACAAAAAATTGGAGCATTCACAATTTTTAAAATTCAAATTCAAATTCAAATTCAATATCTTTTATTCAAATTGGATTGTTACAATCTCTTTTGAACGTCAAAGCAGCTACGCCATTGGTTCACAAGTCTACGGCGGGAGACCTTGTACTGGAAAGAACCAGCAAGAAAACCAGCAAGGGCTATTTTTTTCTCCCTGTATTGTTACAGAGTCGTCAATTGGAAGCTGACCTCACAGCAGAAGTTTGAGCTCAACTTCCATTACAAGATTAGATGTGTCAGTTCTCTTCTTACTACTTATTACCAAAAATAATTTTTGTTTAAACAAATGGTTATACATAACAAGACGATTCATTATCTGAAAAATTAACACCAGGCATTGGCATCATTCAAATAATCGTTGACTTTATAATATCCTTTACTCATAAGAGTCTTTTTTACATGCGCTTTAAACTTATGAAAAGGCAAGTCGGTAAGACTTTGTGGAAGCTTATTATAAAAGGTTATACATTTCCCCATAAACGAGCCTCTAGTTTTTTGAAGCCTGAATGTTGGAACGGCAAGTTTATTTTTGTATCTTGTGTTTAGATGATGAATTTGGAAATTGGTTTCAAATGTATTATAATTCTTATAGACATAAATCAAATTTTCATAAATGTACTGTCCTGCTAAAGTCAATATATTAATTTCTCTAAATAAGTCCCTTAAAGAATCTCTTGCTCGTAAATTATAAATAGCGCGAACCGCTCTTTTTTGAAGTACAAAAATACTTTCAATACTAGCAGCCGATCCCCACAGTAGTATTCCATATGACATGACACTATGAAAATAACTAAAGTAAATCAATCTTGCCGTTTCAACATCAGTAAGTTGTCTTATTTTTTTAACTGCATATGCTGCAGAACTAAGTTTGTTAGCCAAGGACTCAATATGTGGATCCCACTGCAATCTAGAATCTAGTGTTATACCCAAAAATTTAGTAAAGTCGATGAATTCAACAATTTCATTATTCATTTCCACTATGGTATCCACTTTTCTTACATTTGGCAATGAGAATTTAATACATTTAGTTTTACGTGAATTTAAAGATAAATTATTTATAGTGAACCAATGCAATACTTTAGAGAGAGTACTATTTACAACGTCAGTATTGCCATTTCCTCTGTCAACCTTAAATATTAAAGAAGTATCATCTGCAAATAGTACTGTATCGCACAGATTCTTAGTGAAGTGTGGGAGGTCATTAATATAAATTAAGAAAAGCAAGGGTCCCAATATCGATCCTTGTGGCACGCCCATAACTATAGGTGCACCAACAGACTCAGTTTTGTTAATAACAACTTTCTGAACCCTATTGGATAAATAAGACTCAATAAGTCTCATTGCTTCTTCAGAGACACCATAATGTTTGAGTTTATTTAAAAGAGTTTGGTGACCAACGCAATCAAAAGCTTTTGATAGGTCACAAAATATACCAATTACATCTTGTTTACACTCCCAAGCAGCAAAAATGTGTTTCAGAAGTGCAACACCGGCATCAGTAGTGCAACGACCTTTGGTAAAACCAAATTGGTTCATATGTAAAATGTTGTTACTTGAGAAATGATCAGTTAACTGATTAGATATAATTTTTTCAAATATTTTACTAAGAGCTGGTAGAATCGAAATTGGTCGATAATTTGAAGGGTCATTTTTATTCCCAGACTTAAATAGAGGTATCAACTTGCTATTTTTCATGAGGTCGGGGAAGACACCTTCATCGACACATTTATTGAATATCAACGCAAGTTGCGGCGCAAGTTCTTTAATTACAGATTTAATTATATGGGTCGAAATACCCCAAAGATCTTCAGTTTTTTTGGTACTGATCATACGAAATGTTTTCAAAACAGTGTTAGCATCAATGTGACAAAAGTTGAACACCTTGTTGCACCTCTCCACACTCCGTCCCAAAAGAGCTACAGCCTCATTGGGACATGAGTTGAGACTACTTGTAGTTTCTATGGGTATATGAGAGAAGAAGTCTTCGAATGCTTTAGCAACCGCATTGTCTGATTTAATAGTTTGGTTATTGATTTCTAAAGAGAAAGAATTCACAGTACTTTTGGGTTTACCTGTTTCCTGGTTAATGATATTCCAGGTGGTTTTTATTTTATTTTTAGATGAACAGATTTTGTTACTTATGTACATAGCTTTTGCGCACATGCACACTTTCTTGAATGTTTTAGAGTAATTTCTGACATAATTTATGAAAGCGGGGTCATTGGATGTTCCTTTTAAGGCATATAGTTCATATAGTTTTCTGCGACTTTTATATATACCAGGCGTAGCCCAATCACAAAATTTCTTTCTCCCATTTTTGATTTTAATTACCTTTTCTTTGAATATATCATTGCACTCATTTTTAACTACATGAAATAAGTTATTATACAAATTACTGGCGTTAGTCCCCTCGATCGGTAAATTTGCAGTTTGACTAAGAACATTTCTTGAAAATTTCTCTAGACCACGTTTTGTTATAGGTCTACAAGTAGTCTCACGTATAGAACAAACATGATGGTGCTCAAACGAGGCTAATTGTCCGCTATGGTCAGAGTTAATACAATTTATAATCAACTTATCTTGTACAATACAATTACAGAAGATGTTATCTATGCAAGAATTAAATATCCAACCCCTTCAACAAAACTATATTACCTAAACTGTTTTATTTTCTAGAAACAGGTTTTAATCGACTTTTAATGGCACAACATCAGAATGAAATTCCTTGCATTTTGCAATATATTTATAAATACAAAATAATGTCTGCTGTTTCACCAGCACCTCGATCGATCATCGGGAGCCGACAAACCTCGAGGGAAGCGCGAGTACGTAATATTGATCATTTCGACGATAGCATCTAGTTGCGGGTACACACGTTTACAAATCAAAAATCCACGCTAATTATACCTACTGTTCAATGCACACAATCGCTCACTAAGGGCAAAGTTTTTCTGGCACCTCGTCGATCGACGGATCCTCGACAACCGACGACGACGACAGGTCTCGACTGCGACTGCGCGCCTCCATCTCGGCGAGCCTCGGCGACGTCTCCGGCGAGTGTACGTTGAGCGTGTTCACCACCGCGTCGAGCCGCTCGCTGAGGTGCGGGTACTCGCTGCCCAGAGTCACGGTAATAGTATTATACAGTATGTGAACTCGGCCCCTCTTCGAAATTTAATACCTACGGGCGCTCGGCATCGCTCGGTGCGTTGGCCCGCGATAGGGCCGCGCGCTTACAGTTTCTGCCTAGATTTGTAATTATACTATTTCAGAATGCATATAGAATTACTTTGTCGATCTAAATTGCAATACAATAGGTTAACGAAACTAACATGTAGGTTGCCTAAAATGCCTTCGATATAATAAATTAATAATAAATAAGCAAATAAATTTTATTTATTTCACTCACTTACTAACCAAATAGGCGAAAGATCGCGTGAAGAACCAATAAAACCCATTTTTGTGAAACGTCATGCTTATATCCTTACTAATATTATAAGTACTTATTACTAATATTATAAAGCTCCATTTAGCTTGTGCGTGTAACTGCCCTTGTAGACGCGATCTAGTCGCTATCCAGTATTGCGGCGCGTAGGCAAAGCGAGTGTTTCGACAGTTTCTATGAAGTCATTCTACTGTAGGTATATACTATTACCGTGCCAGAGTGTCGGCGAGCGAACGCAGCCGGTCGTTGAGCGCGTGCGCGCTCTCGTACTCGGCGTACACGACGGCCCTTGGCCTGCGCACGCGCACCGACCGCCGCTTCACCGCCGCCGCCAGCTCGTTGCCGAGCCGCTGGCTGCGCACCACGCGCTCCAGCAGCTGCGTTATTACAACGAACAATGAATGAGCTATAAGGACATTGGCCAGAATGACATTAATATAGGTACACGGTTATTTTTTTATCATCCTGTAAAATTTAAGGGCCGCTTCACGACATGGTATTAGAATGATTTAAATATGAATAAAAAAAATAACTCACTTATTTAATTTTATATTAATTTTCTAAAATATCCAAAAAATGCTGCACTAAGCAGTATTTTTAGATTTTTTTTATTTTTTTTTTATTCATTTTTTTATTTTATATGTAACTAGCTGTACCCGGCATGCGTTGCAATACCACGTAAATCCTTCTTTTTTTGCTAGGAAGAAACCCTCACGGTTGTCCCCATAACACCCTACCAAAGGTTCATTACAATCTGATGAATGGTTTCGGGACGCATAGAGGACAAACAAACATAGTAATACATTGATTTTTATTTATATAGATAATGGATGTGCCCTGAAGCGTCCCTAAAATTTTTCAGGGTGATAAAAAATAACCGTATAAGTATATAAAAAACTCATGTTTTTTATACCTACTATAGAAGTGAATATGAGAATTACGATTTTTTTTACATTTCGCGAGGGGATCAATCCCCCTTAATCCTCCCTGCCTATCTGGACTATCCGGCAGGCTTATTACAGAAAAAGTAACCGTTTGCTGATTAAACTTTAAAAAAGTTGAGTTTTTTTAGTTATCTTGAAGTTTTGAGTATGTTTTAGATATTGATATTGTTATTTTGGGCATCTATACAAATAAATAAAATTAAAGTGTCTGTTTGTAATGTCAAAATAACAAGTTTTTGCTAAATGTATATCGGGTACCAATAACAAAAACACAATTTAAACACTTTTTGTCTGTCTGTCTGTCTGTTTGTTCCTGCTAATCTCCGGAACGGCTGAACCGATTTTGACGGGACTTTCACTAATAGATAGTTAATAATTATATAACGTATAACATATGCTACTTTTTGCCAAAGGTTACTATTTCACGCGGACGAAGTCGCGGGCACGACTAGTTGTTAATATACTAGTGTCGATAAATCCAACATATTTTTAAAGCTCATATCGATTTATCGCTCTATTATATCGTGTTTCGGTGTTCACGCTACGGGGGCAGGGCAGAGGTAGGCACCACGTCCACGGCCACTCACCCACTGCTTGCGTCGTTCCGCGGCGCGACACTCGTTCATGAGCGCGGCGATGTTCTCCTCCAGCCGCGCGTTGGCCTCCGCCGCGCGCGCCGCCTCCGCGTCGAGCCGCGCCGCCTCCCGCTGCAGCCGCTCCACGTGGCCGGACGTCTCCGTCAGCTCCTGTCGTGTCGCGACGAAAATCCCCATTTTGTTCAGTCAAAAAATGCTGAACGCGATTCAGCCTACGACTATGATGCGGATGTTGAATTATTGTATTCCTTGACTAGAATAGTTTCATTAACTTTGAAATTGGGCAAGGCATAGAACACAGAGTAGTCGGTGGCGCCGTGGACTCGACACTGGCCTTGTAATCGGGAGGTCCGGGGCTCGATACTGCCTGTACCTACCAATGTGTTTTTCGTTTTTCGAATTTCATATGTATGATAGAACACACTAACAATAACAAGTGTTCTCTAATATGTGAGATGACTGTAGGAATAAAAACAAATTGAAGTTTGACCAGAGGGAGATTAATACTTGAGTCGTCTGCGCGGGGTACCTTTGCGGGTTTCTTTGCCTAAATGGAATCCTGGCTACAACCTTGATTTTAAGTAGTACGACGATAGGGCCCAGCACACTTTATTAGAGTGCTACGCGTGGCGTTGGGCGACGGTGACGTCCGCTGCCAGTCATCGTCAGTAAGATGTTGGCTAGTGAGAGGGAATGGATTGCTGCCGCCTCCTTCTGCGAGAATGTTATCATGCAGTAGAAGGCAACGGAAACTTCACCAGAAACTGCACCGGAAACTGCGACCTTCACCGGATCGTCGGTCCACCTTGTGGGGGGCCCACCAACGCTGCGTCTCCCGGTACGCGGCCGCCACTCGAGGACCATTCCACCACAACGGCTGTCAGTCCAGCGAGCGTAAGTCCTGCCACTGCTGCTACTTAGGCCGTTTGTCCAGCACCGCCGTCAGCGGGACGTCAATCAACGAGAACGAGATTATTTTTAGTCAAAATCAATATAGTGCGACGGGTGTGCAGTGGACAGGCGGCCATAGCAATTGTATGTCTGGCTACCTCGGCGCCGCGCGCCGTCAGCTCGTTTTCGTTGACGTCCCGGTCACGGCAGCGGTGGACAAACGGCCTTAAGGTATGCAACTCTTTGGGCTATGTCGGTAACTCTAGTTCTTCCACGAATCTCTGATCGCATCATTTCTGATGCGATCGCGTAGAGTCCCACGCACACCTATCGATAAGTCATCCGTAGGTACGGTGCGCAACAGACAAAAATCGGAATTATCACTTTCAATTTGGAACATTTAAAAAAAACTAGATTTTAACATAAAAATGTGAGAAGATTTCAACTTTTTTTCAACTCTTATACAAACTAGTCTTACTTATATGTAACTATTTAATATATTTTAGGATAAATATTCCAAGATAATTCACTCACAGTATTTAGTCACTGTCTTATTATGCAAAACCCATATTTTTTTGTGATATGGTCAATAATCGGGACATTTTTCGTCCCGATCACGGTCAGATCATGATCATGGTCATGGACGTGTCCATACATCTCTCAAAATCGAGACGTCCCGCTCTAATCGGGACACCTGGTAACCCTAGCAACACAATTCCACCTCGTTATTAACATATTGTAGGAGTGCATTAAAAATAATTGGTCCGCCATCTTGGGTATGCCGCCATCTTGGATTTAGAATGACGTTACACAGTCAGCCATGCATTATCATCCAAATTGAACGTGTATACAAAATTTCAGCTCAATCGGTTAAAGATATCTGCTTCAAAATTTAATTGCAAGATTTCACCCGAACATACATACTTATATACTTACATTGCAAGTTAAATAAAAGCTTGTAAAAAAAGGTACCTTGGTGGCGCGGGCCACGTCGGCGCGCGCCAGCCGCAGCCTGTGGTGGTACGTCGACTGCGACGTGTGGCCCGCCGCGCCGTGCGCCTTCTCCACGGCGGCCTGGGCGCGGCCCTTCTCGATGGCGGTCTCCCGCCGGGTCACGTACAGCGCCAGGTCCTCCGCTAGCTTCTCGCTCGTTTTGCGCAGCTGCTCGCGACGAACCTAACAATTATAGAGGGAGTAACTAAACTGGATACCTAGTAGGCGTAGGTACAGCAGGCTCCCATTCAAGCTTTACATGTACACTACGAAAACCGCCGCTATTACGAGCGACATAAGAACGGTCCAAAGGGCAATCAGTATAGCTTGATGAGTAGCTTACTGTACGAGTAGTTATATCATCTCTCGACACAAAGCGATTGCGAAAAGTTCCCTTTGTGTGTCGGGAATGTGATTTTGATGGAACCCCCAGTTTTTTTAGTGGGTAGGTCTCATTAGTGGAGAGTCCCACATAACCGCAGTCGGGCCTCCCATTGCTGTAGATGTAACATCTTTTTAACTGAGTAAAAAAAGGTAGCTATATCATGCTCAGTTCTTGCCTTTTGAGTTTCTCGAGTGTTCTTTCCGAGAAAGCTCTCTGCTGTAAATGTATATAACGTATTGTTGCGCCGATGGTATAAGAAACTTCCGGCGTGGTTTTCTTGGCCTTAGAAGCGTTTTCAGCGGCCTGAAAATGCAGTTCAGCGCGTTTCAGGAGGTGCTCTATCGCATACTAGAATATCGAAATTTTACCCAAGTTGCCTTTGTTTTCAGGCGCCTGAAACATGTTTTCAGTCCGTTTCAGGCTAACCTCTATCGAACCACATCATAACCTGAAAAGCCGTTTTCAAGCGTTTTCAGGACCCCTTATGGGCCTTTGAACCACACTTCGATATATGACTAAATTTTCAATAGGAGTGAGTGAGATAGCACGATACGAAAGAGACAACAATAGTGGGCACCTTCCAGAGATAAAAGATAGATCGAGATGCATCTAGAAACTTCTAGGCGTGCTGACAGACAGAGATAGAACATGCTCATAAAGACAAACATAATCGGGAATGCGATGGAACTTTCTAGAAAGACAAACAATCGATCGGGTATGGAATGTTCTAGAATAGAACCTTCTCGAATGTCTCGGAAGTTCACCGGTCCTACTACATAAGCGAGAAGGGTACCACGGAACTTTCGAGAAGAGAAGATAAATAATCGGTTGGGTACGGAATATTCGAGAATGGAACATTCTCGAATGCCCCGAATGTTCGTCGGCCCTACTATATAAGCGCGTAGGCGAATGCAGCCGGACAGTTCTTTTCAAGAGAGCGAACCGAGCGGATCAAGCGATACATAGTGAAGAATTCTGTGTGTTCAGTGCTTAGTAACGTGTAAGACGTTACTAAGCACTGAACACACAGAATTCTTTGAAGAACACAGAGTGAAGTGATTTGTGTCCATAGTGTTACTGTAAAGTTTTCAGTGATTGTAAAGTAGTTTTCAGTGTTAAGTGAAGTAACTTGATTAGTGCTTAATTAAATCTTATCTCATAATTGTCGGTGTTTCGCGAATTTTCTATTGAACACCCACCCCACAAACGTAACATTTGGTGTCAGAAGTGGGATAGAAAATGCCGATTACGCCGCGAGATAAGGAGCCGGAGAGGGTCCAGACGCGAAGTCAGGCTGCTGCTGAAGCCCATGCGGGAGCTGCAAGTACCTCTGCAGCGACTCCGCCGCCACCGCAAGTTGATTTGAATACGATCCTGCTTCTGATAAAAGGACAAAGCAAGTGGCAGGAAGAACAGGCCCGGAGGCAGGAAGAACAAGCCAAACGGCAGGAAGAACAATTGTGTGCTCTCCGGGAGGAGCAGGCTAAGAGGCAGGAAGAACAAGCAAAACAACAGGTGGAACAACTGTGCACCCTCCGGGACGAGCAGGCCAAACAATTATGCACCCTCCGGGACGAGCAGGCCAAAAAGCAGGATGAGCAACTGAGCGTCCTCCGAGAAGTTCAAGAGGCCGCAAAGCAATGGAAGCGGGAATTGTCGGAGGTCCGTGAGGATCTCACAAATTTGGAAATCAAGTTCGAGGACCGCCTTCAGGCTGTAAGTAACGACATGAAGAAGCTAGAAATAAAAGTCGCCAACGGGGTGGCCAGTGGACTAGAGGCGCCAGTACCAGTAGGCGGAAGATTTAAAGTGCCTCCATTTGATGGTACCTCGTCGTGGACCGCATACAAGCTGCAGTTCGAGTCCGTTTCTAAGGCGAATGGATGGAACAAAGAACAGGCCAAAACGGCACTAACGTTGGCGCTGCGAGAAGGAGCTCTCACAGTCCTGGAGGCTCTGGGAAATGACAGGACTTATGACCGCCTTCTAGAAGCTTTGGAAGCTCGTTATGGTGACAGCCATTTGGAGCATGTTTTCAGAGCCCAGCTGAAGGACAGAACCCAGGGTCGTAATGAATCATTGCAGCAGTGGGCCCTGGAGATAGAAAAGCTGGTCAGGAAGGCTTATCAATCTGCATCGGCCTCATTGGTGGACAGCATGCTGGTGCAGGCCTTTATTGACGGGATTCGAGACATAGAAGTGAGAGCTGCTGTCCGGTTGGGTCACCATGGAAGTCTGAAGGACGCAATTGCCCATGCACTGGAAGTAGAAGCTGTGCGTCAGGACTCTAGGACATATAGGTTACGAGAAGTTTCCATCAAGGAGCCGGCTGCACCCCGCCGCGAATTTGGCCCGAGATGTTACCACTGTGGAGAACGCGGCCATTTACAATCTAGTTGCCCGAAAAGGAACAGGAGGCAAGACACAGGCTCGACGGTACGGCAAATAACCTGTGATGAGCCGGAGCCGCAGCAGGGAAACGAGTAAAAGCCAGGGCTGTGGGACGAGTGCTGGCTAGTAGTCAAAATGTCCCAGTTATGATCTCACAGGCGAGTGATGGAAATAGTCTGGTCATAAGGGGAAGTGTTGAAGGAATACCATGCCACCTCACAATCGACACTGGAGCCTCTCGTACCGTGATCAGTCCTCGGCTGTTGAAACACCTGTCTAGAGATGATCTAGTCCGACCTAAGCATCTCCAGCTGCAAACGGCTACCGGCCGGCACATTATTTCCGTCCTGGGGGAGCGAGAGGTGGCAGTAAGAATTGGAGAGAAGAAATACTGGCACGACGCCATCGTTGCGAACATCGTCGACGATTGCATCATCGGGTTGGACTTCATGAGAAGATTCGGCTGTAACATCGATTTGAAGGGTGGCGTCCTAAATTTTGGAATTGAAGAGATCCCTATGGAAGGTGGAGTGAAAGGAAAAGTCTACTGTGCGAGAAGGACTATTCTTCAACCAAGATCGCAAGCTCTAGTCCCGATAAAATTACCATGCAATACGGTTCGAGGATCTCGTTGCTGTGTGTTAGTAGAAAAGTTAGCTGGAAACAAACCGTGGATAACAGCTCGCACGATCGTGACAACGTCATCCGCAGCATTTGTACGGGTTCTCAATTTAAGCGATACCAAGTACGACCTTAACAAAGGAACGCCTATCGGGTCTTGTGAGGAAATCTCTTGGATACGGAGCTGTAAAGGGCCCAAAGCGAATGATAAACCGGTACGCACGGATTTGGACATTGAAAAGTTACTGGGCGACTGCAAGGGTGACCTCACCAAAGATGAACTTCTCAAGGCACGCCATTCTCTGATGCGGTTTATTAACGTATTCTCTCTGCACGATGGTGACATCGGAAGAACTGGGGTAGTGCAGCATGAAATTAACACTGGTGACGTTACGCCAATTCGTCAACGACCTCGACGAGTACCAGTAGCTAGGGAGAAGGAAGTTGAAGACATGATCGGTGAAATGAAAAGGAATAATGTAATTGAGCCTTCGACGAGTCCATGGTGTTCACCGGTGGTTTTAGTTAAGAAGAAGGACGGATCCATGAGATTTTGCGTCGATTACCGTCGACTCAATGACGTTACCAAGAAGGACAGTTATCCACTGCCGCGAATTGACGACACCTTGGATACGTTGAACGGTATGAAATGGTTTTCAACCCTGGACTTGAAGAGTGGTTACTGGCAAGTAGAAATCAAGGACCAGGATAAAGAGAAAACTGCATTTTCTACTGGAAAGGGACTTTGGCAGTTCAATGTAATGCCATTTGGTTTGTGCAACGCTCCTGCGACATTTGAGCGACTGATGGAGCAGATTTTAGCGGGTCTGTTGGGAGACACCTGCCTAGTATACCTGGATGACATCATCATAGTTGGGAAAAACTTCGATGATCACCTCAGGAATTTAGAGCAAGTATTATCCAAACTAAAAGCTGCCAATCTCAAACTAAGTCCAAAAAAGTGTTCGCTTTTTAGGCGCAAGGTCAACTATTTGGGACATGTCATTTCAATGGATGGCGTTCAAACAGACCCAGAGAAGATTAGCGCTGTTAAGGACTGGCCAACGCCAAAAGATAAGACTGCAGTTCGTGCCTTTTTGGGACTTTGCTCATACTATCGACGGTTTGTGAAAAAGTTTTCGGATATAGCAAAGCCTTTGCATCAATTGACGGAAGAAAAACGACCATTCATCTGGAATGATCAGTGTGCAACGTCTTTCACCGAGCTCAAGCAAAGACTTTGTGAGACACCTATATTGGGATACCCAGATCCAGAGAATGACTTTATTGTCGACACAGACGCAAGTAATACTGGCATTGGGGGAGTATTATCGCAAAGGAAAGGGGACCAGGAAATCGTGATAGCTTACTTCAGTAAATCGCTGTCAAAACCGGAGAGGAATTACTGTGTCACTCGAAGAGAGTTGCTGGCGGTTGTCAAAACATTGCAACACTTCAGCAAGTATTTGTTGGGACGCAAGTTTCGTATCAGAACTGACCACGCTGCTCTCAAGTGGTTATTAGAGTTTAAAAACCCTGAAGGTCAAGTGGCGCGATGGATTGAACAACTCCAGGAATATGATTTCATCATTGAACATCGCAGTGGGAAATCACATGGCAACGCTGATGCCCTTTCCCGAAGACCATGCCAGGATGACTGTAAACATTGTCAGAGACAAGAGGCCAAAGACTGCGTAAGGATGTTGAGAACCGACACTGTTAGCGGAGAGTGGAGTGATGAAGTCATGCAGCAAGCGCAACAGGAGGACCTTGACATCAAACCCATTTTCGATTGGATCCAGGCGGGAGTACCCAAGCCAAGGTGGTATGAAGTAGCTCCGATGAGTACAGTCACGAAGAGTTACTGGGCTCAGTGGGAAAGCTTAGTCATGCATAACGGGGTACTCTGCAGAAAGTGGGAGTCGACAAATGGCAAGGATGCGCACTTGCAAGTAATAGTCCCAAAGAAGAAGGTCAGTAAAGTACTGAGACTTTATCACGATGGAATATCCGGTGGGCACCTTGGAGTGAAAAGGACCTTGCTGAAAATTCGGCAAAGATTCTATTGGAATCACTGCCGTGAAGATGTGGAAGACTGGTGTAAGAAATGCACGAGCTGCTCGTCGGTCAAAGGTCCTCATACACGCAGCAGAGGAGCGCTTAAGTTGTACAACATTGGAGCACCTTGGGAAAGGATTGCCTTAGATGTTGCAGGCCCATTTCCAACATCAGAGTCTGGAAACAAGTACATCTTGGTAGTGATGGATTATTTCACCAAATGGCCTGAAGCGTTTGCCATTCCTAACCAGGAAGCTGTGACAGTGGCAGAGAAGTTGGTAGTGGAGGTGTTCAGTCGATTTGGGGTGCCATTTGAAATTCACAGCGATCAAGGCAGAAACTTCGAATCCCAGGTATTTCAAGAAACATGCCGAATCATGGGGATTCATAAGACGAGAACTACACCATGTCACCCACAGTCAGATGGAATGGTTGAGAGATTCAACCAGACATTGGAGAGACACCTGGCGAAGGTTGTGGAGAACCACCAAAAAGACTGGGATAGACATATTCAACTTTTCCTGATGTCATATAGACCGGCAACTCATGAGAGCACAGCTGCCACGCCAGCAAGCGCAAACTTCGGAAGGGAACTTCGTTTACCTGCTGACCTGTTAACAGGGCGACCTCCTGATACCCCAAAATGCATCACGGAGTACGTAAGCGACTTAAGAAACCGAATGGAAGGTGTTTACCATCACATTCGTGAAAATGCACTTCAGGCTAGTGCAAAAATGAAGTCGCGATATGACCGGAATTCTAATCAAGCGAGATTTGAAGAAGGTTCGTTGGTGTGGTTGCATAATCCGATGCGACGTAAAGGGAAATCTCCGAAATTGTCTCCAGATTGGGAAGGCCCGTATAAGGTTGTAACCAGAATCAACGACGTCACTTACCGCATACAACGGAATCAGCGCAGTCCAAGCAAGATTGTCCATCTTGATCGACTGGCCAGGTATCACGGTTCTAACGATGCTCGGGACGAGCATGTTTTAGAGGGGGGTAGTGTTGCGCCGATGGTATAAGAAACTTCCGGCGTGGTTTTCTTGGCCTTAGAAGCGTTTTCAGCGGCCTGAAAATGCAGTTCAGCGCGTTTCAGGAGGTGCTCTATCGCATACTAGAATATCGAAATTTTACCCAAGTTGCCTTTGTTTTCAGGCGCCTGAAACATGTTTTCAGTCCGTTTCAGGCTACCCTCTATCGAACCACATCATAACCTGAAAACACGTTTTCAGGCGTTTTCAGGACCCCTTATGGGTCTTTGAACCACACTTCGATATATGACTAAATTTTCAATAGGAGTGAGTGAGATAGCACGATACGAAAGAGACAACAATAGTGGGCACCTTCCAGAGATAAAAGATAGATCGAGATGCATCTAGAAACTTCTAGGCGTGCTGACAGACAGAGATAGAACATGCTCATAAAGACAAACATAATCGGGAATGCGATGGAACTTTCTAGAAAGACAAACAATCGATCGGGTATGGAATGTTCTAGAATAGAACCTTCTCGAATGTCTCGGAAGTTCACCGGTCCTACTACATAAGCGCGAAGGGTACCACGGAACTTTCGAGAAGAGAAGATAAATAATCGGTTGGGTACGGAATATTCGAGAATGGAACATTCTCGAATGCCCCGAATGTTCGTCGGCCCTACTATATAAGCGCGTAGGCGAATGCAGCCGGACAGTTCTTTTCAAGAGAGCGAATCGAGCGGATCAAGCGATACATAGTGAAGAATTCTGTGTGTTCAGTGCTTAGTAACGTCTTACAGTGAAGTGATTTGTGTCCATAGTGTTACTGTAAAGTTTTCAGTGATTGTAAAGTAGTTTTCAGTGTTAAGTGAAGTAACTTGATTAGTGCTTAATTAAATCTTATCTCATAATTGTCGGTGTTTCGCGAATTTTCTATTGAACACCCACCCCACAAACGTAACAGTATATTTAATTGAGATTTTAAACTTTGAGTTAGACAAAAAGAATAGATAGATACCTACCTACTTAATCCTGTTTAGTAAAATGAAATTAAATCTAAATCCTGTGCACCGTCAAATTGTGATCGGTTTAATCCCGCGGATAGGTGTAGTATATTTTATTGCTATTTTTTATGTACAAATAATATATAGGGACTTAGGTTTTAATTTTCAAAATTGTAATGAATGTATTATAATAATTATTTGCTATAATTTTATATTTTAATAAAAAAATAGAATAATTAATTAATATTATTCAGTTAATACTATTAGTATTGTTATTATTTTGTTATAGTTGAATAAATCTAAACTAATAATAAATAATACATTAAGGGGCATACTAATAACCATTGTATAAGTCTTGTATAGTTAAGCAGTGTTTTGTCTCTTTTGTTCGAATTTGAAATGTCATTCGAGTGAACGTGACAAAACACTGTTTAACTAAATCAGGCTTATAGGTACAATGGTTATTAGTAAGGTATATACTGTATGGTATCTTACAATAAACAGGTATGTTTACACTTAAATTGCGTAAGAGTATTGCAAGCCGTAATACGATTGCATCTAGTTCGGTGGCAGATGAAAACACGAAAATGTATTTTCATACCACCTGCTCGACAATGCTCAATTATAACCCCCTTAACTTCCACGTAAAGCAAGGCATTATTTCCCCAGGGATATAATGTTGTATGAAACTCCCAAGGGAGTAAAGTGTTTTAAATTTGGAATATAAAATTCGTATGAAAATTTAGCATAGATGCTAGCTTAGGAAGGCAAAGGTTCTACGCCCATACAGCAGTGGCGTGCGTGCATCCACTAAAGGCAAATAGACATTCTACCCTGAGCCTGTGTAAATAATGTTTTTATAAAATCTAACTACATAATTTCTTTACCAAAATTATAAAATATTAACTTACATAATAGTGCAAACTAAAAAAAAACAATAACACCACTTTATTTTTCATTGATAAAATACTTTTTATGCTAAAAGCGCCATCTTTTGATGGCCACCATAAATTATCGATACAAACGAATAAAAAGCAGAGTGAAGCAAGAACACTAACGAACTAAAATTTTTCATTTGGAAAAAATACGCGGAGTATTTAAAAATAAACAATGTTTGTTCCATAATGTGCACCAACTGTATTCCGTTGTATATTGTTTTCATCGCTAAAATTTTGCCGCCAACGCCATTATCGACCTATTTCAAAATTGGAATGTCTTGTTGCTTACGTTAATTAAGTGCTTAGTGAAATGTGTTTTGTGGCATCAATACAGTCTTTTTAGAAGTCTATTCAGTGTATTATTGATAAAGTTAAAAAACGTAATTAAATGTCCAAGGTGTTTCAGCTTTTTATTTTTTATTTGGGGTCAATAGGCTGTCGACTATTTCAGATTTATTTCGACAGTTGTGAATAGTAATTATTTTGTGTTATAAAAGTAAATATTATCACGAAGTTGACAAATAAAAGAAAATTTGATAACATTTTATTTTTAACAAATTTACATTCGTCCTTCGTGCTACTAAAGGTCATTGACAGGGTCCAGCAGCTGATCGTATCGTATTGTAAATCGATTGGTAGACTAAGTTCATACTTAGTCTTATTATATTATAATTAATATGTTTTAAGTTTTTATGTTTCAAGCATTAAGTAGGTAGGTACTTAAGATAAAATTATTGCGTGACGAGAATAACAAATCTTTTTTGTATTTAATGGTTTTCATGATAATGTGATAATTTTAACCATAGTTATAGTGATAATGATAATGTGACAGTGTTTATGATGAAAATTACCATATAGGTAATTGGTTATAGAGCCCTGAGTTTTTATTGTCTCGCAGATGGTATGAAAAGTAGAGTATTTACCTCTGGAATAAAGCAGTGTCTTCGTCTTAGGCGACTTGAACCCCTCGCTTCACTTAGGACTCTACATAACTCCCTCGCTTCGCTCAGGAGTTAAGTTTTAACTCCCTCGCTACGCTCAGGAGTTAACTCTGAGTCCCTCGTTACGCTCGGGGTTCAATATGGCGCCCGTGACGTTAGACACTGCTTTAATCCCTTGGTACATAATCTACTATTAGTGATAAGTGCTGCTGTGTAGTGTAAGTTCTTTAACTAATCATTTACAACTTTAAAAAATATTGATAAATTTTATGAAACCAGTGGTAGTATGGGTTTTGTGCGGGAAGCGCTTAATACTCGCCTTTCAGATAACCAATCAAGTGGCATTTTAAGGGCGGTAGTTACTTACTACTGATTCTCATCGTTTACTGCAAATAATTCAGGTTTATTCAACATTGTATGACAAAGTATTTTAATTCTGTAATTTATCATTAGAAATCGATAGTATTTCAATAGTCATTTAAAACTGTCTGACCTCCATTCTGTGTATTTCGTTTCTCATCTGTCCGATTTCACCGGCAGCCGATTTGGCGTTCTGTATATTCTTCTTCAGTTCAACAGCCAATATTCCCTGTAAAGTTAGCAGAATCATGCTGAATTATAAAATCTCCTAGTTCGTGAGTCGTGTAATTGGGATGATGACTGAATTCTAATTTTTACGTCTTGTAATTAAATATTAAAATACCGTGGAAAAAGATGCAGTCCTGTGAAATCAGAATTAAAATCAGCTAAGAAATACATTAGATACAAGCATTTTAAGTTGTTAATTTGAAGGCAATTAGACAGAGAGATCCGACATCAACCGTGACGTCATTGTTGAGTACGGCCATATAAACTCCTCGTCAATTGCCGTTTTGCTAGAGAAAAATCTTTAATACCTTATATCTTGGTTGTTTTTATAGTTATTCGAAAACCGATTTTTTCTTTCTGTTAATTATATGAATGAGCTTCTATTAAAGCAAAAAAATTTTTTTACTCATCTAGCCTATTGCGTTGATGATACTGTTTTTCACTTACACCCACTGACCTTTCTTTGCCATATAAGCGCCTCCCTCTGGACCCTGTCCAGATCTTGTGCGAGGTTAATTTTCTCCTTGTCCATCGCTTCGATCTCTTCCTCCAGTTGAAATATTTCGCTCTCGGAATCCTGTGGATGTATGATTATTTCTAAAAACTTTATCGTACTTACTATAACATTCTGCAGACTTTAAAGTTAGCTTTTTTTTTGTAATAAAACAGTATGGAGATATTCTCACTACATCTTTCGGTATCTGAGAAATGGCCCCTTGGGAAACTAAACACCACCATTAGGTTTTAGGTGCTTAAGTACCTACATTCGGTCTGTATTTCAACATAAATGTTTGTTAGTTAACAGACTTCAAAAAAGGAGGAGGTTCTCAATTCGATGCGTTTGTTTTTTTGTGTGTATGTTACGCGATTACGCCTTCAATTGTGGACCGATTATCAAAATTCTTTTTGTATCGATAGAGGATACTCCAAGGATGGTCCCATGGTCACCAAAGTTAGGATGTGATGATGGGATCCCATAAAAATCGAGGGAAACCCTTAAATTTTTAGGTGTGTCCAACGTGTTTTGTGTGTATGTTACGCGATTAACTCCGCCAATTGTGGACCGATTTTCAAAATTCCTTTTGTATTCAATACGGATAGAGTATACTCCTGGGGTGGTTCCAAGGTCACCAAAGTCAGGATCTGATGATGGGATCCCATGAAACCCTAATTTAGGGTAAAAAAAATTAGGGTTTCTTTTACAAAAAAGATTTAATTGACTAAAATGTAAAAAATTCAAAAATATTTTACAAAAAATAAAAACCGACTTCAAAAACACTGAAAAGTTAAAAATAATATAAGAATAGGTACAGACAACATCACACTTCTGTATTGAAGTCGGTGACAAATTTTAAGACTTTCTAGGAGATCATCGTTTGGCACCGACTTCAATATAGAAGTGTGACAGCTTCTAAATTTGACACTTGAACTCTTTTTTTCATGAATAAAAAAGATTTTTCAGCAGACTTAAAGAATAAATTGAAAGATATTTATAATTTTAACCGATTCTGAATTGTATTATTTGAAAATTTAAGCAACTCGACTACAGGTAGGTACGTGAAGCGTCAAAATACAGCGCGAAAAATGAGTTCTAACCGTTTCATTTGTAACAATTAGCGCGGCAAAAAATGTGTTAACATTTCATATAAAAAACGCAAAACGATGCTAACATCAGACATCAGAGCGCCTCGATCTGGGATCGCACTCGGATCGCATCTACAACAAGGGCACGCAGTTCGCCGCAGAGCACACGCACGAGTCAAACAGTAGGGTTACTCTTGAACCGAATCCGATCGATCGGCTTTGAGATTGTGATTTTTCGTACGCTTATTTTTGCGTATTGGCTCCAAATTAACCCCGTATTGTGCGGATTTTGGGTAAACCAAGTTGGAGTTTGGTTTAGATACCCAAAATCCGCACAATACGGGGTTAATTTGGAGCCAATGCGCAAAAATAAGCGTACGAAAAATCACAATCCCAATGACGATCCATCGCATCGAAATTAGTTCAATAGTAACCCTACAGATTGTACTGTACGGTCGATCACGGTATTGGTGTGTTAGTGAGCGTAAGTAATATTATTGTAGTTATGGAAGCGGGTAGCCCTATCGCGTGTCACGCACACGCACCAAGCGATGCCGAGGGGCCGTAGATATAAAATTTCAAATAGGGGCCGAGTCGACATACTGTATAGGTATACTATTACCATGTCATCACATCACCCACCTTGAGGCTGGCGACGTACTCGCACGTGAGCGCCTGTATGGCGCGGTGCGCGGCGTCGCTGCGGCCGGCGGTGGCGCGGCGCGACCGCTCGAGCGCCTCGAGCCGCCCGCGCAGCGCGCGCGCCGCCCGCTCCACGCGCGCGCGCTCCTGCGCCACGCCCTCGCACTCCGCCTCGATGCGCATCGTCTTCTGCTCGCAGATCTGGATCTCTGCATGCGCAGTAATAATAATAATAATTTATTCCAGATACATTATTGGTTACAAAGTCTGCATATAAATAGGTGGTGTGAACAGATAGGTTACATTTTATTATTGTTTACAATGTATTAGTTGCTGAAGGAACCCAAACTAGACAATAGCCTGTATCTTGAGTTCCGTATTCCGTTTCCAGACAATTAACTTTACAAAATGAAAAGGTACAAGAAAGAAAGAATTAAAAAAAACAAATACAATTTGAAATCATTGTGCGATCATTTTAGCCGGCGAATATGGCTGGCTGTGTACGTGTGTTAAAGTCTATAAGTGTATATTGTGTAATGTGTATGGACGATGGTAGGTGTGAGTAAGAGTGTATGATGTGTGTGGGAGTGGGTGGATGTATGTGAGATATGCAATTATTATTTAAACGCAGAGGGCATTAAATTTTCTGTTTCGTTATAGGAGAGACTATACAGCAGCCATTCCTGAATAGCTTTTTACACGCGTTTCGAGTGGAGTCTTTAATGTTGACTACGTACTTACTGCACACCCTGCAGTAAGTACATACTTACTGCACACCCTGCAGTAAGTACATACTTACCTTTGTTTTCAACCCCAGAAATATGGGTATACCTATAAAATGAAAGGGCTTGCTATCATCACAGCTCACATACTCGAGCTGGAGCCTACCCTAAGTTAGGGTGTTTAGGCATTAGTCAACCACGCTGGCCCAGTGCGGACTGGTCGACTTCACGTACACTGTTGAATTCGCAGATGTATGCAGGTTGCCCCACGATGTTTTCCTTCACCGTAGGAGCATCGGATAAATGTACATATGAAATTCGAAAAACGAAAAAACACAGTGGTACATTGAAGGATTGAACCCCGGACCTCCCGATTAGAAGGTCAGTGTCGAATCCACAGCGCCACCGACGCTCCTTGAGGGCTTGAGGAATTTCAAAACGCAAACTTTCTGCTCTACGCACTATATGAACGTTGTAGCATTCGCACTTGTAACCTTCTTAGTTGGGTAGAAAATAAAAAGGTTAAAGTTACAAATTTAGTATTTAATTTAAATAATATTTACAAAATCGTTAAAAAGGAATTATCATTTAAACTGTAGGTAGCAAAATAGACAGGGTCGTGAGTTGGTTTTTGGGCTGTGGACACTAATAACCTGAGTAGAAATGCAGGGGGCTTTATGCTTCTCTGGGTAAACCGTCAGGTCTCACAAAGCATAGGCATAGGTAGCAACAATAGGTACCTACAATACACGTATATACCTTGGATCCTTGTCGCCGCGCTGATCTTCCACTTCACTTTTGATTCACACAATAGCTAGCTATAGTGATAACAATACCTACATATAGACTTCGAGTGAAAAGTAGTGGACACTTAACAGATAAATGGGTGACTCGAGCGATTTTCTTTACTTTAAAATCGTCATAGAAATGGATTATGATGAGCGCCCCCAAGGGCGTAGCCAGGTACGGGCAGAGGGGGGCACCCCCTCCCCCCTAGAAGGGCGGTCGCTGGTATGCCCACAAAGCACACCATGAAGCAAAGGCAATTGTTACATCTAACAACTTAATCTGGTTATTATTTGTTTTTCATCTTTACGACGACGTAGTAACCCATACTTAAAGTAACAATAATAAAGTAAAACCATAATTAATATAACAATATATTGTACGTTTTGCTTCTATAACCCCCAAAGAATCTTGACTACGGCTTTATATTCTAGGCCTCTAGGGCTTTTTTGGCTCCCCAAGACCCAAGTCACCAGATCACCCCCTGCACAGGCTGGCCAGTTGGTAAAACTGATCGGGCCAACACCAAAGGAGCAGCACCGACAAAACGGAGGGAACCAAGGACCCTGTTCCCCTCAGGGCAGTATGGGGCGGGCCAAGAATACACAACCACCTACGTTAATAGTACCTAACCCTAAGGATGGGAATGACCTGTAGTATGTAGTGATATGACCAAACTCACGATATAACTGAATCGCTTTAGTGTAGTCTGTTGTAAGGCTGAGTTAATTACCAGGATTACGCACCTGCCTTCACCATCAATTTTTCTATAATTAGGCACATAAGAATCGACGGCCTATCGTCTCTCATTCATTACTTACGCTTATTAATAAGGTTGATATCGGCAACGACTTTGTGGTGTTGAGCGGTGAGCTTCACCACGTGGCCCTGCAGTCGAAGCCACTCCTGCTGCATGTCTTCGGTGCGCTCGCGCAATCCTTTGATCTGTTGTTCCAGCTCCTCGATACGACGCTCTTGTGGCGATTTCATCTGGAAACAATTCATCAATTTCAATAGTTTGGGTTTGGACAGAAAAATGTCTTTCTGGAACATTGCATCTTCGGGATGGAAAAGCCTGCATGTTCTATTAAAAAACAACTGTTAAAATTAATTTGACACAGCTGATTTAAAATAAAATACTTTTAAATTTTACCAATCAAATAGACAGTACAGACAGCTAATCTTACATCGAATACTTCCTTCAAAGCTGTAAACTTCTTGACGATCACGTCCAGTTCCCGCTGCTTCCTCGTCAGAAGTAGCGTCTTCTGATCGTACTTTTCTTGCAATTGTTCTATCTCCCTTTCACGTGCCTTCACTTTGGCCAGATTCTCCTCTAATGTCTTGATGTTACGCGCTTGCCGGCTACGATATATCTCAATGTCGAGCATAACCTTTGCGTGCTGGTTCTCCATTGTAGTTAGTGATATTTCCTTTGAAACAATGAAATGATTATGCTTCATGAGATTAATTACTATTCAAAATAAATCATCTATCAAATAAATCGATTTCCCCAACTTCTAAGCCCGCTTGTCTACCATCATCTACAAAGAAAAGACAAAGAAGTAAGACTGCTCCAACCTCTATGTTAAAAAAAACTAGAGGAGCTCGTGTCCATTTTCGGCACTCAATATACTTATTGAGATGAAGACCATAAAGCTTCTCTGTATTGTGGATAGAAAATTTTTTTTTACTTGTTTCCTTGACATTTCCCGCATCTTTTTGATTCCATTGGCCATGGATTCTACAGCCTTGTCATTGAGCAAGCATTCCTGTAAATTGACAAGAATTTCGTTTTCCAAATTCAGTTTCTGCTGCGATTTCCGATCCAACTCTTTCTCCGTGTTCTTCAAAATGTTCGTCATTGTTTGGTTTTCCTGAAACAGAATTAAAATGTAAGAATTATAGCATTCAGATGAATCTTTAGGCAATAATGATTTATAAGTAGACGTAGGTACCGTTTTTATCAACGCTTGATCTCTCTCACTCATCTCTATGGACTCAGCTAATTCACCAATTTGTGCCTCCAAGTTAAGCCTCTTAGTGTCCTCAGCGTCATCTGTGATTTAGAAATGTAAACTATTGTATAAAGTTCAAACATCTGATATCAAAAGCTTTAAAGCTTAATTAATGTTTAATCTACTTACAAATCTTGGTAGCATGTTCAATATCGTAAATTACTTTATCCCGATTCATTGACAGTTCTTTACTACGATTCATTTCTTCCATCACAACTTTCTTTGTGATCTCCAGATTACTTAGTAGCGTTCGATAGTTCTCTTGCAGGTTCCTAGAAAACAAAATAAATTTTAATAAAGCTTAGTTTGAAGTTTACAATGACGTATAAGTATTTGCTGATTATTTCCTCACTTGTAGTCATCCCTCACTGAATCATACACTTTGTCCCGTTGTTGGATATTCACAAGAACAGAGTTCCAGAGACTCACTAATCGACGTTTATCCAGCTCTAGGTCCTCAAGCTCAGCGGCGTAAGCTGTAACCTGTGAATCCACATGCAATTCAGAAGGTAATTTGGTATTTACAAACTCAACATAAAAGGACTTTTAGCTTAAATTTACCTTATCATTAACGTTTTCCATTTCAACATTCTTGATTTCCAACTGTTTCCGGTACAGTTCCAGCTTGGACTCAAGCTTCCATACCTCATTGCTGAGCCCGTAAATGATCATGTCCTGGAAAGAGATTATTACTAAAGTTAATAGACGCCATTTGATGTTTTTGCATATTTCCGTTATAGGTACTCATCTAGGTCAAGCCAGAAGTAAAACATTACAAAAAATGAAATGACCTACTGTGTGATGTAAGAAAGAATTCGATGAAAGAACGTCTACATGTAATAGAGTAATAAGTAATAATTTTAATTTGATATTAATCACTATTTTCATTATTTTACTACAGACAATCATATTATAAGTAAGTACTTTTCATTGATCCTACAAGTACAATTTACGCACTCATATCTTTTGCAATCAACTACTACTATGCAGCGAATTGTGGATAGAGCAGGATGACTCAAAGCAATTTAAAGAGTTTTCAATCGTTTCACTCCATTACCTACTCGTTCGTATGAACATTAGGGCTGTCAAAATTTTAAGATGTTTTTTTTATTACACAGATGCTTCTCTTGCGATGGCGTCTTTTAACAAAATTAGTGAGCATCAATATTATTTAGGACAATAATATCACATACCTAACTACATGGCAAAGGTTTGAATAATTTCGTATCTATTTTACGTTTGTTTATATATGTTTATTGCTACAACTTGCCAGCTGACGTTTTTCGTCGGCGAGCGCCCGCTTCTCGGCGCGCATCTTCTCCGACATGCGGTGGCTGACGGTGAGGTCGGACTCGGTCTCCTCGCGCCAGGCCTCCAGCTGGCGGCACAGCGCGTTCAACGCCTCCAGCTCCTCGCTGGCCTCGCGCTCTGACACAATAATACAATACGACACAAGTGCAGAAAGTACTTATGTTATTTCTTTAACGAGCCCCAAGCACCGGTCAACAACACAGACTAGTGGAAATGACAAATCCACACGTGCATCGAACGACACTTTGAATACATTTACGAAAAATAATTTTAATGCGTCATTTATCTATTTAAATAAGTTGCATGAATGAAGCTAACACATTCTTGATACATATTAACAATTTTTTTTACAGTGTAGTTTAAAATATTTTTTTTATTAGAAAATTTACATTAAGTTTATTTTTCTAATAAAAAAAATATTTTAAACTACACTGTAAAAAAAATTGTTAATAGATATGTATCAAGAATGTGTTAGCTTCATTCATGCAACTTATTTAAATACGAGCGCACAAAGGTGCATGATTACAGTAATAAAGTATAGTTGATTGGCCGTAATAAGATTACTTTTTGGATGTAACTATGATTTTTGTGGATTTTACTAAGAACTTGATCACTTTTTTGGCAAGTCGCAATGCTTGAAATTATTAATCATTTTATCTTATTATGCCGGCTCCAAACTATCGTCCAACACACCAACACTCCAACATTGACACCAACATCGTCCAACTTAGACTTAACAATTATACTTGTTTACAAAGGTGACATCACCAAAATTAAATAAGAAAGTTTATTATTTTGAATATGTTTTACTTATTAAGTAAGCGTTCAATCATTTCAAATTGATTTTCATAATCATTTGTGGTTTGTAGTTTTAAAAATGTTGATGATTAATTTTATTATATTTTACTCAGACAAGCAAAATTTCAACTTGATAAGCTACCATTTTTTTCAGTGTAGTTTTTGGCCGCGACTTCGTCCGCGTGGAAGTAAACTAAAACATTTCGAGAAAAGTAACCAGTAAAGATCATTGTTGAAGATTTGAGAAAAAATGTTTACTGAATATATTTCATGTTTTGGTCATATTTTTTTCCGTGACGTGTGCATGAATATGTCCTTAAACGCGTGGAATGTAAATATGGGTATGTTTAGAGCTTTCAAGTTCTACACTCTAAATTAACGTAAAATGCATTTCCTTCATTGCATTTATATAACTAAAAAAAAACTTTACTTCTCTGATAATTCTGCTAGAACACCGATTATTACGAGACCGGGAGACCTATTTTTGAATTACGTATGCGATTTAGAAATCACCGCTGACTAAATAGTCAGCGATGACTTTGAAGTCACGAATTCCTAAACATCCTATTTTTGAAAGTCGAACGCAGAGCTGCCAACATAGATAAAGTACACACATACGTAAGGGTTCGGTGCCACGCAGAATGTAGCCGTTTTCGGTATATACCGGTTATTATACGGCTAAAAATTCATTGCAACTAGGCCAAAATATAAGAAAATACTGGTCTAAGTTTGTTTGTGACACAAATTTAAAAGATTTTAAACTTATACATGGTTATTTTTTTATCGCCCAGAGACCTATTTTTGAATTACGTATGCGATTTAGAAATCACCGCTGACTAAATAGTCAGCGATGACTTTGAAGTCACGAATTCCTAAACATCCTATTTTTGAAAGACGAACGCAGAGCTGCCTACATAGATAAAGGTAAGGGTTCGGTTCCACGCAGAATGTAGCGGTTTTCGGTATATACCGGTTATTATACGGCTAAAAATTCATTGCAACTAGGCCAAAATATAAGAAAATACTGGTCTAAGTTTGTTTGTTACACAAATTTAAAAGATTTTAAACTTATACACGGTTATTTTTTTATCACCCTGGAAAATGTTAGGGACGCTTCAGGACACATCCAATATTATATAAAAAATAAAAAAAAATGAAATAAAAAAAAAAATTATAAAAACTAAAAAAAATCTCTAAAAATGCTGCTCTCAACTAGTGCAGCATTTTTGTATTAAAAAAATAATAAAAAAATTAAGTGAGTTATTTTTTTTTATTTATATTTAAATCATTCTAATACCATGTCGTGAAGCGTCCCTTCAATTTTCCAGGGTGATAAAAAATAACCGTGTATATTTACTTATTTAAAAAAAATTTAAAAATTTTAAAAATTTTAAATCCAACTCAAAATCAACACACATCAACTTCAAACTTGTCAATATGTTCTCTAAACAAAACACAGATAACGTTTCCACAGTTATGTATGACTTGTTTACGAGTGGGTGAGGGCACTCGTAATGAAATCACATCCGTGACTAGGTAGTCACATAAGTGATATTCAAAAATAAGAATTATTGAAAATCGGTGATTATTAGTCCCATCGGTGATTTCGAAGTCGCATACGTAATTCAAAAATGGAAAATGTTAGGGACACATCCAATATTATATTTAAAAATCCAGCTTTATATATTATAGAAAAAAAATGAAATAAAGAATATATATTAAAAAATCTCTAAAAATGCTGCTCTCAACTAGTGCAGCATTTTTTGTATTTAAAAAAAAAAAAATTAAGTGAGTTATTTTTTTTATTTATATTAAAATCATTCTAATACCATGTCGTGAAGCGTCCCTTAAATTTTCCAGGGTGATAAAAAATAACCGTGTATATTTACTTATTTGAAAAATTTTAAAATTTTTAAATACAACTCAAAATCAACACATCAACTTCAAACTTGTCAATATGTTCTCTAAACAAAACACAGATAACGTTTCCACAGTTATGTATGACTTGTTTACGAGTGGGTGAGGGCACTCGTAATGAAATCACATCCGTGACTAAGGTAGCCACATAAGTGATATTCAAAAATAAGAATTATTGAAAATCGGTGATTATTAGTCACATCGGTGATTTCGAAGTCGCATACGTAATTCAAAAATAGCTCTCCGGGCCCTTAAGTTCAATTAAATATCTGTCATCTTGAGGCCTCTACCGGTCTTCGAAGTTTTTAAAATTTGCCATTAGGAACAGGTTAAAATCTTGTGCGGAAATGACTAAATGCAACGTGGCATTCTCTATCAGTTAACCGAACGGAAAGTTAAAATAAATGTATTTGGGATACTTCTAGGTTAAGGTTGTTTGACGAACGGAGGTCACGCACTCACGCGACTGTGTGAGGAACTCAGGAACTGGAATCCGGTTTTAAGGTAGTAGGAAGCAGGACCGGCCCTACCATAGGGCGAACAGAGCGGTCGCTCCAGGCGCCAAGTTCCAGGGGGCGCATTAGCCTCAATATTAATACCTGTTACAATACTCTGGTCCAGTTTCTCCTTGGCCCTCTTGTGCTGTTCGTTGAGCTCCCGAGATCGCTGGTCGGCTGCCTGCCGCTCCGACGTCCTCTGCGCCAGGGACGATTCGTACTCCTCTATCAGCACCTAATGATACCAAAAGAGATTGATATACTGGGTTATACTGGGTGAGATATACTGGGTTAGTCAAAATCAAGCGGTGGGGGTCTTAACATATTGACTCACGCAAAACGGTTATTTTTATTTCCATAAAAAAAATTACAAAATAATAAAACCGACTTCAAAAACATCAAAAAGTCATGAGTAATATAAGAATACAAACAACATAACAGTTTTATATTGAAGCTGGTGCCAAATTTTAAGTAAGCTTACTTATTCATTTAATTAAAAAAAATCGTCGCTGCGCTCTAGGATTTTCTCCTGTGTCGTCGTGGGTGCAGTTGCAAACATAGAATATCACATGCACATACCAGACTCGAACAAATTTCTGTAAGCCATACAAAATATTTATAAATTAACTAAAAAGATTGATTTTTTTTTCCAAAAAGTAAAATCGACTTCAAATACACCATAAAGTCATAAATAAATAATATAAGAATACAAACAACATCAAAAATTTATATTGAAGTCGGTGCCAAGCTTAGAGCATAAGGTGCCAAGCAATGATGATCACCTGGAAAGTGTTATAAATATAAGAACAATTAATAATGTTAGTAAGACGACACGGTTAGCGCAGAGGTCGAGTGATCGCCTACTGAGCAACGGGTCGCGGGTTCGATTCCAGGACAAATATTTTGTATGGCCTACAGAAATTTGTTCGAGTCTGGGCGTATGTGCATGTGATATTCTATGTTTGTAACTGCACCCACGACACAGGAGAAAATCCTAGTCTGGGGCGAGATTTAAAAAAATAACATAGGTGTATGTGAAGAAAACCAATTCGCACTGGGCCAGCGTGGTTTGACTAAGGCCTAATCGCCCTAACATAACTAGTTAGGGTAGGCTCGTGCCCTTTGCAATCGGGGAATGGCTAACGCCGATCCCGATTGTGTCCCTACGGAGGTAGAAGTATCTGGAGGGGTTTTAGCCAGGTATGGGGTAAATACCCGAGTCCAATGGCATATCCTTGGGGCGGCCTCGTTAGCCGCGGCCCCTTGTTGAATCCGTAACACGAAATCCCCTCCTAAAAAAAAAGCTCGTGCCCCTCGGTGGGGACGTATATGAGCTGTGATGATGATGAAGATGATGAATGAGGTAGGAAACGACAGCTAAAAATGATTTTTTGGAGATTTCCCTCTAAAAGAATGGAGAGAGATAGTATGTAAGGCGCTTCATTATTTCCGTCGGTCGGGAGGACTTAAAGTACAGACCCTCTGTGCATTCGTGTCGTGGTCGCTCCGGTAGATGGCCTCCAAGTCCTTCTCGTACGTCTGCTTGCTTAGTCTCAACTCCTCGCGCTGAACAAACAAAAAATATTTCACTCCCTTTTTAATGCGACTAAGTTGGCAAGCAAACAGGCTGTCCAACCTGGTGGTAAGATAATTGCGCATAGTACACTTGAGTACAAAAAGATCGATACTATCAAAGTTACAAAAATACCTATGTATTACCTATACTCTACCAACTCTACCTTAATATTTAATCAATATTCTGTTAATACATATACATATAAAAAAATTGTGAGCCGTCGCGGGACGCCTGGCAGATGTGAAACATCAAAATTACATATTATGTGCAGGTAATATGCATAATATAGCGCGACGACGCATGCCGTGACGACGCATGCCGTGGCGACGTGTCGCAACGCCAAGTCGCTCTGACCCGCCGCTATAGATGTTTCACATCAAAAAACAAGAAACTGACTGACTGATATATCAATCAACGCACAGCCCAAACCAAACCCAAACCACTGGGTCTAGAGATTCCAAATTTAAAATCAATTTTACGATTTTGAATTATCAATGACGTCATAACTATATCTACTTCAGTACTATTATTTGTTCTGTGATATCGATTTTGAACATGCTCCTAAAAGGGTTTACGGGGGTTTTGTTACACACTGTGGCATTCTACATGGCCACTAACGGCCAGTTTTTTCAACCAGTCAAAGAAGTGTACTAAAGATTAGTTTTTAGATATTTACATTATTATATGTATCACAAAGTACAACTTTTAGCAAAGTACAAAGCTTTTAATTTCCAAGAGCCTGGCTAGTCCCATTATTAGATGTGCGCAAAAGTCACCAGGTTTAGAATTTCCTCCTCGGCAATGGCGTTCTCCTTCTCGAGGAACTGTTTGAGGGTCTGTTGGAACCGCTGCATCAGCGGGTGCGTGGGCTCCAAGACCGCGGGCATGGCGCCAAAGTCGCGCTTGCTGCGCCATCTGGCAAACAAAACTTACACCTAAAGCCGCGTACACTATGTCGATCGACAATGCCGATAGGATTGTCTATGAAAACATCTATCACGAACGCCTTTAAATACTAGTCACTGCGGCGTCAATACAAAACCGTGTCGACTGTCTGATAAAGAAGTCGGTTAAAAATAGTAATGCACGCACTTTGTCTATCAAAACTGAAAGCAATCGCGATAGATTTTATATCGCGAGAGTTACACAATCAGGGGCAGGTCAGCAGGCCTATTCGCTAACTACGGTTGGTAACTAGAACTGTCATTTTTGAAAGACACTTTATATCCATTACTGGTTTAGTGATCTTATGTGTTACGGCAGCGTTCATGATAGCAGTAATGGATGTTAAGTTCCTTTCAAAAATGACAGTTCTAGTTTGCAACCGAAGTTACAGAATAGGCCTGCAGGTTACCCAACTTGCACGTCACCAAGTTCGCCAGCACAAGTGTACCTACTGAAGTCCTACCATGACCGCTTAATCAGAGCAAGTTAAAAGCAACATTGAAACAAAAAGACACCGCTATTGATGTGTATAGCGCCATCTCGCTCTCACTGTAGTTTTAATACTCTTTTAAGCGATCATAGCGAGGGGGCTGATGATAGTTCACAGAATGAGCGCTGGCGACGTCACTCGCACACGGGAACACAACATGACGTTATTTATCTATGGTCCTTTGTTAAGTTTTTTAAATACAACAGGGAAGCTCTTGACCTTTATCTTATCTGGTGGGTGATTTTATTACTCATCGGCAATCGGCCATTGTATATATTTACGAATTCTGTTTGACTAAAAGTGATTTTTAATATATTTAACATTCTGTAACGTCGTCTTCTGAGTGATCTTGGTATATTTGTTGAATACATCAACCGATGCTTATAGCTAATAAACATAATTCCGCTTTTCTTCATCAACTCATCCAGTTTTAAAACGATTGCCGATCCATCGATGAGTTACAAAATCACCGCCCTGATCTGCGCTAAGGCCGAAGACGAGTCAACAGCTCAACAGCCGAATAACCATCGAATTTGATGGTTGAAAAGCGCTGTGACATTTATTACTGTCGAATTCTTAGATGATTAGATGACTGTGGGGCTATAATCCATTACGCATCCGCTAGAAAGAGTAAAAAGTGAAAGTGAGAGATAAAAGATATTATTGCTTAGTGGCGATAAACTTAGGTAAGATGATGATTGCTAGCCGGGCGGGTTCAAAGGCCCTGCCCGCCCAAACCACCCAAACCTACTGCCCTGCCATAGTAGGGAACGAAATCAAACCTGTAGACCAATACTGGATGAATACCAATACAAGACCACGGAGGGGGTTAGATGGAGGTAGGTAGGTAAATCCAAAGTAGGAGTGGTAAGTACTTCCTAGATGGAGGTACCTTTTAGAGCGAGAAACGCTATGACATGACTCACTCGGGCTTAAACTTAGGACTCATTAGCGCCCTATGTGATATAAATTCAAAGACACTTACTCATCGAAAACTTCGCGGCCGGCCTTCCTACAGCGACACTGGTCTTCGGGGCACGCGCAGCATTTGCACACGCCATCCTCGAACCGGGGCGATGCGCATTCACAGCTCTCCGGCTCCTAAAAATACACATTTTATGTTGTACGTACAAGCTGAATAAATAAAAGCAATTGGAAGCAACGTCAATACAACTTATTTTCAGTAGGTGAAATATTAGTTAAAGTTGTTTATTTATACACCTTTTTAAAATTAAAATACTTATCTACCTTTTTTTCGGGGGGAAATGCGCAACCGCACCGTACCCGCCATTGGCTAGACGGCGAGCGTGTGTGGGGCTCTCCCGGCAAAGTGCCAGGCCTACCCACTGAAACCCCCCGGTGTTCTTCCTGCCCTTATGGACGCGCTAGGTAAGGTCCACACTGTGACTCCACTACCCACGCGCCCGGGCCAAATCAAGCCAAGGGCGGATTGCCCGAGAACACCAGGGCAATCCCCAGACGGAGGGCCTTACGGCGGCGTGCACGGGGCCAACCGTGCACACAAGCAGGCCTCCACGGCAGGGTTATGAGACGGGCATCACTTGTGCGAATGCCCGCCATCGCCTGCTTATCCGTCTGCGACGAATGGGAACGGCTTGAGGATCTGCCTCCCGCTTCCTCTCCGCAGCCTTCTGCGAGATGACTTCCTCGCAGAAGGAGGCGACAGCCCCCATTCCGCCTCGTCGCGGAGCATGGCTACGACCATGCTCGCCAGCGAGAAGTTTCCGCCTCCCAGCGCCGCGTTGAGCTCGCTGCGCTAGCGTCGCCAAGCTGGGCACATCAATAATGTGTGCTCGGCCGTATCGTCGGGAGCGCCGCACTACTCGCCCAACCCATTACTCTTCCAACACCAGACGAATTGCCTCGATCGTCCCTGGCGCAGAGCCTCCATCTGCGCCAGAGTAACGAACCCGCTCCACTTCCTGTGGAGCGGATCCCCCCCCCCCCCCGTTCTCTTACAGCAACCCGATGCCGATACACCTCCGAATGGACGTGCATCGACATTCCACGGCGTTTGGCCCGCAAGAAGGCAGGCCACGCTGACCGTGCTGTGATTGGCTCGCACAGCCCGGGTTGCTATGACCCTCTGCGGACGTCGCAGCAGGGCCACCGTACGAGGAGAGAGGCATTCCGCCCATACCAGGGCTCCGTATTGCCATCGACCGTATCAACCCGTGATACAGCCGACGGCACGCCGATCCAGGGCCTCCTACATTAGGGAGGACCCGCTCAAGTGCGGCGGCACACAGCCGTGGAGCGAGGAGCTTAAAATGTTCCTCGAAACTCCATTGGGGGACCAGAACCAGGCAGAGGTACTTGAGATGCGCCTCGACCGGGTATATACGAGAACCTCCAAATACTTATCTACCTAATTTCTTTAAAAAAAATGTGATAGAGACAAATAACAAACAGGTATCCTACGAATATTGCATGAAACAACGAAAGGTAGAAACTTCGGGACAGAAGTTACGGTTTTTAAACTAATTAATACCGTTACTAACATGACTTCTAATAGGTAATTTAGTTACAAGGGCGGATCCAGGGGGAGGTTCATGGGGGTCATGACCCCCCCCCCCCTGGGCTGGGTCCCAGACCTAGGTAGTCCACTAATTAAAATTGTTAAACATAATGTTTTTAGATATTATAAGTCACAATATAGATTTTATGGAAGTACCTTCAATATTTAATTCAATGGCAAACGCATTATTCGGGAACGAACGCATCTAAAATTTGAATTTTACCGCCCCACCGCCACCTTTCATCTGATGTCACATTTCGTGTGACACTTGCGCGCGCTTTGTTCTGACTAACGTCTAGCAAGACCTATCCTCAATCGGAACAACTAAACTTACTTCAATCAACTGTTATTTTCATTAAGGGCCCAACATCCGCGCGAGCCCGAGCTAGTTTAGGTAAATTTCTCGTCTCTGTTTGTGTGCGTCGCTCACGCACACAAGCGCACTCGGTCGCGCAATCGGTACGGCCGCCTAGCAAAATATCGTAGATGTTAATTTTGAATTTAATACGTGTTTATTATTAACTGTGTTATACTATAGTAAATACAGGGATGTGTTTGATCAACTTTTATTTTTACAAGCTTTTATTTAGCTTGCACTGTATGTATGTATGTATGTAGATTTGACCACTTCTCGGTTTTCGATTGGGCTGAAATTTTGCACATAATAATATGTATATCGTGACAATGCAATGTTATGATAACATGGAGCTGATCTGATGAAGGAACTGGACGGTGGCCATAGGAACTTCGTAATAAAACGACGCAACCCCATCGAGTTTGGGCTCGTTTGATTCATTTTGACGAATACTTTGGTCCTATTTGTTAACCAGGGTCTGATGCTGGAGCTGGGAGGTGGCCATAGGACCTCCGCAATAAAACGACATAACCCTATCGAGTTTGGGCTCGTTTGATTCGTAATGACGAGTACTTTGGTCCTATATGGTAACCAGGGTCTGATGCTGGAGCTGGAAGGTGGCCATAGGACCTCCGCAATAAAACGACATAACCCTATCGAGTTTGGGCTCGTTTGATTCGTAATGACGAGGACTTTGGTTCTATATGGTAACCAGGGTCTGATGCTGGAGCTGGAAGGTGGCCATAGGAACTCCGCAATAAAACGACACAACCCCATTGAGTTTGTGCTCATTTGATTCGTATTGACGAGTACTTAGTTAAATAGTTATATATATTATGTATGGTAGTTTGTAAGGTATATATCTATGGGCCTAAGTTGCCTGATAATAAATTAATAAATAATAAATAAAAAATAAAATAAAATAAAACGACATAACCCTATCGAGTTTGGGCTCGTTTGATTCGTAATAACGAGGACTTTGGTTCTATATGGTAACCAGGGTCTGATGCTGGAGCTGGAAGGTGGCCATAGGAACTCCGCAATAAAACGACACAACCCCATCGAGTTTTGGGCTCGTTTGTTTCGTAATGACGAGTACTTTGGTCGAGTTTCGTAATGGCGGCCATGCGGTTACAAAATGATAAAATATAAAATAATAGTAAAAAGATAAAAAAAAAGCCCCACATTAGGATTTTATTTTAAAGCCCTAATAAGACGAAAATAAATTTTCATTTATTACATGATACATCTTCTAAAAAATTCTCGTGTCACAGTGTTTGTTACCGAACTCCTCCGAAACGGCTTGACCGATCTTTATGAAATTTTTTGTGTATATTCAGTAGGTGTGAGAATAGGTTGTAAACTATTTTTTATTACGGCGAAACGTAAGTTCGCCGTTATTATGGCGAAACGTAGTTCGCCGGCACAGCTAGTTTAAATATAAAAGCTTGTCGCAAGATTTACCCATTTATAAAAACAAATATTTTTTTCTTAGAATTACCAATATTTATTTATTTAAGGCTTACCAAGTAAATACATACGGGCAAGGTACTTAAACAGTTTTTTGAAGTGAGAACTTCTTTAGCGGCGTTGTACACTTTTTTTGTAATGGGTAAATGTTAAACTCGCGTCAGGACACGTGACCGTCAGGACACGTGACCGTCAGGACACGTGACCCTGATCGAAAATTCGTAAGACCAATTAAAATTGAAATGGCCGCAGGAACTGTCGAGGTGCGGTGAGGGGTCCACGTAAGCCGGCCGAGAACAATAGCGGCTGGCAAAAGTACTGGAAGTCACACATCATTTGAGACAGTTTTAATCAATTTATTTACTTTGTTAGGAAAAATCTAAATTGTGCTTTTATTTGATTTTGTTGTAAATATTAATTAGGTAAGTTAGTATAAATTAAATATTATTTATTTGTTATAAAATTACGTTTTTAAATAGTATATTAATGTCTGTTTTGATCATATTTTTAATTTAATTGTAAATATTTTGATTCATTATTACTAGTTATATAATTATGTACGCACAACGTTACAACAGGAAGTTGATTTTTCTGAGGGATAAACTTTTGAATGTAATATAAATTGTCATGTTTGTGTACGATAGCGCAATAAATAAATATTGTATTCTACCACATAAAAGATAGTACTTTTATTCTGATAATTAAAGCAATTCGTGCAAAATTATTCCATAACCATTCCAAAATATCCAAAACGCACAACGTTAATACTTAAGTTTTCACTTCTGCCGGCACTCCCGGAGTGCAACCCGTAATTTTTTTTTATGGGGGGCCTGGCAAATGACCTCCTCCCGCCTGATGTTAAGCGGTGAAAGAGGTCCAAATGAGTTGACAGATAGAGGATATCCAATATCCAACCTGCCCGCCCCTTGCCGGCCTAAAAGATGTTTTTCACACCTCTTTTGAAGGAACCCATGTTGTAGGATGGAGGAAACACGTGCGCAGGTAGAGAATTCCAAGTGTGGGATGAACGACAGAAGACTTACCGGAGGGAGACTCTGTACCAAGGTCGTGTGCTTGGGTACCTCCGTCTTACCTATTTCTGCCGCAAAGCTACAGTGCTTGCATTGCTGTGTTCTGGTTTGAAGGGTAAGATATGACACTGAAATTACTGGGTACCGTGACTTTACATCTTAAGTCACAAGTTGGCAACGTACACTGTGGCCCTTGTGGGGGTTGCAGTTTTACTGCGAATGTCACACGAGACACATGTACTAAGGTGACTGTTACCACTTACCATCAGGTGGGCAGTATGCTTTTTTGCCAACTTAGTAGCAATAAAAAAAAGAAGAAGGAATCTTGGAATTTCTTGGTACGGTGTGAAAAGGAGGATACAGTGTAAGGATGACTCCGTAGACCCTTACGCGTGTTTCTGTTAAGGAATGGAGAGGGAGGGATAAGGTTAAAGAGCTCCTCAGAGCATTCTCCGTGGAACATTCGGTAAAAGGCGCTAAGAGAGGCGATGTCACGTCGAAGTTGTAGAGGCTCGAGGGTGTTAGTTGCCTCTACATCGCCAATTATTCGAAAACTTTTTAAACTAATTACTCAAATCATACGAAATATTTTAATGACTACCGAGTTCTTTATTGTTAGTTGTATCTACAAATTATTTTATAAATATACATATAATAATTTAGTAATAAACAAATATGAAATGAATATTTCTTGTGCTCAACGCACTTTTTAGTGCATTGAAGCCATTCGCTAGATTGTAATAAAAAAATAAATTAAAGTTTATTTTCTTTTTTTCGGACATTAAAATAAAAGCTTGTTTTTAAAAATCTTTTGTGATAGCGGCCATCTTGTTTTAGTTTTTTTCATGGTGTACTGTATTTTACGAACTTTCATTTGATACCCCATATACAGACCCATATTGTGGGGATTGTACATAAAAATAATCTGTCAATTTGTGACGGCGGCCATCTTGTATTAGATTGTCTTTCAGAATATACTATATTCTACAATTCAAGCTCTTTCATTTGACACCTAAATTGGGGAAGGTCGCACAAAAGAAATTGATGGGGTTGCGTATGGATATTATCTAGGCTAGGCTCAAAGTATTCATCAAGAAAAATCATATAGAACCAAAGTACTCGTCAATACGAATCAAACAAGCCCAAACTCGATGGGGTTGCGTCGTTTTATTTCGGAGTTCCTTTGGCCACCTTTCAACTCCAGCATCAGACCCTGGTTACCATATAGGACTAAAGTACTGGTCAATACGAATCAAACGAGCCCAAACTCGATGGGATTGTGTCGTTTTATTGCGGAGTTCCTATGGCTACGTTCCAGCTCCAGCGTCAGACCCTGGTTACCATGTAGGACCAAAGTACTCGTTAATACGAATCAAACAAACCCAAACTTGATGGGGTTGTGTCGTTTTATTGCGGAGTTCCTATGGCCAGCTTCCAGTTCCAGTATCAGACCCTGGTTACCACATAGGACCAAAGTACTCGTCAATACGAATCAAAGAAAGCCCAAACTCGATGGGATTGTGTCGTTTTATTGCGGAGTTCCGATGGCCAGCTTCCAGTTCCAGTATCAGACCCTGGTTACCACATAGGACCAAAGTACTCGTCAATACGAATCAAACAAGCCCAAACTCGATGGGATTGTGTTGTTTTATTGCGGAGTTCCTTTGGCTATCTTCCAGCTCCAGCATCAGACCCTGGTTACCATGTAGGACCAAAGTACTCGTCAATACGAATCAAACGAGCCCAAACTTGATGGGGTTGTGTCGTTTTATTGCGGAGTTCCTATGGCCACCTTCCAGTTCCAGCATCAGACCCTGGTTACCATATAGGACCAAAGTACTCGTCAATACGAATCAAACAAGCCCAAACTCGATGGCGTTGCATTGTTTGATTGCGGAGTTCCTATGGCAACCTTCCAGATCCAGCATCAGTCCCTGGTTACCATATAGGATCAAAGTTCTCGTCAATGCGAATCAAACGAGCTCAAACTCGATAGGGCTATGTCGTTTTATTGCGGAGTTCCTATGGCCACCTTTCAGCTCCAACATCAGATCAGCTCCATGTCGTGATCATAATATATTTATACATATGCATGCAAAATTTCAGCTTAATCGGAAACCGGGAAGTGAGTCAAATTTAACTCGCAAGATTAGACCCGAACATGCAAAAGATAAATAAAAGCTTGTAAAAAGGTTGAAGGTTTTTCGTACGGCAGCCACAAATAATAAAATTGTTAGTTATCAACTTCTCCGATTACTCCGTAGGACTTCGCGTCGTATACATATACAAATAATTACGTAACCGGGAGCTAGCTCAAAGCGACGTGCTCTCACTTCGAGTCTTGATTGCACATCTGTGATTGCACACTGAATTTCGACGCGCCCGAGCCAAGTATTTGTAAGAAAATCGATAAATGTATGTTAAAAAATTCATATAAAAATCAATGTACGATAATTTTAAAAAATACCACGGTGTCAGTGTTTGGCTTACCTTTGTTCTATATATTTGTTAAACTAAAATATAATAGGGTTAATTAATGAAGCTAAAAATCACGAACGGTATGTGGGTGTAACCTAAATTTTAAGTAAAATGGATGCTATTTTTTAACGAAATGGTATGTAAATTTGAAAAATGGTGACGGTCAATATGTAAACACATAATTTAAGAATTTAAATTTATTTTTTCCCGATCAGTTAACTGGAACTTTAACGTAAAATATCAAAAACGCCAACGGCCTTTTTGCTATTTTTCGCGCCATGGGCCCTTAAAGTTAATAAAGTTCTAAGTTTAAAAACTTTAAAATTCAATTATAAGTAATAGTGCTCTTAAAAATATAAGTACAGTACACATCTATAATGAACTTAAATTCTATATATAAAAGCGAAAGGTCATTTATAAAAAAAATCTCGAAAACTGCTTGACGTACAAAGATGAATTTTGGCAGGGTGGTAGTTTATAGTTACCGTTAGTAGACGTCCGCTAAGAACGAATTTTGTGACAGTGCCGGATTAAGAAGGTCTAATATGGCTCTCGCAAGTTTGTATAAAAGTCCTTCATTTCTTTGCGAGAAACTTGAAATTTGGTAGGGACTAGGGAGGTAGGTAGTTAGTAAGCGTTCACTAAGACAGATTTTGCGACAGGGCCGGATTAAGGAGGTCTAAGGGCCCTCGCAAGTTTGTATGAAATCCTTCATTTTTTGCAATAAAATTGAAATTTGGTAAAGGGGTAGTTAGTAGACGTCCGCTAAGAACGGATTTTGCGACAGGGCCGGATTAAGAAGGTCTAAGAGGTCTCGCTAATTTGTATGAAAATCCTTCATTTTTTGCTACATACTTGAAATTTGGAAGAGAGATAGTTAAAAATAATTTTGAGACAGGGACAGATTAAGGGCGATTGGCTCTCGCAAGTATGTGTGAAAGTACTTAATTATTTGTGCTAAAAAAATTAAATTTTGCAGAGGTAACTAGTTAATAGCATAGTTAGTAGACGTTCACAAAGAACGGATATTGCGACAGAACTTAGACTACATAGACTAAATAGATAGTTAGTAAATGTTCGCTAAAAACGGATTATGCGACAGAGCTCAACTCTCGCATGTTTATATGAAGTTGTAGGCTTTTTGTACCTGAAAACTTAAAGAGAGATAGAATATAGTTAAGACATGGTAGGTAGGAACAGATTTTACGACAGGACCGGTTTAAGGGAATATAATTCTATGTGTTATATTGTGTAATAGGCATTTTCTGTTGGATGAAATATGTAACATCATTGAACTTCATAGTACCTACCTACTTTATATCTCCATTACCACGCGGTCAAGGTCGTGGTCAACAGCTAGTACATTAATAAAATACCTACTTTTTACTTGTATCTATTATTATCAAAATTTAATTACAACTTCTTGTGACTTGACCACAACTATTTGACCCCCCCCCCCCCCCACCCCTGGCGCCAAAGCTGGATCCGCCCTTGTTTAGTTATAAGACATTACGGCACTAAGACAAAACTACTTGTTACAAAAAAAAAAAGATTCTAGGCTTACATGTGGAAATATGATTGTTTCATTCCTGTACAAGAGACACGTCTCCTGATGAAGAACTAGGCCGTGCTCATCTCTGGGGCAGACGCAGTGTGGGCTGAGCGGTGAAGGTGGCGGCGACGCGGATTCAGTACATGGGCACAGCGGAAAAACCTCCGATTCTGAGGTCTCCGACATTTTGTTTTATAAATACTTACTCGTATTTACAACTCGAAAAATACACAATACAAAAATAGTATGGGTAAATAAATGTATCAAATTACACAATATCCATACGAGACAAACTTATCATCTGTAACTTAGCAACAGAATCAACGAAATTTTGTTTCTTTTTTTTGTAAGTGCTACTATGGATATTGACGAAAAAGTTTCGATCAAACTTGCAAACTTTTTTGTCTAATTGTCAATAGATAATATATTATAACGTTACCATGACAACGCGACTTGCGTATTAAGTGTCAACAAACGCGCCAAATGTTTTATATTTTGTTATTACACTGAAGATATCTGAATAAAATGGTAAATAATGTAAATATTTCACTTATTACATTGAATTGTTATGTATAAAACTATTGTGTCCACTATCCATTCGATGTAGATGATCTTTCAATTAGCGCTTGATAAAATACACATCATTGATACTCCAACCATACTGCAACTCATTAAAATTTTTAAATCATCAACACATGTGTTTTTATAAGTGCATAGATATCTATTTGCGGTTACAAAATGTAATAGAACATTTCACGATTAAGAAATTCTAGTTTAATTTAAATAGCGTCGTGGTCTCTATTTGACTACCCCGACCACCCATATTTTATCATGAGGTCCGGGATTCAATTCCCCATGGAGGCAGATTTTGGTTTGGTGGGGTAGGTTCTGAGCCCGCCTGGCTAACTACCACCGTCTTCCCTAAGTTTGTCGCCATAATCTCCTGAGGACATAATAACAATGTTGATTAACATTGTAGTGTTCCGTCAATTAGAGGTGAGATTTTATTGAAGAGCCCAGGTGGAGCCCGCTTCCATCTTCGATACTTACCATCAGGTGAGATAAAAGCTAAGATCCTATAGCTTCCCCGTTGTGTAAATAATAAAAAAAACCAACTGACAATTTAACCGGGTGCGTTCATACTTGTTAAGATTTTTTTTTAGATTTTATCACGATCCAAGCCAGCTACCGACAACAGGAGTGCCACATCTTCAGCGAAGAAAAGCTTCCCCGAACTCGAGGACTTCATAATAAACAGAGACTACGTCGGCGCTCTTACTCTGATCGAAGTAAGCTTCTAATACCTACTTTTATAAGGCTGGATTATCGTATGCTATCATAGATTTACAAATCAATGTATGCTATCTATTTCGTATAGAGTATAGAGGAGTATAAAGGTAGGGTTCGGGAAGCTACGCAGCATATTCTTAGCTCTACAATGTGTCTCCATAAGAAGACCATTGGCGTACCTAGGGTTATCTTTTAGGGGCTGCCTGGCTCATGATGTGTGTGAAGTTATTACTGATAACTGATTTTGACTATTTTGGCGTTCATAACATTGACAGTACGCCAGTGGTACATAATAGAATTTCGGCCAAACTAGACCATACAGGGATGGGCACGTCCAGTCGGCCCCCACTTATATACGCCCTTAGAAGGCTCAAAGTCAAAGAGAAACGGAGAGCGCTATGCTCGAGGTTTCTCTACGTGATCACTTTAGAAATGATTAGATCCGTAGAAGAACTAGAGTCACCGACATAACTCATGGAATTGCAAACCCTTAGTGGCAGTGGGCAGGACACGTCGCTCGCAGGACTGACGGCCGTCGGGGCGGGGCGGTACTCGAGTTCCGGCCGCGTGCCGGGAGACGCAGCGATGGTAGACAACGCTAAGACCTACTATCTGGTAAAAGCCGCGGAAAGCCGGCTGGATGCGGGAGGTGCAGGACCGATCGGTTTGAAGATCTCTGGGGAAGGCGTATTTCCAACACTGGGCTTCTCTTGGCTGAAATGATGATGATGATCTATACGATACCAAGAAGCAAAGACGACCGCCTACTTGAGTATGCCGGGACTCTGGCGTGACTCTTCCTTTAGCGGTTACTCCGCTTTCCAATAGGAAAACTTCTGATTGGTTTTAGGTGATGCCATTATCTATTACAATTGCTAAGACAGCTGTAAGTTTTCTAGATAAATAAATATATATTTCTAGCTTTCCGCTCGCAGCTTCGCCCGCGTTATTTTTGTTTTCCCTTGGGAATTTTATATTTTCCCGTAGAAAAAATAATTTTGTAGTCTATGTTTATAAGGGAAAAATGTCGGATTTTAAACGTGAAAGAATTTTTCAAATCGGTCCAGTAGTTTTTGAGTTTATTTGTTACATACATACATACAAATACTCTTACTCTTTATAATAATAGTTTAGACTACCTATTTAATGAATTGTGTCTGTATGCCAGTTCCTCCAGCACCAGGGCAACACCGACGTATGGCCGGAGGTATGGGCGGCGTGGTGCTGGTTCCACCTGGGCGAGTACCGGCGCGCGCTTGACGGTTACATGCTCGTGCGCACCAGAAAAGATCTGGAAGAGACGGTATCTGACAACCTGCCTTTGGACATCGCCGTCTGCTATTTCTACTTAGGTTGGCATAGTAACCTGATTCGTCTCTTTTACAGCAAATTCTGACGTATTACAATCAAATGTTATTATTGTAAAAATTGCAGGCATGTACAAGGAGTCCGAAGAGGAAGCTGAGAAGGCTCCAAAGTGTGCACTAAAGGCAGGTATTGTGAATAAACATACCCTGTAGTATAGACTATGAAACTTTTCAGTTAATGTTCAAACTAGCGACCTCGCAAACTTCGTACCGACTACAGTTGCAATAGTTTCACTAAACAAATGACAAGGCGCTATATCGAAAATATTGGTTATTTTTAATGTAATGTCATAGGTAACTGAGAGATCTTACAGATCTGAAAGTCAAATATGTGTTTCTTCATATCTTTAGCTAGTCACGTACAGAACCGAAAACGCGATTTAAAGATTTTGCCTCGATACTTTTTATTTTTGAAATTACCTCTTAAAAATATGAATATTCAGGATTACTAGTAAACGGTGTTAGGTATTCATTAAAAAGTTCCTTAAATAGGTAGCCATCATCAGTATCTAGAATCGTACAGAAGCATTTTTTTCTAATCATTATAGTTATTTTTTAATAAAACAATTTGTATTTTGTCGCTTACGTCGATAATTTCTAAACGATCTGATTGCATGCGGGCGCAACGCATTCACGACTTTGTTGACATAGATATAAAGACTAGCTGCTTGAGCACGGGGGGCACCCCGCGTTCACGTATAGACCACGCCTCCCATTGTTTGATTCATTTTCGATGTAGCGCCTTAAGTGAGCTATCAATTGCGGAAGACCGCGAAGTTCTAAACCTATTTTAAACAAAGTTACATTTTTATCACCCCGGAAAATTTTAGGGAAGCTTCAGGACACTTTAGTAGAAATAATTAAATATTAATAAAAAAAACACCGCTATTTCATTTTATATTAATTTTCTAAAATATCCAAAAAATACAGCACTAGTTTAGTGCAGTATTTTTGTGATTTCTTTATTTTTTTTTATTTCATTTTTTTATAATAATGGATGTGATGGTGTAACTAACCCGGTTTTGTTTTATGTATACTTAGATGCATATCCAAAATGGATATACATATAAATGAAAAGTCTGACCTTGAGGTTACGCATGTCCGCTAGAAATCCTGCGGGATCGGTTCGCCAACAACTTGAGGACCCACCAAAGCTCTCGCTTTCTTAAATAATTAAGGTGACGTTATAAAAGCTTATACATTTAATTTTAAAAAATCCACGCGGAATTAGTCGCAAGCTGTACGTTTATAAGTTATCAAAGTTTTTAGACTTCCGCGATTTGTACACATTTTAAATACAATTAACTCGGGTCTATTTCGCGTTATAGTTATTTATTTTCTTGGTCTAGCGATCTCCGTTCGACAGTAATCTACCTAACTATTACAGTCTTGGCAACGTCAATGGATATTAAAAAGATAGATACATAGATAGACATTTAATATTTCAATTCTCCATCACACACATGCGTCACAATTACAACTTAAAATAAAAATATAACAATAAATACAGATACCTACCTACATATACCGTGGCAGCGTGTGTGTGCTGCAGAAGTACAAAAGGTCATGGCTCAGTAATCGCTATCGTCCACGTCAAAAATGTGTACAAAGCACTGATATTCTACCACAAAAAATATTATTTTGTAATACGTATGAATGATTAGGTATCTATGAAAAAAATCTCTTAGAGCGAAAGATCGCTGCAACATAATATTTAAGGGTACGTATTCATCAGAAGTGGAAAAATAGTGGGGTTCTTTTATACAAACTAAATAAATTATTTTTTGGTCCTATATGTCGACAGTCCTACATCAGTGTACCTTGTTTCTTCCACAAAGTACTTACTTTGTGTTTCTTCATTCAGTATATTTCTTTTGTGTTAATTTCATAATCGGCTGAACTATGGTTGTCACTTGAAAGTTTTTGCTCTCACTGTAAGGTCGATTAACTCGTAAATAAGTATTAGTTTTCCAGATCTAAGACAATAGCACCTAGGTTTCATCTAATCTCTGACTTATACCCCTTAAACATTATTTCCGCATTCAGTTACACACGGTAGAAAGAAAACTATAAAAACTCCTGAGTACACAGGGAGGTAGATCGACGAGTGACTGGCATCATCCACAGACTCGCCTGACATTCCACCTCGCGCACAAGCTGGGGGACGAGGAGTCTCTGATGCGCGCCCACACGGCCCTGCGCGACGTGCCCGAGGACCAGCTGTGCCTGGCCTCCGTCCACTACCTGCGCGCGCATTACCAGGAGGCCATCGACGTGTATAAGAAACTGCTTCTGGATAGGCGGTAAGGTGGCCTGTTAACGACTGACATACGAGTATACCTATGGTTCATTTCTTGCCGGTTGTTAAATATTACGACATGAAATAATTTAGATGTACAGTAAACTTGTGTGTTTAGATAGGACAGCATAACATGACCTGACTGACTGATTCATCAGCTTGAGCATAACTAGACATTTCTTTTATAACGCTAACTATATGCACTAATAAAGGGTTTTTGGGGTTTCAATCCCTAAAGGGGTAAAATAGGGGTTGAATTTTGCATGGAACTTCATTATTTTTGAAACTAAAAAGAAACAAACACAGTATTAAGGCATATAAATAGAAATGACTAAGTATGTGTTTAAGCTTCCTGAGGATTCCATCGATGAAGAGGTGGAATAGGGATTGAAAGTTTGTTTTTTGTTTTAATATCATACTAATACTATTAACGTGTTTTAATAGGATTTTTAAAAAGCTTCTGTTCTTTTACTTCGGGAAAATATATGTATATTTATATACTTATAACGAAGATATAGAAGCTGTGAGCACAAAACTGTAGAAGTGAAAAAGTAAATTCTTACGAATGTCACGATGGATTTCAGATATAAAAGATTTCGTGGACAAGAAACGGAATGGATCAAAATACTAACCCATGCGTCTAGGTAAATAAGATAAAATATATACCTGGTAGACATATAGATAATTTGGTCAATAAAGGAATACAATGACAGCATGGCGGAATAGCAGCCCATCATTACAGATGTATACATGCTGTAGCAGCACATTATTCATTAAAGTAGCAATAATATCTTCCAAGAGATTGAATTATTTTGGTTCATACTCAGGAACACTCGCTATGTTTTGGCTGTTAGCAATATTTTGAACATGACCTACTTCAAGACAGTTTCCCTAAAGCCTGAATGAGATACTTCTTGCTTCGGAAGGTGCGCCTAATCTCGTCCCTGCTGAGTCGGTTGACTGCGCCATCAGACTAAGCGAGTGAAGGAATAGAGTCACTTATGGTTTTTTACACACACAACAGGAAAGCTCTTGGCCTACATTTCATTGGTCATTACAGCCTGATGGTAAGTGACGATAAGGCCGAAGACGGGAGCGAACGTCACCTGGACTCCTCAAAAACTGAGGAACTCTATCTTATCTCTAATTGTCGGAACACAACAGTGCTACTAACATTGTTATTAGAGCGACAAACAGAGTTAGGACGGTGCTAGCTAGCCAAGCGAGCTCAGAAGCTCTATCACCAACCAAACCGAGCAAGAAAGCTTGTGCCCCCCATAGGGAATTGAACATCTCCGTGCCGAGTTACTTCCATACGCCAACCACCTAGACCCGCAGGCCTATTAGCAATCTCATGGTTTTCAAATGATTATAAAATATAAGGATTTCATCATGAGTATATAATCAAAGGATGAAATCAAAGTGCACAACGAAAAATAAAATTTTCGGTCAGTCCCTATATTCTGCTAGCATTAGTAGGTACTGCATTTATGCCGTGTCAATAACTCTTTAATAGCATTGCGTTTTGATGCAGTTATTGGTGTCAATTCTGTGGGCATTTGTTGGAATAGACTAAACTAAATTTAGTTTTAGTGCTGTCAAATCGGGTTTTTGTTTGAAAGTTTTGAGTAAAAACATAATTTGACAGCACTGAAACTAAATTTAGTTTAGTTTAATCCAATTAGTACCAGCAGAATTGACACCATTGTTGGTTAAGAGGCTGAGTAACGCCAACGACCTTGAGACATGATTTGTACTGGATTACGGGCGCGGTGCGTTATTGAAATTGAGCGAAAAAATCAAAATATATATATTTTTTAAATATATAACTATGTCAAATTTTTAATTTTAACTGATATTCGTTCACAGCAGCCAATCTCAACAGAGACTTGCCATCTGCGCAGGAGATATTATAATAGTGCACAAGTGACTGCGCAAAGGCAAGTGCTCTCTCTGATGTTCTTTCACTCGCCTAGTGCGATGGGACGGTTGGCCGACACGACTGGGGCGAGATCAGACGCAGGACCCACTGTTTAACGTGTCTTCCGAAGAACGGAGGAGCTCGAGATGTTTTGTATTTCGGTCACCCATCATAGGACTGACCACAGTCAACGTTGCTTAACCTTAGCAATCGTTCGCTGAGCGCACGCGCCGATGCGCCACCAAGCTCCTCAAGCTTCTCCTTGTATTTAGATAGTAATAATGCCGTGCTGTTCAGTGTTAGTAGAACACGTTTCAAAAGCGACGTCATCACCGCGTCTTCACAGCAACTACATGGCGCTGAACGTGTATGTAGCGCTGTGCTACTACAAGCTGGACTACTACGACGTCTCGCAGGAGGTGCTCGGCGTGTACCTCGCACACCACCCCACCTCCACAGTCGCCGGCAACTTAAAGGCGTGCAATTTGTTCAGGTGAGTTGCCAGATAGGGATTCCTTTTTAATTTTTTATTTTATTGCGATAAGTTGGCAAACAAGCAAACTGGGCAATTTGCTTGTTACCTGATGTTAAATGGTAAGTGCTAACAGTGGTACAGTTCGGTTTCAGCGTTCATTTCTTCCACGTACGTGCAGACTCTGGAACGAACTCCCAGCTGCGGTGTTTCCTGAGCGCAACGATGTGTCCAACTTTAAACGAGGTTTAAAAAGAGCACTTCTCTCCAGATAGGCAGCAACTGAGCTTTGCCCCTGGCATTGCAGATGTCCATGAGCGGTGGTTACCACTTACCATCAGGTGGGCCACTTGCTCGTCTGCCACCTTTAGCAATAAAAAAAAGTGATAACAGTCACCTATAATACATATGCGGCTCCTGTGAGATTCGCAGCAAAACTGAACCACAATGCACGTTGCCAACTTGTGACATCAGATTAAAGTCACGGTTATACCCACTAATTTCACTGCCCTTCAAACTGGAACACAGCAATGCAAGCACTGCTGCTTTGCGACAGAAATAGGTAAGACGGAGGTACCATGCAGACGATCCTGATGCAAATTTTTACAACACTCCACAGAGCGTTGTTATTAGCCTTTTCATAAATGTACAGCAGAGTAGTCTGCTGGTTTCGAACCAACTAAAAAAAATGATATTGAAAATTAATATTGAAATAAAGAAATTATTATTATTATTATAGGTTGTACAACGGCAAGGCGGCGGAGACGGAACTTAAGCAGATATCGTCAGACCAGCACACCTTTGGGCAGGATCTGGTCAAGCATAACCTGGTCGTCTTCAGAAATGGCGAGGGAGCATTAAAGGTAAATACGAGTACATATTTAGTGACTATACCTGTAATGCAACTGCTTCCGAATAAAGGAAGCACAATTATTCTTCTTGGGAAACTGAATACCTAACTTACCCCAATAAACATTAGTTCAAGGACGCTAAAAAAATAAAAATAAAAACTTTCCATAACAATTTCCTTATAGTTAAAACATCATTTTGTATGGAAAGGGCAAACATTTATTTTTCCAACATAACTTTCATTTATTCTTCCAACATAAGAAATCACTTCTAAAAGATATACAGTAAAAAACCGGCCAAATGCGAAATGGACTCGTGCACCGAGGGCTCCGTACAAAACTTATTCCTGAAGTTCCTAAGTAGGACATATTTCCGGTCAATTTCAAGCAATAGATAAGCCTATAATTTAATTTCGAAAAAGGACTTACTACATTATACATATACACTTTTTAGATTTTTCCTTATCTGTAAGATATTGCGTCTTGCTAAATTTCATTCAAATTCTAGGTCAACGGGAACAATGCAGCGTCATGCAATGAAAGCGTCGATGGCGTAGTGCGTAAGGCTGTCGCCTTCCAATCGGGAGGTAGGGGTTCGAACCCCGCCACGTACCAATGTGTTTTCAAATGTTGAATTCATATTTACGTTTATTCGACGCTTTTACGGTGAAGGAAAACATCGTGAGGAAACCTGCACACACCTGTGAAGAAAGAATTTCTTTACAGGTTGTGTGTGAAGTCGACCAACCCGCACTTGGCCAGCGTGGTTGACTAAGGCCTAATCGCCCTAGTTTAGGGTAGGCTTGAGCCCCTCGGTGGGGACATATATGAGCTGTTGATGATGGGAACAATGGGTCAATACTATAGTTGTTGATTCCCTTGTGAAATCGCAAAATATGCGAAAATATACGACATAAACGGTCGTATCTTTTGATCGCGTCGATACAAGTTCATTTTTTTACAGCTGAAAGAGACCGAGTATCTGTATATTTTTAGTTCGATATTTCCACACTTTCCCAAGAAAGTGTCTTGAAAAAGGGTCTTGTTTGTCAGTCAGACGGACAGACGAACAAGCATACAGACGGACAGGCGGACAACGAAGTGATCCTATAATAAGGGTTCTGTTTTTCCTTTAGTGGTACGGAAGATGGAACTCCAAAAACATAAACGCCAACAACATATGATTGTATAATTGTATACAGGGTAAATTTTGAGGTACCGGCAACCTCGCAGGATTAGATAGCTAACATCATTAACTACAACGTTTGTTTTACGAATTTTAAGATAGCTCAATACATTGAACAAAAATCAATTTTCAACTTTTTATTGCACTGTCGTGACATTGATAAGTCTATGTTTCATTTATAAACGACGACGGAAGACAACGCTACCAGTCAAAGGTATATTACCTAAAGGAATATTTATTTTTGTATGCAAGTAAAATCTAACGAATTATCGTAAAAGTCGTAGAACAAACGTTGTAGTTAATGATGCTTGCTATCTAATCCTGCGAGGTTGCTGGTACCTCAAAATTTACCCTGTATATGTCGGTTGTGCTACGGAACCCTAAAACTATATGATATGTCGGTACTTTCTCGGACTGAATATTGTGTATTCAAGGTGTTGCCGGAGCTAGTGGACGTGGTGCCCGAGGCGAGGCTCAACTTGGCCGGCCACCGGCTGCGCGGCGGCGAGCCGCTCGAGGCGCGCGCGCTGCTCGAGCCGCTGCGGCCGTCGGCGCCGCTGCACTACACGCTGCGCGCGGTCGTCGCCGTGCGCCTCTACAACGACACCGGCGACGTGAGTCACGCGCGGACCAGACCCCCTAGACAAATGCCACACGCTAACTTTTCCGCAGTCGTTCCTCAGAAAAAATGTATGGAGATGACATTAGCTGCGGAAAAAACAGCGTGAGGTTGTCGTAAGCTAATGTCGTTTCCATACATTTTTTCTGTGGAACGAGTGCAGAAAAGTTAGCGTGTGGCATTTGTCTAGAGCCTCTGGAGAGCTATTTTTGAATTACGTATGCGACTTCGAAATCACCGATGTGACTAATGATCACCGATTTTCAATAATTCTTATTTTTGAATATCACTTATGTGATTACCACCTTAGTCACGGATGTGATTTCATTACGAGTGCCCTAGCTCACCCATTCGTAAACAAGTCATAACTGTGGAAACGTTATCTGTGTTTTGTTCAAAGAATATATTGACAAGTTTGAAGTTGATGTGTGTTGATTTTGAGTTGGATTTAACATTTTTAAAATTTGTGTCACAAACAAACGTAGACCACTATTTTCTTATATTTTGGCCTAGCTAGTTGCAATGACTTTTTAGCCGTATAATATAATAACCGGTATATACCGAAATCAATTAAGCTCATGGAAGAAAGGCGTGGGATGGGTCTGCAGTGTTCTGAAGATGCTCGTCGGCGACTCAACAAACAGATCTCGAAGTCTCTGACTCGCGACATACGCCGATCTAATACGGAACGTATTAAGGAAGCCATCGAGCGGAACAAGGGCTCCAAAGTATTCGCAAGAGATCTGTCACTCGGTCAGAGTCTGCTGACGAAGCTGAAGACAGAGGACGGCAGAGTCGTTACGTCACGACCTGAGCTTATGGCTAAGATCGAACGCTTCTATGGACAGCTTTACACAACATCGCAGGCACCTGTCATTCAGGCTACAGATCCTAGAGCCAAATTGATCCGGCATTACACCGAAGACATCCCGGACGTCAGCCTGTACGAGATTAGTGTGGCTCTCAAACAGCTAAAAAACAACAAGGCACCGGGTGATGATGGAGTTACAGCTGAGCTTTTGAAAGCGGGTGGACTACCAGTCCGGAAAACGCTGCAGAGGCTATTTAACTCCGTAAAGGCTATAGTACCATAAACCACATCCATACGCTGCGGCAGGTTATACAGAAGACCGAGGAGTATAATCTGCCACTATGCTTGGCGTTTGTGGACTATGAGAAAGCCTTCGATTCTGTCGAGACCTGGGCCGTACTTAGATCACTCCAGAGGTGCCAAATAGACTATCGGTACATCCAAGTGTTGCAGTAATTGTACGAAAACGCCACCATGTCAGTCCGCCTTCAGGACCAAAACTCGAAACCAGTACGACTTCAGCGTGGTGTGAGACAGGGTGACGTTATATCGCCGAAACTGTTCACAGCCGCGTTGGAGGATGTATTTAAGCTTTTGGACTGGAGAGGACTCGGCAGCAACATAAACGGCGAGTACATGACCCACCTTCGTTTTGCCGATGATATCGTAGTCATGGCTGAGACCGTGGAAGATCTAGGCACAATGCTCGAAGACCTCTGTAGAGTTTCCCAACAAGTGGGTCTTAAAATGAACATGGACAAGACCAAAATCATGGTGAATTCCCATGTAGTACCCACTCCTGTGAAGGTTGGCGGCTCTACACTGGAAGTTGTTGACGAATATGTTTACCTGGGACAAATAGTCCAGCTCGGTAAGTCCAACTTCCAGAAAGAGGTAAATCGACGAATCCAACTCGGCTGGGCAGCGTTCGGGAAGCTACGCAGTATATTCTCGGCCAATCTACCGCAGTGTCTCAACACGAAAGTCTTCAATTCGTGCGTGTTGCCAGTGATGACGTACGGAACTGAGACGTGGCCGTTTACAATGGGTCTCATCAGAAGGCTCAATGTCACTCAAACGGCAATGGAGAGGGCTATGCTCGGGGTTTCTCTACGCGATCGCATCAGAAATGAAGAGATCCGTAGAAGAACTAGAGTCACCGACATAGCCCAAAGAATTGCAAACCTTAAGTGGCAGTGGGCAGGACACATAGCTCGCAGGACTGACGGCCGTTGGGGCGGAAAGGTCCTTGAGTGGCGGCCACGTACCGGGAGACGCAGCGTTGGTAGGCCCCCCACAAGGTGGACCGACGATCTGGTGAAGGTCGCGGGAAGCCGCTGGATGCGGGAGGCGCAGGACCGATCGGTTTGGAGATCCCTGGGGGAGGCCTATGTCCAGCAGGGGGCGTCTCTTGGCTGAAATGATGATATACCGAAAACGGCTACATTCTGCGTGGAACTGAACCCTTACGTATGTGTGTACGTTATCAATGTTGGCAGCTCTGCGCTCGACATTCAAAAATAGGATGCTTAGGAATTTGAGACCCCTAGACTATTTAGTCAGCGGTGATTTCTAAATCGCATACGTAATTCAATAATAGGTCTCCTGTGGTGCCAAATAAGGCTTTTGAGTCATGAGTTACTTTTAGATTCCTGAGAAGACACATTTTTGTTGCCAAAGTCACATGTTGTTGATGTATAAAAAATCACCGTAACACCCAAACGAAAAACTCGAGTTTGGCATTTATAGTGCGACCAATTGCCATAGCCAAAAAAAGTGAAGTAAAAGGGGTACTACATTTGGGTAAATGACAGTTTACATTTGTCCATGGCTGCGATGGTGGACGTTACGTCATTTCGTCTAAACAAAAGCTTCAAACCTCCAAAAAAAGAGCGTATTCCTCTCTCAAAGGCCGGCAACGCACTTGTAACCCTTCTGGGGTTGCGGGTGTCCATGGGCGACGGTAATCACTTACTATCAGGTGATACGTCTGCTCGTTTGCCCCCTATACCATAAAAAAAACAAATGCATTGCAAAATTAAACTTGTTAAAAAATCGACTAACGAAAAAAGACACGAAAATTACCTTCAAATCATAAGTCACGCACATGTCACAGACGAGGGCCAAAAGTCACAAAAAATGTGACTTGTGACCATTTGGCAACACTGGCGCGGACTGACGAAGCGCAGAACAGACTGACGCAGCACAGCACAACACGAGCCGGCGCACTGCACCCCTAGCACGAACCACTCTCGTCATAATATAGTAATCGTACCTATTTACTATAATAAATGGTGTCAGGCGTTATTTTTCGGAAGTCAATTACTAATTGTTAAGGAGTAGGTAGGTATACATATTGCAAAACTTCCGATAAAAAATGTCGGTAGTTGATACTTCTACGCAGGCCAATGGTGCACCGCCCGCCCTCCCTCAATCGCATGCGACAAAGGAATATCACTAATTACCTACCTACCACACCAACGAAACGCGTCGAATCTAAGTATTTGCATGTTGGTGTAGTACTAATTAGTGATATTCCTTTGTCGCATGCGATTGAGGGAGGGCGGGCGGTGCACCATTGGCCAGCGTAGTTAGTACCAACTACTGACATTTTTTTCAGAATTTTTGCTTAACGAGTGTACCCACTCCTTAACAATCGTATATACTTCATCATCATCATCAGCCCACACACGTCCACTGCTGGACATAGGCCTCTCCAATTGCACGCCACTGAGCACGATCCGCGGCTACTCTCTTCCAGCTTTTGCCAGCCACCTTGCGAAGATCGTCGCTCCACCTAGTCTGAGGGCGTCCTACACTTCGCTTGCCGACGTATGGTGTCCACTCTAGCACTAATTTTCCCCAACGGTTGTCGGTTCTGCGGTTGATGTGGCCAGCCCATTGCCACTTCAGCTTGCTTATTCGGTGAGCTATGTCGATAACCTTCGTTCTCTGTCGGATCACCTCGTTACGTATGTGATCCTTCAGAGAGACTCCGAGCATAGCCCTTTCCATGGCTCTGTGTGCGACTTTTAATTTGTGGACTAGCCCTACCGTGAGTGGCCATGTTTCTGCTCCGTATGACATGACAGGTAGGACGCACTGATTATACTTACTATCCGATAACGATTGAGATATTAAATGGATAGCTAGAAACACGTTCGTGAGCTCGTAACGTAGCGATAGTTCTCTCATCGTAAAATATACTTTGTGAGAGATATCACGATAGCTAGCTGTCGAATAAAACGATATGATATGTCAAAAGTGAGTTCGTGCTAAGGATTGTCATTAACTACCATTACCTTACGATACCATTTAGTGCCTTAAACGACCGTAGCGGCGCTGCTTTAGTTTTCATACAAAATAAAACGATTACAATTACCATAACCATAACTATAGTTACCGTAACCATAACTATAATATTTTAAAGTGAAGTCCGGACGTATCTATAAAAGGAAAACGCGAAAAATCGATGATTCTCTATTTACTACAACGAACGTTGAAGTCGTTAAAACTGGCAGTAAAACTACTGTATTTGTATTTATAATATATTATAGTTGATATTTGTAAAGTGTTAAAAAAATAAAGTGTCGAGATGATGCGTGAGCGGCACCGCCTGTGTTGCATGCGTCCGTAGGTCCTTAAGTCCACGATGTGCGCTTAAATCTAATTGCCACCTTTGCGTGTGATATAGGAGGAACAGATGAAGCTGGCCCAGCAGAGCTTCCAACTGGTGGGCAGCTCGCCGTCGGAGTGCGACACCATCCCGGGCCGCCAGTGCATGGCGTCCTCCTACTTCCTGGCGCGCCACCACGAGGAGGTGCTGGTTTACCTCAACTCCATCAAGAGCTTCTTCGTAAACGACGACACTTTCAGCTTTAACTACGCTCAGGTGAGACATGCAACAATAGATAAAGTACCTACCTACTCTTGCATGATTACGGTTATGGTGCCAGACAATAAACGCCCGTCACCCACTACGGGGCGTGGACCTAAAATTTGAAAACCACGTTTTACAGCAAGAAAATCATTTTTGAAAGTTTTAAACAAAAAATGCACTTAACAGTGGAAAATAATTGGTTAGCTTCGAAACTGTTTTTATGGAAAAAATCCTTTATGTTGTGCGTCTTAAAAAGCACAAAATAACCCTGCGGGGCCTGACAGAAGAGAGGGTACCGTAGGTGTACTCGAAAAAGACGGGGCACATATTAATGATACGGTATCCATATGTACTTTCTATAAAGGTGTGACCAATCAGACGCGCGACAGCAACACGCGGCATTTACAGGACACAATTTCTGCCGCGCTTTATCTTGACGTATAGAGTTACTTGTTCATCGTTATGTCGTGCAATGTTCCGAGCGTAATTTTCTCTATACGTTTAGGATAACGTGCGGCAGAAATAGGGATGATGACTGAATTCTAATTTTCACGTCTCGTCATAAATATTAACACTAGAGTACACGCGTGGCCTACTATAGTATTCGAGTCGAGTCGAGTCCACTATGGTCCTCTCCTCCCAGGCGCCCCAATCGTGGGCGAAGCCTAACATGAGTAAATTATGTAAAAATATCATTTATTAATGATATAAGCGGTTGACTGTTGATAGAAATTTTACGCGCCTCACGATGTTATTTTTGCGTCTGATCAATGCTCTAGCTCCTAGTCTAGATTGATGAGGAGAGTGGTCTGATGACTGGTGCCTAGTACTTACCTAATTATTTTTTAGCATTTACTACATTATTTACATTATCATTATCTTTCTTTTCTATAAAACTATTTGTTTGGAGATTTGGAGTTTGTTGCTTAGTATATTTCTATATACTAAGCAACAAACTCCCTTAACTTAGGCTCGTATAAATAAACTCGTTTTAAAATTGAGATCGATCTTAAGCTGCAGTTTTGACGTTTAATGTAGGAACATCTGTCAAAAACAGTATCTTAGGATCGATCTCATACTTGAGATGTAATACGAGCCCTAGAGAGTGATTGCCGCGAAAATCAATAAAGGTATTTCGTGATCGATGTCTGAGAAAATGCCAGTCTACATTTTGTCTTTGAGTATAGAAGAATGTTGGATAGTTCACATAATAATAAATAACCCTGTCTTTGCAGCAGATCAAGGATTATTATTTTTAAATTTTAAATCTTATATTGTTACCATGATAATTCTTGCAACAGTTTTCATCAGCCCATATACATAATATTGTTGGTATGGTGGTAGCTAGCCGGGGGTGGTTTCGGTAGCCGCATCATCAACCAAAATCGTTTTTGATGGCAGGCGAAAGTAGCAACCGGCTTCTACCGCGAGGCGGAGGAGTGCCTGCTTGGTATCCAGGACGAGGGTGTCCGGGGTACGTTCACTTACCTCGCCTGTCTATGCCGGTGCCACGTCATGAATGGGGACGGCCATCTGGCCTGGGAGATCTGCGTGAAGGTGCGTACACGTATACACTATTAAACATTAGCCGTGGTTGATTCCGCGGATATTCGGTTTCACACCAAGCGGCGCTACTTAGCGGCAGAAATAGTAGGATGAGGTACCCGCGCAGACAGAGTACTGCCCCCCTAGACAAGACGCATTTCGATAATCGCTAACGCAATCGCTAGAAGGAAAATGTATGCGATTTGACATAAGCCCTCGCTTAGCTTTCGAGCGCAATTGTCAAATCTCATACATTGTCTATTTAGCGATTGCGTTAGCGATTATCGAAAGACCTTGTCTAGGGGGGCTGAGTCTCCTTCAAGTGAAACTAGCTGTACACAACTGTAAACAACCGCTTCACTTCTATTTACGACGTAGAATTTGATCCATAGAAATACGAGTAAGTCGACATAAACACCGAGATGCCAAAGTTTCTGTAATAAAGTGTTATGACATATTTTATTGAATGCCTGAGCTAAATCGGCATAGGTATACGGCATCTACCTGACAACCATCATCCATTCCCTGTAAAAATTCCTCAGTAAAATTTAAAACAGAACCACTTAAAAAACCACGTTGAGTTGTCGTCTAACTGCACTATTAAGTGGTTCTGTTGTATTATAACTTATTCAAGTGTTTTAGGAAAGATACACAGTTTGGAAATCGCCCTACATTAATCAATGTCATTGGTAACTGCTCCCTTAGGAATTAGCGTGATCCAAGCTTGCTTCCATAATATCAGTAATATGATATTCAAACATTTCTTAAAAAGCATTGTTATTGGTAAAGTTTAACTGCGACAGCATCTTTTTATGAAGAAAGGATGTACCTCTTTCTGTGTTCTGATGTACGCCATCAGGACCCACACCTTTATTTGGGTCAATAGATTTTTAATATACATGTGACAGATCGATAGTATTAATACCAACAACAGCGTCACAGAAGGGTTCAAAATTGGGTTGATCAGTGTTCTGATTGCTACTTTAAAAAGTGGATAAAAATATAATTTTAAAAATGTTGTGTATCGAATCTACGGGTTCTGAATATGATATATTTTGACTAGTTATGTATAAAAAGTCGATCATGTTTCCCTTTAAAAAGACCCATGTGGAATTTAAATGCATGCGATATTTAATTATAATCAATAGAGTGTGTCCTTTCATTCGATTTAAATATTTCTTGTCACCTTTATTGTGCGCAGACGGCCGGCAGCGCGGACAATTTCGCGCTATTGCAACTGGTGGCAAATGACAGCTACCGCATGGGGCAGTTCCTCGTTGCCGCCAAGGCTTTTCACATGCTGGACAGGTATGTCATCGGTTTATTGACCAGTCTTAAAAGTACAGAGCAGTAAAAAGTATTGTCAATATTTTACCGCGTCTGTGATCTATGTGGTTCAGACCACCTTGTTCGGATGTTAAGGTTCTACCAAACCGGGGTTCGATTCCCCATGGGGGCAAAGGGTTTTCTGCTTGGTTTGGTTGGTGGTAGGGCTTCTGAGCCACCACCGACTTACCCAAGTTTGTCGCCATAATAACAGTGCTTATAACATTGTTGTGTTTTGACAATTGAGAGGTAAGATGGCCAGTTCCTCGGTTGATGGTGACCAGATAAAACTCGCTTCTCTACTTCAGCCTTATAATCACTTACCATCAGGTGAGATGAAGGCCAAGAGCTTAAATATGTAATAATTTTCACAAATAACGTCAAATCGCATTATGCTGGTACATTTGTGTTCAATTCAATTTTTTGTATTTATACTCGTAAGTAGCTTCTGTCAGATTTGACAATTTTACCAATGTCGAGTAGCGAAAACACGGATTAAATTAATAGGTTATAGCCGAAATATAGCTGAAGTATACAGCAAGATATTTGTGTTCTAGACAGATAGAGTATTAGATGGCAGCAAGGTTTAATACGTGGTACAATGTAATACAAGGTACAACGCCAGCAAACTAAACATTTCTGTTACAAAAGAGTACTTATTACAACTACACTCAGGGACAAATTTAGAGGAACACTACACTTTTTACATAGATTCAAGCTACTTTTACAACATCATATCGATGTGTGACCTTTAATGCGTTTGTTTGATTGTTATCCAGGATTCATGACCAAGGCCATGCTGGTAAAACTAAATATGGTTTCGTATGCTGAAATACACAGCGTTATCAAAATTAGAAGTGAATTTTTATCGTTCCTCTAAATTTGTCCCTGAGTGTATATAAGATGCCATAGGGTTTACCTTGATGTGCTGCATCTGAAGAAAGTTCAAACCCCAATTTCCGAGGCGAGTGATGTCCCAGCCGTGGCAGAATTTTTTGGGTCTTTTTGTAATCTCACGTTTAATGAACCACATTGAAAAAGAAACAGTCAAGTTTTAGTGAGATGTGTATCTGTGTCCGGAAATTAATTCAAAATTCCCTATTTAACGAACATACAATTGTATTAACCTTGAAGGTGGTCATCTCAGACATAATTTTTCGTGATTATGATTTTTCTAAAGCAACACCGGCGCAAAATTGGAAAAGTATCTTAAGAAAATTGAATAACACTGAGCTTGGTTCACTCAAAATTCGAGCAAAACAGGTCCAGTTTCTCAATGTCGATCGATCGGTCGTGGTTCAAGAGTTAATAACCGGAGGGAGACTCTGTACCAGGGTCGTGTGCATGGGTACCTCCGTCTTCCCTTTTTCTGTCGCAAAGCAGCAGTGCTTGCATTGCTGTGTTCCGGTTTGAAAGGTGAAATTACCGGGTACCGTGACTTTACACCTTAAGTCACAAGTTGGCAACGTACACTGTGGTTCTTGTGGGGGTTGCAGTTTTGCTGCGAATCTCACAGGAACCACGTGTATTATAGGTGACTGTTACCACTTACCATCAAGTGGGCAGTTTGCTTGTTTGCCAACTTAATTGCAATAAAAAAAAACTTGTTGTCAGACTGGACGGGGGTCCGGAGATGTGGGAGGGTTTGCGTGGCGCGGTGTGCGGGTGCGCTCAGGCCGCCGCCGCTGGTCGCCCGAGGGCACACGCCGACCTCAGGGACGCGCTGGCGTTACTGCGCGGTGAGTGTCATTGTACTGTCCTGTCCTGACTCCTGTGTACTGTTTAAATTATGCGGTATAATGGGTAAGCTCGTGCTGTGGGAGAGTGTGCTCAAGCTGTGGGAGAGTGTGCTCAAGCTGTGGGAGAGTGTGCTCAAGCTGTGAGAAAGCGTGAAGAGTGTGATCGTGCTGTGGGAGTGTCAAGAGTGTCCTGGTGCTGTAGGACGGTGTAAAGAGTGTGCTGGTGTTACGTTTCAATGAAACTAATGCAATATACACGGTTATTTTTTTATCACCCTGGAAAATTTTAGGGACGCTTCAGGACACATCCAATATTATATAAAAAATAAAAAAAATGAAATAAAAAATTTAAAAAAAAATAAAAAAATCTCTAAAAATGCTGCTCTCAACTAGTGCAGCATTTTTTGTATTTTTAAAAAAAATAATATAAAATTAAGGAGGGGGGTTATTTTTTTTATTTATATTTAAATCATTCTAATACCATGTCGTGAAGCGTCCCTTAAATTTTCCAGGGTGATAAAAAAATAACCGTGTATAGTCTCAAATCACTTTATTAGTTATTACGACATTCTCATTACAATAGGTTATCCACAGAGAGAGACTATCAATTATAAAATTTAATACCTCAGATTGATGCAAAGGGAACATGATGACATACATCCATGTATTATATAATAGCTGGTGCTTTGAAGCAGTGTAAAGAATGTATACTAGTACAGTAGGACGGTGTAAAGAGTATGCTGGTACTGTGAGGCAGTGTGAAAAATGTACAAGTGCAGTAAGACGGTGTGAAGAGTATGCTGATACTGTAAGACTGCGTGGAGAGTGTGCTGGTGCTGTAAAATAGTGTGAATAGTGTACGGGCACTGTGGTACAGTGCGGAGATCATTGTGCGACTAAACGTGCTGTTATGATAGAATAGTGTATATAGTGCGCTGGTGTTGTAAGACAGAGGGTGTGCTGGTGCTATAGGACGGTGTAAAGAATGTGTTAATCTTTTGGGGCAGTGTGAAGAGTATGCTGGTGCTGTAGGGCAGTGTGGAGAGTGTGCCGATACTGTGAGACTGTGTGGAGAGTTTGCTGGTGCTGTAGAATAGTGTGAATAGTGTACGGTACTGTGGTACAGTGCGGAGAGTGTGTTGGTGCTATAGAATAGTGTGAAAAATGCGCTGGTGCTGTGAGACAGTGTGGCGAGTGTGCTGGTATTGTAGCGCAGTGTCAGGAGTGTACTGATGCTTTTGAACAGTGTGATTAGTCTGTTGGTGCTGTGGGACAGTGTTAAGAGCGTGTTAGTACTGTGGGACAATGTACGTCAATGCTCTGAATATGTGTACATCAATGCTCTGACTGTAGTCAGTCAAAATAAATGATAACGAGCAATGATATATTATTGTATGCCATCAGGTCCTCGCGCCCACCCCAGAGCCGACCACATTCTGCGCCCCATCACAAAGTGGGCACAACAGAACCGTATTCCAGTGTAATTATCATGCTGTTTAAATAAAAGATTTTAAAAGTACCTTTTTCTTTCCTATTTATTGTATTACGTTTTTTGTATACCTACATCAGCACAAAGTTTCTATCACCTCCGTGGTCTAGTGGTTAAGACCACCGGGTGTTGATCGGGAGGTCCGGAGTTCGATTCCCCATGAGGGCAGTTTTTTTTCTGCTCAGTTTGGTTGGTGGTAGGACTTCTTAGCCGGCCTGACTAGCTACCACTGTCTTACTTCGATGTCGATGTATAAAGAAAAGTATACGCGCGGCGACGAAAACTCTCCTCTATACGTTAAGGTAAAGCGCGGCAGAAATTGTCCTAAGAATTCCGCGTGTTGTTTACGCCCATCTGTTTGGTCACACCTTTAACGTGTTATGAAACTCGATAATTTTGACATCAGCAGGCCCCTAGTGTCTTTATATCTGGCGATGGACGACTAGCAGACTATTTATTTTGTAACTGTGATTGCTGCTAACTAGAACTTTTGAAATAAACTCTATATCCATTACTCCTATAATTAACGGCGCCATAATAAATACTACTCACTTAACTAGTAATGGATATAAAGTTTATTTCAAAAATTACAGTTCTAGTTAGTAACGGAATTTAGTTAATCAGCCCTCAGTTCGGGTTAGTCCAACTAGTTATACTATTAGTTATACGATATAACAAAATGGACAAAATAAATCCAAACTGTTATACCTACTGCTCAATATAACTATTTGGATTAATTAAAAAATAAACCTGTATACACTAATGAAACGACCCGGCGATTATTGTTACCAGTAGCAAACTTCGCAGTTGTACTTATAAGGCGTTATCATTATTACAAATGCGGCATGAATCAGAGAGCAAGACTACAAAACATTTTTTATATGCCTTAAATTTTTATTCCGTTTTTTTGTCGGTAAAAAGTGAATACCATTCTACAATATGTACATAGTAAAAAAGTTAGATCATCATCACAGCTCATATACGTCCCCACCGAGGGGCTCGAGCCTACCCTATTATTATTTATTTATTTCGAGCAACAAAGACTCATAATGGTTAGTAACAATGGAAACTTAAAAGCTAGGTTAGTACATTATATCACAAAATTAATTAAATTAAAATTATTAAAATACAATCAAATTATCTGTCACAATACAAAACAAAAAAGTTACACCTATGTTAGGGTGATTAGGCCTTAGTCAACCACGCTGGCCCAGTGCGGATTGGTCGACTTCACATACAACATTGAATTTTCTTCGCAGATGAATGCAGGTTTCCTCACGATGTTTTACTTCACCGTATGAGTGTCAGACAAATGTACATATGAAATTCGAAAACGAAAAACACATTGGTACATGGCGGTCTCGAACCCGGACCTTCCGATTGGAAGGCAAAAGCCAAGTCCACAGCGCCACCGACGCTCTTAGAAAGAAAAAGTTAGATAAAGGGGCCGTTTTTGATAAAAAAAAACAGTCTGGTATCGAATCCTACTCATACTCAAGAGCGTCGGTGATGCTATGGACTCAAGAGCGTCGGTGGCGCCGTGGACTTGGCACTGGTTAAACTGTGGCACTCGCCCTCTAATCGGGAGGTCCGGGATTCAATCGCGCCATGAACTAATGTGTTCGAATTTTATATGTAGGTATGTACATTTATTCAACTGCGGACCCATGAAAACATCGCGACCAATCCGCACTGGGTCAGTGTGGTTGACTAAGGCCGAAACACCATAACTTAGGGTTAGCTCGTGCTTCTCGGTGGGGACGTATATGAGCTGTGATGATGATGATGATCGAATACTCAATTAGGTATACATACGAGTATATTTCTCTACACAAAAGTTACTAACTGCCGTACTCAGAGACATCACTTAATGCTTAATTCTTCATTAAAGTTAGTCTATCTCTTTCTATCCGATAATCTATACTGATCTATACTTTCTAATATTATAAAGCTGAATACTTACTCATCATCATCATCACAGGTCATATACGTCCCCACCGAGGGGCACGAGCCTACCCTAACCAGTTTTTAGGGCGATTAGGCCTTAGTCAAACCACGCTGGCCCAGTGCGGATTGGTTGACTTCACATACACCTTTGAATTACTTCGCAGGTGTATGCAGGTTTCCTCACGATGTTTTCCTTCACCGTAGGAGCGTCAGATAAATTTACATATGAAATTCGTGAAACGAAAAACACATTGGTACATGGCAGGATCGATCGCGGGCCTCCCGGTTCTACTCGGGGCACAGTTCAGTGCCGAGGCCAAACCGCCACCGACGCTTTTACTTACTTATATTATAAAGCTGAAGAGATTGTTTGGTTGATCACGCTAATCTCTGGAACTACTGATCCAAAATGAAAAAGTATTTTTGAGTTGGATAGTCCATTTATCGAGGAAGGCTTTAGGCTATGTAATATCACGCTACGACCATTAGGAGAAGAGAATCAATGAAAAATGTTGCTAAAACGGGAAAAATAAAGATATAACTAAAGCGCGTTGAAGTCTTTTATTAAGGCGAAACGTAGTTCGCGGGCACAGCTAACAGAATATGACGACAGGTCACTGTAATGATGCATTAAAATACATTGACATCTCTGAGGGCGGCAGTTAATGTTTTAATCTCCTTGCCAATTATATGAACCTACCTACCTACTTACGGCGATAAAATGCAGTAATAGTGGTATTGAAGACAACTAAGTAAATAGGTATTTATTGGAATGGAATGATAAGGCCATACGTTAGTGTGTCGGATATTGGCCAATCGGTCCCCACTTGTGGCAATTCTCGATATCTCGTGGCTATTTCCTTCCATGCCCTTATGCGTCGCGCGGCACGCATATTGCGTGTATGTGAATATTTACGATGCCACAAATTGATTCGTAAACGCACCGGATAAACCTGCTCCTTGTGTGTTTTGTGGGATAAACGCAAAGGACAATGTGACTTGCTGCATTAGTGAGTTATTTTTAAGTCAACCAAAAATTACAAATTCTCATGTTCATTGAACGGATTTCGATGAAACTCTATATGGGCGTGGCCTGGGCGGGTATTATGATATGACATCTTAATATCAGGCAGTTTTCTGAATTGCTATGAGTGCCTTTCTTTTACTCATTATATAAAAAGAAAGAAATGGCATTATAACAATTCAGAAAACTGCCTGGAATGAACTGAATGGAAGATGTTGTACATAATACACGCTCTGGATAGCTGAAGAACCAGATTAAAACCAGCTATTCTTTATCTTGAAATTCCCTCCGGACCAGTACCTAATGATTAAGTCCCACCCTACCCCAAGTGGTATGGCCAGTGGTATAGAGGATCCGCAGTGGAACTCAGTACATTAAATATAAATTACTTTTCATTGCAATGATGAAAACTAAAAATCTTCATTTTCTTATAACCTCGAATTAACTCGAAACAAAAACAAGAATCATTATTTCACCTACAAATTCAAGGTATGCGTCGACAGCTGTTGACTATCATTGTTGTCAAAGAGACCGTCATTACGCGAATGACCCACTAGCTACTGCCCATAACTTCATGTGCGTAGAATTCAGTTCTATATTTTCTTTTTCTAGTTTCTATATTTTCCTGTAGGAAAAACAATCTTATAACCTATGTTACTCAGTGACAATGTAGCACTCCACTAATGAGAAAATTTTTGAAATCGATTGAGTAGTTTTTGAGTTTATTCTATACAAACATTCATAACTATAAATCTTTTTTCTATATAATCTTCTAACTAGCTGTGCCCGCGACTTCGTTCGCGTGGATGTCGGAAATGACAACATCGTGATGCTATATATATAGCCTATAAGCCTTTCTTGCTAAATAGACCATCTAACACAAAACTATTTTTTCAGTTTGAATCAGTAATTCCTGGGATTAGCGTATTCAACCAAACAAACAAAGTTTTCAGCTTTATAATATTAGTATTAGTATAAATCATTGATTTACTACCAAATGTAGATAGAACACTTCATACAAAAACGCGCTTGAAATCTGTCACCTAATCGACTATACATTTGTACCTGTTAAATAGGTAGTTGAATATGCACACCCGAATTAAAATTACCATAAAGAAAGTACCGTATTTATCGAATTCAACCTTATTCTTTATTATTACGGCTACTATTTGAAGTACAACCGTGTGCAGTTACATCATTTCATACCTAGCCACATTAAATTTGACGTTTTAGTAATTGCTACAAGAAAATATCAACTTTATACTCTCAAACATAATGCTTAAAATTGCTTATCGCGTTGTCGCTCCAACGCATGGAAAAGAACTGCACGAGGCCCGATTGGGCAGTTCTTTACCGGCCCACTTTTCGAACGGTCATGCGTTATCTACGTTTGGTAGTAAATCAATGGTATAAATAGATCGAAAAAAATCTGGTGTCATAGTGTTTGTTATTGAACTTCTCCGAAACGACTTGACCGATTTTTATGAATTTTTTTGTGTAAGTATATTTGGTAAGTCTGGAAATAAGTCGTAAATAATTTTTCATTACTCATACTCTGAAAGTAGGTCTGAAGTTGCCTAAGGAGCGAGTTGAAAGTAATACTTTCCAGCCCTAGGGAGAATCACTTTCAACTGACAGCTGCTGTCAAATTTTAAAAAAGATTTTTATTGAACCATGTTCCGACTTTCTATACAGCCACTCAATTACAGTATGGTGTACAATTGAAATAACATAATGTTAAGTATTTAAAGAATATATATTTTTAAATGACTTATTTAAAAATATATATTTTCCATTATTTCTTTAAAATAACATAGATTTAGGCAAAATATTTACCATTTGTTAAATTATGAAAATGAAAAATAATGTCTGAATAGCTGGCCGGCCACAGAAAAAAAAAACAAAATAAGCGGGAAAGCGGCAATGCGATCTTCATTTGTTTTTCCATTTGTAGAGTTTTGTTAATACTTCCGTATACCAGAGATTTGTATTAACTGTTAATTATATTTGTATAACATTGTGTTAATAATTAACACAATGAGTTCATCTGATTCAGGTATGGAGTTAACGCCTGATTATATAAGTGAAAGCGGGCTAAAGCAGAAGTTGTTGATTTATGTAAAATTAAAATTTACACGTTTTTTCTTTAGCTTATTCATTGTTTTATTTTTACTTTCCTTGTATTCGTAATGAAAAGCACAGTGTTTATCTCGGGTAAAAGACTTATTTAGTCACTCGAACTATTGGTGCCCTCGCTACGCTCGGGCGCCAAACACCGGGACTAATTAAGTTACTTTCACCCCTGGGGTAACAATGTACTATTTTATACCCTTAGATGATAAGGGTCACCCTCTCCAGAAACTGAGTGTTGAGCTTTAAGCAAAACGTAGTTCTCTGGCACAGCTAGTATTAGTATAGATTAGTAAGGTATTCCCAATGATGCGTCAGTCTGTATGCATCAACTGAGCAGGTCAGTAATAGACGTGTTCGGTACCTAAGTCAAGGCGCTACTACCAGTATCTTCCAGTTGATAGTGCTTCAAAAAGTTATGATTATTTTTCGAGAAGTTGTTCAAACTTTAGAACAAATTCTGAAAGCGCGAAAGAAGCATCTGTATCATACAAAGTTCAAGACGTACGCGACAAAGTATCGAACAGCAAATTTTATCCCATAGTGCAACATGTTCGTTTCTATGGTCTAACATTTGGAACACTAGTTCTTACGTATGAACTAATACCATTATGACTTCATATAACCTGTAATAGTAATGTGTGTACCTGTGAAACACTTTTGAAATAGGATATTTTTCATTTCATTTGGAGTGAAGAAATGCCTGATAGCACCGGCAACCCCGTGTTAATAAAAGCAGAACGGACGTTCTTTAAGGTAACGAAAATAAAATTACAATGTAACTGCAACAAAAATTGCATTTATTATATTTTTAACTATATTTACAGTACATTTGCAGTAGTACGCGCGAAGATCAAATCCGTTGGCAACAGTCAAGGCAGTACGAAATAAATAATTGTAAAAGAGTCAAGTCCGCGTGCGAGGTCAGGTCAGAAACTCTGTATTGAGAAACGAGGTATCAAATCGAGCTTAATACAATATATCCATCCAAATTCTTCCATAAAACAGATCCATACAATCATGCCATATATATCCTTCTGCATTGCCATAAAACTGGCGTAACATCGCGTAATTGAGCACAATCCAGAGATGAAAACGTATCTTAATAATATCAAACGTTCTAAGCCACTTCAACTTCCTACAGTAGACACCTCGCCAAATACAGAATCAACTTTGTATATCGAACAAAAAATTTTACTCGAAAGTAAAACTTAGTCATTGCAATTAACAAAGCGTGATGGGGGTCGAATGTTTAGCAGTCTAACCCCATGGGTTCGCGACGGGCACGCCGGGCAACGTGTAGCGGGCGACGGGTGCTGCTACGGCGACGGGCGCGGGCGCTAAGATCTTCGCTACAGGCGCTGCTACGGCAACCGGCGCCTATGAGGAAAGGATATAATATATTTAATTTTGGCGCAGTAAAATATAAATCAAGTGTTATTTTGATTTATATTAATAATTCTCTTTCTCTATAAGTGTTTTTATTAACCGTTGTTATTTTGCAGTGTACTGCAATGACCTCTTTAATGTAAGCAACTCGCTAGACTTTAAATGTTCACCTTGAGACCGGTGTTATGTCGCTCGTAATAGCGGCGACATTCGTGATGCAAATGTAAAAGCTTGATGTGTTGTCGACTGTACTATAGACAGACAGGTTATATAATATTTTTTGTGTCTACTTGATACCACTGTAGTTCGTGGTGGAAGCACTTTGAGCAATTTAAGCGAATATTATTCTAAATCTATTGAATATGCTTAAAATCTGATTTTCTGATAGCACCATTCGTCAGTTTGGTTTGTCAATTTATGTTCTAAATATTCAAACAGTTGCGAAGAACTTCTGATAGTTTCGGTACAAATTGGCGTAGTTATTGCTGTAAGGTGGAAGGTGCAGCGTGTCCAGCCAGATGGGCAATCGTACTATTTGAAATATTATAGATTTGCAAATTAGAAAAGTTTCCGTTCCTGTATATTTTATTTTATTAATAGGTTGAATAGTTGAACAAATTGTACATTACGTATAAGTAATGCGTTATTGTGGAATTTCAGCACGAGCCGAAGCCGGTGAAGTAGGTAATAGAGCTGAGTGTGTATAACCAATAAGTATAACTAATTGATGGAGTGAGGAAAAATACCTAATAAACAATTTTTTTTGATTAAATAACACAAATTTGTGTTAATTTGTAGACAAAACTAAGAAATAGTACTATGAAAATAAACGTTTATTTATTATATTTTACGTAATAGAGTTTATTTATTAGCAAAAATATTTACCGGCTGTTTTTAAGACAACGCACTTTGCAATGCAAATAGTGCGGTTATAGATTATAACCGCACTATATGCGTTATAGCACACACGTGTTTTATGAGCTGCTTTATGTACCTAAAACCGGTGAAATTAGATCCGCCTTACGTGCAAGTGTGTTGAAAATGGTTTTAATTACCGCATGCGCGCCCCCGGTCCTCTCGACGACCGCGTTGAACCCGTTGACGTTGTCGGCGGTGTAGGACACGCGGCGCACGTGGCCGTCCGGCTCCACCAGGCTGTAGGAGCCTTGCACCACGCCGTTCTGCAGCGTCTCGGCCGCGTCCTTCTGGTCGCCCGTCTGCGGGTCCGACACGCCGTACGAGAAGCTGTACGCGGGGTTAGGGTCCACGGGCTCCGCTCTCACTATCTGGAATGTATCGGCGCTCGTACAAAAAACCAGTGACATAGAAGATTACAAGTAACATAGATTAGCGTGGTATGGGCAATGGGCATGTCATAAATTATTATAGGTATACTTGAATGTGGACGAATATAAAGGTAAAGGAAGATCTAAGATGGTATGGATGGATTGCGCGAAGAAGAGTATGCGTGCGAAGAATGTCAATGCTGAGATGACGACTGATAGATGAATGGAAGATGAACACATGATGATGATCTTTGAACTTTAACAAGGGGTCCAGAACTGAGATTTTTTTCCGATGCATTCTACCTGCTAAAAGCAGGCTTTCAAACATGCATAAAATTCTCTAATATCATATCAAATTGTTCAAAATAATTATTTATTTATCTAAGTCATTTTAATATTTCATTAAATTCCATAACATTAATTTCCTAGAGTTTTATTACATTAACATGAAAAAATAACTAAGAATAAGATTATTCTTTAGTGGTGTAGTTTTATGATTGATAAAATATTCATAACACCCCGCGCCGGTAACTTGGTGGTGGCTAAGGGTAATATGTGTATGCATTCAGGGGGCGTTTTCACTCAACAAACCTCGTTGTTAAACACACACACACACACACACAAAACTCACACTTGTACTCTGCATGGGATAAATCAAAATTATTTACAGGTTAACTGTTTTTAGTTTGATTTCAATCCGTTCTCAGTCTTTTTACTTTTATTGTGAAACCTATTCCTATTATTGACTCACTTGTCACTGTCACCAAATCGAGTAACTTGAGTGACTCATAATAAAATACTAAAACACTCAAACACCAACCGGCGCTGCCAAAGTCTTGACGATGGGCGCTGCAATGGCGGGGCGCGCGTACGCAGCGTAGGCGGGGCGCGCGTACGCAGCGTAGGCGGGCGCGGCGAGGGCTGGCGCGGCGTAGGCGGCGTGGGCGATGGCCGGCGCGTACGCGGGCGCCGCGAGGGCCGGCGCGCCGTACGCGGGCGCGTACCCGCCGATAATACCCGGCGCGCCTACAGCCAACCCGCACGCGCAGCATAGCAGTAATACCTGACAATTTGCTTATGTTTTATCTTTTTTTTATATACAACTTAGTTGGTAAACAAGCGAACTGCCCACCTGATGGTAAGTGGTAACAGTCACCTATACTACATGTGGTTCCTGTAAGATACGCAGCAAAACTGCAACCTCCACAAGAACCACAGTGCACGTTGCCAACTTGTGACATCAGATGTAAAGTCACGGTACCTAGTAATTTCACTGCTGCTTTGCGGCAGAAATAGCTAAGACGGAGGTACCCAAGTAGGCGACACCGGCGCAGAGTCTCCCTCCGATATAGAATCTATAGGCAATTAATGGTCTTCATAAAATAAATCGTTTGATGCATCCTGTCTGACAAATTTTAAAATGAATATATTCCGTGCCTAACCCAAAATGGTCTAGTACCCGCCCCAGGACGTTAGGCTACCGATTCAAAATTCAATGATGGACAGATGGACACCAAAACACTGAGATAACTTCACCCAAATCATGGGTTAGGCCCCCCTTGAAAGAAATCTCTAGGTACGCCAATGATTAAACCTCGAATATAGACGAATACAACCAAAAATACTTGCCAATTAAAATATGGTCACAGCTATTTTTTTTTACATTTTTTGTTTTTTTTTTAAATTTTTCATCCACTTGGTTACTCAACAAATATTATTTAAGCCGAGAGCTTGAAACAAAGAACAAACAAAATATTGCTTGTTCGTTTCTGGTCATGACTATCTAGCAAGCAGGTATGAATAAAACAGGTAAGTTATATAACAAACACGATGGTATAAGTAGTATTGCAAGCAATAAACCGGTCATGAAATAGTATTGTCAGGCTTTAAAGTTTAAAAATCGCAAAAGTTCGTTTAAAAGTGCGCAATATGCGTGACAAAGTTGAGCTTCGCTTTAGCAATATAAAAATATTAATATACTTGTACTATGGCTTAAAGGAGGACATAGCATAGTAAATAGCTGAGCATGACGTGTCTGTTGAACGAAAGCGCTAACTGCGCATCAAGTAATTATTTCTGATCAATCAAATCCTGAATAAAGTTCGAATAAGTTAAAAAAATTGAATGTATTTTTTTGGAATATTTTTTTTATAACTCACAAAGATGTTCAATGTTACTTTTCTCTTTTATTAAGTGTTTTTTTCTTATGTCCTCTTTTAAACTAAATCGGACGCTCAACTTTTTCTCTCTCGCATCTTAGCTCACTGAAATTGTTTTAAACTCAAGCCTGGCAATATTATTTTATGACCGGTTTATTGCAAGCAATGCTTCACCATCGTGTTTGTAATTAAAATATCTTTATTTTTATATGTATTACGTTTGGCAAAAAGATCAGTGCAATCACTTTTAAAAACTTACCTCATGACCAAGAAACGACCTGGCATACTAGGTTATTCTTTATATTTCAAACTCTTGGTTCCAGTAATATTTGTTTGGTAAAGAATTGGTTAAAGCATCCGAAAAAAGGTAAGTTGAAATAGCTTTAATTAAAAATAGCAGGGGGCCTACCTAGGCCCCCTGCCTAGTCTTCGTGGCAATTGTTTATAGGGAAACGATATCTTAATTCGTCATCGACTATGAGATGAAATAACGAAAACTTTCCTAGCCAACGTACCGGGATGTAGCGATCGCTGTGTCGAATTGTTCTTTAGTAAGTATATAAGAAAAGAAAATATCGGACGCTACTCAACATAAAGTAAGGGCCAATATATGTTTTTATTGTCTTCATTAATAGTAAAATAAATTATTAAATTTAATATTTTCATTGTATTTTTAATTAAAAATTAATTATTTTGTGTAGTATTTGGGGAGTATCGAAAAATCAATTAGCTACTTCATAGATTCGTTGCGAATATCTACCAATTTGCATAGCATCGATGACTTTGATCGATTTGCCACGTGATTTAGCGATGTCATATAATCATGTCATTCCCATACATTTTCTTCGTTTCTAACTTCGTTATCGTATTTGAATTGTTACTTTGTGTCTAGGCCCCCTAGGGCCTTACCATGGTCCTCTACAGCATGTTAGAATAATATTGAAACAGAGATATTGCTATACCTATTTAAGTGTATAGCACCATTGCGCTCTCTGTGTGCTTTTAACCTCTCATCTCCAGGCGGTCACTTGCGACCGGTGTGACGTCACGCAATTTTTTTTTTGATAAATTCCGTCAAAAATTTTTTTTTACGAACACAACCAAAGCATATTTTTCATTCTTTAAAAAGCAATGTTTCTATTTGTGAATTTCCTTTCGTAAGGGTTTTTTTCAATTATTACATAGCGTAAAGCCAGTACCGGTCTCACCAGACCGACCGGTTGGCAGCTGACTTAAGGTTTTATGCGACCACAGTAGGGGGGGCTTCTGTCGTACTTTATGCCATCACGGATCACGGTAAGGGGCCTGCAGTCGTGTTAACAGTCTCATGAAAAAACTTCGAAACGCACTTTTTCATTTTAAATTGAAAATCGAAATATTCATAATCAGAATCATCGCCTTGAATAGTAAATAACAAATCAATCAAATCAACAATAATAAGCACAGGCTTAACTTTTGCTTTATTTTGTAAACAAAATCGAACACATTAATCTGTTACTCAGTTGTTATCAAAGAGGGATTGATTTCTCCTAGCCGACCTGTAAAATATTGTGTTGGGAATTTAATGAAGTGTCCTAAGTAAATCGTTTGGTTGGGGCATCTAACAAGAAAGAAACAAAATATTTAAATTATGCCTATTGATAATATAATATTGATAAGTATACTTAATGATTAAACATTATTGGAGTTAGTGTTTAATATTTCGTACGTCATTTATATGCAAAGTTGTCAGCCCTCGGAGCTATTTATTGCAATAATAAACAATTTATTGCATTCATAAAAAGATAATTGAAAATTATGGGCTTGCTTATAACATTCAATACAAATTAGTTCTACACGGTAACGACAACGCACACGATCGACTTTTTGTAGGCCCGTAATCGGCCCGATTTTTCTGACCGACTCAAAGCATACGTATATCACTGTCACTTTTTGTAGTTCGTATGCGGTGCAACGTAGAACTCCATTATATGGAGTTGTACGTTGCACCGCACCGCACCGATTTTTAACGGTGAAAAATACAACATATTATGTTGTATTTTTCACCGTTAAAAATCGGTCACCACTCGTCGGTCGTGTGCGTTCATACTAACATTATTCATTTTCCCCGTCTTGGTTCGTAAGCCGTGATCACCACGAGACAGTTTTTAAATTCCTAAACCACCTACTTAAATTTAATCTGAACAACAGAGCTATTTATTCCCAAAAAATCATTAAAACATAAATGATAATGTAACATAAAATTACATATAAATAGTAGAAATTGATTCATGTTATATCAAATTTCACGAAAAGTATTGCTTTCTCTTCACTTTGTTTGGAAATTTAATATCACAAATATATTGATTTTATCACTTTACCGAATTTTAGATACGTACCTTAGCAATCATGTTGTGGTTGTGCGTTCGCGGCTGGTTGGTAAGGGCACGTGTGACCCAAGTTGCGCAGGCTCCGTATATAAAGCAGCCGTGCGCGGGAGTGGACACCTGATATGGATTACGAAATCAAGGGTACAGACCAGACATGCGTGGCCCTTGGAACTTATCGCGTCTGCTAGTCAAAGGGTTGCTCAAACGGTATATTTTTGAAAGCGTTTCTAAACGCCGAGTTCATTAGTTTGATATCGCTTTTCCTAGAGGGACAACGAAATTACAGTTATGAATTTCTATATTTTTAAGTCGTCCAAATGAATATGTCTTTTCTAGAGTCTATTGCTCACGAAGAATCTATTTAAGGCCAGCAACCTCGATTCGGAATACCGAAAGCAGCAAATTCACACCAAGGCAAGAAATACACACAAACAATTGTTAGTTCGACTCAAAATATTCCTAATTTAAAGGTTAAATTGGTAATTCAATAAAAATTTTACTCCATGGATCATCTAATTAGCATTCTTGTCCTAACTCATATCGACATATTCCAGCAGCGCCATCAATCCCTACGAAGGTATGTCCTATGCACGCACAGGCAAACAAGTAAAATCCTACTTTTTTTGGGCGGGAGAATCTCTTTACGATTCGACAAAGGACTGAAAAGCTGACAAGGACGCCCCTTGGACTCGGATAAAAACCCCATACCTGGCCAAACCACCCTCCAGTAACATTCACCCCCATGGAGGCACGTTCGGGTTCGGACTAGACATTCCCCGAACGCATGCTCGAGCCTACCCTGAGTTAGAGTGCTTAGGCCTTGGCCAACCACGCTAGCCCAGTGCGGATTGGTCGATTTGACATACACTTTTGTATTTCTTCACAAATATATGCAGGTGCCGCACGATGTTTTCCTTCACCGTTGGAGTATTGGACAATACAAATAAAATTCGAAAAACGAAAAACACATTGGTACATGTCGGGATCGAACCGCGAGTATCCCGATTAGAAGACCAGTGCCAATGCAAGAGCCTACAGCGCCATCGACGCTCGAATATTTAGCAAATTTACACTTTATTAAATAAACAGCTGACCTAAATTTGATGTTGGTACACAGAAAACTTAAGATCAAAGGCCTATTTAGGAGTATAGGCCTTCCCACGAAAAGTTGTCTCCCAAAACGCTTGCCGGCCGTGGGCAAGTGGAAGAAATAAGAGATATTTTTATCCCGGGACTTAGAAATTGGGTTACCCTATTTATTAACAAGTTCATAACGATAAAATATCAAACATAAATATTAACTCGACATTATGGGACCATATATGCTGCCACAATGCTGATGCAACATTCGAATATATTGAAACATGTCCTAATTCTCAGCATAGAATGTTTTTTACAAACATTCTAATAATAAGAGAATTAGGACGACTTTCGCATATAATGTATGTTTCCCTGGAAACACACTTATAATTTTCATTATATGAATATGTTTCCAGGGAAGTTCATCTTAGCTGTTAGTTTGAGTTAACAACACTCAAACTAACAGCTAAGTATCAAGAAGTTCCTAGGTGCAACTTTCAAATGATAGTAACATGAAATTATGGAGTTATAATTCCATGGCTGGTAACACGCTGGTAAGAATAAAAAACTTAACAATTAATGACACTTTCAAAAGAACTAACCTATCTAATAAGTGGATCATGTCATCATAATTCAACATACTCGATTTTACATACGCAATCAACGCAACTTGCGCTGGAAATATTTTTAAATATCTTGGTATATAATAGTATATCATGCATAATATTTATTGATTTGTTAGAGATCTAGAGGATCCAGTACGGTTCCTATAACTTAGACATCTGAAACCATAAATAATTTTTTCTTTAAATGCGTACTCTACGCTTAAACAGTCTCCATAGCAATGAAAAAGACATCAACGCGCATAAATTAAAAGAACGACCGTCCTAGTAATAGAATGCGCCCGCGCATGATTTTTATTAGCAACGTTTCGTAACAAGCTTCCGACAATTTATTTGTATCCGTTTACAAAATTGATATAAATAGACAAACGTTGAACTTTTATGATATTGAACTACTTACATTTATTTCATACTAGCTTTTGCCCGCGGCTTCGCTCGCGTTAAATTCGGGGTAACACCGAAGATTAAAAAAAAAAAAATAAGTCCAGGTATTTTTCGTTGGTAACAAAGAGTCTGTGTACCGATTTTTAGCTACCTACCTTGAAAACTGCAAAAAGTCCCATATAAAATTTCACCCCCTCTTTTAAGGGGTTGGGGGCAGATTTCAAAAAAAAAATTATGCACGATTTTTTTGTTAGTCACAAATAGTTCGCATACCAATTTTTAGCTTTCTACCTTGAAAATTACGGAATGCTCCATACAAACTTCCATCCCCCATTTTAGGGAAGTGGGAGGTTAGAAAGGGACAAAAAGTAGCCTATGTCACTCTCCATCCGTTCAACTATCTCCACTTAAAAAATCACTTCAATTCGTCGCTCCGTTTTGCCGTGAAAGACGGACAAACAAACACACACACACTTTCCCATTTATAATATTATATAGTATGGATTAATTTTCATATTAATAGTACAAGATCGACATTCGGTATTAGTACGTAGTAAAAAATATGTATTTAGCCGATATAAGTAATATTTTTTGCCGGACTGCTCACCTGGTGGTAAGTTGCTACAGTTCTACCTATAGATGCGCCTCCGGAAGATTCGTAAATATGCTCTACAAGTCTGAAGGACCGCTGCGTAGACGACAATCTCCCTTTGGTTATTATGGTAATAACCTATGTAATGTACCTATGTCTTCTCTTGTCTGAAAGATTATGTGTACTTAGCACATAATCTTTCAGACAAGAGAAGATTTTTGAAGTGAGAACTTCTTTAGCGGCGTTGTACACTTTTTTTGTAATGGGTAAAAAATGATAAACTCGCGTCAGGATCACGTGACACTGATCGAAAATGCGTAAGACCAATTAAAATTGAAATGGCCGCAGGAACTGTCGAGGTGCGGTGAGGGGTCCACGTAAGCCGGCCGAGAACAATAGCGGCTGGCAAAAGTACTGGAAGTCACACGTCACTTGAGACAGTTTTAATCAATTTATTTACTTTGTTAGGAAAAATCTAAATTGTGCTTTTATTTGATTTTGTTGTAAATATTAATTAGGTAAGTTAGTATAAATTAAATATTATTTATTTGTTATAAAATTACGTTTTTAAGTAGTATATTAATGTCTGTTTTGATCATATTTTTAATTTAATTGTAAATATTTTGATTCATTATTACTAGTTATATAATTATGTACGCACAACGTTACAACATGAAGTTGATTTTTCTGAGGGATAAACTTTTTAATGTAATATAAATTGTCATGTTTGTGTACGATAGCACAATAAATAAATATTGTATTCTACCACATAAAAGATAGTACTTTTATTCTGATAATTAAAGCAATTCGTGCAAAATTATTCCATAACCATTCCAAAATATCCATAACGCACAACGTTAATACTTAAGTTTTCACTTCTGCCGGCACTCCCGGAGTGCAACCCGTCAATTTTTTTTAGATTTACCGATTAACGATAGCATCGATAAATCTAAGAAAATCATATCTGTTTAAAAGATTAGATATGCTCCCGAGATTAAAATAAGTCGGGCAGTTATGATAGCATTTTCATTTCTTATTGCGTCTGAGATATGTTTGTATGACAGAAAGGCTTTAAATTACAATAAAAAAACATTATATTTCTCTTTTTAAGTTGATACAACTGATAAAAGTCCGAAAATAAGTCCAATACCTTACCAAATATATTTTATCATACTCAATTTTTTATCTCAGATAAGGTGATAGGTTTTAATATTCTCGATATTGTCTACACCAGATATTTTGCAACAATCTATTGAGTTAACAAATACTTAGTTTGTTGCCATAAAAATAAAAAAAATCATATACAATGTAATAATTTGTCTGAAATGAAATGAATGTTATGTATTAATGTATGAGTGTAGATAGCGTATGTACCTAACTGCACATAACTTGGTATTATGTGACAGTTACATAAACTACTATTAAAGCTGAACGCACATATCCGCGCCGCACGCGCCGTACGCGCCGCATTTTTGGAATTCGTATGAAATTATATGAAACCTCGCACCGTACGCGCCGAATTTCAAAAATGCGGTACATGTGTTGAAAAACGCACGCTGATGACGTCATATAATGCGGCGCGTAGGTACGGCGCGTGCTGAATGTGCGTTCAGCCACGGTAATAGTAGTTCAGCTTTAGCTGGGGGGCTACCGCCTAACTCATAGCTATCACTTTAGTTCAAATGTCACCTGTGACATTAAAACTATTGTTCTAATGTCACGATAACGATAGCGAGTGATCGCTTTTATTTAGGCGGTACCTACGGCCGCGGGTCTTTTGCTACAATATTCATTATATAATTTTCATCGCTGATTACATATAAGTATATTATTTTTTATGATTTTGAATGTCAGTAAAGCAATTATCTACAAATCTACCAGTCCTACAAAAAACAAATTGACTTTTACAAAATTATATAAAGTATACTTAAGCCTCCTCGATGGCCTAATGGTTAAATTATTTTAGGCTCGGATTTTGGGGCAGATATTTTTCTGTGCTGTTAATTCTTAGGCTTTGTTATAATATAATATGGTTTTGTTAAAGCGATTCAAGGTTAACTTTAAAAATGATTAGACTAAAGACTTATAGAAAGTCTATGAATTAGATTGAGATGGATTAGACTAGACTGAGCTGTTTTTCCCTCGTTGATCATGATGGATGAAAGAATTTTTCCCGTGTGTCGTCTAAGACTAACCCAAATAATTTGTATACGTTTCCTACACAAATTCCGTGAATTAACCAGCTTTTTATTTTATTACACTGATGTTATAGAAATCGTATACAAACTACCTAATGACAATTATTCTCACGAATAAACCTGTCTACAACTGATTAACCAAAATATTTCAGTCACTTATCTAGGTAAAATTTTATAATATTACAGCCGAAACAAGATTAAATCTTGAAAATAACCGTGAGCGTGAAATAGGATTAACCTGTGTTTCAGATTAACAAATGAACGCGAAGAATCAAACGTAAAATTAATACAAAAAAAATAAAAAAATTAAAACCGACTTCAAAAACACTGAAAACTTAAAAATAATATAAGAATAGGTACAGACAACATCACACTTCTATATTGAAGTCGGCGCCAAACGATGATCTCCTAGAAAGTGTTAAAATTTGTCACCGACTTCAATATAGTAGTGTGATGTTGTCTGTACCTATTCTTATATTATTTTTTCATTACTCATACTCTGAAAGTAGGTCTGAAGTTGCCTGAGGAGCGGGTTGAAAGTAATACTTTTCAGCCCCAGGGAGAATCACTTTCAACTGACAGCTGCTGTCAAATTTTTAACAAGTAACTAGTTCTTTTTTCATATTTTTATTGAACCATGTTCCAACTTTCTATACAGCCACTCAATTACAGCGCGGTGTAAAATTGAAATAACATAATGTTCAGTATTTAAAGAATATATTTTTTAAATGACTTTATTATAATTTATTTTCAACTATTTCTTTAAAATAACATAGATTTGGGCAAAATATTAACCATTTTTTAAATTATGAAAATGAAAAATAATGGCTGAACAGAAAAAAAAAACAAAATAAGCGGGAAAGCGGCCATGCGATCTTCATTTGTTTTTTTCCATTTATTTAATACTTCCGTATAGCAGATATTTGTATTAACTGGTAATTATATTTGTATAACATTGTGTTTATAATTAACACAATGAGTTCATCTGATTCAGGTATGTAGTTAACGCCTGATTTTATAAGAGAAAGCGGGCTAAAGCAGAAGTTGTCGATTTATGTAAAACTAAAATTTACACGTTTTTTCTTTAGCTAATTCATTGTTTATTCATACTTTCCTTGTATTCGTAATAAAAAGCACAGTGTTTACCTCGGGTAAAAGTCTTATTTAGTCCCTCGAACTATTGGCGCCCGAGGCCTAACCTCCTCCTTTTTTGAAGTCGGTTAAAAATGAGCTACATTTGGATTAAAAGATACACACACTAGAAACAATGCAAATTACTTATGAAGTACTACAATTTTTCTAATCGTCATAAGACATGTTTTAAAGAGCTTCTTAGAGAATCTCATAGTTCTATAATAGGTACAGTTGTAAAGACTCAGATTAGCGTTTAATCCCTATTTTCCTAAATGATATTATAAGCACGATGGTGACTGTTTATCTGGCTGTATGTAACGCTTTACTGAATCAATTTCAATAAAATTTGGTAAATAGCTTTAGTCCCGGGAGGACATAGGCTACATATTAAATCGAATTAAAGTTACTTCCCTGGGGAACAGATTATGTAACCAAATCGCGATACACCTGAATCGCAGGCAGCCCAAATTGCAGGCAACAGCTAGTCTGTTATATATTACAAGTTAATTAGCGATATATCAGCGAGGCTGACAGCTGCGGCGTAGGACCCGCAGCAACCAATTCGCACGCGCCAGGCGAGGCTGCTACGCTAGCGGGGATTACGGTTTTACTAGCTGTGTCCGCTATGTTTCGCCTTAAAAGTTCAAAGAAAAAACTATAAATCTACTTTCCCGCGGGAACTACTTACTTCTCCGGGATAATAAGTAGCCTATATGTTAATCCCTGTCGTAATCCGTCTACCTACAAAACTTCATCCAAATCCATTCAGTAGTTTTTGCGTGAAACAGTAACGAATATACATCCATACAAACTTTCGCTTTTATAATATTATTAAGGATTTAATGGTACATATCGTCTGAAACGTCCACGTACCAACTCCAATAAAAGGGGAAAATATAGGAAGAATACTGAACTGCGCGACAATCAGAACGCCCGCCACACGCTCGTCAACGAAAATTTTGGACGGCAATCTACGCGTTTGGTCGAATGCAAGCGTTGCAATGGACCAAGTGCGCAGTTTCGGTGAAATCCGCATAAAATTGAATTGTTTGACCAATTGGAAGGCACATTATGTAATGAGTCCAAAATAAAGGTTAAATTCCTCATACACTTTGAATAAATCATTGCTTTATAAGCTTCGGAGCGTCGCCGTCGGTGGCGCTGTGGATTCGGCACTTGCCTCCCAATCGGGAGGTCTGAGGTTCGAGACCGTCATGTACCAATGTGTTTTTCGTTTTTCGAATTTTATATACATGTACATTTGTCTAACGCTCCCACAATGAAGGAAAACATTGGGCAACCTGCATACATCTGCGAAGAAATTTAAAGGTATGTGAAGTCGACCAATCCGCACTGGGCTAGCGTGGTTAACAAAGGCCAAAATACCCTAACTTAGGGTAGGCTCGAGCCCCTCGGTGGGGACGTATATCAGCTGTTATGATGATGATGATGACGAAGCTACAAGTGCCCAGCAGGCCAATTATGGATCTTTCATCGTATGACATGGTATAAATTTGAGAAAAAGAAGTCATGAAATGCTGCATTTCGTATTACCGATCTCCAATGATATCATCACTATGGCATAATTTCAATGATGCCATCATTAAATAAAGAACAAATGATCAAAAATCTGACCGGAAATCGTATTTTTCGTTTTACACTATGATATCATATGATATCATTTGCAAAACCATGTGATCGGTAATAGGCCCTCTGATGAGTTTATAGGAATTGGACGCATCAAAAAAGCTTTCATAGAGTACCTACTGTTGTGATGTTTTGTTAATGTTATAAACGTTGTTGCCGTCGATATGATATTTAAAGAAACCAGTGAAAGAGCTCGCCTCAGTCATTGAAAGACCCAAAACTTTGCAAACTATTTAGCCTACATCCACTATTGCACCCATAGGTACTATAGAACTGACCACCGCCTTACGATATCAAAGTAGCCAGTGGTTGGCCGTATTTCGGCGCGATCTGGGTCACATTAGCGCTACTATTCCGGTGCCTTGCAGACACGGAGCCAGTTTCAATTCAAATTCATATCGCATGGCCGCGCCCACTCGTGTGCGCGCATAATTCGCACACGTTGATCTAGATCACACTATGACTAGACTAGCCCTTCGCTCGTTTGACAGCAAAAAATATTTACAATGCTTTAACAGAGCTACATTCGCGAGCTACAAAGCCACTTGGAGAATTTGTAGTCAGATTTATCTGTGACTTGAACTTGGGGAAATCAAATGCAAGTGCACGCTGGAAACAGTTTTTCTGGATGCTTTGGCGACAAGTTTCTCAACTAGCTGTTGAAAAGGAGTAATGATGTTATAGGAATACCTAAATTTTGTTTTTAGGCAACTGATTGCGTAGCACAGTTTTCTGTATATTAAAAACTCGTTGCTGAACTTGTTGGCAAAGCAGCCATACGTATGGAAAAACACTCCGTTTTTCCATACATATCTGCAAAAGTAGTAGATTATTCAACAAGGACAGAAAGTACCCTAAGAGTTCCTCGTTGGGGAAAAATTAAGAACAAATTGTCAATGACTAACATCAAATGCCAATCGTTTAGAATAAAGTCTCAACCTCGCTGTAAATTAAATGCTTCTTATCGAAAGATTCGCTTCGGCTTAAGTACACTGAACTCAATATAACATTAATATAATATAAACATTTCATTATTATAACAAAAAAGCTATGTAAGCTATGTAATAGTTATAATATATTCCACAAGATAACAGGACTGGACTCCACATTTATTTTTTCGGTTCCCGGTTCAGACTGACAAATATAAAAAATCTTTCAAAGCAGTTCGATTTGTTTTTTTTTTAATTTTAATATGTGCACGGTTAGCGCAGAGGTCGAGTGATCGCCTACTGCGCAACGGGTCCCGGGTTCGATTCCCGTACGGGACAAATGTTTTGTATGGCCTACAGAAATTTGTTCCGATCTGGGTGTGTGTGCATGTGATATTCAATGTTTTAACTGCACCCACGACACAGGAGAAAAATTCTAGTGGGGTGACGTTTTTTTTACAAAAAAAAATCCCTTCCGTCCCTTCTCCAAAGACATTATACTAGTACCATACTAGTATGTAGTATACTATACTACACTACTATACTAGTAACCATAGGTACTAGTATAATGTCTTTGCCCTTCTCCCGCAAAGACTACTGTCCAATAACTTCTCTTTGCAATTCGTCCACTTCTCAATATATCTACCTTACCTCCGTATGCGAAATATCGATTCTGTGGCGAAATATAACAAGATTGGTTTACACGATGCCAGACATACTCATATCTGTTAAGTTTTGTTTCCTAATTTTGTAAATGAATGTCTCATCAATACTTACAAATAATACATTGTCTGTGAACAGGAGGACGTACAGAATATGGAGCATGGGCAATGTAATATACTGCCAGGGAGATATAAGTAGATACATGAATTTAAACATTAGGTAAGTTTTAAAATATTTATTTAAGTGTATAACAAATTCATCTTAAAAATAATATCGTTACAAGTTTCATATTTATTTCTCAAACGCACACAAGAACAAATTAGTAATACGTTTCCTTTTCAATCCACTTAGAAATGTTGTTCCGAATGACATACCGTCTGAATTCGTCACCAAAGATCATTAGCAACATAAATGGCAGAGCTAGAAAACAGTCGTACCACAAGAGCGGCTCTGTACCGAATACCTCGTTGCACAGAGGCAGGTAAGTTACCATCAATGCCGCGATTAAGTTGACGATTATGCTCGCATTCAGTACATGGTTTCTCATTCCCTTCTTCAAAATAGAAATCCTTCGAGTTTTGCAAATGATCACATCGGAAATCTGCGTCCAGCATATGGCTACGAAGTACGCTGTCTGCGCTCTCCTTTCCACCACCTTCCTATCTGCGAAATGCCACGGCCTCCCCAAAGTATCCCACAAAACCACACCCTTGTCCCAATCACTACGCACAAACATCAGGCTCGACGGGAAAAAACCGTCGCGAGCGAAAACCACAAAGTACGCGTATATGCCAGCGAAGAATTGGATGAGACCAACTTGGAAATAGGCCATGTAAATTAACACTTTATTTACCAAGTGATCGGTTGGTTTCCTAGGGGGTATAGACATAATGTCCTCTTCGGAATCCTCATAAGCCAAACTCATAGCAGGTAACAAATCAGTACCAACATTTATGAGTAATATTAGAATGAGCGTTATAGGCAATGGCATTCCGAGGCCCGCATACAACACAAATGGTAACATTTCTGGTGTATTTGATGTTAGAGTATACGCTATTGTCTTCTTTAAATTATCAAAGATTCTCCTTCCTTCTTGGACACCTAGTACGATAGATGAGAAATCATCATCTAAAAGAATCATGTCAGCTGCTTGCTTTGACACTTCAGTGCCAGTAATGCCCATAGCTATGCCAATATCCGCTTTCTTCAGCGCTGGAGAGTCATTAACGCCATCACCAGTGACGGCAACTACGTGCTTTAACGACTGGTATGTTTCAACGATAAATAATTTCTGTTGTGGACTTGTTCTAGCGAAGGTAATTTCTTCATACTTCTTTAAAGCATTTTTCAAGTCGTTTAAACTCATTTTACGCAAATCATCTCCAGTGAGAACCGCCGCTCGAAACTGGCTTTTCACATGTGGAGGAACATCAGCTAAATCGATGTGATGTTCGAATGCATAATCGTAAGTTGTCGGTTGAGTTATAGTACCACATTGCCTCGATATGGCCAATGCTGTAACAGGATGATCGCCAGTTACCATTATGACTTTGATACCTGCTTGTCTACAAAGTTCTATAGATGCTTCAATGTTTTGTCTAGGTGGATCTATCATAGATATTGCGCCGATAAACGTTAGACCTTCAAGAGGAAAGTTTCGCTGTTGTGTATCAAAATGATATCCTAATGGATATGTACTCAAGGGCAAAGCAATATCACAGTAGCCGATTACTCGCTCTCCCATGTTTGCCAATTTAATAAGGTTGGCTTTTAATTCCCTCTTGAGTTGTGGAGTAAGTGTTTGCTCTCCTTCGTCGCTGTGAACTTTTCCACAGTATTCAATAATTATCTCCGGCGCACCTTTCATAATCAGGTAGTAAGCCTGCGTGGCTTTCATTAGATGAATTGTGACTTGGTATTTGTAAGCAGAACTAAACGGTATCTCCGCTTGCTTGGGATTATCCTCTCTAATTTTGCTAGCAGAACGATTAATCTCCATGTAGCGTAGTATTGCAGATTCTGATGCGTCTCCTAGAATCTTTCTCTTTTCTATGGGAATCTTCCCAGAATCATGCACAAAAACAGCTTTCAAGTTCAGTGCAGCTGCCAAACACAATTTTGAATATGTAGCCTCCGAAACGTGGGTGTGGTCATTCTTATCATATATCTGGAAGTTGCAGAATAGATGAGATACGTTCATTTGGTTTTCAGTTAGTGTGCCAGTTTTATCAGAACATATACAAGACGTAGAACCCAGTGTTTCAACGGCCTGTAAAGTTTTTGCTAGACAATTTTTCTTTTTAAGTTGTTTTGCAGAAAGTGTCATGCAAACAGTCAACGTAACAATTAAGCCTTCTGGAACATTTGCAAGAATTATTCCCAGCATGTATTGCAACGCCAAGAACCAATTGCCATAAACGAATAAAACCATCAGAAAAAACATTATTCCGAAAACGATAGCAACGCCGCAAACTAATTTAATGAAGTGAGTTATCTCTTTGGCTATAGGTGTTTCTTCCTTTTCTAAGCCTGTAACCAGACCCGCTATTTTTCCAATCTGAGTCATTTCTCCTGTTGCTATAACAATCCCTCGCGCAGAACCCTCCACGATGGGACAGCTGAAGTATGCCATATTCTTGGATTCCAACGGGTTTGAATGCGTACACTCCGCTCTGTGCTTAACGGGACCAGATTCCCCTGTCAATGATGACATGTCAGTTTTGAAGTTCGTGCACGTTAAAATACGCACATCTGCTGGCACAACCTCTCCTCCGGTCATTTCTACTATATCGCCCAAAACGACGCCACTATTGGGTATCATCTTTTTAATTCCTTCCCTAATCACCACAGCGTTTGGTGGCACCAGTTTTTCGAATCCACTCATTACGGCAATATTCTTAGCTTCTTGATAGAACCCAAAGAGACCGGTCCCAATAATAGTTGCGGTTATAACACAGCCCAGATAAAGGTATTCTTTATCCGAATGGCCACCATGTCCATGTCCAGAATTTATTTGTCCGGCACAAAAGAACGCGACAAAGTTGAGTAAAGCCCCTATCCAAAGCACACATTGAAACCAGCCGAACAGGTTGTGTCGGAACACCTTCCAATAGCTGTTGCCGTGGAGCTCTTTGAGAGCGTTAGGACCGTGGTGATCGAGGAGTTCGGCTGCAAAGCTCTCAGTTAGTCCTGTTGCAACGTTGGTTCTGTAGACGACCTCGAGTTGAGCGGGAGTGAGGAAGTGGTCGCCAGTGTGAGTTTCTTCTTTGAGCAGATTAAGCTGGGAAGTGATGTCGAGCGCGTTATGCGCCAAAACGCTGGGTCGCCGAGGCGCTAGCAGAGATATGCTGGAGCGGCGGCCTATGTTCAGAGGCATATTTATAGTTTTTAATCTAGGTAGCACAAGATATTTCGCGTTGTCTTGGTTCTATCTATTGGGTTTCATTCAATAAATTCTAGGTGTGACAATTCTTTTCAAGAAGACAATAATCTGTCATGTTATGTCATCTAAACTGCACAGACAAGTAAATGTAGGTATTTCATGACGTAATTTATTTGATTTTTTTTTATGATATAGGGGGCAAACGAGCAGACGTATCACCTGATGGTAAGTGATTACCGTCGCCCATGGACACCCGCAACCCCAGAGGAGTTACAAGTGCGTTGCCGGCCTTTGAGGAAGGAATACACTCTTTTTTTGAAAGTTTGAAGGTCGTATCGGTCCGGAAATACCGCAGGCGACAATTCGTTCCAAAGTTTGACTGTGCGAGGCAGGAAGCTACGGGAGAATCGCACAGTTGTGGACTGCCAACCATCTAAGTAATGGGCGTGGATTTTTTGTCGCGTAGAACGATGGCGGAAAGAGGCGGCATGTATAAGTCCGAACAATTCCTCGGAGCATTCCCCATGATAAATGCGATAGAAGTTGCATAGCAAGGCGACATCTCTACGCAGCGCCAAGATCTTTGTATACCTACCTTAATGCCAGTATATTTTAAGTATAAGGTGTGCATTGATTATGATTGATTAGTATTAAGACTTAAAGGATCAACAATTTTAAATTTAAATATTTTTATAGGATAGGTATAACTAGGTAAAAACTACAATACCTATGAGATTTAAATATCAAAGGTCTTATGCGCCAGAGATGGCCAGCAGCCCCACGGCACTATCAGTACAAAAATGGATCATTTAATCAAGGGTGCTAAGGGGTTTATGCTAAATGGGACCCAGCAGTCTCATTCTTTGGCTAAATATTTTGGTGTAAGATTCAGCTAGAAAGATAGTTTTACTTTTTGTCTGTGTGGCTGACCCCAGCTGGGCCACAAAAAAAACTGTGAAAAATAGATTGTTTGAGTGTCGCTATAATGTCTACAGTTTGTCGGCAAGTTTCAGAGTTTGTCGTTTGCGCGTTACAGAGACATGTGTGGCTCAGCTGGTGTAACGTTACCCCATCTGAGCCACACGGATCCCACAAACGAAAAAACATAGCGAAATTCTGTTTGCTGATATAGATAGGTGGCAGTTTGTTGAAGTTTGTCGGACAAGTTTCAGTGCCCATCGGGCTGCGTTTAAGGGGGCTGTGGCCCCCCACATCCGGGGCTGTGTGGGCCACACAGCCCCGGATCTCGAAATCGGAACGACATAGCGAAAATCTGTTTACTGATATAGATAGGCGGAAGATTGTCGGACACGTTTTAGAGTTTGTCGATCTACCCTCTACCGTTTCAGAGCTCACGTAGCGAAAATCTGTTTGCTGGAATAGTTAAACAGTAGTTTGTCGGAGTTTATCGCTTTGGCGTTTCAGAGATATGTGTGGCTCGGCTAGGGTAACGTATCACGGAGCACATAACCAGTGGAGAAAGCATCGGCATGTTTTTATTCTAAAACAAAGTCACCAATTTACGGCGGGAGGAGAGGTAAGCTCGCCCGCTGTGATTGGATGATGAGTTGACAACCAAATGACAAGGACTTCTATAGGCGCGCCAAAAAAGCAGTTAAAAAATATGGATACCGATATCGATTACGATTTTTTACGTTATTAGTACTTTTAGGTTTGGTTTGCGATACACGTATTATGGGGTTTCCTTATGAAAAAAAGGCTTATTATTGTTTTTTAAAGCTTAATTTTTTTTAGTAAATTATTGTAAGATCCTACTTGAAGATAACACCCGTCGGTAACAAGGAATATATTATACAAATCAGGGTCAATACAATTTAAACGTCACATAACATATTGTTTTGCTTATTATAATTGATTTCTTCTTGATTGATTCTTCATATTCTAATTATATGATAGATGAGCAATGTGGCTTTTCCTTGGTGTTAAATCAATGTATTGTTCTTCGGTGCTCTTATAATTTCGTTCATCTGAATATTGAAGTTAAAAAAAGTATAAATTTAATAACTGCTGCATTACAAAAAGTTTAATATTTTTAATTACACTATTTTCATTTAAAATTAACATAATTAACATTAATATTTACATTTAAAAATATACAATATTTTGAATAAGACTCCCTTAGTGAAAAATAGCATGGTTAAAAATGTTAACATTAATATTGTATAAAAGAAACGCAAAATATAAATTAATATTGATGTTAGCGTAAAAAATGGTGCGCTGCTTAGATGGAAAACGGGGTTTTATACTCTATGCAATCTATCAACCTTCTGTCATTGAAAAAAATGCTTTTTAATTGAAATGATGAAATGTAATATATTTTATAATTTATTAGAAATAATAAATATATAAAAATGTATTGAAAGAAATAATGCATAACATTGAAAAATGTATTACTGTAGCTACAACGAAAAAATTCATAATATGTAGTTGCTATTTTGTAACAGGAAATGCATGTAAGTTTTTATTTTATTGCCGAAAATAACTGTAGCTTCTATCTGTTTTATATTACACTGAAAAATCATGTTTTGGTAAAATATATTTAACTAGAAATACCGGTTTATTGGTCGTCGACCTTGATAGTGGGGCAAAATCGGGCATCCTCCTTTCAATTTCAATTTATCATTTTCCATTACATATCCTATATAAAATGTTATCCTATAAAAAATAGATTTTTGTTTATCTGTTATCTGTATTCCTATTCTACTATTCCAATAAACAAACCATTATTCAGACATTCGAAAGCACATACCTATTTAAAAAATACATTTATATTAGTTGAGATCAGTATTTTGCTTAATCATTATACTATTATTATTTAGCGTTTAATCTAGATGTTATTTTTAAGCATTACTTAGTTATTTTTCTTATTTAACAGTTAATAGATAATGTATGCAATATACATATTTTTAATTATCCTAAGGCTCTGTTCTCGTAAGCTATGATAGACGTTAGCGTCGAGTAATAGTCATAGTCATATCCTTTTTTCAATGTAGGCTTTTAAAGCACTTATTGACGTCATAAAAACAAAAACGAACAAGAGTTTGAATCTTGATAAAAAAACGACTACCTATGTAAAAATATTAACTATTACTCGTTAAAACTATCGCCTGTATTAACTGCATTAACATGTAACATTCATTGCCAAGGACGTTTGTCTTCGACGAAGTCTTGTACCCTATTATATGCTTAAACAATTAATTTTGTTTTAATTTGTTGTTTAAATTGTGTATCCCTCATAATTAAGAGTTCGCAGGTATTTTATTGTACAACCTTACGCTATTTACATTAATAGTAACGTATCCATTTTTATACATAATCTAGCTGTGCCTGCGAACTACGTTTCGCCATAACAATTGTCAAAAAAAGCTCTAATTACCTAGGGTTATAAAAAATAGTTTACGAATTATTCTCAGACCTACCGAATATACACAAAAATTTTCATAAAAATCGGTCAAGCCTCGGTTTCGGAGAAGTTCGGTTACAAACACTGTGACACGAGAACTTTATATATTATAAGAAAGAAGAAGATATACTTAGATTTGGCGAGCAAAACCAAACGCCTAAGCTGGTCTTAAAATAGAATAATTACAAAAAATATTAAATACTTATAATACTAAATTTTAAGATATCGATATGCATGGTTCCGCTGCCTTCACGGCTCCGCACTATCAAGAACGAAAGAGATAAAATCTAATACGCAAGTCAGTGCACCAGAAAGAGATAGCTAAAAACATCAACGCAAACATTCCAAAAATTAAAATTTAGATTTAATTTGTCAATTTAATAAAAAACTACTTACCTATGAAATGTTATCCCATCTTTTGTGTAGCTTGAGGTAGTAGTACACTTTCCACACCATTTAATCGCACAACTAGGCATTACTTTACCGTTTATTGAATTTATTAAGGAGAGTGCGTGACGTTCGTACGTAAGCTCCGACTGACCAATATTTCGTTTCGTAGTTACATTTTTGAATTCTTTAATTTCATATTAAACAGTCAACTACACTAGTAAATAAAAGAAGTTTAAAAATCTAAAAATACTTTTATTACAAAAAATACCTTTAATCAAACAATACATCATTTTATTACTTCAACACTATACATGTTTGGGTTAGATACATTCAATCAACTTTTAACATGACAATAGTCTGTAAAACCATAATTATAAGGCTACGTATTCAAATATGCGAGTATAATATCATGCCGCATCCTACACATTCTAATATTTTAATAAGAACTTAATTTAAAAATAAAGTTTAAAGCAAAATATATCCATCGAGTTTTTAGATTGATCACTATAAAAATACGCTTCCGAAGGCGGATAGGTACCGGAAGTAGTTTTTATTGAAACGTTGTATACTATTTTACACTTTATTACACTTATGTCTTACTTGAAATTGATGCTTTTGAATATGGCCCAATTTAATAGAAATCTTTATTTAAAACATATTTTATTATACCTACTACAGTTTTCAACTTATTCTTACAGTTTTTAGACAATAAGTGAAAGCTAGTGCACAATGTACTCTTTTTGTAATGTGTACAGTGTACACTACACGATGTTGTGTTCAATTTAGAAGTGCCTTGTCATAATGACCTAAAGTAAAACACAGTTAAATCTAAACTAAACAAAATAATTGCACAAAAAAATATCACATGTTTGAAATAAATCGCCTGATGACGTAAAATAATGTTTGTTTCGAACTTGACTTACAAACTAATCGTATTTTCAATATAGGAACTTAAAAGGCATGCAATCATACTAAAATAATGGACACATTGTATTTATTATGCTCCGTCAGATACAATTAAAGATTTCTTACCTTTAGACATACAAAAAATAACTAACAATAAAGATACTGATAGATTTACTGACGTGTTATATAAGTATGTATAGGTATTTATTGTTAATTTTATTAATGCCTAGTATAATGCTTACATAATAATAGAAAAGTTATTGCTTATAAATATAATTATTATTCTTCTTATATGAGTCTTGCTTGGTAACAGATTTGTACTTTTATGTCTTTATTTATTCATCACCAAACAAATATATATACATGATGTTTCATAATAACCAATAAATTATCAATGCGTTATCTAAAACTAATTATTAAATTGTGTTTACCCGTAATATGATTCAACCCAAAATGTTCATGTAAATCATAGACATGATGATACTATGATATACATGAAAATTTTGGGTTGAATGACATTACGTGTAAAGACATTTTAATAATTAGTTTTAGATAACGCATTGATTATTTATTGGTTATTATGAAACACCATGTATATAGGTATGTATATAAAAATGATTTGCCGTTCGTTAGTATCGCTTAAACTCAAAAACGGTTTGACCGATTTTAATATTTATTTTGATAGGGGCGCGTTCAGTAGCCTGGAGATTAATTGTTCGGATGTTATTAAAGGCCGCGTTCCGTTTCACGATTATTGTAACCATCAGCACTGTGAGCGCGCTAACAGGCGGCCCGTTTCCCGACAACAGCGTTCACGTTGGATATGATGACGTCATAGATTGCGTCACAAACAACGTTTACAGTGCTCAGGCCGAATTCGTCAGCACCGTGAGTCAAATGTCATTGTCAAGTTGACATTTTGTTTTGGTTCGCTAGTTCGATGGTTGAAAATTAGTCTGTATTTGAATTGAAGGCAAAAATAAGCCAAATATCCTAAAAATTGAATTAAATATAAGGAAATAATTACGACATTAGAATTACCAGTTTTTGTTGAAAAAGAAAATAAAGTAGTTTACCTCAAACTGTCTCCTGAAGACGCTAAAAGAACAGAAAATGGTACAAGGCAAAGAAAAACTGCTAAAGCTCGCATATCACAGAATACAATTGAAATTACGAGTTAAATTCTTTTTGACGTTGTGTTTGTTTTGCAGCCTGAGTACTGTGAGTAGCAGTCTGAGTACTGTGAGTAGTGTAATCTCGAAACGGAACGGGGCCAAAGTCGCTCTGAGGTTTTGAATATATTGCAGCAATATATTCCTTTGCCCCGCTTTTTCACATAAATTTTCATTTTCTCTCTCTTTTGTGTGCCAGTCATAAACGTCAGAGCCTTGATCAACTATCTAATTCGATGGTTTTTGGGTTGTTACTAGCTGATGTTTTAGGCAAACGTCACGCTCAAGGTATATAGAAAGGGGTTAATGCGAAAAGTTGTTAAAGTTGTGCAGTGAGCTCCTATTCGAGCTATACACTAAGAAGACCGCCACTATTATGAGCGACATAAGAACGGTTCAAAGTTCAAACAGTATAGCTTGATACGGAGCTTACTGTACCTAGCGCGAAGGCTCTGAACGGGCCCATGTGATCTGTCAACTGCAGTCTGGAGTTTGATTAGGATTGTTTATAAGTAGTAATTATAAGTAACCAAAAATGAAAAAAAAATATATTCAAATCGATAAAACCGTTTTTGAGTTTTAGCAAGTATCACGAACATGGATTGTAGGTAATACGAAGATCACCGAGTCAGTCATGTATGATAAACTTATTGCAGGGTAAAAATTTTTGGGGAATGTTTTTATACGATCTAAGAAAACGAATGAGTTTACTTAACATAGCATTTGTTTTTGTGAATCACGATAAGAAAACATCGACTACTTGCGATTAAGGGTTTAATTAAAAATCACTCAACATTTAGGTATGTTCACACTCGTAGTGCTCAACTACAGGTGCATTCCACTTAAGCGACACTATTTTTTCGTGCTGACTTCAACAATCTGATTTCACGTGTTTAGCGTTTCTTAGTAATGTTAAGATTTATTGTTAATATTTGTATATATCTTATATAATTAATATTTGTGCTACAATCTATTTTCCTGAAAAAAGACTGTCGCGCAAAAGCACTTAAATGTCTGTAACAGGAAGGCATTAAAATGTTGCAAATATTACAAATCTTGCTAAGTGGAACGCGCCTTACGTCTTCAATACGTAGAGTTGAGCAAAGAGCAACTGGAGCTTAACCAATCGCAACCTTATTGTTCTGTACACTCGCAGTCTGCAAGATTCAGTGAAGCAAACATTTATTTAGTCTATGATATTTGGTCCTATAATACACGCAGTTTTATTTCAATCATAATATTTAGAAAAATCAATGTTCACCCACAGTAAAATCCGGCTATGTACTGATTTAATTAAGAAACATATTTGTGTATAAATTTGATCCCACTTTTACAAAACAAAAAAAAATACATATGCAACCGATATAAGTGCCAATTCAGGAGGGAAGTATTAAATTGAGATCATAGTTTTTGACAGGATTTAAAAATATTTCATTGGCAATATCCATAAGTTTGGAACTCTAGGACTTTCGTGGAACACGATGTGTATATCCACGATCAATTCTCGCTTCCTACACTAAACAAAGGCATTCCATTATCAACTAACCTAATACAATAATCTTAATACACTTTACAGCATGCCTAACCGATCGAAACTTCAAGTCCGACTTTGACATTCCATACAAGAAGGGATTCGCCTTTATTTCGCGCCAATATCGAATCCATCATAAGTTGTGACTCATTACGTAATTGAAAGAGGTAGAAATGGCTCGGAACACGAACATTAATGTACATCAACTGGATGAAAAGCTCATTCCTATCGCCGGATGCATCGTAGACAAGACAGCATCGCAGTTTAGCAAAATACACAGAAATCGGAATCACCATAGACAACACAACTGGCCGTTTGAACGTGCACCGTGTAAAATACCGTGGCAGTTGTTTTCAGCAAAGCAGACTCACTGTGCCGTTGTCGCTGCCGAGGAGTAAGAGCCTGTTGAGGGGCAGCACGGCCATGCTGGTGAGGACTCCTTTGAACGTGTCGGACCGCAGTTTGGTGCTCGAGAACGAAGCCTCCTGGTCCAGGGAGGTGTGCACGCCTATACGGTTGTTGGTGGTACCCGATATGAGCTCCTTGTAGTACACCGCGAGGCAGTGCACTGGCTCCGTGCTGCCTCTGACGGTACAAATGCAAAAAAAAACAATAAAAATAAAATTTATTTATACAAACACCGGCCGCTACATAGTCCATATTATTACGCACTTTAACACTTCACAACATCGGTGTTAAATTAACTATGCAGCGTGCATTTTGCTCCCAAACTAGTAGAGCCCTGCCTATATCTTGGGACCTAGTGACTATCTATAGATGAAAATGGAGTGTTAGTAATAGCTGTAGGTATGTTATTCGTATGGGACTGTAGTGCAAATGGGACGTTTTGCTAATGGGACTTAATGCGAATGAGACAATGTGTGAATAGGATGTTTTGCGAATGAGACTTAAAAGTTTTAAGACACTGTGACATTCTGCGAATGAGACGTTCTGTGGTGTACGTAAACCGCTTGTTTACGTACACCAACCTGACAAACCAGCGTGGTGATGTAGACCAATTCTTCCTGTTTTTTAGACGGGACCCTTTTTAAATAGCGAACATTTGTATGTTGTGTAAATTACAGTAAATTTAGATATAGTATGATCCTCACTTGAGATGCGCGATTAGCTCGCCGTCGTCCGGCCTCCAGAGCGCAGTGACCTGGTCCAGACCAGAGCTCAGCAGGCGATGCTCGTCCACCACCGCCAAACGAAGTACCTGCCAGCAAACAATACGTTGAGGGCGTCTTAGTTCTTAGTTGACGAGGTTTTTTAGCCACGAACCAAATTTTGTCCCCGAGTTCGGACAAGTGAATAGGGAAGATGCAAATGTAATATTTATGAACGATTTGTGACAAAAATGTTATAAAAATGTAAAACAAGAATGATGGCAACCTTTTTATTTTAATTCATACTATTTTTCATTAATAATTGCGAAATAAAAATACGCGAAACGGAACGCATCTTAATCTACTATTCAACGACAAGTGACATCACTCGTGTTTTATGTCCTGTGAGGTGTAATGGTAAACATTATTTTTACGAAAATTATTTATTTATTCTGTAAGAATGATTGTTGGTTTTATAAAAATAGACTCCAGAGTTAGTCGACATGGTAGTAACTTTTTTGTTGAAAGTGCCGAGTCTTCGAGTGTAGAAATGAAAGGAACTAAACTACGAGGTTAATTAAATAACAGTTAAACTTTCGTGTTTTATTTAGAGCATAAACTACGAAAAAAATGTTATCGTGTTACAGCCATTTTTTTCAACTTTAAATCAGATGGTCCAGTTAAAAACAATTTATGTAGGAACTTCTTTAAAGTTGATGGACACATATTGGTATAAACCATGAATCCACACGCCTTTTTTTTCAGAGCAATAATAACATTGTTCTGATTATAAAATGTTGATGGATAGCCCATTTAAAATTACTAATTCGAAACTAATGGAAACTTTCCCTGTGATATTTGAATTGAATGTTAGCGACGAATGAGTGACAGACAGGAGTGACGTCATCAGAACTGTAGGCCCGTTATAGCGCGAAAGGAGGTCTTCAGTATTTGCCCAAATCGTGTACCGAGGTACAAATTATATGAAATGAAAGATAATAATGTGTTGAAAAAGGCCCAAGGGCTAAAATCTTTTCAAACTCAATAGATTTTGCAAACAATTAAAATAAAGAATGATAAGTGAATGCGAAACTTCGTAAAACGAAACGTGATTAGTTATGGACATCAAGGTTTGACATTGACTATCAGTCATTGTTATGGTAGCTTGATAATATTTTCACTTATTATAATCTTCTTCTTATTATAGGTATTTAAAGAAGTTGAAGTTCTTCTAATTAAAAATCTGGAGTTTGTTGTGTGTACGTGCCAACATCTATTGCGATCGCTTACAAATCACCAGTAATTGTGAATTTGATACGTCAATACAATACACATCCTAATGACTTTTCACTTCTTTTTATTGGGTATCGTTTGCCAATGTCAACACCATAGGTACCACATAATATGACTCAGTTTCTGAATGGCTGTTCAGCGATAAAATTAACTAACAAGCTGTCAATCTAATGCTAACTATGAATTTAGTTGCTGAAAGCTAAATCAACTTATCACTGTGTTGCCAATGTCAACACCATAGGTACCACATAATATGACTCAGTTTCTGAATGGCTGTTCAGCGATAAAATTAACTAACAAGCTGTCAATCTAATGCTAACTATGAATTTAGTTGCTGAAAGCTAAATCAACTTATCACTGTGTTAGTTGACACAGCTGTTAAATTTATTACAAAATTATTAAGAAAAGACCCATTTTGGATTTCCAAAATACATATATGGACAAATCAAAATATATGATTTCAGCAATGTGACCGTGTCTTAAAATATTTCTCACGAGAAATCAAATTATTAAAGATAAGTATATTTTGGCTAACCAACCATTCGGAAACTATTGATTTGACACTGCTGTTAAGATGACATGGATGTTAGTTGAACAATATTTGGTCAGCCTTTCAGAAATGTGACACTTATTAATAAGATTTATAACGCTTTGGAATATGGACTTATTACTAGTTTCATTGTAATATTTGTTATAATTGAGTAAAAACCCTATTTAAGAAAACCTTTACTAAACAGGTTTGGAGAATACACTACGCTAATACGCTTAATATGCTATGTTGCCAGTCATCAAAATGTTTCAGGTGGTACAAATGGTTTTAAGAAATTATTTTTATTATTTTATGAATTTTCAGATCTTTTAACATAGAAAAATGTAATTAAACCCGAGGTACAGTAAGCTCCTTATCAAGCTACTGTTTGACCTTTGGACCGTTCTTATGTCGCTCGTAGTTTTCGTAGTGTAAATGTATAGCTTGAATGGGAGCTTACTGTACGTGTTTTGGGCATAGTTGTATGGAAGAAAAAATGGATCCTTTGAAACTGTTAGTTTCAGACTGCATTTGATTGCAATAAATTTTAATTTTTTACATACTTGTGATCTATTCCACATTGGATTCTTTGCGATAAACGCAAAAACAAAAATATTGCATGTTCCCTATTGAACAACTTTTACTATGGGACATTACATTCGTATGGGACAGCTGATTTTTTGTCGCAAGTTTCAATGTTAGTTCCACAGTGTTTTACTCGATTGTGACTATTTGCGACATACCTCTCCGTCGTGAGCGCGCCAGTGGGCCAGCGGAAGGCCGGTCCGCAGGTCCAGCACGGCCACATGGCCACTGGCCAGGCCGCACGCCACCCAGCCACCGCCGCCGCACACGCACACGCAGCGCACGAACGTGTTCGTGCTCACCGGCAACTGCGCGCGAAGTACGGGCGAACGTCACAAAGTCGCGAGACGCATTTTTTAAAACAATACAACTCATAGAGTCTGACACACGAAACGTGAGCCTGACATTTTTTCAAGTAGCAACACTGATACAATGTCCCCGTGTAGTTTAGTTCGACACGGTGATTTCGATACTTTGTAATAAACAATTTCATAATATTTTTTCCTTAATTTCTGTCGAAATATTACAGATATTAAGTAATTTTAGCATTCATGGAATCCAAATACAGCGATTTCTTATAAAAGGTTTATTGTTGGAAGTTCATTGAAACTAAACATTACCTAATATTTAATTTAAAAAAGTATAAACTGCTTTTTTTCCTAATATATTCAAGGAAAAAAAGACAAACCTTTCACAAATTTAACATTCTAAATTACTACATAAATAAAAAAATATTAGAATATTTCAAGTATCTAAAGGTAAAATACATTTTATTTTACCTTCTGTAGACAGTATTACCAGAGCTAGAATTTTTGAATTTGCCGATTTTTTCCAAGCTCATGTTTCGTGTGTCAGACTCTATTCGCATTCGATTTCGCAAACATTCGAATGCGAATGTGCAAATTCGCCATTTTCGAATATTCATTCCGTGAATTCTGCAACGAGTGGTCCTACCCACTAGACGTGGGCCGTTACGTTATTTTCAAGAAACATAACGAAACCGGTGACTTGGTCGGCGTCACCTGTTTCAAAACTAGTGATATTTGTAACTAGATATTTTTATTTAGCTATTGCAATTGTTTGCATAAATACCTCCACCAACTATACAGTTACATACGAAACGAAAATGACTTATATCACTATTAAATATAGCTATACAGTTAAATTACTACTTGTAATTTGACTCGAAACTATTGATTGGGTTACATGCCGCGTAGCTAGTTATTGTAACTAGTGACGTGAAAAGACGCCCACGTGTACAAGCCACCCGTTTTTTATTTGTTTTCGTGCTCCAATTCAAAATTCACTTCTAATGTTTTCAAAAAAATGCGTCTCCAGCACGCGTAGCACAAGAATCGCGAGAGTATTTTATCGGCCTATTTCTCTACACCAAAATGTCACTTTTGACAGTAGCGAATGAGATAGCTATTGTTTGGTGTCGAGGAAGTGACAGTTAATGATAGAAATATTTATCTCGGGGCCCTTGTGCTCTGCGTGCTGAGTGTAAGGTTCCGGAGATGCATTTGTTAATCATTATAGAAGGCGACACATTTTTGAAACAATGGAATTCAAATTCGCATTCGAAATGGTGAGATTTGAATACGAATATCCGAATTCACTATTTTTGAATATGCTTTCCGTGAATTCTGCACCTTGTGGTCTCACCCACTCGTTTTTGATTTTTACTTGTTTCTAATAGTAAGGGCTGAAGGTGTTCCGAAGTCGATTCGTTTGAGTTCTGAATAGTATTATTATCGAATCGAATGGAAAGGATATTAAAACCGAGACGAATCGATTCGGCTCGGTTCGCAGGTTTGTGAAGGAGGCTGCCGATGTAGATAGTTTTTAATATCTTGATCATGTTTGGGATGTACCTACGCACTTACAAGGTTAAATATGATTCCTTCTAATGAGAATTTTTGTTTCTGACGTCAATAAGAGCTTGTAAAGGCCGATATGGAAAAAAAAATATTTTGTATTTTAAATTTACACATGCAAAAATATGGAGTGAACTCGCGGCAAATAATCATTGCGAGCGTGGTAAAAATTTGGAAATCGTCCACCGCCGATGTGAAGTGTTAGCCAACGGAGTGGTCGCAAGTGAGGAGCTTAACACTAACTGACCTTGAGATCGTGCGTGTAGTTGCATGCGCGCGCGTCTATGAACTTGAGCGTTGCGTCCGTGGTGGCCGCCAGTATGGCGGTCGACGCCCCGCCCAGCGTGCGCACTATGCTCACCGGCGCTTTTATGTTGTCCAGCTGCGCAAAATAACATAAAAATAACCATAAATCATCATTACAGCTCATATACGCCCCCACTCCGGACCGCCGAGGGGCTCGAACCTACCCTCAGCTAGGGTGCCTAGGCCTTAAACTCGAGCCCCTCGGTGGGGACGTATATGAGCTATGATGATGATGAGGTCATAATCGAGATTAAAACTATCCTTATATCTTTAAAGTTGGACCCAATTACATCGATTGAGAAGTTTCAGAGTTTGACCCGGACGAACACGGCGAGATTTTTATATTATACTAGCCACCCGCCCCGGCCTCGCACGGGTATACTAAAAACCTTTTAACAATAGAACAATTTATGAAACCATAAATTTGGAATATCCTGAATGTCAATCTGTCAATTTCGTCGCATTTTATATGAATTCTCTAAATTCATAATTTTTACTTTTTGTATAATTTACCAAACATTTTCTTCTGTACAAACCTTGTCCTGTCAATAACGAACATAACAAAATAATAATGAACCAATTTGGTGCAGTCGTTTTGAAGTTATACGCGTACATAAATTTTGACGATTCATTTTTATTTATATAGAAGATTTATATAGATTACTCGAGATTATGTCAGTCATACCGTGATCGTAAACGAATGATACACGCGTTCGCGTCAAAATATTTCGTAACAAGGCAAGTCGTATGAAACAGTAAATATATCGTGTAACCATCATTTGCGTTACATAAAATATATCGTTACAGAGTGTTTGCGTATTCACATGCGCTGCTTGCGTTATAGAATTCTCTGTTCAGATTTCCGGCCGCAATAATGGAGGCAACCTTAATACTAATAGACAATAGTACATTACTGCAGAGGCCGGGAAGTTAGGGATTGCCGGACGAGTAATGCTTTGACAATAATTACGAGTCCGGCAATCCCATTCCCGCCGAGGTGTGAGGTGTATGTATAGTGCTTTTCTCAATAATTGCGAGAAAATAATGAAAGACGTAATACTGGAATTAATTATGAATTACAGTGTAATAATAATATCATATCAAATAAACCTTTCATATTAAATTATTTTTTAATGTTGTCTATTTATTAAAATATTTATAACTGCCGTGATCTTCGTATAAATAATAAATAAAAAATAAAAATTCTTTATTGATTCGTTTCAATCTAGGATTAAATCTATTAATGACAGATCACTATAATTAAATTGTTAGTAGCCCGCCACCAGCCACCCACCATCGAACTAGGAACTAACCTGTATCTCGAAGTGTACAGGCAAGTGACTGGATACAAAAAGGTTCAGAGTACTACACACAGAACTCCGAAACAAATAAACGAAACGATAATAGTAAGGAGACTCAGAGTGGAAGCAGTAATTCTCAAACGAGACATAGTCTGTTTTTTGAGAATTCGTGTAATAGTAATAGAAGAAATTTAAATTATAACGTTTTCAAAATTGTGATATAATATTCTATTACTATCGTTGTCCTCTCAACCGCAAGGTAGTAAAAGTTAATGGTATATAATAACATCTGTACATGTGTGTATATGTGTGTGCATGTGTTTGTGTGTGTGGTGTGGTGTGTGTTTGTGTGTGTGTATGAGGGTGTGTGTGTGTGTGTGTATGAGGGTGTGTGTGAGTGAGCGTGTGTGAATGTATTTTGTAATATTGAAAACCAGTATAAAGCGATATATAGGTAAATAACCATAATTTTATAAAGTTTTAGCCAAAAGTTCTTCGGTCTCGAAATATGTTAATTTTATTAATAAATTTTGAATTTTTCTTTTTACCTCTCTTTTTTGACATGGGTAGATATTTATAATTTTATTAATCTTATTATAGATAATACAACTGATGATGTTGAAGTGCCGTCTAGCCAGAGCAGTCCTATATTGTGGTGTTTGGCAGACAATATCAGATCTTCGTTTGTCTGTCAAAAGTTTAGGGTCAAAAGTTAATTGTGAGTGTTTGCGGAGTATAAGATACATGAGAAAAAGTTGTCTCACAGTCAGAACTGAGGTATCGGTATAAAGTTGGAATGTGGGGTAACGGAAAGGTTTTCTTGTCATGACTTTAAGTACTGCTCTCTGGGCTCTTTCTAGAGGTAGCATTATCGTTTTAGCAGCACAACCCCAAACAGTGACACAATAAGACAAAACAGACTGACACAAACTCAAATAAATTAACTTGAGGATGTTATCGTCAGCTATTTTATTAATATTTTTGAACACATATATTAGTTTTCTTACTCTTGATATAAGAGACTTTATTTGATAATCCCATTTTAAAAATTGGTCAATGTAAATGCCTAGGTATTTAATAGTGGCTGTTCTTGTCATCTTTAAACAGTTACATTGATCTGTAGCTTTAGAACACTGATGGACAGTAATATTGGCAGCTTCATTAGTTGGTAGTGCTCTAGTGTTAGAGGCGAAAGTTATAAAATTTGTTTTAGCAAAATTTAGAGTAAGAAGATTATTGTCTAGCCATGATAGAACTGTGGTAATAGCACATTCAGCATTCAGATAGGTCTCCGTCCAAGTCGATCCATCAATCACAAGGGCAGTATCATCCGCATACGTGAAAATTCTGCAATGGGGCACTGCAAGCCTGCATAGGTCGTTGATATAGATGATAAAAAGAGTGGGTCCCAATATTGAGCCTTGTGGTACCCCGAATTCCAACACCTCAGGATCACTGATAAACTCGCCTATCTTTACTGACTGTGTACGGTTTACAAGATAATCTTTAAGTAGTAAGTAAGGAAGTCCACGTACACCAATCTGTTCAAGTTTATTCAAAAGCGCGGGAACGGAAACCGTATCAAATGCCTTAGATAAATCTAAAAACATGCCTATACACTTTTGCTTAGTGTCCATATGTCCTACCACTGAATTCAGCAATGAAACGACTGCATCCTCTGTGCTGACACCCCTTCTGAAACCAAATTGATTTTTGGCGATAATATCTCTACTTTCTAGGAAACTAATAAGTCTATTATTTAGAGCTTTCTCTAAGACTTTGGACATTGAAGTCAACACAGATATGGGTCGATAGTTGGAAATCTCATCCTTGTCTCCAGACTTATAGATCGGATGGACTAAAGCCCTCTTAAAAGCTACAGGGAATACACCGTTGGCAAAAGAAAGTCTACAAATATGCGTTAGTAAAGGTACGATTACACTCTTTGATGTTTGCAGGATGCGCGTAGATATACCGTCCCAACCGATGGAGCAGTCCTCTCGCAAGCTCATGAGTAATTTTTCTATTTCCTGCTCATCTACGTCAAAAAGTGCCAGAGAGGTGGGTTCGCGTAGGGCAGCCCCGACGCAAGGAGGCGACTCCCGATCCAAAATCTTGTTAGCAAGCTTCCTGCCCACATCAATAAAATGTTTGTTAACCAAATTCACAGCCACATTATGATTAGTGTGTAAATTAAGCAGATTCTCAGCACCGTTAAACGATGGACACAGATTTGTTATAGATTTGATGGCTTTCCAAGTAGTTTTAGAATTATTTTTAGCATTGTGTAACATTTGTTTATGATAATTTATTTTTGTTGTTTTTAAAAGTTTGTTAGTAAAATTTCTATATCGTGTGTACGTCACTTTAAGAATAATATTATCAGGATTACGCTTTAGCTGTCCATGCATACGATCACGCCATTTGATGCATCTAAGTAACCCGGGTGTTATCCAGGGCTTAATGTTCACTTTTGTGCGTGGAGTGACATAACTTTTAGTGTGTTTTTTTATTGTGTTGGCGATATTTGAGACTAAATAGTCAGCAGCAAAATTAGCGTCTCCTGATAGAAGAATAGGTGAAAAGTCAGTATTTGAAATAGAAGTGTGAACTGAAGAGTAATCTACTTTAGTTTTAAACTTTGACGGTTTTTGTGGCTTTTGGCTGATATTTGCCAACATAACAGTAGGAAAATGGTCAGTGATATAGGACTCCAACACTAGCGTTGTAGATCGCATTTTAGTCTTAAGAAATACATGGTCTAAGCAATTATCGCCTCTAGTGGTGAGTGTATGCGCGGGAAGAAGGCCATGCACTGCTTGTAGGTTTAAATATTCGTTCGCGCGGGTATCAGTGTGACCTATTTTGATGTCGATGTTTAGGTCACCCATGACACTTAAAACTTGAAACTTTGAAAGAATTGTTAATAGTTGGTCGAGTCCATTCAAGAAATTGTCAATGCAATACATAGAAGGTGATCGATAGATAGCCACGACAGCAGTAGAGGCCACCTCGCAGACCAAACAGTCAGCATCCCTAATTTGCTTAGGCTCATATACCTTACACGGTAAGTTGTCCTTGATGTAAATAACAATTCCACTATTTTGGTTAAAATTTTTGTTGGTACTATAAACATTGTATCCATTTAATGCAGGCAAATATGGTGATTTCGATATCCAACATTCTGTAAGTATAATAATGTCGAATACTACGCGAGTATTTTCGATTAAGGTAACAAAGTCATCAAAATTTTTATTTATGCTGCGAATGTTTAATTGAAAGACAGCCAAGGTTTGGCACTCAGTTTCCAAATAATTTATGCAATGTTCCGGCCGACACCTAATCGCCTGTGACACGCAGAGATCCTCCAATTCTGTAGAAATGTAACTTAAATTATCTAACACCATAGTATAAAAATAACATAGTAAAAAAAAGAATCGAATATGAACCAGAGGGACCCTACGTTGTCTTGGCAATCAGGGGTAGGCACAAAAGAATAGGAAACATTACTATAATAAGAAGTACCAATATAGTTTTCAATTTTACAATTGCTTATAAAAACGAGTATGTGTGTGCACGAGTGAGGTATATATTTACCAAATGTGTGTGTATTTCTGTAGTATATTCTGTATTGTGTATATGGTGAGTGTCTATTGTATAAATGTAGAGATGTGTAAATTTTCAGTGTGTTTTGTAATATATTTAACTGGCGGCAATTGATGACATAACAATAGTCAACTGTAAAGACTGAAACATTAATATAGCTTACACGAACAATTAAAAATAACATTACTATACTATAACAATACAAATAAGAGAATAAACCAATTATAAAGCACTTCCAACAAAGGTTTAATAGTCATTTAGTTAACTCATCAAGAGCTGCTTCAGAATCAATCCGAATAGCTCTCGAGTGTTCATTTTTCCGAACGTAAATCTTTTTGTTTAGGACCCAACAGAACTTGAAATTGTTAGCTTTTGTAAACTCCCGACACTGGAAAAACAATTTACGACTGTTCCCAGGAATATATTCGGACACATAAATTGGATTATTTTGTTTCTCGATGCCAATTGACGTACACTTTAGTTTGTCCTCCTTCGTGCGATTACCGTTATATTTACGTACTGCAGCGAGAAAATTACTCTTTAGTGCCACCTTAGTAAATTCAGTTACAATAATCCTGGGTTTGTCAGGTTTTCCAGGTAGGCGGTATGCATCACGAACATCCGTGTGCTGAATATTAAGACCAACTATACTCCCAATTTTTATAACATAATTATGAAGATCATCTTCCGTCTCATGTTCTTGATTTGGAATGTTTCTTAACTCAATAGTAGAGGAACGTATAGATAACTCAAAGTTATTAATTCTGGATTCAAGCTTTTGAATGTGGTTAATTAATGAATGACGCTCTGTTTCTAATTTTTCAATTCGACGAGCCAGTTCTTCTTGTCCCGCTTTTATGGTCTGTAAGACTTTTTCAATTTCCAGATTAGATTTTCGGATGATTTGGTTTTGCTCTTTAATTTCAGCGATATCACCTGACATTTTACTGAGTAAATGTGCCTGATTCTTCTGAAACGAGAGCATCATTTCTCTTAACTCCGCTCTAAAATCATCAGATGCATTTTTTTCTGTCCGCGGAGAAATAGATTCCTCACGTAGGCGCTTACAGCGAGTCGTGACGTGCGTCACTTCGGAAACATCGCTCGCAGGCGCAGTGTGACTAGCAATGTCAGGATCGGACAGCGAAATATGTGAAGTTTTGGGTGGTGTTCGTTTTAGAGGCATCATTATACTATATTGTATCGGTTTTTTATTATGTTATTTGATTTCAAATCAAATGAGCTTTATTTTATAAATATTTCCAGTAAAATAAGCAAATATACAAAATAAGTAGCAGGAACACAGGTACACAGAATAAATAATATGCGTGCAGTAGGTACGAAGCGATTGTATCAGTTGATCTCAAGAAAGTGACGTAGCAGTGGGTCGTAGCATCTAGTAAATCCAGGCAATGTCGTAGCGCTCGCTTTGTACTGTACCCAGATGGCGGGGATAGCGTAGCCGGTGATGCGGGGAGAGGGGTACGTAGCCGTAGCGTCTGTAGCGGATCAGTCTTACCGATATATTAGCACCTTGTCGCAATGTATTGATGGTCGATTGGTCTCCGCTGTCACGTATCACGCAAGCGATCGGGGTTCAATTCCACCGCCAATCAGCATAACACCACAATCTTCGTAAACAGTATTTTTGAGTACCTTATAGTTGTCTCACTCAAAACACGCCCAAGAGGAGGAGTTAGGTAACTTGATGTCCACAGGAGTAAGTAGGAATCGAAATTTTCAGAATTGACCAATAGCAAATTTATTAATGTGAATTTATTTGCACTCGCGTAACACACGTCTACCTTCAACAAGAGCCCGACGGCGAGAGGGCTAATAATTTAATTAGCTTTATGATCTGTAAATAAAACAATAGTAGGTACCTAATAATAATAAGACTCCTCTCTCTTGTTCAACGATTGCGTGCCCAACGGGTCCATAATGATCTTATTTTTTGTGAACCACCTATTTTACAGATATGGTATGCAATAAAGATTTTGAATTAAATTGGAAACAAATGAGTATAATATGAATAAAAAACAAATAAAGCATTTAATTAATTATAGTAGCCTAGTAATACTAATACTTTTTAATTTTCAATTAGTGCAAAGGAAACAAAGCCCATACAGCCCAATCATTATTTACGCAAAAAATGTAATATTGCATATTATGGCTTTTTTCTTTCGCAACGAAAATAAAGCATATTTTCGTGTGATTTTATACCAACATTTTAATAAAATTATCATATTCATACCTATATTATTTATATGCTCGAAGAGTGCATTTTTTATAATGTAGTAGCAATTGGCTGTATGACAAGTTACATAATTCAAGTTATAGATGAATTTAAAAAAAAATCAGTAGCGACCAGAAATTAATTTTCTTATTTACTTTCGTAGGTTCTCTTCTTAGTCTGTGCTTACTTTCCTGGCCTAGCCCGGTAAAGTAATGCACGAGCCAAGAATTACAAACTTCGCGTCTTCTTTTTACTACAATAATGCCTACATTTCCAAGCATGTTTGAGAAAAAAGCTGCTCCGTATTTTCCGTACGTAGAGCTTTTATTACCTGCGACACGACAGTCTCCATGAATGGGTCCCAGATGTGCACCACCGAATCGCTAGAGACGGCGAGCCGCAGCGACTCGAGGAACGTCAGCGAGAGAACGCCCTTTTTGTGGCCCGTGTACGTCCAGTTGCACTGCGTAGCTGCGTTCCCGTCTCCCTTACGTAACATATTTAAAAATGAGAAGATTTCGTACAAATTCAAATTCAATATCTTTTATTCAAATCTTTTATCTTTTGCACGTCAAAGCAGTTACGCTGGTTCACAAGTCTATGGCGGGAGATCTTGTACTGGAAAGAACCAGCAAGGGCTATTTTTTTCTCCCTGTGTTGTTACAGAGTCGTCAATTGGAAGCTGACCTCAAAGCAAAAGTTTGAGCTCAGCTACCATTACAACGACTCTATGGCTCATAACATCTTAGCGTATTTTACGCCGCTCATTTTCGGCCGCATAGTGTTGTGCACTAAATTCCATATGAACATCACCCACCGCCCACATTACACCGAAAATGCGCCGCGAGGCAATGGATACAGAAACTTTGTGACCGAAGACACACCCCGGACACTCCATACAACGTTCGCAAATCAATTCAACTTAAGCAAATGACTTTTGTACACGGGCAAATGTGTGCGTAGAATCTAGTAGGGCTGAGCGCGTGGCTATCAATAGAAATGACACGGGAAGTGCAGCGACTGCGACTCGATGAACGTGAAGTGTCGCCATGCCCGAGCGATCGCGGCGCCCTTGTTTATGTGTCAGTGATGTCTACAACGAAGTGCGGGGTGGGGTGAAGTATTTGAAATGAAGTGAAAGTGAAGTGGAGGTGAGTGGCCGTTCTTTACGTAGTACTATTATATCTTCTGTGCCGAAGATGAACGACGTGAATTACGCTCCAGATGTGACCTCACCCGGCCCGTAAGCTGTAATAAGAAAACGATTACAAAATCATGACAGTTTTTTTTTTATTATTCGTGACAACGAAGCCCTTTTTTGTGACGATAAGACAGTATTTAGAAAGGAGCTATAACCTGGTTTCCTCGGCCACCGTTAAACTGGCAATCTCACCTCTAACTGTTACAGCGACAACTACAATACTGTCAACTTTATTATCATGGAAAAAGCGAGGATTAAATGGTTCTGTGACGTAACTTGGTATCTTTCGTTGATCAAAGTCAAACCTGAATACAGTGTCGAGTGGATCCGAAGTATAGGCCCCGGCAAACATCTTGAACATTTTCACAGATAAAAAATACAAGCGCAGTTGCAGTATTTAGTAGAAAAGCTTTTACTGCGCATGTATTTTTTATCTGTGAAAATTGTCAAGATGTTTTCCGGTACCTATAAACATGGCGACTTTAACAGTATCAAATATCTAGACCAGATTGTGTCTTCCAATAATAAGTTAGGTTATCGATTTTTTATATTATGTACTTTCTTTTCACCGACCTGATTCCTCAGCGACCACAACCGGACTGTCTTGTCCTTGGAGCCGGTCATGAAGGAGTGCTCGTTGTCCAGGCAGTGGATGGACTTGACCGCCTGCGTGTGGCCCACGAACGTCTGCAGTTTGATCTGTTTGAGGTTGAACCGCGTGTCCTTGTCCGAGCGCCCGATCTCGTGCTCCCAGTATATCAGCCAGTCGCCACGCAGGTGCCTGTGGATGTGATACGCAACTGAGTGCCTAGTGCGAGTTTTATCGAGCTCTACTCGTACTCGATCGTACGCATTGAACGCGTTAACGCGAATTTAATTTCACATGATTGCATCTTTTCCCACGGTATTTTAATATTTTATGGCGAGACGTAAAAATTAGAATTCAGTCATCATCCCAATTAGAGCAGCGCCATCTAGTAGCTGCTATGGAATGAGACAACTTCATCAAGTGACTACTAGATGGCACTGCTCTAATTGGGATGATGACTGAATTCTAATTTTTACGTCTCGTCATAAAATATTAAAATACCGTGGGAAAAGATGCAATCATGTGAAATTAGAATTCAAATCGGCTTAGAAATACATTAGACACAAGCATTTTAAGCTGTTAATTTGGAAGCGTTTAGACAGAGAGATCCGACATGAACCGTGACGTCATTGTTTAGTACGGCCATATAAACTCCATGTCAATTGTCGTTTTGCTAGAAAGAGATGGGAGACAAATCTTTAATATCTTATATCTTGGTTGTTTTTATAGTTATTCGAAAACCGATTTTTCCTTTCTGTTTATTATATGAATGAGCTTTATTTAAATTAATCTAGCCAATTAGAGCAGCGCCATCTAGTAGCTGCTATGGAATGAGACAGCTTCATCTAGTGACTACTAGATGGCACTGCTCTAATTCCATACAAATTCGCGTTTACGCGTTCGATGCGTGTGATCGAGTAAAGCCGATAAAATTCGCACTCCGCACACTGAACATCACATTCCTTACGTTTCGGCAGTTCTTGGCCCACCACTCACCCGATGGTAAGTTATGACAGCAGATGGCACAAGCTTCGCGTGTGTTCCAATTCCTTAATGATAGAGGAAACTGGGTATCTTACGTGTATTTTTATACACCTAAATTGGTAAACAAGCGTACTGCCCACCTGATGGTAAGTAGTAACAGTCACCTATATATAGTACATGTGGCTCTTGGCAAATCTCCAACCCCCCACAAGAACCACAGTGTACGTTGCCAACTTGAAGTAGTGTAAATAAATAAATATTATTCTGGTAGTCGAGAGCACTATTGGCACACATAATATACAAGGTGTTTGGTACATACCTTATCCAGCCGAAACCTACCCATGTCAACATAGTACGAGTAATATAAAAATTATGGCGCCATTGAAAATTCGAAATTGTAAAATTGTAAAAAAGTATCGTATAAATACAGTAAATATTAGATTATTCAATATGGCTTCCAAATTTGAAGCCAATCATATCATCCAAGAGCTGCTATTAAAACTCGTCTGCAGACATTTTGTAGCACTTACTATCAGATGAGGTGAAGGCCCCACTCCTTAACTTTTTACCGGTTTAAGTATCTCAGTAGTTTTTAGGGTTCCGTGACCAAATGGCAAAAAACGGAACCCTTATAGATTCGTCATGTCTGTCTGTCCGTCCTTATGTCACAGCCACTTTTCTCCGAAACTATAAGAACTACACTGTTGACACTTGATAAGTAGATGTATTCTGTGAACCGCATTAAGATTTTCACACAAAAAGCAATAAATTTTGGGGGTTCCCCATACATATAACTGAAACTCAAATTTTTTTTTCATCAAACTCATACGTGTGGGGCTGTGGGGTATCTATGGATAGGTCTTCGTCTTATGGTATCTATGGTAGTTTGCGCGAGAGACACGTCCAAAGTGGTAAAATGTGTGTGTCCCCCCCTGTAACTTCCAAAATAAGAGAATGATAAAACTAAAAAAAATATATGATGTACATTACCATGCAAACTTCCACCGAAAATTAGTTTGAACGAGATCTAGTAAGTAGTTTTTTTAATACGTCATAAATCCTACGGAACCCTTCATGGGCGAGTCCGACTCGCGCTTGGCCGGTTTTTTTTTCATTATTTCGAGAAATCAAAATATGTCTGATATTTTTTCATTATTTACCTAATGGACAAAATATTTTTTTCCTTTTCATCAACCCTTTTTGATGATGGCTTCAATTTGAAAGTCAGACGCTCCCGCCCCCTCCTTTCCCCCACCATTTTGTTTTACATACGACAGGGAAGCACTTTGCCTCTATCTCACCTGACGCTAAGGCCGAAAGTGGAAGCGAGCTTCACCTGAATTCCTCAACAACTGAGTAACAGGCTATCTTACCTCTTATATATCCTCGTGGCCATGACCCACATGCGTTGCATTGCATCCCCCTAACCCCCGTCGATATTTCACCCGACCACATCTAATCTGCGGGTCTTCATCGCTCTCCCCCCTTTTACCGAATAGCGTAACGTTCGACCCGAAGCTGTCAGTGCTAGATAACGTACACTAAAAACCCACCTGTTGCTCTTAGAACCCCCGTCGATTTTGCACGCGACCACATCCAGTCCGCGGGTCCTCATCGCCTCCTCATTCCGCCCCACCACGTCGATCCGGTTGCCCACCAGCGTCACGTTGGACCCAAAGCTGTTCGAGCTGGAGATGTGCTCCGAAACGGCGTCCGACTTCGACGAGGCAATGTCTATGCTCTTGCGGCTGAGGGGCTCGTCGCTGAACGAATTCTGCACCCGCTTCTCAGGCCGCGACAGGAGAAGCGAACTTAAACAAGGGGAAATTTTCGAATAAGTATAGCAAATCATCTGAGGATCGTGTCAAACTAACAATACGCATTCACTACCGTAAAAATAAAATACTGTTTCGGCCTTATTAATAAAAATTTTACTCCTTGGATCATCCTCGAATTAGTTACTCCGTGTTTTGTCCTGTTTCCGCACATGTCGTCTATCACATGCCAAAATAAGACAAAACACGGAGTAGCTAATCCGAGGATGATCCAAGGAGTAAAATTTGTATTAATAAGGCCGTTTGGGAATAACATTACGAAATCAAGGGACCTAAATGTCTCATTATCGTACTATGTCGGTCTATGTGTTTTAACTCGTTACTCGTATTAGCCTTCGTACTTTAAATACCTAACAAAAAATATTGATAATAATTTATAATCAGGCTTAGGAACCTGCATGCTTAATAGGGATTATTACAGGATGACAATTGATATCCGAGCACCAAGTAGCCTAATTGTCGTTAACACAACCAATTTAATAGAAACGTTGCAGTTCCAAAGTTTCACCCAGATTCGCGTGTTACTCAGCTCCACTTCGATAGGACTACAACTCAATGGGATCGAAACTAAACGACATTTCAACGACTCTTCAACTATATACGGAGCAAAAAGGTAGCCAGTAAAATAATTTTATTTTCTACCAAAACTTAAATAAAGATTTATTTTACACTGAAAATACGGTCACCGTTTCAATCAACAGACGCCCACTGTCGGACATAGACCTCCACAGGAACACTGGAGGGAGACTCTGTACCAGGGTCGTCTGCTTAGGTACCTCCGCCTCACCTATTTCTGCCGCAAAGCAGCAGTGCTTGCATTGCTGTGTTCCGGTTTGAAGGGTAAGATATGGCAGTGAAATTACTGGGTACTGTGACTTTACATCTTGTGTCACAAGTTGGCAACGTACACTGTGGTCCTTGTGGGGGTTGCAGTTTTGCTGTGAATCTCACAAGAGCCACAAGTATTATAGGTGACTGTTACCACTTACCATCAGGTGGGCAGTTTGCTTGTTTGCCAACTTTCAGCAATAAAAAAAAAACTTCAAACCGATCGGTCCTACACCTCCCGCATCCAGCGGCATCCCACGATCTTCACCACCACGATTTCCCAGCGATCGGTACATTTTATGGGGGTCCTACCGACGCCGCGTCTCCCAGTACGCGGCCACCACTCGAAGTCCGCCCCACCTCGGATCTCATGATTTCTGATGCGATCACGTAGAAAAACTCCGAGCATAGCCCTCTCCATTGCCCTTATTTATTTATTTATTCTTTAGTACAATTGTGTACAATGCGGACTTAATGCCATAGGCATTTTCTGCCAGACGACCTTAGGATGATTCTGAGAAACACGAGGTAGATGTAAAAAGAAATTTAGATAGGTAACTTAAAAGTATTTAGAATACACACAAACAAACTATGATAAACATAAATACAAATAAACACTATACTGTACATACAAATAAATTATAAATTTACATAAATTGTTCACGCTCGAGGAAGAGCGAGTGGCGGCACTGCATTCTAGTCTGTGCTGTGACAGCTTTTTTGGCGGCCGGCCGCATGTGATATGTCAGTTGAGTCGAGTCGAAATGTCATGACATGCTTAGAGGTTATGGCAGGCCGGAATAAAATATAATATACAATATTCAAGCAAATAGTGATTTGCGCGGCGCACCTAATATCGGGGTGCGAAAGCCCGCTTTGTGTTGTGCGAAATCGCGTGTGTGAGTCGTGGTGGCCTATTAGGCATTTGTAGTGCTCCGGTCTCCACCGGTGGATCCACTGCAGATCTTCAGGAGCCGCGACTTCCTTCGAGCTAGCTCAGGAAGTCCACCGGCTACGGAGGAGACGGACGGAGACAATAGGACTCGGGGTAAGCCACAATCCTTTCTATGAGCTGTTAGTAATCAGCAATCAACCCAAAATTCCTTATTCGGTGAAACGCCGACGTGGTGGAGTCTACTTGGGGCACCACCATCTCTTGGTAGCAGAGCGTGGTTTTTAGATTTGAGTGGTTGATTAGTATTGTACAATTAATATTGTAATCTTGTTGGTTGTCCAAACGGGCAATACATATTAATTGGTTTTGATTGCTGATTTTAAACCGACTACCAGCTCATTTGTGGACCGATCTCCTTAACTAATTGTCATTGTATATGAAAAATTGGGGTTAAATGTCTTTTGTTGTTCTAGTTAAGTTCTAGCATTTACCTATATTTAAATTTTGGTTTGTTTTTTCACATCTTTGTTTTGCCCTTGAATATTTTGTTTGTTAAGTGTAAACTTATACTTGAATTTAATTTGTTTAACAGATTTTGCTGCTAAATGACTTTGCTGTTGTTGTAATACACTATATTGCTGTGTTAAGTTTTAGCATTTACATTTGATTTTGTTTTGTTTGCCTTTGAATATTGTGTTTGTTAAGTTATTGACTTAATGCTTGAATTTAATTTGTTTGAAAAATTCTGTTGTTAAATGCCTTTGTTGTTCTAGTTAAGTTCTAGCATTTATACTTGATTTTGGTTTGTTTATATATTTTGTTCTGCCTTTGAAGTTCCTCCCGATCTGTTTTATTGTCTGCGGTTGTCGGTCTGTTTGTCTGTGTATTATTATAGAGTATCTTAATTTTGGTGCAAAATGGTCCCGCCAGTCAGCCCGCTTAGTGGTGCCCGCGCGGGTGCACAAAAGATTTTGAGATGGTTTGCTAGTGCCGTCGCTTTGGTAGACCGACCAGACCGAGAACAGGCTTTGTTAATTCGGCATGAGGGAGTACCTGCTCGCTTGAAGGAATTGGAGCAGCTTTTCGTTCTTCATCAACAATATTTGCTCGACCACCCAGCCGAGGGTGCCGCTGAGTTGCGGGCAGTCGACCAATTTAATGCCGATTATGATCAGTGTTTTGAACAGGCGGATGTGATTATAAACAAGGCTCAGGCAATCCTATCCGCCCGGAGGGGTGAGTCGTGCACGCCCGGGGAGGTCAAGCCTACCCCGGCCGGCTTGCTGGGCAGACTGCCCACTTTAGACATCCCAACCTTTGATGGGAACTTGGCTGCTTGGATGGGGTTCATTAACCTCTTTGATAGCCTGGTCCACTCGAGGGAGGACCTGTTCCCTAGCCAGAAATTGGCCTATTTGCTCTCTGCCTTACGTGGAGAGGCTGGTGTACTTGTCCAGCATCTACCTGTCAATGATGACAGTTATGATATTGCAAGGGCGTTGTTGACCGCCCGGTATCAGAATGTTCGCTTGCTAGCGGACACACATGTGGCTGCCATTTTAGGGCTGCCACGAGTATCGCGGGTCTCCTCATTGAGGAAGGAGATTTTGAACCCGCTGCTGAGCGCTATTAACGCGCTCAAACGACTTGATCTACCGGTGGACCAGTGGTCCTTTATTTTGCTCCACCTCATCCTCGATAAGCTTCCCATGGAGATGAAGGGACGCTTCGAACAAAGGTACGGGGGCAATAGTGCCTCGTACCTCCCCCCCTTCTCGGATCTCCTCAGATTTTTGGAGGATGAGTGTCGGATGACCGACCACTTGGATCTGGTTCCTATACCGGGACCGAGTACAGGCCGCTTTGAGGCGACCCGGGCAGCGCCACGGAGAGAGCGCCGCCCGTACAAGCAATATACTGCAGTGCGGCAGAACTCTCCACCCGGGGAGAGGCCGATGCCTTGCAAGTGTTGCAAGCGGGATGGCCATCGTTTGCCGGCCTGTCCCAAATTTGTTGGCCTACGCACCGAGGGGCGTAGGAATATGGCCAAGCAGCGGAATTGGTGCTACCGCTGCCTGGGGGCCCATATGGCATCGGCTTGCCCCCACCCACGAGATTGCCACTGTTGTGGAGGGGCCCATCACCCCCTTTTGTGCTTCAACAATAGAGACGCTCGTGAGGTGGTAAGAGAGAGGGACTCGCACACGGGCGGGGGCCCTCGTAGGTCACCCACATCTCCGAGGAGATCGGAGGGGCGTGCCACCCCTCCGCGGAGAGTGGAGAGGCGCCCCCCCTCCCGTGAGAGGATTGGGCGCCCCACCCCCCCTACGGGCGGGGGGGATCGACGCGCCGCTTATGAGGCGCCACCGCGGGATTGGGCCGCGGTCATTAGGGAGCCACGTCGGGAGCCGATACGCTTCTCTCCCCCTCTGATGGAGAGACCCCGGTTGTCACGGGCTCCCCCAACTTTCGCCCATCATGGGCACCGCCCGGCCCCCCGATGCCGCTTTGATCGGGGCCAGTACGTGCCGGATTGGGACCCGCTCGAGCGCCTTGAGCGCCCTATTCCTCCGCCGCGCACGCATTTTTCTTCGGACCCCCCTTCCCCCCCGTTGCGGGGAATGCGGGAGGATTTTCACTAAACCAACTGTCGGCTGCAACCCCCCCACAGGAGCAGGTGCTGTTACCAACAGCCTCCGTACAGGTGTGGGGCCCGAGGGGCACCTTTGTTTTAGTTCGCGCCCTTTTGGATACGGGAGCTCAGGGTTGCATTGCCTCCAGCTGGCTGGTCCGGCAGTTGAGTTTGAACACATCTCCATACCTTGAATCGGTACGAGGAATCGGAGACCTGCAGATCCCGGATCCGATCGGTCAGGTTTTGTTCTCCTTCTCCCCCCACTTCTCTTCAGCGCCCAAAATTGGCGCTACCGCGATTGTTTATGAGAATGTTGTTGGTCAGCTTCCGCAACAGCACGTTTCGCGCGCTGTCGTTGATGCGACATCAGGATTGACCTTGGCTGACCCTTCCTTCCACCGAACCGGTCCGATTCACTTATTGATCGGTGCCGATGTTCTAGGCCGCGTGTATTGTGGGAAGAGGAGAGAGTTACAGAAGGGTGGGCTGGTAGCCTTATCTACATCGCTTGGGTTTGTAGTGATGGGACCAGTTAGGCATAACCCACCATCTCCATCGGTGGACAGTTACATAACTGTTAGCTCCACCTTATCGGATGTCCTGCAACGGTTTTGGGAGGTGGAAGAGCCACCTACCGTGAAGCGAGTGAACCCCTTAGACGAGGAGTGTGAGTTGTTCTACCAGAACAATACAGGTCGCCTTCACTCGGGACGGCTGATCACTCGTTTGCCCTTTTTGTCAGTTCGCCCCTCACTTGGCAGCTCCCGGCCGTTGGCCGAGAAGCGGCTGCTGTCCATGGAGCGTCGTATGAGTAGGAACTCCGACCTCAAACAGAAGTATGTCGACTTCATGCGAGAATATGAGCAACTGGGGCACATGTCGGTCTCGCGACTGGACTGGCGAAACGAGGAACATAATTTTCTTCCTCACCACGCGGTTTTGAAACCTTCCACCGGGAAGATACGCGTTGTTTTTGATGGGTCAGCTCCTACGTCTACCGGAGTTTCGCTGAATCAATGTCTGCATGCTGGACCGAAGTTGCACCACGAGGTGGGTGATGTATTGACCAACTTCCGTCGCCATGCCGTCGTCTTTGTGACCGATATCCGGATGATGTTTCGGCAGACTGTGATTCACCCGGACGATAGGCGATATCAGCTCATATTATGGAGGGAGGATCCCAGGGATCCCATGCTGGTCTACGAGCTGAACACCAATACATACGGTTTGCGTTCGAGCCCCTTTGTGGCAATTCGCTCACTTGTGGAACTCGCTGAACGTGAACGATTACGATACCCTCGCGCATCCTTGGTTCTCAAGGAGGATGCATTTGTTGATGATATTTGTACGGGCTCCTCTAGTGTCGAGGAAGCCTTGATTTTGCGAGATGAACTAATTGCTCTTCTCGGGGCTGGTGGTTATGAACTGAGGAAGTGGATGTCCAACTCACCTCAGCTTTTGTGTGACTTGCCAGACGACCACCAGCAGGAGCCTCATATTTTTGAGAATGCCAACACTCCAGATTTACTGTCTGTTTTGGGAGTGCAATACAGACCTGTCCAGGACACGTTCACCTATCGATTGGAGCTGCCAAGCCCCAAGGTCTGGACGAAACGGTTGGTTCTGTCTACAGTAGCTCGTACCTTTGACCCAAATGGCTGGATTAGTCCCGTAGTGTTTTGGATGAAGTGCTTCCTACAGGAACTTTGGTCAGCTGAAGTGTCGTGGGATGAGCCCCTCTCGGGCCGTTTGCTGCGAGATTGGGAGTCCTTCATGTCGTCTCTCCCCGACATTAACCGTGTTAGTATCCCTAGACATATACTGCCTAAGGGACGGTTTACGGCCAGCCTTCATGGCTTTTGTGACGCGTCTGAGAGTGGATACGCAGCCGTCGTATATATCCGGACGGTCGATGATAGAGGAGCTGTTAAGCTCCACTTGCTAATTGCTAAGAGTAAGGTTGCTCCACTTCGGACTCGATTAACGATTCCGAAGTTAGAATTGTCTGGAGCTACTCTTCTGGTTCGTTTGATGAACCACGTTGTTGACACCCTGGGACGTAGTGTGGACTTTGAGTCGCTCTTTGCTTGGTCCGACAGTCAGGTTGTCCTGTGTTGGATTAAGAACTCCGTCCACTCCCTGGAAGTATTTGTGGCCAATCGGGTATCCCAAATACAGGCCTCGAAGGCCACGTTGATTTGGCGCCACGTGCCAGGTGAAATAAACCCTGCTGACTGTGCATCACGTGGCAGCGAAGCCCCTCAGCTTATTGACCACACTCTGTGGTGGGGTCCCGAATGGTTGTTACAGCCGTCTTGGCCTTCCACACCAGCTGTGGTGAAGGTACCAAATCCGGGCTTGCGTGTTCACGCTGTCGAGACTATGGCGGCTCCAGAGCGGGAATTTTTATTAGACCGCTACAGTTCTCTGGACAAGTTGCTCGGCGTGACCGCTTGGATAAGAAGATTTATACGAAATTGTCGCCGGCCTCAGGACAAAGATTTGTGTCCGGTCCTCTCACCGCAGGAGCGCCAAGATGCTCTTGTGCATTGGGTGCGTATGACCCAGTCTAGAGCGTTTGAACCGGAACTTAAGATTTTCCGTACCGGGACGTCCAAACTGAAGGGACCCTTGGTGCGTTTGACTCCCTTTCTGGATGATAAAGGATTGTTGCGTGTAGGAGGCCGATTGAGGCACGCTAACTTGCCTTATAGATCACGTCATCCCCTGTTGCTCCCCAAGGACGGACCATTGGTGCGATTGTTGATCATTGATCGCCATGTGAAGAATGCTCATGCCGGATGTAATGCATTGACCGCGCTCCTCCAACGGGAGTTTTGGATTTTGTCAGCGCGAAGAATAATCCGATCTGTTATCTTTCGATGTCTGCCCTGCTATCGTTTACGCCCCGAGACGATGCAGCCCCAAATGGGTGATTTGCCTGCTGATCGTGTGAATGAATCGATGACCTTCTTAGGAGTTGGAACTGATTTTGCGGGACCATTCACTATAAAAACGTCGCGACTCCGTAATGCTAAGACTGAAAAGGCTTACTTGTGTGTGTTTGTTTGTTTGGCCACTAAAGCCGTTCATTTGGAGGTGGTGAGTGCGCTCACCATGGACGCTTTCTTAGCAGCGTTAGGCAGATTTGTCTCCCGCCGGGGACTGCCTTCTCTAATTCGGTCCGATTGTGGGACGAACTTCAAGGGCACTGATAGACATATAAGAGAAGTTTGTGAATTTTTAGATAAAAATAATATTGAGATCGGATCCACACTCTCCCGTAGGGGGGTAACATGGCGATACTCCCCGCCGTCTTGCCCTCACTGGGGAGGGATTTTTGAATCTGTTGTAAAGGCCGCCAAGACTCACCTTCGCCGCGTTATTGGGGAGACTATTCTCACGTTTGAGGAACTCGCGACGGTGTTTCATAAGATTGAGGCGGTTCTCAACTCGCGTCCGTTATGTCCGTTGTCTACCGACGCGAACGATTTGCAGGCCCTCACGCCGGGCCATTTCTTGATAGGCAGACCACTTAACGCCCTGCCCGAGTATCCTTATAGAGATATCAATCCCGGACGCCTTTCGCGGTTTGAGTTGCTCCAGCAGCTTACCCAGAGCTTCTGGCGCCGCTGGCACCTTGAATATTTACACATTTTGCAACAGCGCGTTAAGTGGTCAGATAAGACAAACCCACCGAGGGTTGGAGACCTCGTGTTAGTGAAGGACCCAAACCTGCCACCCTTACGTTGGCGTCGCGGACGCATTGTCCAACTTACTCTAGGGTCTGATGGTGTGCCCAGGTTTGCCGAGGTCCTAGTTGGGGATTCTGTTTTGAAGCGAGCGGTCGCTACTCTTTCTCGCCTCCCCTTAGACTGATTTGGCGGACAGTCCGGGACTGTCCGGAGCGGGGGGATGTTCACGCTCGAGGAAGAGCGAGTGGCGGCACTGCATTCTAGTCTGTGCTGTGACAGCTTTTTTGGCGGCCGGCCGCATGTGATATGTCAGTTGAGTCGAGTCGAAATGTCATGACATGCTTAGAGGTTATGGCAGGCCGGAATAAAATATAATATACAATATTCAAGCAAATAGTGATTTGCGCGGCGCACCTAATATCGGGGTGCGAAAGCCCGCTTTGTGTTGTGCGAAATCGCGTGTGTGAGTCGTGGTGGCCTATTAGGCATTTGTAGTGCTCCGGTCTCCACCGGTGGATCCACTGCAGATCTTCAGGAGCCGTGACTTCCTTCGAGCTAGCTCAGGAAGTCCACCGGCTACGGAGGAGACGGACGGAGACAATAGGACTCGGGGTAAGCCACAATCCTTTCTATGAGCTGTTAGTAATCAGCAATCAACCCAAAATTCCTTATTCGGTGAAACGCCGACGTGGTGGAGTCTACTTGGGGCACCACCATAAATATTATAATAAATATACTATTCTTGAGTCTTCTCGCGGGGTTGTTTTTCTTGGTCTAGGTTTCCTAGGCACATTTATCCCTAGTATTAAAGTTCTTTAAATGCCGGATAGCGTTCATAACCATATCTTTAGAGCATCGCAAGTGATCTACAATTTTCCTGTGTGACCAACATTTGTCATAAAAATTCAGAATTATCTTCCTAGTAGAAGGTTCGCAACTTTTGCTGTTCACATACTAATTCAGTTTAAATTTCACAATAAAACATAAAGCAATGTTAATACTGAGCTAGTTCTTGCGTATCACGAAAATTCGCGGCAAAATGGAAAAATAAAAGTGCTCCTTTTAATTTTATTTAAAATTTACAACATGAACACGCACTGTCTTTAATTAGCTGGCCAGCGGCAAATGCATCGAAAAAGTTAGTGTTAAGTTTGAAAACGGAATTAATCTAAACTATTGCTAATATTATTTTTTTTGCTGTCCTCATTTTAAGAATACGACGTCAGTGCAGTGTAAAATAACAATTCAAATGGAATTCATACCTATCTTGGGTATCTAAATATCATTTATTTTGTTGTATGTGGTCAACATCAAGGGTGTCTTTAATTATGTGTCCACCACTGTATATCTTAAATATACGAGTATATCGTCGAATGAAAAGATTAATGAATCTGTAAATTCCGCAAATGGAGAGGTAGTAGGTATTGTCGTGTAGCCAAAGGTCATTGATGGTCATCCGACAGAAAAATACGCAGTCTCCTCTTAAATTCATGCAAACTACATTCAGACAATCTTAAGTCAGGAGGAAGAGAGTTCCAGAAGATAATCGATTGCACAAAGAAAGAAGAATGGACGGCATCAGAATGATGAGAGGGACACTTCAGCAATCGATTGAAAGAAGAGCGAAGATTCCTATCGTGAGAAGTACACAAGTACTGGAAATGGGATTTTAAATATGTGGGTGACTGTGGGGAATGAAGCAGAGAAAAAAGAGTAGTAAGCGCCCTCATCTTCCTCCGTTGTCGAATAGGCATCCATCTCAGAAAATTACGATGAGCAGATATGTGGTCAAACTTACGAAGATTGAAAACGAATCGAATGCAGTAATTCAAAAGTCAGTCAAGTTTGTTTAAGAGCTCTGCATTCCTTGGTGACCTTGAGCCTTCTTATGAGACCCATTGTATGCGGTCACGTCTCAGTTCCGTAAGTCATTACTGGCAAATGCCACCACTAGCCACTAAACCATCTTGACATTAGTCTTGAGTTGAAAAAAACTGTCAATGATACCTAACAGAATTGGCCTTCTCGTAACTTCGGCAGAGCGCATGTATGGTGTCGGGGTTCTTGAGGCAGCGCTCCAACGCGTCGGCGCCCACGAACTCACTGAACGTGGTGTAAGCTCTGTACGCCAGTTCCTCGTCGAACACCATAAGCAACTCCTCTTGAGCCTGGAAGAATGTTATTTTTTAATACGAGGGAGAATTGAACCTATAGGCCTAAGTAAGAAAATACACACATACAAAATCAATTATGCGGCGTGCAGGCGAGGCCGGGCAGGGCGGGGTGCTGGGCCGTGTTCGTACCTTGAGCGCGGCGGGTTCCGTCTTCTCGGCGGGCGGCGGTGGCGGCGTGCAGGCGAGGTCGGGCAGGTCGACGTGTTGAGCCGTGTTCGTACCGTGAGCGCGGCGGGGTCCGCCCTGTCGGCGGGCGGCGGCGGCGGCGTGCAGGCGAGGTCGGGCAGGTCGGGCAGGTCGGCGTGTTGAGCCGTGTTCGTACCGTGAGCGCGGCGGGGTCCGCCCTGTCGGCGGGCGGCGGCGGCGGCATGCAGGCGAGGTCGGGCAGGTCGGGCAGGTCGGCGTGTTGAGCCGTGTTCGTACCGTGAGCGCGGCGGGGTCCGCCCTGTCGTCGAGCGGCGGCGGCGGCATGCAGGCGAGGTCGGGCAGGTCGGGCAGGTCGGCGTGTTGAGCCGTGTTCGTACCGTGAGCGCGGCGGGGTCCGCCCTGTCGTCGAGCGGCGGCGGCGGCATGCAGGCGAGGTCGGGCAGGTCGGGCAGGTCGGCGTGTTGAGCCGTGTTCGTACCGTGAGCGCGGCGGGGTCCGCCCTGTCGTCGAGCGGCGGAGCCGGCATGCAGGCGAGGTCGGGCAGGTCGGGCAGGTCGGCGTGTTGAGCCGTGTTCGTACCGTGAGCGCGGCGGGGTCCGCCCTGTCGTCGAGCGGCGGCGGCGGCATGCAGGCGAGGTCGGGCAGGTCGGGCAGGTCGGCGTGTTGAGCCGTGTTCGTACCGTGAGCGCGGCGGGGTCCGCCCTGTCGTCGAGCGGCGGCGGCGGCATGCAGGCGAGGTCGGGCAGGTCGGGCAGGTCGGCGTGTTGAGCCGTGTTCGTACCGTGAGCGCGGCGGGGTCCGCCCTGTCGTCGAGCGGCGGAGCCGGCATGCAGGCGAGGTCGGGCAGGTCGGGCAGGTCGGCGTATTGAGCCGTGTTCGTACCGTGAGCGCGGCGGGGTCCGCCCTGTCGTCGAGCGGCGGCGGCGGCATGCAGGCGAGGTCGGGCAGGTCGGCGTGTTGAGCCGTGTTCGTACCGTGAGCGCGGCGGGGTCCGCCCTGTCGTCGAGCGGCGGCGGCGGCATGCAGGCGAGGTCGGGCAGGTCGGCGTGTTGAGCCGTGTTCGTACCGTGAGCGCGGCGGGGTCCGCCCTGTCGGCGGGCGGCGGCGGCGGCGTGCAGGCGAGGTCGGGCAGGTCGGGCAGGTCGGCGTGTTGAGCCGTGTTCGTACCGTGAGCGCGGCGGGGTCCGCCCTGTCGTCGAGCGGCGGCGGCGGCATGCAGGCGAGGTCGGGCAGGTCGGGCAGGTCGACGTGTTGAGCCGTGTTCGTACCGTGAGCGCGGCGGGGTCCGCCCTGTCGTCGAGCGGCGGCGGCGGCATGCAGGCGAGGTCGGGCAGGTCGGGCAGGTCGGCGTGTTGAGCCGTGTTCGTACCGTGAGCGCGGCGGGGTCCGCCCTGTCGTCGAGCGGCGGCGGCGGCATGCAGGCGAGGTCGGGCAGGTCGGCGTGTTGAGCCGTGTTCGTACCGTGAGCGCGGCGGGGTCCGCCCTGTCGTCGAGCGGCGGCGGCGGCATGCAGGCGAGGTCGGGCAGGTCGGCGTGTTGAGCCGTGTTCGTACCGTGAGCGCGGCGGGGTCCGCCCTGTCGGCGGGCGGCGGCGGCGGCGTGCAGGCGAGGTCGGGCAGGTCGGCGCGCAGCACGCGGCCCTCCTGCAGCCGCCACTCGCACGTGGTGCCGTCGCGGCACAGCTCCACGATGCCGTCCGACGAGTTCTCCGCGTTCTCCTCGCCCGCCTTCACCGGGACACGTGTAATCAACATTTAACTCGTCGGAAATCGAATATCACCACTGGAAACTACTCGCGAGAGGGGTAACGCAGCTAGATCTGACGTTCCGTACTATTCTCTTGGAGTGAGAATAGTATATACACTTACATAAAAAAACAAAATTCAATATGAAAAAAAATAAAACTAAAAGTACATACATGATCAGATTTATAATTATGTCAGAAATTGAGAAAGTTTTTAAGTTTTTATTTATTTAAGTGTACTTTTTACTTGAGAAAAGATTTTGAGACGAAAAAAATCACATTCGTGATTTTTTTACCTTATCAAAATTCGTGTACATACTCGTATTATGTTTTCAACACACTATTTAACTGAATAATGTCCTATATCTCAAAGAATATCATTTATATTTTGAGGCAGTTTAATGCAGTGGATCATATTTCTAGTGGAATAACGCAAGTGTAATATTGAGAGTGAAAAATTTAGTGTTGTTTGATTCACAAAAAAATTAAATTAATAACTTATTACTGTACAGGTTTTTATTCTTTCTGTGTGAAACGGAATTTATTATAGAATTTGTTTTTAATGACAACACTGAATTCGAGTGATTAAAAATTCTTTAAAATTGAAAACAGAACAGTAATTTCGCAAGTGATTTATATGGGATTAAATATAATGACCACCAAAAAATATTTTTCTGGGGGGAAATGCGTAACTGCACCGTACCCGTTGGTGGTGGTGAATCAATTTAGAGACATAAAAAGCTCAGCAGCCTTATTCGCTAATTTGACAGTTCGAAGTGACCAACTGTTTATAGTTGTCCACCGTCAAAAGTGGGCAACCCATCAAAACTACTAATGGCTATTCTGTAAGGCATTTGAATCACGTGGTCTATCTGTGTACAACGAAAGTTCCCTAGTGGATATCGATAAATCACAACACGTCACTGTGCACTACCCGACTAATTTGAGTAGCTTAGTTACCGGACTTTCCCCAAAAGAAATCAGTAACTTCTTAAATTGGAGTGGGTTTATTGAACCCACAGATAATATAAGACTATCAAAGGAGCGTTCCAGATAAGCACCGTTTTCAACATTTTTAGACTAGTTTCGTGTGTTCCACATTGCCACGAAAACTTATATAATACCCAGCCCCCCTCTAGCATGAACACTAAAAAGAGGATATTATAAAGCATTTTATCACGATGAACCGTCAAAATACTTAGATATAACCGCCATCTTGAAATTTTGTTGAAACAACGAGCATATCCAAGCCGGTGACATTACTTTGATAAGATACGATGTGCTAAGGAGATGAGCAAACATTTCCGCCGATCACTGTTGACATTTATGATAATTTATCGACGACGATCAGAGTGCATGATATATTGAAATAAAAACTGCTGTTCTTGAAAAAAAAATACTTACTTAAGACTTACCTATACATATTTTCAATTCCCTGACGAAACCACAACGGTAAGAATATTTTACAGAATTGTCATAATGTGAATGTTCCATATAATTGCATTTAAATACCTTTATGAACTTACTTTTTTCAGTTACACCAAATATCGAAGTCCTTCGTCAGTAGGCCCGGACGCTCCATACAACGTTCGCAAATCAATTACCTATGACTACTACTTAAGCAAATGACGTTTGTATACGCGCAAATGTGTGCGTGGAATCTAGTAGAGCTGAGTGCGCGGTTATCAATCGAAATGACGCGAGAAGTGCAGCGACTGCCATCTCTTTTATCCGCATAGCGCTATCTCTGTTATCGGCCAGCGCTCGCGTCTACTAGTTGAACGTGAAGTGTCGCCGCGCCGCGCCCGAGCGATCGCGCGCGGCCTTGTTTATGTGTCAGTGATGTCTACAACGAAGTGCGGGGTGGGGTATTTGAAATGTGTGCGGGGGAGGTGAGTGGCCGTTCTGTATGAAGTACTATTATATCTTCTGTGATCTGGGCTAACACGGCGCGTGAACTATAGCAGAGAAAGTGACTAACCCTCGTCCCGTTTCGCTTCATCGTGATATGAGAGAGCGAGAAGAAACATGTTATTTGCTTCTTATCCCGTTTTATCCACGGTCCGTGCTACGCCTGCTGGACGCCTTTCTTCTCTCCTCTAATGAATTTTGTAAAATTACAAAGTGTCCATATAAATACTCAATTATCTGCGTACGGAGCTAAATGATTGACTCCTCGAAGCCCTAAATACGTTAATTTGTTATAATGATAAAATCATACTCGTCAAAGTATCGTTTCAAAAAATATATAAGTTCAAAATTCCATATAGAATATCGATGCAACATACTAGTTTTGATTTAATTGAACCAAATTAACAGTTCACTACCTTAAAAAGTGAATAGTACTACTTTTAGGTCCAATTTCACCAACATTTAAACAGGCGGTTATAGTTAACTAACAACCGTTTTTGACATTTTACTCATACAATAAGTGTCAAAAACGATTGTTAGTTAACTTTAACCGCTTCTTTAAATTTTGGTGAAATTCGACCTTAAGCTTGATAATTAGAGTGGATTATAATAAAACACTGCTTACCAATAGTGATTAATCGAACCTACGGTGACTTTCACTATAAGGCATTCAAAACGTCAAACGTTAGACACTGAACGATACAGAATACCAATTAGGTGAAATATCGATGAAAATTGTCGTTCGGTGATTATCAATACAACCCTAGTGATAAACAGTGAGCCTAGTGATTTTTCGTTAGACACCGGTGTTAGTGAATACCAAAAAAGGCTTTTTGGTAAGCCACAGATAAAAAACGTCATGTTTATAGATGGTTAATAGTCATTTCCACTTGTCAGTTGAGTTAGTGAATAAGCCTGCTGGTGATAAGTTAAACATAAGCCGATTTATATTCGTTTTCGAATTCAAGATGACTCTTCTAACTAATGATACAAAAATGCGCCTCCAGGACCTATCTTATGCGTGAATATGTAACAGAAGGACATACAGAGTTACTTTCACACTCATAATATTAAGTAGTGGTTTTTTGGTGTGTACTCAAATGCTAAAATGATCATCCGAATGCGACAACCCAAGAAAACGCAAGCTACAATGAAAACATACATAGATAGGCGGAACTCACGCCATCTCTTTCTGACAATGGGTTTACATAGGCTGGCAAATAAATGAACTAGCTCTAGTTATCTAAATACAAACTCGTAACAGGGAATAGGCGTTAAACGCTTTCTCCAACATCTGGTAAGTTCTGAACAAAAATATTAATCCATATCTTACCTTTTCGGTTTCTTCCTGTTTTGGCCAATTTTCAGTCTTGCCAGACGCTTTGTCGAAAGCTAAGAAAAATCTGAAAAATATAAGTGTTAATTACACTGTACGAGATTAGTGTGGCTCTCAAACAGCTAAAAAACAACAAGGCACCGGGTGATGATGGAGTTACAGCTGAGCTTTTGAAAGCGGGCGGACTACCAGTCCGGAAAGCGCTGCAGAGGCTATTTAACTCCATCATACTCGAGGGCATTACGCCTAAAGCATGGCACGGGGGTGTGGTGGCACTTTTCTTCAAAAAGGGCGACAGGGCCCAGTTGAAGAACTACAGACCCATCACACTCCTGAGTCATGTATACAAGCTGTTCTCGAGAGTCATCACGAATCGTCTCGCGCGCAGGTTTGACGACTTCCAGCCTCCCGAACAAGCCGGATTCCGTAAAGGCTATAGTACCATAGACCACATTCATACGCTGCGGCAGGTTATACAGAAGACCGAGGAGTATAATCTGCCACTATGCTTGGCGTTTGTGGACTATGAGAAAGCCTTCGATTCTGTCGAGACCTGGGCCGTGCTTAGGTCACTCCAGAGGTGCCAAATAGACTACCGGTACATCCAAGTGTTGAAGTCATTGTACGGAAACGCCACTATGTCAGTCCGCCTTCAGGACCAGAACTCGAAACCAATACGACTTCAGCGAGGTGTGAGACAAGGTGACGTTATATCGCCGAAGCTGTTCACAGCTGCGCTGGAGGATGTATTTAAGCTTTTGGACTGGAGAGGACTCGGCATCAACATAAACGGCGAGTACATGACTCACCTTCGTTTTGCCGATGATATCGTGGTCATGGCTGAGACCGTGGAAGATCTAGGCACAATGCTCGAAGACCTCTGTAGAGTTTCCCAACAAGTGGGTCTTAAAATGAACATGGACAAGACCAAAATTATGGTGAATTCCCATGTAGTACCCACTCCTGTGAAGGTTGGCGGCTCTACACTGGAAGTTGTTGACGAATATGTTTACCTGGGACAAATAGTCCAGCTCGGTAAGTCCAACTTCCAGAAAGAGGTAAATCGACGAATCCAACTCGGCTGGGCAGCGTTCGGGAAGCTACGCAGCATATTCTCGGCCAATCTACCGCAGTGTCTTAAGACGAAAGTCTTCAATTCGTGCGTGTTGCCAGTGATGACGTACGGAACTGAGACGTGGCCGTTTACAATGAGTCTCATCAGAAGGCTCAATGTCACTCAAAGGGCAATGGAGAGGGCTATGCTCGGGGTTTCTCTACGCGATCGCATCAGAAATGAAGAGATCCGTAGAAGAACTAGAGTCGCCGACATAGCCCAAAGAATTGCAAACCTTAAGTGGCAGTGGGCAGGACACATAGCTCGCAGGACTGACGGCCGTTGGGGCGGAAAGGTCCTCGAGTGGCGGCCGCGTACCGAGAGACGCAGCGTTGGTAGGCCCCCCACAAGGTGGACCGACGATCTGGTGAAGGTCGCGGGAAGCCGCTGAATGCGGGAGGCGCAGGACCGATCGGTTTGGAGATCTCTGGGGGAGGCCTATGTCCAGCAGTGGGCGTCTCTTGGCTGAAATGATGATGATGATGAATTACACATAATATCTACTGATTAAGTACATAAAATGTTTCATATAATCTCGTCTTTGTTTGCTGGATGTTTGAATACAGTAGAAAATCTAGCCATTTCTTTTTTTTGGTTTTTCTTCTCTAATATTTCACTTAGAAAAAAAAGGAAAACATTGGTACATGCCTATAGTGACCACTGCTTTTTTAAAATTGAGTAATATTCGCCATTATCATTGGCATTTTGAATTGTCACTTTGTCTAGGCCCCCTGGTCTAGGCTCACCTTTGCAACGCGTAAACGCAGAGGTGTTTGCGCGTCATCTCGGGGCCGACGCGCAGCGCGAGCACGTGCAGCGCCTCGAGCAGCTTGCGCGCGAGCGCCGCTCGCGCCGCCGCGCCGCTCGGGTACGCGCAGCGGCTGGTCGACGCCAACCGCAGCGCCGGCTGCATGATCATCTTCAGGAAAGTGTCCTGACCACAACCACGGAATAGACAATAGTGCTACGCACTAGGGTTGCTAGGGATGCAAAAATTTTAACATCCGCGCACGCGGATTATTAGAGGTTCACATCTGCGGAGGCGGATGCAGATTTCAGTACTTTTAGGATATGTCAATTTTAAGTACATATACGAATAAATAAAATCAATTTAATTTTAATATGTTTCATCATATTTTGAGAACAAAATTAAAGCAGTTTTTACACCAGCAAACAAGCATGAGGCACGTGCCACTCTGGACTCGCCCACTTTTTTTTATTGCTACTAAGTTGGCAAACAAGCAAACTGCCCACCTGATGGTAAGTGGTAACAGTCACCTATAATACATGAGGCTCCTGTGACATTCGCAGTAAAACTGCAACCCCCACAAGGGCCACAGTGTACGTTGCCAACTTGTGACTTAAAACGTAAAGTCACGGTACCCAGTAATTTCAGTGCCACTTCCTTTAGGTACATGTCGTTGCTGGTTGCAGATATGAGTCCGCGCCCGTAAAAGCTCCGCATTAATTATCGCGAATGCGGATGCTAATATCCGTAACATCCCTACTACGCACAGAAGATGCACTCATTTGATCTTGAAAAAAGTCGACTTTTTAAATAACTAAACTTTGAGCGGCCAAGCTAAACCACACCTTAACGCCACGCGTTAGCGTATGTTTTTAGTCACTCTGAAGCCTCACGTCGCTACGTGCTTGAGCGATGGGGGTGTTCTTCTTCTTATTTACTTAGTGGCAATTGGTCGTAGAGGATAACAACCATTAGTGCATTCCGAATGGCGATGATATCGATGTCAGCGCGCTAAAAATCCTTTCGAATCACCGTGAGCGTGCTCACAGCATCCAACCTGACGTCATTACATTCGCCATCTTGCGTTCACGGCGACCATGCCTCGGATCGTAATCATCGTGAGTGTTCTGTCACACGACTGTCAAGTGTCAATGTCAGCGATTGAAAAGTATTTATTGTGAGGCATGCGGAAAATAATGTAGTAGTGGACTAATTCTTCTGTTGTCTACCTATGTGCCAATGGTGTGCAATCGTATAGCTACAATCAAGGGATACACTTACCAATAGTTGCTCCATAACCTTGACGTCAGACATATACGGCAACAGATATTTGACTAGCTGCAAGCACGCGACCACCCCGCCCTCTAGTGGCGACGACAGCCGACGCCGACATGAAGCTATCAAATCTCCCATATGGGGCAAAAATTGGAATATTATCAGTTGCTCGCCATACATTGCTGAAAAAAGAATATACTAATTACAAACATATATGCGTAATTTAATCATCACTCATCATTTGTGTCACTTACTCTACAATTCAGATACAATACAATCGAGAACTGAAAGCTGCCATTATAATCTTATTAACTCAATAGCATGATATGACAGACTATTAATAAGTTTTGAATTGACAGATTAATTGATCAATAATCGAAATTACTTACCTACAATTGAAGTGAGACATTTGATAACTTTCATCGCATTTCTGTCTCCTACAACTCTGCTATTGATAATCGAGATCTCATCAAACTCGTCCGTCTCCTCTCCATCGTACAGGGTCAGATTATCTTTACCAATATAGCATAAAGTCAACATTTTCAGTAAATTCCTAGTGATGTATCTACAAGTAAGTACTGGGCCTAATTTGTGAGCCAACCATATAAGACTCTCTGAACTCATATCAGATATTTTACATGGCGTGGAATCTTTATAAGGATCATTCAATTCATCGCCGTAAGGACGGGTGTTATTCGCAAGAAATACATCCAAATTGCCACTGCTCTCTAGACTTCTGATCTGGCGTTCCTGAGGATCCGATCTAGACTCTTCTGCAAAATGCAAGTAGCTAGTAAACATGGAGCTACTCGGAATATCTATCGAAGGTGACATGGGCTTAGAACACTTTTCTTGAGGACCGTCAATGCTTGGATTATCTACAATTACCGTGACGTCACTGGCATTTACAGCCGGCGTGAAAAATTTTGATGTTCCTGGTGAGGACACGTCTGCTGATGACGACGGAGATTGCATTGGACCTTCCGGTGGATTAGAATGGTAGGAGCCGATGGATTCAGCTGGCGATTTGCTTCTACTACTGCGACTTGGTAGTCTCTCTTTGTCAATTTCAAAGTGAAACAAATCGCAATCACTTTTTGCATCGCCATCTTTCTCTTTTAAATTTTCGTGTACGTCAACAATAGTCTTTTCAACGTTCGGTGTCGTAATGTGTTCAGAACCGTACGAGGTGTCAGGCGAAAATATATCAGTAGCTGTTGACAGGGCACTTTTAAGGTTATCGTCAGAATATCTAGGTTTTTTGCTTGCCGTGAGCTTATTGCGACAAACGTGGCCAGGAGTACCAACTTCCGAATTATCGTCTTTGTAGCCTCCCACAGCTTCAACTAGATGCTGAGTAAAATTATCCAGGAAACATTGCAAGCCAAGTCTGACCATTAATTGTAACAGAAAAATATTATGATATAATTTCACAAATTTTTGCTTGCTAATCCCAACCGTTCCAACACATGTTTCAATATCTGTTAGTTTTTGCCGTTCCTGCTTCTCGCGAATCGCTTCCTCGTCTTCATACAGATTAAGAATGTGTTTTAAGAGCTTTTTCTTGGTTTCAGATCGACCCAGAGCTTTGCTAACCGTGTCAAATAAATACCAAGCTGCCAATACCGACGTGTCTTTATTTTTTAAAAGCTCTATGTAATGCAAAAGGAAAATATCTAAAACGTCAAATTGGCTATGTCTCGTCTGACCCAACAGAATGTCTAAATGAGCTGCGCATGCTTGAATCTTTCCTTCGGCAATTTTTTGGTTATAGTACAACTTAGTTTTGTCGACGCTCTGATATTTCTCGCACTGAAGCCCATCGCATTCGTACATGTACAAAATACTTAATTCATTACTTGTGAGTTCATATTCGTGGAGGGTACTAAGAAGTTTGTACAAAATATTGAAGCTCTGGGGGAAAGGTATCAAGTGTTGCATTAATAATGGCTGCAATAGCTGTGAGGGTGTGGGAGGCGGCAACCCTTTATCTGTGATCACGATTTTCTTAAACGGTTCATCCTTACATGCTAAAACATTTTTATAGCTCAGACATGGAGGCTGAACATTTAACAACAATGAAGTGATATAACTTACACATTTGGGTAATGAATTGAAATTGTATTTTAGAACCGTTCTACAACTATTGTACCGCTCTATAAAACTGTCACTTGTACTTCTTAAGGGGCGCAAGTATTGATGTAAAAATATTTCCACGATAAGGCAACCAACCACCAGCATATCGTGCCTACGGCTCTCCAGAACAAACTGTTTATATACAGCCGCATCCGTGGTATACCTCGAGTTAATCGTTCTAACCCTTCTCTCCTTCATAAGAGATTCTAAATGTGTATCTTGACTGAACCTTTTCAAATAATTTTGGTCATAAGCTGCCAGGAACATATGATTGGTAAAAGCAGTTTCATCTGATCCCTCATGGCTTATGGTATGAGAGCCTTCTTTTTTAACTTCTTGTTGCATCGGAAAATGATTTAATGTGGTGACAGGCTCCTTGCATTGATCTACAGCTTTTGTAAAGAAACATTTTGTTTTGAAATTGTCCAAAGACTCCAAAGTTTGTATTGAAGACACTGGATTGAACTCTTTGGGGAGATAGATAACCCCTTTTCCAAGTTCAGAACGCTGTACACGGTAGTGGCGGGAGTGCGAAGATGCTCTGGTTCCTGTGGGAGTGTGTGGAATATCTTCGTGCGCTTGACTTTTAGATAAAGATCTAGCTCTACCGTTACTTTTATTTCTACTACGCGTTCGCTGCAGTGGTATGCTTAGACGCGACACATGTTGTGGCAGGCTTGTGGACTCATCTTCATCGTCCGTAATATCATCTGAACTGTCTTGCTTAGTAGGCTTTTCTGTAAAAAAAAGATATTCGATGAGTTAACAGATCATTTCACAAGTAGGTAATCAATTTGGTTTCATCAAAGGTAGTTGCACTACAGACGCTGGAGTTGCAGTTGTCTAAGGCTTTAGACTGCGTTGGTCACTAGACTCTTTTAAATAAAGTCAAGCATTACGGTGTCTCTGACCAATTAGGGTCATTGAGCCTTATTTGTCCACCTTTAATTATGGGCGTGCCTTAAGGATCGATACTGGGACCTTTGCTTTTAATTTACATTTATGACGTCCCACACTTCACTAACAATCTGTGCGATACAGTACTATTTGCTTTAATTCAATTCAATTTAATTCTTTATTGCTCTCCATAGTGTATATACAGTACAGATGTTAATATTCATAAACAGTTCAACTATGGACCCTGTCGGGCACGGCAATTGGAAGAAGAGAGGAGCGATCTTAGGTTGGAATATAATTCTATGGTGTCGACAATACATAAAATATCTATCCTACAATGCAATAATATTAATATTAAATTATTTTAATAGAATTAAGTAAATTAGATTGAATTATATTAAATTAGAATGAATACAATTATAATGAATTAAATTATTATACATATTAAATTAAATTGAATTAATCAAATTAATTTGAATTATTTTAAATAAGATTGAATTAAATTGAATTATAATATTGGTTTTTGTTTAAATTATTATAAATTGAGTAATATTAAATTATAATAAATAGGTGTTATTTAATTTATTTCATTTGATTCGTTTAATGTAATATATTACTTAATATTTAAGGTAATGAGAAAACAAAAAAATATATGTTGAAAATAGTCATTTCTCTAAAATAATTTGTTTACAATGAATAATTTAATCATTAAACTCTAATAAAACTTAATGTATTAAATTTTCTTTGCCAAATGTAAAGAAAGTGGTTACTGTTGTAGACATGAATAATCAAATTATTGAATTCAGTGATATTGAGAATTAAACTAGCTAGATTCAAGTTTGCAGTGGGATACGCATATTGAGTCCTTGGCAAACAGTCTTAGTTCTGTGGTATCTTTACATAATATAAAACAAACACGCTCCAGCTGTCTGTTCGCTTAGATCCTTTAAACCACACAACGGATTTTAATGCAGTTTTTAGCAATAGATAGAGTAATTCAAGGGCAGGCTGTATATGTATTACTAGCGATCCGCTAGTAGATAATTTATATCATTATTATTATTATTTTAGTATAAATATATAATAATAATATAAATTATCTACGCTAGCGAAGCCGCGGGCGGGTGGCTAGTATACAATTAAAAATAAAAAAGACAAGTTACTGATGTTTAAACGGCAAGTTTGATTTACTTGTTTTCAGTGTCATGTTGTGGGCATCGACTGCTAGTATAGAAAGTAGGTACTTTTTTACTTCTAAAAAGAGCAGTTAACGCTATTTATAATTTACGAGCAAGGGATAAAGAAGCTAAGAGATTTGTATTGACTTTTAAAGGTCAATAAATTTATGAAAGGGCAATGTCGAAAATCGCCCCATAACCAACAAAGAATTGGCTTACGTCATAATTATCATGTCATAACAAACAAGCACATGAAAGAAGATGAAATTCGCCCCCAATTGGATTCGATGTGCAACAACAATAACTGTTCCACCGGTTTGCAATACTAATGTCCAAATTATAATAATGTCCAAAAAATAAAAATGACCAAAAATAAAAATGTCAAAAAATTATTATGACAAAAAATAATAATGACAAAAAATTGCATTGCAGGTATGCAGCATGCATGCAGACATGCAGAATGCATGCAGGCACACAAGCTGGCCTGCAAGCAGGCATGCAACATGCAAGACTTCTGCCATAGCTCCGGCACTGCGGGGTTCTGGCGGTCCCACCCATACTAATCGTCGCAGATAGCTTTCGCTCACCACCCTAGCCTCGGCTTAATGGCCGGCTTCGCCGGCCAGCCTCAAGGCAGAAACAAACAATTGTGTCGTGGTGTGTTGTGACGCGTCAGAAGCGTATCGGTTGCATACATTTAATATGGCTAGAAACACATTATTACAGTGTGTTGTGTCGTGGCGCTAATGTGTTTCTAGCCATATAAAATGTATGAAACCGATACGCTTCTGACGCGTCACAACACAACATGACACAATAGTTTGTTTCAAGCGTTAGCCGCGGCGGCTCGCTCATAGCCACCTGCTCCTCAGCATGCGGGCCGCCTCACCCCTCCGTGCCTTCGCGGTTCTGAATAACACTCTAGGGCTAGGGCAGACAAGACTACGTGGGGTCGGGGTTGACTGAGTCGGTTTTAAATAGCACAAGTAAACCTCGTATGGAGAAAAATACATTCCGGATTATGTCAAAGAAGATTTATGGATACCTATTTACAGTTATTATTCTTTATAAAACTATGTCTTTAGTGAGTTATGCATATTAAAATTATGTCAATCAAAATTATGGCTCATAACTGTTATGCATAGTAAAATTATGCGTTTTAAAGTATGCTTAATAAAATTATGGCAAACCAAATTATACCTTTCAAAGATTATGATTTTTAATATTATGCCTTTCGACAATTCTGCATTATGTTTATGCCTATTGATATGTTATGCCAAATATTATGCTTTTTGATTTTTATGCGATATGATGTATGCCAATCGAAATTATGACAATTAACAGTATGCGTTTCAAAGTGTCACCATACTAATATTATAAAGAGGAAAGATATGATTGTTTGTTTGTTTGTAGTGAATAGGCTCCGAAACAACTGGACCAATTTAAAAAAATATTTTACATTTACAATTCTACATTTACCCTGATGAACATGGGCGATAGAATATTTTCCTATGGGAAAATGTAGAATTCCCACGGGAAAAACGAAAACACGCGGGCGAAGCTGCGAGCGGAAAGCTAGTCCTTTAATAAAAAGAAGAAACGTGGCTATTATAAAAGTACTCTGATCAATTACTATAATGATTATTTTTTATAATTATAAGTGTATGGACTATGTGTATTGCTCTTACGCAATAAAGTGTTAGGTACTTCGACTAAAAACACATAAAATCTGATTAATTTTGATTTCCGTTGACCTAAAATCATGAAATTTGGCAAGAAAAAAATATCCTACAGCACATATTGAGATAAAAATCTGAAAACTGTAAATATGTAAGTGGTACGTATAAGTTTCTACGGAAACCTCAGTGCGGTGCGCGAGTCCAACGGCTACTTGATCGGTTTTTTTTTGGGGGGGGGGGGGACCTATGCTGTTAGCGGCAGATGGCATTTACAACTTCACCATAATTATTCATAAGAAGACGAGAACCTGAAGCTTTCTTGGCGTACCTTACTTGCTAGGTTTATATCGGCCAGCCATTACCTCGAGGGGACGAGTCCCGCTATCCGAATGATCGCCAGGGAGTACAAGCCGAACTAGAAGCAATGCGAACTGAGCGCGCCTTTGAGGCTTGGACGCTCAGGCACAGAGTAGATGATAGTACATCCATCTGATCATGTATCCAAGCCAAGCTGAATCACACCTTAACGCCACGGGTTGGTGTATGTTATTATTAGTAATCTAAAGCCTTATGTCGCTACGAGCGACAGGGTTGTTGTTGATGGTAAATAATCAAGCACGCGCAAAACGTAGCTATACACATGTGCCAAGACCGTGGCACACAGAACAATATACTCCGAGCGGAGCGCGGCAGCCCTGCTGGTTTTTTACACCCTCAGTGTGCGCGGAACGGTAGGTAATTACCTTGTACTTAAGCGCGTAGTGACGGAGGCCAGAGGGCCTATTACCGATCTCATGGTTTTGCAAATGATATCATATGATATCATAGTGCAAGACGAAAAATACGATTTCCGGTCAAATTTTTGATAATTTGTTCATTATTTAATGATGACATCATTAAAATTATGCCATAGTGATGATATCATTGCAGATCGGTAATACGAAACGCAGCATTTCTTTTTCTCAAATTTTATACCATGTCATACGATGAAAGATCCATAATTGGCCTGCTGGTTCAGGTTCGTCATGTAGTAGAGGGTGGCGATCAGCGACCGTGATACATCGCATGCTGTGTAGCCCGGCTCTTCACACACGATTACGGTGTAACAGCGTAATATGTGTGTGTCTAGTCTAGTAATGTTAGATGTTTGGTTGGGAAAGAAGTTTTGATTGTATAATAGATAGAACCTACTTGCATCTCTTGGTGCTGTCCAGTGTAAGCGAGGTGGCTGTGGTGGTGGGGGGCGGGCGGTTTTCTTCGGATGAGGAGCACTCAGCAATTGGACCATTGCCCCACGTCGCGGCTCCGTGTGACCGTCCACTAATGACAGACATACATTCTTGGCTTTCACAGCCGCTGAACCCGATAGCTTGTATCCGAATGTGATGTCAATCCAGAGATGCAGATTTTCAGATACATGCGCGCTTTCTAACGCTTCGCGGTGCTTAGTTATGAAATCTTCAGCACATGTCGCCCATGACGGAATCCCTAAGTCCTACAAGTAAAGAATGCAAAATTAATATGTACTTGCTATGATTTTAATTTATTCATTCAATCATGATAACATTGTTTTATTTTTAGAGACAGTGCCCATTCTTCATTGTAATGAATCACTATCGTTAATGGAACGCATTTCGCGAACTTTTGCTGCAATAAGCGAACAGCCGCCGCGCGGTGCAAGTAAGCGCAAATAGGGTGACCATGATTACTGCAGTGCTGTGGATTTTGAAATTAAAACTTATTTTTAAAAATCATAACAAATAGCAATAGTGTGTATACACGGTTATTTTTTTATCATACTGGAAAATTTTAGAGGCAGCTCGGTAGACGCTAGATGACTCATATCAATAAAAAAAACATGTGGTTATATTTTTTTAAATTTATCCGCCAATAATATTAAATTATAGACATTGTTCTTGTTTACTACAAGATAAGGTAAGATTATGAATGAATAAAGCATTTACTACTACGGGCTTAGGAAAATGCGGCAACGTCGCATTATTAATTCAAGCAAGATCAATCTACAACTCGTTTGAAATAAGAGTTATTATTGCACTAGACACTACAATAGTGAAAGACAGAGACAGTCGGCGCCGGCGCCGAGCGCCGGCGGCGGCGTTTTGTTGTTTGCTGTCGCTTGTCGGCACGAACGAACGAGACGAGCCGGCCGGCTTTAGTTCGCGTTTGACCCCGGCGCGTGTGAACGTATCTCGATGTCGCGCCCGCGCCTGACGCGCGGCAATCGGGCGCATTCGGAATTTTAGTTTCAAGTTAACACATCTAGCGAATACACAGACCTTACTCCGGTAGACCGTAGACTTTTACTTGTGAAGTGAAATTAAGTGTTTGGTGTAAGAAAGTGAACCCACAAACGTAAGACTTGGAAGCGAAAACTGCATTTCGAGACGTTAAACACTAACCAAAGTGATATGTTGTTGTGGTCATGTATAGTTTTAAACGTGCACGACTATGTATGAGTTAGAGGACTTCCTTTAAATTTAGAACTCTTTTGTTATTAGAACTAAAGTTGATTTAAATTTTTTCCTAGGTAGGTAAGTATTGAAAGTTGATTCCAATTTTTTAACTACGCCAAAACAACCTACCATAACCGTAATACCTACTTAGTACTGTTTGTTTTCTTTAAAAACTTTGTTTTGCCGGTCCTAAGCCCGTAAAGTAGGAAGGTGAAATTGTGATCAACTCAGTGATGACTTTGAATCGGCGACGTTGTTGCCAGTTTGCGTTCATTCAATGTTTTGCCTACAACTTCACTCAGTGTCCATACCAGTGCTGTATTTATTGGATATTTTAGATAATAAATATCTAATTAAACAGGTGAGTAAATTTTATTATTAATGGTTAAATAATTCTTCTACCGTGTCCTGAAGCCACCCTTAAAATAACCAGGGTGATAAAAAAATAACCGTGTATACACACATTTTCCCCACTATCTCTGAAATAACATACTATAATACAAAGAATGTTTAAAATCACATACAGGTAAATCCTCGTGAATACTTTTGAAAACTGTAGGGTCAGTGTAGAACTCAGGTATGCTTTCGTCAGGCGTCCATTCCTGCATGCGTTGAATAGACGCTGGATACTCTGCAGGCACCCACTTATGACGCACATACTTGCATAATACTTCCTTTGGTGTTCTACAACAAAAAACTTATTTAACATCACATTAAATAATAGGTTAAAAGAAATAAAGTAAGTATATTAAACAAGAATTCAAAAATCTATTAAATAAGTGGAGATGCTGAGCAGAATTTCTTTTGAAAAAAAGCTTGTTTTCATGCCTAATGAGGGCGCGGAGGTGGTTAATTTAAGACTGCTATACATGGTGTTTCATAATAATAACCAATAAATAATCAATGCGTTATCTAAAACTAGTTATTAAAATGTGTTTACACGTAATGTCATTCAACCTAAAATTTTCATGTATATCATAGTATCATCATCATGTCTATGATTTACATGAAAATTTTGGGTTGAATGACATTACGGGTAAACACAATATAATAATTAGTTTTATATAACGCATTGATTATTTATTGGTTATTATGAAACACCGTGTATATCTGATATTATAGTCAAATGTATCATTTATTATGTGGCTAATAACGGCCATATATTTCTCCTGATACGTGAACTGCCAAACTACCCATGACACAACTGAATTCCTGGGTGAAGTCAGTATCGCCAAACGGGACTAGCCAACGCTTAGTTTTTCATTTAACTGAGCCATGTGAGCTAAACTGAAAAGAAGGGTTCAATCCAGAAATCCTGCTCCTTCACATGTTGATAAGTTTAAATCGGTTTTCGGCTACCCACAAGAATCTATCAAGCTGATTAAGGCCATAAGGAATCATCATCGTGTTGTTAGGAGCCAATTAAAGCATATTAATTTTTAAGAATAATCAAAGATTAATTAATTTTTAAGACTAATCAAAGATTATTAATTTAATGTTTTCTTTATTAAGCCCCAATTCTGAATCCCCTAACTTTTACTTACGCCTTTACTGTTGCTGAAATATGGGTGTTATTTAAATGAATATGGTATCAATTTCAAGTTTATAATACAACCTTAAAAATTGTTCTAACTTCTTAGAATCGCTCAGAACTAATCACAAGTTGGTGGTTCCGTACTTGCTCACGAGTGTAAGACCAAGTTTTATTGCAATAACTTAGTAGTTTATATCTTGAAGAGTACCATACATAGGTATCCATATTATACATATCAGTGAAGTCACAGTTCCGGCGCAGTATCGCCAGGGTGATAATTTTTTCTCATAATTCTCTATGAATGTCACTCAGAGCCCTGTGTCATCTCATCACAGACACTAACATGCAGCAATTATGTAAGGAACTGTGATTTCACCAATCTGTGTGAATCAGCCTTAATATGTTTTCATGTTAGTAGAAAGAGGCTCCTTACCTCCTTGCCAAGTAGACATAGCATGTTATATCTGACAGTGCATCACTGATATGGTGAGAAATTTGATCAGAGCAGTTACAAACATCATACGTCATGTCCAATTGCCTGTCTCCTTTATTCAAACGATATTTTGACTTGCTTAGATCTCGCCAATTCCAGCCTAAAATATTTTGTTAAAGATTAGGTAAAAATAAAACATGAATGTACCTATTAATAACAAACATTGCGTTAATAAAAAATTTAATATCAAAAGTCTACATATTAATATTTAGCTTAGAAGAGTATTGTATTGATTTTGCTTAAAGCCGTCAAATTCTTTTTATGATTAAGCAGTTTTATCCAACTAGAAATGCAAGGAATAGTGATTTGGCCGAATACCTAATATTCGGAGATGCTCTCGGCCGAATAGACGAATATTCGGCTGTTGCCAAGCGGCAAATCCATGTATAGATCGCGAGAAGAGAAGCGTACATGTTACGACATGCTCAATGCAGGGCGGGGACGACAGGGCGGGGACGACGGGGGGACGGTGGGGCGGTAACTCGGGAAGTATTCAAGTATTTACTTCATTTGCCTGCTGATCTTGTCACGATGCGTTGTGTTTAACATTTTTGTGATTCCAGATTTCTTGATTTTGTTAAATCATTATTTTAAGTACGAGCAGTAAAAAATGGCTTCAGCAGTTATACATATAATAGTAACAATATTCGGCCGAATGCAGAATATTTTAAAAAATGGTGAATATTCATTGCATCTCTAATTAAAACCAACGAGTGGCTATTCAGACCCGGGTCCCTATAGAAGTCGATTGCTATTTAGACCCGATAGAAGCGTAATTGAAAAATAAATATAGATTTAAGTAATTATTATTTATTTGTAATTAGTCATTAATTTCGTAATAGAGTAGTTAAAAGATTAGAATGCAGTGGCCGATTGTGTGTACGTAGAATAAATAGATTAGTGGTCAAGCTTAGTGTTGCTAACTAAGCGAAATATATTTTCAGTTATTCAATAAATGGGTGCGTTTTTAATTTTTAAAGGCATGAAAAAATTACATTAATTATTATCTTCAACCTGTTATAGATTTCATTGCTGTTCAAAAGAAATTATTTTGAGCCCGGCCTCCATACATTTCTTTTCCGTCTCCTTTGTGTAATTTATTTATAAAATAAATAAATCAATGATCTAATGATAGTCTACTCTAGCAGCCAACATGTAAAAATAGTAACTATTTTATGAAGATATAAAAACAATACATAATTATAATTATATTCAATTTTTATTTCTAGTAGTGTAATTTATCAAATAATGTTAAAAATAGGAATGGGACTAAATTAATCTAAAAGTGTTCCTAAGATAAATTAGTAAAGAGATATTAACAACTTTTTTTCTACCTATTCAAAATCTGGATGAGACATTGATTTGTAATTTCGTATGACATCACACCTCATTATGTTAAATGAAAAGTTATATAAAAGCAAGGGCCCACTTCAAGGGCAATAACTTTAGTCAACTCCCAATAGTCAAGGCTTTACTCACCGTACCTAGATGCAAAGTCTGTTACCCAGGGCACCATAAAATGTGCCTGGGGATCATTTGCACTCCTTCCAGCTAGCATGTTGAGATGCAACAAATAATCTAGATTTGAGATCCTTCCTCTAACCCATAGCATACACAGCTTTTCCAACTGTACAGCATCATTTCTCCAGCACCACTCATCCCCTTTATTAACATGTACCTGGCTGTTGCTAACTATAGGTGTACTTTGTTTATTTTTATTTGGCTCATGTATCAATGAAGCATCTAAGCAATGCACATTATTGGTAATAGAAGGCATAATCTGCAGCCACAAGTTCTCCGACAAGAATACATCTTGCAATGTAAGCTTTCCTAAGCTCAATCCTCTATCACTGACTGCTTTAAAAACATGTAACAGTTGATATATTAAAAACAGCCCCCGTCCATAGTTCATATCAATTAAACGAGGACTGAAGTTAAGGCAATCAAGTAAGCTGTGCTCGTAATGTTTACCATAAACTATAAAATAGTTATTGTCAGTCTCCAATACAAACAAAGCTGCTATCAAATTGACGTGGGTTTCATATGATTTGGAAACATACTTATTGGGTATCACCTCTTTGTACTCAATGAGGTTGCCTGATACATCCTGCTTTATTCTAATTATATTACAACCATACAACCGAAGTATTACTTCTGATACCAACTGATCATGATCTAATAAATTTACTGCAGTGTGCTCCTTGCAAAGATCATTATTTTTAAAGTATTTCTTAAAAGATTCCTTCCATAAGATTCTATGATTGTTCTGAGATACATATTGCATTAGTTGTGAAAATGTAAGTGTTGAATCTGTATTGCCTTCATTTAACTTGTATCGTGGTAGGGGTAAAACTTTTGAAGCTTTTTTGTTTATGACCTAAAAATGGTCAATAAATTATATTAATTAAATCATTATAAAAATTTAAAAAAAAAAATTTTAAAGAACTGTGGGGAGAAAATTCATACTTACCCTCACAAATATTTTTCTAAGCGGGTAAGATACTTTTTCACTTAGTTGAGTGGAAAAATCTGCGTTGTTCAAGGAGTTATCGACTTCTACATTTTTCAACCATCGTTTTAACCATGTATTATGGACAACCACAGCACAGATATTGGGCGAAGAAGTAGGAAATATATTTTTACGATTTATACATAATTCTTCAGCAATAAATTCCATTTCAGAGCTCTCATTTGCATTGCAGTGAGTTTACTTTCATTGAATGTTAGAAAGAAATACCCACAGAAATACCTTGTTGAAACTTGAAAATGAAAATACAACAAACAAACGTCAAAGAACGTCAGTCAAATGATGGTGCGTTCCGTTGAATAATAATAAATAGCTGCCAAAGCTCTGAACGCGCTCAGTGCGCTCGCAGCCGGTCCGATTTGATTTAGCCTTAGAGCATTCATACGGGAGACGACAAGGCTGGGCGAATCCCTCTGCCAATTTACGCTGACCATATGACCATACATACACGTTATATAAAACTAGTTGACGCGAGGTTGCTAAAAGGTTTAAAAATTGGTTGGTTCAAATAAAAGTCAAAAAGAAGTTCAATTTATTAATTAATAAAATTAATTCCCCCTCAAGTCTTCAAATGGTATGTCAATTAAACACTTGAAAAAGTCCTAGTTGTTCCGTAGAAAATAAAACAATAGGGTAGTTGACTCATATCAAAATTTATTAAAATATTGTTTATTTCTAACAGTATTTGGCATAAGGTTCCACAATATACCGATTTTAATAAATAACAATGAAAGATTACTGTAAAATTTTAATATGAAAATGCTAGAAATAATATTTTTTTATCTCACGCCGTAAACGCTTTGATATTCTGTGGTCAGGGCCGTGACGTCACTCATATAGTAAACAAAGAAATGTCAAACACAACTAAAATCATAAATAAAATAACTTTGTCAATTAATTTCGTGTCAACGTCAACGTCAACGTCGTTTCACGTCACGTCAGTGACATTTGCAATTATCTTTGGTCATTATTACATTTTTGCATAAACAAAATAAACCTCGCGTTTATCCTGGCCTTATTTACAAAGATAGTTTTTTTTTCGCCCAAAATCCCGTGCTCCCTTTGGTTGGTGGGTTGATTTTCTCAAAATTCGGAATTTGACATTTAGACCGTTTGTTTTGATCATTTTTCGGAGACTGACGAGAATATTATAATAAAATACACTTAAAGTTATAGATCATATAATTATTAGTTTCGTCGTATAGAATTTGGAAAGCATTCACAGTTTGTTTATGGTTAATTTTTCATTACGTTTTGTTTTTCAACCAAACTTATAACTTTAGCGGGAGACGAGTGCCTCACCCCACTGGCGCAGAGCCTCCCTCTGCGCCAGGGTACGAACTCGCTCCACCTCCTGTGGAGCAGATCGTCCCCCCCGTTCTCGTACAGCAACCCGATGCCGATACACCTCCGAATGGACGCGTGCATCGACATCCCACGGCGTTTGGCCCGCAAGAACGCAGGCCGCGCCGTGGCTGACCGTGCGATAGGCTCGCACGGCCCGGGTTGCTATGACCCTCTGTGGACGTCTCAGAAGGGCCACCGTACGGGGGGAGAGGCACTCCGCCCATATCGGGGCTCCATAGAGTGCACTCGACCGTATTACCCCGTGATACAGCCGACGGCAAGCCGATCCTGGTCCTCCTACGTTGGGGAGGACCCGCCCGAGTGCGGCCCCGGCGGCGCACAGACGTGGAGCGAGGAGCTTAAAATGCTCCTCGAAGCTCCATCGGGAATCCAAAACCAGGCCGAGGTACTTAAAATGCGCCTCAACCGGTATACGGACCCCCTCCACTCCTCCCTCCCCTCGGACGCGGAGCCCCGATGGGATCCTGCGACGGGGGGCGTGAAATATCATAGCCCTCGTTTTTTCGAGGGCCACATCCAGACCCAGGAGGCGGATGCGTCGGACAACCAAGGAGGTGCCGACCGACGCAAGGTGGGCCGCTTCCTCTCCCGTTTTCGCTTTCGCCGCGACCAGCGTGTCATCGGCGAAGCAGACGACCTCCAATCGTGGAAGGAGGTTGCCACGCAGGACCCAGTTGTACCCCAGCGGGCTTATTGTCTAATTTCAACACCCATCGCGATCGCTTATAATCCATAGACAATCTGTCATCGAAGGCTATTCACGAACTTCACTCTGCTTTGAACTGTCATTTTAATGTCATTGAAAGCGACTCAAGTTTGAAAGATTTCGTGACTTCATTTTGAAAGCTGTTGAATGAATGATTACGCTTTTTTTGCTTGTAATTCCAATTGTATAGGGAAATGACAAGAGAAAATAGCTTTGAAGATGATTATGAAATGTCAAATGAAAGATTCGTTTTGAACCTAACATCTTTCCCTTATTGTCAATAGTGTCGTCTTTGATATTGGTTTGTTGCACGTTTGTTTGTTGCCCTATGGACGAGTAATAACTCTACTATTGGAAATCATCGAACATTATAGCTAAATTAAAATAGAAAGTATTGGAAGTGGTCGTGTTAACTAAGAGGCGATTTGTCATAATTTAAGGTAACGTAAGCTTTCCATCGCTATATTTCTATTATGCGCATTCATTTTTTTCCTCTATATTTTATCAACAAATACCTACATAATACATCGTTGTAAGCAGCAGCTCTCGCAGAGAGTATTATGTTCCTTGGTTGTAAGGATGGCGCGTGCCATTTTATTAGCAAGGGCGGAGGAAGAGCGGCTAGACCGTGCAGCAAGAATGGAGATGCGCCTGCTGCGTGAGGAAAGTCGTCCTCTTCATATGCCGGAGAGACAGTTTAAGAAATTGTATAGGCTGTCAAAAATTCAATTCGTGCAATTGTGCCGGGAAATTGTACCTCTTTTACCATCATGCCAGAGATCTACTGGTATTAAACCAGAATTGAAGGTTTGTGTGAATACTTTTAAGATTTTATTCTTAGTGTTTTTTCACTGTGTGTGCGTAAACAAATAAATAAATAATTGTCACATCACCTACCTGTGCATCAATCTACTTCATAGATGGTGAGGAAATGACAATAAGAAACATTGATTACATTTTGTTTGTATAAAGATGTGTCAAATATATATTGCAAACAACATTAAAATCAATGCAAGAAAGTTTGACCTTGTATTGATTTTAAATATGATTTTCAACATTACACTTTCAGATACTAGCTGCTATTGCATTTTACGCTCACGGATCATATCAAAAAAATATAGGTGCAATGTTTCATTTAGGGCTGTGCCAAACATCCATTAGCATTGCCATCAAGGAAGTAACAAATGCTTTTAACCAAAGGAATATATTGCAAAAATATATCAAGTTTCCCCAGACAGGTGAAGAACGGGACAACATTGCAATGCAGTAAGTTTACTTTTTTGTTATAGTTATAATTAGTATTCATTGTATTTATTGCTGGCCTGTTAATATTTCCACTGCTTTGGTGTGCATATTTCTTTTGGGTTGCTATCTAAAAATAGAACCTACACTATGCCATAGGCCATACCATTACTAGACAAGTGTGCAGGCCATTAAATAATCCTGCAAGCTTCATAATAATCTTTATCTGGTTGGTGTAGTAATATTTTTAAATAAATTTAACATGTTACTTTAGTTACGATAATAAGGAAGCAATAACTAGATTTCGTGTTAGTTTTTGCTCACTAAAAATCAGAAGTATTAATAGAAATGACTGTTAAATTAAAATTTAATGCTTTTGTAAATGAATGGAAGTAATGTATGTTGATACATAGTTATTAACAGTGAATAAAGCTTTGGCTTTACAAAGTCCAAAAGAGATCAATACAGTTGAAATTTCACCAGGGCTGGCTGGTAAGAGGTGGCTCAGTGGTTAAGGGGTCAACAAAGATGTGGATTCCATTCATGACTTTTGTGAAATTTGTTCTTGTACTGAGTTATTCATTTTTCAATTTATTTAGCATTTTTATTGTGTTTTTACTTGATTGTTAATGTCAAACTGTCATTTAAGAATTATAATTTTTAAAGAAAATGCAGTCACAAATATAAAATGATTTTATGCATTCTGTCATTGTTTGTTGTAAAGACACTTGGACTTGCTTTTTTACAGATTTATGAATAAGTTTGGCTTCCCTGGTGTACTTGGCTGCATTGATGGTAGTCATGTTGCTATTGTACGACCATCAGAGAGGGAGGAAGACTACTTCAACCGTAAAGGTTATCATTCATTGAATGTGATGATTGTAAGTTAAGATTTTTTTGTTTGTACCTAGAAATACATAGTTTTCTGTAGCAACACCTAGATAATATATGCCCATGAAAAATCATATCATAAAATAATTAAGACAAATTTCTATTCAACAAAATAAAAAGAAATGAAATGAAAAGAACTTTATTTTCGTAGGTATGAATCATACACTTGAAAACGTCAAAATGAATTAAACATCAAAATTAAAGCTACCACTTGCGCGAAATGCTGACTTCCCCGAGAAGAGCGAGCCAGCAACTCGGGGTTTACTCTTTTCAAATAATTTATAATGACAAAAACTTATAAATACTCAAGTTACAAGTAGTCAATAAATAGCCTGTTATAGAACCAAGCAAATTAGGTCCATGAATTTTGTAATAAGCTTTGGCGCACAATTTTTGTTTAGTAATTGTTTTGAATTTACTAAAAGCAAGTTTTGAATATCAGTAGGAATCTTGTTGTAGAAGCGAATACCCAATGCCTTGAATGAGTTCCCTACTCTGTGTAGTCTTGTTGAATATGAAGCCAATTTGTGTTTGCCTCGTAAATTAAAATTGTGACGGTCACTATTTTTTTCATACAGTACAAGATATTTCTTAACATATCATATGTTTTCATAAATATATTGTGATAAGTCTATGAACACTGTCAAAATTATATTCAAAAAATGGGATGTCCTGTAAAATATAGGACAGTTAACCAGCCTAAACACGGAATGATAAAAATCATGATCATAACAACATTTTACCTTTGTGTAGAAACTAACACAATGTATTTGTGTTATTCCAGATTTGTGACGCCGATTTAATAATTCGCCATGTAGATGCATCATTTGGAGGTGCTGCCCATGACTCACATATATGGAACTGTTCTCCAGTGAAACAGCACATGGAAGAGCTTTATGCAGAAAACCAACCATTTTGGCTTTTAGGTATTATTAATTACTAGCTTCTGCCCGCGACTTATTCTGCTTGGACTTCAATTTTGAACGATTTTCAATTTTCCCTCGGGAACTGCTTAAGGAATCGGGATAAAAGGTAGCCTATGTTCTTTTCCGAGTCAAAGGCTACATGCATGCCAAATTTCATCCAAATCCGTTCAGCCGTTTTTGCATGATTGAGTAACAAACATCCACACTTTCACATTTATAATATTAGTAGGATTATCTATTGCGGATAATATGATTATGTGCCATAAACATCCTCTATATCATTCTCTATATCCTCTATAAAAATTATCTACCGGGTGTAACTGAACACCCCAATAACATTTAAGGGGCATATAAGTTACATACTAAATAGACCTTCGGTACTTGTCTGAGACCTGCAACCCCAATACTTTCAGAGTTATTTGATTTTAAACTGAAAGCAAAAACTTTCAAGTGACAACCATAATCAGCTCTTAACACAAAATAAATTTAAACACAAAATGACACGTGACAGACGTGAGCGTAGTATTCTTCGTACGCTTACGTAGGGTTTTCGGCACTTAATGCCAAAAAATAATTTATTTAATTTGTATGACGTGAGCGTAGTATTCCTCGTACGCTTACGTAGGGCTGTCTTCACTTAATACCAAAAAATAATTTATTTAGTTTGTATGGGACAAAAAAGTAGGTTTGTTAGCCCTGATATTTTTCCTACAGAATCTACTTCTGATGGATACATACCCTTAAATATTATTGGGGTGTTCAGTTACACCCTGTATATTCCTCTTTGTCAATCCTCTATCTATAATGTCTGCACTATATTATCGGCGATGATTGTTGCTCGTGTGTTCGTCTATAATCGGCACAATCATCGTGCCAGCATCCACACGTTCGTCCACGTTCGTCTGTTTATATAATTGTATAACCACAGGCGATTCCCTTTGATGCGTGCCCGAAAACCGACAATTCACGGGTCGCAGGCGATCATAGACGATCATCGGCGCGCACAGCCGAGTACAGCCGAATATGCCCTCTACACTATCGTGCTCGCGCGTGATCGTCTGTATTCGCCGATAATGAAGAGGAGCCATAACATTTTATAGATATCTAACTGTAGAAAACATACTTATATTGAGAGTTCCATTTGCTAACTTTGCAGTTTGTATTACAATGCTACAATAAAAAAATTATTTTCATATTTTTTTAAGAAAATGCGAAATTCACACGTTCGATTTATACGCATCACATACTGAAATTGCAGGTTCTAGTCTTGTCCAAGGTGGATGTTTTGTTGTCTATATTGTTGTGATAATTTGATATATGTAGATGTATTGTTATTATAGATATTAGACTCACTAGTTAATATAAATAATGTCATATAAATTAAATTAAATTTAATAACTCCTTGTCATTGTTTTGTAATTGCAGGAGACTCTGGCTATGCACAGAGGCCATGGCTAATGCAACCGGTGTTGCAAGCATTGCCAAATACACCAGAAGAACATTACACCAACATGCACTGCAAAACTCGCAATGTTGTAGAACGTTGTTTAGGTAAAGTTTTTTGCAATTTGTTACTTTTTGTGTACTCCAACGATGGTTGGTCCCATAGAAGTTTTTGATCAGTATTAGAAACAGGATCGATTGCCATCAAAAAATGTTTTTATGTAAAATGGCTATTTCTTGCTAACTGTAATTTTTTTTTTTAAATCTGTGAATGGGGTTCAAAATTCCATAAAAAATTATGGATAGTCTCCTAAGACCATTTTCTTGTAGCTGGTACAGATAAGGTACTTCTCCTTACTGCCCCGCTGAAAGTTTCCACCCTGTATAAATAGTGTAACATGCAGAATTTTTATATTTCTGTAAATCATTTTCTGATTGTCATTCTTTTACAGAAATGTGACACAGCAGCATAGCTCCGTAAATGTTATTTACTGAATTGTCTGTGTTAATGAAATAAATTAATAAAAAACATGCTATTAACACAGCATGTTTTTATTCATTTATTATTGGCTTTGTAGGGTATCTTAGAATAGCTTGTAGGGTAACATAAGAATAGTCAATAAAAATAATGTAGGGTATCTTAGAATAGTTTGTAGGGTAGCATAACAGTAGTTAATAAAATAATGTTAGGGTAATCTTAGAATTAAATAATAATTTATTTAAGTGTGTAGGTAGTTAGTAATAATGGATTTGTTAAGTACCCTTAGAATAAGATTAGTATTAAGATACCCTCACTTGTAAATAACAAAAATAGCCTCTCTTTACGGTACTGCCCGCCGCAGGGGTCTGCGCCTAGAAATTAGTATATAAGGCGGCAGGAATCCTAATAAATAATGAACAACCAGTCAGTCTTTAATTGAAAGTCGTCCAGCAAACTACCTCCAACACTTCCAACACAAAAGCTTCAAACATTACATCCTTGTATTATCATTCTAAGTGTAGAATTAACTACAACATGACCAGTCATGTGGTGATAATGCTCTTTTATTACAGGTGTGTTAAAGACACGATGGCGATGTTTGCTGGCTCATCGTGTTCTGCACTACAGCCCAATAAAAGCCGGAAAAATAACCAATGCTTGTGTGGTATTACACAATTTTATTAAAGATCCCAGAATTAATATTGGTAAGTAAATAAAATAACATGTTTTATATGTCTTCTAAATTCAAAGTAATTTTTTATACAATTAATTACGCAAATATTAAGCAGATTGCCTACCTGATGGTAAGTGTAAGTGGCTACAATCACATTACATAGTTACATTCTTATTTAGGCTTACAGAAACTAAATGGTTCCTGTAAGATTCTTAAATGTGCAATCACTACAAGAACCAGAAGACATATATTATAGATAGATAGAAGAAGCTTTATATATTATAGATAGATCCAGCCGATTATTCCCGGTGTCCACCCCCTGCTTGTCCCCCGCGGGTGGACAGAGACACGAGTTTCATATTACTACTCTCGATGTCCACCACCGGTGGACAAAGCCACCCATTGACAAGTCCCATTTGCATGTCGTGAATGATCACTTAAAATATATTTCATTTTACGTTTATTGTTATTATTTATACCTTGGCTTAATTGCTTTTTTTGCACTACGAAAAAATTTGCATCTTCTTTAAATAGTATAGATGCGAAATGGTAACATATATACTGCATTTTTTTCAATATACCCACATAAATACATAAGATTTTTGAATGAATTAATATTGTGACTTATTAATATTGTACTTAGTGTTTGTATAGTTAGTACTCATTAGACATATACACAACATGTCAATAAAAAACATGTCAATAAGTGCCGCAACTTAGTGTCAATCAACATCATCACACACATAATTGATGGTGTACTTACTTCTATTTACCCTAAAGATATTGAGAATATGATTAAACTACCTACATAATTAATTTTGTGATAATTATTTACACCCAATTCCAGCAAGGGTGGACATCGAAAATGTTTATTTAAGCAGTGGCTTTGTCCACCGGTGGTGGACATCGAGAGTAGTAATATGAAACTTGTGTCTTTGTCCACCCGGGGTGGCCAGCGGAAATAATTTAAAATTAATTCTTTTTTTTTTTTTTTTTTTTATGGATGGCCCGGCAAATGACCTCCTCCCGCCTGATGTTAAGCGGTGAAAGAGGCCCAAATGAGTTGACAGATAGAGTAGGGACGACCTCCACTCTCCTACCTGCCCGCCCCTTGCCGGCCCAAAAGATGCTTTTTCACGCCTCTTTTGAAGGAACCCATGTTGTAGGATGGAGGAAACACGTGCGCAGGTAGAGAATTCCAAGTGTGGGATGAACGACAGAAGAAGGAATCTTGGAATTTCTTGGTACGGTGTGAAAAGGAGGACACAGTGTACGGATGACTCCGAAGGCCCTTACGCGTGTTTCTGTTAAGGAATGGAGAGGGAGGGATAAGGTTAAAGAGCTCCTCAGAGCATTCCCCATGGAACATTCGGTAAAAGGCGCTAAGAGAGGCGATGTCACGACGAAGTTGTAGAGGCTCAAGGGTGTTAGTTGCCTCTACATCGCCAATTATGCGAATAGCGCGACGCTGCAATCTGTCCAGAGCATCGAGGAGGTACTGAGCGGAGCCGTCCCAAAGGTGCGAGCAATATTCCACGCAAGACCTAACCTGAGTTTTATACAACAAGCATAGTTGGTCCGGCGCAAAATACCTACGCACCTTGTTCAGGACACCGAGTTTCCGTGAGGCAGTAGTTATGACGGATTCGATGTAGTCTCTGGGGTTCAGATCGCAGCGAATGTTCATTCCGAGCAAGGTGATGTTGCTCTGTGTGTGAAGGGTTGTGCCCTGAAGAGAAGGAAGGGGGAGGAAAGGTGACCTTTTCGCCGAGAACACGCACACCTGTGTTTTCTTAGCATTGAACTCAACAAGATTGTTGGAGCCCCATTCGGAGACGAGGTCAAGCGTCCTGTTGAGCTCAATGATAAGATTCTGCCTTTCCCTACCAATATCACCACGAGCAGCCCCCGAGGCTCCGTGATATCCCCCATGCACTGTACTGTCGTCTGCATAGCAATGTATAGCTCCCAAGGAAAGCATATCATTGATATGCAGAAGAAACAATGTGGGGGATAGAACGGAGCCTTGCGGAACACCAGCGTTCACTGCCACGAACCGCGAAGCGCAGCCGTCAACGACAACGCGAATTCTACGCTCGTGGAGGAAGCTGGCAATCCACGTACAGAACTGCGCGGGTAATCCGTATGCCGGAAGCTTGGAAAGAAGAGCCTTGTGCCAGACTCTATCAAAAGCTTTGGCGATGTCGAGACTAATAGCCACCGATTCGCCGCGCTTATCGATAGATTCACCCCATTTGTGCAAAAGGAACGCTAGAAGGTCACCTGTTGACCGTTTAGGACGAAACCCATACTGTCGGTCATTAAGTAACGAGTGACCTTCCAGGTAACGGATCAGCTGTGTATTAAGGATCCTCTCCATGATTTTACACAAAATGGAAGTGACGGCTATAGGGCGATAGTTAGCCGGATCAGAACGATCTCCCTTTTTGGGAACCGGCTGGACATTGGCCTCTTTCCAAGATTTCGGCACACAACCAGCAGAGAACGACAGACGGTATAGACGCGTAAGGACCGGAGTCAACTCCGCTGCACACTTCTTAAGAACAATCGCAGGAATGCCGTCTGGTCCACTTGCTTTTCGAGTATCGATCGACTGGAGCTCCGCCCGCACATCACGCTGTCTGATACGGATATCGGGCATGGTGCTGCCACAATGGGACAGTTTCGGAGGTTGTGTACCACAGTCATCGACACGGGAATGAGCCGCAAAGAGTTTTGCCAGGAGGTCGGCTCTGTTCTGATTCTGAGGTTTTGAGGTAATTAAGAGGTTTTTAAAACATTTGTGTCTCTGTCCACCCGGGGGGGACAAGCAGGAGGTGGACACCGGGAATAATCCAGATCCAGCTTTATATATTATAGATAGATGGATGGAATTTAATGTTTTGCTTATTTTTTGCAATTACAATATCTATAATACACTGGTACTTAAAATACAGTTTTACTCCTGCTCGAAAAATACTGAGCTGTGGTGATTTATAAAGAAACGGCAACACGAAGGATTTCACATGTTGACCTTGAGACCACCCTTCTTCGCCCGTAATAGCGGCGGTTTATGTAGTGCAAATATTTGACGTGAAACCTTGACGCGTGTTCGACTGTACTAAGTTACTTTCCAAGCGGGCGTAGTATGAAGCACAGTGTATCACTCAGAAGAAAGTGCGATTCCCACTCGTGTATATTAGGCCTCAAACTACGCTCTCATTGGGGTCGGTCACTTTCGCCCCTTGGTAAACAATGTTTTATTTTTATTCTAGACCGAAGAGAATTAGAATTGGACAGGGCAAACCAACCTGTGCCTATTCCACCTAGACGTGAATTTGGGGATGAAGATTTGATAGATCGGAGGGATATGCTGATAAATCGCTTATGGCAAAGTCGGTCTGTATCTTTTTTATACATCATGCAAATAAACTGCTCTGTTGATGGCAATCGGTTGTAGTCATTTGTAGCACATGGTTTTTGTTAAGGATAACAACATGCCTAAGATGTCCCGATGTCGCAGTTTATATTGCTATCTTGATATCATTTTGATATAAATAAAGATATATATAAACAAATATATATAAAGAGATAAGCATGCTCATGCAGAGAAACTATCTAGGTGAAAACAAAATACTTTTAGCTTAATTAATGAAATAGCTTATGGTTGACGACATACATTAATATGACCTGTGATTGGTCGAATAAATGCGCCTCAGCTCTGTTGCGTAGTTTATGATGTAGGAACTGCGCATGGTGCAACTCAATCACTGGGATGAAAATAAATATTCAATTCTTTCAAGTTGTGTATTTTCATCCCATATTTTACCCCCTTTATGTATGGAGTACCAAAACCACCACATTCTTTCTGGATTCATTCACCAAAATACCTAAATGAAAAGCTTAATTCCCAACTGTCAAATGTACAACTTCCAAATTATCGATTTTATCTTCGTACTATCACGGAGTTACAAAACTTACAATTTTGGTAGGGCGAATTCTAAAGAAATAGGTAGTACTTTCTATCTAACTGGGTTTGTAAAAAACTGAAATTCCCATTTTCATTTTCATCGCTCAAAGGCCATTATTTCTACATATTCTGTTTAATGGTAATCTATAACCTACATACGAATTTTAATATTTCGTCAAAATGACGAAAGTTCCATACAACCCCCCATTTTACCCAGTTAAGCACGGAGTTCGCAAAAATCCGTTCTTAACTGACGTGATGTGATCTCGCTGTATGCCAAATTTCATCTTCATAGATCATGTGAAATGCTCGAAATGCTCCCTATACTGAGCACTCACGAATCTTAACATTCAGGGTAATGAAAACAGTTTGTTAATATTCAATAACGTAAATGACTTTAAACTTTCTGCTTTTTACAGACACGGATCGTCGATGTAACCTTCTCTGGAGTTACTCAGATAAACAAAAGGAAAATCACACCACTGAAAAAAATAAGAATATGGACTGTAATTAATAAGATTTGTAAATTTGTTTTGAAATGGACTTGATTGTCTTTACGTTAATATAAGAATTACTGTTGATTACATGGACCTTATGGACACTGTAGTATTTCTTGGTATTCTATACTTTTCTTCCTTTCATAGAGTGATGTCATGTCTTAAGACATTTCTTCATGAATTTTATGCTGCAAAACACTAGTTAAACAATTTCAACCTTAAATATACACTTTTTGATAGAAAAAATTGGTATTGTGACAGTAACTTCGCAATATACATATTTACCAGAACTTATGTGTTTGTATGTAGTACATATTGGTTGTAATTTATTTTCGTAAACCCTAGATTACTAAACTGTCTTGCGAGAGACGTTGTTAACATTAATTAAGACTTAATAATAAAACGAGAATAAATAAAATAATCAAAATTTGTTGATTGTTTTAGAAATAATATTTATAATCTGTGGGGTTTAGAGATCACGTAGTAATAAAAATAGTATAATTTTTTCTTCATTAACACATTTTGAATACATATTCATGATATGCCTCTTTAAAATGGCTTTTTTGCATTTCATGCAAGTTTGTTGTAATTTTTCTAGACTTAGATGGACACAAGGCACATTTTATTTTTCAAAATTTAATTTTTTAGATTGTTACTTCAGGCACAAATTCAATACATAAGATACTTTATATTATTATGAGCTCTTTATTTCACGCCGCAAAGTTGGAATATTTATTATCTTCTGTAGGCGAGTATATAAGAACATCAGCCATTCGCAAAAGAGTAATAAGTTAGCTGCTGCTCTACAGCTTCCAAGTTATTTTTCGATTCATTTCAATCAGTATATGCTCTCATCGTGATCATTTATTCATCGTCGTCTCCGACGACTAATTTCATTGTCCCGAAGTAAATTTCAAAAAATCTAAAACAAAGTTATAAAATACCTACATATATCAAAAGCCGTTACATTAGATACCTACCTAAAGTATGGCTTGCTTAAGCACATGTGTTTCTCACAGTTATTTAACTGTACAATGGGCTTACAGGTGAGGATCTTATTTTGTACCAAAATGTTTTTGATTCCAATAACTTCTAATCGCTCCCATCCCAACTGACGTTTCTATTGTTTTATAAATTAAAATCGTGTAATATAAAATTTAAGAGACAAATATTTGGACCTTTTCAGTTTTTAGCCTGTTGTTGTGAAGGTTCTTCCAATTTTGGAACTATTTCAAACTACTTATGTCAATTATTTTTCTTTCTTCTACTTTTTTATGCATGCTTCTTAATTGTGGCATAATGCCTATTATCCATTCCATAATTATGCTTGGGATCATGTTGGAATGTATGCATACAAGCTTTTCTCGATATATTAGTGTTTGACAGTAATCGGCTGCAAATATGTATGTTGAATTATCACTTCAAATAAAAACAATGTAATTTAAAAATATTGTATTATTTTATCCGTATTTTTCGGACTGAATATGAAAAGAAAATGTCACTAATTAGTACGTATACACGTATTTTGCTGTTACCACAAAATACAGGCTAAATGTAGATAAATAACTACATAATACTATTAAAAATCCCCAACTAATAATCCCCTCCTTCGCCTAACCTTCTTAAGGCCACACATGCTGGCCTGCGTTGTCATGGGCTTACTGAAGCCGGCGTTCCAACGCAAACATATTAATTTGCCAATTTTTGCCACACGATGAAAAAGTGGAACGCTGCCAGCATTCGTATTCCATCCTTACAATCCCATTTTGTAAGGCGGAAAAATCTTTATAGATCCCAAGAGGATGAGTGGCGGCACTTATGGTGTGTCGACTCCCCAGCTAACCTCCTCCTTCGGACCTCACACAGAGGCGGCAAACCTATTCGGGATCTGGTTAAGCCCAATTCGCCAGACACCCGTGAGACAGGCCCAGTGCATTGACGTATGTATTAATGAACTGGGACAGCCAAATACTCAAATTCAGAAATCTATTCAACATTATAACTTATATAACTTATTGACGTCAAAACAAAGCAAAATATTCTAACCTTGTATGTGCATACATCTTCTTATATATAAAAATGAAACGCTGTGTGTTTGTCTCGCAAAGACTGAAACGGCTGGACCGATTATAACGAAATTTTCTGTGCGTGTTCGAATAGGTCCAAGGAAGGTTTAAACGTAAAGTTGGACCCGGTAGGTGGCGCTGGAATCGGGCAGGACAACGTCTGCCGGGCCCACTAGTCCTCAATATATTCAAGATGTCTGCAAATACAAGTAGGAATGAAAAAAAAAAGTTGATTCTACACCTGTTCGGAAATTGGGAGAGCCTTCTCGAGAAGAACAGGTAAGGTCATCTCTTAAATAGCCATTTACAATTTTGGTTTTGTAACAGAGTGGTCAATTGGAAGCTGAGCTCAACTTCCATTACAAGATTAGATGAGTCAGTTCACATTATACAAGATAGACTTTATTGACATATCAGTAAAAAAAAGTGTAGAGTTGACCTCATGTCCAAATAGTTTTATTATCCAAATAATCATTAATAATAAAAATCTCTTTAAACTTATCTCTAAACGAAGTGCGTGAACTTGGCTTATAAATTTGCTCTCACATATACTAAGTTTGACTTATTTGTAATCCCCCACGAGTTTTGGAAGTTTGGAGTTATATCTCCCGGCAAGTAGTCAGCCGACTGGGCTAGCTCCTAATTATTCAAGATAGGGATGTGAAATAAAATATGAAAAAAATCACCATAAATAGATATTTATTTAAATCTTATAAGAATTTTAATATCACAAAAAATAGCAATATTAATCATATAATATGATATGATCGTAATCAACGCGTGCATAATAGTGCATAATACAATGCACGAAGAGACATCAATATTATCAAATGGAAGCCTTATTAAGTCTTATTGGCTAGGCACAAAAATAATCAACAAAAAATAGGAACAATAAATAGTTACAATAACAAAAACAAATAGTATATATCCATATCCAGTCATTTATACTTACTAATCAACAAATTTAAAGTATTTTTTTCTAACAAATGTCATTACGTTACATAAGAAACAGGACGTTAATTAAATATTGCTTAAATATATAATTATTAATTGTGGATATGAACAGACATTTCTGGGGCATGGAGAAAATTGACCTTTGAGATGAAATACAATGGCATTGAGGCTGTTACTTTTCAGAATTGGAAAAATTAAACATACCTACATATTATCATAGTTGTAGGCTTCCCAAAGTTTAGTCATGGGCCCTTCTTGGGCAAAGGCGAACGCATGAAGGGAACTCAAAATGTTTACATTTTTTGTAACCCATTTATGTGCTCTGACCACGGAGAGCCTTGCTTAAATTTTGCAATCACAAATAAAAGCCTTAGACTAAGCACAACAATTCAATGGAGCCTTTTATGTTAATCAACTAATATAAGAACAATCTGTAATTACAATCACAAAAAAAAACAACCAACATTTAGTTTTATCAGTCTCATTTATCTACTTACTAATCAATGAATTCAATCTTATGGGCTAGACACTACACATAAAAATTCAAACCTTATATTTATTAACTAATATACAAATAATAAATAATTACAACCACAAAAAATGACAAGCAGTTCCAGTTTTATCAGTCTTATTTATCTACTTACTAATCAACGAATTAAGTCTTAATCAAATAGAGCCATTATTATTTACGTTAATCAACTAATATAGAAAAAAAAATTACAATCAAAACAATTTTAGTCTTATAGGCTAGGCACAAAAATTCAAACCACAATGAAATAAAGCCTTTGTTTACCAAATAATATAAAAACAATAAATAATTACAATCATAAAAAACAACAAACAATTTTCGTCTTATCAGTCTTTTTTTCTACATACTAATCAACAAATTGGTATAGACAAATCTGATAAAAGCTGTAACAAGAATAATGTAAAAAAATCGAGGAACTTCCATGGTTGCACCTTTATAAGCTTATTTATTCCATCCGAAACTGAGGTAACCTCTCGGAGAGCACATTTAGAATTTGTTGTTGTACCTCGAGTATGCTGGATTGTATTTCAACCATTCTTTGTTCGTGCGCCAAATGCCTTTCCTCCATTTCACGCGCCCAATTGGGGATGTCAAGCGCTTGTCTCACATCTACAAAATTATTAAATATTAATATTATATGATATTTTACCAATAACAAATTATCTTTTGTGACTTTATTCAGTTATACTTTGTAGGGCGTCTGTCAGAAAAACCCATTTTAAATTAATAAGTACTAGTGCAAAGGCATACTATATGAATGCTTGGCTTTGTTCTCCCATTTAAATTACTGTTCTTGAATTTTTTATATGGATTCTAATTAACCTGTTACTTATTAAGCAGAAACTTCACGGGTAATTGAAAATATACATATTATGTAATATTTTGATATTCATAAAAATGTTAACTATTTATTTCCCAAATATAAAGAAAGAAATAACTAAAAATATTAACATACAAGGTCGTGAGGTGTGTGCTTGTGGTGATCCTGAAGCAATCGCATCACCAGATTCACCAGACGCCATTACACCTTGTCTTACTGGGCAAATAGGGGGTTCATCCAACACAGCTTCAGGGATGGGGGTATTTTGTAATAATACCTGAGGTTGGGTAACTTCTGAAACAAAAAAAAAGGTGTACCACACATTGATGAACTTTAATTGATCTAGATACACAATCTCTAAGAAGCGCCAACCAAAGTTTTGAAGACTGACTCCATACATAGCTAGCTATACATTGATAAGCTTAACATTTTTTTTTCCTTTTTGTATCTGCAATCGACTAAGTCATAATCAGATATTTTAGCTTTTTCATTGCTGTTAGAGGGGAATTTCTGTAAATCCTCTCCCTCTGTCTTCGCATAATGGTGTTTGGCTTCTAGGCTTCTAGTATCTTTGGTCCAACTCTAGTATTTGCCATCTTTTCAGTCTTGTGGTGTCCTTGTTGGTATGGATAAGATCTCTAGCTTGGTTTGTGTGATTTTGCAGTCGCTCCTTGTGTTTAGCACAATATCTGCTTACCTCCTCCTTGACTGTTGGCATTTCCAAGTATTCGTGTTTCTCCACATTTCTAGTAAACCATGGTGAATTTGAAATTGCTCTCAAAGCTTTGTTTTGAAACCTTTGTAGGATTTCAAGATTGGAGTTACTAGCTGATCCCCAGAGCTGGATTCCATATGTCCATATGGGTTTTATTATGCATTTAAAGACAAGCATCTTGTTGTTCAAAGAAAGTAGTGATTGTCTCCCAATCAGCCAATAGAGTTTCTTAAATATTAGATCTGCTTCTTTCCTTTTTGTTTTTATGTGATTAGCCCATGTTAACCTTCGATCTAAATGTAGTCCTAGGTATCTTACACACTTTTCTGTGGGCAGTTGCTCACCTCGCAATGTAACGGCTGGACAGTCTCCTTTGCGGAGCGTGAACGTTATTTGTATGGATTTGGTGACATTCGGCTTAATTCTCCACTTTTCCAACCACTTGTCAATTTCAGTCAGGTGTGTTAGTTTGGCTGAAGCTACAGCCGGATCTGTATGGCTTGCAAGGCACGCGGTGTCATCAGCGTATGTTGCTGTTACTACCTCTGTATCACACGGTAGATCAGCTGTATACAACGAGTACAGCACTGGCCCAAGCACAGAACCCTGTGGTACAGACGCCCTCATGTCATACAGTGCGGATACATCTTCGCCCACTTTAACCTGAAATTTTCTGTCTTGCAGGTAAGACTTAAGAACCATGTAATACGAATTGGGTAATAAACTTTTTAGCTTGTATAGAAGGCCCATGTGCCAGACCCTATCAAATGCCTGCTGGATATCCAGGAAGACTGCAGCACAGTATTCCTTCTGCTCTAAAAAATTGTCTTATCTTGTTCACTATATGATGAACCTGTTCTACTGTGCTATGTTGCTCCCAGAACCTAAATTGATGATTTGGTATTATGGTTTTTTCTTCAAGAATTGGCTTTAGTCTTCGCAAGAAAATCTTTTCAAATAGTTTGGATAGCAATGGCAGTAAACTTATTGGCTTAACATGTTTACACAATTTTAGACGGTATATTATGGTGAAGGAAATCAAATTTAATTTACTTACCTGAATAGCAATGATCATCCACTGCATGATGTTGCCTGGCATCCACATCGGTTGATGCCTGATGCCTGACATCTAATAATCTGCTTCGCTGCTCCTCAGATGCCTGATCCTCAGATGTCTGACCTTCAGTTGTCTGGAAGATTTCATTTAAAAAAATTAATTAGGTCCAAGATTTACATTTTTTTAATAAGCCCCAATACAGTATTATTAGATAATAGAGCTAAAGGTCAGGTAAACTAAGACACACAAAAGTTTGAGAGGCTGGAGGCTTATGCTAAGAAAACTTTATGACTATAAATCTCAAATGAAGTTATGATTTTTTCATAATTGTAAAACAAAGTGACAAGACATCACTTTCTGGCATAATAAAAAATATCAAGTAGACTATTACATATACATTTATTCGCATAAGGGCAACTTAACATCATCATCATCATCGACCTACACTCGTCCACTGCTGGACATAGGTCTCCCCTAATGCACGCCACCGCAACTTATCTAAAGGGCCAATTCGCATAAAGGCGAAAGTATAGTCTATAATATAAAAAATGTTTCAATTATATACTTATATCCTGTGGCTGATAGTGCAAAGTTATAACTCCTACACAATTAGGTAGTTCAGTAGGAGTTTAGGAATAATTCTTTCAATACTGTATAGAGCAAAAGATATTTCATTTTAAGTTATTCTAGTGTTTGCTGGTTGTGTTAAATTTACTAATTACATCTAAAAAAATAAAAACACCAAACAGAGGGTGGCCCTTAAACGGTGTTGGTAGTTCTGTGTTCTTTCCCTTAACAATTGAAAATTTTATGTGTGACTATCTTTGTCTAGTGCATCATGGAGTATTCATTAAATTTTGAAAATTCTTCACTGTCAGGATTAATTTCATGTATGGCCAAGTAAGCCTCAGGTATGATATTTAACATTTAATAAATATAATTAGAGGTAAGACAGTCAGTTCGTCAATTGCTGAAGAGTCCAGGTGAAGCTCTCTTCCACCTTCAGCCTTATCAACACTTACCATCTGGTGAGATGAAGGCCAAGAGCTTTCCTGCTGTATTTAAAAAACAAGTGGGCAGTCTTTATAAAATATCTACATAGGTGAAATATTTTGAATAATCCTCACTGCAATAATCAAGTAGAACGGATAGTTAGATTGATCTGATTAGACTAAATAATTGTCCTTAGTTAGATTGGTATCTATGGTCTGGTTGACTATTTAACTACGAACAAACCTGCAAGCATGGTACGCATGAAACAAACACTAATTGGCTTAGCTGTACCCAAATTGAATTGATACGAATTTGCCCTTTTGAGAAGTAGTCACTCTGAGAAATTACCCTAATCCAAATAAAGGAATAAAAAATTATATAATGAATGCTTACAGAAAATGGAATCTGCACAGTCTCCTCACCAAGCACGTTTCCCTTTCCTAATATATTAAGAATTCTCCACTCATACTCTGATAGGTCACCCTGCTCCCAAGCAGGGCCACCTCCAGTCCCGGACATGTGACTGCGCCTTTGGGACGCCTTTGCACGGGATTTATATTTTAAATTGTTCCAATACTGTAAAATAAATTGTTTGTAGCCTAAGGAATTACTCTCATAAAGCTTTTGCTAATACTTGCAGTATTTAATGTAATAATTTTCATAAGTATGTAAAGTATAATAGTTTTATATATAAGATAGGTACTATTACTTACAATTTTCCACTCCTTAATATTTTTTGTGGCACCGTCCCCAACGCTATTCAAGCGGTTCGATAAAGTTTGCCATTCTTGCGTATTCGCTTGTTTTGCCAAAGGACCACCATGCCCCACATGACCCTTAGCAAAATTTTTGTTAATTTCCATATAAGAAATTAACACCTCCATCTGTCGGTTAGACACCCTTCTCGGAGCAGGCATTCTAAAAAAGTGTCGACAGTTCTATTACCTTGTCATTTTATTTGCAAGGCCATGAAGTTTAAACGTTAACATTACTAATTTCCACTTCAAAGTTATTGTATACTTACATTTTATTATGATTCAAAAACTTCCGATTAGAGCAAAGCAAGCTGATGTTGGAATTAGGTAGGAGTAAGTTTTGATCGCAAAGGTTCTTCTTCTTCTATTTTACTTGGCAATTGGTCGTTGGAGAGGATACTATGATGGCAAAAGTTTCGAAACTCACCGCCTGTGCTGTGCGCTAATAAATTACAGACAAGAAAAAATTAAGAAGCGGCGTTTGGTTATTATGTATTGCACTTGAAATAAAAAATAGAGATTGCTGTTTAGATAGAATAACTTCTATTTATAAATAATAAAAACTAACAACCTATCACTGTATTTTAAACGAAATCATCGTTTTTGCCATATTAATATGATTTTAATTTTTTTCGGTCAATTACCGGTAATCGTGTAACCTTCCAAAAACAAAACGCACCAAAGATTGACTTTATTTAACATCATTCATTCAACTTGTATTGAATGAAAGCGATTGCGACTTAAATTTCTAGACAATACCATTTACAAGTCGCTATCATAGACGCGATCATGATCGCTTACAAAACGATCGCGATAGATGTTGGAGTTAGACAATAAGCCCCCAGGTTCCATAGTAGAGGACCCAGTACGGAACCCTGGGGTACACCTGCCGCCATTGCCCACGTATGGACGCGACCGTCCGGGCCCTCGTAGAGAACTGACCTTCCTTCTAGGTAGTCCTCCACGAGGGCGCGGAGGTATGGAGGCACCCGGTGGAAACGGAGTGCCTCCTTAATGCACTCGTGGGGCAAGCTGCTAAAGGCGTTGCGGATGTCAAGAGACACCGCAACAACAGTCTGCCCACGAGCTGTGGACTCCTCAGTCCACCTCTTGAGGAGGGCCACCGCGTCCATCGTGGACCGACCGGTGCGGAAGCCGAATTGGTTGACTGCCAAGTCTGGCCCCCGGTCCTCCAGGTGCTCGACGATGCGGGAAGCCAGAATTTTTTCTAGGAACTACCGCCTGGGGAAGCGGCCCGAGGCGATGCACACATCGAGCACCGCCCGGAACCGCTCTTCGAGGTGTCCCAGGGCGAGGGCCAGAACCCTACTTGGGACACCGTCCGGCCCCGGCGCCTTCTTTTTGCGCCGGAACCGTTTCCTCACCGTGTCGAATTCCACGTTCGACACGGGAGGGGTGGCGGCAGCCACTTCCACCGGAGAAGTGTACGGGGGGACCATTCTGGGGGGCTGGAACGGACCGGGATCAGGAAACAGAGTTTCTAACACCCGGTCCAGAAGCCCCCTATCCATGGCTGCGGTGGGGGGAGCAGAAGCTTTAAATTTCCCCCTCACCATTCGGTACGGACGCCCCCACGGATCGTCGTCCAGGAGCCGAATAAAGTGCTCTCTGGACTCCTCCTTGGCCCTGCAGATTTCATTCCGCAGGGCTTTCTTGGCTGCCGCATACACCCGACGAAGCTCAGCTTCCTCGTCGGGTGTAGTTCTGGCGCGCCTACGACAACGCACGTAGGCGCGCCTGGCCCTCATACTGGTGGTACGCAAGTCCACGATCTCCTGCGTCCACCAGTACACCTGTCCCTTTTCGGGGCAGGCCTGCGCCCTTGGCATGGCGGCTTGGCAGACGGCCTTCATATCGTCTGCGAAGAAATCCGCCATGCCATCGGCATCCCCGGCGAGGTGGGGTGGCACTTCCGACCACGCCCGCACCATCGCCGTCTCCTCCGCCACGTCCGAGCGGAGCTTGGTGAGCGCCCATCGAGGAAAGGCACTCACTGCGGAGCCCCTGCGGTTCGGGGCCCCTTGGGATGCCGTGGAGACCTCATATCGGACATAAAGATGGTCCGACAGGGTCTCCACATCTTCCTCAACTCGCCAGTCGTTGATTCGATTGGCGAGAGAGGGGGTGGCGAAGGACACGTCTACCACGGACGTGCCCTGCACCCGAACGCAGGTAGGGGTGGAACCCCTATTCAGAATCTGGAGCCCCAGGGACAGAACCCAGGACTCCAGATCTCCACCCCTCGCATTGGTGCGGGAGGACCCCCACGCGGTGGACCATGCATTAAAGTCCCCCGCAACTAGCATCGGTACCGGGGCCGTCCTACGGACGACCCCCTCTAACGCAGCCAAGAAGACTTGGAAGTCCGCCCGGCTGCGATTGGGGGAGAAGTACGCTGAGACGATCAGCATTCTCCCCCACATGGCGGCAACGTAGCCAGTGCCCTTCTCTCTAAAAACGAGAGAGGGGGCTGTGCCACGCGCCACCCGCATAATGGCGGCGGAACCATCCGCCGCCACCAACCAATTTGACGACTGTGGCGGGACGTAATACGGCTCCGCCACAATCGCCAAACTCACTCCCCACTCCGCCGCGGTCTGACACAAGAGGTCTTGTGCCGTGGCGCAGAGACCCACTGACCCTAAGATTATAGGTATATTTAATTATATTTTTAACATAACACTGTGCTATGAATCTCCAGGGCAGTCCGAGGAGGCCGTAGGGCTCTGCTGCAACTAACCTACCTAATAACCTAATATCAAGGAGGAATTCTGTGGAACTACACAAGTAATAAATACATATATAGAGAGAATAATCTAAGGAACTGGAATACTATATCACTGACCCGTGATCGCAGAAACTTAGCATCGAAGGTACGATCTACTAACAACCGCTTTTGCAAAATTAGTGTTTTATGAAATTTTAAGAAAAAACGGTGTTACAAAGCGGCCGCCTGGCAGGCGTGTGACGTCACACGACACGTTCTAGGCAGACTCCGCATCGGTGCTAGCTATCACTCCCGAGTTTTCGACTAGTAGCCGCGCGCAGCGTTTAATGCTTAATCGTATTACATACCTATATTGTTTTTTTTTATGTCATAGTGGTAGTAGTATTCAAGAGGTTCAGTACAGTTGAGTAATGAGTAATAAACTAGAAATCGGTTTTGTGCAAGGTCAATCGGATAAACTTCCTATTTTTGACATTTTTATGGAATCTGGGGCCTTACCATGAGCTTTTATAAAACCATCCATAATTCGTGCAGTTCATAAGCAGGCCTTAAACAGGATTGCTTAAAATCGTACTATGAGCCCTGTTTAGGTGAACGGTTATTTGTCTCTGGTCTGCCTTAATGTTAAAACGAGATAGCGCTATACAACTGTTGTATCTGACATCTCTTTTCTTCGGAAGCGTTCGAAAACCACTGAAAGATTAAAAACCGGTTGAACCGGTAAAAGAGAATATCTCAACATATTTACAATTATTTGTTATTTTTGTTGTTCGTTTTAACGTTTTTTATTCTTAAGATATGAGTTATTATATTTTATAGTTGTCTTTATTTTATTACATCTTTACTCTACATTCTCCAAGAATTTTCCATGCTATTGATAGTGGAAAGAAATGTTCATAGCTTGTTATGAACGTACGTAACCTATGTACATTAATATATGTGGCAGAAAATTTTAAAGAATTAAAGAGATCTTCGAAGTTTTGTATAAAATACACCTACCCATTGTACTTTCACGATCCATGTCAAGAAAGGACTGGACTGCTGAGATGATTTTAACTGTAACATAATGTCCTGGGGCCTTATTCTGCTAGCGTTAATGCATTTGTGGCGTGTCAATAACGCTTCAATAGCATCGCTTTTTGAGACAGTTATTGTTGTTTAACCGAATACTAACTAAAACATTTGTAACTATTGACTTATCAAGAAATTGTAGTACAAATAAATTGTAGCAGAAAATGCGCATAAAAGCGACAAAAGCAGTTTTATTGAAACGCTATCACGACGCGACAATGACGTTAAGATTAGCGGAATTAGGGCCCTGGTCGTTGGTTTTAGTTGATTTGTTTACTGAAAAAAAATAAAAACCGACTTCAAAAACACTGAAAAGTTAAAAATAATATAAGAATAGGTACAGACAACATCACACTTTTATATTGAAGTCGGTGCCAAACGATGATCTCCTAGAAAGTCTTAAAATTTGGCACCGGCTTCAATATAAAAGTGTGATGTTGTCTGTACCTATTCTTATATTATTTTTAACTTTTCAGTGTTTTTGAAGTCGGGTTTTATTTTTTATAAAATATTTTTTATTTTTAACTTTTTAGTGAATGAAATCTTTATAGTGAGAGAAGCCCTAATTAAATGCCAGCTGGTATTTAATTAGTGTTTCCCTCAATTTTCATGGGATTCCATCATCAGATCTTGACTTCGGTGACTTTGTGACCACCCTAGGAGTATACTCTATCGAATACAAAAAGAATTTTGAAAATCGGTCCACAATTGGCGGAGTAATCGCGTAACATATATTACACACAAAACACGTTGGAAACACCTTAAAATTTAAGGGTTTTTCTCGATTTTCATGGGATCCCATCATCAGATCCTGACTTTGGTGACCATGGGACCACCCTTGGAGTATACTCTATCGAATACAAAAAGAATTTTGAAAATCGGTCCACAACTGGCGGCGTAATCGCGTAACATACAGACAAAAAAAAACATACGCATCGAATTGAGAATCTCCTCCTTTTTTGAAGTCGGTTAAAAATTGATAATTTTTGGCTTTAGTGCCCGTTTTGTGTAGGCGACAGGCTGGAGTACTGTATGGCCCATACTGCCAGATGTGGCTTTGAGTGTAAAACCTAGTTTTAACAGAGTGTTACCTATAGCTCTGCTAGACCCCTTTTGGGATTATAAGCGTGATTTTATGCATATATGTATGTAAACCTATCTATGAATGTTACCGTCATAAAAAATGTTTCCATTTTTCAATCTGGGCGTGCAGCTTATGGCGATGAAGCCGTAGCTTAGGTGCAAGTAAAGAGAACTGGCCACATTGTGCACTGTTAAAGCCAGAATAACGTCAGACAGAACACAAATAGATTTACTAAATCATTATACGGTCTAATATTGCATGGACTCATACAACGGTTAGTCTCTCTCTACTCGTTTACTGTAGTTAGGATACAAGTGTGCCACAAAGAGAGTTTTGTTTTTTTTTTCATTGATTGTAGCACTAAACAAGAAAACATTCAACCTTACTAATAATAATAATAAACGATTTATTGCACACAAAGATATAGAAACAGAATTTTTTCAAAAACAACACAGATGTTCAGCACAGGCGGCCTTATCTATACTATTACTAATCTATACTAATATTATAAGAGGAAAGATTTGATTGTTTGTTTGTATTAAATAGGCTTCGAAACTACTGAACCGATTTTGATGAAAATTGGTATAGGGATAGTTCGAGACCAGGGGAATGACAGGGTAATTTTTCTACGGGAAAATGTAAGATTCCCACGGGAAAACAAAAATAACGCGGGCGAAGCTATGAGCGGAAAGCTATTGCTAATAAGCATCTCTTCACGGCACCCTTGGACCAGGGAAATACATAAAGGAAATTAAAAAAACACCATAATCTATTATGTAAGTTGGATAAAGGATACAAAAACAACTGTTGTCGAAATTTCAAATTCGCATTAACAAAACAAGCCGAACGTTTTGTAACTAAAAATTCAACATGGCTGAACGGTGCATTAGGCACGAATAACGCATATGTGCAAGAATTGAGAGACGAAGGCTTCGATTGTTGCCATAATGCGAAGCTCTAATACAAACGAGAAAAAGGTGATGAAGAAAAAATATTTCATGAAACCATCAATATGAAAAGTTTCTCTGCAGATGAAGCTTTGGCCCTCTACGGGGATTTGGATCTGTCAAAAGCTAGTACACATTTTTAAGATTTGGATGTCGAAAGCTAGTACACATTTTTAAGATTTAAAATTTATAGAAAAGAACTCAGTCATGTTTCCGTCATTATTATAACATATCGAGTATCTGACGCAAAAAAAACGTACTATCTGCCTGCTTCGAGTATTGCAGTGGTAAAGCTACAAGATTTGCTGGATCATACTATTGGCCGTGTTTTGATGATAAAAGTTGTTTACAGACCTTCTCAAATACGTCTCAGGTTTAGCAAATGGGGATGTGTTGGTTCATCGGGGCAAAGTGAATACAAACAACGATAAACTTTGAGGTAATATTATATTTAACTTTATAAATTTTGAGGGAAACATGTCTCCCGAATAAACAGACCTGAATAAAAGATTCTTGTAGGTCCATGCTCTTATAGTGTATTTTAGTCAACTATCACGTCATTTAGTGATATAATAACAATATTATATCATTATTTCCTTTATAATCACCTTCATATTCTCGTAATAAGCAAACAATGAAACGGAAAAAGTGGAAAAGTAGCGATTTTTTATTTTGTATGTTTTTATGTGTAATAATAAATTAAATATATAAAGATTCTAGTATCATTTCATAGCTTATATATTGGAGATCCTGTATGCAAAATTTTGTATCCGTAGGTGTAGTAGACAAAAAGTTGCAAATTTTTGAAACGCAACTCACGCTTTCATCCCATAGTGCGGCGCGCGGCGGCGGCGGATAGTGTCGACTGACGTCACAGCTTGTCCATAGGCAGCGGCGGATTTAATAAAATCATTTGATGCAAATTGGTTTATAACTTTACATCGGATGGACCGATTTTGGTGATTTAAAAACATATTTATTGTGATACAATAAGGAATGTTACTATGTATGTTGTATTATGAAAAGCCATACCATTACGGGACCTCAATAGCCACTGGCGAACCGGAGACCGGCATACGGGTACACGGGGCTCGTCAATCTTGGTGCCAGTATCGATAATCGCATTATTCCGCCTCAAAAAAAAGCAATACCACAGAAAATACACTTGATTGTATGTAGGTACACTAAACTGTTTGACTTCATGAGTCATAGAACATACATTTGTAGGAGCTACAAAAAAAATATTTAACTATAACTATTATTTCAGATTGAAAATGACATGGAAAATTATGTCAAATATAAATTGGTTGGAGGAAGACTAGTACTAAAAAAAGATGCTTGCCCTCTTAAGTTTTCTTGTCAGCAAAAGACAGTCAAAAAAATTTACGATCTGTAGTGCAAAAACGCAGGCAAAAAGAACAGATTCACAAGATACTCCATGAAGATATCCCAAATCCGATCACTTCCGAACATATTGAGGAAATGTTTTGTTTCAGTTTGAGTCCTCGCATTTCCGCTGCTATATAATCACTATTTTCGGAAAAATATTGAGCCACCATAAAACTGTCTACTTTTGGTAAATTATCTCATTGACCTTGTTGAAATCCTTTCTCCATTATTGTAATTAAAAGGCTAATAAACAATATAAGTCAAGTTACACAGAGCGCAGTAGGTATGTACGACACAAAGCGCAGAGCAACTGGCGACTAGCGTGCGAGCGGCTGCCGGCTGTCGATGTGTGAAAGTACCATAATTTTACCCTCAGCGCGATTGACAACTTTTATTGGTTCAATCATTCTCCTTTTTATTATTTACCAAATAATCAAAGTATCACAATATAAGTAAGTTCTGTATGTATGGCACCATCGAATCAACCTGCGACAAGCTTCGGCCGGGTATGTGTGTATATTTTTCATTTCCATAGACAATAATCCAACGCTGCAGTTAAGAAATGCAGATGGCGCTAGTTGACGTATCAAATGTAGCATGCATAAAAATGCCACGAGAGGACTCTATTCCCGTAGTATTACCACAGTATTAGGTACTATTCTCTTTGGTCTCCCAAGTGAAGAATTAGCACTTGGGAGACCAAAGAGAATAGTGTTTTTATATTATTTGATTAATATTTTTTTATTATAATAATATTAACTTTAGAGCAGAACGAATATAATAACTACATTTTACGTATTATCTGCACTGGTTATAAATTGAACTTACTTGAAAAATTAACAATGGACTCGCAGCATAAACTTGAAGATTTAGCCATGAAGCTTTTCAATATTGATGCCATCAAATTTGGAGATTTTCTAACTAAAACTGGTTTGAAAACTCCTATTTATTTCGACCTAAGGGTTATAGTAAGCTACCCAGATGTTATGGTATGTAAAAAATATTTAAGTTGACTAAAGTGCTATTTTGTGTATTATGTCATACTCATATTTCTGTCAAATTTGATTTCAGGAATTAATATCTCACCTGTTGCATGTAAGTGCATTAAAAGGCAAATATTATGATCATTTGTGTGGTGTACCATACACAGCTTTACCTATAGCTACATTGTTGAGTGTACAAGTGAAAACGTCCATGCTTATGAGACGAAAAGAGGCAAAATCTTATGGCACAAAAAAAATGATTGAAGGTCATTACAAAGCTGGAGAAACTTGTTTAATAATAGAAGATGTCATTACATCTGGTTCAAGTGTCTTAGAAACTGTACAGGACTTACGTAAAGAAGGCTTAAAAGTAAATGATGCAGTAATAATATTGGATCGTGAACAGGGTGGCAGTCAAAATCTAGCTACTCATAAAATTCAGGTAGAATCATTGTTCACAATGACAAGTTTGATGGAAATACTTGTTAAACACAGTAAAATTGATGTTGACACAGCTAACAAAGTACATTCATACTTGAAGGAGACTAGAGCTTCTACAATAGGTTTGTATTTCTTATGAGTATTATAAAATCATGTCTTGGTGTATCTAATTTAAAAAGTAATCACTGCTCATAATACGTCCCCACTGACCGAGAGGCTGGAGCTTACCCTTACTAAGTTAGTGTTTAAGCTTAGCTTAAAAAGTGATTAAAAATTAAAGTAATCCCCAACACAACAAACTTCCAAAGAGTAAGAAATGCAAAAAGGGGACTGCAATTATCTAAGAATGCTCTTCTGACGTGACGACTTGAATGAATTAAAATATTACTAGATACATCAAAGTCGAAGGGCCAACCAACACATTTTATTTTTACTCTTTCAAGGTTTTTTTTATGCATTAGTGATTTAAGTGCTAAGACTACGGAAACACTGCATTTTCAAAATTTCTACGTGTAACAAAAAACATAATATGTTTCTCTTAGCCTTCTTTATTTTTTATTAATTACAATTGTTCGGTCTTTGTCGTCGTCAATAAAACACAGTTTTAATATTTGCAAAAGAAAAGTCCTAAATTGTGTCTGATCCTATTTTGTCTCAGTCTCAATAATAAAATCCGTCTGTCATCGTCCGTCAATAATACTCGTCAAATGATGTCAGGCATAGACTTAGCTACGAAGGCTGGACGCCGCAACATTCCCACCCCCAGTATCAGGAGGCTGATACTCAAACTAAATGGCGGACGTCCAGTCTACATAGTTTAGTCGCCGGTCGTCTGTAAAGTCCTTGCGCTGTCTTTACGTCTGCAACTCGCACCTGCCCGTCTCTACCTGGGTACACGGCATCAATACGCCCACGTGGCCACCGCGCCCTCGGCAGCTGATCATCTGCCACTATGACAATATCACCAACTGTCAGTGGTTAGTTTGCTCGGTGGGAGCTCTATCCTTTAATGTAGCACGCAGAGAGGTCTTAATGCTCCTTACCAGTCTCTCCCAACAGCCTCCCATATGAGGGGAGTTGGGAGGGATAAACTTCCACTCGATGTTTCGCACACTACCGAACTGCAGTAAGCGCTCTCTGTCTATCGCCTGAATCGAAGCCTTCAGCTCCCGGTCGGCGCCACGGAACGTCGTGGCGTTGTCACTGTAGATTACAGCAGGGCAGCCACGTTTGGCAATCAGGCGACGCAAACTTAAGATGACGGAACTTGTTGTCAGATCGCTTACCAGATCCACATAGACAGCACGTACAGTAAGGCATGTGTAGAGAGCCGCCCATCGCTTTTCATGTCTTCGACCCACCTTTATTGGCATGGGACCAAAGTAGTCGAGTCCCGTAATACTAAACGGACGCTGTCCCTCCTGAAGTCTGAAAGGAGGCAGCTGACCCATGAGTGGCGGCGAAGTCTTAGCCCGGTTATTCTTACAGACCTGGCAGTCATTCCAGGTTCTTTTTACAGCATTGCGGCTACTTAGGACCCAAAACCGCCTTCTTACCTCATTATGGACTCGCTCGCGTCCTGTGTGCATAGAGTCATCGTGATACCTCATCAATAGTAGCTTGACAAAGGCGTTTTTCGGGTGAAGTATTATAGGATGTTTAGCGTCGTTGTCGATATTCGCTGCTCCAATCCTACCTCCTACCCGAAGGATGTCTTGTTCGTCTAAATACGGTGTCAGGTGACGAAGAGAGCTAGATGGGCTTACAGTTCCGGTGGATTTCAGGGACACGATGTCGTTAGAGAACATATTACCTTGAACGTGCTTGATCCATAACAATTCAGCGTGTCTTACCTCGTTTGCTGTCAGCTCACCCGTGGACCAATCACGTTTCTTATGCTTAAAGTTGTGTACGCCTCGCTGAACCCAGGCAGTGCTGCGGATCAATCACCAATATTTGGAGAAGCGGTGGACCTCAGGTAAGGGAAGCTCCGGAACAGCTGTGGTAAGTAAAACTAATTTTACCTCTTTGTCTTCAGGATCCAGAACAATGTCTTTGTCTCCGATGTCTGCTGGCCACGCGTCGTCTGGCTTCGTTAGAAAGGTAGGTCCGTCTAACCACCTCCCACTTTCTGACGAGGAGATGTCTCTGGTGGCGTCGTCTGCGGCATTGAGGTGCGTAGGTATCCATCTCCACTGATTGATGTTAGTCAGTTCGGCGACTTCACTAACTCTATGCGCTACAAAGGCTTTGAATCTTCCCGAATCTGATCTTAACCAGCTAAGTACAGTTTTGGAATCGGACCACAAGGTTATTTTCGAAATCGGAACAGTCACGTACCTTTGTACCGCACTGAGTAGTCGCGCTCCCATTAATGCGGCCTGGAGTTCAAGTCTGGGGATACTCATTACTTTTAAGGGAGCTACCCTCGCCCTAGCCATAAGAAAAGCAACGTGCCACGTCCCGTCCTTTTTGAGCGACCTCAAGTATATAACACTAGCGAACGCTTTCGAGCTTGCGTCGCAAAAGACATGCAATTCGGCATAGTTGGCATAGTCACCCGTCATTACCCACCGTGGTACCCTGACATCAATGGCCGCGCTGAGTTCTTTGAGCCAAGTACACCATCTAGCGAAGACGCTTGACTCAACTTGGTCATCCCAGCCTGTCTTTTGTCGCCATATGTCTTGAAGCAAGATACGCGCTTTGACAGTGACATTAAGTAGAAAGCCTAGTGGGTCAAAAACAGACATGACTACCTTTAGTACCTCACGCTTCGTGGGTGTCTTCGTCCCTGTCCTCAGCTCCTCCGAAATATTTTCCAAATTCAGGCGAAATAACAGCGTGTCGTCATCAGGGTTCCACCTGACCCCCAGAACACGCTCCTCAATCTGCTCTTTACAGTCGCTGATGACCTTGATACCTGAAGATGAGAGTCTATCGTCAGGAATATGACTAAGGAGTGTTTTTGAATTGGAAACAAAATTACGTATATGAAACCCGCCCAGCGCATGAATTTTAATCACGTCATTGACAAGCTGAATAAGGCGGTCTTCGTCGCTTGACGAATGGATGTAATCATCTACGTAATGATGCTCAATAATTGCGCGGCAGGCATCCGGATGGCTCTTCTCATATTTGCGAGCATTCAGGTTCTTTACGTATTGGGCAGAAGACGGTGAGCACGCAGCGCCAAAGGTCATGACGTTCATGATATACTCACCATCCTCCCACAACAAACGTTGGGCCTGTCTGTCTTCAGGTCTGATCTTCACTCGGTTAAACATCTCCTGAATGTCGCCAGTGACTGCTACCTTACCCATCCGGAAACCCAAGAGCACGCCCGGTAACGATGTTAGAAGGTCAGGTCCTGTCAATAAAAAGTCGTTAAGTGACTTACCTTCTGACTTTGCAGCGCAGTCGAGAACAAGACGTAGTTTGGGCTTGTTGGGATTGTACACGGCGAAATGAGGCAGCCACCAACTTTTGTTTGTCCTCACGGCAGCTTCTTCAGAATCCAGCTTTGTCACATAGCCCTTCTTAACGTTGTCCAAAAATCGCTCCCTGTATTTTGAAGCAAAATCATCTGACTTACGCATTTTAGTCTGGATACCTCTCAGTCTTATCTTCGCCTGTGGTAAGCTGTCAGGAAGTGTCAAGTCTTCCACAACAGTCCCGTCTCATAACGGCCTTCTGGCAACAGTCGGGTGGTTCGCTCCATTATGTCCAGCGCTAGCTGATCCTCCCGGGAACGAGGGTTGTCCTGTGTCGTCTTCACCCCGAACCCATCTGTCGAAAAAGATTGTCTTACCATTTCCAAGAGCTCGTCGCAGGCACACAGGTGGAGGACAGCCGCGTCGCTAGGTGCAGCGTTCAGTCTCAGGTTCCCGTGGACGACAAACCCTAGCTTAGTTCTGGAAATAACAGGCCCGTTTTTGTCCATATGCATGATTTGTCTCGTTATAATTAAGTCTATGTTGTCTTGTCCTATCAACATTTTTATTTTGTCAGGTCGTACGTCAAAGTCGCGAACGTAGTTAGTCACGTAAGGAAATTTATTTACAATTTTTTTATAATCAAAACTATTTACAAACATATTTAAATTATTTACACTTCTAGCATTATTAACAATATATACACGATCTACATCAAGCCCTTTTATAGAGAACGAAACCGTTTTCGAATCTGTCTCGGTTGTTGTCATGCCTGACGCACCGCGGAGTCGAAGCGGTGCTGTTGGACCCGTCACGCCAGCTTGTTCCAACAGAGAAGAGTCCACCAACGTCAGTGCTGCCCCCTCGTCCAGAAGTGCGTAGGTTTTGACGTCTCCTTTAGGCCCCATCATCACCACGGGAACGACTTTGAGTAGAACGTGAGACTTCTCGACACAGGTATTCACCGGCGTGATTACTGTCATTATGCCCTCGGCGGCGCTGTCACAGACGCGGCGAGGCTCCGCATGTAGCAGTGTGTGATGTGCTCGAGAACAAGCATCAACGGTACACTTCATTCTCTTACGGCAGCCCTTTAGTTAATGCCGCGATGATAAGCAGGAGAAACAAAGCTTCTTGTCAGTCACGAATTTCCAGCGATCGTCAGTTGTCATGTTCTTGAAATCGCGACAGTCATCAAGGACGTGTTCGCCTCCACACATCACGCAGACAGAAGAAGTCGAGGCTGTGGCCATGACAGGCTTCCACGTTCGTTCAGGTCGGAACGAAGCGGCCGGGGTTTTATGTACCGAATTGTATTTTACAGGCGGCGGGGCGACATGTGTAGCTGCATTAGCAATCTTCATAAGCCAAACTGAAACTTCGTTTAGTGAAACATTTTTGATATTGTTTTCGACTAAATAAAAACTCCATTGATATTTTAAGGTTGACGGTAATTTTTGTATGATCTCTCTAAGCAAAGTCGGATTATTGAGATGTCCGATTTCATCTGTAGACTTCATGGTAGCCAAACAATTTTGAATGTGTGTTGCGAATTCGATCAAACTATTTATGTCGTCATGGCGTATGTCACGGAAATAGCGAATTTTATGCAACATAATCTCAATGAGATATTCTGGTCTACCGAAACGTAACTTGAGCGTGTTCATAATGCTGTCTAAATTCGTAGCGCTCACCAGCAGGGCGGATACCGCGTCTCGTGCTCGCCCTTTTAAGCAACGGGAGAGACGTGCGATGTTTTCATCATTACTGTAACCACATAGTCGTGTCGTCGAATTAAACTGGCTGTAGAAAAGAGGCCACTCTTCTGGCTCGCCTGAGAACGGCGGGAGCTCTTTGGTACAGGTCTGGCGGGCTATAAGATTGCGTAACTCTTTCTCGAGACTAATGTGTGGGTGATTTTGTGGTTCGGCCGAAACATTGTGCTCTTTGTAATGATGACTATTCTTTGCTATAGATAAATTAGGGTCCGTACCTGATAACTTCGCCGTAATGGCTGGTGGCGATGGTGGTCGTGATGGTAATATGGGTTCGTGGTCTCTGTCTTCCAGTAGCGCTTTCGTTTCTATCGCTAGTTTTTCCGTCAACAAGCGCCTGTCTATTTCCGCAAGTTTCTCGGCGGTCTCCAATTGCAGTTGTCGCAGTCTTTGAGATTTCACAGTGGACGTTGTACTCGAAGCCGATTGCTGCGATGGGCTAGGCGATGTCGCGCGGCTACCTTGGATAGAACGTAAGTCTTGTCCCTCCGTCTCGGTGGCTGCATTTGTCGTCGTGGCCATCGCTTATGTCTGACTTCTTGTTTTCACCATGGACCAGGTCGTTAGCTCGAAGGACCACTTTGTTCGGTCTTTGTCGTCGTCAATAAAACACAGTTTTAATATTTGCAAAAGAAAAGTCCTAAATTGTGTCTGATCCTATTTTGTCTCAGTCTCAATAATAAAATCCGTCTGTCATCGTCCGTCAATAATACTCGTCAAATGATGTCAGGCATAGACTTAGCTACGAAGGCTGGACGCCGCAACAACAATGTTATATTTTGTTGATACAATGTTTAAGTTTAAAAGGTTGGAATGTACACTATAGTTGTCTTACAATCACATGGATGATTTATATTTTAAAGTATTCTAATAATACAAATTTTAACAGTACCAAAAATATTATATCTACTTTTATTTGTTTCAGTAAGAACAGAAGAGCGTACAGTGCTTACATTTGAAAATCGAGCTGAACTTGCAAGTAATGCCATAGCAAAACGATTATTGAACATAATGGCTACAAAGAAGACCAATCTGTGTTTATCCGTAGATATAACATCTGCTTCTAAAATTTTAGACTTATTAGAAAAAGTTGGTGAACATATTTGCTTAGTGAAAACTCATATAGATATTATTGAAGATTTTACAAATGATTTTGTGTCAAGCCTCAGAAGCTTAGCAAAGAGGTTTAATTTTTTGATATTAGAAGATAGAAAATATGCAGATATTGGAAACACTGTCGCGCTACAATATTTAAAGGGCATATACAAAGTAGCTGAATGGGCAGATTGTGTGACTGTCCACTCATTACCTGGTGAAGGGGTAATAAAAGCTATAGCTTCATGTAATGGTGTCAACAGCCAAGGAATATTTCTTCTGGCAGAAATGAGCAGTGAAGTAAGAATATGTTTATTATTATCAATTAATGTAAAACATAACATGTGTTTGCATTGTGGCTCCTATAAAGCATCATCATCACCATCTCAGCCGCACGACACCCACTGCTGGGCATAGGCCTCCCCCATCTATAAAGCAAATGGAACCGTTTTATATATTCACAGTCTCTAATGTGTTGTGGTCCTAACTATAAATATGAATTTTGCAATGTGGATAGTTCATAGCGACCACAACCTGTTGGGACCTGTATTCTTATTAAATGAACTTTAAAATTTTGGTACTGTCTCTATTGAAAAAGTAAACTAGTGGTAGGGGCGAGCAGAAGGATGGATTTAGATTATCAACCCAGGATTTTGGGGGGTGGGGGGAGGAGGGGGGATAGAGGAAGAGGGGGAGCTACCCCTCTGTACCGGTGATGCGTAGTTCTTAAGATATTAATTTTTAAAGTTTTCACAAATCTAACCTCAAAATGTATGGAAAAAAATTGGGTTATGTATATTATCATGTTTGTGCAACACCTTGAACCTATTTAAGAATTAGAAGGTGTTAAAATTGGAAGATTAAGTACCTAATTAATAATATGACTCCAGTGGCATAGATTCCCATAGAACAGTACTACTCTAGTCAACTACGCATAGTCATGTTCTGAACCTTTTTTTTAAGGAGTCATGTTCTGAACCTTTTTTTTTATCAGATTGATGATTAACAAAAAAAAATTTTAAAACTTAAATATTATTTCGGTATTCTGTTACACCTGTATAGTATACTAGGTGAATAACCTTACTTATTCATTTAATGAAGGCTATAATTCTGATAGTTATTATCACGGCAGTGTTTTTTTATTGGGCACTGAGGGCGCTATTGAGAACTATCTTTTGAAATATTTATGTTGTATATTCGTAGCTTATTTTGGTTTAATGGAAGTATATGCTGAGCTAAACCTTTTATATTTATCCAACTAAAGCTATAGCTTAATAAGTTTAAAGAGTGTTAAACATATTTTGCTTTTAAACAGTATTTTGTACAATTTGGGCACTATTTTTGCCATTCTTGTAATAAGATTTCGACACTGAGTATGCTGAGCAAAGGGATACAATATCTTGTCATTTGGTCTAACAGGTTAATTGTCACATTCACATTATGTATATTATATTTTAGGGGAATCTTATAACTGAGGACTACACAAGTGAGACTGTGAAAATGGGTGTGAAATATTCATCATTGATAACTGGCTTTGTGTGTCAGAACAGAGATACATTTAAAGATCCTGGACTAATCCAGCTCACGCCCGGTGTACAGATGGAGTCTTCAAAGGATGATTTTGGTCAAACATACAGCACTCCAGAAAAGGTGATGTTGGAAAAGGGTGCAGATGTTGTAGTAGTTGGTAGAGGAATAATAGCGGCTAAAAGTCCAGAAGCTCAAGCTGTTATATTCAAAGAGGCTCTGTGGAAGAATTATTTGAAGAGAGTATCTGGAAAAATGGAGTAATTTTCAATTTATTAGATAATCTATCAATAATAAAAGGTAATGTTATTGTTAAACTATGTATAAAAACAAAAACATAGGGACCAATTTGTCTGTGATAAAACTGATAAACCAAACCATATGGTGCTATATTTTATACTATAATACCACCTTTTAATAATAACCGTGGTCCGAATTGAGCTAGTCTGCTTTATCAGTACTGACAGCGTGCATACAAGCCGGTCCAAATTGAATCGAGTCGCGATCGCTATTTTTTAGCCATCATTTGTTTTTGCTATTCTAATCGGTCGTTCCAGACGCACGCTTTTTGGTCGGAGCCAGCCCTCGTCACCCTTATTGCCTTATATTGAAGTGACCAGGAACCCAGACAAACGTTACCAAGTTCCTGGTCCCGAATTCATTCAAGGCCTATGTGATTGCACACCAACAGGGTGTGCTCGGCCGTGTCGTCGAGAGCGTCGCAGTGATGACACTGCGGCGTTTCCTCCCGACGTGCAACTCAGTGCAAATAGTGACCGACACCCATGTCCGGTCAGTACCTGCACCATGCGGAATGAGAGGCTGCCCTGCCGGCGCCAAACTCACTCCTCCAACACCGGACGGACCGCCTTGATTGTCCGGTGACCGGCAGCTGGGAAGGCGAATGTCTCATCCCACCGGCGCAGAGTATCCCTCTGCGCCTGGGTACGAACCACCTCCACCTCCTGTGGGGCAGATCGTCCACCCCGTTCTCGGATGGCAACGCGATGCCGACACCTCCCACTGGATGCGTGAATCGACATCCCACGGTGTCTGGCCCGCAAGTACGCAGGCCGCGCCGTGAGTGACCGTGCGATAAGCTCGCACGGCCCGGGTTGCCATGACTCTGCGGACGTCGCAGGAGGGTCACAGTTCGGGGAAAGAGGCACTCTGCCAATACTGGGGCTCTGTAGAGTGCCATTGACCGTAGCACCCCATGATACAGTCGACGGCACGTCGATCCTGGCCCTCTCACGTTAGGAAGGACCCGTCCGAGTGCGGCTGCGGCGGCACACAACCGAGGAGTGAGAAGCTTGAAGTGCTCCACGAAGCTTCATCGGGTATCCAAAACCAGGCCAAGGTACTTGAAATTTGCCTCGACTGGTGTGCGGACCCCCTCCACTCGGACACGGAGCCCCGGTGGGATCCTGCGACGGGAGGCATGGAACATCATGGCCCTCGTTTTATCGAGAGCCACGTCCAGGCTCAGGAGGCGGATGCGTCGGACGACGAGTGAAGCGCCGATCGACGAAAGGTGGGCCGCCTCCTCCCCCGTATTTCCTTTCGCCGCGACAAGTGTGTCGTCAGCGAAGTAAACGACCTCCATTCGTGGAAGGAGGTTGCCTCGCATGACTCAGTTGTACCCCAGGTTCCATAGTACTAGGTGCGTACGGAACCCTGGGGCACACCCGCCGCCATTGCACACGAATGGACGCGACGATCCGGCCCCTCGTAGAGGATTGTCCTACCGTCCAGAGTAATTTCACTGCCTGTCTTACTCTTCAAATAAGAACACAGCGACGCAAGCACCGCTGAATTACTCGTTATTACTCAAGATTAAAAAATGCGTTAAAACGTAATAATGTTTGCACAGCTCGGACCACGGGGTATGTGATTATAATTTTTTAAATTTTGTACCATCGGTAAGACAAATGATGCGATACGTTTTCATAGTTTTGTTCAATATTATAGTATTATTCTGTCTAGATCGATCCTTTTCTCTCTAAGATATTGAATTCGGCGTGAAAATAACACTGGCGAAATGTGACTTAATGTTGCACCTTGTTAAAAAAATTGCATTATTATTTTGTAACACTGTCTTTTAAGTTGTTCAAGTACTAGGGTATAAAAAACTTTTATTCACTGTTCATTCTTTAAGTTTGTGGCAATCGGTCATTGAGAGAGAACGACCATTACTGTCAATTTAAATGCCAGGATATAGGTACCTAGATATAGACATACAGTTTCTGCGCAAACTGCGTATCCGCTATATGATTATATAATTATAGTCTTTGTAGACATCGAGTAAGGCTTGAATTGAAATATTGCATTCTTAACCTAATGTTAATCAGTAGACAAATATTTCAATTTAATTCTTAACTTTTTTATTATAGATAGTTAAATATAATCTCGCGTCACGATGTTTGTCAGGTGTAAACTACGAAACTCCTTAACCTATTTTGATGAAATTTGGCTTACTGTATGTCATTTGGTCCAACTTTAAAGGTAGGGTAGTTCTTATCTTGATTTATTGACATCAATATTTATTATTGCGAATGTAATAGTTTGTAAATATAAGTAAGTTCTATAAGTTTCAAACATATGGCAGTGTGAGCTAAATCATAGATACAAACTTTGTTATCTAATTTGCGTAATCGTCCAGTAGTTAGAGTTTTGTTTAGACTTCTCTATGCTACAACCTATTGGACGTCGTTGGTATGTTTACGTCATAACCGTGTTTCTTTGATGTTTCGTGTATTATATTGTAATTTGACTACATTAGGGAGTTAAGTAGATTTTATATAGAACTTTGCATTTTCTTTAAAAAGGCTAAATAAATTGAAAAATGAATAAAGTCAATAAAGAAAAAAATTCGTCTCGGTCGGGGTTTGAATCCAATATGCCGTGTTGACCTCTCATTTTTTAAGAAAATGTAAATTTTTATGTAAAATTTATAAGTTTGCTTTATTCTTAACCAATTTTCAATAAATCTGTATAAATTTCCAAATGGGATACGTAGTTTTTAACAGTGAATAAAGACCACTTTGGCATAACAAAGATAATAGAGATCAAAAAGTTTATGATTGCGTCGAGGCTGGTAAGAGCTCGGCGTCAACACGATAAGTTGGAGAAGCAGGTTCCTCCTCACCCGAGACGAATTTTTTTCTTAATTGATTTTTTTTTAGTTTAGTGGATATATAACATTGCTCCGACGTACTATAACCACTGAGCCACAGCATCGCTTAGCCGAGTCAGCTAGAAATTATGTAATAATAGGCAAAAAACCCAATAATATATTATTTGCTTTTTTCGTGGTTTTAAACTTTTATGGGTTACTGTGTCGTAAAGATGAAAACAATAACCAGAATAAGTTTTACAACCTTATATTCTACGATGATAGGAAGCTGGCCATTCACGATCGCTCCAACAAGCCAAATGGAATAGCGCCGCGCCAAAATTGATCCATGAATGTCAAAACTAAAGCGTCTAGAAATAGTTGGCACGGCCAGATGGAAATCCAAACGGATGGAAAGCCACCGCGACGCGCCAACGCGCCATCCGAAAGGAACGATCGTGAATGATTTAAAAATATTACATCCATCCATTTGGATGCAATCCATTTACCGCCGAGGCAAACGGCACGTCCTTGAATGGCCAGCTTTATATGGCACAGGCAAACTAAAGGAGGTCGCCAATAGTCCATACATTATTGCTCATGTACCTTGAGATGTACAGAAAAATTCGAGGATTCCGTAAAATATATTATTTTCTTTATTTACTTTGATAAAATTACGTAAACAATAAATAGATGTAAGTACTCAGTTGCATTTTGTTTCGACTTCTGCAAAACCTGTTGTGCTTATGAAATATTTTTAGTTTTAATATATCGTGCATTTGTACAAAAAAAAACATATCTTAATGGGATTACAATAATCAAAAGTAAAAAATTATAATATTTCAACTTGCAAATCAACTGTCTCTGCGCAAGTAAACAAAACGCCACAAAATACTATCTATGGCCACGGGATACCGACACAGGAACAATCTATAATTAGTTCCATCTAAAACTGCATAGATGGAATAACTTGTGTTAAACGGGAATGCAATAAATTATTGACTCATTTTGTAGAAATAAAATCGTAAGTAACTACTCAGTGTTCTAGTCCACGCCGTGGTTCCTAAGAACAGATATCGCTAACTCATTGTTTCTGATATCTCCCTACTGACCCATTTGGATTGATTACTCTGTATAATCTCCTTTTATATATTTTATATATAATATTATAAAGCATAGATCTGTGGTTATAGGGTCGAAGACGGCGTATTTTCTTACAAATAAAAAGAATTTTTAATCGTTTTCAAATAACCAGATCAAGAAATTGGGTTGTTAAGTATATATTATCCAGCGTATTTTACCTTGGTTTTGCAGATTTTGGCGATTGGGCAGGGTTTAAGAGTAATTCTAATAAAATGTCTTAAGACAGGTTGAATTGTGTTTGTATTCCTATGGTAAAAATATTAAAAGTGAATTAATGAATGCATTTCATTATGAAAGAAAATAAAACGGGTTTTATGTTTTTATATCAGTTGATGATACCTACATTTTACTGTACATTTTTATATTGTTTTTTACAATAAATTTATAGTTGTAACTAATAAAAGGTTTTTTATTTTCCTTTTATCTAAGGCGAAAATACCCTACAAAAGCAATGTGACAACATTCAACAGAAGTGGGCAGGGTCGAGGGCAGAACGAGCATGTTAACACGATACTTTCATGCTACTGCCACTGCTACTCGTGCTGCCCCTCCGCGCTCCCCAAAAGAGCGGTTTTTTGTGCGAAAGTCAAAGGATGGACAGCGCGAGCAGCAGCGCGTGTTTACATTTAGGTGAGGTGACGCATTTTTGAATCATAAGCAGCGAATCTTAAATTCGAACACAAATACAAGTCATGTGCAATATTATTTTCTACTGTTTCCTGTTTTAAAGATTTTTGAATCACTCAAATTCGGTGTTGTCATTAAAAACAAAAACACTATTAGGTTCCGTTTCACACGGAAAAAATAAAAGCAGCTACGCATTGTAGGTATGTTGGATCGGTGTGTGGTGGGTATGTTGGCGACGTCCACACTGCTGCCCTGAAAAATAAATGAAAACGTATTTATTGTTAATGTAGAACTAGGATATGGTGGAAGCAACCCTCCTTAGCTTAGCTGACCATGTATTCACCGCAATGATGAGTTTAGAATGAATATCTCGGCTACTGTCAGGGTCTAAGGAGATTGCTTCAAAAAGATTAAAGTAAACGTAAAAATAGTATTATAAATTATAAATATGATAAGAGACTTACCTATTCTATTACGCATTTCAATTTGTTTATATTTGAATTAAAAAGCCTACCTTCAGTAGCGGTATTGCGCGACCAGTTACAAATTTGAATTTGTAGTTGCAAATACCTGCGTTTTTATTATCCCGTTTTCCTCACACCAGCGATCCATCATCTACACCAGTCCTGTGGAACGCCACGAACAATACCCATTCTTGTTATATTGGAGGTTGGGACAAATGCTTTATAATTGTTATCATGTAATCTTTTGTCATTTATGAAATTATTTGCAGCTTCAAATTTATTAAAGGATAAAACGATTCGGTTTCTGCCTATTTTTTTTACACTGCCATCAACGATTGAAGTAAATTTATGCTTTTTATGAAAATAACCAAAAGTCACAGGATGAAGTGTGATGGGATCATTGAAAGCTGTTTGTTCACGCTGGATATGTACTATAAAAGGAGGCAAATCATGTGCTTCATACAATTTCCTACTAACTGATGGAGCTGTATCAGGCTGAGACTGACCTAAAACACTTGGCTGTGATAAAGATGACATGCCAGGGATACATTGATTGTTAGTATCGGCAGAATTAGTAATTGTGCTATCAATATTAACAGATTCTTCACAGAGGCACCCATCACTTTTGCCCGCCATTTTATTTTTCCTCTTTTTCTTGTTACAATGTTTACAAATTTTACTAGATTTCCTACTACCTACTCCTTTTCCTATTTGTTGTAGCTGCCCAGTCCATGACTGTTTGATCGGTATCAACACTAGATTCACCATGGCTTGTTAGTGTAACATTATAAGCAACTTGGGGCGGCAATATTTGTTTAGTGCTGGGAACAGATCCCCCTGGGTCAGGGGGATCGTTCATTTTGAAAATAATTAAGTTACTCACCAACCCGTTGAAATTAGCAGAGAATACAATATATACAGATAAATATACAAAACAAAATATGAATATACTACTCAACTGGTCCTAAAAACTATTAAAATTAATAAAAATCAAAGCCAGAAAAGACACCCGCCTATTTCAAAGTTTCCCGCCTTTTTTTTCCAAATTCACTTCAACATTCATTTTGTTGTTCTTTAGGGGTACGTTTGAAAACGAGTAATATTTACTCGGGGTAGAGTGAATTTCACCCGATAGCGTTCGAGAACCACCCGTGTGAAACCGAGGGTAACCGACCAATCAATCTGATCATCGATTTTTGTTAACGATATACCCAGAATAAAGATCACTAGACAAATACGACAGTGTTTTTATTTTTTTGATATCTTAAAAAGTGGCCGAGTTATAAGCGTTCAAAGTTGCCGCGCCGTCCGGATTTATAAAGCGAGTCGCGGAACGTTGATGACGTCACACATCGACAGCGGGGAGAGGCACGCGCGGCCTGACGTACTTCGTTAGCTCTGTGCTACTGGTGCGCGCGATTTTCGTGTCTCTAAGGTGTGAAACAACATTATGCCATATAATAAATACTATGTAGTACCTATGTGTACAAATTTAGTGTGACAAAATTCCGGCCCTCCACTCTCTAAAATTAAATCAAACTAAATAAACATATTAAATACTTAGATAATAAATACATATTACATTATTTTTTTTAAATATGTAATTAGATATTCTAAGCTTCGGGGTACCTATTACCTACTAGAAAATAACCTATAACTAAGTTGTATTACGAGGTTTTTTGGTGTAATGTCTTCTTTGTGTCACTGTTTAAACCACATAGGTATGTATGATTAAATATGTTGACTTTTGTTGACGGTAAAATGAAGTCAACAAGGAACCCAATTTTATAGAAACACTAGCGGCCGCCCGCGGCTTCGCCCGCTTGGTGTTTGGTTTCTTTATCGCGCCACAGCAGCGCTTTCTGGCCACGCGATGAATAGTAGCTGAGCTGCTGAGTGTTTTACGTGAATCCTGATGGAACTATAATTTTTTGCTGGATGAAATCTCTTTTTCTGTAGGTACCTTTGACAATGTGTATATTATGCAAAATTTCAAGATGATCGGTTGAGCATTTCAGGTGTGAAAAAGTAACAAAAATAAATCAACAAACTAATTCACTTTCGCATTTCTAGTATTTATATATAGTAGTTAGTAGGCACCTACTAACTTTTGAATGAGTATCTTAGACCTGCGGGTATTTGATTTGCTTGTTGGTCCTATACTATAGGTACGTCTATAGTACCTACCTATTTACCATTTCCCAGCTGTTTTTTTTTTACCGAGCTGAAAACGCATTTTAATAATTCTCCCGCCATTGGGTGCACGACGAGATCTCCTGGGGTTCTCCACCCAAAAGGACTCATCCTAGAATAAGGCCTACCCGGGTAAAAACCCCTTGGATGTACTCTCTGTCTCCGGAGGTCCAGCGGTACGTAAACGGTACCGATGGTCCTGGCGGTGATTGCGCCGTGGACACCGTTTGCGTGCCTACCTAATCCTAAATAGGTGATACCTACGTATCTATTCTGTTGATTAGCTTTTATTGTAACTTCATAAACTTGTTAACTTTCAAACTATTGGCCATTTTTTGCCGAAAGTATCGGTAAATATTTGGCCTTGACATTTTTTGTATGAAAGTTACTAAGCGCAACCTAGGCAATACCACAGAACACAACTGGCAATCTGGTGGCTCCCCTTGGCGTAACCTGGCGGCTAGCCCGCCAGGATCGTCCCCGGTCTGATGGCGCGACCCCAAGTTATTTTACCATATGGGGCGTAAAGATTCCGGCGGAGGCTTTGAATTAGTGAATGAGGATCCGTAACGATTTTAACTATAAATGTAGCTTTGTAGACAATTAAAAAACAATATAAATGGTATCAACATTTTTTTTTCAACGATGAAAATTGACGAATTTATAACGAAAAAACAGATCGCTCCGTCAAGCTGTAACACCGTTTTTTCTTAAAATTTCATAAAACACTAACTTTGCAAAAACACTTTGGTTTCACTGTAGTTTTAACACAAATTTCACAACTAAAATCATAATTACAATAACTTTGTCAATTAATTTCACATAATCAATGTCAAGTGTCAACGTCAACGTCAACGTCGTTTCACGTCACGTCAGTGACATTTGCAATTATCTTTGGTCATTGTTACATTTTTGCATAAACAAAATAAACCTCGCGTTTATCCTGGCCTTATTTACGAAGATAGTTTTTTTTCGCCCAAAATCCCGTGCTCCCCTTGGTTGGTGGGTTGATTTTCTCAAAATTCGGAATTTGACATTTAGACCGTTTGTTTTGATCATTTTTCGGAGACTGACGAGAATATAGAATAGAATTTGGAAAATAGATCGTATAGAATTTGGAAAGCATTCACAGTTTGTTTATGGTTAATTTTTCATTACGTTTTGTTTTTCAACCAAACTTATAACTTTAGCTGGAAATACTTATTGCAGATTGTAGAATTTCGAATGATCCGTATGTTGACTTGACACATCTTGAAACAAGTTAAGAATCTTACGAGTGTTATGAAATGAATTTGGTTTCGTCGCCAATACGACGCTTAACATTCGGCAAACGGACCTCGGTTCTAGTATCTGCATAAATGCAAATCTGTACTTAAATGGAACGCGCCCTATCTCACCGTAGTCTGTGAACGCGTCTATGCTACGATCAGTGTTGCCAAATTCAGAGGATTTCCCTAAATCCTAGGGGTTTTTGCAGGTCTTTGAGGTTTTTTGGAGGTTTTGATATCACGAAATTTATCTAGGGGATTTTCTGAAGGTTTTCTACTATTCTAACCAAATGGCAAATTCCTTTTTATATCAGACAAGACCGACAATTTATTCACCAAATAAAATGAATGGGACACTAAAACTTACGAGTATTAGCTGGCAACACATTATGTTACCATTGAACTGTCTTGTGTATCATAATTCCGGCTAAAAGACTGTTTTTCACAGCCTCACACAGACATTTATAACGAAAAATCCGAATCGACAGACACACGGCTATGTATGTGAAATAAATTAAAATAGGTAATTTGAAGAAAACTTCTAAGTTTTTTATTGTCAATATTAGAAAGCTTATGTATATGACATGGCCAAAATAGTCAGAGGTTTTTTATCAACCAAACTGGAGAAACTAGGGGTTTTTTAAATGTATTTGGGGGGGAAGGTGGAAAAAATCTGGCAACACTGGCTACGATCTCGGAACAACTGGATACCTAGTCTGTGAAACATCGACCGGAGTAATTTGTTATTGATTTGAACATTATATTGTTTATTAAACATATTACATATCCAAAATTCGCCCTTTTCATCCCCTATTTCATTAAAAAAAACCTGATAGTAAGCGGCATCTTAGTGGGATTAATGCATATATTGAGTAAAAACTCTTGCGAATTTCATGTTAAATTCTAAATTGTCACAATATTAAGTTTCACATCCTTCTTTGGCAAATAACTCACAAATTAAGCTGTTTTCTTTTTATTAATAGCAATAATTATACACAAAATAGGTGCTCTCCCCTCCATATGTCCTTTTTATTAACTAACCAATAAGAAACTTTGACAATTCATTGAAAATTATGTTTGGAATTAACTTGCAATGTTTATTACATGAAATTCAAATGTATTGACTGGGATTCCTTCAGAACTCAGTGTTAGACCCATTGACCCTAAGATTATAGGTATATTTAATTATATTTTTAACATAACACTGTGCTATGAATCTCCAGGGCAGTTCGAGGAGGCCGTAGGGCTCCGCTGCAACTAACCTACCTAATAACCTAATATCAAGGAGGAATTCTGTGGAACTACACAAGTAATAAATACATATATAGAGAGAATAATCTAAGGAACTGGAATACTATATCACTGACCCGTGATCGCAGAAACTTAGCATCGAAGGTACGATCTACTAACAACCGCTTTTGCAAAATTAGTGTTTTATGAAATTTTAAGAAAAAACGGTGTTACAAAGCGGCCGCCTGGCAGGCGTGTGACGTCACACGACACGTTCTAGGCAGACTCCGCATCGGTGCTAGCTATCACTTCCGAGTTTTCGACTAGTAGCCGCGCGCAGCGTTTAATGCTTAATCGTATTACATACCTATATTGTTTTTTTTTATGTCATAGTGGTAGTAGTATTCAAGAGGTTCAGTACAGTTGAGTAATGAGTAATAAACTAGAAATCGGTTTTGTGCAAGGTCAATCGGATAAACTTCCTATTTTTGACATTTTTATGGAATCTGGGGCCTTACCATGAGCTTTTATAAAACCATCCATAATCCGTGCAGTTCATAAGCAGGCCTTAAACAGGATTGCTTAAAATCGTACTATGAGCCCTGTTTAGGTGAACGGTTATTTGTCTCTGGTCTGCCTTAATGTTAAAACGAGATAGCGCTATACAACTGTTGTATCTGACATCTCTTTTCTTCGGAAGCGTTCGAAAACCACTGAAAGATTAAAAGCCGGTTGAACCGGTAAAAGAGAATATCTCAACATATTTACAATTATTTGTTATTTTTGTTGTTCGTTTTAACGTTTTTTATTCTTAAGATATGAGTTATTATATTTTATAGTTGTCTTTATTTTATTACATCTTTACTCTACATTCTCCAAGAATTTTCCAAGCTATTGATAGTGGAAAGAAATGTTCATAGCTTGTTATGAACGTACGTAACCTATGTACATTAATATATGTGGCAGAAAATTTTAAAGAATTAAAGAGATCTTCGAAGTTTTGTATAAAATACACCTACCCATTGTACTTTCACGATCCATGTCAAGAAAGGACTGGACTGCTGAGATGATTTTAACTGTAACATAATGTCCTGGGGCCTTATTCTGCTAGCGTTAATGCATTTGTGGCGTGTCAATAACGCTTCAATAGCATCGCTTTTTGAGACAGTTATTGTTGTTTAACCGAATACTAACTAAAACATTTGTAACTATTGACTTATCAAGAAATTGTAGTACAAATAAATTGTAGCAGAAAATGCGCATAAAAGCGACAAAAGCAGTTTTATTGAAACGCTATCACGACGCGACAATGACGTTAAGATTAGCGGAATTAGGGCCCTGGTCGTTGGTTTTAGTTGATTTGTTTACTGAAAAAAAATAAAAACCGACTTCAAAAACACTGAAAAGTTAAAAATAATATAAGAATAGGTACAGACAACATCACACTTTTATATTGAAGTCGGTGCCAAACGATGATCTCCTAGAAAGTCTTAAAATTTGGCACCGGCTTCAATATAAAAGTGTGATGTTGTCTGTACCTATTCTTATATTATTTTTAACTTTTCAGTGTTTTTGAAGTCGGGTTTTATTTTTTATAAAATATTTTTTATTTTTAACTTTTTAGTGAATGAAATCTTTATAGTGAGAGAAGCCCTAATTAAATGCCAGCTGGTATTTAATTAGTGTTTCCCTCAATTTTCATGGGATTCCATCATCAGATCTTGACTTCGGTGACTTTGTGACCACCCTAGGAGTATACTCTATCGAATACAAAAAGAATTTTGAAAATCGGTCCACAATTGGCGGAGTAATCGCGTAACATATATTACACACAAAACACGTTGGAAACACCTTAAAATTTAAGGGTTTTTCTCGATTTTCATGGGATCCCATCATCAGATCCTGACTTTGGTGACCATGGGACCACCCTTGGAGTATACTCTATCGAATACAAAAAGAATTTTGAAAATCGGTCCACAACTGGCGGCGTAATCGCGTAACATACAGACAAAAAAAAACATACGCATCGAATTGAGAATCTCCTCCTTTTTTGAAGTCGGTTAAAAATTGATAATTTTTGGCTTTAGTGCCCGTTTTGTGTAGGCGACAGGCTGGAGTACTGTATGGCCCATACTGCCAGATGTGGCTTTGAGTGTAAAACCTAGTTTTAACAGAGTGTTACCTATAGCTCTGCTAGACCCCTTTTGGGATTATAAGCGTGATTTTATGCATATATGTATGTAAACCTATCTATGAATGTTACCGTTATAAAAAATGTTTCCATTTTTCAATCTGGGCGTGCAGCTTATGGCGATGAAGCCGTAGGTTAGGTGCAAGTAAAGAGAACTGGCCACATTGTGCACTGTTAAAGCCAGAATAACGTCAGACAGAACACAAATAGATTTACTAAATCATTATACGGTCTAATATTGCATGGACTCATACAACGGTTAGTCTCTCTCTACTCGTTTACTGTAGTTAGGATACAAGTGTGCCACAAAGAGAGTTTTGTTTTTTTTTTCATTGATTGTAGCACTAAACAAGAAAACATTCAACCTTACTAATAATAATAATAAACGATTTATTGCACACAAAGATATAGAAACAGAATTTTTTCAAAAACAACACAGATGTTCAGCACAGGCGGCCTTATCTATACTATTACTAATCTATACTAATATTATAAGAGGAAAGATTTGATTGTTTGTTTGTATTAAATAGGCTTCGAAACTACTGAACCTATTTTGATGAAAATTGGTATAGGGATAGTTCGAGACCAGGGGAATGACAGGGTAATTTTTCTACGGGAAAATGTAAGATTCCCACGGGAAAACAAAAATAACGCGGGCGAAGCTATGAGCGGAAAGCTATTGCTAATAAGCATCTCTTCACGGCACCCTTGGACCAGGGAAATACATAAAGGAAATTAAAAAAACACCATAATCTATTATGTAAGTTGGATAAAGGATACAAAAACAACTGTTGTCGAAATTTCAAATTCGCATTAACAAAACAAGCCGAACGTTTTGTAACTAAAAATTCAACATGGCTGAACGGTGCATTAGGTTCGAATAACGCATATCTGCAAGAATTGAGAGACGAAGGCTTCGATTGTTGCCATAATGCGAAGCTCTAATACAAACGAGAAAAAGGTGATGAAGAAAAAATATTTCATGAAACCATCAATATGAAAAGTTTCTCTGCAGATGAAGCTTTGGCCCTCTACGGGGATTTGGATCTGTCAAAAGCTAGTACACATTTTTAAGATTTGGATGTCGAAAGCTAGTACACATTTTTAAGATTTAAAATTTATAGAAAAGAACTCAGTCATGTTTCCGTCATTATTATAACATATCGAGTATCTGACGCAAAAAAAACGTACTATCTGCCTGCTTCGAGTATTGCAGTGGTAAAGCTACAAGATTTGCTGGATCATACTATTGGCCGTGTTTTGATAATAAAAGTTGTTTACAGACCTTCTCAAATACGTCTCAGGTTTAGCAAATGGGGATGTGTTGGTTCATCGGGGCAAAGTGAATACAAACAACGATAAACTGTGAGGTAATATTATATTTAACTTTATAAATTTTGAGGGAAACATGTCTCCCGAATAAACAGACCTGAATAAAAGATTCTTGTAGGTCCATGCTCTTATAGTGTATTTTAGTCAACTATCACGTCATTTAGTGATATAATAACAATATTATATCATTATTTCCTTTATAATCACCTTCATATTCTCGTAATAAGCAAACAATGAAACGGAAAAAGTGGAAAAGTAGCGATTTTTTATTTTGTATGTTTTTATGTGTAATAATAAATTAAATATATAAAGATTCTAGTATCATTTCATAGCTTATATATTGGAGATCCTGTATGCAAAATTTTGTATCCGTAGGTGTAGTAGACAAAAAGTTGCAAATTTTTGAAACGCAACTCACGCTTTCATCCCATAGTGCGGCGCGCGGCGGCGGCGGATAGTGTCGACTGACGTCACAGCTTGTCCATAGGCAGCGGCGGATTTAATAAAATCATTTGATGCAAATTGGTTTATAACTTTACATCGGATGGACCGATTTTGGTGATTTAAAAACATATTTATTGTGATACAATAAGGAATGTTACTATGTATGTTGTATTATGAAAAGCCATACCATTACGGGACCTCAATAGCCACTGGCGAACCGGAGACCGGCATACGGGTACACGGGGCTCGTCAATCTTGGTGCCAGTATCGATAATCGCATTATTCCGCCTCAAAAAAAAGCAATACCACAGAAAATACACTTGATTGTATGTAGGTACACTAAACTGTTTGACTTCATGAGTCATAGAACATACATTTGTAGGAGCTACAAAAAAAATATTTAACTATAACTATTATTTCAGATTGAAAATGACATGGAAAATTATGTCAAATATAAATTGGTTGGAGGAAGACTAGTACTAAAAAAAGATGCTTGCCCTCTTAAGTTTTCTTGTCAGCAAAAGACAGTCAAAAAAATTTACGATCTGTAGTGCAAAAACGCAGGCAAAAAGAACAGATTCACAAGATACTCCATGAAGATATCCCAAATCCGATCACTTCCGAACATATTGAGGAAATGTTTTGTTTCAGTTTGAGTCCTCGCATTTCCGCTGCTATATAATCACTATTTTCGGAAAAATATTGAGCCACCATAAAACTGTCTACTTTTGGTAAATTATCTCATTGACCTTGTTGAAATCCTTTCTCCATTATTGTAATTAAAAGGCTAATAAACAATATAAGTCAAGTTACACAGAGCGCAGTAGGTATGTACGACACAAAGCGCAGAGCAACTGGCGACTAGCGTGCGAGCGGCTGCCGGCTGTCGATGTGTGAAAGTACCATAATTTTACCCTCAGCGCGATTGACAACTTTTATTGGTTCAATCATTCTCCTTTTTATTATTTACCAAATAATCAAAGTATCACAATATAAGTAAGTTCTGTATGTATGGCACCATCGAATCAACCTGCGACAAGCTTCGGCCGGGTATGTGTGTATATTTTTCATTTCCATAGACAATAATCCAACGCTGCAGTTAAGAAATGCAGATGGCGCTAGTTGACGTATCAAATGTAGCATGCATAAAAATGCCACGAGAGGACTCTATTCCCGTAGTATTACCACAGTATTAGGTACTATTCTCTTTGGTCTCCCAAGTGAAGAATTAGCACTTGGGAGACCAAAGAGAATAGTGTTTTTATATTATTTGATTAATATTTTTTTATTATAATAATATTAACTTTAGAGCAGAACGAATATAATAACTACATTTTACGTATTATCTGCACTGGTTATAAATTGAACTTACTTGAAAAATTAACAATGGACTCGCAGCATAAACTTGAAGATTTAGCCATGAAGCTTTTCAATATTGATGCCATCAAATTTGGAGATTTTCTAACTAAAACTGGTTTGAAAACTCCTATTTATTTCGACCTAAGGGTTATAGTAAGCTACCCAGATGTTATGGTATGTAAAAAATATTTAAGTTGACTAAAGTGCTATTTTGTGTATTATGTCATACTCATATTTCTGTCAAATTTGATTTCAGGAATTAATATCTCACCTGTTGCATGTAAGTGCATTAAAAGGCAAATATTATGATCATTTGTGTGGTGTACCATACACAGCTTTACCTATAGCTACATTGTTGAGTGTACAAGTGAAAACGTCCATGCTTATGAGACGAAAAGAGGCAAAATCTTATGGCACAAAAAAAATGATTGAAGGTCATTACAAAGCTGGAGAAACTTGTTTAATAATAGAAGATGTCATTACATCTGGTTCAAGTGTCTTAGAAACTGTACAGGACTTACGTAAAGAAGGCTTAAAAGTAAATGATGCAGTAATAATATTGGATCGTGAACAGGGTGGCAGTCAAAATCTAGCTACTCATAAAATTCAGGTAGAATCATTGTTCACAATGACAAGTTTGATGGAAATACTTGTTAAACACAGTAAAATTGATGTTGACACAGCTAACAAAGTACATTCATACTTGAAGGAGACTAGAGCTTCTACAATAGGTTTGTATTTCTTATGAGTATTATAAAATCATGTCTTGGTGTATCTAATTTAAAAAGTAATCACTGCTCATAATACGTCCCCACTGACCGAGAGGCTGGAGCTTACCCTTACTAAGTTAGTGTTTAAGCTTAGCTTAAAAAGTGATTAAAAATTAAAGTAATCCCCAACACAACAAACTTCCAAAGAGTAAGAAATGCAAAAAGGGGACTGCAATTATCTAAGAATGCTCTTCTGACGTGACGACTTGAATGAATTAAAATATTACTAGATACATCAAAGTCGAAGGGCCAACCAACACATTTTATTTTTACTCTTTCAAGGTTTTTTTTATGCATTAGTGATTTAAGTGCTAAGACTACGGAAACATTGCATTTTCAAAATTTCTACGTGTAACAAAAAACATAATATGTTTCTCTTAACCTTCTTTATTTTTTATTAATTACAATGTTATATTTTGTTGATACAATGTTTAAGTTTAAAAGGTTGGAATGTACACTATAGTTGTCTTACAATCACATGGATGATATATATTTTAAAGTATTCTAATAATACAAATTTTAACAGTACCAAAAATATTATATCTACTTTTATTTGTTTCAGTAAGAACAGAAGAGCGTACAGTGCTTACATTTGAAAATCGAGCTGAACTTGCAAGTAATGCCATAGCAAAACGATTATTGAACATAATGGCTACAAAGAAGACCAATCTGTGTTTATCCGTAGATATAACATCTGCTTCTAAAATTTTAGACTTATTAGAAAAAGTTGGTGAACATATTTGCTTAGTGAAAACTCATATAGATATTATTGAAGATTTTACAAATGATTTTGTGTCAAGCCTCAGAAGCTTAGCAAAGAGGTTTAATTTTTTGATATTAGAAGATAGAAAATATGCAGATATTGGAAACACTGTCGCGCTACAATATTTAAAGGGCATATACAAAGTAGCTGAATGGGCAGATTGTGTGACTGTCCACTCATTACCTGGTGAAGGGGTAATAAAAGCTATAGCTTCATGTAATGGTGTCAACAGCCAAGGAATATTTCTTCTGGCAGAAATGAGCAGTGAAGTAAGAATATGTTTATTATTATCAATTAATGTAAAACATAACATGTGTTTGCATTGTGGCTCCTATAAAGCATCATCATCACCATCTCAGCCGCACGACGCCCACTGCTGGGCATAGGCCTCCCCCATCTATAAAGCAAATGGAACCGTTTTATATATTCACAGTCTCTAATGTGTTGTGGTCCTAACTATAAATATGAATTTTGCAATGTGGATAGTTCATAGCGACCACAACCTGTTGGGACCTGTATTCTTATTAAATGAACTTTAAAATTTTGGTACTGTCTCTATTGAAAAAGTAAACTAGTGGTAGGGGCGAGCAGAAGGATGGATTTAGATTATCAACCCAGGATTTTGGGGGGTGGGGGGAGGAGGGGGGATAGAGGAAGAGGGGGAGCTACCCCTCTGTACCGGTGATGCGTAGTTCTTAAGATATTAATTTTTAAAGTTTTCACAAATCTAACCTCAAAATGTATGGAAAAAGATTGGGTTATGTATATTATCATGTTTGTGCAACACCTTGAACCTATTTAAGAATTAGAAGGTGTTAAAATTGGAAGATTAAGTACCTAATTAATAATATGACTCCAGTGGCATAGATTCCCATAGAACAGTACTACTCTAGTCAACTACGCATAGTCATGTTCTGAACCTTTTTTTTAAGGAGTCATGTTCTGAACCTTTTTTTTTATCAGATTGATGATTAACAAAAAAAAATTTTAAAACTTAAATATTATTTCGGTATTCTGTTACACCTGTATAGTATACTAGGTGAATAACCTTACTTATTCATTTAATGAAGGCTATAATTCTGATAGTTATTATCACGGCAGTGTTTTTTTATTGGGCACTGAGGGCGCTATTGAGAACTATCTTTTGAAATATTTATGTTGTATATTCGTAGCTTATTTTGGTTTAATGGAAGTATATGCTGAGCTAAACCTTTTATATTTATCCAACTAAAGCTATGGCTTAATAAGTTTAAAGAGTGTTAAACATATTTTGCTTTTAAACAGTATTTTGTACAATTTGGGCACTATTTTTGCCATTCTTGTAATAAGATTTCGACACTGAGTATGCTGAGCAAAGGGATACAATATCTTGTCATTTGGTCTAACAGGTTAATTGTCACATTCACATTATGTATATTATATTTTAGGGGAATCTTATAACTGAGGACTACACAAGTGAGACTGTGAAAATGGGTGTGAAATATTCATCATTGATAACTGGCTTTGTGTGTCAGAACAGAGATACATTTAAAGATCCTGGACTAATCCAGCTCACGCCCGGTGTACAGATGGAGTCTTCAAAGGATGATTTTGGTCAAACATACAGCACTCCAGAAAAGGTGATGTTGGAAAAGGGTGCAGATGTTGTAGTAGTTGGTAGAGGAATAATAGCAGCTAAAAGTGCAGAAGCTCAAGCTGTTATATTCAAAGAGGCTCTGTGGAAGAATTATTTGAAGAGAGTATCTGGAAAAATGGAGTAATTTTCAATTTATTAGATAATCTATCAATAATAAAAGGTAATGTTATTGTTAAACTATGTATAAAAACAAAAACATAGGGACCAATTTGTCTGTGATAAAACTGATAAACCAAACCATATGGTGCTATATTTTATACTATAATACCACCTTTTAATAATAACCGTGGTCCGAATTGAGCTAGTCTGCTTTATCAGTACTGACAGCGTGCATACAAGCCGGTCCAAATTGAATCGAGTCGCGATCGCTATTTTTTAGCCATCATTTGTTTTTGCTATTCTAATCGGTCGTTCCAGACGCACGCTTTTTGGTCGGAGCCAGCCCTCGTCACCCTTATTGCCTTATATTGAAGTGACCAGGAACCCAGACAAACGTTACCAAGTTCCTGGTCCCGAATTCATTCAAGGCCTATGTGATTGCACACCAACAGGGTGTGCTCGGCCGTGTCGTCGAGAGCGTCGCAGTGATGACACTGCGGCGTTTCCTCCCGACGTGCAACTCAGTGCAAATAGTGACCGACACCCATGTCCGGTCAGTACCTGCACCATGCGGAATGAGAGGCTGCCCTGCCGGCGCCAAACTCACTCCTCCAACACCGGACGGACCGCCTTGATTGTCCGGTGACCGGCAGCTGGGAAGGCGAATGTCTCATCCCACCGGCGCAGAGTATCCCTCTGCGACTGGGTACGAACCACCTCCACCTCCTGTGGGGCAGATCGTCCATCCCGTTCTCGGATGGCAACGCGATGCCGACACCTCCCACTGGATGCGTGAATCGACATCCCACGGTGTCTGGCCCGCAAGTACGCAGGCCGCGCCGTGAGTGACCGTGCGATAAGCTCGCACGGCCCGGGTTGCCATGACTCTGCGGACGTCGCAGGAGGGTCACAGTTCGGGGAAAGAGGCACTCTGCCAATACTGGGGCTCTGTAGAGTGCCATTGACCGTAGCACCCCATGATACAGTCGACGGCACGTCGATCCTGGCCCTCTCACGTTAGGAAGGACCCGTCCGAGTGCCATCATCGGTAAGACAAATGATGCGATACGTTTTCATAGTTTTGTTCAATATTATAGTATTATTCTGTCTAGATCGATCCTTTTCTCTCTAAGATATTGAATTCGGCGTGAAAATAACACTGGCGAAATGTGACTTAATGTTGCACCTTGTTAAAAAAATTGCATTATTATTTTGTAACACTGTCTTTTAAGTTGTTCAAGTACTAGGGTATAAAAAACTTTTATTCACTGTTCATTCTTTAAGTTTGTGGCAATCGGTCATTGAGAGAGAACGACCATTACTGTCAATTTAAATGCCAGGATATAGGTACCTAGATATAGACATACAGTTTCTGCGCAAACTGCGTATCCGCTATATGATTATATAATTATAGTCTTTGTAGACATCGAGTAAGGCTTGAATTGAAATATTGCATTCTTAACCTAATGTTAATCAGTAGACAAATATTTCAATTTAATTCTTAACTTTTTTATTATAGATAGTTAAATATAATCTCGCGTCACGATGTTTGTCAGGTGTAAACTACGAAACTCCTTAACCTATTTTGATGAAATTTGGCTTACTGTATGTCATTTGGTCCAACTTTAAAGGTAGGGTAGTTCTTATCTTGATTTATTGACATCAATATTTATTATTGCGAATGTAATAGTTTGTAAATATAAGTAAGTTCTATAAGTTTCAAACATATGGCAGTGTGAGCTAAATCATAGATACAAACTTTGTTATCTAATTTGCGTAATCGTCCAGTAGATAGAGTTTTGTTTAGACTTCTCTATGCTACAACCTATTGGACGTCGTTGGTATGTTTACGTCATAACCGTGTTTCTTTGATGTTTCGTGTATTATATTGTAATTTGACTACATTAGGGAGTTAAGTAGATTTCATATAGAACTTTGCATTTTCTTTAAAAAGGCTAAATAAATTGAAAAATGAATAAAGTCAATAAAGAAAAAAATTCGTCTCGGTCGGGGTTTGAATCCAATATGCCGTGTTGACCTCTCATTTTTTAAGAAAATGTAAATTTTTATGTAAAATTTATAAGTTTGCTTTATTCTTAACCAATTTTCAATAAATCTGTAAAAATTTCCAAATGGGATACGTAGTTTTTAACAGTGAATAAAGACCACTTTGGCATAACAAAGATAATAGAGATCAAAAAGTTTATGATTGCGTCGAGGCTGGTAAGAGCTCGGCGTCAACACGATAAGTTGGAGAAGCAGGTTCCTCCTCACCCGAGACGAATTTTTTTCTTAATTGATTTTTTTTTAGTTTAGTGGATATATAACATTGCTCCGACGTACTATAACCACTGAGCCACAGCATCGCTTAGCCGAGTCAGCTAGAAATTATGTAATAATAGGCAAAAAACCCAATAATATATTATTTGATTTTTTCGTGGTTTTAAACTTTTATGGGTTACTGTGTCGTAAAGATGAAAACAATAACCAGAATAAGTTTTACAACCTTATATTCTACGATGATAGGAAGCTGGCCATTCACGATCGCTCCAACAAGCCAAATGGAATAGCGCCGCGCCAAAATTGATCCATGAATGTCAAAACTAAAGCGTCTAGAAATAGTTGGCACGGCCAGATGGAAATCCAAACGGATGGAAAGCCACCGCGACGCGCCAACGCGCCATCCGAAAGGAACGATCGTGAATGATTTAAAAATATTACATCCATCCATTTGGATGCAATCCATTTACCGCCGAGGCAAACGGCACGTCCTTGAATGGCCAGCTTTATATGGCACAGGCAAACTAAAGGAGGTCGCCAATAGTCCATACATTATTGCTCATGTACCTTGAGATGTACAGAAAAATTCGAGGATTCCGTAAAATATATTATTTTCTTTATTTACTTTGATAAAATTACGTAAACAATAAATAGATGTAAGTACTCAGTTGCATTTTGTTTCGACTTCTGCAAAACCTGTTGTGCTTATGAAATATTTTTAGTTTTAATATATCGTGCATTTGTACAAAAAAAAACATATCTTAATGGGATTACAATAATCAAAAGTAAAAAATTATAATATTTCAACTTGCAAATCAACTGTCTCTGCGCAAGTAAACAAAACGCCACAAAATACTATCTATGGCCACGGGATACCGACACAGGAACAATCTATAATTAGTTCCATCTAAAACTGCATAGATGGAATAACTTGTGTTAAACGGGAATGCAATAAATTATTGACTCATTTTGTAGAAATAAAATCGTAAGTAACTACTCAGTGTTCTAGTCCACGCCGTGGTTCCTAAGAACAGATATCGCTAACTCATTGTTTCTGATATCTCCCTACTGACCCATTTGGATTGATTACTCTGTATAATCTCCTTTTATATATTTTATATATAATATTATAAAGCATAGATCTGTGGTTATAGGGTCGAAGACGGCGTATTTTCTTACAAATAAAAAGAATTTTTAATCGTTTTCAAATAACCAGATCAAGAAATTGGGTTGTTAAGTATATATTATCCAGCGTATTTTACCTTGGTTTTGCAGATTTTGGCGATTGGGCAGGGTTTAAGAGTAATTCTAATAAAATGTCTTAAGACAGGTTGAATTGTGTTTGTATTCCTATGGTAAAAATATTAAAAGTGAATTAATGAATGCATTTCATTATGAAAGAAAATAAAACGGGTTTTATGTTTTTATATCAGTTGATGATACCTACATTTTACTGTACATTTTTATATTGTTTTTTACAATAAATTTATAGTTGTAACTAATAAAAGGTTTTTTATTTTCCTTTTATCTAAGGCGAAAATACCCTACAAAAGCAATGTGACAACATTCAACAGAAGTGGGCAGGGTCGAGGGCAGAACGAGCATGTTAACACGATACTTTCATGCTACTGCCACTGCTACTCGTGCTGCCCCTCCGCGCTCCCCAAAAGAGCGGTTTTTTGTGCGAAAGTCAAAGGATGGACAGCGCGAGCAGCAGCGCGTGTTTACATTTAGGTGAGGTGACGCATTTTTGAATCATAAGCAGCGAATCTTAAATTCGAACACAAATACAAGTCATGTGCAATATTATTTTCTACTGTTTCCTGTTTTAAAGATTTTTGAATCACTCAAATTCGGTGTTGTCATTAAAAACAAAAACACTATTAGGTTCCGTTTCACACGGAAAAAATAAAAGCAGCTACGCATTGTAGGTATGTTGGATCGGTGTGTGGTGGGTATGTTGGCGACGTCCACACTGCTGCCCTGAAAAATAAATGAAAACGTATTTATTGTTAATGTAGAACTAGGATATGGTGGAAGCAACCCTCCTTAGCTTAGCTGACCATGTATTCACCGCAATGATGAGTTTAGAATGAATATCTCGGCTACTGTCAGGGTCTAAGGAGATTGCTTCAAAAAGATTAAAGTAAACGTAAAAATAGTATTATAAATTATAAATATGATAAGAGACTTACCTATTCTATTACGCATTTCAATTTGTTTATATTTGAATTAAAAAGCCTACCTTCAGTAGCGGTATTGCGCGACCAGTTACAAATTTGAATTTGTAGTTGCAAATACCTGCGTTTTTATTATCCCGTTTTCCTCACACCAGCGATCCATCATCTACACCAGTCCTGTGGAACGCCACGAACAATACCCATTCTTGTTATATTGGAGGTTGGGACAAATGCTTTATAATTGTTATCATGTAATCTTTTGTCATTTATGAAATTATTTGCAGCTTCAAATTTATTAAAGGATAAAACGATTCGGTTTCTGCCTATTTTTTTTACACTGCCATCAACGATTGAAGTAAATTTATGCTTTTTATGAAAATAACCAAAAGTCACAGGATGAAGTGTGATGGGATCATTGAAAGCTGTTTGTTCACGCTGGATATGTACTATAAAAGGAGGCAAATCATGTGCTTCATACAATTTCCTACTAACTGATGGAGCTGTATCAGGCTGAGACTGACCTAAAACACTTGGCTGTGATAAAGATGACATGCCAGGGATACATTGATTGTTAGTATCGGCAGAATTAGTAATTGTGCTATCAATATTAACAGATTCTTCACAGAGGCACCCATCACTTTTGCCCGCCATTTTATTTTTCCTCTTTTTCTTGTTACAATGTTTACAAATTTTACTAGATTTCCTACTACCTACTCCTTTTCCTATTTGTTGTAGCTGCCCAGTCCATGACTGTTTGATCGGTATCAACACTAGATTCACCATGGCTTGTTAGTGTAACATTATAAGCAACTTGGGGCGGCAATATTTGTTTAGTGCTGGGAACAGATCCCCCTGGGTCAGGGGGATCGTTCATTTTGAAAATAATTAAGTTACTCACCAACCCGTTGAAATTAGCAGAGAATACAATATATACAGATAAATATACAAAACAAAATATGAATATACTACTCAACTGGTCCTAAAAACTATTAAAATTAATAAAAATCAAAGCCAGAAAAGACACCCGCCTATTTCAAAGTTTCCCGCCTTTTTTTTCCAAATTCACTTCAACATTCATTTTGTTGTTCTTTAGGGGTACGTTTGAAAACGAGTAATATTTACTCGGGGTAGAGTGAATTTCACCCGATAGCGTTCGAGAACCACCCGTGTGAAACCGAGGGTAACCGACCAATCAATCTGATCATCGATTTTTGTTAACGATATACCCAGAATAAAGATCACTAGACAAATACGACAGTGTTTTTATTTTTTTGATATCTTAAAAAGTGGCCGAGTTATAAGCGTTCAAAGTTGCCGCGCCGTCCGGATTTATAAAGCGAGTCGCGGAACGTTGATGACGTCACACATCGACAGCGGGGAGAGGCACGCGCGGCCTGACGTACTTCGTTAGCTCTGTGCTACTGGTGCGCGCGATTTTCGTGTCTCTAAGGTGTGAAACAACATTATGCCATATAATAAATACTATGTAGTACCTATGTGTACAAATTTAGTGTGACAAAATTCCGGCCCTCCACTCTCTAAAATTAAATCAAACTAAATAAACATATTAAATACTTAGATAATAAATACATATTACATTATTTTTTTTAAATATGTAATTAGATATTCTAAGCTTCGGGGTACCTATTACCTACTAGAAAATAACCTATAACTAAGTTGTATTACGAGGTTTTTTGGTGTAATGTCTTCTTTGTGTCACTGTTTAAACCACATAGGTATGTATGATTAAATATGTTGACTTTTGTTGACGGTAAAATGAAGTCAACAAGGAACCCAATTTTATAGAAACACTAGCGGCCGCCCGCGGCTTCGCCCGCTTGGTGTTTGGTTTCTTTATCGCGCCACAGCAGCGCTTTCTGGCCACGCGATGAATAGTAGCTGAGCTGCTGAGTGTTTTACGTGAATCCTGATGGAACTATAATTTTTTGCTGGATGAAATCTCTTTTTCTGTAGGTACCTTTGACAATGTGTATATTATGCAAAATTTCAAGATGATCGGTTGAGCATTTCAGGTGTGAAAAAGTAACAAAAATAAATCAACAAACTAATTCACTTTCGCATTTCTAGTATTTATATATAGTAGTTAGTAGGCACCTACTAACTTTTGAATGAGTATCTTAGACCTGCGGGTATTTGATTTGCTTGTTGGTCCTATACTATAGGTACGTCTATAGTACCTACCTATTTACCATTTCCCAGCTGTTTTTTTTTTACCGAGCTGAAAACGCATTTTAATAATTCTCCCGCCATTGGGTGCACGACGAGATCTCCTGGGGTTCTCCACCCAAAAGGACTCATCCTAGAATAAGGCCTACCCGGGTAAAAACCCCTTGGATGTACTCTCTGTCTCCGGAGGTCCAGCGGTACGTAAACGGTACCGATGGTCCTGGCGGTGATTGCGCCGTGGACACCGTTTGCGTGCCTACCTAATCCTAAATAGGTGATACCTACGTATCTATTCTGTTGATTAGCTTTTATTGTAACTTCATAAACTTGTTAACTTTCAAACTATTGGCCATTTTTTGCCGAAAGTATCGGTAAATATTTGGCCTTGACATTTTTTGTATGAAAGTTACTAAGCGCAACCTAGGCAATACCACAGAACACAACTGGCAATCTGGTGGCTCCCCTTGGCGTAACCTGGCGGCTAGCCCGCCAGGATCGTCCCCGGTCTGATGGCGCGACCCCAAGTTATTTTACCATATGGGGCGTAAAGATTCCGGCGGAGGCTTTGAATTAGTGAATGAGGATCCGTAACGATTTTAACTATAAATGTAGCTTTGTAGACAATTAAAAAACAATATAAATGGTATCAACATTTTTTTTTCAACGATGAAAATTGACGAATTTATAACGAAAAAACAGATCGCTCCGTCAAGCTGTAACACCGTTTTTTCTTAAAATTTCATAAAACACTAACTTTGCAAAAACACTTTGGTTTCACTGTAGTTTTAACACAAATTTCACAACTAAAATCATAATTACAATAACTTTGTCAATTAATTTCACATAATCAATGTCAAGTGTCAACGTCAACGTCAACGTCGTTTCACGTCACGTCAGTGACATTTGCAATTATCTTTGGTCATTGTTACATTTTTGCATAAACAAAATAAACCTCGCGTTTATCCTGGCCTTATTTACGAAGATAGTTTTTTTTCGCCCAAAATCCCGTGCTCCCCTTGGTTGGTGGGTTGATTTTCTCAAAATTCGGAATTTGACATTTAGACCGTTTGTTTTGATCATTTTTCGGAGACTGACGAGAATATAGAATAGAATTTGGAAAATAGATCGTATAGAATTTGGAAAGCATTCACAGTTTGTTTATGGTTAATTTTTCATTACGTTTTGTTTTTCAACCAAACTTATAACTTTAGCTGGAAATACTTATTGCAGATTGTAGAATTTCGAATGATCCGTATGTTGACTTGACACATCTTGAAACAAGTTAAGAATCTTACGAGTGTTATGAAATGAATTTGGTTTCGTCGCCAATACGACGCTTAACATTCGGCAAACGGACCTCGGTTCTAGTATCTGCATAAATGCAAATCTGTACTTAAATGGAACGCGCCCTATCTCACCGTAGTCTGTGAACGCGTCTATGCTACGATCAGTGTTGCCAAATTCAGAGGATTTCCCTAAATCCTAGGGGTTTTTGCAGGTCTTTGAGGTTTTTTGGAGGTTTTGATATCACGAAATTTATCTAGGGGATTTTCTGAAGGTTTTCTACTATTCTAACCAAATGGCAAATTCCTTTTTATATCAGACAAGACCGACAATTTATTCACCAAATAAAATGAATGGGACACTAAAACTTACGAGTATTAGCTGGCAACACATTATGTTACCATTGAACTGTCTTGTGTATCATAATTCCGGCTAAAAGACTGTTTTTCACAGCCTCACACAGACATTTATAACGAAAAATCCGAATCGACAGACACACGGCTATGTATGTGAAATAAATTAAAATAGGTAATTTGAAGAAAACTTCTAAGTTTTTTATTGTCAATATTAGAAAGCTTATGTATATGACATGGCCAAAATAGTCAGAGGTTTTTTATCAACCAAACTGGAGAAACTAGGGGTTTTTTAAATGTATTTGGGGGGGAAGGTGGAAAAAATCTGGCAACACTGGCTACGATCTCGGAACAACTGGATACCTAGTCTGTGAAACATCGACCGGAGTAATTTGTTATTGATTTGAACATTATATTGTTTATTAAACATATTACATATCCAAAATTCGCCCTTTTCATCCCCTATTTCATTAAAAAAAACCTGATAGTAAGCGGCATCTTAGTGGGATTAATGCATATATTGAGTAAAAACTCTTGCGAATTTCATGTTAAATTCTAAATTGTCACAATATTAAGTTTCACATCCTTCTTTGGCAAATAACTCACAAATTAAGCTGTTTTCTTTTTATTAATAGCAATAATTATACACAAAATAGGTGCTCTCCCCTCCATATGTCCTTTTTATTAACTAACCAATAAGAAACTTTGACAATTCATTGAAAATTATGTTTGGAATTAACTTGCAATGTTTATTACATGAAATTCAAATGTATTGACTGGGATTCCTTCAGAACTCAGTGTTAGACCCATTGACCCTAAGATTATAGGTATATTTAATTATATTTTTAACATAACACTGTGCTATGAATCTCCAGGGCAGTTCGAGGAGGCCGTAGGGCTCCGCTGCAACTAACCTACCTAATAACCTAATATCAAGGAGGAATTCTGTGGAACTACACAAGTAATAAATACATATATAGAGAGAATAATCTAAGGAACTGGAATACTATATCACTGACCCGTGATCGCAGAAACTTAGCATCGAAGGTACGATCTACTAACAACCGCTTTTGCAAAATTAGTGTTTTATGAAATTTTAAGAAAAAACGGTGTTACAAAGCGGCCGCCTGGCAGGCGTGTGACGTCACACGACACGTTCTAGGCAGACTCCGCATCGGTGCTAGCTATCACTTCCGAGTTTTCGACTAGTAGCCGCGCGCAGCGTTTAATGCTTAATCGTATTACATACCTATATTGTTTTTTTTTATGTCATAGTGGTAGTAGTATTCAAGAGGTTCAGTACAGTTGAGTAATGAGTAATAAACTAGAAATCGGTTTTGTGCAAGGTCAATCGGATAAACTTCCTATTTTTGACATTTTTATGGAATCTGGGGCCTTACCATGAGCTTTTATAAAACCATCCATAATCCGTGCAGTTCATAAGCAGGCCTTAAACAGGATTGCTTAAAATCGTACTATGAGCCCTGTTTAGGTGAACGGTTATTTGTCTCTGGTCTGCCTTAATGTTAAAACGAGATAGCGCTATACAACTGTTGTATCTGACATCTCTTTTCTTCGGAAGCGTTCGAAAACCACTGAAAGATTAAAAGCCGGTTGAACCGGTAAAAGAGAATATCTCAACATATTTACAATTATTTGTTATTTTTGTTGTTCGTTTTAACGTTTTTTATTCTTAAGATATGAGTTATTATATTTTATAGTTGTCTTTATTTTATTACATCTTTACTCTACATTCTCCAAGAATTTTCCAAGCTATTGATAGTGGAAAGAAATGTTCATAGCTTGTTATGAACGTACGTAACCTATGTACATTAATATATGTGGCAGAAAATTTTAAAGAATTAAAGAGATCTTCGAAGTTTTGTATAAAATACACCTACCCATTGTACTTTCACGATCCATGTCAAGAAAGGACTGGACTGCTGAGATGATTTTAACTGTAACATAATGTCCTGGGGCCTTATTCTGCTAGCGTTAATGCATTTGTGGCGTGTCAATAACGCTTCAATAGCATCGCTTTTTGAGACAGTTATTGTTGTTTAACCGAATACTAACTAAAACATTTGTAACTATTGACTTATCAAGAAATTGTAGTACAAATAAATTGTAGCAGAAAATGCGCATAAAAGCGACAAAAGCAGTTTTATTGAAACGCTATCACGACGCGACAATGACGTTAAGATTAGCGGAATTAGGGCCCTGGTCGTTGGTTTTAGTTGATTTGTTTACTGAAAAAAAATAAAAACCGACTTCAAAAACACTGAAAAGTTAAAAATAATATAAGAATAGGTACAGACAACATCACACTTTTATATTGAAGTCGGTGCCAAACGATGATCTCCTAGAAAGTCTTAAAATTTGGCACCGGCTTCAATATAAAAGTGTGATGTTGTCTGTACCTATTCTTATATTATTTTTAACTTTTCAGTGTTTTTGAAGTCGGGTTTTATTTTTTATAAAATATTTTTTATTTTTAACTTTTTAGTGAATGAAATCTTTATAGTGAGAGAAGCCCTAATTAAATGCCAGCTGGTATTTAATTAGTGTTTCCCTCAATTTTCATGGGATTCCATCATCAGATCTTGACTTCGGTGACTTTGTGACCACCCTAGGAGTATACTCTATCGAATACAAAAAGAATTTTGAAAATCGGTCCACAATTGGCGGAGTAATCGCGTAACATATATTACACACAAAACACGTTGGAAACACCTTAAAATTTAAGGGTTTTTCTCGATTTTCATGGGATCCCATCATCAGATCCTGACTTTGGTGACCATGGGACCACCCTTGGAGTATACTCTATCGAATACAAAAAGAATTTTGAAAATCGGTCCACAACTGGCGGCGTAATCGCGTAACATACAGACAAAAAAAAACATACGCATCGAATTGAGAATCTCCTCCTTTTTTGAAGTCGGTTAAAAATTGATAATTTTTGGCTTTAGTGCCCGTTTTGTGTAGGCGACAGGCTGGAGTACTGTATGGCCCATACTGCCAGATGTGGCTTTGAGTGTAAAACCTAGTTTTAACAGAGTGTTACCTATAGCTCTGCTAGACCCCTTTTGGGATTATAAGCGTGATTTTATGCATATATGTATGTAAACCTATCTATGAATGTTACCGTTATAAAAAATGTTTCCATTTTTCAATCTGGGCGTGCAGCTTATGGCGATGAAGCCGTAGGTTAGGTGCAAGTAAAGAGAACTGGCCACATTGTGCACTGTTAAAGCCAGAATAACGTCAGACAGAACACAAATAGATTTACTAAATCATTATACGGTCTAATATTGCATGGACTCATACAACGGTTAGTCTCTCTCTACTCGTTTACTGTAGTTAGGATACAAGTGTGCCACAAAGAGAGTTTTGTTTTTTTTTTCATTGATTGTAGCACTAAACAAGAAAACATTCAACCTTACTAATAATAATAATAAACGATTTATTGCACACAAAGATATAGAAACAGAATTTTTTCAAAAACAACACAGATGTTCAGCACAGGCGGCCTTATCTATACTATTACTAATCTATACTAATATTATAAGAGGAAAGATTTGATTGTTTGTTTGTATTAAATAGGCTTCGAAACTACTGAACCTATTTTGATGAAAATTGGTATAGGGATAGTTCGAGACCAGGGGAATGACAGGGTAATTTTTCTACGGGAAAATGTAAGATTCCCACGGGAAAACAAAAATAACGCGGGCGAAGCTATGAGCGGAAAGCTATTGCTAATAAGCATCTCTTCACGGCACCCTTGGACCAGGGAAATACATAAAGGAAATTAAAAAAACACCATAATCTATTATGTAAGTTGGATAAAGGATACAAAAACAACTGTTGTCGAAATTTCAAATTCGCATTAACAAAACAAGCCGAACGTTTTGTAACTAAAAATTCAACATGGCTGAACGGTGCATTAGGTTCGAATAACGCATATCTGCAAGAATTGAGAGACGAAGGCTTCGATTGTTGCCATAATGCGAAGCTCTAATACAAACGAGAAAAAGGTGATGAAGAAAAAATATTTCATGAAACCATCAATATGAAAAGTTTCTCTGCAGATGAAGCTTTGGCCCTCTACGGGGATTTGGATCTGTCAAAAGCTAGTACACATTTTTAAGATTTGGATGTCGAAAGCTAGTACACATTTTTAAGATTTAAAATTTATAGAAAAGAACTCAGTCATGTTTCCGTCATTATTATAACATATCGAGTATCTGACGCAAAAAAAACGTACTATCTGCCTGCTTCGAGTATTGCAGTGGTAAAGCTACAAGATTTGCTGGATCATACTATTGGCCGTGTTTTGATAATAAAAGTTGTTTACAGACCTTCTCAAATACGTCTCAGGTTTAGCAAATGGGGATGTGTTGGTTCATCGGGGCAAAGTGAATACAAACAACGATAAACTGTGAGGTAATATTATATTTAACTTTATAAATTTTGAGGGAAACATGTCTCCCGAATAAACAGACCTGAATAAAAGATTCTTGTAGGTCCATGCTCTTATAGTGTATTTTAGTCAACTATCACGTCATTTAGTGATATAATAACAATATTATATCATTATTTCCTTTATAATCACCTTCATATTCTCGTAATAAGCAAACAATGAAACGGAAAAAGTGGAAAAGTAGCGATTTTTTATTTTGTATGTTTTTATGTGTAATAATAAATTAAATATATAAAGATTCTAGTATCATTTCATAGCTTATATATTGGAGATCCTGTATGCAAAATTTTGTATCCGTAGGTGTAGTAGACAAAAAGTTGCAAATTTTTGAAACGCAACTCACGCTTTCATCCCATAGTGCGGCGCGCGGCGGCGGCGGATAGTGTCGACTGACGTCACAGCTTGTCCATAGGCAGCGGCGGATTTAATAAAATCATTTGATGCAAATTGGTTTATAACTTTACATCGGATGGACCGATTTTGGTGATTTAAAAACATATTTATTGTGATACAATAAGGAATGTTACTATGTATGTTGTATTATGAAAAGCCATACCATTACGGGACCTCAATAGCCACTGGCGAACCGGAGACCGGCATACGGGTACACGGGGCTCGTCAATCTTGGTGCCAGTATCGATAATCGCATTATTCCGCCTCAAAAAAAAGCAATACCACAGAAAATACACTTGATTGTATGTAGGTACACTAAACTGTTTGACTTCATGAGTCATAGAACATACATTTGTAGGAGCTACAAAAAAAATATTTAACTATAACTATTATTTCAGATTGAAAATGACATGGAAAATTATGTCAAATATAAATTGGTTGGAGGAAGACTAGTACTAAAAAAAGATGCTTGCCCTCTTAAGTTTTCTTGTCAGCAAAAGACAGTCAAAAAAATTTACGATCTGTAGTGCAAAAACGCAGGCAAAAAGAACAGATTCACAAGATACTCCATGAAGATATCCCAAATCCGATCACTTCCGAACATATTGAGGAAATGTTTTGTTTCAGTTTGAGTCCTCGCATTTCCGCTGCTATATAATCACTATTTTCGGAAAAATATTGAGCCACCATAAAACTGTCTACTTTTGGTAAATTATCTCATTGACCTTGTTGAAATCCTTTCTCCATTATTGTAATTAAAAGGCTAATAAACAATATAAGTCAAGTTACACAGAGCGCAGTAGGTATGTACGACACAAAGCGCAGAGCAACTGGCGACTAGCGTGCGAGCGGCTGCCGGCTGTCGATGTGTGAAAGTACCATAATTTTACCCTCAGCGCGATTGACAACTTTTATTGGTTCAATCATTCTCCTTTTTATTATTTACCAAATAATCAAAGTATCACAATATAAGTAAGTTCTGTATGTATGGCACCATCGAATCAACCTGCGACAAGCTTCGGCCGGGTATGTGTGTATATTTTTCATTTCCATAGACAATAATCCAACGCTGCAGTTAAGAAATGCAGATGGCGCTAGTTGACGTATCAAATGTAGCATGCATAAAAATGCCACGAGAGGACTCTATTCCCGTAGTATTACCACAGTATTAGGTACTATTCTCTTTGGTCTCCCAAGTGAAGAATTAGCACTTGGGAGACCAAAGAGAATAGTGTTTTTATATTATTTGATTAATATTTTTTTATTATAATAATATTAACTTTAGAGCAGAACGAATATAATAACTACATTTTACGTATTATCTGCACTGGTTATAAATTGAACTTACTTGAAAAATTAACAATGGACTCGCAGCATAAACTTGAAGATTTAGCCATGAAGCTTTTCAATATTGATGCCATCAAATTTGGAGATTTTCTAACTAAAACTGGTTTGAAAACTCCTATTTATTTCGACCTAAGGGTTATAGTAAGCTACCCAGATGTTATGGTATGTAAAAAATATTTAAGTTGACTAAAGTGCTATTTTGTGTATTATGTCATACTCATATTTCTGTCAAATTTGATTTCAGGAATTAATATCTCACCTGTTGCATGTAAGTGCATTAAAAGGCAAATATTATGATCATTTGTGTGGTGTACCATACACAGCTTTACCTATAGCTACATTGTTGAGTGTACAAGTGAAAACGTCCATGCTTATGAGACGAAAAGAGGCAAAATCTTATGGCACAAAAAAAATGATTGAAGGTCATTACAAAGCTGGAGAAACTTGTTTAATAATAGAAGATGTCATTACATCTGGTTCAAGTGTCTTAGAAACTGTACAGGACTTACGTAAAGAAGGCTTAAAAGTAAATGATGCAGTAATAATATTGGATCGTGAACAGGGTGGCAGTCAAAATCTAGCTACTCATAAAATTCAGGTAGAATCATTGTTCACAATGACAAGTTTGATGGAAATACTTGTTAAACACAGTAAAATTGATGTTGACACAGCTAACAAAGTACATTCATACTTGAAGGAGACTAGAGCTTCTACAATAGGTTTGTATTTCTTATGAGTATTATAAAATCATGTCTTGGTGTATCTAATTTAAAAAGTAATCACTGCTCATAATACGTCCCCACTGACCGAGAGGCTGGAGCTTACCCTTACTAAGTTAGTGTTTAAGCTTAGCTTAAAAAGTGATTAAAAATTAAAGTAATCCCCAACACAACAAACTTCCAAAGAGTAAGAAATGCAAAAAGGGGACTGCAATTATCTAAGAATGCTCTTCTGACGTGACGACTTGAATGAATTAAAATATTACTAGATACATCAAAGTCGAAGGGCCAACCAACACATTTTATTTTTACTCTTTCAAGGTTTTTTTTATGCATTAGTGATTTAAGTGCTAAGACTACGGAAACATTGCATTTTCAAAATTTCTACGTGTAACAAAAAACATAATATGTTTCTCTTAACCTTCTTTATTTTTTATTAATTACAATGTTATATTTTGTTGATACAATGTTTAAGTTTAAAAGGTTGGAATGTACACTATAGTTGTCTTACAATCACATGGATGATATATATTTTAAAGTATTCTAATAATACAAATTTTAACAGTACCAAAAATATTATATCTACTTTTATTTGTTTCAGTAAGAACAGAAGAGCGTACAGTGCTTACATTTGAAAATCGAGCTGAACTTGCAAGTAATGCCATAGCAAAACGATTATTGAACATAATGGCTACAAAGAAGACCAATCTGTGTTTATCCGTAGATATAACATCTGCTTCTAAAATTTTAGACTTATTAGAAAAAGTTGGTGAACATATTTGCTTAGTGAAAACTCATATAGATATTATTGAAGATTTTACAAATGATTTTGTGTCAAGCCTCAGAAGCTTAGCAAAGAGGTTTAATTTTTTGATATTAGAAGATAGAAAATATGCAGATATTGGAAACACTGTCGCGCTACAATATTTAAAGGGCATATACAAAGTAGCTGAATGGGCAGATTGTGTGACTGTCCACTCATTACCTGGTGAAGGGGTAATAAAAGCTATAGCTTCATGTAATGGTGTCAACAGCCAAGGAATATTTCTTCTGGCAGAAATGAGCAGTGAAGTAAGAATATGTTTATTATTATCAATTAATGTAAAACATAACATGTGTTTGCATTGTGGCTCCTATAAAGCATCATCATCACCATCTCAGCCGCACGACGCCCACTGCTGGGCATAGGCCTCCCCCATCTATAAAGCAAATGGAACCGTTTTATATATTCACAGTCTCTAATGTGTTGTGGTCCTAACTATAAATATGAATTTTGCAATGTGGATAGTTCATAGCGACCACAACCTGTTGGGACCTGTATTCTTATTAAATGAACTTTAAAATTTTGGTACTGTCTCTATTGAAAAAGTAAACTAGTGGTAGGGGCGAGCAGAAGGATGGATTTAGATTATCAACCCAGGATTTTGGGGGGTGGGGGGAGGAGGGGGGATAGAGGAAGAGGGGGAGCTACCCCTCTGTACCGGTGATGCGTAGTTCTTAAGATATTAATTTTTAAAGTTTTCACAAATCTAACCTCAAAATGTATGGAAAAAGATTGGGTTATGTATATTATCATGTTTGTGCAACACCTTGAACCTATTTAAGAATTAGAAGGTGTTAAAATTGGAAGATTAAGTACCTAATTAATAATATGACTCCAGTGGCATAGATTCCCATAGAACAGTACTACTCTAGTCAACTACGCATAGTCATGTTCTGAACCTTTTTTTTAAGGAGTCATGTTCTGAACCTTTTTTTTTATCAGATTGATGATTAACAAAAAAAAATTTTAAAACTTAAATATTATTTCGGTATTCTGTTACACCTGTATAGTATACTAGGTGAATAACCTTACTTATTCATTTAATGAAGGCTATAATTCTGATAGTTATTATCACGGCAGTGTTTTTTTATTGGGCACTGAGGGCGCTATTGAGAACTATCTTTTGAAATATTTATGTTGTATATTCGTAGCTTATTTTGGTTTAATGGAAGTATATGCTGAGCTAAACCTTTTATATTTATCCAACTAAAGCTATGGCTTAATAAGTTTAAAGAGTGTTAAACATATTTTGCTTTTAAACAGTATTTTGTACAATTTGGGCACTATTTTTGCCATTCTTGTAATAAGATTTCGACACTGAGTATGCTGAGCAAAGGGATACAATATCTTGTCATTTGGTCTAACAGGTTAATTGTCACATTCACATTATGTATATTATATTTTAGGGGAATCTTATAACTGAGGACTACACAAGTGAGACTGTGAAAATGGGTGTGAAATATTCATCATTGATAACTGGCTTTGTGTGTCAGAACAGAGATACATTTAAAGATCCTGGACTAATCCAGCTCACGCCCGGTGTACAGATGGAGTCTTCAAAGGATGATTTTGGTCAAACATACAGCACTCCAGAAAAGGTGATGTTGGAAAAGGGTGCAGATGTTGTAGTAGTTGGTAGAGGAATAATAGCAGCTAAAAGTGCAGAAGCTCAAGCTGTTATATTCAAAGAGGCTCTGTGGAAGAATTATTTGAAGAGAGTATCTGGAAAAATGGAGTAATTTTCAATTTATTAGATAATCTATCAATAATAAAAGGTAATGTTATTGTTAAACTATGTATAAAAACAAAAACATAGGGACCAATTTGTCTGTGATAAAACTGATAAACCAAACCATATGGTGCTATATTTTATACTATAATACCACCTTTTAATAATAACCGTGGTCCGAATTGAGCTAGTCTGCTTTATCAGTACTGACAGCGTGCATACAAGCCGGTCCAAATTGAATCGAGTCGCGATCGCTATTTTTTAGCCATCATTTGTTTTTGCTATTCTAATCGGTCGTTCCAGACGCACGCTTTTTGGTCGGAGCCAGCCCTCGTCACCCTTATTGCCTTATATTGAAGTGACCAGGAACCCAGACAAACGTTACCAAGTTCCTGGTCCCGAATTCATTCAAGGCCTATGTGATTGCACACCAACAGGGTGTGCTCGGCCGTGTCGTCGAGAGCGTCGCAGTGATGACACTGCGGCGTTTCCTCCCGACGTGCAACTCAGTGCAAATAGTGACCGACACCCATGTCCGGTCAGTACCTGCACCATGCGGAATGAGAGGCTGCCCTGCCGGCGCCAAACTCACTCCTCCAACACCGGACGGACCGCCTTGATTGTCCGGTGACCGGCAGCTGGGAAGGCGAATGTCTCATCCCACCGGCGCAGAGTATCCCTCTGCGACTGGGTACGAACCACCTCCACCTCCTGTGGGGCAGATCGTCCATCCCGTTCTCGGATGGCAACGCGATGCCGACACCTCCCACTGGATGCGTGAATCGACATCCCACGGTGTCTGGCCCGCAAGTACGCAGGCCGCGCCGTGAGTGACCGTGCGATAAGCTCGCACGGCCCGGGTTGCCATGACTCTGCGGACGTCGCAGGAGGGTCACAGTTCGGGGAAAGAGGCACTCTGCCAATACTGGGGCTCTGTAGAGTGCCATTGACCGTAGCACCCCATGATACAGTCGACGGCACGTCGATCCTGGCCCTCTCACGTTAGGAAGGACCCGTCCGAGTGCCATCATCGGTAAGACAAATGATGCGATACGTTTTCATAGTTTTGTTCAATATTATAGTATTATTCTGTCTAGATCGATCCTTTTCTCTCTAAGATATTGAATTCGGCGTGAAAATAACACTGGCGAAATGTGACTTAATGTTGCACCTTGTTAAAAAAATTGCATTATTATTTTGTAACACTGTCTTTTAAGTTGTTCAAGTACTAGGGTATAAAAAACTTTTATTCACTGTTCATTCTTTAAGTTTGTGGCAATCGGTCATTGAGAGAGAACGACCATTACTGTCAATTTAAATGCCAGGATATAGGTACCTAGATATAGACATACAGTTTCTGCGCAAACTGCGTATCCGCTATATGATTATATAATTATAGTCTTTGTAGACATCGAGTAAGGCTTGAATTGAAATATTGCATTCTTAACCTAATGTTAATCAGTAGACAAATATTTCAATTTAATTCTTAACTTTTTTATTATAGATAGTTAAATATAATCTCGCGTCACGATGTTTGTCAGGTGTAAACTACGAAACTCCTTAACCTATTTTGATGAAATTTGGCTTACTGTATGTCATTTGGTCCAACTTTAAAGGTAGGGTAGTTCTTATCTTGATTTATTGACATCAATATTTATTATTGCGAATGTAATAGTTTGTAAATATAAGTAAGTTCTATAAGTTTCAAACATATGGCAGTGTGAGCTAAATCATAGATACAAACTTTGTTATCTAATTTGCGTAATCGTCCAGTAGATAGAGTTTTGTTTAGACTTCTCTATGCTACAACCTATTGGACGTCGTTGGTATGTTTACGTCATAACCGTGTTTCTTTGATGTTTCGTGTATTATATTGTAATTTGACTACATTAGGGAGTTAAGTAGATTTCATATAGAACTTTGCATTTTCTTTAAAAAGGCTAAATAAATTGAAAAATGAATAAAGTCAATAAAGAAAAAAATTCGTCTCGGTCGGGGTTTGAATCCAATATGCCGTGTTGACCTCTCATTTTTTAAGAAAATGTAAATTTTTATGTAAAATTTATAAGTTTGCTTTATTCTTAACCAATTTTCAATAAATCTGTAAAAATTTCCAAATGGGATACGTAGTTTTTAACAGTGAATAAAGACCACTTTGGCATAACAAAGATAATAGAGATCAAAAAGTTTATGATTGCGTCGAGGCTGGTAAGAGCTCGGCGTCAACACGATAAGTTGGAGAAGCAGGTTCCTCCTCACCCGAGACGAATTTTTTTCTTAATTGATTTTTTTTTAGTTTAGTGGATATATAACATTGCTCCGACGTACTATAACCACTGAGCCACAGCATCGCTTAGCCGAGTCAGCTAGAAATTATGTAATAATAGGCAAAAAACCCAATAATATATTATTTGATTTTTTCGTGGTTTTAAACTTTTATGGGTTACTGTGTCGTAAAGATGAAAACAATAACCAGAATAAGTTTTACAACCTTATATTCTACGATGATAGGAAGCTGGCCATTCACGATCGCTCCAACAAGCCAAATGGAATAGCGCCGCGCCAAAATTGATCCATGAATGTCAAAACTAAAGCGTCTAGAAATAGTTGGCACGGCCAGATGGAAATCCAAACGGATGGAAAGCCACCGCGACGCGCCAACGCGCCATCCGAAAGGAACGATCGTGAATGATTTAAAAATATTACATCCATCCATTTGGATGCAATCCATTTACCGCCGAGGCAAACGGCACGTCCTTGAATGGCCAGCTTTATATGGCACAGGCAAACTAAAGGAGGTCGCCAATAGTCCATACATTATTGCTCATGTACCTTGAGATGTACAGAAAAATTCGAGGATTCCGTAAAATATATTATTTTCTTTATTTACTTTGATAAAATTACGTAAACAATAAATAGATGTAAGTACTCAGTTGCATTTTGTTTCGACTTCTGCAAAACCTGTTGTGCTTATGAAATATTTTTAGTTTTAATATATCGTGCATTTGTACAAAAAAAAACATATCTTAATGGGATTACAATAATCAAAAGTAAAAAATTATAATATTTCAACTTGCAAATCAACTGTCTCTGCGCAAGTAAACAAAACGCCACAAAATACTATCTATGGCCACGGGATACCGACACAGGAACAATCTATAATTAGTTCCATCTAAAACTGCATAGATGGAATAACTTGTGTTAAACGGGAATGCAATAAATTATTGACTCATTTTGTAGAAATAAAATCGTAAGTAACTACTCAGTGTTCTAGTCCACGCCGTGGTTCCTAAGAACAGATATCGCTAACTCATTGTTTCTGATATCTCCCTACTGACCCATTTGGATTGATTACTCTGTATAATCTCCTTTTATATATTTTATATATAATATTATAAAGCATAGATCTGTGGTTATAGGGTCGAAGACGGCGTATTTTCTTACAAATAAAAAGAATTTTTAATCGTTTTCAAATAACCAGATCAAGAAATTGGGTTGTTAAGTATATATTATCCAGCGTATTTTACCTTGGTTTTGCAGATTTTGGCGATTGGGCAGGGTTTAAGAGTAATTCTAATAAAATGTCTTAAGACAGGTTGAATTGTGTTTGTATTCCTATGGTAAAAATATTAAAAGTGAATTAATGAATGCATTTCATTATGAAAGAAAATAAAACGGGTTTTATGTTTTTATATCAGTTGATGATACCTACATTTTACTGTACATTTTTATATTGTTTTTTACAATAAATTTATAGTTGTAACTAATAAAAGGTTTTTTATTTTCCTTTTATCTAAGGCGAAAATACCCTACAAAAGCAATGTGACAACATTCAACAGAAGTGGGCAGGGTCGAGGGCAGAACGAGCATGTTAACACGATACTTTCATGCTACTGCCACTGCTACTCGTGCTGCCCCTCCGCGCTCCCCAAAAGAGCGGTTTTTTGTGCGAAAGTCAAAGGATGGACAGCGCGAGCAGCAGCGCGTGTTTACATTTAGGTGAGGTGACGCATTTTTGAATCATAAGCAGCGAATCTTAAATTCGAACACAAATACAAGTCATGTGCAATATTATTTTCTACTGTTTCCTGTTTTAAAGATTTTTGAATCACTCAAATTCGGTGTTGTCATTAAAAACAAAAACACTATTAGGTTCCGTTTCACACGGAAAAAATAAAAGCAGCTACGCATTGTAGGTATGTTGGATCGGTGTGTGGTCACTTATAACACAATATGAATCTAATAAACTGAATATTTTATTATACTTCAAGCTTCGTCCCCCTAGATTAGGTACTGGAATATAATAAAGTACATGTAGTATCACCGTCTAGGATCCACCACTCGCACTGACAGTTAAGAACATTTTAAACTAAATTACCCAACTAAAATTTGTATTTTTGAAATGTAAACTCACATGCCGGCTCCAAACTATCGTCCAACACTCCAACACTCGAACATTGACACCAACATCGTCCAACTCACGATCGATCAAACAGACTCTCCACACATCAATATGCCACTAGCCAACCTTATTCACTATGGAGGTGCTTCTACGCTATTACCTACGAGTAATGAGTGCATGTAATTATTTTTTACAAGTGTATAGACGACGTAAAACAAAAAAAAACCTTCCATAAACGAATATGCAAACCACGAAGGTTCATAATATGTCATTTATTCCAGCACCTGACACTATAGATTGCTTCTTCTTCCTAGCATGCCTGCGATATGCCGTCAATAAGGACTCCTTCTTTTTCCTTAATTCGTCCACTGGTTTATTAAGAGACTCCGAAATCCTCAACCAGGCATCGTGTAGGGCCATTTTATCTTTGTGACGACGACGCTTCGGATTCCATAGCACCGGTTCGCCTTCATATAACTAAAAACAAGATCAGGTACTAACTTCGATTCAATACAAAAGCAGTATAATACTATGGTACACAATCCCGAAAATGAAGGGGTAAATTTAGTAGAACAGATTCCCAACTACGAAGCAGTTAAAACTGGGCTTTTTAATGCCCGATTTTTTCAGCGAAATAGTAATACCAGAAAAATTCCTTGATTTTCGTTTAGCGGAATATGATGATAAAGAGAGTGATATAAGAATTATATTATTCTGCGGAAAGAAAGTCTAAGAAATGATTGGTAAAGGAGATGGCTAAATACAGTATGGGCGACTGCCCTAACAATGATTAAATGTTTCACCTTGTAACATGTAATGCTGAATAGTTGAAACTTATTATTTTGCATGAAAAAAGTTTCAGGAATTTTTGATATTGTTATAAACTTAAAAAATAATTATTAATATTCATACGTCAATATTCTAATTCTGCCGATACTAACAATAACCGTACACTAATCGTACCTGAAACAGAAAAGTATGAAGAGTTAGTACATATTGTTAACCATAGTCATAATTGCTCATGCACATGGCCAAAAGGTATTGTTGAACGAGTATATGCGGGGAAGGATAAAAGAGTGAGGGTAGTTGACGTCAGAACTAAGTCGGGAATACTTAAGAGACCTGCCACACGCGTCGCCTCACTTACCTTTAGTGATGAGTGTCTCTCTCCGCGACACGGGGGGGGGGGGGGATGTTGGCGACGTCCACACTGCTGCCCTGAAAAATAAATGAAAACGTATTTATTGTTAATGTAGAACTAGGATATGGTGGAAGCAACCCTCCTTAGCTTAGCTGACCATGTATTCACCGCAATGATGAGTTTAGAATGAATATCTCGGCTACTGTCAGGGTCTAAGGAGATTGCTTCAAAAAGATTAAAGTAAACGTAAAAATAGTATTATAAATTATAAATATGATAAGAGACTTACCTATTCTATTACGCATTTCAATTTGTTTATATTTGAATTAAAAAGCCTACCTTCAGTAGCGGTATTGCGCGACCAGTTACAAATTTGAATTTGTAGTTGCAAATACCTGCGTTTTTATTATCCCGTTTTCCTCACACCAGCGATCCATCATCTACACCAGTCCTGTGGAACGCCACGAACAATACCCATTCTTGTTATATTGGAGGTTGGGACAAATGCTTTATAATTGTTATCATGTAATCTTTTGTCATTTATGAAATTATTTGCAGCTTCAAATTTATTAAAGGATAAAACGATTCGGTTTCTGCCTATTTTTTTTACACTGCCATCAACGATTGAAGTAAATTTATGCTTTTTATGAAAATAACCAAAAGTCACAGGATGAAGTGTGATGGGATCATTGAAAGCTGTTTGTTCACGCTGGATATGTACTATAAAAGGAGGCAAATCATGTGCTTCATACAATTTCCTACTAACTGATGGAGCTGTATCAGGCTGAGACTGACCTAAAACACTTGGCTGTGATAAAGATGACATGCCAGGGATACATTGATTGTTAGTATCGGCAGAATTAGTAATTGTGCTATCAATATTAACAGATTCTTCACAGAGGCACCCATCACTTTTGCCCGCCATTTTATTTTTCCTCTTTTTCTTGTTACAATGTTTACAAATTTTACTAGATTTCCTACTACCTACTCCTTTTCCTATTTGTTGTAGCTGCCCAGTCCATGACTGTTTGATCGGTATCAACACTAGATTCACCATGGCTTGTTAGTGTAACATTATAAGCAACTTGGGGCGGCAATATTTGTTTAGTGCTGGGAACAGATCCCCCTGGGTCAGGGGGATCGTTCATTTTGAAAATAATTAAGTTACTCACCAACCCGTTGAAATTAGCAGAGAATACAATATATACAGATAAATATACAAAACAAAATATGAATATACTACTCAACTGGTCCTAAAAACTATTAAAATTAATAAAAATCAAAGCCAGAAAAGACACCCGCCTATTTCAAAGTTTCCCGCCTTTTTTTTCCAAATTCACTTCAACATTCATTTTGTTGTTCTTTAGGGGTACGTTTGAAAACGAGTAATATTTACTCGGGGTAGAGTGAATTTCACCCGATAGCGTTCGAGAACCACCCGTGTGAAACCGAGGGTAACCGACCAATCAATCTGATCATCGATTTTTGTTAACGATATACCCAGAATAAAGATCACTAGACAAATACGACAGTGTTTTTATTTTTTTGATATCTTAAAAAGTGGCCGAGTTATAAGCGTTCAAAGTTGCCGCGCCGTCCGGATTTATAAAGCGAGTCGCGGAACGTTGATGACGTCACACATCGACAGCGGGGAGAGGCACGCGCGGCCTGACGTACTTCGTTAGCTCTGTGCTACTGGTGCGCGCGATTTTCGTGTCTCTAAGGTGTGAAACAACATTATGCCATATAATAAATACTATGTAGTACCTATGTGTACAAATTGAACTATTAAAACGCCTACAAAACTATTTTTTGAAGTGCCATTGAATGCCAAACGCATAAAAAGTGGATGAACGTTATGAAACGGGCCCTAAGACTGTTGGATTTTGTTGTGATGACCATTTCGATGTAAGTAAAATAATAATAATAATTTTTATTTATATCTTCACAATGGCTTACATTATAGGTACTACATCTTATTCTCTAACAAGTATATTATATTTAAATGACAAGCCTGTGTGACAAAATTCCGGCCCTCCACTCTCTAAAATTAAATCAAACTAAATAAACATATTAAATACTTAGATAATAAATACATATTACATTATTTTTTTTAAATATGTAATTAGATATTCTAAGCTTCGGGGTACCTATTACCTACTAGAAAATAACCTATAACTAAGTTGTATTACGAGGTTTTTTGGTGTAATGTCTTCTTTGTGTCACTGTTTAAACCACATAGGTATGTATGATTAAATATGTTGACTTTTGTTGACGGTAAAATGAAGTCAACAAGGAACCCAATTTTATAGAAACACTAGCGGCCGCCCGCGGCTTCGCCCGCTTGGTGTTTGGTTTCTTTATCGCGCCACAGCAGCGCTTTCTGGCCACGCGATGAATAGTAGCTGAGCTGCTGAGTGTTTTACGTGAATCCTGATGGAACTATAATTTTTTGCTGGATGAAATCTCTTTTTCTGTAGGTACCTTTGACAATGTGTATATTATGCAAAATTTCAAGATGATCGGTTGAGCATTTCAGGTGTGAAAAAGTAACAAAAATAAATCAACAAACTAATTCACTTTCGCATTTCTAGTATTTATATATAGTAGTTAGTAGGCACCTACTAACTTTTGAATGAGTATCTTAGACCTGCGGGTATTTGATTTGCTTGTTGGTCCTATACTATAGGTACGTCTATAGTACCTACCTATTTACCATTTCCCAGCTGTTTTTTTTTTACCGAGCTGAAAACGCATTTTAATAATTCTCCCGCCATTGGGTGCACGACGAGATCTCCTGGGGTTCTCCACCCAAAAGGACTCATCCTAGAATAAGGCCTACCCGGGTAAAAACCCCTTGGATGTACTCTCTGTCTCCGGAGGTCCAGCGGTACGTAAACGGTACCGATGGTCCTGGCGGTGATTGCGCCGTGGACACCGTTTGCGTGCCTACCTAATCCTAAATAGGTGATACCTACGTATCTATTCTGTTGATTAGCTTTTATTGTAACTTCATAAACTTGTTAACTTTCAAACTATTGGCCATTTTTTGCCGAAAGTATCGGTAAATATTTGGCCTTGACATTTTTTGTATGAAAGTTACTAAGCGCAACCTAGGCAATACCACAGAACACAACTGGCAATCTGGTGGCTCCCCTTGGCGTAACCTGGCGGCTAGCCCGCCAGGATCGTCCCCGGTCTGATGGCGCGACCCCAAGTTATTTTACCATATGGGGCGTAAAGATTCCGGCGGAGGCTTTGAATTAGTGAATGAGGATCCGTAACGATTTTAACTATAAATGTAGCTTTGTAGACAATTAAAAAACAATATAAATGGTATCAACATTTTTTTTTCAACGATGAAAATTGACGAATTTATAACGAAAAAACAGATCGCTCCGTCAAGCTGTAACACCGTTTTTTCTTAAAATTTCATAAAACACTAACTTTGCAAAAACACTTTGGTTTCACTGTAGTTTTAACACAAATTTCACAACTAAAATCATAATTACAATAACTTTGTCAATTAATTTCACATAATCAATGTCAAGTGTCAACGTCAACGTCAACGTCGTTTCACGTCACGTCAGTGACATTTGCAATTATCTTTGGTCATTGTTACATTTTTGCATAAACAAAATAAACCTCGCGTTTATCCTGGCCTTATTTACGAAGATAGTTTTTTTTCGCCCAAAATCCCGTGCTCCCCTTGGTTGGTGGGTTGATTTTCTCAAAATTCGGAATTTGACATTTAGACCGTTTGTTTTGATCATTTTTCGGAGACTGACGAGAATATAGAATAGAATTTGGAAAATAGATCGTATAGAATTTGGAAAGCATTCACAGTTTGTTTATGGTTAATTTTTCATTACGTTTTGTTTTTCAACCAAACTTATAACTTTAGCTGGAAATACTTATTGCAGATTGTAGAATTTCGAATGATCCGTATGTTGACTTGACACATCTTGAAACAAGTTAAGAATCTTACGAGTGTTATGAAATGAATTTGGTTTCGTCGCCAATACGACGCTTAACATTCGGCAAACGGACCTCGGTTCTAGTATCTGCATAAATGCAAATCTGTGCTTAAATGGAACGCGCCCTATCTCACCGTAGTCTGTGAACGCGTCTATGCTACGATCTCGGAACAACTGGATACCTAGTCTGTGAAACATCGACCGGAGTAATTTGTTATTGATTTGAACATTATATTGTTTATTAAACATATTACATATCCAAAATTCGCCCTTTTCATCCCCTATTTCATTAAAAAAAACCTGATAGTAAGCGGCATCTTAGTGGGATTAATGCATATATTGAGTAAAAACACTTGCGAATTTCATGTTAAATTCTAAATTGTCACAATATTAAGTTTCACATCCTTCTTTGGCAAATAACTCACAAATTAAGCTGTTTTCTTTTTATTAATAGCAATAATTATACACAAAATAGGTGCTCTCCCCTCCATATGTCCTTTTTATTAACTAACCAATAAGAAACTTTGACAATTCATTGAAAATTATGTTTGGAATTAACTTGCAATGTTTATTACATGAAATTCAAATGTATTGACTGGGATTCCTTCAGAACTCAGTGTTAGACCCATTGACCCTAAGATTATAGGTATATTTAATTATATTTTTAACATAACACTGTGCTATGAATCTCCAGGGCAGTTCGAGGAGGCCGTAGGGCTCCGCTGCAACTAACCTACCTAATAACCTAATATCAAGGAGGAATTCTGTGGAACTACACAAGTAATAAATACATATATAGAGAGAATAATCTAAGGAACTGGAATACTATATCACTGACCCGTGATCGCAGAAACTTAGCATCGAAGGTACGATCTACTAACAACCGCTTTTGCAAAATTAGTGTTTTATGAAATTTTAAGAAAAAACGGTGTTACAAAGCGGCCGCCTGGCAGGCGTGTGATGTCACACGACACGTTCTAGGCAGACTCCGCATCGGTGCTAGCTATCACTTCCGAGTTTTCGACTAGTAGCCGCGCGCAGCGTTTAATGCTTAATCGTATTACATACCTATATTGTTTTTTTTTATGTCATAGTGGTAGTAGTATTCAAGAGGTTCAGTACAGTTGAGTAATGAGTAATAAACTAGAAATCGGTTTTGTGCAAGGTCAATCGGATAAACTTCCTATTTTTGACATTTTTATGGAATCTGGGGCCTTACCATGAGCTTTTATAAAACCATCCATAATCCGTGCAGTTCATAAGCAGGCCTTAAACAGGATTGCTTAAAATCGTACTATGAGCCCTGTTTAGGTGAACGGTTATTTGTCTCTGGTCTGCCTTAATGTTAAAACGAGATAGCGCTATACAACTGTTGTATCTGACATCTCTTTTCTTCGGAAGCGTTCGAAAACCACTGAAAGATTAATAGACGGTTGAACCGGTAAAAGAGAATATCTCAACATATTTACAATTATTTGTTATTTTTGTTGTTCGTTTTAACGTTTTTTATTCTTAAGATATGAGTTATTATATTTTATAGTTGTCTTTATTTTATTACATCTTTACTCTACATTCTCCAAGAATTTTCCAAGCTATTGATAGTGGAAAGAAATGTTCATAGCTTGTTATGAACGTACGTAACCTATGTACATTAATATATGTGGCAGAAAATTTTAAAGAATTAAAGAGATCTTCGAAGTTTTGTATAAAATACACCTACCCATTGTACTTTCACGATCCATGTCAAGAAAGGACTGGACTGCTGAGATGATTTTAACTGTAACATAATGTCCTGGGGCCTTATTCTGCTAGCGTTAATGCATTTGTGGCGTGTCAATAACGCTTCAATAGCATCGCTTTTTGAGACAGTTATTGTTGTTTAACCGAATACTAACTAAAACATTTGTAACTATTGACTTATCAAGAAATTGTAGTACAAATAAATTGTAGCAGAAAATGCGCATAAAAGCGACAAAAGCAGTTTTATTGAAACGCTATCACGACGCGACAATGACGTTAAGATAATTTGAGTGTAAAACCTAGTTTTAACAGAGTGTTACCTATAGCTCTGCTAGACCCCTTTTGGGATTATAAGCGTGATTTTATGCATATATGTATGTAAACCTATCTATGAATGTTACCGTTATAAAAAATGTTTCCATTTTTCAATCTGGGCGTGCAGCTTATGGCGATGAAGCCGTAGGTTAGGTACAAGTAAAGAGAACTGGCCACATTGTGCACTGTTAAAGCCAGAATAACGTCAGACAGAACACAAATAGATTTACTAAATCATTATACGGTCTAATATTGCATGGACTCATACAACGGTTAGTCTCTCTCTACTCGTTTACTGTAGTTAGGATACAAGTGTGCCACAAAGAGAGTTTTGTTTTTTTTTTCATTGATTGTAGCACTAAACAAGAAAACATTCAACCTTACTAATAATAATAATAAACGATTTATTGCACACAAAGATATAGAAACAGAATTTTTTCAAAAACAACACAGATGTTCAGCACAGGCGGCCTTATCTATACTATTACTAATCTATACTAATATTATAAGAGGAAAGATTTGATTGTTTGTTTGTATTAAATAGGCTTCGAAACTACTGAACCTATTTTGATGAAAATTGGTATAGGGATAGTTCGAGACCAGGGGAATGACAGGGTAATTTTTCTACGGGAAAATGTAAGATTCCCACGGGAAAACAAAAATAACGCGGGCGAAGCTATGAGCGGAAAGCTATTGCTAATAAGCATCTCTTCACGGCACCCTTGGACCAGGGAAATACATAAAGGAAATTAAAAAAACACCATAATCTATTATGTAAGTTGGATAAAGGATACAAAAACAACTGTTGTCGAAATTTCAAATTCGCATTAACAAAACAAGCCGAACGTTTTGTAACTAAAAATTCAACATGGCTGAACGGTGCATTAGGTTCGAATAACGCATATCTGCAAGAATTGAGAGACGAAGGCTTCGATTGTTGCCATAATGCGAAGCTCTAATACAAACGAGAAAAAGGTGATGAAGAAAAAATATTTCATGAAACCATCAATATGAAAAGTTTCTCTGCAGATGAAGCTTTGGCCCTCTACGGGGATTTGGATCTGTCAAAAGCTAGTACACATTTTTAAGATTTGGATGTCGAAAGCTAGTACACATTTTTAAGATTTAAAATTTATAGAAAAGAACTCAGTCATGTTTCCGTCATTATTATAACATATCGAGTATCTGACGCAAAAAAAACGTACTATCTGCCTGCTTCGAGTATTGCAGTGGTAAAGCTACAAGATTTGCTGGATCATACTATTGGCCGTGTTTTGATAATAAAAGTTGTTTACAGACCTTCTCAAATACGTCTCAGGTTTAGCAAATGGGGATGTGTTGGTTCATCGGGGCAAAGTGAATACAAACAACGATAAACTGTGAGGTAATATTATATTTAACTTTATAAATTTTGAGGGAAACATGTCTCCCGAATAAACAGACCTGAATAAAAGATTCTTGTAGGTCCATGCTCTTATAGTGTATTTTAGTCAACTATCACGTCATTTAGTGATATAATAACAATATTATATCATTATTTCCTTTATAATCACCTTCATATTCTCGTAATAAGCAAACAATGAAACGGAAAAAGTGGAAAAGTAGCGATTTTTTATTTTGTATGTTTTTATGTGTAATAATAAATTAAATATATAAAGATTCTAGTATCATTTCATAGCTTATATATTGGAGATCCTGTATGCAAAATTTTGTATCCGTAGGTGTAGTAGACAAAAAGTTGCAAATTTTTGAAACGCAACTCACGCTTTCATCCCATAGTGCGGCGCGCGGCGGCGGCGGATAGTGTCGACTGACGTCACAGCTTGTCCATAGGCAGCGGCGGATTTAATAAAATCATTTGATGCAAATTGGTTTATAACTTTACATCGGATGGACCGATTTTGGTGATTTAAAAACATATTTATTGTGATACAATAAGGAATGTTACTATGTATGTTGTATTATGAAAAGCCATACCATTACGGGACCTCAATAGCCACTGGCGAACCGGAGACCGGCATACGGGTACACGGGGCTCGTCAATCTTGGTGCCAGTATCGATAATCGCATTATTCCGCCTCAAAAAAAAGCAATACCACAGAAAATACACTTGATTGTATGTAGGTACACTAAACTGTTTGACTTCATGAGTCATAGAACATACATTTGTAGGAGCTACAAAAAAAATATTTAACTATAACTATTATTTCAGATTGAAAATGACATGGAAAATTATGTCAAATATAAATTGGTTGGAGGAAGACTAGTACTAAAAAAAGATGCTTGCCCTCTTAAGTTTTCTTGTCAGCAAAAGACAGTCAAAAAAATTTACGATCTGTAGTGCAAAAACGCAGGCAAAAAGAACAGATTCACAAGATACTCCATGAAGATATCCCAAATCCGATCACTTCCGAACATATTGAGGAAATGTTTTGTTTCAGTTTGAGTCCTCGCATTTCCGCTGCTATATAATCACTATTTTCGGAAAAATATTGAGCCACCATAAAACTGTCTACTTTTGGTAAATTATCTCATTGACCTTGTTGAAATCCTTTCTCCATTATTGTAATTAAAAGGCTAATAAACAATATAAGTCAAGTTACACAGAGCGCAGTAGGTATGTACGACACAAAGCGCAGAGCAACTGGCGACTAGCGTGCGAGCGGCTGCCGGCTGTCGATGTGTGAAAGTACCATAATTTTACCCTCAGCGCGATTGACAACTTTTATTGGTTCAATCATTCTCCTTTTTATTATTTACCAAATAATCAAAGTATCACAATATAAGTAAGTTCTGTATGTATGGCACCATCGAATCAACCTGCGACAAGCTTCGGCCGGGTATGTGTGTATATTTTTCATTTCCATAGACAATAATCCAACGCTGCAGTTAAGAAATGCAGATGGCGCTAGTTGACGTATCAAATGTAGCATGCATAAAAATGCCACGAGAGGACTCTATTCCCGTAGTATTACCACAGTATTAGGTACTATTCTCTTTGGTCTCCCAAGTGAAGAATTAGCACTTGGGAGACCAAAGAGAATAGTGTTTTTATATTATTTGATTAATATTTTTTTATTATAATAATATTAACTTTAGAGCAGAACGAATATAATAACTACATTTTACGTATTATCTGCACTGGTTATAAATTGAACTTACTTGAAAAATTAACAATGGACTCGCAGCATAAACTTGAAGATTTAGCCATGAAGCTTTTCAATATTGATGCCATCAAATTTGGAGATTTTCTAACTAAAACTGGTTTGAAAACTCCTATTTATTTCGACCTAAGGGTTATAGTAAGCTACCCAGATGTTATGGTATGTAAAAAATATTTAAGTTGACTAAAGTGCTATTTTGTGTATTATGTCATACTCATATTTCTGTCAAATTTGATTTCAGGAATTAATATCTCACCTGTTGCATGTAAGTGCATTAAAAGGCAAATATTATGATCATTTGTGTGGTGTACCATACACAGCTTTACCTATAGCTACATTGTTGAGTGTACAAGTGAAAACGTCCATGCTTATGAGACGAAAAGAGGCAAAATCTTATGGCACAAAAAAAATGATTGAAGGTCATTACAAAGCTGGAGAAACTTGTTTAATAATAGAAGATGTCATTACATCTGGTTCAAGTGTCTTAGAAACTGTACAGGACTTACGTAAAGAAGGCTTAAAAGTAAATGATGCAGTAATAATATTGGATCGTGAACAGGGTGGCAGTCAAAATCTAGCTACTCATAAAATTCAGGTAGAATCATTGTTCACAATGACAAGTTTGATGGAAATACTTGTTAAACACAGTAAAATTGATGTTGACACAGCTAACAAAGTACATTCATACTTGAAGGAGACTAGAGCTTCTACAATAGGTTTGTATTTCTTATGAGTATTATAAAATCATGTCTTGGTGTATCTAATTTAAAAAGTAATCACTGCTCATAATACGTCCCCACTGACCGAGAGGCTGGAGCTTACCCTTACTAAGTTAGTGTTTAAGCTTAGCTTAAAAAGTGATTAAAAATTAAAGTAATCCCCAACACAACAAACTTCCAAAGAGTAAGAAATGCAAAAAGGGGACTGCAATTATCTAAGAATGCTCTTCTGACGTGACGACTTGAATGAATTAAAATATTACTAGATACATCAAAGTCGAAGGGCCAACCAACACATTTTATTTTTACTCTTTCAAGGTTTTTTTTATGCATTAGTGATTTAAGTGCTAAGACTACGGAAACATTGCATTTTCAAAATTTCTACGTGTAACAAAAAACATAATATGTTTCTCTTAACCTTCTTTATTTTTTATTAATTACAATGTTATATTTTGTTGATACAATGTTTAAGTTTAAAAGGTTGGAATGTACACTATAGTTGTCTTACAATCACATGGATGATATATATTTTAAAGTATTCTAATAATACAAATTTTAACAGTACCAAAAATATTATATCTACTTTTATTTGTTTCAGTAAGAACAGAAGAGCGTACAGTGCTTACATTTGAAAATCGAGCTGAACTTGCAAGTAATGCCATAGCAAAACGATTATTGAACATAATGGCTACAAAGAAGACCAATCTGTGTTTATCCGTAGATATAACATCTGCTTCTAAAATTTTAGACTTATTAGAAAAAGTTGGTGAACATATTTGCTTAGTGAAAACTCATATAGATATTATTGAAGATTTTACAAATGATTTTGTGTCAAGCCTCAGAAGCTTAGCAAAGAGGTTTAATTTTTTGATATTAGAAGATAGAAAATATGCAGATATTGGAAACACTGTCGCGCTACAATATTTAAAGGGCATATACAAAGTAGCTGAATGGGCAGATTGTGTGACTGTCCACTCATTACCTGGTGAAGGGGTAATAAAAGCTATAGCTTCATGTAATGGTGTCAACAGCCAAGGAATATTTCTTCTGGCAGAAATGAGCAGTGAAGTAAGAATATGTTTATTATTATCAATTAATGTAAAACATAACATGTGTTTGCATTGTGGCTCCTATAAAGCATCATCATCACCATCTCAGCCGCACGACGCCCACTGCTGGGCATAGGCCTCCCCCATCTATAAAGCAAATGGAACCGTTTTATATATTCACAGTCTCTAATGTGTTGTGGTCCTAACTATAAATATGAATTTTGCAATGTGGATAGTTCATAGCGACCACAACCTGTTGGGACCTGTATTCTTATTAAATGAACTTTAAAATTTTGGTACTGTCTCTATTGAAAAAGTAAACTAGTGGTAGGGGCGAGCAGAAGGATGGATTTAGATTATCAACCCAGGATTTTGGGGGGTGGGGGGAGGAGGGGGGATAGAGGAAGAGGGGGAGCTACCCCTCTGTACCGGTGATGCGTAGTTCTTAAGATATTAATTTTTAAAGTTTTCACAAATCTAACCTCAAAATGTATGGAAAAAGATTGGGTTATGTATATTATCATGTTTGTGCAACACCTTGAACCTATTTAAGAATTAGAAGGTGTTAAAATTGGAAGATTAAGTACCTAATTAATAATATGACTCCAGTGGCATAGATTCCCATAGAACAGTACTACTCTAGTCAACTACGCATAGTCATGTTCTGAACCTTTTTTTTAAGGAGTCATGTTCTGAACCTTTTTTTTTATCAGATTGATGATTAACAAAAAAAAATTTTAAAACTTAAATATTATTTCGGTATTCTGTTACACCTGTATAGTATACTAGGTGAATAACCTTACTTATTCATTTAATGAAGGCTATAATTCTGATAGTTATTATCACGGCAGTGTTTTTTTATTGGGCACTGAGGGCGCTATTGAGAACTATCTTTTGAAATATTTATGTTGTATATTCGTAGCTTATTTTGGTTTAATGGAAGTATATGCTGAGCTAAACCTTTTATATTTATCCAACTAAAGCTATGGCTTAATAAGTTTAAAGAGTGTTAAACATATTTTGCTTTTAAACAGTATTTTGTACAATTTGGGCACTATTTTTGCCATTCTTGTAATAAGATTTCGACACTGAGTATGCTGAGCAAAGGGATACAATATCTTGTCATTTGGTCTAACAGGTTAATTGTCACATTCACATTATGTATATTATATTTTAGGGGAATCTTATAACTGAGGACTACACAAGTGAGACTGTGAAAATGGGTGTGAAATATTCATCATTGATAACTGGCTTTGTGTGTCAGAACAGAGATACATTTAAAGATCCTGGACTAATCCAGCTCACGCCCGGTGTACAGATGGAGTCTTCAAAGGATGATTTTGGTCAAACATACAGCACTCCAGAAAAGGTGATGTTGGAAAAGGGTGCAGATGTTGTAGTAGTTGGTAGAGGAATAATAGCGGCTAAAAGTCCAGAAGCTCAAGCTGTTATATTCAAAGAGGCTCTGTGGAAGAATTATTTGAAGAGAGTATCTGGAAAAATGGAGTAATTTTCAATTTATTAGATAATCTATCAATAATAAAAGGTAATGTTATTGTTAAACTATGTATAAAAACAAAAACATAGGGACCAATTTGTCTGTGATAAAACTGATAAACCAAACCATATGGTGCTATATTTTATACTATAATACCACCTTTTAATAATAACCGTGGTCCGAATTGAGCTAGTCTGCTTTATCAGTACTGACAGCGTGCATACAAGCCGGTCCAAATTGAATCGAGTCGCGATCGCTATTTTTTAGCCATCATTTGTTTTTGCTATTCTAATCGGTCGTTCCAGACGCACGCTTTTTGGTCGGAGCCAGCCCTCGTCACCCTTATTGCCTTATATTGAAGTGACCAGGAACCCAGACAAACGTTACCAAGTTCCTGGTCCCGAATTCATTCAAGGCCTATGTGATTGCACACCAACAGGGTGTGCTCGGCCGTGTCGTCGAGAGCGTCGCAGTGATGACACTGCGGCGTTTCCTCCCGACGTGCAACTCAGTGCAAATAGTGACCGACACCCATGTCCGGTCAGTACCTGCACCATGCGGAATGAGAGGCTGCCCTGCCGGCGCCAAACTCACTCCTCCAACACCGGACGGACCGCCTTGATTGTCCGGTGACCGGCAGCTGGGAAGGCGAATGTCTCATCCCACCGGCGCAGAGTATCCCTCTGCGACTGGGTACGAACCACCTCCACCTCCTGTGGGGCAGATCGTCCATCCCGTTCTCGGATGGCAACGCGATGCCGACACCTCCCACTGGATGCGTGAATCGACATCCCACGGTGTCTGGCCCGCAAGTACGCAGGCCGCGCCGTGAGTGACCGTGCGATAAGCTCGCACGGCCCGGGTTGCCATGACTCTGCGGACGTCGCAGGAGGGTCACAGTTCGGGGAAAGAGGCACTCTGCCAATACTGGGGCTCTGTAGAGTGCCATTGACCGTAGCACCCCATGATACAGTCGACGGCACGTCGATCCTGGCCCTCTCACGTTAGGAAGGACCCGTCCGAGTGCGGCTGCGGCGGCACACAACCGAGGAGTGAGAAGCTTGAAGTGCTCCACGAAGCTTCATCGGGTATCCAAAACCAGGCCAAGGTACTTGAAATTTGCCTCGACTGGTGTGCGGACCCCCTCCACTCGGACACGGAGCCCCGGTGGGATCCTGCGACGGGAGGCATGGAACATCATGGCCCTCGTTTTATCGAGAGCCACGTCCAGGCTCAGGAGGCGGATGCGTCGGACGACGAGTGAAGCGCCGATCGACGAAAGGTGGGCCGCCTCCTCCCCCGTATTTCCTTTCGCCGCGACAAGTGTGTCGTCAGCGAAGTAAACGACCTCCATTCGTGGAAGGAGGTTGCCTCGCATGACTCAGTTGTACCCCAGGTTCCATAGTACTAGGTGCGTACGGAACCCTGGGGCACACCCGCCGCCATTGCACACGAATGGACGCGACGATCCGGCCCCTCGTAGAGGATTGTCCTACCGTCCAGAGTAATTTCACTGCCTGTCTTACTCTTCAAATAAGAACACAGCGACGCAAGCACCGCTGAATTACTCGTTATTACTCAAGATTAAAAAATGCGTTAAAACGTAATAATGTTTGCACAGCTCGGACCACGGGGTATGTGATTATAATTTTTTAAATTTTGTACCATCGGTAAGACAAATGATGCGATACGTTTTCATAGTTTTGTTCAATATTATAGTATTATTCTGTCTAGATCGATCCTTTTCTCTCTAAGATATTGAATTCGGCGTGAAAATAACACTGGCGAAATGTGACTTAATGTTGCACCTTGTTAAAAAAATTGCATTATTATTTTGTAACACTGTCTTTTAAGTTGTTCAAGTACTAGGGTATAAAAAACTTTTATTCACTGTTCATTCTTTAAGTTTGTGGCAATCGGTCATTGAGAGAGAACGACCATTACTGTCAATTTAAATGCCAGGATATAGGTACCTAGATATAGACATACAGTTTCTGCGCAAACTGCGTATCCGCTATATGATTATATAATTATAGTCTTTGTAGACATCGAGTAAGGCTTGAATTGAAATATTGCATTCTTAACCTAATGTTAATCAGTAGACAAATATTTCAATTTAATTCTTAACTTTTTTATTATAGATAGTTAAATATAATCTCGCGTCACGATGTTTGTCAGGTGTAAACTACGAAACTCCTTAACCTATTTTGATGAAATTTGGCTTACTGTATGTCATTTGGTCCAACTTTAAAGGTAGGGTAGTTCTTATCTTGATTTATTGACATCAATATTTATTATTGCGAATGTAATAGTTTGTAAATATAAGTAAGTTCTATAAGTTTCAAACATATGGCAGTGTGAGCTAAATCATAGATACAAACTTTGTTATCTAATTTGCGTAATCGTCCAGTAGATAGAGTTTTGTTTAGACTTCTCTATGCTACAACCTATTGGACGTCGTTGGTATGTTTACGTCATAACCGTGTTTCTTTGATGTTTCGTGTATTATATTGTAATTTGACTACATTAGGGAGTTAAGTAGATTTCATATAGAACTTTGCATTTTCTTTAAAAAGGCTAAATAAATTGAAAAATGAATAAAGTCAATAAAGAAAAAAATTCGTCTCGGTCGGGGTTTGAATCCAATATGCCGTGTTGACCTCTCATTTTTTAAGAAAATGTAAATTTTTATGTAAAATTTATAAGTTTGCTTTATTCTTAACCAATTTTCAATAAATCTGTAAAAATTTCCAAATGGGATACGTAGTTTTTAACAGTGAATAAAGACCACTTTGGCATAACAAAGATAATAGAGATCAAAAAGTTTATGATTGCGTCGAGGCTGGTAAGAGCTCGGCGTCAACACGATAAGTTGGAGAAGCAGGTTCCTCCTCACCCGAGACGAATTTTTTTCTTAATTGATTTTTTTTTAGTTTAGTGGATATATAACATTGCTCCGACGTACTATAACCACTGAGCCACAGCATCGCTTAGCCGAGTCAGCTAGAAATTATGTAATAATAGGCAAAAAACCCAATAATATATTATTTGATTTTTTCGTGGTTTTAAACTTTTATGGGTTACTGTGTCGTAAAGATGAAAACAATAACCAGAATAAGTTTTACAACCTTATATTCTACGATGATAGGAAGCTGGCCATTCACGATCGCTCCAACAAGCCAAATGGAATAGCGCCGCGCCAAAATTGATCCATGAATGTCAAAACTAAAGCGTCTAGAAATAGTTGGCACGGCCAGATGGAAATCCAAACGGATGGAAAGCCACCGCGACGCGCCAACGCGCCATCCGAAAGGAACGATCGTGAATGATTTAAAAATATTACATCCATCCATTTGGATGCAATCCATTTACCGCCGAGGCAAACGGCACGTCCTTGAATGGCCAGCTTTATATGGCACAGGCAAACTAAAGGAGGTCGCCAATAGTCCATACATTATTGCTCATGTACCTTGAGATGTACAGAAAAATTCGAGGATTCCGTAAAATATATTATTTTCTTTATTTACTTTGATAAAATTACGTAAACAATAAATAGATGTAAGTACTCAGTTGCATTTTGTTTCGACTTCTGCAAAACCTGTTGTGCTTATGAAATATTTTTAGTTTTAATATATCGTGCATTTGTACAAAAAAAAACATATCTTAATGGGATTACAATAATCAAAAGTAAAAAATTATAATATTTCAACTTGCAAATCAACTGTCTCTGCGCAAGTAAACAAAACGCCACAAAATACTATCTATGGCCACGGGATACCGACACAGGAACAATCTATAATTAGTTCCATCTAAAACTGCATAGATGGAATAACTTGTGTTAAACGGGAATGCAATAAATTATTGACTCATTTTGTAGAAATAAAATCGTAAGTAACTACTCAGTGTTCTAGTCCACGCCGTGGTTCCTAAGAACAGATATCGCTAACTCATTGTTTCTGATATCTCCCTACTGACCCATTTGGATTGATTACTCTGTATAATCTCCTTTTATATATTTTATATATAATATTATAAAGCATAGATCTGTGGTTATAGGGTCGAAGACGGCGTATTTTCTTACAAATAAAAAGAATTTTTAATCGTTTTCAAATAACCAGATCAAGAAATTGGGTTGTTAAGTATATATTATCCAGCGTATTTTACCTTGGTTTTGCAGATTTTGGCGATTGGGCAGGGTTTAAGAGTAATTCTAATAAAATGTCTTAAGACAGGTTGAATTGTGTTTGTATTCCTATGGTAAAAATATTAAAAGTGAATTAATGAATGCATTTCATTATGAAAGAAAATAAAACGGGTTTTATGTTTTTATATCAGTTGATGATACCTACATTTTACTGTACATTTTTATATTGTTTTTTACAATAAATTTATAGTTGTAACTAATAAAAGGTTTTTTATTTTCCTTTTATCTAAGGCGAAAATACCCTACAAAAGCAATGTGACAACATTCAACAGAAGTGGGCAGGGTCGAGGGCAGAACGAGCATGTTAACACGATACTTTCATGCTACTGCCACTGCTACTCGTGCTGCCCCTCCGCGCTCCCCAAAAGAGCGGTTTTTTGTGCGAAAGTCAAAGGATGGACAGCGCGAGCAGCAGCGCGTGTTTACATTTAGGTGAGGTGACGCATTTTTGAATCATAAGCAGCGAATCTTAAATTCGAACACAAATACAAGTCATGTGCAATATTATTTTCTACTGTTTCCTGTTTTAAAGATTTTTGAATCACTCAAATTCGGTGTTGTCATTAAAAACAAAAACACTATTAGGTTCCGTTTCACACGGAAAAAATAAAAGCAGCTACGCATTGTAGGTATGTTGGATCGGTGTGTGGTCACTTATAACACAATATGAATCTAATAAACTGAATATTTTATTATACTTCAAGCTTCGTCCCCCTAGATTAGGTACTGGAATATAATAAAGTACATGTAGTATCACCGTCTAGGATCCACCACTCGCACTGACAGTTAAGAACATTTTAAACTAAATTACCCAACTAAAATTTGTATTTTTGAAATGTAAACTCACATGCCGGCTCCAAACTATCGTCCAACACTCCAACACTCGAACATTGACACCAACATCGTCCAACTCACGATCGATCAAACAGACTCTCCACACATCAATATGCCACTAGCCAACCTTATTCACTATGGAGGTGCTTCTACGCTATTACCTACGAGTAATGAGTGCATGTAATTATTTTTTACAAGTGTATAGACGACGTAAAACAAAAAAAAACCTTCCATAAACGAATATGCAAACCACGAAGGTTCATAATATGTCATTTATTCCAGCACCTGACACTATAGATTGCTTCTTCTTCCTAGCATGCCTGCGATATGCCGTCAATAAGGACTCCTCCTTTTTCCTTAATTCGTCCACTGGTTTATTAAGAGACTCCGAAATCCTCAACCAGGCATCGTGTAGGGCCATTTTATCTTTGTGACGACGACGCTTCGGATTCCATAGCACCGGTTCGCCTTCATATAACTAAAAACAAGATCAGGTACTAACTTCGATTCAATACAAAAGCAGTATAATACTATGGTACACAATCCCGAAAATGAAGGGGTAAATTTAGTAGAACAGATTCCCAACTACGAAGCAGTTAAAACTGGGCTTTTTAATGCCCGATTTTTTCAGCGAAATAGTAATACCAGAAAAATTCCTTGATTTTCGTTTAGCGGAATATGATGATAAAGAGAGTGATATAAGAATTATATTATTCTGCGGAAAGAAAGTCTAAGAAATGATTGGTAAAGGAGATGGCTAAATACAGTATGGGCGACTGCCCTAACAATGATTAAATGTTTCACCTTGTAACATGTAATGCTGAATAGTTGAAACTTATTATTTTGCATGAAAAAAGTTTCAGGAATTTTTGATATTGTTATAAACTTAAAAAATAATTATTAATATTCATACGTCAATATTCTAATTCTGCCGATACTAACAATAACCGTACACTAATCGTACCTGAAACAGAAAAGTATGAAGAGTTAGTACATATTGTTAACCATAGTCATAATTGCTCATGCACATGGCCAAAAGGTATTGTTGAACGAGTATATGCGGGGAAGGATAAAAGAGTGAGGGTAGTTGACGTCAGAACTAAGTCGGGAATACTTAAGAGACCTGCCACACGCGTCGCCTCACTTACCTTTAGTGATGAGTGTCTCTCTCCGCGACACGGGGGGGGGGGGGGGATGTTGGCGACGTCCACACTGCTGCCCTGAAAAATAAATGAAAACGTATTTATTGTTAATGTAGAACTAGGATATGGTGGAAGCAACCCTCCTTAGCTTAGCTGACCATGTATTCACCGCAATGATGAGTTTAGAATGAATATCTCGGCTACTGTCAGGGTCTAAGGAGATTGCTTCAAAAAGATTAAAGTAAACGTAAAAATAGTATTATAAATTATAAATATGATAAGAGACTTACCTATTCTATTACGCATTTCAATTTGTTTATATTTGAATTAAAAAGCCTACCTTCAGTAGCGGTATTGCGCGACCAGTTACAAATTTGAATTTGTAGTTGCAAATACCTGCGTTTTTATTATCCCGTTTTCCTCACACCAGCGATCCATCATCTACACCAGTCCTGTGGAACGCCACGAACAATACCCATTCTTGTTATATTGGAGGTTGGGACAAATGCTTTATAATTGTTATCATGTAATCTTTTGTCATTTATGAAATTATTTGCAGCTTCAAATTTATTAAAGGATAAAACGATTCGGTTTCTGCCTATTTTTTTTACACTGCCATCAACGATTGAAGTAAATTTATGCTTTTTATGAAAATAACCAAAAGTCACAGGATGAAGTGTGATGGGATCATTGAAAGCTGTTTGTTCACGCTGGATATGTACTATAAAAGGAGGCAAATCATGTGCTTCATACAATTTCCTACTAACTGATGGAGCTGTATCAGGCTGAGACTGACCTAAAACACTTGGCTGTGATAAAGATGACATGCCAGGGATACATTGATTGTTAGTATCGGCAGAATTAGTAATTGTGCTATCAATATTAACAGATTCTTCACAGAGGCACCCATCACTTTTGCCCGCCATTTTATTTTTCCTCTTTTTCTTGTTACAATGTTTACAAATTTTACTAGATTTCCTACTACCTACTCCTTTTCCTATTTGTTGTAGCTGCCCAGTCCATGACTGTTTGATCGGTATCAACACTAGATTCACCATGGCTTGTTAGTGTAACATTATAAGCAACTTGGGGCGGCAATATTTGTTTAGTGCTGGGAACAGATCCCCCTGGGTCAGGGGGATCGTTCATTTTGAAAATAATTAAGTTACTCACCAACCCGTTGAAATTAGCAGAGAATACAATATATACAGATAAATATACAAAACAAAATATGAATATACTACTCAACTGGTCCTAAAAACTATTAAAATTAATAAAAATCAAAGCCAGAAAAGACACCCGCCTATTTCAAAGTTTCCCGCCTTTTTTTTCCAAATTCACTTCAACATTCATTTTGTTGTTCTTTAGGGGTACGTTTGAAAACGAGTAATATTTACTCGGGGTAGAGTGAATTTCACCCGATAGCGTTCGAGAACCACCCGTGTGAAACCGAGGGTAACCGACCAATCAATCTGATCATCGATTTTTGTTAACGATATACCCAGAATAAAGATCACTAGACAAATACGACAGTGTTTTTATTTTTTTGATATCTTAAAAAGTGGCCGAGTTATAAGCGTTCAAAGTTGCCGCGCCGTCCGGATTTATAAAGCGAGTCGCGGAACGTTGATGACGTCACACATCGACAGCGGGGAGAGGCACGCGCGGCCTGACGTACTTCGTTAGCTCTGTGCTACTGGTGCGCGCGATTTTCGTGTCTCTAAGGTGTGAAACAACATTATGCCATATAATAAATACTATGTAGTACCTATGTGTACAAATTTAGTGTGACAAAATTCCGGCCCTCCACTCTCTAAAATTAAATCAAACTAAATAAACATATTAAATACTTAGATAATAAATACATATTACATTATTTTTTTTAAATATGTAATTAGATATTCTAAGCTTCGGGGTACCTATTACCTACTAGAAAATAACCTATAACTAAGTTGTATTACGAGGTTTTTTGGTGTAATGTCTTCTTTGTGTCACTGTTTAAACCACATAGGTATGTATGATTAAATATGTTGACTTTTGTTGACGGTAAAATGAAGTCAACAAGGAACCCAATTTTATAGAAACACTAGCGGCCGCCCGCGGCTTCGCCCGCTTGGTGTTTGGTTTCTTTATCGCGCCACAGCAGCGCTTTCTGGCCACGCGATGAATAGTAGCTGAGCTGCTGAGTGTTTTACGTGAATCCTGATGGAACTATAATTTTTTGCTGGATGAAATCTCTTTTTCTGTAGGTACCTTTGACAATGTGTATATTATGCAAAATTTCAAGATGATCGGTTGAGCATTTCAGGTGTGAAAAAGTAACAAAAATAAATCAACAAACTAATTCACTTTCGCATTTCTAGTATTTATATATAGTAGTTAGTAGGCACCTACTAACTTTTGAATGAGTATCTTAGACCTGCGGGTATTTGATTTGCTTGTTGGTCCTATACTATAGGTACGTCTATAGTACCTACCTATTTACCATTTCCCAGCTGTTTTTTTTTTACCGAGCTGAAAACGCATTTTAATAATTCTCCCGCCATTGGGTGCACGACGAGATCTCCTGGGGTTCTCCACCCAAAAGGACTCATCCTAGAATAAGGCCTACCCGGGTAAAAACCCCTTGGATGTACTCTCTGTCTCCGGAGGTCCAGCGGTACGTAAACGGTACCGATGGTCCTGGCGGTGATTGCGCCGTGGACACCGTTTGCGTGCCTACCTAATCCTAAATAGGTGATACCTACGTATCTATTCTGTTGATTAGCTTTTATTGTAACTTCATAAACTTGTTAACTTTCAAACTATTGGCCATTTTTTGCCGAAAGTATCGGTAAATATTTGGCCTTGACATTTTTTGTATGAAAGTTACTAAGCGCAACCTAGGCAATACCACAGAACACAACTGGCAATCTGGTGGCTCCCCTTGGCGTAACCTGGCGGCTAGCCCGCCAGGATCGTCCCCGGTCTGATGGCGCGACCCCAAGTTATTTTACCATATGGGGCGTAAAGATTCCGGCGGAGGCTTTGAATTAGTGAATGAGGATCCGTAACGATTTTAACTATAAATGTAGCTTTGTAGACAATTAAAAAACAATATAAATGGTATCAACATTTTTTTTTCAACGATGAAAATTGACGAATTTATAACGAAAAAACAGATCGCTCCGTCAAGCTGTAACACCGTTTTTTCTTAAAATTTCATAAAACACTAACTTTGCAAAAACACTTTGGTTTCACTGTAGTTTTAACACAAATTTCACAACTAAAATCATAATTACAATAACTTTGTCAATTAATTTCACATAATCAATGTCAAGTGTCAACGTCAACGTCAACGTCGTTTCACGTCACGTCAGTGACATTTGCAATTATCTTTGGTCATTGTTACATTTTTGCATAAACAAATAAACCTCGCGTTTATCCTGGCCTTATTTACAAAGATAGTTTTTTTTCGCCCAAAATCCCGTGCTCCCCTTGGTTGGTGGGTTGATTTTCTCAAAATTCGGAATTTGACATTTAGACCGTTTGTTTTGATCATTTTTCGGAGACTGACGAGAATATAGAATAGAATTTGGAAAATAGATCGTATAGAATTTGGAAAGCATTCACAGTTTGTTTATGGTTAATTTTTCATTACGTTTTGTTTTTCAACCAAACTTATAACTTTAGCTGGAAATACTTATTGCAGATTGTAGAATTTCGAATGATCCGTATGTTGACTTGACACATCTTGAAACAAGTTAAGAATCTTACGAGTGTTATGAAATGAATTTGGTTTCGTCGCCAATACGACGCTTAACATTCGGCAAACGGACCTCGGTTCTAGTATCTGCATAAATGCAAATCTGTGCTTAAATGGAACGCGCCCTATCTCACCGTAGTCTGTGAACGCGTCTATGCTACGATCTCGGAACAACTGGATACCTAGTCTGTGAAACATCGACCGGAGTAATTTGTTATTGATTTGAACATTATATTGTTTATTAAACATATTACATATCCAAAATTCGCCCTTTTCATCCCCTATTTCAATAAAAAAAACCTGATAGTAAGCGGCATCTTAGTGGGATTAATGCATATATTGAGTAAAAACACTTGCGAATTTCATGTTAAATTCTAAATTGTCACAATATTAAGTTTCACATCCTTCTTTGGCAAATAACTCACAAATTAAGCTGTTTTCTTTTTATTAATAGCAATAATTATACACAAAATAGGTGCTCTCCCCTCCATATGTCCTTTTTATTAACTAACCAATAAGAAACTTTGACAATTCATTGAAAATTATGTTTGGAATTAACTTGCAATGTTTATTACATGAAATTCAAATGTATTGACTGGGATTCCTTCAGAACTCAGTGTTAGACCCATTGACCCTAAGATTATAGGTATATTTAATTATATTTTTAACATAACACTGTGCTATGAATCTCCAGGGCAGTTCGAGGAGGCCGTAGGGCTCCGCTGCAACTAACCTACCTAATAACCTAATATCAAGGAGGAATTCTGTGGAACTACACAAGTAATAAATACATATATAGAGAGAATAATCTAAGGAACTGGAATACTATATCACTGACCCGTGATCGCAGAAACTTAGCATCGAAGGTACGATCTACTAACAACCGCTTTTGCAAAATTAGTGTTTTATGAAATTTTAAGAAAAAACGGTGTTACAAAGCGGCCGCCTGGCAGGCGTGTGACGTCACACGACACGTTCTAGGCAGACTCCGCATCGGTGCTAGCTATCACTTCCGAGTTTTCGACTAGTAGCCGCGCGCAGCGTTTAATGCTTAATCGTATTACATACCTATATTGTTTTTTTTTATGTCATAGTGGTAGTAGTATTCAAGAGGTTCAGTACAGTTGAGTAATGAGTAATAAACTAGAAATCGGTTTTGTGCAAGGTCAATCGGATAAACTTCCTATTTTTGACATTTTTATGGAATCTGGGGCCTTACCATGAGCTTTTATAAAACCATCCATAATCCGTGCAGTTCATAAGCAGGCCTTAAACAGGATTGCTTAAAATCGTACTATGAGCCCTGTTTAGGTGAACGGTTATTTGTCTCTGGTCTGCCTTAATGTTAAAACGAGATAGCGCTATACAACTGTTGTATCTGACATCTCTTTTCTTCGGAAGCGTTCGAAAACCACTGAAAGATTAAAAACCGGTTGAACCGGTAAAAGAGAATATCTCAACATATTTACAATTATTTGTTATTTTTGTTGTTCGTTTTAACGTTTTTTATTCTTAAGATATGAGTTATTATATTTTATAGTTGTCTTTATTTTATTACATCTTTACTCTACATTCTCCAAGAATTTTCCAAGCTATTGATAGTGGAAAGAAATGTTCATAGCTTGTTATGAACGTACGTAACCTATGTACATTAATATATGTGGCAGAAAATTTTAAAGAATTAAAGAGATCTTCGAAGTTTTGTATAAAATACACCTACCCATTGTACTTTCACGATCCATGTCAAGAAAGGACTGGACTGCTGAGATGATTTTAACTGTAACATAATGTCCTGGGGCCTTATTCTGCTAGCGTTAATGCATTTGTGGCGTGTCAATAACGCTTCAATAGCATCGCTTTTTGAGACAGTTATTGTTGTTTAACCGAATACTAACTAAAACATTTGTAACTATTGACTTATCAAGAAATTGTAGTACAAATAAATTGTAGCAGAAAATGCGCATAAAAGCGACAAAAGCAGGTTTATTGAAACGCTATCACGACGCGACAATGACGTTGAGATTAGCGGAATTAGGGCCCTGGTCGTTGGTTTTAGTTGATTTGTTTACTGAAAAAAAATAAAAACCGACTTCAAAAACACTGAAAAGTTAAAAATAATATAAGAATAGGTACAGACAACATCACACTTTTATATTGAAGTCGGTGCCAAACGATGATCTCCTAGAAAGTCTTAAAATTTGGCACCGGCTTCAATATAAAAGTGTGATGTTGTCTGTACCTATTCTTATATTATTTTTAACTTTTCAGTGTTTTTGAAGTCGGGTTTTATTTTTTATAAAATATTTTTTATTTTTAACTTTTTAGTGAATGAAATCTTTATAGTGAGAGAAGCCCTAATTAAATGCCAGCTGGTATTTAATTAGTGTTTCCCTCAATTTTCATGGGATTCCATCATCAGATCTTGACTTCGGTGACTTTGTGACCACCCTAGGAGTATACTCTATCGAATACAAAAAGAATTTTGAAAATCGGTCCACAATTGGCGGAGTAATCGCGTAACATATATTACACACAAAACACGTTGGAAACACCTTAAAATTTAAGGGTTTTTCTCGATTTTCATGGGATCCCATCATCAGATCCTGACTTTGGTGACCATGGGACCACCCTTGGAGTATACTCTATCGAATACAAAAAGAATTTTGAAAATCGGTCCACAACTGGCGGCGTAATCGCGTAACATACAGACAAAAAAAAACATACGCATCGAATTGAGAATCTCCTCCTTTTTTGAAGTCGGTTAAAAATTGATAATTTTTGGCTTTAGTGCCCGTTTTGTGTAGGCGACAGGCTGGAGTACTGTATGGCCCATACTGCCAGATGTGGCTTTGAGTGTAAAACCTAGTTTTAACAGAGTGTTACCTATAGCTCTGCTAGACCCCTTTTGGGATTATAAGCGTGATTTTATGCATATATGTATGTAAACCTATCTATGAATGTTACCGTTATAAAAAATGTTTCCATTTTTCAATCTGGGCGTGCAGCTTATGGCGATGAAGCCGTAGGTTAGGTGCAAGTAAAGAGAACTGGCCACATTGTGCACTGTTAAAGCCAGAATAACGTCAGACAGAACACAAATAGATTTACTAAATCATTATACGGTCTAATATTGCATGGACTCATACAACGGTTAGTCTCTCTCTACTCGTTTACTGTAGTTAGGATACAAGTGTGCCACAAAGAGAGTTTTGTTTTTTTTTTCATTGATTGTAGCACTAAACAAGAAAACATTCAACCTTACTAATAATAATAATAAACGATTTATTGCACACAAAGATATAGAAACAGAATTTTTTCAAAAACAACACAGATGTTCAGCACAGGCGGCCTTATCTATACTATTACTAATCTATACTAATATTATAAGAGGAAAGATTTGATTGTTTGTTTGTATTAAATAGGCTTCGAAACTACTGAACCTATTTTGATGAAAATTGGTATAGGGATAGTTCGAGACCAGGGGAATGACAGGGTAATTTTTCTACGGGAAAATGTAAGATTCCCACGGGAAAACAAAAATAACGCGGGCGAAGCTATGAGCGGAAAGCTATTGCTAATAAGCATCTCTTCACGGCACCCTTGGACCAGGGAAATACATAAAGGAAATTAAAAAAACACCATAATCTATTATGTAAGTTGGATAAAGGATACAAAAACAACTGTTGTCGAAATTTCAAATTCGCATTAACAAAACAAGCCGAACGTTTTGTAACTAAAAATTCAACATGGCTGAACGGTGCATTAGGTTCGAATAACGCATATCTGCAAGAATTGAGAGACGAAGGCTTCGATTGTTGCCATAATGCGAAGCTCTAATACAAACGAGAAAAAGGTGATGAAGAAAAAATATTTCATGAAACCATCAATATGAAAAGTTTCTCTGCAGATGAAGCTTTGGCCCTCTACGGGGATTTGGATCTGTCAAAAGCTAGTACACATTTTTAAGATTTGGATGTCGAAAGCTAGTACACATTTTTAAGATTTAAAATTTATAGAAAAGAACTCAGTCATGTTTCCGTCATTATTATAACATATCGAGTATCTGACGCAAAAAAAACGTACTATCTGCCTGCTTCGAGTATTGCAGTGGTAAAGCTACAAGATTTGCTGGATCATACTATTGGCCGTGTTTTGATGATAAAAGTTGTTTACAGACCTTCTCAAATACGTCTCAGGTTTAGCAAATGGGGATGTGTTGGTTCATCGGGGCAAAGTGAATACAAACAACGATAAACTGTGAGGTAATATTATATTTAACTTTATAAATTTTGAGGGAAACATGTCTCCCGAATAAACAGACCTGAATAAAAGATTCTTGTAGGTCCATGCTCTTATAGTGTATTTTAGTCAACTATCACGTCATTTAGTGATATAATAACAATATTATATCATTATTTCCTTTATAATCACCTTCATATTCTCGTAATAAGCAAACAATGAAACGGAAAAAGTGGAAAAGTAGCGATTTTTTATTTTGTATGTTTTTATGTGTAATAATAAATTAAATATATAAAGATTCTAGTATCATTTCATAGCTTATATATTGGAGATCCTGTATGCAAAATTTTGTATCCGTAGGTGTAGTAGACAAAAAGTTGCAAATTTTTGAAACGCAACTCACGCTTTCATCCCATAGTGCGGCGCGCGGCGGCGGCGGATAGTGTCGACTGACGTCACAGCTTGTCCATAGGCAGCGGCGGATTTAATAAAATCATTTGATGCAAATTGGTTTATAACTTTACATCGGATGGACCGATTTTGGTGATTTAAAAACATATTTATTGTGATACAATAAGGAATGTTACTATGTATGTTGTATTATGAAAAGCCATACCATTACGGGACCTCAATAGCCACTGGCGAACCGGAGACCGGCATACGGGTACACGGGGCTCGTCAATCTTGGTGCCAGTATCGATAATCGCATTATTCCGCCTCAAAAAAAAGCAATACCACAGAAAATACACTTGATTGTATGTAGGTACACTAAACTGTTTGACTTCATGAGTCATAGAACATACATTTGTAGGAGCTACAAAAAAAATATTTAACTATAACTATTATTTCAGATTGAAAATGACATGGAAAATTATGTCAAATATAAATTGGTTGGAGGAAGACTAGTACTAAAAAAAGATGCTTGCCCTCTTAAGTTTTCTTGTCAGCAAAAGACAGTCAAAAAAATTTACGATCTGTAGTGCAAAAACGCAGGCAAAAAGAACAGATTCACAAGATACTCCATGAAGATATCCCAAATCCGATCACTTCCGAACATATTGAGGAAATGTTTTGTTTCAGTTTGAGTCCTCGCATTTCCGCTGCTATATAATCACTATTTTCGGAAAAATATTGAGCCACCATAAAACTGTCTACTTTTGGTAAATTATCTCATTGACCTTGTTGAAATCCTTTCTCCATTATTGTAATTAAAAGGCTAATAAACAATATAAGTCAAGTTACACAGAGCGCAGTAGGTATGTACGACACAAAGCGCAGAGCAACTGGCGACTAGCGTGCGAGCGGCTGCCGGCTGTCGATGTGTGAAAGTACCATAATTTTACCCTCAGCGCGATTGACAACTTTTATTGGTTCAATCATTCTCCTTTTTATTATTTACCAAATAATCAAAGTATCACAATATAAGTAAGTTCTGTATGTATGGCACCATCGAATCAACCTGCGACAAGCTTCGGCCGGGTATGTGTGTATATTTTTCATTTCCATAGACAATAATCCAACGCTGCAGTTAAGAAATGCAGATGGCGCTAGTTGACGTATCAAATGTAGCATGCATAAAAATGCCACGAGAGGACTCTATTCCCGTAGTATTACCACAGTATTAGGTACTATTCTCTTTGGTCTCCCAAGTGAAGAATTAGCACTTGGGAGACCAAAGAGAATAGTGTTTTTATATTATTTGATTAATATTTTTTTATTATAATAATATTAACTTTAGAGCAGAACGAATATAATAACTACATTTTACGTATTATCTGCACTGGTTATAAATTGAACTTACTTGAAAAATTAACAATGGACTCGCAGCATAAACTTGAAGATTTAGCCATGAAGCTTTTCAATATTGATGCCATCAAATTTGGAGATTTTCTAACTAAAACTGGTTTGAAAACTCCTATTTATTTCGACCTAAGGGTTATAGTAAGCTACCCAGATGTTATGGTATGTAAAAAATATTTAAGTTGACTAAAGTGCTATTTTGTGTATTATGTCATACTCATATTTCTGTCAAATTTGATTTCAGGAATTAATATCTCACCTGTTGCATGTAAGTGCATTAAAAGGCAAATATTATGATCATTTGTGTGGTGTACCATACACAGCTTTACCTATAGCTACATTGTTGAGTGTACAAGTGAAAACGTCCATGCTTATGAGACGAAAAGAGGCAAAATCTTATGGCACAAAAAAAATGATTGAAGGTCATTACAAAGCTGGAGAAACTTGTTTAATAATAGAAGATGTCATTACATCTGGTTCAAGTGTCTTAGAAACTGTACAGGACTTACGTAAAGAAGGCTTAAAAGTAAATGATGCAGTAATAATATTGGATCGTGAACAGGGTGGCAGTCAAAATCTAGCTACTCATAAAATTCAGGTAGAATCATTGTTCACAATGACAAGTTTGATGGAAATACTTGTTAAACACAGTAAAATTGATGTTGACACAGCTAACAAAGTACATTCATACTTGAAGGAGACTAGAGCTTCTACAATAGGTTTGTATTTCTTATGAGTATTATAAAATCATGTCTTGGTGTATCTAATTTAAAAAGTAATCACTGCTCATAATACGTCCCCACTGACCGAGAGGCTGGAGCTTACCCTTACTAAGTTAGTGTTTAAGCTTAGCTTAAAAAGTGATTAAAAATTAAAGTAATCCCCAACACAACAAACTTCCAAAGAGTAAGAAATGCAAAAAGGGGACTGCAATTATCTAAGAATGCTCTTCTGACGTGACGACTTGAATGAATTAAAATATTACTAGATACATCAAAGTCGAAGGGCCAACCAACACATTTTATTTTTACTCTTTCAAGGTTTTTTTTATGCATTAGTGATTTAAGTGCTAAGACTACGGAAACATTGCATTTTCAAAATTTCTACGTGTAACAAAAAACATAATATGTTTCTCTTAACCTTCTTTATTTTTTATTAATTACAATGTTATATTTTGTTGATACAATGTTTAAGTTTAAAAGGTTGGAATGTACACTATAGTTGTCTTACAATCACATGGATGATATATATTTTAAAGTATTCTAATAATACAAATTTTAACAGTACCAAAAATATTATATCTACTTTTATTTGTTTCAGTAAGAACAGAAGAGCGTACAGTGCTTACATTTGAAAATCGAGCTGAACTTGCAAGTAATGCCATAGCAAAACGATTATTGAACATAATGGCTACAAAGAAGACCAATCTGTGTTTATCCGTAGATATAACATCTGCTTCTAAAATTTTAGACTTATTAGAAAAAGTTGGTGAACATATTTGCTTAGTGAAAACTCATATAGATATTATTGAAGATTTTACAAATGATTTTGTGTCAAGCCTCAGAAGCTTAGCAAAGAGGTTTAATTTTTTGATATTAGAAGATAGAAAATATGCAGATATTGGAAACACTGTCGCGCTACAATATTTAAAGGGCATATACAAAGTAGCTGAATGGGCAGATTGTGTGACTGTCCACTCATTACCTGGTGAAGGGGTAATAAAAGCTATAGCTTCATGTAATGGTGTCAACAGCCAAGGAATATTTCTTCTGGCAGAAATGAGCAGTGAAGTAAGAATATGTTTATTATTATCAATTAATGTAAAACATAACATGTGTTTGCATTGTGGCTCCTATAAAGCATCATCATCACCATCTCAGCCGCACGACGCCCACTGCTGGGCATAGGCCTCCCCCATCTATAAAGCAAATGGAACCGTTTTATATATTCACAGTCTCTAATGTGTTGTGGTCCTAACTATAAATATGAATTTTGCAATGTGGATAGTTCATAGCGACCACAACCTGTTGGGACCTGTATTCTTATTAAATGAACTTTAAAATTTTGGTACTGTCTCTATTGAAAAAGTAAACTAGTGGTAGGGGCGAGCAGAAGGATGGATTTAGATTATCAACCCAGGATTTTGGGGGGTGGGGGGAGGAGGGGGGATAGAGGAAGAGGGGGAGCTACCCCTCTGTACCGGTGATGCGTAGTTCTTAAGATATTAATTTTTAAAGTTTTCACAAATCTAACCTCAAAATGTATGGAAAAAGATTGGGTTATGTATATTATCATGTTTGTGCAACACCTTGAACCTATTTAAGAATTAGAAGGTGTTAAAATTGGAAGATTAAGTACCTAATTAATAATATGACTCCAGTGGCATAGATTCCCATAGAACAGTACTACTCTAGTCAACTACGCATAGTCATGTTCTGAACCTTTTTTTTAAGGAGTCATGTTCTGAACCTTTTTTTTTATCAGATTGATGATTAACAAAAAAAAATTTTAAAACTTAAATATTATTTCGGTATTCTGTTACACCTGTATAGTATACTAGGTGAATAACCTTACTTATTCATTTAATGAAGGCTATAATTCTGATAGTTATTATCACGGCAGTGTTTTTTTATTGGGCACTGAGGGCGCTATTGAGAACTATCTTTTGAAATATTTATGTTGTATATTCGTAGCTTATTTTGGTTTAATGGAAGTATATGCTGAGCTAAACCTTTTATATTTATCCAACTAAAGCTATGGCTTAATAAGTTTAAAGAGTGTTAAACATATTTTGCTTTTAAACAGTATTTTGTACAATTTGGGCACTATTTTTGCCATTCTTGTAATAAGATTTCGACACTGAGTATGCTGAGCAAAGGGATACAATATCTTGTCATTTGGTCTAACAGGTTAATTGTCACATTCACATTATGTATATTATATTTTAGGGGAATCTTATAACTGAGGACTACACAAGTGAGACTGTGAAAATGGGTGTGAAATATTCATCATTGATAACTGGCTTTGTGTGTCAGAACAGAGATACATTTAAAGATCCTGGACTAATCCAGCTCACGCCCGGTGTACAGATGGAGTCTTCAAAGGATGATTTTGGTCAAACATACAGCACTCCAGAAAAGGTGATGTTGGAAAAGGGTGCAGATGTTGTAGTAGTTGGTAGAGGAATAATAGCGGCTAAAAGTCCAGAAGCTCAAGCTGTTATATTCAAAGAGGCTCTGTGGAAGAATTATTTGAAGAGAGTATCTGGAAAAATGGAGTAATTTTCAATTTATTAGATAATCTATCAATAATAAAAGGTAATGTTATTGTTAAACTATGTATAAAAACAAAAACATAGGGACCAATTTGTCTGTGATAAAACTGATAAACCAAACCATATGGTGCTATATTTTATACTATAATACCACCTTTTAATAATAACCGTGGTCCGAATTGAGCTAGTCTGCTTTATCAGTACTGACAGCGTGCATACAAGCCGGTCCAAATTGAATCGAGTCGCGATCGCTATTTTTTAGCCATCATTTGTTTTTGCTATTCTAATCGGTCGTTCCAGACGCACGCTTTTTGGTCGGAGCCAGCCCTCGTCACCCTTATTGCCTTATATTGAAGTGACCAGGAACCCAGACAAACGTTACCAAGTTCCTGGTCCCGAATTCATTCAAGGCCTATGTGATTGCACACCAACAGGGTGTGCTCGGCCGTGTCGTCGAGAGCGTCGCAGTGATGACACTGCGGCGTTTCCTCCCGACGTGCAACTCAGTGCAAATAGTGACCGACACCCATGTCCGGTCAGTACCTGCACCATGCGGAATGAGAGGCTGCCCTGCCGGCGCCAAACTCACTCCTCCAACACCGGACGGACCGCCTTGATTGTCCGGTGACCGGCAGCTGGGAAGGCGAATGTCTCATCCCACCGGCGCAGAGTATCCCTCTGCGACTGGGTACGAACCACCTCCACCTCCTGTGGGGCAGATCGTCCATCCCGTTCTCGGATGGCAACGCGATGCCGACACCTCCCACTGGATGCGTGAATCGACATCCCACGGTGTCTGGCCCGCAAGTACGCAGGCCGCGCCGTGAGTGACCGTGCGATAAGCTCGCACGGCCCGGGTTGCCATGACTCTGCGGACGTCGCAGGAGGGTCACAGTTCGGGGAAAGAGGCACTCTGCCAATACTGGGGCTCTGTAGAGTGCCATTGACCGTAGCACCCCATGATACAGTCGACGGCACGTCGATCCTGGCCCTCTCACGTTAGGAAGGACCCGTCCGAGTGCGGCTGCGGCGGCACACAACCGAGGAGTGAGAAGCTTGAAGTGCTCCACGAAGCTTCATCGGGTATCCAAAACCAGGCCAAGGTACTTGAAATTTGCCTCGACTGGTGTGCGGACCCCCTCCACTCGGACACGGAGCCCCGGTGGGATCCTGCGACGGGAGGCATGGAACATCATGGCCCTCGTTTTATCGAGAGCCACGTCCAGGCTCAGGAGGCGGATGCGTCGGACGACGAGTGAAGCGCCGATCGACGAAAGGTGGGCCGCCTCCTCCCCCGTATTTCCTTTCGCCGCGACAAGTGTGTCGTCAGCGAAGTAAACGACCTCCATTCGTGGAAGGAGGTTGCCTCGCATGACTCAGTTGTACCCCAGGTTCCATAGTACTAGGTGCGTACGGAACCCTGGGGCACACCCGCCGCCATTGCACACGAATGGACGCGACGATCCGGCCCCTCGTAGAGGATTGTCCTACCGTCCAGAGTAATTTCACTGCCTGTCTTACTCTTCAAATAAGAACACAGCGACGCAAGCACCGCTGAATTACTCGTTATTACTCAAGATTAAAAAATGCGTTAAAACGTAATAATGTTTGCACAGCTCGGACCACGGGGTATGTGATTATAATTTTTTAAATTTTGTACCATCGGTAAGACAAATGATGCGATACGTTTTCATAGTTTTGTTCAATATTATAGTATTATTCTGTCTAGATCGATCCTTTTCTCTCTAAGATATTGAATTCGGCGTGAAAATAACACTGGCGAAATGTGACTTAATGTTGCACCTTGTTAAAAAAATTGCATTATTATTTTGTAACACTGTCTTTTAAGTTGTTCAAGTACTAGGGTATAAAAAACTTTTATTCACTGTTCATTCTTTAAGTTTGTGGCAATCGGTCATTGAGAGAGAACGACCATTACTGTCAATTTAAATGCCAGGATATAGGTACCTAGATATAGACATACAGTTTCTGCGCAAACTGCGTATCCGCTATATGATTATATAATTATAGTCTTTGTAGACATCGAGTAAGGCTTGAATTGAAATATTGCATTCTTAACCTAATGTTAATCAGTAGACAAATATTTCAATTTAATTCTTAACTTTTTTATTATAGATAGTTAAATATAATCTCGCGTCACGATGTTTGTCAGGTGTAAACTACGAAACTCCTTAACCTATTTTGATGAAATTTGGCTTACTGTATGTCATTTGGTCCAACTTTAAAGGTAGGGTAGTTCTTATCTTGATTTATTGACATCAATATTTATTATTGCGAATGTAATAGTTTGTAAATATAAGTAAGTTCTATAAGTTTCAAACATATGGCAGTGTGAGCTAAATCATAGATACAAACTTTGTTATCTAATTTGCGTAATCGTCCAGTAGATAGAGTTTTGTTTAGACTTCTCTATGCTACAACCTATTGGACGTCGTTGGTATGTTTACGTCATAACCGTGTTTCTTTGATGTTTCGTGTATTATATTGTAATTTGACTACATTAGGGAGTTAAGTAGATTTCATATAGAACTTTGCATTTTCTTTAAAAAGGCTAAATAAATTGAAAAATGAATAAAGTCAATAAAGAAAAAAATTCGTCTCGGTCGGGGTTTGAATCCAATATGCCGTGTTGACCTCTCATTTTTTAAGAAAATGTAAATTTTTATGTAAAATTTATAAGTTTGCTTTATTCTTAACCAATTTTCAATAAATCTGTAAAAATTTCCAAATGGGATACGTAGTTTTTAACAGTGAATAAAGACCACTTTGGCATAACAAAGATAATAGAGATCAAAAAGTTTATGATTGCGTCGAGGCTGGTAAGAGCTCGGCGTCAACACGATAAGTTGGAGAAGCAGGTTCCTCCTCACCCGAGACGAATTTTTTTCTTAATTGATTTTTTTTTAGTTTAGTGGATATATAACATTGCTCCGACGTACTATAACCACTGAGCCACAGCATCGCTTAGCCGAGTCAGCTAGAAATTATGTAATAATAGGCAAAAAACCCAATAATATATTATTTGATTTTTTCGTGGTTTTAAACTTTTATGGGTTACTGTGTCGTAAAGATGAAAACAATAACCAGAATAAGTTTTACAACCTTATATTCTACGATGATAGGAAGCTGGCCATTCACGATCGCTCCAACAAGCCAAATGGAATAGCGCCGCGCCAAAATTGATCCATGAATGTCAAAACTAAAGCGTCTAGAAATAGTTGGCACGGCCAGATGGAAATCCAAACGGATGGAAAGCCACCGCGACGCGCCAACGCGCCATCCGAAAGGAACGATCGTGAATGATTTAAAAATATTACATCCATCCATTTGGATGCAATCCATTTACCGCCGAGGCAAACGGCACGTCCTTGAATGGCCAGCTTTATATGGCACAGGCAAACTAAAGGAGGTCGCCAATAGTCCATACATTATTGCTCATGTACCTTGAGATGTACAGAAAAATTCGAGGATTCCGTAAAATATATTATTTTCTTTATTTACTTTGATAAAATTACGTAAACAATAAATAGATGTAAGTACTCAGTTGCATTTTGTTTCGACTTCTGCAAAACCTGTTGTGCTTATGAAATATTTTTAGTTTTAATATATCGTGCATTTGTACAAAAAAAAACATATCTTAATGGGATTACAATAATCAAAAGTAAAAAATTATAATATTTCAACTTGCAAATCAACTGTCTCTGCGCAAGTAAACAAAACGCCACAAAATACTATCTATGGCCACGGGATACCGACACAGGAACAATCTATAATTAGTTCCATCTAAAACTGCATAGATGGAATAACTTGTGTTAAACGGGAATGCAATAAATTATTGACTCATTTTGTAGAAATAAAATCGTAAGTAACTACTCAGTGTTCTAGTCCACGCCGTGGTTCCTAAGAACAGATATCGCTAACTCATTGTTTCTGATATCTCCCTACTGACCCATTTGGATTGATTACTCTGTATAATCTCCTTTTATATATTTTATATATAATATTATAAAGCATAGATCTGTGGTTATAGGGTCGAAGACGGCGTATTTTCTTACAAATAAAAAGAATTTTTAATCGTTTTCAAATAACCAGATCAAGAAATTGGGTTGTTAAGTATATATTATCCAGCGTATTTTACCTTGGTTTTGCAGATTTTGGCGATTGGGCAGGGTTTAAGAGTAATTCTAATAAAATGTCTTAAGACAGGTTGAATTGTGTTTGTATTCCTATGGTAAAAATATTAAAAGTGAATTAATGAATGCATTTCATTATGAAAGAAAATAAAACGGGTTTTATGTTTTTATATCAGTTGATGATACCTACATTTTACTGTACATTTTTATATTGTTTTTTACAATAAATTTATAGTTGTAACTAATAAAAGGTTTTTTATTTTCCTTTTATCTAAGGCGAAAATACCCTACAAAAGCAATGTGACAACATTCAACAGAAGTGGGCAGGGTCGAGGGCAGAACGAGCATGTTAACACGATACTTTCATGCTACTGCCACTGCTACTCGTGCTGCCCCTCCGCGCTCCCCAAAAGAGCGGTTTTTTGTGCGAAAGTCAAAGGATGGACAGCGCGAGCAGCAGCGCGTGTTTACATTTAGGTGAGGTGACGCATTTTTGAATCATAAGCAGCGAATCTTAAATTCGAACACAAATACAAGTCATGTGCAATATTATTTTCTACTGTTTCCTGTTTTAAAGATTTTTGAATCACTCAAATTCGGTGTTGTCATTAAAAACAAAAACACTATTAGGTTCCGTTTCACACGGAAAAAATAAAAGCAGCTACGCATTGTAGGTATGTTGGATCGGTGTGTGGTCACTTATAACACAATATGAATCTAATAAACTGAATATTTTATTATACTTCAAGCTTCGTCCCCCTAGATTAGGTACTGGAATATAATAAAGTACATGTAGTATCACCGTCTAGGATCCACCACTCGCACTGACAGTTAAGAACATTTTAAACTAAATTACCCAACTAAAATTTGTATTTTTGAAATGTAAACTCACATGCCGGCTCCAAACTATCGTCCAACACTCCAACACTCGAACATTGACACCAACATCGTCCAACTCACGATCGATCAAACAGACTCTCCACACATCAATATGCCACTAGCCAACCTTATTCACTATGGAGGTGCTTCTACGCTATTACCTACGAGTAATGAGTGCATGTAATTATTTTTTACAAGTGTATAGACGACGTAAAACAAAAAAAAACCTTCCATAAACGAATATGCAAACCACGAAGGTTCATAATATGTCATTTATTCCAGCACCTGACACTATAGATTGCTTCTTCTTCCTAGCATGCCTGCGATATGCCGTCAATAAGGACTCCTCCTTTTTCCTTAATTCGTCCACTGGTTTATTAAGAGACTCCGAAATCCTCAACCAGGCATCGTGTAGGGCCATTTTATCTTTGTGACGACGACGCTTCGGATTCCATAGCACCGGTTCGCCTTCATATAACTAAAAACAAGATCAGGTACTAACTTCGATTCAATACAAAAGCAGTATAATACTATGGTACACAATCCCGAAAATGAAGGGGTAAATTTAGTAGAACAGATTCCCAACTACGAAGCAGTTAAAACTGGGCTTTTTAATGCCCGATTTTTTCAGCGAAATAGTAATACCAGAAAAATTCCTTGATTTTCGTTTAGCGGAATATGATGATAAAGAGAGTGATATAAGAATTATATTATTCTGCGGAAAGAAAGTCTAAGAAATGATTGGTAAAGGAGATGGCTAAATACAGTATGGGCGACTGCCCTAACAATGATTAAATGTTTCACCTTGTAACATGTAATGCTGAATAGTTGAAACTTATTATTTTGCATGAAAAAAGTTTCAGGAATTTTTGATATTGTTATAAACTTAAAAAATAATTATTAATATTCATACGTCAATATTCTAATTCTGCCGATACTAACAATAACCGTACACTAATCGTACCTGAAACAGAAAAGTATGAAGAGTTAGTACATATTGTTAACCATAGTCATAATTGCTCATGCACATGGCCAAAAGGTATTGTTGAACGAGTATATGCGGGGAAGGATAAAAGAGTGAGGGTAGTTGACGTCAGAACTAAGTCGGGAATACTTAAGAGACCTGCCACACGCGTCGCCTCACTTACCTTTAGTGATGAGTGTCTCTCTCCGCGACACGGGGGGGGGGGGGGGATGTTGGCGACGTCCACACTGCTGCCCTGAAAAATAAATGAAAACGTATTTATTGTTAATGTAGAACTAGGATATGGTGGAAGCAACCCTCCTTAGCTTAGCTGACCATGTATTCACCGCAATGATGAGTTTAGAATGAATATCTCGGCTACTGTCAGGGTCTAAGGAGATTGCTTCAAAAAGATTAAAGTAAACGTAAAAATAGTATTATAAATTATAAATATGATAAGAGACTTACCTATTCTATTACGCATTTCAATTTGTTTATATTTGAATTAAAAAGCCTACCTTCAGTAGCGGTATTGCGCGACCAGTTACAAATTTGAATTTGTAGTTGCAAATACCTGCGTTTTTATTATCCCGTTTTCCTCACACCAGCGATCCATCATCTACACCAGTCCTGTGGAACGCCACGAACAATACCCATTCTTGTTATATTGGAGGTTGGGACAAATGCTTTATAATTGTTATCATGTAATCTTTTGTCATTTATGAAATTATTTGCAGCTTCAAATTTATTAAAGGATAAAACGATTCGGTTTCTGCCTATTTTTTTTACACTGCCATCAACGATTGAAGTAAATTTATGCTTTTTATGAAAATAACCAAAAGTCACAGGATGAAGTGTGATGGGATCATTGAAAGCTGTTTGTTCACGCTGGATATGTACTATAAAAGGAGGCAAATCATGTGCTTCATACAATTTCCTACTAACTGATGGAGCTGTATCAGGCTGAGACTGACCTAAAACACTTGGCTGTGATAAAGATGACATGCCAGGGATACATTGATTGTTAGTATCGGCAGAATTAGTAATTGTGCTATCAATATTAACAGATTCTTCACAGAGGCACCCATCACTTTTGCCCGCCATTTTATTTTTCCTCTTTTTCTTGTTACAATGTTTACAAATTTTACTAGATTTCCTACTACCTACTCCTTTTCCTATTTGTTGTAGCTGCCCAGTCCATGACTGTTTGATCGGTATCAACACTAGATTCACCATGGCTTGTTAGTGTAACATTATAAGCAACTTGGGGCGGCAATATTTGTTTAGTGCTGGGAACAGATCCCCCTGGGTCAGGGGGATCGTTCATTTTGAAAATAATTAAGTTACTCACCAACCCGTTGAAATTAGCAGAGAATACAATATATACAGATAAATATACAAAACAAAATATGAATATACTACTCAACTGGTCCTAAAAACTATTAAAATTAATAAAAATCAAAGCCAGAAAAGACACCCGCCTATTTCAAAGTTTCCCGCCTTTTTTTTCCAAATTCACTTCAACATTCATTTTGTTGTTCTTTAGGGGTACGTTTGAAAACGAGTAATATTTACTCGGGGTAGAGTGAATTTCACCCGATAGCGTTCGAGAACCACCCGTGTGAAACCGAGGGTAACCGACCAATCAATCTGATCATCGATTTTTGTTAACGATATACCCAGAATAAAGATCACTAGACAAATACGACAGTGTTTTTATTTTTTTGATATCTTAAAAAGTGGCCGAGTTATAAGCGTTCAAAGTTGCCGCGCCGTCCGGATTTATAAAGCGAGTCGCGGAACGTTGATGACGTCACACATCGACAGCGGGGAGAGGCACGCGCGGCCTGACGTACTTCGTTAGCTCTGTGCTACTGGTGCGCGCGATTTTCGTGTCTCTAAGGTGTGAAACAACATTATGCCATATAATAAATACTATGTAGTACCTATGTGTACAAATTTAGTGTGACAAAATTCCGGCCCTCCACTCTCTAAAATTAAATCAAACTAAATAAACATATTAAATACTTAGATAATAAATACATATTACATTATTTTTTTAAAATATGTAATTAGATATTCTAAGCTTCGGGGTACCTATTACCTACTAGAAAATAACCTATAACTAAGTTGTATTACGAGGTTTTTTGGTGTAATGTCTTCTTTGTGTCACTGTTTAAACCACATAGGTATGTATGATTAAATATGTTGACTTTTGTTGACGGTAAAATGAAGTCAACAAGGAACCCAATTTTATAGAAACACTAGCGGCCGCCCGCGGCTTCGCCCGCTTGGTGTTTGGTTTCTTTATCGCGCCACAGCAGCGCTTTCTGGCCACGCGATGAATAGTAGCTGAGCTGCTGAGTGTTTTACGTGAATCCTGATGGAACTATAATTTTTTGCTGGATGAAATCTCTTTTTCTGTAGGTACCTTTGACAATGTGTATATTATGCAAAATTTCAAGATGATCGGTTGAGCATTTCAGGTGTGAAAAAGTAACAAAAATAAATCAACAAACTAATTCACTTTCGCATTTCTAGTATTTATATATAGTAGTTAGTAGGCACCTACTAACTTTTGAATGAGTATCTTAGACCTGCGGGTATTTGATTTGCTTGTTGGTCCTATACTATAGGTACGTCTATAGTACCTACCTATTTACCATTTCCCAGCTGTTTTTTTTTTACCGAGCTGAAAACGCATTTTAATAATTCTCCCGCCATTGGGTGCACGACGAGATCTCCTGGGGTTCTCCACCCAAAAGGACTCATCCTAGAATAAGGCCTACCCGGGTAAAAACCCCTTGGATGTACTCTCTGTCTCCGGAGGTCCAGCGGTACGTAAACGGTACCGATGGTCCTGGCGGTGATTGCGCCGTGGACACCGTTTGCGTGCCTACCTAATCCTAAATAGGTGATACCTACGTATCTATTCTGTTGATTAGCTTTTATTGTAACTTCATAAACTTGTTAACTTTCAAACTATTGGCCATTTTTTGCCGAAAGTATCGGTAAATATTTGGCCTTGACATTTTTTGTATGAAAGTTACTAAGCGCAACCTAGGCAATACCACAGAACACAACTGGCAATCTGGTGGCTCCCCTTGGCGTAACCTGGCGGCTAGCCCGCCAGGATCGTCCCCGGTCTGATGGCGCGACCCCAAGTTATTTTACCATATGGGGCGTAAAGATTCCGGCGGAGGCTTTGAATTAGTGAATGAGGATCCGTAACGATTTTAACTATAAATGTAGCTTTGTAGACAATTAAAAAACAATATAAATGGTATCAACATTTTTTTTTCAACGATGAAAATTGACGAATTTATAACGAAAAAACAGATCGCTCCGTCAAGCTGTAACACCGTTTTTTCTTAAAATTTCATAAAACACTAACTTTGCAAAAACACTTTGGTTTCACTGTAGTTTTAACACAAATTTCACAACTAAAATCATAATTACAATAACTTTGTCAATTAATTTCACATAATCAATGTCAAGTGTCAACGTCAACGTCAACGTCGTTTCACGTCACGTCAGTGACATTTGCAATTATCTTTGGTCATTGTTACATTTTTGCATAAACAAATAAACCTCGCGTTTATCCTGGCCTTATTTACAAAGATAGTTTTTTTTCGCCCAAAATCCCGTGCTCCCCTTGGTTGGTGGGTTGATTTTCTCAAAATTCGGAATTTGACATTTAGACCGTTTGTTTTGATCATTTTTCGGAGACTGACGAGAATATAGAATAGAATTTGGAAAATAGATCGTATAGAATTTGGAAAGCATTCACAGTTTGTTTATGGTTAATTTTTCATTACGTTTTGTTTTTCAACCAAACTTATAACTTTAGCTGGAAATACTTATTGCAGATTGTAGAATTTCGAATGATCCGTATGTTGACTTGACACATCTTGAAACAAGTTAAGAATCTTACGAGTGTTATGAAATGAATTTGGTTTCGTCGCCAATACGACGCTTAACATTCGGCAAACGGACCTCGGTTCTAGTATCTGCATAAATGCAAATCTGTGCTTAAATGGAACGCGCCCTATCTCACCGTAGTCTGTGAACGCGTCTATGCTACGATCTCGGAACAACTGGATACCTAGTCTGTGAAACATCGACCGGAGTAATTTGTTATTGATTTGAACATTATATTGTTTATTAAACATATTACATATCCAAAATTCGCCCTTTTCATCCCCTATTTCAATAAAAAAAACCTGATAGTAAGCGGCATCTTAGTGGGATTAATGCATATATTGAGTAAAAACACTTGCGAATTTCATGTTAAATTCTAAATTGTCACAATATTAAGTTTCACATCCTTCTTTGGCAAATAACTCACAAATTAAGCTGTTTTCTTTTTATTAATAGCAATAATTATACACAAAATAGGTGCTCTCCCCTCCATATGTCCTTTTTATTAACTAACCAATAAGAAACTTTGACAATTCATTGAAAATTATGTTTGGAATTAACTTGCAATGTTTATTACATGAAATTCAAATGTATTGACTGGGATTCCTTCAGAACTCAGTGTTAGACCCATTGACCCTAAGATTATAGGTATATTTAATTATATTTTTAACATAACACTGTGCTATGAATCTCCAGGGCAGTTCGAGGAGGCCGTAGGGCTCCGCTGCAACTAACCTACCTAATAACCTAATATCAAGGAGGAATTCTGTGGAACTACACAAGTAATAAATACATATATAGAGAGAATAATCTAAGGAACTGGAATACTATATCACTGACCCGTGATCGCAGAAACTTAGCATCGAAGGTGTCATGCAGAGTTATGCATAGCTGCAGTAGAATGGAGCGTGAAGAAATTCGGGCCCGATTAAAAGAAGTTCATGGAATTCAAATCATATTTAATAATTTATTATTGGCTTACATTCGGTACACGTTATATCGGTGGAGCGTGGAGCACAGAGAGAGAGCGAAAAAAAGTTAGCTGACATTAGTGACATTTAAACAGTGTTGTCAATCGCAATAAATTATAAGAATACCATATTATAATTATTTCTAACACTTCCCCTTATTCTTATAAATTTCTACACATAACACACATTGCCGATAAGTACAAACTACATTCAAGTGCAAAAACTATACAATGCAAAATGCCTTGACATCATGATCATGATAACACTAATTTTATACATTTCCAAATCAAATGCAATCAAAAATGCAACAAGATGCGTAGAAATAAATTCACAATACATACACAAGTATACAATACCAACAAATAACATTCATAAATTGTACATTTATCACTGTCATATAGCTTTTACATTCATGTCCTTGATGAACTTACAGTGTTTTTCAAAAGACAAAGGTTTAGTAAGTATATCTGCTGGCATGTTCTGGGTAGGCAAGTACTTAACTGTTACACAGTGTTTTTGTACCAAATCTTTAATAAAATGATAGCGCAAATCGATATGTTTGGTTCTCTTATGCGAATATTCTTTTAATTGCAACAGTTTTTGTGCACTCTGGTTATCATTATACACAATCATATCAATTTGCGTTCCATTAACCTCTGATAAAAAGTTCTTAATGAAACACAGCTCTTTACATACATCTGTCATGGCTAAATACTCTGCCTCTGTACTAGAAAGAGCAATGCAACGCTGTTTTCTTGCCTCCCAGCTCACAGTATTATTTCCTAACTTTACTAGAAAACCTGTATAAGACTTCCGATCTGAAGGATCGTTTGCCCAGTCTGCATCTGCAAAGGCCTTGACATTTAAACTGTCACTTTTATGGAAATGCAATCCGTAATTAATAGTACCAGCTAAATATCGCAGTACTCGCTTTGCAGCTATCCAATGATTTTTATTGAATTTTGTAATGTATTGACTTAATTGGCTGCACACAAAAGAAATGTCTGGCCTTGTGCATACTGACAGATACATGAGACTACCTATGAGTTGTCTATATTGATATACATCATCATCAATACCCTCTTCAGTTTTTGACTCTAATTTACTATTTATAGCCATTGGCGTAGATACTGTTTTGCATTGTGACATTCCAAAACGAATTAAAATTTGTCTTATATAATCTGACTGATCTAAAGTTATTGCATTCTCAGTCCTAATTATGTTCATACCTAAACAATTTTTTAACAATCCAAGATGATTTACATTAAATTCATTTTTTAACAATTTATAAAAATTCATATCTTTACAATTTGTATATACATAAAAATCGTCAACATATAGTGCCACAATTGTGTACTCGCTACCATTCTTTTTGTAATAGACACACGGTTCACATTTACTTTGTATATACCCATGATTTTTCATAAATTCATTCACCCTCTCATTCCATACTCTGCTGGCTTGTTTTAAGCCATAAATACATTTATTCAACTTACATACCTTGTTTTTATCATTAAGAAAACCTTTCGGCTGCTCCATGTAAATACACTCATTCAGGTCACCATTTAAAAATGCTGTAGCGACATCTATGTGCTCAATGGTGAGATCATAATGAATAGCCAAAGCAAATAGTATGCGTAAGGTGGAATGACGAACAACTGGCGAAAAGGTATCATTATAGTCTATCCCTTCTTGCTGCGTAAAACCACGAGCTACCAGTCGCGCTTTGTACCTACTTGGCTTACCTGATGAATCACCTTTAACCCTATAAACCCATTTACATTTAATGACATTTGTGTTTGTAGGCCTATCAACCAAATGCCACACATTATTGTTCAACATTGAGTTATACTCTCTGTCCATGGATTCCTTCCATGCAGAACAATCAGGCGAAGACATTGCTTCCTCATAGGTTTGAGGCTCATTGAAAATGGAACATTGTCCAAAATGCCCCACTGACAAAAATGAATTGTCAACATACCGAGCCGGTGGGATACCTCTCGTACTTCGAACAGGATTGCTGCGGACGGTCACGGAAACCCCAGGATGAGTGACAGCCTCCTCATCAGCAGGTGACCCCTCTCCAGATGACGGAACATAGCCTGGGCTTCCATCAGCACCAGACCCATCATCCAAGCTCGAGTCGCTACCAGTGCAGTACTCGTCAGACCCGGAGACAACTGTAATTGGAGAGAAAAACTCATTAACATCACACTTTGGTGATCCTAAGTTCATTTCATTGTGAGAACTCAGATTGTCGCTAGGCAAATCATTTAATTCATTATTTAATCCAATATTCAATTCATTATTATTGCTATTAGACTGTATTTCACAAGATTCATTCAAATTATTTATTTCATCATTACATAATTCATTTTGACTAGAATTTGAGGCATTGCTCACAGAAATAATTTTATCACAGTCAACATTGTCATTACTATTTATTTCATTATTATAGCCTATGTCATTGCATATAATTTCTGGATTAAATTCATAGCTATTACATCTATTGTTCAAGTCATTACATAAAATATTCTGGAAATCTTTATAAAATTTATTTTCCAAAAACACAACATTTCTTTCAATAATTATTTTCTTTGGATTGGATGGCTCAATTAACCTGTATCCCTTGGAAGTTTCACTGTACCCTACAAAAATACACATCCTAGATTTTGAATTTAATTTTGAACGAGCAGGTTTTGGTAATAAGGAGTAGGCTATACAACCATAAACACGAAGGTGTCTGAGACTAATATCTTTGTTACCAGTCCAAACAGCCTCAGGAAGCCGGCCTCTCAAAGCCGCTGTGGGACTCCTGTTTTTCAAATACAAGGCTGTCATTACAGCCTCGCCCCAAAAACGACTGCAAAGCCCTGCTTGCCTTAACATGCACCTTGTCTTCTCCATAACCACCCTATTCAGACGCTCCGCAACTCCATTTTGAGCCGGACAGTATGGTACTGTTGTCTGATGTACAATCCCTGCACTAGTAAGGTATTGGTCAAATTGACCACTGCAAAACTCACCACCATTATCAGTTCTTAGGCACTTAATTTGGTAACCTGTCTGCTTCTCTACAAGGCTCCTAAATTTAATAAAACAAGACATTACCTCATGTTTGTTTTTCAACAAATATCCAAATGATTTCCTTGAGTAGTCATCTGTGAAGGTCAATAGGTATCTGGCTCCGCTCCAGCTGCAGTCCCTCATAGGTCCGCACACATCTGAGTGCACGACCTCCAGGAGTTTGCTCGCCCTTCGCGCTTCACCCTTAGGAAACGCCTTAGCTGTCTGCTTCCCCTCAATGCATGCTATACATGGCGACACCTGTTCATCTTTCTGTAACATAACACCATGATTAGCATTCTTATTACTTAAGGTTTGCATTCCTTTTGAGCTAAGATGCCCTAACCGCCTATGCCATACTTCCTCAGACACACATGCAGCAGACCTTGCACTCTCAGCCTCCTGCACTTCATGTAGGAGTGCCGAAGAATACTCCTGAGCCGACACATTGTTCAATTTATAAATGCCCTTATCACAGTTAGCAATAAGACTAGGTTTACCATTAATTATACATTCATCATAAATTGAGCATCCATCCTTGTTGAACACAACAACCATGCCCCTCTCCACCATCTTGCTCACCGACAAGAGATTCGCAGACGACTGTGGCACATACAATGTATTTTTCACAGTCCACTCACTACCATTAATACACAAAGATACATTACCAAGACCTGTACTTGCCATCTTTTCATTGTTAGCAATGGCAATGACACAATTACTATTTTCAAAGTTTGTAATCCATTCTTTTGAATTTGTCATGTGCGAAGAGCACCCAGAATCCACAATCCAGTCACTGGCGGCAACACTGGCTATCAGGCTTGATGCCAATAACGTCTGCGGCGGGTTTCTATTCAAGTTTTCATTCTTCCGGCTAGAATTCCGCTTCTTCAGCTTGTAGCACTGTGACTTAAGGTGTCCCGGCTTCTTACAGAAGTGACATGTGATATTCTTCCTGGCGTTTACAGTCAATGCTGCATTCATGTCGCCTGAATGGGATGAGCTCCTTCGGAATTCTTCTTGCAATAGTCTGGTACGTACTAGTTCGCTCGATAAGGTACTGGAAAGACAAGCTGTTTCCAACCCCGAGACCAAAGCATCGTATTCTTGTGGTAGTCCTATTAACATAATTTCTGCGACCTCAGCATCCTCAATGTTTCTTCCAATGTCTGCAAGTTGCTGCACAATGGTCATTATTCCATTTATGTACTCAGTCATGCTGCTGTAGTTACAAAAATCCATTCTGTGCAGTTGTCTCAGAAGGACAACCCTCCTATGCAGACCTTTGTCTTCAAAGATTGTAGATAATTGATCCCATGCTTCTTTAGCACTTTTTGCCGTATAAACATGTTGATATAACGCCGGTTTTATAGCCAAACAGAGACGCGCAAGCGCTCTTTCGTCTTTCGCTTTGTCGGTTTCTATTCCTAGTATGGCTTGCCACAAGCCTTCTAAAGCGAGTGCCATGCGCATGGCAAATTTCCATGTAGAAAAATTTGATACACCCTCGAGTTTCTCTAATTGGATGTTTCCGTTACTCACATTTGATGCGTTCTGCATTGTAGAAATTTCTTCAAGTACTTAATAAAATAAATAAAACTGCAATGTGGCTTTGAGATGTTTGAGGTTGGAATCTAACCTTGGACGGGCGGCGTGCACGGCAAATGTGAAATGTCAATCTCCCGAAATTTTATTCTGGGCCCATAACCTGTCATGCAGAGTTATGCATAGCTGCAGTAGAATGGAGCGTGAAGAAATTCGGGCCCGATTAAAAGAAGTTCATGGAATTCAAATCATATTTAATAATTTATTATTGGCTTACATTCGGTACACGTTATATCGGTGGAGCGTGGAGCACAGAGAGAGAGCGAAAAAAAGTTAGCTGACATTAGTGACATTTAAACAGTGTTGTCAATCGCAATAAATTATAAGAATACCATATTATAATTATTTCTAACAGAAGGTACGATCTACTAACAACCGCTTTTGCAAAATTAGTGTTTTATGAAATTTTAAGAAAAAACGGTGTTACAAAGCGGCCGCCTGGCAGGCGTGTGACGTCACACGACACGTTCTAGGCAGACTCCGCATCGGTGCTAGCTATCACTCCCGAGTTTTCGACTAGTAGCCGCGCGCAGCGTTTAATGCTTAATCGTATTACATACCTATATTGTTTTTTTTTTATGTCATAGTGGTAGTAGTATTCAAGAGGTTCAGTACAGTTGAGTAATGAGTAATAAACTAGAAATCGGTTTTGTGCAAGGTCAATCGGATAAACTTCCTATTTTTGACATTTTTATGGAATCTGGGGCCTTACCATGAGCTTTTATAAAACCATCCATAATCCGTGCAGTTCATAAGAAGGCCTTAAACAGGATTGCTTAAAATCGTACTATGAGCCCTGTTTAGGTGAACGGTTATTTGTCTCTGGTCTGCCTTAATGTTAAAACGAGATAGCGCTATACAACTGTTGTATCTGACATCTCTTTTCTTCGGAAGCGTTCGAAAACCACTGAAAGATTAAAAACCGGTTGAACCGGTAAAAGAGAATATCTCAACATATTTACAATTATTTGTTATTTTTGTTGTTCGTTTTAACGTTTTTTATTCTTAAGATATGAGTTATTATATTTTATAGTTGTCTTTATTTTATTACATCTTTACTCTACATTCTCCAAGAATTTTCCAAGCTATTGATAGTGGAAAGAAATGTTCATAGCTTGTTATGAACGTACGTAACCTATGTACATTAATATATGTGGCAGAAAATTTTAAAGAATTAAAGAGATCTTCGAAGTTTTGTATAAAATACACCTACCCATTGTACTTTCACGATCCATGTCAAGAAAGGACTGGACTGCTGAGATGATTTTAACTGTAACATAATGTCCTGGGGCCTTATTCTGCTAGCGTTAATGCATTTGTGGCGTGTCAATAACGCTTCAATAGCATCGCTTTTTGAGACAGTTATTGTTGTTTAACCGAATACTAACTAAAACATTTGTAACTATTGACTTATCAAGAAATTGTAGTACAAATAAATTGTAGCAGAAAATGCGCATAAAAGCGACAAAAGCAGTTTTATTGAAACGCTATCACGACGCGACAATGACGTTAAGATTAGCGGAATTAGGGCCCTGGTCGTTGGTTTTAGTTGATTTGTTTACTGAAAAAAAATAAAAACCGACTTCAAAAACACTGAAAAGTTAAAAATAATATAAGAATAGGTACAGACAACATCACACTTTTATATTGAAGTCGGTGCCAAACGATGATCTCCTAGAAAGTCTTAAAATTTGGCACCGGCTTCAATATAAAAGTGTGATGTTGTCTGTACCTATTCTTATATTATTTTTAACTTTTCAGTGTTTATGAAGTCGGGTTTTATTTTTTATAAAATATTTTTTATTTTTAACTTTTTAGTGAATGAAATCTTTATAGTGAGAGAAGCCCTAATTAAATGCCAGCTGGTATTTAATTAGTGTTTCCCTCAATTTTCATGGGATTCCATCATCAGATCTTGACTTCGGTGACTTTGTGACCACCCTAGGAGTATACTCTATCGAATACAAAAAGAATTTTGAAAATCGGTCCACAATTGGCGGAGTAATCGCGTAACATATATTACACACAAAACACGTTGGAAACACCTTAAAATTTAAGGGTTTTTCTCGATTTTCATGGGATCCCATCATCAGATCCTGACTTTGGTGACCATGGGACCACCCTTGGAGTATACTCTATCGAATACAAAAAGAATTTTGAAAATCGGTCCACAACTGGCGGCGTAATCGCGTAACATACAGACAAAAAAAAAACATACGCATCGAATTGAGAATCTCCTCCTTTTTTGAAGTCGGTTAAAAATTGATAATTTTTGACTTTAGTGCCCGTTTTGTGTAGGCGACAGGCTGGAGTACTGTATGGCCCATACTGCCAGATGTGGCTTTGAGTGTAAAACCTAGTTTTAACAGAGTGTTACCTATAGCTCTGCTAGACCCCTTTTGGGATTATAAGCGTGATTTTATGCATATATGTATGTAAACCTATCTATGAATGTTACCGTCATAAAAAATGTTTCCATTTTTCAATCTGGGCGTGCAGCTTATGGCGATGAAGCCGTAGGTTAGGTGCAAGTAAAGAGAACTGGCCACATTGTGCACTGTTAAAGCCAGAATAACGTCAGACAGAACACAAATAGATTTACTAAATCATTATACGGTCTAATATTGCATGGACTCATACAACGGTTAGTCTCTCTCTACTCGTTTACTGTAGTTAGGATACAAGTGTGCCACAAAGAGAGTTTTTTTTTTTTTTTCATTGATTGTAGCACTAAACAAGAAAACATTCAACCTTACTAATAATAATAATAAACGATTTATTGCACACAAAGATATAGAAACAGAATTTTTTCAAAAACAACACAGATGTTCAGCACAGGCGGCCTTATCTATACTATTACTAATCTATACTAATATTATAAGAGGAAAGATTTGATTGTTTGTTTGTATTAAATAGGCTTCGAAACTACTGAACCGATTTTGATGAAAATTGGTATAGGGATAGTTCGAGACCAGGGGAATGACAGGGTAATTTTTCTACGGGAAAATGTAAGATTCCCACGGGAAAACAAAAATAACGCGGGCGAAGCTATGAGCGGAAAGCTATTGCTAATAAGCATCTCTTCACGGCACCCTTGGACCAGGGAAATACATAAAGGAAATTAAAAAAACACCATAATCTATTATGTAAGTTGGATAAAGGATACAAAAACAACTGTTGTCGAAATTTCAAATTCGCATTAACAAAACAAGCCGAACGTTTTGTAACTAAAAATTCAACATGGCTGAACGGTGCATTAGGTTCGAATAACGCATATGTGCAAGAATTGAGAGACGAAGGCTTCGATTGTTGCCATAATGCGAAGCTCTAATACAAACGAGAAAAAGGTGATGAAGAAAAAATATTTCATGAAACCATCAATATGAAAAGTTTCTCTGCAGATGAAGCTTTGGCCCTCTACGGGGATTTGGATCTGTCAAAAGCTAGTACACATTTTTAAGATTTGGATGTCGAAAGCTAGTACACATTTTTAAGATTTAAAATTTATAGAAAAGAACTCAGTCATGTTTCCGTCATTATTATAACATATCGAGTATCTGACGCAAAAAAAACGTACTATCTGCCTGCTTCGAGTATTGCAGTGGTAAAGCTACAAGATTTGCTGGATCATACTATTGGCCGTGTTTTGATGATAAAAGTTGTTTACAGACCTTCTCAAATACGTCTCAGGTTTAGCAAATGGGGATGTGTTGGTTCATCGGGGCAAAGTGAATACAAACAACGATAAACTTTGAGGTAATATTATATTTAACTTTATAAATTTTGAGGGAAACATGTCTCCCGAATAAACAGACCTGAATAAAAGATTCTTGTAGGTCCATGCTCTTATAGTGTATTTTAGTCAACTATCACGTCATTTAGTGATATAATAACAATATTATATCATTATTTCCTTTATAATCACCTTCATATTCTCGTAATAAGCAAACAATGAAACGGAAAAAGTGGAAAAGTAGCGATTTTTTATTTTGTATGTTTTTATGTGTAATAATAAATTAAATATATAAAGATTCTATTATCATTTCATAGCTTATATATTGGAGATCCTGTATGCAAAATTTTGTATCCGTAGGTGTAGTAGACAAAAAGTTGCAAATTTTTGAAACGCAACTCACGCTTTCATCCCATAGTGCGGCGCGCGGCGGCGGCGGATAGTGTCGACTGACGTCACAGCTTGTCCATAGGCAGCGGCGGATTTAATAAAATCATTTGATGCAAATTGGTTTATAACTTTACATCGGATGGACCGATTTTGGTGATTTAAAAACATATTTATTGTGATACAATAAGGAATGTTACTATGTATGTTGTATTATGAAAAGTCATACCATTACGGGACCTCAATAGCCACTGGCGAACCGGAGACCGGCATACGGGTACACGGGGCTCGTCAATCTTGGTGCCAGTATCGATAATCGCATTATTCCGCCTCAAAAAAAAGCAATACCACAGAAAATACACTTGATTGTATGTAGGTACACTAAACTGTTTGACTTCATGAGTCATAGAACATACATTTGTAGGAGCTACAAAAAAAAATATTTAACTATAACTATTATTTCAGATTGAAAATGACATGGAAAATTATGTCAAATATAAATTGGTTGGAGGAAGACTAGTACCTACTAAAAAAAGATGCTTGCCCTCTTAAGTTTTCTTGTCAGCAAAAGACAGTCAAAAAAATTTACGATCTGTAGTGCAAAAACGCAGGCAAAAAGAACAGATTCACAAGATACTCCATGAAGATATCCCAAATCCGATCACTTCCGAACATATTGAGGAAATGTTTTGTTTCAGTTTGAGTCCTCGCATTTCCGCTGCTATATAATCACTATTTTCGGAAAAATATTGAGCCACCATAAAACTGTCTACTTTTGGTAAATTATCTCATTGACCTTGTTGAAATCCTTTCTCCATTATTGTAATTAAAAGGCTAATAAACAATATAAGTCAAGTTATACAGAGCGCAGTAGGTATGTACGACACAAAGCGCAGAGCAACTGGCGACTAGCGTGCGAGCGGCTGCCGACTGTCGATGTGTGAAAGTACCATAATTTTACCCTCAGCGCGATTGACAACTTTTATTGGTTCAATCATTCTCCTTTTTATTATTTACCAAATAATCAAAGTATCACAATATAAGTAAGTTCTGTATGTATGGCACCATCGAATCAACCTGCGACAAGCTTCGGCCGGGTATGTGTGTATATTTTTCATTTCCATAGACAATAATCCAACGCTGCAGTTAAGAAATGCAGATGGCGCTAGTTGACGTATCAAATGTAGCATGCATAAAAATGCCACGAGAGGACTCTATTCCCGTAGTATTACCACAGTATTAGGTACTATTCTCTTTGGTCTCCCAAGTGAAGAATTAGCACTTGGGAGACCAAAGAGAATAGTGTTTTTATATTATTTGATTAATATTTTTTTATTATAACCACTGGAACGTCCGTGGGGACTATGGGTCCCCAAAATCGTAAGCTTCTCGATCGACCTGTGTACTATGGTGCCCAGTTCCCTTTGCGTAAAACCGCGCGGTGTGATAAAAAAATCGCGAAAAATAAAATATTTTCTCTATGGCTTTATTCCTTTGCCAATAGTCTCTTTCATAAGTTGACAGGTCATGTCCAATTTATTTTTAGTCTTAGATTGAAATAAATTTGTCATAGTCTGCGGTTTAACTTACTTGGCCGTATTCATACGTTTCTTACTCCATGACCGATGAGATTTATTGCGTACTTACTTAGTCTGTATTAGTATTTTCGTAGAGTGTTCTATATCAAAATAAACTAGAAGAATTGGGCTACATTATTATGTATGGTTTATGATAGTTTATAGTGTTATATTGCCACACTAAACGTTTTTTCCAAAAAGTGAGTATTTTTGAAATTTTAAGCACTTTAGTTACTATTCTCGTCATTATTCATTCAATTATGAATCCTTATCTAATTAACTATTATAAGTTCATTCCTTATTAAATTAGCTTTCCATACGTATTTTTTATTTAATTTTAGACACAATAATTTATTTTTTGCATTTTTTTTAAATTTGAGGTCGCGCGTGCGCATCTCGCGTATATAATTACGTAAGTAATCGATTTTATTATTTTTTTCTTTTTTCATTAAAAATATTACCCAAAACTATTATATATCAAAATAATCTTCAAGAATAGGGCTATAATAATATATATGGTTATTTAAAGTTTTATAAAATAGTTTTTGTGCAAAAATTTTTTTAAAAAAATCGGGTCTTCCGCGACCTTCCGAACATTTTCGCGCTTCATTCATTTAATTATTAATCCTTATCTAATTAACTGTTATAAGTTCCTTCTATATTAAATTACCTTTCCATACGTATTTTTTGTTCTCTTGTAGACAGTATATGTCACTCTCCGCAATTTTTTGAACACTCCGTACGCGCCGGGGTGAGTCATTCCGCAATGACGGCACCTTTGATATTTGAGATATACTACTTTTTGCTTTTGAAACCCACCACGCTTCGCGTGGCGGACGTTCGAGTGGATAATAATATTAACTTTAGAGCAGAACGAATTTATTAACTACATTTTACGTATTATCTGCACTGGTTATAAATTGAACTTACTTGAAAAATTAACAATGGACTCGCAGCATAAACTTGAAGATTTAGCCATGAAGCTTTTCAATATTGATGCCATCAAATTTGGAGATTTTCTAACTAAAACTGGTTTGAAAACTCCTATTTATTTCGACCTAAGGGTTATAGTAAGCTACCCAGATGTTATGGTATGTAAAAAATATTTAAGTTGACTAAAGTGCTATTTTGTGTATTATGTCATACTCATATTTCTGTCAAATTTGATTTCAGGAATTAATATCTCACCTGTTGCATGTAAGTGCATTAAAAGGCAAATATTATGATCATTTGTGTGGTGTACCATACACAGCTTTACCTATAGCTACATTGTTGAGTGTACAAGTGAAAACGTCCATGCTTATGAGACGAAAAGAGGCAAAATCTTATGGCACAAAAAAAATGATTGAAGGTCATTACAAAGCTGGAGAAACTTGTTTAATAATAGAAGATGTCATTACATCTGGTTCAAGTGTCTTAGAAACTGTACAGGACTTACGTAAAGAAGGCTTAAAAGTAAATGATGCAGTAATAATATTGGATCGTGAACAGGGTGGCAGTCAAAATCTAGCTACTCATAAAATTCAGGTAGAATCATTGTTCACAATGACAAGTTTGATGGAAATACTTGTTAAACACAGTAAAATTGATGTTGACACAGCTAACAAAGTACATTCATACTTGAAGGAGACTAGAGCTTCTACAATAGGTTTGTATTTCTTATGAGTATTATAAAATCATGTCTTGGTGTATCTAATTTAAAAAGTAATCAATGCTCATAATACGTCCCCACTGACCGAGAGGCTGGAGCTTACCCTTACTAAGTTAGTGTTTAAGCTTAGCTTAAAAAGTGATTAAAAATTAAAGTAATCCCCAACACAACAAACTTCCAAAGAGTAAGAAATGCAAAAAGGGGACTGCAATTATCTAAGAATGCTCTTCTGACGTGACGACTTGAATGAATTAAAATATTACTAGATACATCAAAGTCGAAGGGCCAACCAACACATTTTATTTTTACTCTTTCAAGGTTTTTTTTATGCATTAGTGATTTAAGTGCTAAGACTACGGAAACACTGCATTTTCAAAATTTCTACGTGTAACAAAAAACATAATATGTTTCTCTTAACCTTCTTTATTTTTTATTAATTACAATGTTATATTTTGTTGATACAATGTTTAAGTTTAAAAGGTTGAAATGTACACTATAGTTGTCTTACAATCACATGGATGATTTATATTTTAAAGTATTCTAATAATACAAATTTTAACAGTACCAAAAATATTATATCTACTTTTATTTGTTTCAGTAAGAACAGAAGAGCGTACAGTGCTTACATTTGAAAATCGAGCTGAACTTGCAAGTAATGCCATAGCAAAACGATTATTGAACATAATGGCTACAAAGAAGACCAATCTGTGTTTATCCGTAGATATAACATCTGCTTCTAAAATTTTAGACTTATTAGAAAAAGTTGGTGAACATATTTGCTTAGTGAAAACTCATATAGATATTATTGAAGATTTTACAAATGATTTTGTGTCAAGCCTCAGAAGCTTAGCAAAGAGGTTTAATTTTTTGATATTAGAAGATAGAAAATATGCAGATATTGGAAACACTGTCGCGCTACAATATTTAAAGGGCATATACAAAGTAGCTGAATGGGCAGATTGTGTGACTGTCCACTCATTACCTGGTGAAGGGGTAATAAAAGCTATAGCTTCATGTAATGGTGTCAACAGCCAAGGAATATTTCTTCTGGCAGAAATGAGCAGTGAAGTAAGAATATGTTTATTATTATCAATTAATGTAAAACATAACATGTGTTTGCATTGTGGCTCCTATAAAGCATCATCATCACCATCTCAGCCGCACGACGCCCACTGCTGGGCATAGGCCTCCCCCATCTATAAAGCAAATGGAACCGTTTTATATATTCACAGTCTCTAATGTGTTGTGGTCCTAACTATAAATATGAATTTTGCAATGTGGATAGTTCATAGCGACCACAACCTGTTGGGACCTGTATTCTTATTAAATGAACTTTAAAATTTTGGTACTGTCTCTATTGAAAAAGTAAACTAGTGGTAGGGGCGAGCAGAAGGATGGATTTAGATTATCAACCCAGGATTTTGGGGGGTGGGGGGAGGAGGGGGGATAGAGGAAGAGGGGGAGCTACCCCTCTGTACCGGTGATGCGTAGTTCTTAAGATATTAATTTTTAAAGTTTTCACAAATCTAACCTCAAAATGTATGGAAAAAGATTGGGTTATGTATATTATCATGTTTGTGCAACACCTTGAACCTATTTAAGAATTAGAAGGTGTTAAAATTGGAAGATTAAGTACCTAATTAATAATATGACTCCAGTGGCATAGATTCCCATAGAACAGTACTACTCTAGTCAACTACGCATAGTCATGTTCTGAACCTTTTTTTTAAGGAGTCATGTTCTGAACCTTTTTTTTTTATCAGATTGATGATTAACAAAAAAAAATTTTAAAACTTAAATATTATTTCGGTATTCTGTTACACCTGCATAGTATACTAGGTGAATAACCTTACTTATTCATTTAATGAAGGCTATAATTCTGATAGTTATTATCACGGCAGTGTTTTTTTATTGGGCACTGAGGGCGCTATTGAGAACTATCTTTTGAAATATTTATGTTGTATATTCGTAGCTTATTTTGGTTTAATGGAAGTATATGCTGAGCTAAACCTTTTATATTTATCCAACTAAAGCTATGGCTTAATAAGTTTAAAGAGTGTTAAACATATTTTGCTTTTAAACAGTATTTTGTACAATTTGGGCACTATTTTTGCCATTCTTGTAATAAGATTTCGACACTGAGTATGCTGAGCAAAGGGATACAATATATTGTCATTTGGTCTAACAGGTTAATTGTCACATTCACATTATGTATATTATATTTTAGGGGAATCTTATAACTGAGGACTACACAAGTGAGACTGTGAAAATGGGTGTGAAATATTCATCATTGATAACTGGCTTTGTGTGTCAGAACAGAGATACATTTAAAGATCCTGGACTAATCCAGCTCACGCCCGGTGTACAGATGGAGTCTTCAAAGGATGATTTTGGTCAAACATACAGCACTCCAGAAAAGGTGATGTTGGAAAAGGGTGCAGATGTTGTAGTAGTTGGTAGAGGAATAATAGCGGCTAAAAGTCCAGAAGCTCAAGCTGTTATATTCAAAGAGGCTCTGTGGAAGAATTATTTGAAGAGAGTATCTGGAAAAATGGAGTAATTTTCAATTTATTAGATAATCTATCAATAATAAAAGGTAATGTTATTGTTAAACTATGTATAAAAACAAAAACATAGGGACCAATTTGTCTGTGATAAAACTGATAAACCAAACCATATGGTGCTATATTTTATACTATAATACCACCTTTTAATAATAACCGTGGTCCGAATTGAGCTAGTCTGCTTTATCAGTACTGACAGCGTGCATACAAGCCGGTCCAAATTGAATCGAGTCGCGATCGCTATTTTTTAGCCATCATTTGTTTTTGCTATTCTAATCGGTCGTTCCAGACGCACGCTTTTTGGTCGGAGCCAGCCCTCGTCACCCTTATTGCCTTATATTGAAGTGACCAGGAACCCAGACAAACGTTACCAAGTTCCTGGTCCCGAATTCATTCAAGGCCTATGTGATTGCACACCAACAGGGTGTGCTCGGCCGTGTCGTCGAGAGCGTCGCAGTGATGACACTGCGGCGTTTCCTCCCGACGTGCAACTCAGTGCAAATAGTGACCGACACCCATGTCCGGTCAGTACCTGCACCATGCGGAATGAGAGGCTGCCCTGCCGGCGCCAAACTCACTCCTCCAACACCGGACGGACCGCCTTGATTGTCCGGTGACCGGCAGCTGGGAAGGCGAATGTCTCATCCCACCGGCGCAGAGTATCCCTCTGCGCCTGGGTACGAACCACCTCCACCTCCTGTGGGGCAGATCGTCCACCCCGTTCTCGGATGGCAACGCGATGCCGACACCTCCCACTGGATGCGTGAATCGACATCCCACGGTGTCTGGCCCGCAAGTACGCAGGCCGCGCCGTGAGTGACCGTGCGATAAGCTCGCACGGCCCGGGTTGCCATGACTCTGCGGACGTCGCAGGAGGGTCACAGTTCGGGGAAAGAGGCACTCTGCCAATACTGGGGCTCTGTAGAGTGCCATTGACCGTAGCACCCCATGATACAGTCGACGGCACGTCGATCCTGGCCCTCTCACGTTAGGAAGGACCCGTCCGAGTGCGGCTGCGGCGGCACACAACCGAGGAGTGAGAAGCTTGAAGTGCTCCACGAAGCTTCATCGGGTATCCAAAACCAGGCCAAGGTACTTGAAATTTGCCTCGACTGGTGTGCGGATCCCCTCCACTCGGACACGGAGCCCCGGTGGGATCCTGCGACGGGAGGCATGGAACATCATGGCCCTCGTTTTATCGAGAGCCACGTCCAGGCTCAGGAGGCGGATGCGTCGGACGACGAGTGAAGCGCCGATCGACGAAAGGTGGGCCGCCTCCTCCCCCGTATTTCCTTTCGCCGCGACAAGTGTGTCGTCAGCGAAGCAAACGACCTCCATTCGTGGAAGGAGGTTGCCTCGCATGACTCAGTTGTACCCCAGGTTCCATAGTACTAGGTCCGTACGGAACCCTGGGGCACACCCGCCGCCATTGCACACGAATGGACGCGACGATCCGGCCCCTCGTAGAGGATTGTCCTACCGTCCAGAGTAATTTCACTGCCTGTCTTACTCTTCAAATAAGAACACAGCGACGCAAGCACCGCTGAATTACTCGTTATTACTCAAGATTAAAAAATGCGTTAAAACGTAATAATGTTTGCACAGCTCGGACCACGGGGTATGTGATTATAATTTTTTAAATTTTGTACCATCGGTACATTGACGTATATTAACTAGACGCGCTGTCCGGTACAGAGAAATTCACCCAGTCAACTGGAGCCGATCGGCACCAGTTGAGTTAGTCGATCGCGGGCGCTCGTGATAAGTAGCCGAGCTGCCGTGAAGATTGTATCGCAAATTTTGCGTAAAATATGTCTTAAAACTTTAGTGTGACAATTGAAAACACTGTTGTTATAACGTATGAATATTGGTTTTGTATTTAAGGTTTGTATTACTGACTAATTATATATTATCTTGATTAAAACAAATGAAAATGGTTTCCGTACTGCGATCTACGCTCGACCGCCTTGACTTTGAACGCTTGACCTTAGTTTTGCTGTCTCTTTTACTGTCATACGAGCGAGCGAGTACGCTACTGTCCACGCCCACCCAGCGCTGCCTCGCGTCGTGGCACAATTTTTGTTCGCAACAGCTTGTCTAGTTAATATACGTCAATGCATCGGTAAGACAAATGATGCGATACGTTTTCATAGTTTTGTTCAATATTATAGTATTATTCTGTCTAGATCGATCCTTTTCTCTCTAAGATATTGAATTCGGCGTGAAAATAACACTGGCGAAATGTGACTTAATGTTGCACCTTGTTAAAAAAATTGCATTATTATTTTGTAACACTGTCTTTTAAGTTGTTCAAGTACTAGGGTATAAAAAACTTTTATTCACTGTTCATTCTTTAAGTTTGTGGCAATCGGTCATTGAGAGAGAACGACCATTACTGTCAATTTAAATGCCAGGATATAGGTACCTAGATATAGACATACAGTTTCTGCGCAAACTGCGTATCCGCTATATGATTATATAATTATAGTCTTTGTAGACATCGAGTAAGGCTTGAATTGAAATATTGCATTCTTAACCTAATGTTAATCAGTAGACAAATATTTCAATTTAATTCTTAACTATTTTATTATAGATAGTTAAATATAATCTCGCGTCACGATGTTTGTCAGGTGTAAACTACGAAACTCCTTAACCTATTTTGATGAAATTTGGCTTACTGTATGTCATTTGGTCCAACTTTAAAGGTAGGGTAGTTCTTATCTTGATTTATAGACATCAATATTTATTATTGCGAATGTAATAGTTTGTAAATATAAGTAAGTTCTATAAGTTTCAAACATATGGCAGTGTGAGCTAAATCATAGATACAAACTTTGTTATCTAATTTGCGTAATCGTCCAGTAGATAGAGTTTTGTTTAGACTTCTCTATGCTACAACCTATTGGACGTCGTTGGTATGTTTACGTCATAACCGTGTTTCTTTGATGTTTCGTGTATTATATTGTAATTTGACTACATTAGGGAGTTAAGTAGATTTTATATAGAACTTTGCATTTTCTTTAAAAAGGCTAAATAAATTGAAAAATGAATAAAGTCAATAAAGAAAAAAATTCGTCTCGGTCGGGGTTTGAATCCAATATGCCGTGTTGACCTCTCATTTTTTAAGAAAATGTAAATTTTTATGTAAAATTTATAAGTTTGCTTTATTCTTAACCAATTTTCAATAAATCTGTAAAAATTTCCAAATGGGATACGTAGTTTTTAACAGTGAATAAAGACCACTTTGGCATAACAAAGATAATAGAGATCAAAAAGTTTATGATTACGTCGAGGCTGGTAAGAGCTCGGCGTCAACACGATAAGTTGGAGAAGCAGGTTCCTCCTCACCCGAGACGAATTTTTTTCTTAATTGATTTTTTTTTAGTTTAGTGGATATATAACATTGCTCCGACGTACTATAACCACTGAGCCACAGCATCGCTTAGCCGAGTCAGCTAGAAATTATGTAATAATAGGCAAAAAACCCAATAATATATTATTTGCTTTTTTCGTGGTTTTAAACTTTTATGGGTTACTGTGTCGTAAAGATGAAAACAATAACCAGAATAAGTTTTACAACCTTATATTCTACCATGATAGGAAGCTGGCCATTCACGATCGCTCCAACAAGCCAAATGGAATAGCGCCGCGCCAAAATTGATCCATGAATGTCAAAAATAAAGCGTCTAGAAATAGTTGGCACGGCCAGATGGAAATCCAAACGGATGGAAAGCCACCGCGACGCGCCAACGCGCCATCCGAAAGGAACGATCGTGAATGATTTAAAAATATTACATCCATCCATTTGGATGCAATCCATTTACCGCCGAGGCAAACGGCACGTCCTTGAATGGCCAGCTTTATATGGCACAGGCAAACTAAAGGAGGTCGCCAATAGTCCATACATTATTGCTCATGTACCTTGAGATGTACAGAAAAATTCGAGGATTCCGAAAAATATATTATTTTCTTTATTTACTTTGATAAAATTACGTAAACAATAAATAGATGTAAGTACTCAGTTGCATTTTGTTTCGACTTCTGCAAAACCTGTTGTGCTTATGAAATATTTTTAGTTTTAATATATCGTGCATTTGTACAAAAAAAAACATATCTTAATGGGATTACAATAATCAAAAGTAAAAAATTATAATATTTCAACTTGCAAATCAACTGTCTCTGCGCAAGTAAACAAAACGCCACAAAATACTATCTATGGCCACGGGATACCGACACAGGAACAATCTATAATTAGTTCCATCCAAAACTGCATAGATGGAATAACTTGTGTTAAACGGGAATGCAATAAATTATTGACTCATTTTGTAGAAATAAAATCGTAAGTAACTACTCAGTGTTCTAGTCCACGCCGTGGTTCCTAAGAACAGATATCGCTAACTCATTGTTTCTGATATCTCCCTACTGACCCATTTGGATTGATTACTCTGTATAATCTCCTTTTATATATTTTATATATAATATTATAAAGCATAGATCTGTGGTTATAGGGTCGAAGACGGCGTATTTTCTTACAAATAAAAAGAATTTTTAATCGTTTTCAAATAACCAGATCAAGAAATTGGGTTGTTAAGTATATATTATCCAGCGTATTTTACCTTGGTTTTGCAGATTTTGGCGATTGGGCAGGGTTTAAGAGTAATTCTAATAAAATGTCTTAAGACAGGTTGAATTGTGTTTGTATTCCTATGGTAAAAATATTAAAAGTGAATTAATGAATGCATTTCATTATGAAAGAAAATAAAACGGGTTTTATGTTTTTATATCAGTTGATGATACCTACATTTTACTGTACATTTTTATATTGTTTTTTACAATAAATTTATAGTTGTAACTAATAAAAGGTTTTTTATTTTCCTTTTATCTAAGGCGAAAATACCCTACAAAAGCAATGTGACAACATTCAACAGAAGTGGGCAGGGTCGAGGGCAGAACGAGCATGTTAACACGATACTTTCATGCTACTGCCACTGCTACTCGTGCTGCCCCTCCGCGCTCCCCAAAAGAGCGGTTTTTTGTGCGAAAGTCAAATGATGGACAGCGCGAGCAGCAGCGCGTGTTTACATTTAGGTGAGGTGACGCATTTTTGAATCATAAGCAGCGAATCTTAAATTCGAACACAAATACAAGTCATGTGCAATATTATTTTCTACTGTTTCCTGTTTTAAAGATTTTTGAATCACTCAAATTCGGTGTTGTCATTAAAAACAAAAACACTATTAGGTTCCGTTTCACACGGAAAAAATAAAAGCAGCTACGCATTGTAGGTATGTTGGATCGGTGTGTGGTCACTTATAACACAATATGAATCTAATAAACTGAATATTTTATTATACTTCAAGCTTCGTCCCCCTAGATTAGGTACTGGAATATAATAAAGTACATGTAGTATCACCGTCTAGGATCCACCACTCGCACTGACAGTTAAGAACATTTTAAACTAAATTACCCAACTAAAATTTGTATTTTTGAAATGTAAACTCACATGCCGGCTCCAAACTATCGTCCAACACTCCAACACTCGAACATTGACACCAACATCGTCCAACTCACGATCGATCAAACAGACTCTCCACACATCAATATGCCACTAGCCAACCTTATTCACTATGGAGGTGCTTCTACGCTATTACCTACGAGTAATGAGTGCATGTAATTATTTTTTACAAGTGTATAGACGACGTAAAACAAAAAAAAACCTTCCATAAACGAATATGCAAACCACGAAGGTTCATAATATGTCATTTATTCCAGCACCTGACACTATAGATTGCTTCTTCTTCCTAGCATGCCTGCGATATGCCGTCAATAAGGACTCCTCCTTTTTCCTTAATTCGTCCACTGGTTTATTAAGAGACTCCGAAATCCTCAACCAGGCATCGTGTAGGGCCATTTTATCTTTGTGACGACGACGCTTCGGATTCCATAGCACCGGTTCGCCTTCATATAACTAAAAACAAGATCAGGTACTAACTTCGATTCAATACAAAAGCAGTATAATACTATGGTACACAATCCCGAAAATGAAGGGGTAAATTTAGTAGAACAGATTCCCAACTACGAAGCAGTTAAAACTGGGCTTTTTAATGCCCGATTTTTTCAGCGAAATAGTAATACCAGAAAAATTCCTTGATTTTCGTTTAGCGGAATATGATGATAAAGAGAGTGATATAAGAATTATATTATTCTGCGGAAAGAAAGTCTAAGAAATGATTGGTAAAGGAGATGGCTAAATACAGTATAGGCGACTGCCCTAACAATGATTAAATGTTTCACCTTGTAACATGTAATGCTGAATAGCTGAAACTTATTATTTTGCATGAAAAAAGTTTCAGGAATTTTTGATATTGTTATAAACTTAAAAAATAATTATTAATATTCATACGTCAATATTCTAATTCTGCCGATACTAACAATAACCGTACACTAATCGTACCTGAAACAGAAAAGTATGAAGAGTTAGTACATATTGTTAACCATAGTCATAATTGCTCATGCACATGGCCAAAAGGTATTGTTGAACGAGTATATGCGGGGAAGGATAAAAGAGTGAGGGTAGTTGACGTCAGAACTAAGTCGGGAATACTTAAGAGACCTGCCACACGCGTCGCCTCACTTACCTTTAGTGATGAGTGTCTCTCTCCGCGACACGGGAGGGGGGGGTGGGGGGTGGGGGGGGTATGTTGGCGACGTCCACACTGCTGCCCTGAAAAATAAATGAAAACGTATTTATTGTTAATGTAGAACTAGGATATGGTGGAAGCAACCCTCCTTAGCTTAGCTGACCATGTATTCACCGCAATGATGAGTTTAGAATGAATATCTCGGCTACTGTCAGGGTCTAAGGAGATTGCTTCAAAAAGATTAAAGTAAACGTAAAAATAGTATTATAAATTATAAATATGATAAGAGACTTACCTATTCTATTACGCATTTCAATTTGTTTATATTTGAATTAAAAAGCCTACCTTCAGTAGCGGTATTGCGCGACCAGTTACAAATTTGAATTTGTAGTTGCAAATACCTGCGTTTTTATTATCCCGTTTTCCTCACACCAGCGATCCATCATCTACACCAGTCCTGTGGAACGCCACGAACAATACCCATTCTTGTTATATTGGAGGTTGGGACAAATGCTTTATAATTGTTATCATGTAATCTTTTGTCATTTATGAAATTATTTGCAGCTTCAAATTTATTAAAGGATAAAACGATTCGGTTTCTGCCTATTTTTTTACACTGCCATCAACGATTGAAGTAAATTTATGCTTTTTATGAAAATAACCAAAAGTCACAGGATGAAGTGTGATGGGATCATTGAAAGCTGTTTGTTCACGCTGGATATGTACTATAAAAGGAGGCAAATCATGTGCTTCATACAATTTCCTACTAACTGATGGAGCTGTATCAGGCTGAGACTGACCTAAAACACTTGGCTGTGATAAAGATGACATGCCAGGGATACATTGATTGTTAGTATCGGCAGAATTAGTAATTGTGCTATCAATATTAACAGATTCTTCACAGAGGCACCCATCACTTTTGCCCGCCATTTTATTTTTCCTCTTTTTCTTGTTACAATGTTTACAAATTTTACTAGATTTCCTACTACCTACTCCTTTTCCTATTTGTTGTAGCTGCCCAGTCCATGACTGTTTGATCGGTATCAACACTAGATTCACCATGGCTTGTTAGTGTAACATTATAAGCAACTTGGGGCGGCAATATTTGTTTAGTGCTGGGAACAGATCCCCCTGGGTCAGGGGGATCGTTCATTTTGAAAATAATTAAGTTACTCACCAACCCGTTGAAATTAGCAGAGAATACAATATATACAGATAAATATACAAAACAAAATATGAATATACTACTCAACTGGTCCTAAAAACTATTAAAATTAATAAAAATCAAAGCCAGAAAAGACACCCGCCTATTTCAAAGTTTCCCGCCTTTTTTTTCCAAATTCACTTCAACATTCATTTTGTTGTTCTTTAGGGGTACGTTTGAAAACGAGTAATATTTACTCGGGGTAGAGTGAATTTCACCCGATAGCGTTCGAGAACCACCCGTGTGAAACCGAGGGTAACCGACCAATCAATCTGATCATCGATTTTTGTTAACGATATACCCAGAATAAAGATCACTAGACAAATACGACAGTGTTTTTATTTTTTTGATATCTTAAAAAGTGGCCGAGTTATAAGCGTTCAAAGTTGCCGCGCCGTCCGGATTTATAAAGCGAGTCGCGGAACGTTGATGACGTCACACATCGACAGCGGGGAGAGGCACGCGCGGCCTGACGTACTTCGTTAGCTCTGTGCTACTGGTGCGCGCGATTTTCGTGTCTCTAAGGTGTGAAACAACATTATGCCATATAATAAATACTATGTAGTACCTATGTGTACAAATTTAGTGTGACAAAATTCCGGCCCTCCACTCTCTAAAATTAAATCAAACTAAATAAACATATTAAATACTTAGATAATAAATACATATTACATTATTTTTTTTAAAATATGTAATTAGATATTCTAAGCTTCGGGGTACCTATTACCTACTAGAAAATAACCTATAACTAAGTTGTATTACGAGGTTTTTTGGTGTAATGTCTTCTTTGTGTCACTGTTTAAACCACATAGGTATGTATGATTAAATATGTTGACTTTTGTTGACGGTAAAATGAAGTCAACAAGGAACCCAATTTTATAGAAACACTAGCGGCCGCCCGCGGCTTCGCCCGCTTGGTGTTTGGTTTCTTTATCGCGCCACAGCAGCGCTTTCTGGCCACGCGATGAATAGTAGCTGAGCTGCTGAGTGTTTTACGTGAATCCTGATGGAACTATAATTTTTTGCTGGATGAAATCTCTTTTTCTGTAGGTACCTTTGACAATGTGTATATTATGCAAAATTTCAAGATGATCGGTTGAGCATTTCAGGTGTGAAAAAGTAACAAAAATAAATTAACAAACTAATTCACTTTCGCATTTCTAGTATTTATATATAGTAGTTAGTAGGCACCTACTAACTTTTGAATGAGTATCTTAGACCTGCGGGTATTTGATTTGCTTGTTGGTCCTATACTATAGGTACGTCTATAGTACCTACCTATTTACCATTTCCCAGCTGTTTTTTTTTTACCGAGCTGAAAACGCATTTTAATAATTCTCCCGCCATTGGGTGCACGACGAGATCTCCTGGGGTTCTCCACCCAAAAGGACTCATCCTAGAATAAGGCCTACCCGGGTAAAAACCCCTTGGATGTACTCTCTGTCTCCGGAGGTCCAGCGGTACGTAAACGGTACCGATGGTCCTGGCGGTGATTGCGCCGTGGACACCGTTTGCGTGCCTACCTAATCCTAAATAGGTGATACCTACGTATCTATTCTGTTGATTAGCTTTTATTGTAACTTCATAAACTTGTTAACTTTCAAACTATTGGCCATTTTTTGCCGAAAGTATCGGTAAATATTTGGCCTTGACATTTTTTGTATGAAAGTTACTAAGCGCAACCTAGGCAATACCACAGAACACAACTGGCAATCTGGTGGCTCCCCTTGGCGTAACCTGGCGGCTAGCCCGCCAGGATCGTCCCCGGTCTGATGGCGCGACCCCAAGTTATTTTACCATATGGGGCGTAAAGATTCCGGCGGAGGCTTTGAATTAGTGAATGAGGATCCGTAACGATTTTAACTATAAATGTAGCTTTGTAGACAATTAAAAAACAATATAAATGGTATCAACATTTTTTTTTCAACGATGAAAATTGACGAATTTATAACGAAAAAACAGATCGCTCCGTCAAGCTGTAACACCGTTTTTTCTTAAAATTTCATAAAACACTAACTTTGCAAAAACACTTTGGTTTCACTGTAGTTTTAACACAAATTTCACAACTAAAATCATAATTACAATAACTTTGTCAATTAATTTCACATAATCAATGTCAAGTGTCAACGTCAACGTCAACGTCGTTTCACGTCACGTCAGTGACATTTGCAATTATCTTTGGTCATTGTTACATTTTTGCATAAACAAAATAAACCTCGCGTTTATCCTGGCCTTATTTACGAAGATAGTTTTTTTTCGCCCAAAATCCCGTGCTCCCCTTGGTTGGTGGGTTGATTTTCTCAAAATTCGGAATTTGACATTTAGACCGTTTGTTTTGATCATTTTTCGGAGACTGACGAGAATATAGAATAGAATTTGGAAAATAGATCGTATAGAATTTGGAAAGCATTCACAGTTTGTTTATGGTTAATTTTTCATTACGTTTTGTTTTTCAACCAAACTTATAACTTTAGCTGGAAATACTTATTGCAGATTGTAGAATTTCGAATGATCCGTATGTTGACTTGACACATCTTGAAACAAGTTAAGAATCTTACGAGTGTTATGAAATGAATTTGGTTTCGTCGCCAATACGACGCTTAACATTCGGCAAACGGACCTCGGTTCTAGTATCTGCATAAATGCAAATCTGTGCTTAAATGGAACGCGCCCTATCTCACCGTAGTCTGTGAACGCGTCTATGCTACGATCTCGGAACAACTGGATACCTAGTCTGTGAAACATCGACCGGAGTAATTTGTTATTGATTTGAACATTATATTGTTTATTAAACATATTACATATCCAAAATTCGCCCTTTTCATCCCCTATTTCATTAAAAAAAACCTGATAGTAAGCGGCATCTTAGTGGGATTAATGCATATATTGAGTAAAAACACTTGCGAATTTCATGTTAAATTCTAAATTGTCACAATATTAAGTTTCACATCCTTCTTTGGCAAATAACTCACAAATTAAGCTGTTTTCTTTTTATTAATAGCAATAATTATACACAAAATAGGTGCTCTCCCCTCCATATGTCCTTTTTATTAACTAACCAATAAGAAACTTTGACAATTCATTGAAAATTATGTTTGGAATTAACTTGCAATGTTTATTACATGAAATTCAAATGTATTGACTGGGATTCCTTCAGAACTCAGTGTTAGACCCATTGACCCTAAGATTATAGGTATATTTAATTATATTTTTAACATAACACTGTGCTATGAATCTCCAGGGCAGTTCGAGGAGGCCGTAGGGCTCCGCTGCAACTAACCTACCTAATAACCTAATATCAAGGAGGAATTCTGTGGAACTACACAAGTAATAAATACATATATAGAGAGAATAATCTAAGGAACTGGAATACTATATCACTGACCCGTGATCGCAGAAACTTAGCATCGAAGGTACGATCTACTAACAACCGCTTTTGCAAAATTAGTGTTTTATGAAATTTTAAGAAAAAACGGTGTTACAAAGCGGCCGCCTGGCAGGCGTGTGACGTCACACGACACGTTCTAGGCAGACTCCGCATCGGTGCTAGCTATCACTCCCGAGTTTTCGACTAGTAGCCGCGCGCAGCGTTTAATGCTTAATCGTATTACATACCTATATTGTTTTTTTTTTATGTCATAGTGGTAGTAGTATTCAAGAGGTTCAGTACAGTTGAGTAATGAGTAATAAACTAGAAATCGGTTTTGTGCAAGGTCAATCGGATAAACTTCCTATTTTTGACATTTTTATGGAATCTGGGGCCTTACCATGAGCTTTTATAAAACCATCCATAATCCGTGCAGTTCATAAGCAGGCCTTAAACAGGATTGCTTAAAATCGTACTATGAGCCCTGTTTAGGTGAACGGTTATTTGTCTCTGGTCTGCCTTAATGTTAAAACGAGATAGCGCTATACAACTGTTGTATCTGACATCTCTTTTCTTCGGAAGCGTTCGAAAACCACTGAAAGATTAAAAACCGGTTGAACCGGTAAAAGAGAATATCTCAACATATTTACAATTATTTGTTATTTTTGTTGTTCGTTTTAACGTTTTTTATTCTTAAGATATGAGTTATTATATTTTATAGTTGTCTTTATTTTATTACATCTTTACTCTACATTCTCCAAGAATTTTCCAAGCTATTGATAGTGGAAAGAAATGTTCATAGCTTGTTATGAACGTACGTAACCTATGTACATTAATATATGTGGCAGAAAATTTTAAAGAATTAAAGAGATCTTCGAAGTTTTGTATAAAATACACCTACCCATTGTACTTTCACGATCCATGTCAAGAAAGGACTGGACTGCTGAGATGATTTTAACTGTAACATAATGTCCTGGGGCCTTATTCTGCTAGCGTTAATGCATTTGTGGCGTGTCAATAACGCTTCAATAGCATCGCTTTTTGAGACAGTTATTGTTGTTTAACCGAATACTAACTAAAACATTTGTAACTATTGACTTATCAAGAAATTGTAGTACAAATAAATTGTAGCAGAAAATGCGCATAAAAGCGACAAAAGCAGTTTTATTGAAACGCTATCACGACGCGACAATGACGTTAAGATTAGCGGAATTAGGGCCCTGGTCGTTGGTTTTAGTTGATTTGTTTACTGAAAAAAAATAAAAACCGACTTCAAAAACACTGAAAAGTTAAAAATAATATTGAAGTCGGTGCCAAACGATGATCTCCTAGAAAGTCTTAAAATTTGGCACCGGCTTCAATATAAAAGTGTGATGTTGTCTGTACCTATTCTTATATTATTTTTAACTTTTCAGTGTTTTTGAAGTCGGGTTTTATTTTTTATAAAATATTTTTTATTTTTAACTTTTTAGTGAATGAAATCTTTATAGTGAGAGAAGCCCTAATTAAATGCCAGCTGGTATTTAATTAGTGTTTCCCTCAATTTTCATGGGATTCCATCATCAGATCTTGACTTCGGTGACTTTGTGACCACCCTAGGACTCTATCGAATACAAAAAGAATTTTGAAAATCGGTCCACAATTGGCGGAGTAATCGCGTAACATACACACAAAACACGTTGGAAACACCTTAAAATTTAAGGGTTTTTCTCGATTTTCATGGGATCCCATCATCAGATCCTGACTTTGGTGACCATGGGACCACCCTTGGAGTATACTCTATCGAATACAAAAAGAATTTTGAAAATCGGTCCACAACTGGCGGCGTAATCGCGTAACATACAGACAAAAAAAAAACATACGCATCGAATTGAGAATCTCCTCCTTTTTTGAAGTCGGTTAAAAATTGATAATTTTTGGCTTTAGTGCCCGTTTTGTGTAGGCGACAGGCTGGAGTACTGTATGGCCCATACTGCCAGATGTGGCTTTGAGTGTAAAACCTAGTTTTAACAGAGTGTTACCTATAGCTCTGCTAGACCCCTTTTGGGATTATAAGCGTGATTTTATGCATATATGTATGTAAACCTATCTATGAATGTTACCGTTATAAAAAATGTTTCCATTTTTCAATCTGGGCGTGCAGCTTATGGCGATGAAGCCGTAGGTTAGGTGCAAGTAAAGAGAACTGGCCACATTGTGCACTGTTAAAGCCAGAATAACGTCAGACAGAACACAAATAGATTTACTAAATCATTATACGGTCTAATATTGCATGGACTCATACAACGGTTAGTCTCTCTCTACTCGTTTACTGTAGTTAGGATACAAGTGTGCCACAAAGAGAGTTTTGTTTTTTTTTTCATTGATTGTAGCACTAAACAAGAAAACATTCAACCTTACTAATAATAATAATAAACGATTTATTGCACACAAAGATATAGAAACAGAATTTTTTCAAAAACAACACAGATGTTCAGCACAGGCGGCCTTATCTATACTATTACTAATCTATACTAATATTATAAGAGGAAAGATTTGATTGTTTGTTTGTATTAAATAGGCTTCGAAACTACTGAACCTATTT